>OX596233.1:41583291-43036918 GCA_951394345.1 Salicornia ramosissima | reverse complement strand
ACTCCATAATTTCTATGTAATGTCTGATAAATTTTCTAGTTATGTACTTGTTAAATTAACACACTAACTTTGGCTACCTGCTCAGATCTAGGTAATGATTAGCAACTTCATAATGATATGCGCAAATGTTGCTCGCATTGCCCCAATGTTTTTGCTGCTTTTAGGTGACTATTTATGAGAAGCCCTTCTTTTCTGGATTGAGGAACGCAGAGGATTGCATTTGAACCAGGTCACATTTGATGCTGACATCTCTGACACTTGTATGCAATTTTGGCTGATGAGTGTATCTTCTAGAGTTCTAGTGCTTATCGGCATCCCTGTTTTTCCTTGGGGAAAGCTACCCTCAATGCACGTGTACATATTTTTTTTTTCTCAGCTCAGAAACTTGCCTATACTTCTGTAAATTGTAATAAATGTAGCCAATGTAGCGCCCTAATTTCCGTTGCCTTGAGCTTGATCTTTAAAATTGTTGCACACCTTAGTTCCCCCCACCCCCACCCCCCGTTATTTTTTCGTCTTGTTCTCTTTATTGAGATTTGACAGCTTTTGATAGTGGAGTTAAAACTATCTTTGCTGTGGCTTGTAACAGCTTAAGATCTATCACCAGTAATAGCCTCACTTGATATATATACCTGCTGCCTGCTAGGCCAGCCTCTGCCATGGAAGCTATGATGCACTAGTTACTTTGTATTGTATCAGGTATTAGTTTGGCACGGGCATTTGCATGCGTGTCAACGCACCAAAAACTGATTTAAATTTGAAATTTAAATGTAAACAATAAAGTGAAACCGAGGAAGTTAAAGCTACTCATTATGTTCGTATTTGTTAATTATATCTTGACTTTTTTTATTCTCACATTAAGATTCGAAATGCAACTTAAAAAAAAAGGAAGGGAGGTAGTAGATGTTAAGATGAATTCAATGAGATTACTCTTGACTATGTTTTTTCAATATGGGTTCGTTTGGTAGGGCGTAAAACATTCTTTGAATTTTTTCACATTTTACATTGTTTGGTTTGAAGTAAAATATTAAAATGTGGTGGAAAATTATTTTTCACTTTATTGAAAACATGTTCCCCAAGTTGGATGGAAAATATTTAAATCACAATTGGAAGGAGAATATTTTTCGTTACAATTGAAGCAATTGATTTTCAGTTCAACCAAATAATAGAAAATACTTTAAATGAAAATCATTTTTCATGGAAAACCTTTATTTATCTAAAATTATTTTACATCCTATTAAACGGATCTTATAAGTAAAGCTCAAATCATAGGTGTTGTTTGGTTTAAGTGTATTTCCATTGGAAATACTAATTTTTAGGAAATGACAAAATAAGGTTGTGTTTGGTTGGAGTAAATTGAGAATATCATAGGAATTATAATTTCGTAGGAAATGGATATTCTCATAAGACATGGAAAATAATTCACCAAACCCCTCTTGGTGATTTTTTTTTTTATTAAGAAAGAACAAAAATTAAAAGTTAAAAGTATTACAGTCGTGGAGGATGATCTCCCTACAATAGTTAGGAATAGTAGAAAGAGTTACATAATCATTACAAACATACATCCCTAGTCTGCTTTCATTTGCTAGACGATCTGCAACAAGATTAGCCAATCGGGGCCTGTGTTCCAACCTCAGATTCTGCCTCTGCTGGAGTAGCTCCCTACATTCAAAAACCAGATTGAAACTGAGAGTATTATACCAAAGAGAGGAGTTTATCAAGTTTACAGCCTCCTGTGAATCAGAAACAATGAGGATACTATGATTATCATAATCATTAGCTAGCTGAAGACCATTGGGGATTGCAAGGAGCTCTACACATAAAACATTAGTTGCAGAATTTTTTTTATAAAGCCTTTCTTCCAAGCCCCTGTGCTATCTCTATAAACTCCTCCTATGCCTGCTCGGGCATCCCACTTGACAAAAGAAGCATCAACATTGATCAATAGTTCACCTGGAGAAACCTTAAGGAGAAGGTTCTGACCTAAAGACCTAGCACTGTTGGGGTTGGGACAAGTATGACCTATGAACTCAAGAGCATTAGTTAAGGCTTGTTTTATGATGAAATGGGGTGAATCATAATCTGCTCTTTGGATGGTTACCTGGTTTTCCACACTTGATAGCAAAGGAAGGCAAAAAAGGTAGGCCAAGGGACAAGGTTAAAATAGAGGTTAGAGGCAATATTTTCACTAATCCATTGCTTTGAACCCCCATCTGAAGTTGGAATAACAAACTCAGGAGGCAAGCACTCCCAAACTCTAACAACCTTAGGACAATTCTTGAGGATATGCAAGGTATCTTCAGTATGAAAGCTGCAACTATGACACATACCACAAGTCAAGATTTGTCTAACACTAAGGAGGTTGTTGTGAGGGAGTCTGTCCCACCAAGCAAGCCACAAGAAGAAGTTAATTTTTGGGGGGGCATAGTTCCCCCAAACCCAGGTTAAGTTAACCTGATTAACAGGCCTCCCCAGCAAAGACTGATAAGCTTTAGAAATAGAAAAAAAGGAATTGGAAGCAAAAGTTGAGGTAGGACAACTTTTGAGGGAATTATTAGGGGTAAAGGCAGCTTTTATGAGCTCTTTTAAAGAACTAGGAAGGCAGTAAGATATGAGGTCCCATTGCCAAGTGGCTTGGGAGAAGACCTCACTAACTTGAAGGTGAAGCTCCTGTTATGAAAAGGGGCCAAAGAAATGATCACAAAGTTTACCCAACCCAGTTCAAGCATCACACCAGAAAGACACATCATAGCCATCTCCTAAGCACCAAGAGCTGTGCTGTGAGAAAAAAGGCCATATGTTTCCAATACTTTTCCAAATGATGGAGCCTTTAGCAAAGGAGGTAACGTAGGAGTTCTTGAAGTACTTAGCTCTAATAGCTTTTTGAGCTAGGTTAGGAGGCCCTTGTGTCAGTCTCTAGGCAAGTTTAGAAATACAAGCATGGTTTAAACCAACTAGGTCCCTAATTCCTAGACCCCCATCAGAGATGCTTTTGCAAGCTAACTCTTTACTCAGTAGGTGCAGCTTTTGTTTCCCTTCTGAATTTAGGCCCCAAAGAAAATTAAATATGATTTTTTGAAGATCATTGGTGAAGTACTTAGGAAGAATCCAATGTTGCATGTAATACATTGGAATAGAAGAAAGGGTGGACTTGATGAGACAAAGTTTACCAGCTCTACAAAGGTAATTAGACTTTCAGTTTTCAAGTCTATTTCTTAGTTTCTGAGTGATGTAGGTCAAGTCTCTCTTAGAAGGAGCAGAACCTGAGATTGGAATCCCTAGATAGAGTCCCAAATCAGAGGACATGGTGGCCTTGGTGACTGATTGGAACATGTCTTTCCCATACTATGGGGTATTGGGCTAAAAAATGAGCCTACTTTTACTCTCATTAACCTTCTGACCAGAGATCTTCTCAAAAGCTTCTAAAGTGGAGGCAATAGAAGAGGCTGTTTGGAAGTCAACCCTTCCAAAAAGAAGAAAAGCTTCCACAGATTTGATGAACATTGAGTATTAATCAAAGAAGTGAGGGACTCTAGACAAATATTAAAAAGATAGGGGGACAGAGGGTCACCCTGACGCAAGCCTCTTGAATGTTGCAGGACATCCCCCTTCCTACCATTCACAAGAACTGAAGAGCTAGACCCAGAGACACAACTTAAGATCAACTTAATAGAATCCTCATTAAAATCTAAAGACTTAAGGGAATCCCTAAGAAAGCTCCATTCTATCCTATCATAAGCCTTTTCAAGATCGATTTTTAAAGCAAACCAACCAAATTTGTCTTTTTTCTTGTTCATAGAATGAAGGACCTCAGAGGCCACCACAAGATTAATGTCTGTCCCCCTACATTTAATGAAACCATTCTGGTTTTCAGAAATCCAGGAGGGCATGTGGTCCTTCATTCTGTTAACAATAATTTTGGTTGTAAGCTTATAAACAGAATTGCAAAGACTTATGGGTCTGAAGTGTTTGATGTGATCAGGGGATTCATGCTTGGGAATAAGGCAAATCTGAGCTTGACAAAGCTCCTTAGGCACAAGTTTGGCATGAAACCAGGATTGAATTTGGAGAGCAATATCATTGCCAATATTGTTCCATTGATTCTGAAAGAAAACAGTATGAAACCCATCTGGTCCTGGAGATTTAAAAGGTCTCATAGACATAAGGGTGTTAGTGATTTCAGAAAAGGAGGGGACATAGGCAAAGTCCAAAGTTCCCCCACAACAAGAAAATCTAGTTCACCCGACCGATTTTACCGACCGACATTTTCGTAGTTGTCAAATACCGACCGATTCCGACTGAACACAGCCGAAATTTTTTTCCCGGCCGAAGGTGCGGTCGAAAAAAGGTTACCGACCGTCATCACCGTCGGGAATGGTCGTGTAAATACCGACCGAACATAGGCGGTCGGTAATTACCGACCGTTCCCGACCGTGGTGGCGGTCGGAAAATTTTAAAATGTTTTAAAACCCCACTGTCGTGAAATATCGAATGTTTGCACTCTCTCTCCACTCTCTCTCTCCCTCGAACCCCAAACCCTGACCCCCTCTCTCTCTCCCTCGAACACTCGGCCACCGGTGACCGGCGTCCGCCACCCCTCCGGCCGGCCTTTCTCTTTCTTTCTCCTTTTCTCTTTCTCCTTCTCTTTCTTTCTCCTTTTCTATTTTTCCTTCTCTTTCTTTCTCGTTCGCCCCTCTGTCCCTCCGCCGACGCACGGCCGCCGCCCCAGCTCCTCAAATTGTGGTTAGGGTTTTTTTTATTTTTTTTGTTTTTGCAATTTATTGAATTGTGTATATATGTATATGTATTTGTATGTATATGTGTATGTATTATGTATGTATATGTGTATGTATTATGTATGTATTTGTATGTATGTGTATTTATTATTTATGTATTGGCAAGGAATTGAAAAATATGTATTATGTATGTATTTGTATGTGTGTATGTATTACATATGTATTTGTGTGTATGAATTGAATTGAAAATTTTAGTTCATTCTTTGCTAACTTTAAGATTTTGTTTAATTATATTCTAATCAAACAAATTTTGTTTAAATCAAATTAATTTAGTCCAAAACAACGGCTTTAAAAAAACGGCGTTACTCTATGGCTAGGGTGCTCAACACTTGTTCTTAGTAATATCACACTCAACCTATGCCCAAAAAAACACTCAACACATTTTAGGCCGTGTTCTTTTGGGCTAAGAAAACAGCAACTGAAATGAACTAAATTGAAATGAAATAAACCGAACTGAAATTAAATGAATTGAACTAAAACGAAACGAAATGAATTGAAAATGTTAATGAAATAATTTTTAATTTTTTACGTTTTATCTTTATTTTCATTTTTATTTTTGTTCTTGTTCTTGTTCTGCTTGTTCTTGTTTTTGTTTTTATTTTTATTTTTGTTTTTGTTTTGTTTTGTTTTGTTTTTGTTTTTATTTTTATTTTGTTTTTGTTTTTGTTGATAAATCAAGAAATATGATTGTTGGTTAAAAGTTGAGTTGTATTTATTTTCAAATACGAAATTGCCTTTGTATTTGATTTATTATGAATCTTTGTAATTGTTGTGAATGAATACAATTAAAATAGAACTAAATATGACTTAAATATATATATATATATATATATATATATATATACATGTGCATTACATAAGAAAGCTTTAAGAAGAATTAAGAAAGGCTAAAATAAGATAGGAGTGAAGACATTGAAGGATGTTTGAATGCTTTGAATTGATATTTGTTAATGGCTTAGAATAGGCATAATCGAAATGAAAAGGAAGGAGCGTGATTGGATGTACAAGAGACACGATAAAGACCACAAACTTCGGGATGAGTTCATCCAAGGGGTGAATGAGTTTGTTGCCTTCTCTCAGCAGCACCCCGAGCTTAATGATAGGGACAAGATAAGATGTCCATGTGTTCGGTGTAAAAACTTGAATTACTTGGATGTGCCCAACGTAAAGGTACATTTGTATAAGAAGGGGTGCATTCCGAACTACTATGAATGGTTATGTCACGGTGAAAGGGTGAGTATAGGGTCCACCTCGTCTCCTACTCATCCGAATCCTTATCGGGAAATGGTTGTCGATGCTTTTGGGAACAACGTGGACCCACCATTCCTTGAGGAGGCAACTTCGGCTGAAGAAGAACCAAATGCGGAAGCGAAGATGTTCTTCGACTTGCTCAAGGCAGCCGAGCAGCCTTTGTATGATGGTAGCAACATCTCTATGTTGGAGATGGCTTCTAGAATGATCAATTTAAAGTCTGAGTACAACTTGCCACTCAGGTGCGTAGATGGTATTGGGTCATTGGTGAACGATGTGCTCCCCACCACCCAAAAAACTAAGTGTAGCACCTATTACGACACAATGAAGGTACTCAAGGGATTAGAGCTTCCTCACGAGAAGATACACTCATGCCCGAATGGATGTATGCTATTTTGGAAGGACGATGCTGAGCTTGATAAGTGTCGTCATTGCGGGTCGAATCGGTTCAAGTAGACTTCGAATGACAATTTGGTTCCCGTAAGTTTTCTGGTGTACTTCCCAATAACACCACGATTGCAAAGGATGTTTGCCACTAGGAACATTGCCGAGGCTATGACATGGCATTCTGAAAATCGTCGAGGACAAGGGAACATGGCTCACCCAAGTGACAGTGACTCCGAAGAACAATTTGGATGTCTACATGCAACCTTTGATTGATGAGTTGAAGCATCTATGGTCGGTTGGATCCTTGACTTACGACATCTCAAAGAAGCAGAATTTCAATCTTCGCGCAACCTTGTTGTGGAATATCAGTGACTTTCCAGCAGATAGTATGTTGTCAGGTAGGAACACGTTCGGTAAAAAGGCGTGTCCATATTGCATGGAGAAAAGCAAAGCCTTTTGGCTACAACATGGTGGCAAAGTATCATGGTTTGATTGCCATCGTCAGTTTTTAGATTCCCACCACTCCTTCCGAAAGAATAAGATAGCTTTTTGTAAGAACAGAGTTGAAAATGACTTGGTTCCTCATATCATGTCAGGTGAGGAACTGTGGCAGTGTGTGAAGGACTTACCGAAAGCAACTGATGGTCCTGATGCTTTGAAGCAATTGAAGAAGAAAAAAATGGGATGGGATAAGCAATCTTGTTTGTGGGACCTGCCGTATTGGAAGGATTTGCTGCTTCGGCACAACTTAGACGTTATGCATATTGAGAAGAACTTCTTCGAGCAGCTCATCCACACCGTCATGGCTGTGAAAGACGAAACGTCTGACACTGTAAGTGCGAGGAAAGACATGAAGAGTGTCTGTCGGCGTCGAGAGTTGGAGCTCGTTGATGATGGTAAGGGTAATGAGCAGATGCCCAAGGCACCTTACGCACTTAACAAGGAGCAGAAGAAGGTGTTATGTGAATGGATCCGAGACTTGAGGTTTCCTGACGGGTATGCTTCGAACTTGAGCCGATGTGTTGATAAAAAAAAAATAGGCTCCATGGAATGAAGAGTCACGATTGTCATGTATTTATGGAGCAGTTATTGCCTGTTTGCCTAAGAGAGTTTCTCCCCCTTCATATTTGGAAGGCAATAACCGAAATCAGCCAATTCTTCCGTGACTTATGTGCTCCCACTATCACGTTGAGTGAGATGGACCGCCTACATAAGAACATTGCTGAGATCTTATGTAAGTTAGAAAAAAAATTTCCCCCGGCATTTTTTAACTCCATGGAGCACTTGCCGGTACACTTGCCACATGAAGCATATATTGGGGGTCCTGTTCAATACAGATGGATGTACCCATTCGAACGGTGAGTTATTGTAATCGTTTATACCCCTTTACTAATTTCTTATGAAGTGACATTTACATTGCTCATGTTTCATTTACTGACAGGTACCTTAACAACTTGAAGAGTAAAGTGGGGAACAAGGCAAGGGTTGAAGGCTCTATATGCAATGCATACCTGGCTGAGGAGATATCCAATTTCTGCTCACAGTATTTTCAGTCGGAGGTTGATACCAAGTCGAGGGACTTTGGTAGAAATGCATATCATTTTGTGGAAAGCCAACATGGTGTCAATGTCCCTGAATTGTTTAGGGAGGATTGTGGTCGACCAACAACGAGTGGTAGTAAACGTTGGTTGAAAGACAAGGAGTACGTCCGAGCCCATCAGTACATCCTCGCAAATTGTGGTATATTAAGTGACTATGAAAGGTAATTTTATTAGTTTAACTGTCTTAGATTACAAAACCATATTGCATTTCGCCTTAGCTGACTTAGATCGAACTTGCGCACTGTAATAGGCAATTTGAGGATCACATAGTGCAGTCAAATCCCCAAATAAAGAGGGAGGACGTTTGGATCAAATGCGAATCCCAATACCCAACATGGTTAAGGACACAATTGAGGAATCCTAATCCCTTAATTCCCTAATTTTTTAATTACATACCATCATTTTATTTAATGACTCACTCAACAAATCTAGGTACTTTGGACACAGTCTGCTGATGACGTCACACGAGCTCTCGCGATGGGTCCCTCGAAAGAAGTGATAACTTGGAATCAATTCTACGTCAATGGGTACAATTTCCACACACAAAGCCATGGTAGGAACAAGTCAACTATGAATTATGGAGTGTGTGCTGAGAGTCAAGGAGGGGGTGACTACTTAGGCACCTTGGAAGAGGTGTTACAATTGTCTTACCACGGGAGTGACGCAGAGTACAAAACAATATTGTTCAACTGCAATTGGTTTGATTGTGACAAGGGCATGAACATTCATGAGAAATATAGACTTGTAGAGGTCAATCACACTAGGACACTCCCGTGGTACGACCCCTTCATTGTCTCGTACCAAGCCAGTCAGGTGTATTATGCTCCTTATCCTAGCCTGAAGAGGGACAAAGTGCAGTGGTGGGCTGTGTTCAAGACAAAAGCTAGGTCAGAGGTTGATGCCCCGGTGGACTCGGATGTTCTACAAGAGGAAACATCCCCTATTCCCGTAGGTGTATGTTCTCCGGACGAGATCCCAGACTACGAGATCATTCAGGGTGATGATGACGAAGATGAGGTCATTCCAAGTCTTGATGAAGATGACTATGATAGTGGACATGAACTTAGAAATGATGACATTGATGAATTGGTTGATGATGATGACGAGGACGTTGATGACATCGGTTTGTTTCATTAGGATGTAATTTAAATGTGATTTAATTGTAGCAATTCATTGTAATTTGAAACGAAAAACAAGATCAATTTAATAATTCAAGGAAATTTAAGTTTATTGAGTTCCCCCTTGATGTTCTTAAATATATTAACGTTGATTGTTTAGTTTTGTAAGTATGAATTTTATTATTCGCGTTTGTTAATGCTTGTGCATGCTCAGGGCAATATTCATTATTAGCTAATTGGGGTACGTTTTCATACCATCATTTTTTGATTGTGATTTCTGTCAATAACTATTAATCGTGCAAATAATTTACTCATTACTTTATGCAGGAACATGTCAGATTCGGCGGATCGGAGTCAGAACTCCCAGACCCGCAAGCATTCTCCCTCTGTCTTCGGTTCGTCCTACTGGGTCTAGGCCGATATTGCGTCCTGGTGACCTTCATCGTCGTGTTGAGTCGTCTAGGAGACGGTCGGCGAGTTCACCTTCCGGTCCTTCTCAGCCTACGTTTACGTTACCTCCACCACCAGAGTTTACATTACCTCCAGTACCACAGCTTCGGCCTCGGCATCGTCCTCTTCGTCCTCAGCCATCTGTGTCTCAGGCTGCTATGTCTCAGCCTACATCGCTGCCTGAGCCTACTCCTACGTCTGAGCTCACTCCTTTGTCTCAGCCTACTCCATCCTCGCTGCCTCCGGTCACTCCTTTGTCGCACTCTACTCCTCCGCCTGTGACTACGCCGACGCGAGAACCCGAGAGACAAACTGGTGAGGTTGAGGGTGGAGACAAGGATCAGGGAGAAGCCTCTACATCCACAACTGGGGTTCGAGAATTGGACCCCGATGGCGTATGGTGAGTTTTTATGTAATTTTTTAATGTTTTCACTATTGAAATTAAGTTGTATTCATATGTTGTTTAATCTTACTATGTTTTGTGTGCAAGGTTTGACAAGGGCGCTGTTGTTCGATCAATAACACACGTCATCAAGTCCTACTTCCATCAGCCTTGGAAGAACTACACTGAGGTAGATCAGCCGACCAAGGTACATTGGTGGAACATGTGGAAGGTCAGTAAGATGAATTATGTAATTTGATACAATATGTTTTTAAATATAATCTCTTACATTAACATATTTGATTGTCCTTGGTCTAATGCAGAAACAGTACACTTGGAGGCCTGAGCTCGAGGGAACTGTGCGGGATGCGTATGATACCAAGGCTGGATTACGGCTGAAGGACATATTCAATGACACAGTGCACAAGCGGAAAGACCGACCAAATTGGCTTGGTGATGAGATGTATCAGGCAATGAAGGGTAGGCTCGATAACAAGGTATTCAAGGAAAGGTCGGCTCGAGCGAAGGCAAACAGGAGAGGCGGCGACGCTAGTGGCAAGGCCCAGGCCTCTCACTGCGCGGGATCTGTCTCCACTACTCAGCGAGCTAAGCAATTGGTTAGTCTACTATTTCATTAAATTATTGTAATTAATGCACATTTTATTATATATATCCTACCCTTATGCATATTTGTTTGTGTTGTCCAAGGCGAAAGGAAGGAAGCTGCCTGATGCTGCGGATCTCTTCCTCGATACTCACTTCAAGAAGCAACCAGGGAAGGATCCGGTTCCGATTAGCGATAAGGACAAGGAAGTGATGGTAATGCTTTCTTCTTTACTATGCATTTGATTTTTAGAGCGGAATTCCGGCTTCAAAACCGAAGAGTACGAATAGGATTTATTTTTTTATTATTTGCAATTGATGTTTAGAGTGGAATTCCGGCTTCAAAGCCGAAGAGTACGAATAGGATTGTTTTTTTATTATTTGCAGTAAAATTTCTGTATTAATGTTATGATATGTGAATTTGGTTTAAAACATGATCTACGTTGATCGGTGCGAAGTTGGGAATGGAAACACCCAAAACGAGCCAAAAATAGCCTATTTAGGTTGTTTTTGTTCCAAAACCTCTAAACTTTCCCAAAAATATGCAACTAAGTGATAGAATGTCTATAATAATGTTATTAGATGTGGATTAACCTTTAAAATATGATCTACGTTAAAATGGCCTATTTAGGTTGTTTTTGTTCCAAAACCCTCTAAACTTTCCCAAAAACATGAAAATAAGTGATAGAATGTCTATAATAATGTTATGATATGTGAATTAACCTTTAAAACATGTTCTACGTTGATCGATGCGAAGTTGGGAATGAAAACACCCAAAACGAGCCAAAAATGGCCTATTTAGGTTGTTTTTGTTCCAAAACCCTCTAAACTTTCCCAAAAACATGCAAATAAGTGATAGAATGTCTATAATAATGTTCTGATATGTGAATTAACCTATAAAATATGATCTATGTTGATCGGTGCGAAGTTGGAAATGAAAACACCCAAAACGAGCCAAAAATAGCCTATTTAGGTTGTTTTTGTTCCAAAACCCTCTAAACTTTCCCAAAAACATGCAACTAAGTGATTGAATGTCTATAATAATGTTATGATATGTGAATTAACCTTTAAAACATGTTCTACGTTGATCGGTGCGAAGTTGGGAATGAAAACACCCAAAACGAGCCAAAAATGGCCTATTTAGGTTCTTTTTGTTCCAACACCCTCTAAAATTTCCCAAAAACATGAAAATAAGTAATATAATGTCTATAATAATGTTATGAGATGTGAATTAACCTTTAAAACATGTTCTACGTTGATCGGTGCGAAGTTGGGAATGAAAACACCCAAAACGAGCCAAAAATGGCCTATTTAGGTTCTTTTTGTTCCAAGACCCTCTAAACTTTCCCAAAAACATGCAAATAAGTGATAGAATGTCTATAATAATGTTACTATATGTGAATTAACCTTTAAAACATGTTCTACGTTGATCGGTGCGAAGTTGGGAATGAAAACACCAAAACGAGCCAAAAATGGCCTATTTAGGTTGTTTTTGTTCCAAAACCCTCTAAACTTTCCCAAAAACATGAAATTAAGTGATAAAATGTCTATAATAATGTTATGATATGTTAATTAACCTTTGGAACATGTTCTACGTTGATCGGTGCGAAGTTGGGAATGAAAACACCCAAAACGAGCCAAAAATGGCCTATTTAGGTTCTTTTTGTTCCAACACCCTCTAAACTTTCCAAAAAACATGCAAGTAAGGGATAGAATGTCTAAAATAATGTTATGAGATGTGAATTAACCTTAAAACATGATCTACGTTGATCGGTGCGAAGTTGGGAATGAAAACACCCAAAACGAGCCAAAAATGGCCTATTTAGGTTGTTTTTGTTCCAAAACCCTCTAAACTTTCCCAAAAACATGCAAATAAGTGATAGAATGTCTATAATAATGTTATTATATGTGATTTAACCTTTAAAACATGTTCTGCGTTGATCGGTGCGAAGTTGGGAATGAAAACACCAAAACGAGCCAAAAATGGCCTATTTAGGTTGTTTTTGCTCCAAATCCCTCTAAACTTTCCCAAAAACATGCAAATAAGTGATAGAATGTCTATAATAATGTTATTATATGTGAATTAACCTTTAAAACATGTTCTACGTTGATCGGTGCGAAGTTGGGAATGAAAACACCCAAAACGAGCCAAAAATGGCCTATTTAGGTTGTTTTTGTTGCAAAATCCTTTAAACTTTCCCAAAAACATGAAAATAAGTGATCGAATGTCTATAATAATGTTATGATATGTGAATTAACCTTTAAAACATGTTCTACGTTGATCGGTGCGAAGTTGGGAATGAAAACACCCAAAACGAGCCAAAAATGGCCTATTTAGGTTGTTTTTGTTCCAAAACCCTCTAAACTTTCCTAAAAACATGCAAATAAGTGATAGAATGTCTATAATAATGTTATGATATGTGAATTAACCTTTAAAACATGTTCTAAGTTGATCGGTGCGAAGTTGGGAATGAAAACACCCAAAACGAGCCAAAAATGGCCTATTTAGGTTGTTTTTGTTCCAAAACCCTCTAAACTTTCCCAAACACATGCAAATAAGTGATAGAATGTCTATAATAATGTTATGAGATGTGAATTAACCTCTAAAACATGTTCTACATTGATCGGTGCGAAGTTGGGAATGAAAACACCCAAAACGAGCCAAAAATGGCCTATTTAGGTTGTTTTTGTTCCAAAAACCTCTAAACTTTCCCAAAAACATGCAAATAAGTGATAGAATGTCTATAAAGATGTTATGATATGTGAATTAACCTTTAAAACATGTTCTACGTTGATCGGTGCGAAGTTGGGAATGAAAACACCCAAAACGAGCCAAAAATGGCCTATTTAGGTTGTTTTTGTTCCAAAACCCTCTAAATGACAAGTGTTCTTTTATTCATAATGTCAAATTTATTGTTCTTATTTTATTTTGAATTGTTTGAACTAACTCCGCCCATAATTTGCAGGAACAATATTACCAGAACCTTTCGGAGTCTCAGGCGAGTGGCTCGGTCGCGGATCCCAACCAGGTCTTCTTTGATACAGTTGGTGGCTTCTGGAAGGGCGAGGTTCTAGGGTTCGACAAATACGGAACTTCTCTCTATTACGAGAGAACCTCGCGGCGGCACCTTGGATCTGCCTACTCTCCATCAGTTTCCGCTCAACTGGCAAAGATGACCGAGCGTTTGGAGGAGTCCGAGCGTGCGAGGACAGAGTTAGAGGAGCGAGAGCGCCATCTGGAGGAGCGAGACCGTCAACGGGAGGAGCATCAGCGCCGTCTGGAGGAGGATCAAAAGAAGCAAGCGGAGTACCTCGAGCAGATGAAAGCGCAGATGGACGCTTTCATGAGGCAATTCGGCGATCAGTCTTCCATTCACCGACGACCCCCCGACGATCGCACTGACGGTTCTGGCGGTTCTGGAGCCTTCGTAGTGTATTTGTTTGTTATATATATTTCGGTTTATTAATTTACGTTTTTGGAAACTGTAATATATATTACATACTTTTGTGTATTACGAATTATTTATATAAATAATATAAAATATTATTTCGTATGTATAAACTGTTTTTCATTAATAAATTATTTAATATATTTTGCAAAGGTTTTTTGTTATTTAATGAAATGAAAAAAAAGACGTAAGAATTTAACGACCGCCAAACGGTCGGTATCCAAAAACTCAAAACCGCGAAAATGGAAAATATTAAAATTAAAAAAAACCGTGAAAATTAATATGCCGACCGACACACGGTTGGTAAATTATTAGGCGCGAAAAAAAAATTGGCTGGAATAAGCCATTTTCCGACCGTCATGGCGGTCGGTATTACCGACCGTCATATGGTCAGTCGGTAATACCGACCGCCATGACGGTTGGAAAATAGCTCTCCTAATTTTTTTTTTTAAAATTTTTATTTAGTCGGTAGATGGTCGGTACACGGTCGGTAAATTATTTCCGACTGAAAGTCGGTTGGTGAAAAAATTTTACCGACTAATTATACACCGACCTCCTTTTACCGACCGGCGACGGTCGGTAAATTGAGGCACCGACCGTTAACGGTCGGTAAATGGCGGTCGGCCGAGGACTAGTTTTTTGTTGTGCCCCATTCTGATGGGAGGAAGAAGAATGAATAGGAACAGATTCAAAGGAAGTAGAATAAAGTTTCCTATAAAACTCTGTAATATGACTATGGATGTCTTGGGGAGGGATGACATTACCCACATCATCAGACAAATGATCAATTTTATTATGATTTTTATTTAGGATTACTGACTTCTGAAAAAACTAGTGTTCCTATCCCCCCCCTTGAATCCAGTCACCTCTGAATCTAATAGCCCAAAGCCACTCTTCTTGATCCAAAGTAAGATTAAGCTCAAATAGAAGATTTTGTTCAAGGTTGTTTAGAAAAGCTGAATGAGGATGATCTTGCAAAGCTTTTTGGGTTCAATCAAGCCTTCTAAGGATAACTTTTTTCTTAGTGAAAATATTGCCAAATTCCTCTCGGTTCCAGATTAACAAGTCATTCTTAAGAGAATTCAAACAAGAAGGGAGGGAAGAGTTAGGGCTATTAACTTCCCAAGAATTGACCACAACTGAATTAAAAGAAGGATGGGTGGTCCACATATGCTCAAATCTGAAAGGTTTTTCACCTAGGGGTTGGAATTTAGGGGCAAAACTGATCAAAAGTGGGCAATGGTCTGAGGAAGTTCTTGGCAAATGAGTGGTAGAGGCGTTGGGGAATAGAGAAATCCAATCCAGATTACCCCAACCCCTGTCAAGTCTTTCATAAATTGGTCTCCTCCTCCTTCTGTTAAACCAGGTGAATGATTGACCTGAGAACCCCAGATCAACTAGTTGGCAGTCATTCATCATTGTTTGGGAAAATAAATTTGCTCTTCGAAGGTTAATAGGTCCCCCCCCCCTCCAATTTTTCATTTTGACAAGTCACCTCATTGAAGTCACCAACAACAAACCAGGGATTAGAATCAGAATTAAAAATTGCATTCAGATTACTAAAAATATCACAAAAATCATTCCAAGTGATCGAGATTGAAACTTAGGGCTAGCATAAATTGCAGAAATTAGGAAAATAGTTTTTGAAGATAATACCTCTATAAGTCCATGAACACCCTGAGCATTTTCTCGAAGTGTGGTGAACGAAATTTTCTTCGAATTCCACAGTAGGAGAATACCACCAGCAAATCCCACAGGTTCAACAAGTTTCCATTGGTCATAGGGAAGTTTATCCACAACATACTTGGTTTTCCTTTTGCAGCATCTAGTTTCAGAAATGATAATAAAGTCTGGATGATTAACATTGATGAGAATTCGAAGGTTTTGGGTGAAAATGGGGCGACCCATTCCCCTACAATTCCAGTAAAGCATCGTCATATTAGCATTCAGGAATGGCTTGCGTTTCAGCTCGCTCAGCTTTGCGCTTTCTTCTGCTTGCCATGAATCCAGATCTAGATTCTGTGGATGGCACCACCACCTTATCTTTGGAAATAGTGCTACTTCCGTGATCCGCTTCTTACTTTCTCCCGGAAGCGCTCCTTTTCCTTTGGCCTCTTCCCAATTCATACGAATTCTTACTTGTTTCAAGCTATGAATTAGTCGAACCCCTAGTACTCCGTTGGCGAAGTTGAGAGCTTGGATTCTTATCGGTTGCAGGAGAAGCCTTGCCTCCATCACTCGGTCTGGGAGCACCACTGGTGGATCCAACCATCTTTCTAGAATTCCTAATAGGTTGGAACTTTCTTTGCATGCTTCTTCCCCTTTGTTGAGAGCCCACAACAGAAGTATCCTTACATGGATTGGAAGGTACGACGCGTCCTCGAACTGGGGAAAGTGAGCAGGACCGAATGTTACGGATGGGACATACATGGTTATGTCCTTGTTGAAATGTTGAGGAAGCTTGGAATTGAGGATACTGTTGTTGATTTGGGTTCGGCTCAGCTGATGCACTTCTGATTCCCCTTCCTCCACTATGAGATAATCTACCTTGCTTAGAATAACATCTGGGAGCAGGGGTAGGGGAAATGCAATTTCCCATTGTGCTAACCAAACAATTTAACCTAATTCCTAGGAAATTGAGAAAGGAAATAATTTCCCATGAAATGTGAATTACCATGAAAAATCACTTCCCATGTAAACCAAACAAGCTTTTAGTCAAAGTATATAACATTGACAAGGTAAACATTTTTCTGTTGTAAATAATTACCGAAGGTAGTATATAATTTTTCTTTGAGAAGGTATTGTGTCAGACCAGTCCGACATAAGGTTACTGTCAGACCAGTTCAACTGTACCTGGACACATATTGTCAAACCTGGACAAGTTTTGTTGAACCTGGACACATGTTGTTAAACCTGGACAAGTAATGTTAGCCCTTGACACATATTTGTAAACCTGAACACAAATTTGTAAACCTGAAAATATATTTGTAAACCTGAACACATGTTGCTGAACCTGGACACATAGTATTAAATCTGGACACATATTGTTGAACCTGGACATAAATTTGTAAACCTGGTGAAAATTATTGAACCTGGAAACATATTGTTTACCCTGGACACATGGACCTGGACACATATTGTTAAATCTGGACATATATTGTTGAATCTGGACACATGTTGTTAAACCTGGACAAGTATTTGTAAACCTGAACACATATTTGTAAACCTGAAAATATATTTGTAAACCTGGACACATGTTGTTGAACCTGGACACATAGTATTAAATCTGGACACATAGTACTGAACCTGGACACATATTGTTGAACCTGGACATAAATTTGTAAACCTGGTGAAACTTATTGAACCTGGAAACATATTGTTTACCATGGAGACATGGACCTGGACACATATTGTTAAACCTGGACATATATTGTTAAACCTGGACATATATTATTGGACCTGGACACATTTTGTTGAGTCTGGACATTAAAAAAAAAATACAAGTGTTGGACGGTCCGACGGTCGGACCGTCCGACACAATACTTTCACTTTTTCTTTACCCGCATTATCCTACAACTTTTTTGCCGTTCTCGTGTCTGATTTAAGACAACCTAGCAATCTATACTTGCTTAACTACTACCTCTTGAATTAGAAAATAGTAGAATAATAATTCTTATTAAAAATCTATTCAATGTCATGGCCTCTAAGATTGAACTCAAACTTTGTCACACAACACATTAAAGTTTGCAGTTTTGAACATCTTATTATTAGTGTTATGAAACTAGTTGTACTTATGCATATATCAAAGTGCCTCAATATTACAGATACTTGATTCTGATTACATAATTGTGTGATATAGCTAGAATAAACAGCTCTGTCTGACATGTAAATCTTGTGAGTTGTGAGTATGCTTTCACGGTTCTGTCACCCTGCTCACTATCTTAGCCCCTCGCCCTTGGGCCATATAAAGCCCCATATGGTGCATTATTTCCTGCACACAAAATAGATAAATACTGCAGTTATTATTAGGGTATTGCTGTAAATGATTTTGCATTATTTATATAATATAGGGCTGCATTTATTATTAATTTTACTTCGTTTAGTTTGGGCCGAAAAGTTAAATGGAAAATTTTGGCTGAAAAATTGTTTTACCAATCGCTCAATTGGGAGGAAAACATATTCATCCGTAAGTAGACAATGAATAATGTTTAAAGTGAAAAATCATTTCCCTTGTAACTAAATATTTTTTCCCAAAATGCTTAAAATGAAAAATCATTTTCCTTGCAACTAAACCCACATGGCATTTTTATTTGCATTGTAAAATAATTTCCATCAAAAGTAATTTTCAATTGAAAACGTTTTATACCCTAGTAAACGGCAATGGCGGATCCACTTCATAATAAGTGGGGTCCCTTGATCCCACTTGAACCTGAATGTGTAAATTTTTCTCTTGTAAAATTTAGAAATCTTCAAAATTTCCCAATAATTTGGAATTGTTGACCCTGTTAAATTTATCAAATACATTTTACCCCACAAAATATTTTTTCTAGATCTGCCACTGGTAAACGGAGCCTAGGTTGCTCTATAGCAATTACTCCGTATTATTTTTAATTCAGATGATTAAAAACATAGACATAGCAGGATAAAATAGTGGCAAATTGGCAATGTGGGCACTATTTCTCTCAAGTACGTACCTGAGGATGAGCCGCCACACCATGTTTACTAATAACTTGATCAGCTTCAACAGGAAAATCAAATGTGGCACAGCCATTAGAGTATACAACTACATCCTGTAGAGGGGAGAGAAAGCCTCGAGTTTTCGCTGATAATGTTGAGCAGACGAAGTCCAGCACACAGATATCTGTGCATACTCCAACTACCAGCAACTTGAGAAACACAACACAGAAGAATAAACTACTGTCATATATATATATATATATATGTGGTATGGAGACTGTACTGTTAGTCTGTTATGTGTGTATATCAAGATATTATTAATAAATAGCACTTACTGTTTCAATCTTGTTGGTTTTAACCCAGTTCACAAAGACATTAGAACCATCACTCTGGGTGGAGCCTATGAATCCATCATAGCAATCTTTACGCCTTATTGTCACATTTGGCTCATCTTCTAACCATCTTAGAGCTGCACCAGGAATTGGAGCATGATCAGAATTATAATTTTATTTTTTTTTAGGTCCCTGATCCCTCTATGGCTTTATCCTTGATTCCGGCGATAAGGTGGCGGTCAACAAGTAAATGTATCACATAAGATGGTTTCTTACAAAGAGTTCTAGATAAAATGTTTTTTTTATAAAACCTAGCTTACAAAAGATGGTTTTTGACAATTTTCCTAGATATTATTAATAAACTACGTATTTCACTAGAACTTGTTCTTTTAGACTGAATCAATTTAAACTAAACTGAATTTATCTAAATTGAACTAAATACTAAACTTAGTAGGATTGAATTGATTTTGTACGAACTAAACTGAAATTTCATAAAATAAGCTCAAAATACAAACATGTCATAAATACATCAAATTCAAATTTAAAAATTAAAACTATAGAGGAAAAATGTGCAAGGATTGCAATTAAAAGGAGTAGTACTCCCTCCGTCCCAAAAAAAAATTGCTCCATTAGGGTTTGGGGTGAGATTTTTGTTGGACCCACTTTTTGTGAAAAGTAAGGGTAAAAGTAGGTAAAAAGTAGTGATATTTGTTGAACCTTAGTTTTGATGATGACAATATAATTTATTATGGTTAAATAAAATAGATTTATGGAGAATCGACTAAAAGTAATTTTAGTTGAAATTAAATTTATTTTATACTTAACATATTTTATGTTATGTATTTATAGAGAATAAATTAGATTAGTGTCTAATTTGTATTAAATATATTTCATTTAATATATATTTGCTATTTTGTAGAATATATTTATTGGAAAAAAAAAGAGGAGTATCTAATTTTGGAGTAAATATATTTTATTAAATATATCTTAACTCTTTCTATATGTTAATTTATTTTTATTGAAATACTAATCTTGGTATTTGGTGCAGGAAATTTGGTTAGTCCACTAGTATAAGACTAGTATATAATTTTATGTCACTCGTATGATTAGAATCATATACTTAAACTAATATTGGTTTTTGCTTAGTTTTTGTATAATACTTAAGTGACTCATTATTAGTAGTAGTAATTAATTTACATTATTTTATTTTTACAAAAACCGTTTTTTTGAGTCAAAACTAAGTTAGAGTGTTTTTAGTAATTTGTTGAGTAAGTGGTTAGTGGGATAAATATTTGAAAATTAAAAATTCAATTTTTATCCTATCTAGAGTGTCATACGTGTAATAGGAGTATTCCACTTACTTGTCAAATTTTGTTGACTAGGTTAGTTGTTAGTTGTGCTTAATATTAGGTTTTATGTTTAAAAGGAAGAAGTCTGATTTCTATTTGTCCACCAAGTCACACGTTTCTTTGTGGCTTGACTAAGTGATAATGTATCTAGTCTTATTCTAGGGTTTGTTCTTTTGTTTGTTTTGCTACTTGCTTTGGTCAACCT
The DNA here is from genome assembly GCA_951394345.1 of Salicornia ramosissima. Lineage (NCBI taxonomy): Eukaryota > Viridiplantae > Streptophyta > Magnoliopsida > Caryophyllales > Amaranthaceae > Salicornia > Salicornia ramosissima. Next base: position 43,016,318 of record OX596233.1, on the reverse strand, counting down.
ATTTTGTAGGAGATGATGGGGAAGACTTTACTCCACTAAGCGTGTGGAAGACTCTCTTCAAGACAAGATGTTTTAAGACAAAGCTACAACTATATAGTATATATACAGGAGGACAGCCAGAATTTTCGAGTCACCCACAACCAAGAGAAAATTCAAAGATCAAGATTTCAAGTGCAAAAATATTCGAAGTGTTCTTTGAGTTTTAGTTCTTTAGTTTTCAATTCAAATCAATTGTAATTCATAGTAGTAAGGGTTGGGTGAGAGAAGAATCAAAAGAATATTTGATTAAAATCAGAGAGAAAAGAGAAAGAGAATTCAGGGGGAACAGGTGTCAAGGGGAACAGGTTCCTAGTGGAACATAGAGAATAGAGAAGGTCCGTTTATAGGTTGTAAAACAGAGTCGTTTTGGCTTATAATTAATAAGAGAAGTCTAAGAGTCAAAATCCCTCGTGGTCAAGGTTTTTCGTCCTAATTGGGCCTAGGAAGTTTTCCTTGTAGGTTAAATCTCTCTCTTTTATTTCTATTTACTCTTCTATTCGTGTTTAACTTAAAATTCCGCAAAAAGTTCAAAAACTCCCTCAACTACAATTCACCCCCTCTTATAGTTGCTATTCATATTACATCAGTATTAAAGTGGTATGTAAGAGTATAAATGTAAAGTTATATGGGTCATATACTTAAAAAAAAGAAATTGAACAATTATTTTAGAACGGATAAAAAACAAAAGTGAAATAATTTTTTTGGGACGAGGAAGTATATCTTTTTACCAAATATGTTGACTCAAGATGATATCAAAACTACAGTATATGATTAGACAATACTGTATAAAAAATAGCCAATTACATTGAAATAAAAGAGGTAATGATTGCTAGAACATACTGTATATAATTCTGGTATTAGAGTTGAAGACTTACCAGAAACAAGATTTGATTCTTCAGATCCAGCCAAGCAGTGGGGAGGATAGGGAAATTCAGGCACATCAGGATGATGAGAATCAAGGAAGGCCATTATTGGCCATTTCTTCTCACTGAACAGCTTTGCTAATCTCCCTGCTTCACTTATCATGTCTGAAATTTGATTGTTATGTTCTGCAGGAGCCTGACAATAACCAGTTCACAAAGTATACTAGAGTATACAATTAGATGTTTTAACATAACTTTTACTCCATCTGTTTCTGTTTCCATTTAAGCGCTCCATAAGGTTTTGCCTCAATTTTAAGATAGTTCTCACTTATGTCTTGTGACAAGGGTATATGCATCAAATTAAATGTTAAGTAAACGTACATGAAATGAATATTAAATGTTAAGTAATGGTATATAGGTAAAATTGTGTGTGGGCCAAGCTACCAAAAAAATGGAGCAATTTAATTAAAATGGATGAAAAAAAAAGGAGAGTGGAACAGTTAAATTAAAAGGGATGGAGTACTTGAAAGAACTAGGGAGATAGTGGATTTGCAAAAGTCCAAAGTCCAATTCAAATTTAGCGGATTGGATCGAACATGAAAAAATTCAGATCGGATTCGGACTCAAAATTTTAGTCCAATTTTGATTGGACTTCAATTCAACTTATTGGAGTCCAAATTAAAGTCCAGAGTACATATATATTTATATATTTGAAGGAAAAGTATATACAAGAAATAAATATGCATATGTTTGTGTCACATACATTTTGTTTTGAAGGAAAGCTATACAAGAAATCAGAATTTCTTTATATGAATATGTTTAAAATTTTACAAACAAAAAAGTCATTCAATGTGAAGTATTATTACATTTGTATGCATATTATATGTTGAGAATAGTTTTAGGAAGTGGAAGTGCAACCAAATCAACATACCAAAGGACCAGCACCAACAGTACAGAAGCCATTGATGATGTCTACAAGAACTAGACCATAGCGAACGTTTTTGCTCAAGTCTAAGCTTTCTTCTTCAACAGGAACCTGATTTTTAACAATATCAATTATTGACATTGAACCCATCTTTCTTTCTTTCTTTATTTTTTTCTCTTCTCAAATGGAAGTTTTCTTCTAATTAGTCAAAAATACAATGCTCAAAAGTCTCTTTCTAATGCTCAATGGGTATGACTTTATGCGCAAAAAGTAATCGAAGAGCCTTATCCGGAAAACCAAATACAGTCGTTTATTTGATAATAACACGGGTCACGCACGCAGTTGCTTTAGGTGGGGAATTGGGGATTGTACATCTAGAGCTACACGAATCCCAACTCGGCACGGCACGACACGATTAGGGCCGGTACAGCATGAGCCCGCTATGAGCACGGTACTGCACTAAGGCACAACTAGTGGACCGTGGGCCACACATGAACAATACTATGTAAATTTGGGACGAACCCAACAGGAGCATGACAGGCAGACCTGCACGTTGGCACGCTCATTTTAGTTAAAAAAATTCATAATATATAAAAATTAGTATAAGGCACGAGTCGGCCTGGCATGACACATGAGCTGGGTCGTGCATGAACCTTATATTTTATAACTTTGCACGAGTCCGGCATGACACAAACTTTTCTTGGCCCGTTATGGACACGACACGCTGGGAAGGCACATGGGCTAAAAAGTTGTATTTATTTACAAAAATACCATGTTACATCTAACTGTGAGGAATTAAGCATTGCTCTATTTTAGTTAAAAATATATTCATAAGGTGGAATGTTAGATGTAATTTTGGAGTGCTAATTGTTAGAGTATCATCTCAACCAAAAACATAAACTCTTAGTTGAGGTCCAGGAATATGTTATACTAGCCTTATGTGCACGCTATGCATGCTTCAATTTATGAGTATCTTATATAAATGTTTGTATACATTATTTATGAGTTTGATGAAAATAAGATTATGATTGTTTAATTGAAAAAAAAATGATTTCATTAACTATATTATCTCTTATCAAATTTTCACTATAATTAAAAGCTAAAAATTTAATGTGAAAACTACATAAATATGGGTGTCCATTTGTAGAGAATTCAAAAATATTAATTTTGTTTCTTTTTGTTTATTTTTTTGAATTATTAATTTTGTGATATATCAATTTAAAAAGGTTAAAAAATTATTATATTTTATGAGGAATAATTAATTACTTGCTCTTTGATTAATAATTCCTTATCTGTTATTTATTGATTGAATTTAATTTCTATTTATCTCTATTTCATAAATAAGGAAAATGGTTATTTTAAACTTTTCAGGTGGATAGGACTGGAACACCATGCGATATAGATTTATACCAATGAAAAAGAAAATATTTGTGTGAAAAATTATACCAATATGGATATCTAATTGTAGAGAATTAAAAAATATGAATTTTGGTGTTTGTATTTTATTTTTCTGAACTATATATTTTGTAATATTTTCATTTTAAAAAATACAAAACTTTCCTTTTTAGTTAATATTATATAGTTTGAGTATTTAGAAACTTTTAAAAGGGTAGTTTAGACATTTTGAAGGGGGACAACATGGCTCCCCCTTGGCTTATATAATAGAGATACTATTGAGATAATTATTTATGGGTAGTTATTATTAGAATATTTGTTAGGAGATTTTTATGGAAAATATCTCTTAATTATAGTTTCTTTCCTTATTTTCCTACATATGTTATGTACTCCGTAGGTTTTAAGCTTGTACACACTATATATTGTTTTGGAATATTTGATTTTAATAATCCAACCTTTTAGTCATTCGCAAATAATAAACCAACCTTTTGATTATTCTTAAATAATCCAACCTTTGTACCAAATTTCATAGATTGAACCAAAACCAAATTTTAGGTGTCATTTTGGGGTTGGTTTAAGTAGAGTTTGGGTAGTTTAGCGCCGCTAACGTTGTTGACCACTTACCTAAAGACACAAACAACACTTAAATTAGCCCCAATATCACACCTAAAATTTGGTTTTGGTTCACTCTATGAAATTTAATACAAAGGTTGGATTATTCAGGAATAATCAAAAGGTTGGTTTATTATTTGCGAATGGCTAAAAGGTTGGATTATTAAAATCAAGTATTCCTATTGTTTTTGTAATGGTTACCCACCAGCTACCTCCTCTACACCGACGTACTCCTCCCCCGTTTTCAAATGTCACGTCTTTACCGTGGATAGGGTTCGGTTTATTTGTCAGCAAAGATTACTCTACATCGAGTTGTAGGGGTCGTTTTTACCCGGCCGCCTACGTCACGAGTTGGTTTGCATGCTCGTTAACGCCGTACGTGAATACGGACTAGTAGGAGTCGCCACCATGCGTTTATACGGTTCACGGACACCGAAGAAGTACCGAAGCCAGGAGCAATCGGTCCCATATGGTCGTACACCAGAGTATGGGTTCGGGGACAGGTTACGAGTCAATCGTGCATTGGGCCCGCCCGCCTGCAAGCGGTCTCTACTAGGTCTCTTTTGTAAGATCATTGTTCAATTTAAGAGCAACAGAGATAACTCAATTTTAGCCCTAATTTGCGAATTACTAAGTCGGTTCAGATTAATGCACAAATTAGCCTAAAATTGTTTTGTGACCACTTTGGAATTAGTTAATATTAAAATGCTAGAATGAAGCCAAAGATCTGGATGAGAAATCAAGATTCAAATCAAATAAATCATAAATAAACATAAAAAAAGCAATTCAACATGATGATGGCATGGAAAATGCGAACGTACGTCGAATCCCGTGTAATCAAAATAAATAAATAAATAAAAAGTTAAACGGAATGATGCGAATTAAAAATAAGCATGGAAAATATACATGGAGACGACATGAAATATGCAAAAATTAAGGCATGACATGATTTACAAATTGCAGATAAAAAAAAAAAATACATGAATTAAAAACATAGATCGGCATGAACGGAACAGGAAAAATCACATATTATCATGATCAAACCAAATCAAAGATTAAAATGAAAATTAAAACGAAAGAAAGCATGTTGACATTGAATAAAAAGGGTCTCAGAAATGTGTACTGGAATGTGCGGCGGTCGATAACGGTTTCGAAAGTAGTACGCCCAAATGCTGAGTGACAGAGCTTTGAATTGATTTTGACAGAGTCTTGAATGATTTTTAGAGAGAGAATATGTATAGTAGAGAGAGAAGTAGAAGTTTTTTCGTGCTTTTGAAAGGCCGGATAAGGGCCGTATTTATAGGCGAGCAGAGGCAAAAATTGTCCCGGAATGGCACCAGACTTGCGCCTAGGCGCAGGTCCAGTTACATGACCTGCGTCTAGGCGCAGGTCCAGGCTGTATCCGAGTCGTTTTTTTTGCTTATTTTGCGCGTGATTCTCCGAGATTTTCATACGATTACGATAAGATTACGGAGATCATTATGATTACGTAATATTATCGTAATATTTGATATTTCGGGAGATTTCGCGAGGTTCCGGAATAATCCAGGCTAATCTGGACTGTTTTCGATTGTTTTCGGGTTTTTCGGACTATTTTAAAAAAATATGTTAAAAATGCCAAAAAATATGGAAAAATTATAGAAAAATATAAATGAGTGAAAAGTGGAGAAAAAGTTGACGATGCAAGTGTAAAATTACTAAAATACCCCTAAGAATGGAAAATGCTTCAAAAATTCATAGAAAATGGATAAAAACTCGGAAAATTATGGAAAAATTACCAAAAATTCTAGAAAAATGCAATTAACCTAGGAAAATTATTTTATGCAATTTAAAATGACTAAAATGCCCTTAGAAAATAATAAAAATAAATTAATAAAAATCCTAAGAAATGTCTGAAAAATCCTAAAACGAGTCGTGAGCCTCTAAAACGCCTATAAACAGTATGAGAGTAGTATGAGAGGGGTAAAGAGATGGCATTTTGGCATACTAGGTCAAGACCAGATCTGTGCAACAGGATACATTTATCATAGACCGTTGGGAGCTAACTGAGGTGCCAGAATTAGGTGTCTACAGTTAGCCCCCCCTTTGACCAAGTCTGGAGAGACGAAGTCTTGTAAGACGAAGGTCAAACGTGTACTACGCGACTTATGTATGTTGATCCCAAAGGAAATAACTAATGAGTTAACCCCTTTGAGACCGGTGCAACTTGATGTTAAAAGTGGTGTTCAAAAGCCAATTGATTTGACAATTGAACGAGCATGCAACAAGTAAACACATAAACATGTAATCACGCAACAAGAAAATGCAGTGAAGTGCAAGCAGTGAGAATTGTCGACAGTGAAGTGTAACAGTGAAGTGGCAAGGTTAGAATTATGCCACGCAGTCCTGTGAAGGTCGGGTTTATCACAGGAAAAGAGTCTGAGTCAGCGTCGGTGTCGGCGAGTGCGAAGGTCGGATTTATCGCACGAAGAAGAGTGGCAAGGTCAGATTTATGCCACGCAATCCTGTGAAGGTTAAGTTTATCACAGGAAAAGAGTCTGAGTCGGCGTCGGTGTCGGTGTCGGTGTCTGAGTCGGTGAGTGCGAAGGTCAGATTCATTGCACGAAAAAGAGTGGCAAGGTCAGATTTACGCCACGCAATCCTGTGAAGGTCGAGTTTATCACAGGTAAAGAGTTTGGGTCGGTGTCTGAGTCGGCGAGTGCGAAGGTCAGATTTATCGCACAAAAGAGTGGCAAGGTCAGATTTATGCCACACAATCCTGTGAAGGTCAGATTTATCACAGGTAAAGAGTCTAAGTCTGAGTTTGAACTAGAAATTGTAGTTGTATTAATTTTGACAGTCATCTGGGGTAGCAAGAGTACTTTGGTTCAGTGTAGGTCTGGGCAAGATTGACTTACAAAGGTCTGGGATTATTGCAAGTTAGGATGATGCCCATGAAAAGGAGGAGACTGGATAACTCAATGTCTTGTCACGGGGTGTTAATGGGAATGGCATGAGGGTGACTTGTGATCAGAGGTTGTCCTAGACACGGTGTTTGACCTAGACACGAGGTTAGACTCCATTTGAACTGGGATGTGAAGAAGACATGGGGTCCATGGATAGAGTTCCTTGATTTCAGCTTGATAAGATAGACCTGAGATGGTTTGATCATAGAGACAGAGGAGCCCCCAAGTGAAGAATGAGGATGATGTTGTGAAGAGACAGGAGCAAGGACAACATGGTGATGAGCCCCCAAATATAATGCACTAACCCTCAGTAGAGTTAGGTGGCTTTACCTACTGGAGAGTTTAGTCAAAGGGAGTCTTTGAAGGTGTCCAAAGAATGGGATAAGGTTCGAAAAAATATAAAGGCCAAAATTTTGTGACTTGAGGTTGAAAATGGATGTGGCTAAGATTTAGGTTTGGCTAGAAATGCAGGTTCAAGTTTGAGTCTATGTACGGGTCAAAGATTAGCAAATGTTATTGTAGAACTCTTAGCAAGTAGAGTCAATCGGCAACTAGGCTTCGTTTGATTTTTTTATTAACGTGGTCGGACCTCGAGTAGAGGCTTCCTACGTATCCTTGCGGAATCAGACCATCGTAGTTCTGTGGGCCTGATTTTGAAGTGATTTTTCTTTTTTGTTTGTTTCTTTTTTTTTTGGCCTCGACTTTTGCTTGAATGAGGTTGTTGTCTTTTGTTGCTCTGGACAATGCTTTCAAATGATCTTTGGCTTTTAACCCCTTTAGGTGCGAATGAGCCTTGAGTGTTGCCATTTAATCTCCTGTACTCCGTTATGAATTGTAATTGAGCCGGGCCTGGGTTTTGATTTGTTTATTTTGAGGCCATTGCACCATTCTCCCAATATGACTTGCCATTGACTGTTTGAAAGCGTGTCCTCATGAGGTCGTGTGTGAAAGTGATTATTGATATTGCTTGTGAGGTCAGTGTGTGAAAGTGTAGTGAGGTCAGTGTGTGAAGGTGTCAGTTTTATTAATTAATCAATTGAAACCATGTAAGTGACTGAACCTGCATAGAGTTGGAAAATAGCATTGCTAATGGAGATAGGAAAAAGAAAATGCTTCATTTTTATTGATATATGGAAAATGCTTACACATGACTCTGCGATAAATAAATAAATAAAGTACATAGACTCAAATGACATTGAATTGAAAATGACACTGGCTAGGCATGAAGACTCTTATTGACTCAAAACTGGAAGGACCGCACGGATCGGGAATCCATGCCTTGGAGTTGCTCACGGTAGTGGGTTCTTCTGGATGCTTGATTTTTCTTTTGCCCCTGGTGGAATCGGAAGACAACCTGCGTCGATCATGTCCTGGACCTTATGTTTCAGTGACCAATAATCAGATGTATTATGACCCTTTCCCTGATGATACTTGCAATAAGCATTAGCATTCCATTTCTTTGACTTCATGTGCTCGGGAGGATCCGGAGTGGGCCCAATTGGTGACAAAACCCCTTTGCTAACAAACCTGTCCAAAGCTTGATCATAATTCATGCCCAAAGATGTGAAGACCCTTTGTTGCCTCTGAGGTCTAGGATTAGTGGAAACTGAATAGGCTTCGGCAGAGACATTATTATCGATGTAGACTTGGTTAGCTTGGTTTGTGGAAGGTGAGGATGAAGAGCTACCTTTCTTATGGAAAACTCCTTTGTTTTTCTGGGCTTGAAGTTCTTCTTCAACAATAGCCCAACTTGGTGTAGTTGTGAGAAGGAGGTAATGGGCTGGAATTTGAGAGGTTCTTGGTATTTGGGCTGAAGGTTTCTGATCACGATTTGGATTTGATCCTCCTCGTTGGGTCGGTTGGACATCTGAGCTGCCTTTTCTCTCCAGCGGTTCAGGAAAATAGGAAAGTCCTCTCGGTCACCTTGCTTCGTGGCCTCGAGCTCACGAAGGCTAACCGAGAGCTGGGAGTTGTAGCGGTATTGTTTCAGAAATTCTTCCTTGATGTATTCCCAGTCATCAATTTTGGCTTTGTTCAAGGTCCTGAACCATTTAGAGGGGTGCGCTTCCAAGGTTAGGGGAAACACCGAAGCAAACAGGTCTTACCCATCCCCTTGAGGGCCATGGTGACATTAAAGGTGCGGAGGTGGTCTTCGGGATCTTCAACCCCTTTGAATTTAGGAAGGTCACTCAAAACTACTTTTTTTGGTAGCTTCCCCTTAATTTCATAGTCCAAAGTGTTGGGTCCTTGATGGGCTGACAGTTCGACTAGCTTCTTCACCATCTCCTCAAGTTGCTCAACCCTTTTTTCAGCATCAGTTTTGGGTTGTGGTTGTGGTTGTGGTTCTGGTTCAGGCTCAGACTCTGGCTCAGGTTCTGGCTCAGGTTCTAGGTTTGGTTGATTTCTGAGTTCTTCAATGGCTTTTTCTTGGGCCTCAATTTTGTTGTTCATGGCTTCAAGTTTGGCCATGATGGTTGCGAACTGGGCTTCAGGGTTTGACATTTCAAGGTTAGTTGAGCGGGAAAATCTGGTTCTTCTTGGGATGTGGATGCTCCTGAAACCGACCTGGGTGCGCTTGGCTTGGCTTCTAGTCACCCCTCGAATACCCTCGGACACGTCTCGAGTCTTCCCTATGGTAGCTGAAATTAAAAGGAACTTGACTTAGAATAGTGGGAGAACTGACACTGGACTGAGATAGACATTGAACTGATTCTGACTTTGTATAAACCTAAGTCCAGACCTAGATCTGTTTTAAGATACTGGACTTTTGGCGTGACTGACACTGAAGTGAGCTAAAGTGAACCTATGTCTAGATAGGACCACTTGTGAACGGGACGGGTCTAAGTTGGGCCTTATGTCTAATTAGGACTATCTAGACTTGGAGATTGGACTGGGATGAGACTGGTGGTGAACTGTGCTGAGACTGTGAGATGAACTGAACCTATGGCAAACAAAAGTGTGTTTGGACTCAAGAAAGTTATGAAATTGGAGTGGACTGTGATGGACATGGACCCCATTTTGAGAACTGGACTTAGGACTTGGACTGGGGAAATGGACTTAGGACTTGGGACTGGGGAAATGGACCATGGACTGTGAGATGGACTTGGACTAAAGAACTTGACTGGGGAACGAGCTAAAGAGATGAGACTATTGAACTGGACTGGTGATTTGGAATGTAGACTTGACATTGAGTTATCCTTATGGTTAATGAGTAAAGTAAATTGGGCTGGGCTAGATTAATGGGCCAAATGCACACATAGCACACTAGTCCTAGAATATGCAAATGATGATCTTCTAAGGTCAGTCCTGGGTGGTCAAAAGGTACCATGACTAAAGAAAAAAGAACCGATATGATCATTCTTCATTTTGAATGACACACGGTTAACAGATTCCTCATTATGATCTCATTGGGCATGATGATCACGCGCCATAGCTGGGATGGTCGGCTATGATCATTGTGGTCAGGCACCACAAGTAACCATAATCAAACCCCCCGAGGTCGGTCTCGAGCATAGAACATGCTCATATGAGACGTGGGCCTAAGTGTGACCTTATGCGGAAGATCACTATGTCACATGCTCAAAAATTGAATAATGATCTTACGAGACTTTTCAAGTTTGTCAACACCACTAAGGAGTGATATTCCCTAGTGGAGTCGCCAAACTGTAGGGGTCGTTTTTACCCAGCCGCCTACGTCACGAATTGGTTTGAATGCTCGTTAACGCCGTACGTGAATACAGACTAGTAGGAGTTGCCACCGTGCGTTTATACGGTCCACGGACACCGAAGAAGTACCGAAGCCAGGAGCAATCGGTCCCATATGGTCGTGCACCAGAGTATGGGTTCGGGGACAGGTTACGAGCCAATCGTGCATTGGGCCCGCCCGCCTGTAAGATCATTGTTCAATTTAAGAGCAACAAAGATAACTCAATTTTAGCCCTAATTTGCGAATTACTAAGTCGGTTCAGATTAATGCACAAATTAGCCTAAAATTGTTTTGTGACCACTTTGGAATTAGTCAATATTAAAATGCTAGAATGAAGCCAAAAACCCGGATGAGAAATCAAGATTCAAATCAAATAAATCATAAATAAACATAAAAAAAAGCAATTCAACATGATGATGGCATGGAAAATGTGAACGTACCTCGAATCCCGTGCAATCAAAATAAATAAATAAATAAAAAGCTAAACGGAATGATGCGAATTAAAAATAAGCATGGAAAATATACATGGAGACGACATGAAATACGCGAAAATTAAGGCATGACATGATTTACAAATTGCAGATAAAAAGAAAAAAAAATACATGAATTAAAAACATAGATCGGCATGAAACGGAACAGGAAAGATCACATATTATCATGATCAAACCAAATCAAAGATTAAAATGAAAATTAAAACGAAAGAAAGCATGTTGACATTGAATAAAAAGGGTCTCGGAAATGTGTACCGGAATGTGTGGCGGTCGATAACGGTTTCGAAAGTAGTACGCCCAAATGCTGAGTGACAGAGCTTTGAATTGATTTTGGCAGAGTCTTGAATGATTTTTAGAGAGAGAATATGTATAGTAGAGAGATAAGTAGAAGTTTTTTCGTGCTTTTGAAAGGCCGGACAAGGGCCATATTTATAGGCGAGCAGAGGCAAAAACTGTCCCGGAATGGAACCATGTAACGACCCTGATTTTATTAGTATTTCTGTCGAATGTTTATGTGTATTTGGGTGATGCTATGTATAGTTCAAATTTAGTTTTGAACTATTTATTTTGTTTTTATGTGAATAATTTCGATTTAATTCGAAATATTTTATTTTGATTAGTTATTATTTATTTTAATTATTATTTAATTAATTAGAATTTTATTATTTAATTTTCTAATTAATTATTTATTATTTTTGGGCTAAAACGGATTAAGCATGTTTAGTCATGCGGTTTTTGTAAGTTAGCCCAATTGATCACGAGAGCCCAATTTTGGCCCATGTTGCAAGCCAAAAACCGCCCCCCTCCTTGTGCATGGCAAGTTTTGTCACTTGCCTTGTGTTCACACCTTAACTAACTCTATATATAGATGAGTTAGTAAGGCTTGATGATCCTTTTGCTCAATTACCCACTTAAACACATTTGCCATCTTATTCTCTTGCCATCAAAGTTTAAGACACAAAAACTCCCTCCATTGGCTCCCATTCCACACGCCATTTTTGGCTAATCATCCATCACATTTGTTCATCAATTTCTTAAGCCCAAAATTTAAAGATTCATATCCTATTGATCTTTAAGTATCAAAACACAATTTAAATCTCTTGGTTCGCATTCAAGATCGTTAGTTCGGGTTTGGGTTTAATCGTGTTCATGTTCGTGTGGGTGTTCGAGTGGTGACCGTGTGGGTGCCGTGTTGAAGCCGTACAAGGGTGGTGGTTCGTGTGGAGCCGTGCAGTGGGCAGTCGTGCAAGTGGTGGTGCCGTGTGTTCGCGCAGTGGGCAGCCGTGCCAAGGTGGTCCGTGGTGGTGCAGGCCGTGTGTGCGTGTGGTTGCCGTGTTGCTTGGCCGTGTGTGTCTCGTTCCGGGCAGCAATTTTTGTGTTGATTTGTGTGTTAATCTTCAACAAGGTAACATGCTTTCTCAACTTAATTGGTGTACTATGATTCATAGTATGAATTAAATGATTAAGATTAGTTTATGTTGAAGTTTGATCATGATTTCATGTATGGTTGTAAATCTGATTTTGATGTGGTTTGTGATGATTTTGGTGATTGAATATGTTAGTTTTATGATTGATTATGTTGGTATTAAGTTCATGTTGATTATGTTAAAGTTGATGAATTTTGGATACTAGTAAGTTGGTAATTTCATGGTTATATTTTGATTCATGCGTATGGTTTATGTATGATGGATGAGTTCTTGGTTGAAGTTCTTGAATCTTGATTGAGTTCTTGATTGAAGTTCTTGAATCTTGGATAAGTTCTTTATGATTCTTGGTTGAGTTCTTTAAGTTCTTGACGAGTCTTGATAAGTTCTTGATTAAGTCTTTTAAGTTAAAGAAAGTTACAGAAAGTTAAAGAAAGAGTTAAAGAAAACATTAAGATGTTGTAAGATGTTTGGTTTACGCGTTATTTTCTTAAGTCAAGGCGTAAGATGCAACTTAAGAGGTAACTAAGTGAGTAAACTTCGGATTAAAGAGTTAAAGATTGTTAAAGATTAGCTTGATTTCGTAGCTAGACGCCTAAAACTTAGAGTAAGATTCTTTGTTTTTGGGTTAAGACGTTGCCTCTATCCTATCCGCGGTATTGGGATAGTTGGTGGTCTTACTATGTTGTCTTCGGATGTGGATTTCCAGTAAGATTGGTTTCACGGGACTTGGGAGTAAGATTCTCAATTCCTAACATAGTAGAAAGTTCGAATGCGTAAGATGCGTTCGTACGTGCATAGTCCGGTCTAGTTTATGAATGATTGCGCCAAAGATAAGTTTGGATAAGTTGGTTGAGTCGAGTCTGTATATTCTGGATGATTTTCGCATGTTTGATGTTATGTTTTGGATTTTTGATTTGTGCTATGTTCTTGTGTATTCCCGTTAGGGTGAGTCAGTTATGTTACTCGCCACTAACGGTGGATTGTTGTTTACTTTTCAGGTAATTCTGATGATGAGGTTCTTGCTTAGCTTTGGGTTGGGCGAGCGCCGCTATTTTGATTTAGTTGTATTTTCTTTGTTTTATGATTTTGGATAGTGTTGATCTTTAGTAGGGACTTTTGTATACTTTTGATTTAAACTCTGACATGTGTTTGGAGTTACGTTTGCTAGTGGTTGTAGTTTGACTTTTGGTTTAGTAATGTACAAACTTGTGGGTATTTGTACTTTTGGGTTATAATAATAATATCTTGAGGTTTTGTTTTGATTTTTGGAGTATTTTAGTTGTTAGTTTTGACTATTCGACTCGTCGGTTTCTTCCGCGCCGATCTAAGCGAGTCGGGTCGTCACACACCAGACCTGTGCCTAGGTGCAGGTCCAGTTACATGACTTGTGTCTAGACGCAGGTCAGTATATGTGACCTGCAACTAGGCGCAGGTCCAGGCTGTATCCGAGTCGATTTTTTTTGCTTATTTTGCGCGTGATTCTCCGAGATTTTCATACGATTACGATACGATTACGGAGATCATTATGATTACGTAATATTATCGTAATATTTGAGATTTTAGGAGATTTCGTGAGGTTCCGGAATAATCCGGGCTAATCTGGACTGTTTTCGATTGTTTTCGGGTTTTTCGGACTATTTTCAAAAAATATGTTAAAAATGCCAAAAAATATGGAAAAATTCTAGAAAAATATAAATGAGTGAAAAGTGGAGAAAAAGTTTACGATGCAGGTGTAAAATTATTAAAATATCCCTAAGAATGGAAAATGCTTCAAAAATTCATAGAAAATGGATAAAAACTCGAAAAATTATGGAAAAATTACCAAAAATTCTAGAAAAATGCAATTAACATAGAAAAATTATTTTATGCAATTTAAAATGAATAAAATGCCCTTAGAAAATAATAAAAATAAATTAATAAAAATCCTAAGAAATGTCCGAAAAATCCTAAAACGAGTCGTGAGCCTCTAAAACGCCTATAAACAGTATGAGAGTGGTTTGAGAGGGGTAAAGAGATGGCATTTTGGCATACTAGCTCAAGATCGGACCTGTGCAACAGGGTACATTCATCATAGACTGTTGGGAGCTAACTGAGGTGCCAGAATTAGGTGTCTACAGTTGTTTATGTTCCTAACGTAGAACATTAACAATAAGAGGTTTGTCAATGGGTTTGTGTTTACTTTTTTGAGGTTTGTAGACAAACCTCTTATTCTTTGGATGGGTTTGTCAAAAGGTTTGTTGGGTGAGGTTACTAAATTGTAACTGGTTTGTGCATTACAAATTCTGTTTTTTTTTTTTTTTTTTTTTGTGAGAGCTGATTATTTTTTTTTGGAAAAAGTGGGTCCCATGTACAAACCTTTGAATGGGTTTGTCTATTGTTGATAAAAGGTTTGTTAGGAGAAAGATTTGTATGTTAGTGACGTGGCATATAGAACAAACCTCTTAGAGGTTTGTCTATTGTGAATGCCCTTAAGCTGCAATTTACTTTCTGTTTCCCAACTTAATGATAACTTACAGTCCAGACTCACATTTAATTCTGATATGTGTTTGATACTACTTTAGCAAACCAGAGGTGGTGTCTGCAGTTGAAGCTACATCTGATTTGGAATTGTCGTATAGGCGAATGGGTCATCCTTCCGAGAGATTAGTTAATTAAGTTGCTTCCTCATGTTAGTAGATCTAGGAGTAGTTTGAATAAAGGATGTGAAGCGTCCTTTCGAGCTAAGCATCATAGAGACAAATTTCCTTTATGTAATAATAAATGTTCGAGAATTTTTGAGAAAGTTCATTGTGATCTGTGGGGTCCTTATAGACATGAGTCATCATGTGGTGCTTGTTATTTTTTTTTACTATTGTGGATGATTTTGCAAGAGCTGTGTGGTTTTATTTAGTGAAAGTATTGGGTCAGACGGTCTGACCAGACATTCTGGTCAGACGGCTGACCCATATAACTAAATATAATAGTGAAAAACTTCGGGAGGCTATAATTTTGCGCTCGGGTGTTGGATCGGGGCATATAATATGTCGAAATTGATTAATTTTTCGAGATGAACACAACTGCAAATTCCAAAGGGGATTTGGCCACCGGAAATTGCCAAACGAGGCCTCTAAAGGCCTTAAAATGCAAAAAAAGTATTTTGTCCAAGTTAGTTACAAAATGTGTCCATGTTTAAACAATATGTGTCCAGGTTTACAAATAGGTGTCCAGGTTTACAAATAGGTGTCCAGGTTTACAAATAGGTATCTAGGGTTAACAATATGTATCCAGGTTTGTCCAGGTGTGTTCAGATTTGTTCATATTTGTCCAGGTTTGTCCACATTTGTCCAGGTTTGTCAACATTAGTCCAGGTTTGCATGTCCAGGTGTGTCCAGATTTGTCCAGGTTTGTTCATATTTGTCCAGGTTTGTCTACATTTGTCCAGGTTTGCATGTCCAGGTGTGTCCAGATTTATCCAGATTTGTCTAGATTTGTCCAGGTTTGTTCATATTTGTCCAGGTTTGTCCACATTTGTCCAGGTTTGTCCACATTTGTCCAGGTTTGTCTACATTTGTCCAGGTTTGCATGTCCAATTGTGTCTAAATTTATCTAGATTTGTCCATGTTTGTTTAGATTTGTCCATGTTTTTCTAGATTGTCCATGTTTGTTTAGATTTGTCCAGGTTTGATCATATTTGTCCTGGTTTGTCCACATTTTTCCAGGCTTAGAAATTGTGTCCAGGTTTCAAATGTGTCCAGTTCTGTTTCAAGGTTTACAAATGTGTCTAGGTCTACCAATACATGTCCACATTTAACAACATGTGTCCAGGTTAAACACATAGGTGTTCAGATTCAACAATATGTGTCCAGGTCCAGTGGACTGGTCTGACAGAAATGTTATTGTCAGACCGGTCTGACACAATACCTTCTCTTTTATTTATTACTTGATAAGATGGAAGTTTTTCAGATGTTTATGGCTTTTGTCACTATGGTTGATAGACAATTTGGTCAAATTATTAAAATTGTGCATAGTGACAATGGCACTGAATTTAAATGCTTACTTGATTATTTTCGTGCTAATGGAACTATTTTTCAATCCTCTTGTGTCGGTACACCACAATAAAACGGGAGGGTTGAAAGTAAACATAACACATTTTGAGTGTGGGGAGAGCATTATGTTTCAAGCCAAATTGCCTATTTATTTTTGGGGTAAATGTGTTCTTGCTGTAGCCCATTTGATTAACCGTACTCCTATCCCCCCCCCCCCTCCTACAAAATAAAACACCATTTGAAATGTCTATGCATGCTTTGCTCACAATAAAAAAAAAAACCAAGGGTTACAAGTTCGCTAGTAGGAGTCGTAAATGTGTGTTTATGGGGTATCCATTCGGACAAAGAGGTTGGTGATTGTATGATTTAGATACAAAGGAATTTTTTGTCTCTCGTGATGTTAAGTTTAGTGAAGATGTTTTTCAGTTTGATTGTCCACATGATGTGAATATTGAGTCCAATGTGGATAATATTGGTTAAATTCATGACTTTGCGAATTTCGATGTTTGTGATGTTGAATGTGATGATGAGCTACATAGTTGCGCTCAAGGGGGTGGGGGGGGGGGAGGTACGAGTCGTGAGCATGGGAGCCACGAGATCACACAACAGCTCATTCCCAACGACTAGCCAGTGGGCGCTCCCTTTCCCAACAACACTATTGCGCCAGCCACTGCCTCACTCGCTAGACGGGCAGCAGCGCAGGCGCTGGTTCTGGCAGCAACAACCAACAACAACCTTTAAGTTGATGAGGATATCCTCCACAACCCTATTCATAAAAATCACACAGCTCATAAAAAAGGCCAAATAATATTAGTTGGACTTCTCTAATTACTCACACCTTTAAGTAGATTTTGATGCCTTTAAATATGCCAATACAAATGCTATGTTTGGATACAAACAATTCATTTGAAATGATGGATTTGGGCCAAATTACATGTATGGCAAGTTAAATAATTTGGATTTGGATTTGGCTCAATTCCCAACCCAAATGCTTAACAAGCAAATGTTGTTTATTTCACATACTTAACATAACCATGTCATTTCAAATTCTAAAATAACCCAAACAAATAATTGTCATTTGAATTGTAACATTTCAATTTCAGAAATTGAATTCATTAATTTGAAATGAATTCTACATATCCAAACACTACCCTATTGGTTTTATAATAAGAAACCATGAGGGAGCTATAGTCAACTAATGAGGCGGTCACTAACCTATCAAAAATAACTTAACAACTCTAACTAATATAGATAGGGAAATAAATTAAACTGATGAGGCGGTCAAATCCACAAGTAGGTACATATTTCCTCTTAATCCTTAAAAGTTCAAACTATGTAAATGAATCTTAAAGGGAAAGAAAATTAAACTAAAGAAAACAAAACAGAAAAAGAACTAATAAATATCAAAACTTTAGAAGCCTAGGGTTTAGGTTCAATATGATTAAAATCTTGAATTCATTAAAGATCAATGTTCAATAATTCACAGATAAGTTTTAACTGAGACCTAACAAGCTCACGCAATCTAATATATATAATTAATCTAACAGGCTCACACAATTTATTAGATTAATTCCACCTAAAATCTTAAGTCTATATAGAATTTTAACCTCTCGGCTACCGACTCGATATACACTCAAATTTATATGATGGAGATAAGATTTTAGGAAGTTAAAAGCGAATCATGAATTAAAGAACAAATGAAATCAATCAACACATCCAATCAATCATAGATCTCAAACCCTAGAGGAAAAGAGATCTAATCAAAGAAAATAATAAAGAATAAATCAAAAGACGTAATCATAACCGTAAACATGAACTAAATAAAAGAGAGGAAGAAATTACTAAACTTGCAAAAGGAAATAACAAATCTTGAATTGATGAAATGAAGAAAGCAATTAATAAACGATAAAATGAAAGAAAATAAAGGTTTAACCCTAAAACTAAAAAAAAAAAAGAATGCTCCAAGGATTATTTACATGGGATTACACATGGGTATTTATAGAAACAAACTAGTAATCTCACGTTTTGCATAAGGCACATTCGGTTTTTCGGGCCCTGTCTGACCAACAACTTCAAATGGCTGTAAATTCTACTTTTTAAGTTGGAATTGGACATGTTATCTACCGTTGGAAAGCTCTTTGAATATAGTTTCTAATGCCAATTGAATTGTCTTAATCTGATGTGTGTAGCTCAAGTTATGTCCAAAATAGTGAGAGGTGGTCAATATCCTTCAAATCAAATCGAACAACTTCAAGCCAATTCTTCACCAATTGTCACCAAAACCTCTCTAACACTCACCGTGACTTTCCATTGCTACTCCGGTGCCTATCTTGGACTAATTAGATGGTTTTTCAGCCATATAAAATATCTTTTATCCAAATTATATCAATAGCATAGAAAATGCAAAAAATGCCGCAAACTAACTTATTGAGCGGCAAAATGGCTCTTAAGAGCACAATTAGCATAATAAAACCATACAAAATGAGGAGAAAATTACATGAAAAACCAAGTGACCAAGGAAAATTCACAATACAAACTCCACCCTTTTTGCAGAAGCTATGGCCCTCAAAGAAGGTGTTAGAAATGCTCTATCATCATTGGGAATCAAGAATATCTAAATCGAAGGAGACAATATTGCAGTGATTAATGCAATTCGAAGAACGTGACAAATCCCATGGAAAATTTGTACCTTAGTTTAGGACACTTGCATAGAGTTGTTCAATTTCGAGCAATTTACTATTAATGACATCTACAGAGAAGCCAACTATGCATCATACTACATATCTAATAAAGGACATAATCATCAAATCATGATCTTTTGATACTATATCTGTGACTAATCTTTCCTTAATCATCCGTAAGGGTGCATTTGACTGGTCCTTGATCAATAGTAATGTAGAAGAAATGTTGAAAGAAATCATCATCAACGGTCAATAACGACTTTTCCTTATCTATTTGGCTAGATTAGAACTTGTTTTAGCTTTATTTTATGTGTTTTGATTTGTAATAATTTGCTTAAACTCTTTTGATAGTTGCTTTGAGGTAGTTATAGTTTGTTTTGGGGTGATTGAACACTCATGTAAGTGCCTAAGGGAAAAAGTGGGATTTGACCTATGACTAGGATGCTTGAAAAGAGGTCATAGCAGTTGGAGGGAAAGAAGCACCCTTGCACTCCAGTGGAGCGACCGCTCCTTGAAAGGAGCGCTCGTGCAAGAGTATGGAGCGACCGCTCCTATGTTGGTGATTGAAAGTGCACGACCGTGCAAGCTAGGCTGCACGACTGTGCATGAGGCAGAAGCATCATAAACTTTTACATGACCGTGCAAGGTTGTGCTACACGGTCGTGCAAGGGCCTGTACGCGTAATTGTTGTTTGCCTTTTTATCTCTTGTTTTGTTTAGTGTCTTTCTAATCTTGGCCCTTCATTATTATGAGCTTAATCGCCTAGATTAATAGTCTTATTAGGGTATGATTAGTCTAAAAATAGTCTTCTTTGTTGTTTGCATTTTTCTCTCTTGTTTTGTTTAGTGTCTTTCTAACCTTCCTTGGTGGGTGGCAAATCTTATAAAATTTGTAATTGTAAGTCATCTTCTATTCTTTACCTTTGTAATTTAGATTAGAATTTGTTTAGTTCTTGATTATAAGTCCTTAATAAGCTTATTTTCAAGTTCACATCCCATACATTTTTATGTTAGTTTTCATGTTCAAATTTGGTAGTATAGTTGGACCTACAAATTTTACTTTCTTTTGGTAGTTTTTGCTTGTGTTTGACACCCCAATCTACCTCAAATACATGCTTTTTTTTAAAATTTTTTTTTTTAATTTTTATTGTTATTGTTGTTGTAAGAATAGCCTCTATCAATGGGTAGCTAGTTTATTCTTCTCCTTGAATAAACCCCCTTAAAAAAAGGCATAAACCCTCCATTAAATTGTGAGTTGTGACTGAAAATGATTGGGTCCGTAACTACCAGAGCTTCCAGAACCTTATTTAACTCCCCTTCATCTTCCTTCTTCACCTGCAGAAAACTTGTCAATTCTCCAGAGATAAACCCTTCTTCCCTAAAAACTCGCTTCCAAATTCGATCAATGGCTGATTCTGCCTTCAACAAAATCCAGATTCAACGAGAGGACACTGTATGTTTCTTCTATGCTTCATGTTTCTCATGTTGTTAACCACCATTTAGATTAATTTTTTCTTGTCTTTGTTGCTTTAAGATTCCTTGCATTTTATTGACATAATCTCAACATAAATTGGCTGTAAATTGAATTAGTATTTTCCCATATAAATGCCATTGATTTATGCAAAGGCTAATTTCTGAGCTTTATGGAAGAGGAATATCTTCTTTTTGAGTCTCTTCTTGCGCTGCACCTTAATCCCAAACGATGGCACAAGGACTTTAATTGTTTTGATTGTCTAATGGAAATTTTTGTGTGTCATTTTTTCTGGATTGCAAATGCTCTACTTTTTTCTGGGGTTTTCCTTTTCTTGGGTTTCATCCAAATTTATGTTTTTGTAGTTTTGCAGCCTTAGATTTTAGTAATTCTGAACATGATCATAATAATTTATTTACAACGATTTGACATCAATTAGAGACGAAAATTGCCAAATCTTTGCAAATAATATTAGTGAGATAGTACTAAAAATAAGTAGTGTGAAAAATTAAGATTTGATTTCCATATGATATGGAGTGTTGACTTTCAAAGTAACAGAGCTTCTAATTACTTCCCTACGATCTTAACCTTTCCTTAATCATCCACAAGGTTGACCTTTTAAGGTTTTCTTTCCTTTTAAAAAAAAAATGCTTATAGCTAATTGTTCTTGTACTGACATATGTATGACCAGAGCTTTGATGCATATGTTGTTGGAAAAGATGATGCTCCTGGGATAGTTGTGCTTCAAGAATGGTGGGGTGTAGATTATGAAATCAAGAATCATGCTGTAAAAATTTCTCAGCTGGAGCCTGGCTTTAAGGCACTTATTCCAGAGTAATGATTTTTTAGCTCCTCTCTAATTTTCACAAACTTTTTGGAAACTCATTTTGAATGATCATGTAAGCTTGATTGTCGCGTTTCATGTTTACAGCTTGTATCGCGGAAAGGTGGGTTTAGATGCTGCTGAAGCTCAACATTTGATGGAAGGTCTGGATTGGATGGGTGCCGTTAAAGATATTGAAGCTTCAGTCAACTGGCTCAAGGCAAATGGTTCACAGAAGGTGTGCCCTTGATGATCCTATTTCGTGTTTTTGTTTTTTAATTTTGCTAAAAAAATTCTTTTCTTTTTTCCATGTCTGGTCTTTATTTAGAGATGTGATTGTTATTCAGCTAATTCCATAGAATTATGAAGGGTTTCTTTGACTAATGATTTTGTTCTTCTTTTTCTGAACTTATTTTGGTAGGTTGGAGTGACTGGATACTGTATGGGAGGTGCTCTTTCAATTGCTAGTGCCGTTATGGTCCCTGGAATTGATGCCGTGGTTGGTTTCTATGGAACTCCTCCAACACAGCTTGCTGATGCTGCTCAAGCAAAAGTTCCTGTCCAAGGTCATTTTGGTGATTTGGATACCATGGCTGGGTTTTCAGATGTGGCAGTAAGTTTCTTTTATGCACCCTCTTCCCAGATCTTCTTCTTCCTCGTCTGCTTAAAAGAATAATAAAGCAAGCTG
The DNA here is from genome assembly GCA_951394345.1 of Salicornia ramosissima. Lineage (NCBI taxonomy): Eukaryota > Viridiplantae > Streptophyta > Magnoliopsida > Caryophyllales > Amaranthaceae > Salicornia > Salicornia ramosissima. Next base: position 42,994,228 of record OX596233.1, on the reverse strand, counting down.
GAAAACTTTCTTCTTTCAAACTCCTGTCAGCTAGTATATTATCTGATTTTGGCAATAGGAAATGAAGGGATTAGAACCCTAATTTTTGTGTTTTGCACTTTTGCATATAGCATGGAAATCAGCGTATAATCTGTTATGTTTTTTCACCTTATTTTTGCTTATATAAAATATATTGAGTTCAATGATTCTGATAAGGCTTAATAAGTAAAAATAAGAAAAATCAAGGTTTGACACACAAAATATGGATAGGTAAGTTATGATAAATTCAAGTAAGTTTCAAATAAATTCAAATTAGTTAAGCTATGCATAGATAAGTAGAAATAAGTTGAAAAGAGCACTATATTCTGCCACTTTGTTAGGTATTGTGAAATAAGTTGAAAAGAATGGAATTGTTTGCCACTTTGTTTGAAATTTCTACCTTTTATGGTTTTTTGAGATTATCGTGAATGATAAAACATTTTTAGACCATGTTCTTGTAGACTTAATATCTGAAATTTCAGTTCACTTCACACAAATTTAATTTAGATGAATTCAACTCCGGTTAGTCTAGGATTTAGTTTTATTTAGTTCATTTCAGTTCAGATTAATGCAGTCCAAAAGAACACGACCTAAGAATACTTGGTTGAGTATATACATGCAAGGATGTAACAATATCCCCCACGTCATTGAGTTGTGTATCTTAAGAAATGCACAACATAGTAAAGATCTCAAGCCGATGCTTCTCCAATCTGGACCCATTTATTGCTAATAATTTGCAATCAATGGCTCTCTATTCCAATTCTGTTTGTAGCCTCATTTGGAAATAATCAACAAAAACAAAAGTATTCGTAAATCTTATTTTCGGGTATATCTAAATATTTTTTGTCCTAATATTGAATTTACCTAGTTGAAACCTCATTTAGCAAGCCATATTCAGGTTTTCAATAGGCTGGATTTTGCTACTTTCGGACGTTTCTTTCTTTGACGCTTTAGCTCTAATTTCTAACATAAATTTTTTTAACATGCTAAGATTGGATCAATTGGTGCTTGTTTGAGATGCGACTAATATGATCATGTGAATGTTATAAACTGTTTGAATTACAGGCCGCAAAAGGCTTGGAGGAAAAGCTGAAGGTATCTGGCGTTCCACATGAGGTATACATATACCCAGGAAGTGCGCACGCTTTCATGAACCTGTCTCAAGAAGGTATCGAGAGACGAAAAGCCATGGGCATGAACGATGTAAATGAAGCTAACGTTCAGCTTGCATGGTCTCGCTTTCAGTCTTGGATGACTAGTTATTTGTCCTAAGCAACCTTCCTGGCCTTACAAACTTGGTGTCCACTCCTTAAATAATGCTTCTATGTCTATGTAATGTGCTGTGAATGTTACTTGTTCTTTCTCTCTTAAATAGTTAAATACTAGTGTTCTTTGGGAGAACCTCTATCTGTATCCTTGTATGGAACTGATCTGATCTGTAAGACTTTTCCTCTCATGTTATGTTTTGTTTTCCTTGTATGGGCGTCATCACATAAATGAATATTGATTTTCCTTTAAAAAAATGCAGTCCCGATATGACTGGGTACCAAACGGGCCGTGAGGGGTGTAACTGATTGATTGAATTATTTTTAAAGAAAGTGGTGAAATTTTTAGTTTATTAAAGTGATTTTTTTGGAGAATATCCATCAAATTTTGGAGCATAATAAGATGTTCTCTCACAATGGGTTGTGTCCATATCAATTTAGTTGTGCCTTTATCATTTCCCCATAAAAAGATGTTCTTTTACAATGGGTTGTGCCCATATCAATTTAGTTGTGCCTTTATCATTTCCATCACTGTTGAGTGGACAAGAAAGTGAAATTTATATGTAAAGTCAATGATGGATGCTTTCATGAACTATAAACTGCCATGATTCATGAATGCCATCTAATTTCTTGACAATAATTTTTTTTTTTTTTGCTTCTTAATTTTTTTGCTTTTAAAAATGTAACTTTTTAGCTTAGTCATGGACTACCACAACTTGATCTCTATTCTCTAGTGAGCAGTGAGTTGTGTGAGTTCATGACGTTAGGAATACTTTTAAAATATTAAATTATTTTCCTACACTGGTATATGGTGATTATCATTAGCCAAAGCTTAAAATAGAACATTTATGTTATACATTTAGAATATTTGTATTTTACTTTTGAACCACTTTTTTAAAAAAAAAATAGTGTTTGGCCTAAACAATGCTCGATATACCTAACTTGATGAAATATTTATACTATTTTGTTAAAATATGCTTAAATGATTTATTTAAATCTTAGAAAATAATAAATGTGTCGTCAATAGAGTTGTCAAATTGGGTGTTTGGGTTGAGTTCATGTCAGGTCAATGAGGGTTAGGTCAATGCGAGTCGAGTCATTGCGAGTATAGATGTCTAGTGCCCGCTAAAAAGTGCTAGCAGCCGCTTGGGCTTGATCTTCAATGCTCATTGGCTTCTTTCCTTTAGGTGTGCTTCTTCAGGGCTTCTCGACTTGTTTCCTCGGTTTCCGAACCTCATAAGGGGACCTGCAAAACGGAGAAAGAGCACAAGAGCAACAAAATGGAAGAAAAATGAACTATGGAAAATGAGAAACTAACTACAAAAACTAAAGAAAAAGGAAGAAACGTAAGGAAACTCTTCTAAAACTAACTAAGAAAAAGGAAACAAAATACAAGGTGAAAATGTAGCAATTAAATTGGAACAAGTCAAAATGATACTTTTTTTAAAATGAATATTGTTTTTCTTTGTATGGGCGTCATCATAAGTCAAAATATTTGCCATTTAAAGAAAATAGTTTTGTTTTTCTTGTATGGGCGTCATCACAAGTCAAAATGTAGCAATTAAATTGGAACAAGTGTACAAAAAATTAGGGAAGAAAAGGGTACAAAATACTCCCTCTGTCGCTTTTTGTTTGCCCCATCCACTTTTTCTCATCTTTCGAAACACAACTTTAAACAAAAATATCTTTATATACATGTAATAAAAAATTATATAAATTACATAATAAAAAATTACACGTTGAGCTAAATCAAACGAGATCTCATTTCACTGTATTTTTTCTTATATGTATAAAATTATAAAAAGTCAAAATTATCAAATGAACAATGCAAAAAATCAACGAAACAAATAAGAATGGATAGAAGGAATAAAAGAGAACATATTCTCCCACTTCTATTATTTTTACTCCATTTCAATTTTCTAGCGCACACACAAGCTTTCCCTTTCACTTGGAGCCCACTTTTTGCCACCAAACCACCTGCAAAACCTCATCAAGCAACTAACCAAACAAACAAAACCACCTCCCCAATTCAACAACAAACAACTTTAATGGCACCTCAAATTTCTTCTTCACCCCAAAACCCAGAACTAAGGAAAGACAAAATCAACAACAAATGGGTCGTCTTTTCTCCTGCTAGATCCAAACGCCCTTCTGACTTCAAATCCAAATCCCCTGTTTCTGACCCGAATTCCAATCAATCTCAAGAATGCCCTTTTTGCATTGGGCATGAGCACGAATGTGCCCCGGAAATTTTCCGGGTTCTTGATGAGGATTCTGGTTCCTGGATTATCCGAGTTATCCAGAACTTGTATCCCGCTCTCAGCAGGGATATTGACCCGGGTTCGGGAAACCCAAACCCATCTTGTGAGGTCGTACCTGGGTTCGGGTTTCATGATGTGGTGATTGAAACACCCACCCACCCAGTTCATTTGTCGGATCTTTCTGGGTCACGGGTTGGGGAGGTTTTGCTGGTTTATAAGAAAAGAGTGCTTCAACTTGCTTCTTTTGACGCCATCAATTATGTTCAGGTTTCTTCTGTTTAATTTTGGTTGACTTTGTTCTTTTTATTACCAGTTTTCCAGGATTTTAAACATGACTCTATGATTTTACTCATACTCAGATTACTCACACTGTCCTTTAATTGTTTGAGTAATTCCTAATATCGCAAACATATCACGGCCGTGTAATTTGTAAATGAACTGAATGTTTCTTGACCCATTGCACACAACCACAACCATTCTTCATTTTATCATGCTCCATTCTAATGTTTACAAGTATACCATATGTGATTTTGGGATGCTCCGTTCTAATATTTACTAGTATGCCAATGTCCAATGTTCATAACTGGGCATGCCTATAACCGTTTGCTCTAGCACATTAAAATGGCTTTTTTTTATCAAGTTTTTTCTTGTATATCAATGGCAATACAATGATATACTTCTTAGTTCTTGCATTCCGAATCAATGGCGGAGCTAGAAATTAATAAAATGAGTGACATTAAGAAAACATGAAATTTAAAATTTATAAAATGGGGTTTTCTCATTGGTACCCATGAGGTTTCATGTTTTCTACCATTTTTAGGAATTCTCATAGGTACCCATGAACTTAACAAATCGTCTCATCAATAACCAATTTGTTAACTAGATGTTAATCAATCCGTTAGATGCAATTAGCTGTTAGTAGCCTCGGTTGACTTGCATTGGTTTACGTGCCAAAAAATTGTCTAGTTAAGGTTGTAGGGATCATTTTAGCCTTATATGGGTCAAATATGAGGTTGAAATTTTCACAAAATAATCAAAATTTGCCTCCATTTCAGTTCCAAAAACACTGCGGTTTACGTGTATTGATGAAAAATGAGCAGCTAACGGAAGGGATAACGGAGAAGTTAATGGGATGACTATATGAGACAAATTAGTAAGTTTATGGGTACCCATGAGCAGTGGCGGATTTTGAGTAAAATTCCTTAGGGGGCCGAGTGATATTATACTTATAGATGATACTTCAAAATAGGATGGGTACCAATGATGATACCAATGATGATACTTCAAAATTAAGAGTCTTCATAGAAAACAACGATTTAAGGCTATATAAGGAATCAAAAGCAAAAATAGGATGAGTCAAGCTTAAGAAAAAATAGGTTAGAGTGGTTGTGGTTACAATTAGTGAAAAATTGACTTGAAATAAATCGAAATGGTTGGAAGGATATTGACCACCTCTAATTATTTTAGGCGTAATTTGAGATACACACATCGAATTGATGCAATTACAGTCATGGTTTGAAATTGCGGTTTCAATTACGGTCGCGGGAACGGTTGTGGAGTCACGGAAACAGTTATGATGCGTTGATCGCGGACCATGTCATGGTTTTCGCGATGCAAATTTGATTTCAAGATAGTATAGGATTAGAGCTATCAATGTGGAGATATGGGGGAGTAATAAAGGATTAGAGCCATTAGTGGCGAAATATGAGGAAATCTTTCACTATATCTTTGAATAAGAAGTAACTTTTGAGTGAAATAATAGATGTACTTCTAATATGGAGTTATTTGGGGTTAAAATGTTTGATTCGGACAAAAATCACGGGTTTTTTAAACACCCCTTGTTGATGCGGACAATTTCGGTTCGGTCAATTGAAATTCCTTTACAAAACGGCCCAACCAAGACGTCGCGGCCTTGTTTTAAAACCATGATTCCAGTGGCATTAGAAACTAGATTCAAAGAGTGTTCAAATGGTAGGTCATATGTTCAATTCCGACGTGAAACAAATAAGTGATGACCGTTTCAACTTGAGGGTCAGGTTAGCAAGGGCCGAGCCCTATCCCGCCCCCCCTAGAAAATCCGCCCCGGCCCATGAGAATTCCTGAAAATTTTTCTATAAAATGATATTAATGGAGATTACAAAGAGCAAGTGAGAAGTTTATGTGGGGACTTAGTGATACAGGGAGCAATTGGTTGTGTAAATGTATGGCTGATGTAGGTGCACAATGTATGGCTCAGTATTAGATGTCATAAGTTTGATATTAGTGTGTTGTGCCATTTTATCTTTGTAATATGTCCAAAATTAGTATGGTTAAGTTGTTTCTTTGTTGTGCTCAATTGCTCATGATGTGATAGTGATAGCCTCGACTTTTGTTGTAGACTTGTAGTGCGGGTATTGAAATTTATAATGATTAATTGAATTTGTTCTTTATGTTAATGCGATTTTAAATTTGCATTCTTGTTAAATTTGTTAAGAAATTGAGTATGATACTTTTCTCCTTGTGTTTCTATGTAAGGAAAGTTGTTGCCTACTAGAAATAGCTTTTGCTTGGAAATGGTGTGCGTTTTGGGTTTAGCTGTCTTTTAGTTTCCAAGTATTTTGATTTTGAATATATAAGCTTTGAATTGATATTAGCATCTAAGTTTGATGGGCTATGTTGAAACTTGGATTGGATTTTTGTGTAATTTCTTGTGTTTAATCAGCTCAAGAATAGTCAAATCTTGAATTCTTTTGAGTTTTTATAGTCTTTGATGATGTAAAAGAAGCAAAGGGAAGTAAAAATGTAGTATGTCAAATTTGAATGGCTTTGGCACTAAGGATTTAATTTCTGATAAATTTAGTTCGGCTCATTTCAGCTCTTGCCGAGTCTAGGTTTTTAGCTTAATTCATTTTAGTTTAGATTTCAGTCCAAAAGAACACAACCTATTTCCCACTGTTACCGGTTTTTCCTTTTGTAAACCTGCTATAGGCCTCTTAATTCTTAATGACTAGGTTGGTAATTTAAATTAATCCAATTTTCTCTTGTCATGTAGGTGTTTAAAAACCATGGAGCTACAGCCGGAGCATCAATGAGTCATTCTCATAGTCAAATAATAGCACTTCCAATCGTCCCCCCTTCAATATATGTTCGCCTTTCAGCCATGAAAGATTATTTTGAGCAAACAGGAAATTGTATTCTTTGTGAGAAGCCGCCAGAAAAGCTTCTCATTCATGAATCAAGACACTTCATTTCAGTAGTTCCATATGCGGCGAGCTATGCCTTTGAGATTTGGATTATTCCACGGTACCATTCTGCCCATTTCCATGATATAGACGAGGAAAAGGTGAAAATCATTGCTTCTCTACCTTTATACATACCTTTTTTTTTTCCCCTTATTGATTTTCATTTTGTAGTGTCCATCTCATTTAACCTAAATCAAAGTTACATATGTCTATTTTGCTTAAAATGAAGTTGAATTTAACAGTACACTATTTTGTGGAAGAAAATTGACAGAGACAAGTTTATTTCCAGGAAATACTGTTTAGCATTGTGATGAAATTTTCTTTCTTGTCAATAAGCTCTAGTTCAGTTCTGATCATAAATTAAATTTAACAGTACACACACTATTTTGGGGAATAAAATTCACAGAGACAAAATGTTAATTCCTTATATTCCTCTTATAGTCTTATGTATATTTAAGTTTGCAACATTTTTAATGTCCTCATGGGCCCGTTTGGTTGTTGATATTAAATCGTAGTAATAATGAAAATGAACTTATAATCAAGCAAAGAATCTTCATGGAGACTTATTCTGATTCCCAACCTTAAATTTTCTTCATATTTTCCATTGATTGCTATTGGGACGGGTTGTATTGAATGGGAGTGAATATTTGTGAAAAATAATTAGATAAATTGGTGCTGTTATTTTTATAACCGGTTACCAAACGGATTGTTGATGCAGGCAGAAGACCTTGGTATATTACTCAAACTTATGTTGAAGAAGATGGCATTACAATTGAACAACCCTCCATTTAACTTTATGATTCATACATCTCCTCTACACATTGATGATTCAGATTTGAGCTCTAGTCATTGGTTTCTACAAATAGTGCCTCAGTTAACTGTATTAGCTGGATTCGAAATCGCAACTGGGTGTCAGATTAATCCGGTATTCCCTGAAGACGCTGCTAGGATACTCCGGGAAGTTCTTGTCGAAGATTATGATAAAATTCTTTGAGAAGTCGATGTTCAAGTAGAATAAAGATTCCGAAAAAATGTCTGGGTTGATGGGTGAGACATAAACTCAACAACGTGATAAAAGGATATGCTGAGAATATCAAGCATGTTTTGTTTGGTTGACAATGTGATTAGAATGACATTAGAGCCTTAAACTTTAAAAATAAAAATTAAAAATTCTTGCAGGAGTATATTATATACTACTACATAATATACAAGTCAATAAGTCATTAGTCCTACAAATGTTGATATATAGATGTGATTAGCCATAATAATATACTAATGCAGGATGATTGATGATGACATTATTTTTTTGTTGGAAGCAGGTTGTAATTTGGTACCACACTCCACATTATTTGCTATACTATATGTAATTTCTTTCTTTCTTTCTTTCTTTTTTCTTTGTTTTTTTTTTTTTTTGCATTTTGGATGACATAATGCATGATGTCTCTTGAAGTTGATGTACTTGCTGACTAAACATCCGTGATGATTTTTCTTTTTTGAGGATTATTGTTGTACAATTACTTGCGTTTGGTTTTAGGTAATAAACTAGTTTTTTTGTCCGGCGTTGTCCCGGGTCCAACAGTTTGTTTTTTATAGTGCATTGATAAGGGCGTTATAATTAACATACATTTTGGCACGGATGGTAACTGCCGTTTGTTGAAACACCAAGAACAATCGAAACAAACTCGATCGATTTGGCAAAATCACCCTCAATTTGCATTGCAGATCAAACGTCAACTATATGAGAAAACACAAATAACAAATCTAGGTATCATGATGAACAAAATAAATTGGAAATTACATATTTTAGATTGTAGATAGATTTTGTGGAAGAATTGCAATTCAATTAGTCAAAAACCATTGTGTTAGAGTAAAGCTATTGTGTGCTAACTCCTCCCATTTTATTTTAAATAATATTTTTTGTCTCTCTTTATTTTTCCTAAACAATAAAACAATATAGTTATAAAGAAGTATATTTACATTAGCATATAAATGGAGTTGAGTTGGTAACTACCTAACATTTCCATACAAAAGATCCATGTTCAAATCTCCCTACAATCGAATTATTTTTTTAAAATTGAATACCAACATTATTGTGATGACATGACGCTTTTGCATATGTGTCAGAATTATGTTAATGCTTACGTGGCACAACCATAGTGTTTCGCGCACCTTTTAATAGATGTTATAGATTGTTATAATTATAATGAATTTAAAGTGTAATTTTATTAAGAGTTAAGTACGAGATTGGGGTCTATGTTTTTTTTTTTTTTTTTTTTTTTTACCTTTTAGGACATCCGTGTTCTTTTTCACCTTTTGAGACCTATAGTTAGCAATCCGGCTAATTAACTCATATTTAACTCACCTGAAAATAAAACTCAGTCCCTTTATTTAATTTCTGACAAAATAAAACTTAGTCCCTTCATTTAATTGTGTCAATACCAAAAACATAGGTCCTTTACTAAAAAAAACATAGGTCCGTAATTTAAAAATCCAAAATTACTTCACCTAATCCAAAAAAATCTAGAATTAAGACTTTATCTAAGTCCACAGGAGTAGACTAGAACCAGTACTTCGGTAGAGTTGTCAAATATTTCAGGAGTAACAGAAGAATAAGAGAAGAAGCAGAGAAATTAAACTTTGCCCACTGATGTGTCCAGTTTGTACGAGTTATTTAGCTTCTTTTTAGTTCCTTTATGTAATTAGTTTAGCATAAGATTGCACATTTTGTTACTTTTGAATTTAAACGAGAATTTGGCTTGAAATGTAAACTTGTAGTGCAATTTACAATTTTTAAGGCTTTTTAGGATTAGTGTAGTTTGAAATTGCGGTTTGGTTTTATGTTTTCTTGTATTCTTGAGCTATGAAACTAGGGGCGGACCCACGTTGAAGCACCCTGATGCACGTGCGACACGTGGTCCGCCAAATAGTAGTTATATAGACTTAAGGGAGTAAAGTAAATAATGCGACAATTTGGTTTAGCGGTAGTGCACTACATTTACAATGTGGAGGTTGTGGGTTCAAACCTTGTAAGTAGCCATTTTAATGTTGTTTTTTCTCCTTCTCCCATCCTTTTGCCAGCTATATTTTCAACTGCTTATAAATTTTTTTCCCAATTGCGTTTTATGTCCCCCCCCTCCATTGTCCTTCCTTTTGCCATTTTTATTGTTTTAAGCCATCTCTACCAATTCAATTCAAACCATCTATCTTACTTCTTTCTTTTGTCTAATAATAAATATGTTAATGTTCCACCGAAAATAAAAAATAATTATGTTTAATGTGCATGTAATTTGAATTAAATATAAAATAATTTTCATATTAAATTTTTATATATTAGTGTTCAATTAAACAGAGTATTAGCTTTAATTGAAGGATAATTTGCATCTTACCATCTAAACATCTGAACTTTTTAAAAATGGCGAAAAATATATTTATTTTCATTGTTTTGTAGTATGGAATATAATTTAAAATTTTACCAATTATTTAATAGTTTGATTGAATGAAATATATCCCATTCAAGAAAAATTAAATATATAAGCATAATTCGTATTAAGAATTTATTTTATTTTCATGCTCAAATTTGCATGACTCAATTCTTGTATTCACCATTTTTATGAATGTTTTTTTTCGTCAAACTTAATACGGTTTAGAGAGTGACTTAAGGGTATTACTGCCACATGATTACGTAAGGCAAAGCAGAGTTTTGCAGCGAAAATCATACTTAATTTTCATTTAACACTACAAAAAAGAGAGCTTTTAGCTACGGAAAATTAGAGACGGATTTTGTCCGTCTCTAAATTAGAGACGGAAATTTTAAATCCATAGCTAAATTTTTAGAATAAAAATTTAGAGACGGATTTTTAAAATCCTTCTCTAAATTTAGCTACGGATTTTAAAATCCGTAGCTAATTTAGCTACAGATTTAAAAATCCGTCTCTAATGTTTTAGAGTAAAAAATTGAGGGACGGATTTTTAAAATCCGTCTCTAAATTTAAAATCCGTAGCTAAATTTAGTTACGGATTTTTAAATCCGTCTCTAATTTTTTAGAGTAAAAAATTTAGAGACGGATTTTAAAAATCCGTCTCTAAATTTTGCTACGGATTTTAGCTTCCGTCTCTAATATTTCATTCGTTTATTAACAATTTTATTCATATAAGACTGACATATAAAACTTGGTACAGTTGGTAAGAGTGTCACCTCGTGACTTTGAGGTTACAGTTTCGATTCCTACCAACTATGATTCGTGAGACTTATAGAAATTTAATAGAATGGTCACGGGTTCAATTCCTCTTAAGTGATGCATCATAACATGTCCATTTTTAAATCCGTCTCTAAATTTAGAGACGGAAGAAATCCGTCTCTAATTGCCGTCTCTAAATTAGAGACGGGTTTAGTCGATTTAGAGACGGATTTGGTCCGTTGCTAAAAGCTCCTTTTTTTGTAGTGTAATAGTAATAATAAAAGTAGTAGATTAATACATAACCGAAATGTTGAATGAAACTAGATTATTACAAAATATTAAACCTAGGTTAGGTGAGTTGCCCTTGTCCCCAATGCAGCACTTTAGAATAAATGGAGATCATCGTCACCTATCTACTAATCGCAAATGTTAAGTAGGGCCAAGCCAAAACAAAAGAGAAATACGGGTTAGCGAAAACGTTAAGTACATACAAGTACTAGACATGTCAAAATTAATTTAATTAATTAAACATGCTTTCAAAAGAATTAATCTTTAACAAGAGTAACAATTCAAATTATTCCACAAAGGGAAGTTCCAAATAGGAAACAATTCACAATCCAAAACAATAACCTTCCAAGATAAGTTTCAATAATTATGTAATAATAACTTTCGAAATTCATTTCCGAGCTAAGTGTGCACACCCCCAAGCTAGTAACTCCTTTATATAGCCTATACTTGGGGAAAGACTAGATCATACAAAGTTCATAGTCTTATCAATTTATCTCCAACATAATGGGAGTCAAGAAAGCCAAATAATGTCCGATGAAACGATGGACTTCCAAATTCCCGTGTAAGGGATATCCATAAACCCATTCACTATGATGGTAACCAATTTAAATATATTTTGTAATATAAGTATGGATACTTCGTAAAATGATTAATTTTACCGAAGATAATGTCCGATGAAACGGACTCCCAAATCCCCATGTATGGGATATTCATAAACCCATTCACTATGATGGTAACCAGTTTAAATATATTTTGTAATGTACTTGGTAAAATAATTTAGAAATAATTCTACCAAAATATTTCAAATATATTTATGAACAGAATTTTGAGTATATAAAATGTTCACAATGCAACTGCAATAAAAATAAATATGTATATTTCACAAACACTCAACATTTTATCATTTAACATATCCAAACACATTTGCATATAAATTTACGTTTATAAAAATCTAGCTACGTGTATGTACCTTAATACTCGTATAGAAGATAGAACACAAGAGTCCTAATCACGAACTTGAAATCCTAATCACAAATCGGATATTCTTCCTAAAAATAACCAAATAATACCGATTAACTTTTGATCGATAACACAAGTACATAAATTATTTTGATATTTGACCACTAATTATGCATGACAATTGTACTATATTTATAATACCAGTAATTATTTTATATACTAACCCTTTAATAACTTAGAAACATTATTAAAGTTAGAAATAATAACAAAAATAGTTATAATAATGTTAATAGTAGTACCACTACTAGTATGTAGTCACGGTAATAATAGTAATATTAAATAATAATTATAATTATAATTATAATAATGACATCATTATATTGAAGTGACTTAAAATAATAATAGTTCACTAAAGTTGTTAAAGCATAGTTTAAGAATGAATAATAATATGGGAAAAGTTGCTAAAGCATACTTTACAATTGGTAACAAGGCAAGATGTGTCTGCTCTTCTTGCAAGCCACGAAAAAGATGAATGATTCAGAGGAAGAAGAAGGCTGGCGTAGCAGCTGCAGCGACGGCGGCAGTATCTCTGGCTGTGGTGGAGGAAGAGCAGTGAAGCACCGAAGCAACGACGGCAGCAGTTGTGGTGCTGCTGGGTCGTCGACGGCGGAGCTACCACGCAGAAGGAGAAGGAAGAGAGTAAAAGAAAGTCTGAAACTTGAATTTGTTTTTTTTGGAATCGAATTGGATATCAGTTTTGTACTTATTTATAGGTAATTTGGACTGAATTTCTAGTTGAGGAAAGAGTTATTACAACTTTGACAATGGGGTAAAGCTTATTTAAGAGTATGGTTGGAAAATTGTTTGCAGGAGTAGCAGAGAAGTAAATGGGGGAACTTTATTAAAGGGTTTAATCAGAATTATTGTTGTAGTTTGGAAATAGGGGTAAAAGTAATTGGAGTATTAAAGAGGATGAAGAATATGGTTGAGAATGAAAGCTTGTTGAAGAAGATGGAAGAATGTAGTTGGGGTGTTACGTATAAAGTTTTTTTTTTTTGATAAATATTAAATATTATGTAAATTTTGTCCAAGTCAAAATACCAAATGACAATAATTATTCATTTAGCAAAGTGATTTTATTACTCTAAAAAAATAATTTTAAGGATATTTATATTAAGATAAGTAGTAAAATAAGTAATTAAGACATATTAAATGCTTAATTAATTTTAAATATGCCGATCAAAATACGGGGTATTACAGGTGCAACCAGTGCCCCCATTACAGTGTGGTCCTTGAAGAAGGCGCGCCCCGCGCCCCCATTATAGTATCCTCCAAGTCATGGCACACCCAACGCCTATGAGAGCGCTGCCAGCGCCCCCTCTGCTCTGTTTTCAACGTGGCTCAATCCACTTGATTTCTAGGTTATAATTTAGTTTTTTTATTTGAAGGAAAAGAGGAGAATAAATTAATTCATAATAAAGTTTTCACAAACATCAAACGCTACTGCATCCGCAATACAATCTGGACCACCCCCTATCCAAACTCGGTCCCTCAACTCAATGGGTTTAAACTTAGCTAAAGTATGGGCAACAACATTACCCTTGCTCTAAGAAACTGAGAAAAATAAATGACAATAACTAGTAATATCTTTAATGATCAAAGACAAAGAAGAAAAAGAAGAATTTACTCCCTGCAAAAGTTTAATAACCTCCAAATTATCAATTTCTACAGTAAGAGCATCAAACCCACAATGGAGGGCCACCTTTAGCGATATCTTCACAGCCATAGCTTCAGCAACTTTCGCCTCCCATTTTGCTTCGACATTGTGGAACGCAGCTGCAAGGACGTCACCATCTTCATCCCTAAAGACCACGCCCAAACCAACCACACCTTTCCCCAAGAAACCGGCGTCACAATTCTCCTTCACAATCCCAGCTGGTGGTGGGCACCATGTATCCCCCTCATTTCGCATCCCATCGACTCGAATAGGCTGCGTGTCTAGAAAGGCCGAGAGGAAAGAAATAGCAAAATCCACCACCACCTCACATTGCCTCGAGCTCCCATGAAAAAAATGCTCATTCCTTGAGTTCCATAAAGCCCAACATATGATTTCTACTCTTTCACACTCCACCTTGTTAAACACCTCTAAAATTGCCTCCCACCAGTCCAGAAATGAGCAAACTTGTTCCACTCTTGGCCACGACATGTCCAGACCAAATCTATCCCATATACGTTGAGCTACCAGGCACTTAACTAGAGCATGCAACACGTCCTCCTTTGCTGAATTACACACACCACAACTGGTATCTACCCCAGCTATCCGCATTGAGAGATCCTTCTTTGTAGGTAAGGCCTTGACACAAGCTCTCCAGATGAAGGTCTTTACTTTAGGTGGTACATCGAGACTCCAAGTGTTTCTCCATACCTTAGTGGAAGTAGCAGAGGGTGAAGCGGACTCTCGCTCCGTCTTAAACCACCTTGCAAACTTATACCCCGATTTTGTTGTATATATCCCATCCTCAGAATAGTGCCACGACAGAACATCATCACGGGGTTCATCACTCAGAGGCATGGCAAGAATTAGATTAGCTTCAAACTCCAAAAAACACGCTCTCACCTTTTCCTCATCCCATTCCCTCCTGGACCAATTAATTAACTCTACCACTTTCATGTTAACATCTTGATTTCCCCTTGGTGATACCACTGTGAAAGAAGGGGCATGGTTTACCCACTTGTCCTTCCACACAGCAATATTCGATCCATTCCCTACAACCCATCTCGAGCCCTCCATAATGATCCATTTTGAGCCTACTAAACATCGCCATGCATAGCTTGGGTTGTAACCAACAGTAGCCCTCAAGACATCAACCTTCGGAAAATACTTAGCTTTAAGGATTTTAGCAACCAAGGTATTCGGGTTATGAATTAGGCGCCAAATTTGTTTAGCTAGAAGGGCCTCATTAAATAAATCTATTTGACGGAACCCCATACCACCCATGTTTTTATCCCTACAAAGATTTCTCCAAGCAACCCAATGAATTTTCTTTTCCCCATCTTTTGCGCCCCACCAAAACCGAGAGATCATAGATTGGATATCGTGACAAACTGAAGCTGGAAGTTTGAAGATACTCATGATGTAGGTGGGAATTGATTGGGCTATAGCCTTAATGAGAACTTCCCTACCTGCAAACGAGAGCAGCTTTTTTTTTCCAACCCTTCAATTTGCAACGAATCCTCTCCTTAACAATATTAAAGATCAACTTTTTCGAATGAGCAACAGTAGTGGGTAGGCCTAAATATTTAGAGGGAGCCTGAATAGTATTAACCCCTAGCTTATCAGTAATAATCTGCCGACTTTCCTCCTTAACACATGGACCAAAAGTGAGTTTGGACTTTTCAAAATTTATAACCTGGCCAGAAGCTTTGCAATAAATTTCCAACACATTTTTAATGGCCCTACACTCCTCCTTGTTTGCCCTAGCAAATAAGATACTGTCATCGGCAAAAAGTAAATGACTCACCGCTGGCGCACCACAAGCAATCTTGATCCCACTTATCCTACCATCCGTCAAACACTTGGAGAGCAAGTTTGATAAAACATCTGCACATAAAATGAAGAGATAAGGGGAAATGGGATCTCCTTGACGGAGACCCCTACTAGGTTTGAAAGAATTTGAATCCAACCCATTTATTTGAACTACAAAATTCACCGAACGGACACAAGTCATGACCATAGAAATCCATTTGTTATCAAAACCAAATTTTTGCATAGCAGCCTCCAAAAAATCCCACTCAATTCTATCATAAGCCTTACTCATATCCAGTTTCAGAGCCAAATTGCCTTTTTTCCTATTATTTTGTGTTCTTAGGAAGTGAAAAATTTCAAAGGCAATTAACGCATTATCTGTGATCAATCTTCCGGGGGTGAAGGCACTTTGATTAATAGAGACAATAGACGGAAGGACTCTCTTCAACCTATTAGCTAGGACCTTGGATACAAGCTTGTAGATGACATTACACAAATAAAAATAGGACGAAAATCGGCCATAGACAAAGGGGACTTGATTTTAGGAATTAAAACAATCCTATTATTATTAATAGACTCTAAGCTAGCACGACCCTCTAAAACACTAATGACAAAATTAGAGACATCATTACCAATAATATACCAAAACTTTTGAAAGAAATTTGCATTAAGGCCATCCGGCCCGGGAGACTTACTCGGATTCATTTGTGAGAGAGCGGTGTAGACTTCCACGTGAGTAAAGGGGGCACACAAATTCTGGTTCATTTCTGTTGTTACTCGGCAGTCAAGATTTTCCAGGGTTTCACTAAAAGAGCTTAGCATGGTAGAAGAAAAAAGATCCTTAAAGTAGTTAATTACCACCTTTTGAATTTTTCCCTCATCACAAGACCAACTCCCATCTTCATCCTTAATCCCTTTTATCAAATTCCTTCTTTTCCTCAAGGAAGCTCGCATATGAAAAAACCCCGTGTTCCGATCACCCTCATTCAAATATTGTACCCTAGCCCTTTGTCTCTTTTAATAGCAAATCATCCATTTCCTTCAAAGTTTTCCTGTGCTCATTATAGTTTTCCAGTGAGGGCTCTACATTGGCAAGTTGGACCAATTTCTCTTTTTTCTCCTTTATTTGTTTCTTAATGCTGCCAAATTCATCAGCACTCCAAGACTGTAATGCTGCAGAAACCATTTCTAGCCTTTTAGGCAACCACGTCCTCTCATTCCCATCCCTTCTCCTCCACGAATCCTCAACAACAGCTGCACACATTTCTGAGGTCAACCAAAAATCCTCAAATTTAAAGCCTCTACCCCGCCTCCTTATCTTCTTATCCCCTACATACTCTGCCAATGTCAATGGAAGATGGTCCGAATCCCCTTCATTGAGGTGATACACTGTACGAAGAGGGAAAGTATCAACCCATTTTGCGTTACCCACCATCCTATCCAACCTTTCATGCACACTCTGCTCACCCTCCCTCCCATTCCACCACGTATATTGGAGCCCCACATACCCTAAGTCAACCAACCCACAATCATCCAATGCCGACCGAAAATCCTCCAGCAGCTTTTGATCACGTTGTGGACCTCCTTGCTTCTCTACATTAAATAAAATTTGGTTGAAATGACCATAGCATAGCCACGGTCCATCCCAAATCATATCCTCTCTAATTGCACGCAAGATCTCCCAAGACAAATGTTTATCAGTATTACAAAGCCACCGATAAAAACCGGTAAATCGTCATTCCTCCCCACCAAACAGACCCATCACCACCACATCCATATGATGTAACGACATGGATAAAACTCGAACATTAATGTTGTTTCTCCATAGAAGACCTAGGCCTCCCGACCTCCCAGCAGAATCTACAAACAAACCCACATAATCATCTGGGTCATCCCAAACACTCCTCATTTCAGCTGCACTCAACTTCGTCTCCATAAGAAAAGCTAACCCTACATCCTCCCTATGTAGCAACTTCTTTAGGTTATCAACTGCTCGAGGGTTGCCAAGCCCCCGACAGTTGTAACTTAATAGACTCATGGCTCCCGGCGGGACCGGTCAGCACCGACCTCCGCCGATCCATTTTCAGTTGAGTTGTCAAGGTTCATTGAATTCACATTATCACCATTGTACACATTATAGCATCTCACAATAGGAATTCCACTCTCCCCATTCTCCCTCTCATTTCTGCCTCTTTTATTACTTCTTGCATCCATTATTCTTTTTATTTTTCCCTCATGGATTCCAGTAGCATAACCCTCATCTTGTTGTACAGCCTTTCCACCTTCCCCCAAACCATTCACATTATCGAAGGTAAGCTTCTGTTTTGCCTTCGAGTTAGAAATGTTAGCTTTAAAATCTTCCAACATTCGTAGCTCCGCTTCCTTAGTCGATTCACTTCGGAACCTATTACGCGTCGGAGATGCCCGTAGCCACGCACCATAGGGATAAAGATTTTCCGGCACTTCCTCATCATAATAAACACAATCCTTTGAGCTATGACCAAATACTCCACATATGTAGCAAAAGTCTGGAAGCTTCTCATATTTGAATTCTACCCATTTTTGGGCACCACCTATTTGCAGCTTCACCCCTCTCATTAATGGCTTCGACACGTCAAGATCCACACGAAAACTCATATATTTTTTGTAACCAAAGGGGTCTGAATCATCAAACTCAACAAATGTTCCCATTTTATTCGCTATTGTTATAGCCATAGAGTTCCGCCGACGATCTACCGAAATCTGGTAAACCTTCACCCAAAAACGTGCCGTGGAAAAACAGATCTTTTCCGGTTTTTCACCCTTCTCAATCTCCTTTAACAATAGTAGCTTCCCGTCAAACGACCATAGCCCTTGATCCAATACCTTACTCCTATCCGCCTTTGAGAAAAATTGAAAAACAAAAATAATATTTTCAATTTCTCTCACCACCAACCCTTTCGATGGCTTCCATAGTGTTCTCATGGTGTTCTTCAATGTATTTGGGTTAAATGGAATATCTGTCATCAGTTTCCCTGCTAAACTATGGGCTACTAATTGTTCTGATAGTTCATCAGGTTCATCAACATCAATAAGGGTGTCCTCCTCAGCTTCGGTCAGGGTCAAGTTTTTCCATTTATCCTCTAGGCCAGTCACCATAATTGTGAAAAAACCAGCCAAGCCCTAATCGAGACCCAAGAAAAGAAGACGCCAAAGAAACAAAACAAAAGGAACCAGAGACAACACTAGAAGCAGGACAAACGACTGAAAAAGAAAAGAAAAAGGAAAAGAAGGAGATGAAAACGAAATTACCCTACGAGGAATAAATCCCGAGGCTGAAAGAATCCCCACCTGCTCTGGAATTGCAGAAGAGATTCGACGCAAACCCTAGATGGGACCTAGAGGTGACATGGAATTCCTGACGCAAACCCTAGAGAATAGAGCCCGTAAAGTTATAGTATAAAATAAAAGGCTGATTTTCATTGTAAGGAGCTAGGTTTTCATACTCTATTTTCTTTTTATCAAAGTTTCTCTCTAGTTTCTCCTTAGTTTACATTCAAACTCGCTTTATAATCTTTAGCTTGTAGTTTTGCTCTTTTATAATGGAATCAATGAATACTCTTTTTTTATCAATGGAAATTGTAGCTTAAACTTGTTCTTAGGATTGGTTTCAATGATTCTAAAAAGCTTATTGTGAGGATTCTCTAACTCTAAACTATTTCATTACTTCAATTATATGAATTGTTTATTGGTTTTGTTGAATATTTTAGCTTGATCTTTGTCTTGATATTGGTTTTGTTGAATGTTTTAGCTTGATCCTTGTCTTGTTATTGTATTTTACAAAACCATTACTAGGGTTTGAACACAATCAATTATTGTGTTCAACCTCGAGTAGTAGCTATCTTGTTCATGCTTAATTGTATTCTTATTGTGAACAATTTAGTAGAGCTTGTTTAAACGTTAATTGTTTATTGCATATTCTTTAAACAATTGCATTCTTATTGTGTCTTCGTTCTTAAAGCTTTTGTTCACTACGTATTCTTTGAACATCTAGGGTTTTAGACAATTTACAATTTATCTTGTCTAACTAATTAAGGGGACTACAAGAGTTTACTCTTGTCAATAATTAATTGAATGTTGAAGTGGTTTGATAGTTGAGAGTCTAAATCAAGTAGCTGAGTAAGAGTCGTTGTAACCGAATCCTAAGATTCTTTAGATCTAGAACACAGTCGTAATCACTTAGTAGTTAGTTTCTTTTGTAACTAAAATCTTCAATTCCCCCTTTTGTTAGAGAACAACGAGAACTCTAAAAAAAGAAAACAACCCTACACCTAGCTATACTTTTTTTCAACAACGAAGTAGCAACTAATATCACTAAGAAATTAGTGATTTCCCCTTTAATAATCCAAATACGTTTTTAACACGATTAAAGTCAACATAAATTCGTTCTTTGTGGATACAAACCTTACTTGCCCTTTTCACTAGTTATAATTGGAGAGTAGGATAAATTTATCTTTGATAAATCTTTTATTTTAACGACGTAAAAGGCCTACCACCAGCTAAACCATTTGGTGGCCTTCTTGATGTCATTTGTGTTACACATTTTGCAACATTCAAATACAATATATTATTGTCAATTATCCACTTAATTAGCAACTTATTACTACATTCAAATACAATAATAATATTATATACAATAATTCTTATTTGGAATTCATTTTTTGGCACGCTCCAAAAAGAAGTAAAAACATAATGTAACTCATAATATTTTGATGCAATACACGACTTCTTTGTGGAGAGATTAGTAGTAGCTAGTTTGGATTATTAACAAATACAATAGTAACTATGTATCAATTTTTGTGTACATGTGAAGAAAAATTTGGAAACATTAATTAACAATTCCATAGAAACTACATGCAATTGGTAACAAGCAGCAAGTCCACAATTAGTAACTAGAAAATACTAATTTTTTTTTTTTGAAAAGTGTAGCCTTGAATTGTGTCCAAACAGAAAACAGAAAAATAAACCCTTAAAACCTAGAAGGGAATGAAATCAGGAATCATATATGTTCAGTATTAAGGAGGATAAAGCCAAAAATTCTAAATTCACCAAGAAATCAGAATTTTTTGAGTAATTCATTTAATAAAATTCGAACAACAAATCAAATAAAGAAAAAATAACCAAAATCTCCAATATAATCTGAACAAAGTATGGAGATTTTGAACATAGTTAATTTCAAAAAATAACCAAAAATCTTCAAAAAAAGTATTGAAAATTCAAGCAAAAAACAGAAACTTTAATCATAATTTCAAACAAAACATAAGAAAAATTGTCAATTTACATACCTAATTAGCAATGGCAGAAAATTCTATCTCGAGTACGTAGATGGAAGAAGGAAGAAGCATATGGTAGAAGATGAAGAGAATTATCAAAGAGAACAACAGTCAATTGAATGCATAATGAAGGTTTTAATTTTTCTCTCACCCCCAATTAATTAGGGATTAAATTTTTTAACCAAGGGATTATCTTTTTAACTCAACTATGGTTAATATTAGCCTGAAATTACATGTGTGGTTCTAAACGGTGAAAAAAAACATTGATGACCTAAAAGGTAAAAAAAATAAAAAATCAACGCGTTTTTGGTGCAACTGGCCGCACCATTAAGTAATGGTGAGGCGCGCTGATAGACAAGGGGTTACAAAGTTGATTTTTTTATGGGGTTACAAAATCTTTGTAACCCCATACATATACTTTGTAACCCCAACTTGGTAACCCCATTTATATATTTTGTAACTCATTTAACACTTTGTAACTCCACTTAAATACTTTCTAAGCCTAAAATTACACTTTGTAACCCTACTTTGTAACATCACTTAAACACTTTGTAACCTCCAAAAAACACTTTGTAACCCCAAAAATAAACTTTGTAACCCCACTTAAACTTTATAAACTTAAAAAAAACTTTATTACTCAAAAAATCAATTCGTAACCCCAAAAACACTTTTTAACTCCAAAAAAATACTTTGTAACCCCACTTAAACAAAAAAAAAAAAACCCTTTGTAACCTCACTTTATAACACCAAAAAATACTTTGTAACCCCACTTAAGCATTTTGTAACAAAAAAAAAAAAAAACACTTTGTAACCCCAAAAACACTTTGTAAACCCATTTTAACTCCAAAATAACACTTTGTTACCCCAAAAAATACATTATAACCCTAGTTAAACACTTTATAACCCCAAAAAACACTTTGTAACCCCACTACAGACTTTGTAACCCCTAAAAATAGCCGCACCATTTGAAACCATGCAGTGCATGGTTTGTAAACCATGCGGCCAACCGCATATAAGAATTTGTGTAAAAGCATAGACCCCAATCTTATACTTAACTCATTTTATTAAGGAAGAACCTTAAAATGTCACATGAAAAACTTATTTTTATTCCCAATCTTAAATTTTCTTCTCATTTTTTTATTATCATTAATTACCATTATTGAGGGAGGGTGGTATTAAATGATCGAGAATGGATATTTGTGAAGAAAATTAGCTAAATTGGACTTAAACAAGCACCACCATGGGAATGCATTTTGTTTTTCATTCCAAATTTAGTTATAAATTCATTCTCATTACCACTTGTTAAATTAATTGTAATATCAAAGAGGAGAATAAGAATAATTAGTGTTTGATGTATTTATATGCACGGCCATAATTCAA
This sequence comes from Salicornia ramosissima, assembly GCA_951394345.1. Lineage (NCBI taxonomy): Eukaryota > Viridiplantae > Streptophyta > Magnoliopsida > Caryophyllales > Amaranthaceae > Salicornia > Salicornia ramosissima. Next base: position 42,971,819 of record OX596233.1, on the reverse strand, counting down.
GTATATATACAATTAGGTCAACCCCCAAACTCTTCCTAAAAGGTAATTACAACTATTATGCCAAGAATCAATAAATCAGAATATATCTTTTTCTAAGAGACCTCCTAAAGATATTGCCATAATATTTTACAATAATAATCTAGGAATAATATGGGATATTTCCTAATACTCCCCTTCAAGTTGGAGCATGGGAATCACGAATGCCCAACTTGCGAAGTAGAAAGTCAAACTTGACCCTTCCCAAAGCCTTGGTGAATATGTCTGCCAGTTGATCGGTAGTTGATACATACGACGGTTGAATAGTACCATTCGTGATTGCATCACGAATAAAATGACAGTCTACCTCAATATGCTTTGTCCTCTCATGAAACACCGGATTTTGTGCAATGTATAGTGCAGACTGAATATCACAATAAAGATGCATACCATTCTCATGTTCAACACCCAAATCACCCAACAATTACTTTAACCATTTCAGCTCACAAGTCACTGCCGCCATTGATCGATATTCTGCTTCTGCAGAGGAACGGGAAACTGTATGCTCCTTCTTAGTTTTCCATGAGACTGTTGATAAGCCAAGAAGACCAAACCATCCACTCAACGATTGCTAGAAATCGGACAACTGGCCCAATCCAAATCACACCACCCTTCCAATTGCAACGCACTATCAGAGCGTAACAAAATTCCCTGACCTAGATTTTTCTTCAAATATCTGACAACACGCAAAGCGGCTTCCCAATGATCAATCCGCGGATTTTACATAAACTGAGATAAAATATGAACAGAGTATGCCAAATCCAGCTTAGTAACTGACAAATATATCAATCGACCAACAAGTCGTCGATATTGCTCCACATCCTGTAATACATCTCCTGTCGCCAAAGCAAGCCTGTGATGTTGCTCCATGGGAAAATCAACAGGCTTAGAATCAATCAGACCTGTTTCTGCAATTATGTCCATAACATATTTCCTCTAACAAATAAAAAATCCCTGCTTATTTCGGGTCACTTCCAAGCCCAAAAAATATTTCAAAAGACCCAAGTCTTTTATCTTGAAACAGTTCCCCAGATATAACTTAAAATCGATCATAGCAGATTTATCATTACCTGCAACAATCAAATCATCAACATACACTAACAAATTTAATTGCGCTTTTTCCCTTTCTTCATTGTGAACAACGAATAGTTAGAGTATGATTGTTTAAAGCCATATGTTTTCAAAGCTGCTGCAAGCTTGGCAAACCAACACTTGGGAGCCTGTTTTAGTCCATACAAAGACTTCTTCATCCTGCAAACCTTGTCAGAATTTTTATTTTCAAAACCAGGGGGAATTTTCATATAGACTTCTTCCTCTAGATCTCCATGGAGAAAGGCGTTATGCACATCCATCTGATGAACCTCCCAGTCCTTCACTGCTGCCACAGCAAGAAAAGTTCGCACAGTCACCATTTTAGCCACTGGAGCAAATGTCTCATTGTAGTCTAGCCCTTCGACCTGATGATGACCAAAAATCACCAACCGAGCCTTTAATCTTTGCAAATTCCCATGTTCATCGTATTTCTCTTTGTAAACCCATTTGCTTCCAAGTGCCTTTTTCCCGGGAGGTAGCTTCACAAGTTCCCAAGTACCTTGCTCCTCCAGAGCCCGGATCTCATCTGCCATAGCCTTTCTCCAACCTTCATGTCGCATAGCTTCTTTGAAATTTCTGGGTTCATTTCCTGCTGAAATAGCTGCAACATATTTTCTATGTTTCACAGAAAAATCGTGAGAATCAACAAAATGTGTTAATGAATAGACCATACTTGAGAGAGATGATGGCGCAGGAGTGATCTAAAATCCCGCTCACCAAAATTAATTATGACACGGATTAGGAGTCACAATACCATTATTCTTGAACGAAAACTCATTCTTAAAAAATTGGACATCACGAGACATAAAACGTTGTCTAGTTTCCATATCAAACACCTTCCACCCTTTTTGACCAAAAGGATAACCTAAGAAAACACATTTACGACTGCGACTAGCAAACTTGTCCCCTTTGCTATGTTGGTCATGGGCGTAACACAAGCATCCTAACACTTTAATATGGTCATATGATGGAGGTTTATTAAATAAAATTTCAAAGGGGGTTTTGTATTTAAGCAATCTAGAAGGGGTTCGGTTTATTAAATGACAAGCGGCTTGCACACACTCTCCCCAAAATTTAAGAGGTAAATTTCCTTGAACCGTAACGCCCTAGCAACATTTAAGATATGTTGATGTTTTCTCTCAACCCGCCCATTTTGTTGGGGTGTACCAACATATGAAGTCTCAAATAATATGCCATTCTCAAGAAAATAATCATGCAAATTATGAAATTCTGTACCATTGTCACTCCGGACCACCTTGATTTCTTTAGAAAATTGACGTTTAATTAAAGCAACAAAATTAAGAGACATAAATTCAACTTCCGTTTTATTGCTCAACAAATAAGTCCAAACACTCCTAGAGAAATCATCAACAATAGTTAAAAAATTACGAGATCCACACGTAGAAGGTGTGTTGTAAGGACTTCATAAATCAATATGAACCAGTTCAAACAATCGACTAGCATTATTGCCACTAATAGGAAAACTACTCTTATGTTGCTTAGCACGAGGGCAAACATCACAAGATTTATTTTTAACAATCCTAGTAGAACCACTCACAAACGGAAGATGTTGCAAAACTCTTCCCGAAGGATGTCCCATCTTTTTGATGCCACAATTCTGCAGAACGATGTCTATCAATCTTGAAAGCCTTCACTTCTGGAACACCTCGGAAATAATAAAGTCCGTCCACCCGATCACCCGCTCCAATCACCTTCCTTGTCGCTAGGTCCTGTATAATACACAATAGTACAATTCGATTCGTCACATAACTGAGTTGCAGAAATCAAATGGCAGTTTAATTGAGGCACAAAAAGGACATTTTTAATAATTAAGCCTCCTTGCAAAATGATTGAACCCATCAGGGATACATGAGCAAATTTACCATCCGGCAACCCTACCGGATAGCTTGTCACATTCCTCACATCTGTCAAAATCGACGCATCACACGTCACATGGTTCGATGCGCCGGTGTCAATAATCCAGTCAATATCTTCCTTACCATGAAGCTTAGGCTTGAGGTTATTCAGGTGATCGAGCAATTGTCGTATTTGAGCAACCGAGACCACCGAAAGAGCTGCCTCATCAGCCGGTGTAGCGACAGTGGCAGCGGCTCCTTACGTAGGTGCAGAAGAACCTGTCCAGCCCCCTGTCTTGTTTGCACGAGCAGTGAAACTTTGGCCTCTACCACGACCGCGGATACGTCCTCCCCCACAGCCTGCAGAAGAACCACCACGGGCTACTACTCCACGACCTCCTCGAGGTCTATCACCCCACCATTCCGGGTATCCGTGGAGTTGAAAACAAGAAGCTTCAGCGTGCCCTTCGCGATTGCAGTAAGTGCAGTAGCGGTCAGAATGATCAGATTTTACCATCTTTGTTTTTGGGTCAGATTGTATTTTAAATGCCATGGCTCCATCACGTGAAGAAGTGGGTGCCTCAGTCGAGCTTAACCTCTCAGCCTGTATCACCTGTTGGTACGATTTATCCACCCCCGGGAGAGGTTCTTGAGCCAAAAAAACGGTTCTTAAGGTTTGTCCATAATAAATAAGCATCATCATATGCACCAATTGTTGAACGAACGGATGGTTCTAAGGTATTGGTGATCCACGAGACCAACATGGAGTGCACGGCCTCCCAGTCCTCAAGCTTTGCCTCATCGGTCGGCTTGATAATCGAGCCATCAACGAATCCATACTTCTGTTTGGCCTTCAACGAGGTCTTAACTGCCCTCGCCCATTCATCATAGTTGTCACCACGAAGCTGAATTGGAGTGATGATGTTTCCCGGACCATCACTCGAACCCATGTGGTATGTCAAGTCCATTTTGGGTGTCTTATCCTCCCCGCCAGACATGAAGACGATCTCACAGAGAAGACAATTTTTTTTTTTTATATATAAACTCTTAAAAAAAATTATATGTGAATAATGAATATTACATATACACTTGGATCAAAACCTATGCTCTTGATACCATGTTAAATTAATTGTAATATCAAAGAATAGAATAAGAATAATTACTGTTTGATGTATTGATATGCACGGCCATAATACAAGTATATATACAATTAGGTCAACCCCCATACTCTTCCTAAAAGGTAATGACAACTATTATGCCAAGAATCAATAAATTAGAATATATCCTTTCCTAAGAAACCTCCTAAAGATATTGCCATAATATTTTACAATAATAATCTAGGAATAATATGGGATATTTCCTAATACCACCATTTATAACCGACTACCAAACGGGCTGTTAGTACTTATCCTGTCTATTTAGGTTATGATTGATTTAGCGATTTTTTGTTGATCTAAACTTATTTATTTGAACCTTTTTTTTAACGGATCTAATATGAACTAATTGTCTGATTTGACACAATTTAACCATGTATACAAACCAATCTATAAGGAAAAACAATATCAATTGAGATTTTAAGTTATTTGAATGATCTGAACTTGTTCAAATATGTATTTCTATACTTTTTATTACAGGATTAAATATATTTAAAGTGTAAAAATTTCAAATAAAATTACAAAGTCTGATCTATTTTTTATAAGATCTTATTTTTTCTGATCTAGTTTGAAATGATCGAGAGAACTACACATAGCCGTAGTTGTTTTGCTATTCATAATAAAACTACACATAGCCGTAGTTGTTTTGCTATTCATAATAAATAGTCGTAACTGAAATAAAAATATGTTGAATTAGTTAAGACAGTCATGAATCATTCTCAATTCCTTGTTGAAATCTTAGTCCACCCCAAGAATCTTTATTCCATCTTTGATTTTTACAGTACTAAATTATTAATCTATATATACTATATAGTACGAGTAAAACAGAAAGTGGCTGACATTATTCTCACCTAAAGATGTGCATATGGTAATTTCTCAATTAAAATTTTCCATTAAAAAATGTTTATGACATCAACTTCTTTCTCTCTCTCTTTTTTTTTTCCTTTTTTTGTCTTTTCTTTTCCTTAGTATTTTAACATACTTTGAAAATATAAATATCATTAACTTCATTCTTCCATTTTCTGTATACAATTAATAACCAATATAATGTTTTGAATATCATAATATTTCTTTATTTTATCAGTTTAAAAATCACTAAAAATTTATACTAAAATCTTTTTATTGATGTAATGATTTTATATTACATATTCTGTATTTGTTTTCAATTGACTTATAGTCTAACAAAATTTCAAATTTATCAAATACTATTTGATAAAACCGTGAATAACACGAGACTAATCTAGTAAATGTATATAATTAATAATACAATATAATAAATTTGTGTTAGTATTAATTATAATTATTATTGTACGTAATTTAATTAATTTTGATTTTAGTTATAATTGTGAGTATGAATGTTTAAAGAGTAAAGTGAAAATATGTAATCATATAAAAGTAAAATTGGAAAAAAGCGTGTGTTTGATTGGGGGTATTGATCAAAGGGAATGAGAATCAATTGTCCCAATTCCCTTTGATAGTGTTTGTTATTAGGCGTGTTTAATGGGGTGGGGGCCATTTAAAACCCTGACCCGACTCATTAAAAATCTGCGTGGCCCAACCTTTTTAGAAATGGGGCGAGTCTTAATGGGGTCAACAACTTAATGGGACTAAGCGGGTCGGGTCGGGCTTTTAAAGGGCCACTTAAATTTCTTCCCCTATTTCCCAAAAACTTCCTTAATTTCCTCTTAGATAATGTGGGTCGGACCGGGCCGGGTCAAATAGGGTCTGACCCGACCTGACCCGTCAAAGAATGTGTGAAGTCTGGCCCGGCCCGGCCCGATCCGACCCACCCCGGCCCTAACCTGGCCCGTTGAATAGGACTATTTGTTATGCCACTTTTGCCATTCTTATTCCCCTCCCCATTCCCCTATTCTAACACTTTCACAAACCCTCCCTCCATCCCCCCTATCTTTTCCATTCCCTTTCATTCTCCACCTTCCACTCAACCACCACACAACCACCCATTCCCTCACCCACACCCCACCCCACCACAGCCCCACCCATGTCCATCCACGCCCAACCTCCATCCACCCTGACCCAACCCTACCCCCCCACCCCACTCCACACGACACCCCACCCACGCACCGAAACCCTAAAATAACAAAAACCTAAATCCGCCGCCACCACCACCAAAACCACCCACCTCCCCTCCCTCCACCCATTTTCGGAGCCTCCGCCCAACCCTCACCCTAGCCACACCCCACCCCACAAAACCCTAAAGACGAAAAAAAACCTAAATTCACCTCCACCACCTAAACCACCCCTCCACCACCCTGTCCAAAACCACCTTTCCTCTACTCGCGTCTGGGCGGCGAAGGGTGGCAAGTAGAGGAAGGGTGGTTTCGTGGGTGGAGGTCGTTTTAGGGCTATTTTTTATTTAGGGTTTAGGGTTTCACAGTGGGTTTGGGCTGGCTGGGCTGGTTAGGTCTGGGGTGAGGGTGGGGCGGCGGTGGCGGCGCCAAAAGTGGGGAGGGGAGGGGAGATGGGTGGTTTCAGTGGTGGTGGGCATGGGTTGGGGGGTGGTGTTGTTGTACGGAGGTGGTATATGTTCATACTTTTTTTTTAACAAACAACTAATTAAATCTTACACTTTTCCTTTCCATTCTCCTTCATTCACATTCCTAAAGTGATTCTCTTTCTCCTATTACAACCAAAAGGCCCCAAGTAACTTACAAGTGATTAGTGGTTCTCATTTTCAATTTTAAAGCTTTTATCTTTTTCATTTTCTAAATTTTGACCCTTATTTAAGTTGAAGAATTCTTTTCTAAATTTAGTAATATATATAGTACTCCACCCGTTTTAAAGCTAAGAGTTTAAAAACATACGTTTTTGTACGTAAAAAGAAAACTAATACAGTTTTATCATTCCATAAATAAATATCACCGCATTTCTAAAAGTTTTGTCCACTTCTTCTTTTTTGTATGTTTCAAAAATTTTAAGACTCGCCTTTAAATTCTACTTTCATACACAGTCATTAAAATTTTGTAAGACACAACAAAAAAATAAGCCTCGGCCGACCGCCATTTACCGACCGTTAACGGCCGGTCGGTAAAAGGAGGTCGGTGTAAAATTAGTCGGTAAAAATTTTTCACCGACCGACTCTCAGTCGGAAATAATTTACCGACCGTCTACCGACTAAATAAAATCTAAAAAAATAAAATTGTTGAGCTATTTTCCGACCGGCCTAGCGGTCAGTATTACCGACCGACCATATGACGGTCGGTAATACCGACCGCCCGGCGGTTGGCAAAGTTGCTTCTTCCTGCCAAATTTTTTTTGGCGCTTAATAATTTACCGACCGTGTGCCGGTCGGTATATTAATTTTCGCGGTTTTTTAATTTTAATATTTACCATTTTTGCGGTTTTGACTTTTTGGATACCGACCGTTTGGCGGTCGTTAAATTGTTATGTCTTTTTTTTCATTTCATTAAATAACAAAAAACCTTTGCAAAAGATATTAAATTATTTATTAATGAAAAAAAAGTTATATATACGTAATAATATTTTATATTATTTATATAAATAATTCGTAATACACAAAAGTATGTAATATATATTACAGTTTCCAAAAACGTAAACTAATAAACCGAAATATAACAAACAACTACACTACGAAGGCTCCAGAACCGCCAGAACCGTCTGTGCGATCGTCGGGGGGTCGTCGGTGAATGGAAGACTGATCGCCGAATTGCCTCATGAAAGCGTCCATCTGCGCCTTCATCTGCTCGAGGTACTCCGCTTGCTTCTTCTGATCCTCCTCCAGACGGCGCTGATGCTCCTCCCGTTGACGGTCTCGCTCCTCCAGACGGCGCTCTCGCTCCTCTAACTCCGTCCTCGCACGCTCGGACTTCTCCGAACGCTCGGTCATCTTTGCCAATTGAGCGAAAACTGATGGAGAGTAGGCAGATCCAACGTGCCGCCGCGAGGTTCTCTCATAATAAAGAGAAGCTCCGTCTTTGCCGAACCCTAGAACCTCGCCCTTCCGAAAGCCACCAACCGTATCAAAGAATACCTGGTTGGGATCCGTCTCCAAGCCACTAGCCTGAGACTCCGAAAGGTTCTGGTTATATTGTTCCTGCAAATTATGGGCGGAGTTAGTTCAAACAATTCAAAATAAAAGAACAATAAAGTTGACATTATGAATAATAGAACACTTGTCATTTTAGACTATTTTAGGTGGTTTTTTTCGGAATTTTCGCTCCTAACTTGTCACTTGTCTATCGATTGCTAGATTTCAAACCTTACACATGTCCTATAACACAATATTATGCTTACTAGGGGCTGATCGCGTTGGTTATAATGACTTTACACCGTTTTAGGCATTTTTGGCTCGTTTTTGGTGTTTTTATTCCCAACTTGGCACCGATCAACGTAGATCATGTTTTAAGATTAATTCACAACTCGTAACATTGATATAGACATTCTATCACTTATTTACATGTTTTTGGGAAAGCTTAGAGGGTTTTGGAACAAAAAACAAACCAAATAGTCCATTTTTGGCTCGTTTTGGTGTTTTCATTCCCAACTTTGCACCGATCAACGTAGATCATGTTTTAAAGGTTAATTCACAACTCATAACATTATTATAGACATTCTATCACTCATTTGCATGTTTTTGGGAAAGTTTAGAGGGTTTTGGAACAAAAAACAAACCAAATAGGCCATTTTTGGCTCGTTTTGGGTGTTTTCATTCCCAACTTCGCATCGATCAACCTAATTTGTATTTTTAAGTGTCATTCATGTCCTATAATATTCATTCAAACTTTATATAACTTATTTGCATGTTTTTGGGAAAGTTTAGAGGGTTTTGGAACAAAAACAAACCAAATAGGCCATTTTTGGCTCGTTTTGGTGTTTTCATTCCCAACTTCGCACCGATCAACGTAGATCATGTTTTAAAGGTTAATTCACAACTCATAACATTATTATAGACATTCTATTGCAAATAAATTAAAAACAATCCTATTCGTACTCTTCGGCTTTGAAGCCGGAATTCCGCTCTAAACATCAATTGCAAATAATAAAAACATCCATCCTATTCGTACTTTTCGGCTTTGAAGCCGGAATTCCGCTCTAAAAATCAAATGCATAGTAAATAAGAAAGCATTACCATCACTTCCTTGGCCTTATGGCTAATCGGAACCGGATCCTTCCCTGGTTGCTTCTTGAAGTGAGTATCAAAGAAGAGATCCGCAGCATCAGGCAGCTTCCCTCATTTCGCCTTAGTCAACACAAACAAATGTGCGTAAGGGTAGGATATATAATCAAATGTTAATGAATGAGCATTAATTACAATAATTTAATGAAATAGTAGACTAACCACTTGCTTAGCTCGTTGAGTGGTGGAGACAAATCCCACGCAGTGAGAGGCCTGGGCCTTGCCACTAGCGTCGCCGCCTCTCCTGTTTGCCTTCGCTCGAGCCGACCTTTCCTTGAATACCTTGTCATCGAGCCTACCCTTCATTGCCTGGTACATCTCATCACCAAGCCAATTTGGTCGGTCTTTCTACTTGTGCACTGTGTCATTGAATATGTCCTTCAGCCGTAATCCAGCCTTGGTATCATACGCATCCCGCACAGTGCCCTCGAGCTCAGGCCTCCAAGTGTACTGTTTCTGCATTAGACCAAAGACAATCAAATATGTTAATGTAAGAGATTATATTTAAAAAAATATTGTATCAAATTACATAATTCGTCTTACTGACCTTCCACATGTTCCACCAATGTACCTTGGTCGCCTGATCTACCTCAGTGTAGTTCTTCTAAGGCTGATGGAAGTAGGACTTGATGACGTGTGTTATTGATCGAACAACAGCGCCCTTGTCAAACCTTGCACACAAAACATTGTAAGATTAAACAACATACACTAGTGGAAAAATTTCTATTTGTTACCTCTTATTTGTTCCGGTTTTTTAAAAACAGGAACAAATAATGAGTATTTGTTCCGTTTAGTATAAAATAGGAACAAATAACAGGTTATTTGTATCGGCTATATACTAACCGGAACAAATTAACCCTTATTTGTTCCGGTATTATAAGAACCAGAACAAATACTAATTATTTGTTCTTGTTTTTGTAAAACCGGAACAAATAAGGGTTAATTTGTTCCGGTTAGTGTATAACCGATACAAGTAAAAACAAAATAAAAAAAACATTTTAGCACGCTGCACCCGAGGTATATAATGATATCACAATATCAGTTAGCTTCTCTTCTCCTCCACTTATCTTTGTTTCCAAAATTTTGAAACCCCAATTCAAACCCCAATCCTGCCACCTATCGTACCCTACCATCCACCGCCACCGCCGCCGCCTCCATCCTCGGTTGTTGCCTCCCATCCACCGAATGACGTGCTGCTCGAGGGATGCTGCGAACGCGCTCGAGGGCTACATGGTTGTTGCACGAACTTCCGGTGCCTGCTGCTGCAGCGAACACGTGGGAGCTCTTCTCGCCGCCGCCTACTGTTGTTCGTCTAGTCTCTATTCCGGCGGCCTGCTGCAGCCACATTCTATCACAACCTCCAACACCAACACTAACTCTATCTTTCAATAGGTAGTAATTTCGTTGTCAATTAAAGTTACAATTATTTTATTTTTTTTTACATATTTTTGCTGCAATTTAATCATATATTCCTAATTTTGTTAATTAGTTTTGTGAAATTTTGCTAGAGATTTTGTTCATGCTAATATTCATGATTTTGTTAATTAGTTTGTGAAATGTGATTGAAATTGTTTATTGATTAATTAGTAATCAGTAGTTGGGATAGATTGGACAAGTGGGTTAGTTTGTAATTGTAAATGGAATTAGATGGTGAATTAAAATGGGGAAAAACAATACAGTTATTGGTATTAAATGGGGGCAGAGCCAAATTCAAATGATAAAGGAAATTATGATTGAAGATAATATAATTCTACGTTATTTCCCTCTTTATAATTTTTTTTCTCTCCCACCTCCCATGCACTTCAATTCCCTCCATTTCCCATTTAGATTTTTGCGTTAAGTCCATTGACTCTAAGTTCTTATGAATAAATTGAAGTTTGGTGTTCACATATGCTAATGATGATAGAATATAATGATATGATCAAGGATGCTTGCAACTGAAATTGTATTTAATTGATACGAGTCAAGTATCTAAACATTTGGTGACCAAAAATAAACTTGATAGTCAAAGAAAAATAAACAAATTGTAGAGCACCTAAAAAAAAGGCTTGGCTAGCTTTTGTTTACTCATGTTTAACATTCTATTGTTGAAATGACATTATAATTCATTTGATTTGTAATTTGTTTCTCTGGAAAAAGAGATGTCAAGCTCATTCGGATCTTGTAAAGTGGAGGCTTATGCCCTAAGGACATGGATCAATTTCCTTGAAGATACTTGGGCATTAAAATGCAGATTCATGTGGAAAAACAAGCAAAATATTAACAAGGTTATTTAATTCGTATATGATTTTTTGCTTTTTAAATTTAATTTTTGAGTATTTTGAATTTGGTTATATGTATTAATTTGGTGATATTTGATTGGTTTTGAAATATGTTTTTTTTGTTGAATGAAAATAATGTGAGAAATGCTATTAAGGGAAGGAGATAAATTGGCGGATGTTCAATTAGGATTTGTTGCTGGTGAGGTCTTTCCTTCTAGGCTTACCTCGGTGAGATATTTTCAACTCCCCTTATATTTCTTGGTTTGGTTAGTTTTTTAGGATTAGATATAGAATTGAGATGATAGTTCGAGGATGTTTTCTTTGTTAGGGGCATGAGGTTCCCGACATGAGGACATTGGATGGTTGATGGCGTTGTGCCGCAACTTAATTTGATGATTTTGGGAGTTATGTGTCTAATTTACTTGCCTTGTGACTTGATTCTCTTGATTTGTTTAGTTTCTTTTGAATTACTCTTGTTTTATTTCGTTTTTGTTTTAGTTTGGTTTCGGTTTTGTTCCTTTTGTTTCCCCTCTGCTTTGCTTTGTTTTGTTTTACTTTGCTTTGCTTTTGTTTTAATCAATGTTATAGGATGACGACGTTTAATTGGATTTCTTACTTTTTGTTTTATTGTAAGTTTTACTTTTGAAAATTATAAGACAAAGAAGTCAAGCATATTAGTTATATAATTTTGCTTATTGCTGAAAATAAAAAATCTCACTGTTGCTTGCGTGTGCCGTCTCAAGGATCTAAATCTAACTATGTCGAACATGAATAGGAATGAGTGCCCATTTTGCTTGATTGACACGGTAAGTGATTAGATTCTTAAACGGAGGCGTAGTTGTGGCTTGAGATCGCAATCGCATCACTCTAATAATTAACAAACATGTAACTAATCACTTGCTTTTAATTTTAAACACTCTTGCTTATCGCTTTACATAATGTCACTGTAGCTTGTGTGGGCCGTCTCAAGGATCTAAATCTAACTATGTCGAACATGAATGGGGATGAGTTCCTATTTTGCTTGATTGACATGGTAAGTGATTAGATTCTTAAACGGGGGCGTAGTTGTGGCATGAGATGATTGAGATCGCAATCGCATCACTCTAATAATTAATAAACATGCAACTAATCACTTGCTTCAAATTTTAAACACTCTTGTTTATCGCTTTACACAATCTCACTGTCGCTTGCGTGGCCATCTCAAGGATCTAAATCTAAATTTCTTGATTGTCTTAATCTTTAGTAATTCTACAATTTAACATTTAGCTTTTCAACAACTTTAAAGGTTTTGACTCAAATTAAAGGTTATGGTTTGGGATTTTTGTTTTTTTTTTTAGTTGGAGGCTTTAATTAGGTTATATTTTGGGATTTTTTGTTGTTAGTTGGAGGCTTTAGGTTATGTTTTAGGACGTGAATGAACCTTAAAACATGAACTAGGTTGATTGGTGCAAAGATGGGAACGAAAACAACCAAAACGAGCCAAAAATGACCTATTTTGGCTCGTTTTGTTCCAAATTAGTATAACATTCCCCGAAATCATGCAAAATAAGTTATAAAATATTTACATGAATATTATAGAATGTGAATGAACTTCAAAAACACCCAAGCTAACCTAAAATGAGCTATTTGGCTCGTTTTCATTCCAAAACGTCTTATCCTTGCCCAAAATCATGCAAATAAGTCATAGAACGCTTGCATGATTGTTATAGGACATGAATAAACCTTAAAAAATGAATTTGATTCATTAGTGTGAGGTTGGGAGAAAAAACACCCAAAACTAACCCATAATGAGCTATTTGGCTCTTTTTCGTTCCAAAACGCCCTATCTTTGCCCAAAATCATGCAAATAAGTCATAGAATGCTTACATGAATTTTATAGGAAATGTTCAAAGATTAAAAACATGAATTAGATTGAGTGTTGCGAAGATGGGAGCAAAAACACCCAAAACTAACCCAAAATGAGCTATTTGACTCATTTTCGTTCCAAAACGCCCTACAATGATGCAAATAAGTCATAGGATGCTTACATGAATGGTATAGGACATGTTCAAACCTTAAAAACATGAATTATATTGAATGGTGTGAAAATGGGAGCAAAAACACCCAAAATGAGCTTTTTTTTGGCTCGTTTTTATTGTTGTCTTTATACTTTAACGGTTATGTACTTACATTACATTTTTTTTTTGCAGAACGTGTTTACCAAACGATCTTCCCCGTATAGCGAAAAGGAATTGGATGAAGTTCGAGAAATGGGCGGAGTATTTTAGGTTAAATTTTTTATGGTCATAAATTTAATTTATTATTCATTAAATTTTTTAATTTGTAGTTTTCTTTTGATGACAATTTTTATGTGTTTATGTAAACTAAATCTAAATTAATAGATAGCGCAAAAGCTACATGATGTCATTATGATGGAGGAAATAATATTTGAATTTACTATTTTTGTATGTGGTTGGATGAAGTTGAATCAGTAAAGATCTATATGCTCGTTTTATTTTGTTTGAATTTTTTACAATGGTATGGGGCAAGAGGGGTCGAGACACCAAGACGAGGCTTACATGAGGTTGCAGGGCTGATGTTGGGGCTAGGCATGGGGTGCAGGATGCTGTACTTTGTACTTGGAGTGTATGTTGGGATTTCTATAAAAAAAAATATATATATAACAATTAAAAAAAAAATTCATTACAATGGAAATAAAAGCTATTTGTACCGGTTTTCTACTAAAACCAATACAAATAGTGTACTATTTGTTCCGGTTTTAGTAGAAAACCGGTACAAATAGAATTTTTTTTAATAAAAAAAAAGAGTTATTTGTACTGGTTTTTAATGAACCGATACAAATAGTCTACTATTTGTTCCGGTTCATATAACCGGTACAAATAGTAATGCTATTTGTATCGCCTCTATTTGTATCCATATTGAACCGATACAAATAGGGCTAAAAAACCGGTACAAATAAGGGTTTTTTCCACTAGTGCAGCCTACTCCATCATCGCTGCCTCATGTCACTCCTTTGTCTCACTCTACTCCTCCGCCTCAGACTACTCCGACGCGAGAACCCGAGAGACAAACTGGTGAGGTTGAGGGTGGAGACAAGGATCAGGGAGAAGCTTCTACATCCACAGCTGGGGTTCGAGAATTGGACCTCGATGGCCTATGGTGAGTTTTTATGTAATTTTTTAATGTTTTCACTATTGAAATTAAGTTGTATTCATATCACTAGTGGAAAAAACCCTTATTTGTACCGATTTTTTAGCCCTATTTGTATCGGTTCAATATGGATACAAATAGAGGCGATACAAATAGCATTACTATTTGTACCGGTTATATGAACCGGAACAAATAGTAGACTATTTGTATCGATTCATTAAAAACCAGTACAAATAACTCTTTTTTTTTATTAAAAAAAATTCTATTTGTACCGGTTTTCTACTAAAACCGGAACAAATAGTACACTATTTGTATCGGTTTTAGTAGAAAACCAGTACAAATAGGAGTTTTTTAATTAAAAAAAGCACGATTAGTACCGGTTTTTTATTATAACCGGTACAAATAGCTTTTATTTCCATTGTAATGATTTTTTTTTAATTGTTATATATATTTTTTTTATAGAAATCCCAACATACACTCCAAGTACAAAGTACAGCATCCTGCACCCCATGCCTAGCCCCAACATCAGCCCTGCAACCTCATGTAAGCCTCGTCTTGGTGTCTCGACCCCTCTTGCCCCATATCATTGTAAAAAAATCAAACAAAAATAAAACAAACATATAGATCTTTACTGATTCAACTTCATCCAACCACATACAAAAATAGTAAATTCAAAATATTATTTCCTCCATCATAATGACATCATGTAGCTTTTGCGCTATCTATTAATTTAGATTTAGTTTACATAAACACATAAAATTGTCATCAAAAGAAAACTACAAATAAAAAAATTTAATGAATAATAAATTAAACTTATGACCATAAAAAATTTAACCTAAAATACTCCGCCCATTTCTCGAACTTCATCCAATACCTTTTCGCTATACGGGGAAGATCGTTTGGTAAACACGTTCTGCAAACAAAAAAAAATGTAATGTAAGTATATAACCTGTTAAAGTATAAAGACAACAATAAAAACGAGCCAAAGAAAAGCTCATTTTGGGATTTTTGCTCCCATTTTCAGACCATTCAATATAATTCATGTTTTTAAGGTTTGAACATGTCCTATACCATTCATGTAAGCATCCTATGACTTATTTGCATCGTTGTAGGGCGTTTTGGAACGAAAATGAGTCAAATAGCTCATTTTGGGTTAGTTTTGGGTGTTTTTGCTCCCATCTTCGCAACACTCAATATAATTCATGTTTTTAATCTTTGAACATTTCCTATAAAATTTATGTAAGCATCTTATGACTTATTTGCATGATTTTGGGCAAAGATAGGGCGTTTTGGATCCAAAACGAGCCAAATAGCTCATTATGGGTTTGTTTTGGGTGTTTTTTCTCCCATCCTCACACTAATGAATCAAAATCATTTTTTTAAGGTTTTTTCATGTCCTATAACATTCATGTAAGCATTCTATGACTTATTTGCATGATTTTGGGCAAAGATAGGGCGTTTTGGAATGAAAAAGAGCCAAATAGCTCATTATGGGTTAGTTTTGGGTGTTTTTTCTCCCAACCTCACACTAATGAATCAAATTCATTTTTTTAAGGTTTATTCATGTCCTATAACAATCATGCAAGCGTTCTATGACTTATTTGCATGATTTTGGGCAAGGATAAGGCGTTTTGGAATGAAAACGAGCCAAATAGCTCATTTTAGGTTAGCTTGGGTGTTTTTGAAGTTCATTCACATTCTATAATATTCATGTAAATATTTTATAACTTATTTTGCATGATTTCGGGGAATGTTATACTAATTTGGAACAAAACGAGCCAAAATAGGTCATTTTTGGCTCGTTTTGGTTGTTTTCGTTCCCATCTTTGCACCAATCAACCTAGTTCATGTTTTAAGGTTCATTCACGTCCTAAAACATAACCTAAAGCCTCCAATTAACAACAAAAAATCCCAAAATATAACCTAATTAAAGCCTCCAACTAAAAAAAAAAAAAAAATCCCAAACCATAACCTTTAATTTGAGTCAAAACCTTTAAAGTTGTTGAAAAGCTAAATGTTAAACTGTAGAATTACTAAAGATTAAGACAATCAAGAAATTTAGATTTAGATCCTTGAGATGGCCACGCAAGCGACAGTGAGATTGTGTAAAGCGATAAACAAGAGTGTTTAAAATTTGAAGCAAGTGATTAGTTGCATGTTTATTAATTATTAGAGTGATGCGATTGCGATCTCAATCATCTCATGCCACAACTACGCCCCCGTTTAAGAATCTAATCACTTACCATGTCAATCAAGCAAAATGGGAACTCATCCCCATTCATGTTCGACATAGTTAGATTTAGATCCTTGAGACGGCCCACGCAAGCGACAGTGACATTGTGTAAAGCGATAAGCAAGAGTGTTTAAAATTAAAAGCAAGTAATTAGTTACATGTTTGTTAATTATTAGAGTGATGCGATTGCGATCTCAAGCCACAATTACGCCTCCGTTTAAGAATCTAATCACTTACCGTGTCAATCAAGCAAAATGGGAACTCATCCCTATTCATGTTCGACATAGTTAGATTTAGATCCTTGAGACGGCACACGCAAGCAACAGTGAGATTTTTTATTTTCAGCAATAAGCAAAATTATATAACTAATATGCTTGACTTCTTTGTCTTATAATTTTCAAAAGCAAAATTTACAATAAAACAAAAAGTAAGAAATCCAATTAAACGTCGTCCTATAACATTGATTAAAACAAAAGCAAAGCAAAGTAAAACAAAACAAAGCAAAGCAAAGGGGAAACAAAAGGAACAAAACCGAAACCAAACTAAAACAAAAACGAAATAAAACAAGAGTAATTCAAAAGAAACTAAACAAATCAAGAGAATCAAGTCACAAGGCAAGTAAATTAGACACATAACTCCCAAAATCATCAAATTAAGTTGCGGCACAACGCCATCAACCATCCAGTGTCCTCATGTCGGGAACCTCATGCCCCTAACAAAGAAAACATCCTCGAACTATCATCTCAATTCTATATCTAATCCTAAAAAACTAACCAAACCAAGAAATATAAGGGGAGTTGAAAATATCTCACCGAGGTAAGCCTAGAAGGAAAGACCTCACCAGCAACAAATCCTAATTGAACATCCGTCAATTTATCTCCTTCCCTTAATAGCATTCCTCACATTATTTTCATTCAACAAAAAAAACGTATTTCAAAACCAATCAAATATCACCAAATTAATACATATAACCAAATTCAAAATACTCAAAAATTAAATTTAAAAAGCAAAAAATCAGATACGAATTAAATGACCTTGTTAATATTTTGCTTGTTTTTCCACATGAATCTGCATTTTAATGCCCAAGTATCTTCAAGGAAATTGATCCATGTCCTTAGGGCATAAGCCTCCACTTTACAAGATCCGAATGAGCTTGACATCTCTTTTTCCAGAGAAACAAATTACAAATCAAATGAATTATAATGTCATTTCAACAATAGAATGTTAAACATGAGTAAACAAAAGCTAGCCAAACCTTTTTTTTAGGTGCTCTACAATTTGTTTATTTTTCTTTGACTATCAAGTTTATTTTTGGTCACCAAATGTTTAGATACTTGATTCGTATCAATTAAATACAATTTCAGTTGCAAGCATCCTTGATCATATCATTATATTCTATCATCATTAGCATATGTGAACACCAAACTTCAATTTATTCATAAGAACTTAGAGTCAATGGACTTAACGCAAAAATCTAAATGGGAAATGGAGGGAATTGAAGTGCATGGGAGGTGGGAGAGAAAAAAAATTATAAAGAGGGAAATAACGTAGAATTATATTATCTTCAATCATAATTTCCTTTATCATTTGAATTTGGCTCTGCCGCCATTTAATACCAATAACTGTATTGTTTTTCCCCATTTTAATTCACCATCTAATTCCATTTACAATTACAAACTAACCCACTTGTCCAATCTATCCTAGCTACTGATTACTAATTAATCAAGAAAAAATTTCAATCACATTTCACAAACTAATTAACAAAATCATGAAAATTAGCATGAACAAAATCTCTAGCAAAATTTCACAAAACTAATTAACAAAATTAGGAATATATGATTAAATTGCAGCAAAAATATGTAAAAAAAAAAAATAAAATTGTAACTTTAATTGACAATGAAATTACTACCTATTGAAAGATAGGGTTAGTGTTGGTGTTGGAGGTTGTGATAGAATGTGGCTGCAGCAGGCCGCCGGAATAGAGACTAGACGAACAACAGCAGGCGGCGGTGAGAAGAGCTCCCACGCGTTCGCTGCAGCAGCAGGCACCGGAAGTTCGTGCAACAGCCAAGCAGCCCTCGAGCGCGTTCGCAGCAACCCTCGAGCAGCACGTCGTTCGGTGGATGGGAGGCAACAACCGAGGATGGAGGCGACGGCGGTGGCGGTGGATGGTAGGGTACGATAGGTGGCAGGATTGGGGTTTGAATTGGGGTTTCAAAATTTTGGAAACAAAGATAAGTGGAGGAGAAGAGAAGCTAACTGATATTGTGATATCATTATATACCTCGCGTGCAGCGTGCTAAAATGTTTTTTTTATTTTGTTTTTACTTGTATCGGTTATACACTAACCGGAACAAATTAACCCTTATTTGTTCTGGTTTTACAAAAACAGGAACAAATAATTAGTATTTGTTCTGGTTCTTATAATACCGGAACAAATAAGGGTTAATTTGTTCCGGTTAGTATATAACCGATACAAATAACCTCTTATTTGTTCCTATTTTATACTAACCGGAACTGTAATGACCCAGATTTTATCGGTATTTTTGCCGGTATTTATGTGTATTTATGTTTGTTTATGTGCTAGTTCAAATTAATTTTTGAACTATTTATTTTAATTTTATATGAATAATTTCGATTTAATCGAAATGTTTATTTCTTAGTTCTAATTATTTATGTTAATTATTATTTAATTAATTAGAATTTTATTTATTTAATTTTCTAATTAATTATTTAATATTTTGGGTTAAATCGATTTAGGCATGATTTATCATGCGGTTTTCGTAAATTAGCCCAATGGATCACGAGAGCCCATATTTAGACCCAAGTGACCCTTTGGCCGGTTTCTCCTAGTGGCATGGCAAGGGATGGCCACTTGCCTTGCTTTCACACTTAACTAATTCCTATAAATAGGAATGGTTAGTGAGCCATGAGGTTTATTTGCTCATTTTGCCATCTAATACACTTGCCATCAAAAGTTCAATCAACACAAAACCCCCTCCACTTTCTCTTGCCTCACGCCATTTTTGATGAACAAGCCATCAATTGTTCATCATTAGTTCTAACCTTGAACTTAAAGATTCAAAGTCTATTGATCTTTAAGTAGCCTAAACACAATCTAAACCCATTTATTTTATCCAAGATCGTTGGTTCGGGTTGGGTTTTGATCGTGCTCGTGTAGAGGGCCGTGTGTGGGGACAGCCGTGCGTGGTGCCGTGCAAGAGCAGCAGCCAGGCCGTGCAAGGGCAGCAGCCAGGCCGTGCGAGTGCAGCAGGCTCGTGGGTTCGTGTGTGTGCAGTGGCTGGGCAGCCGTGTGGTGCGTGGTGGTGGTGCCGTGTTCGTGTTTTGCTTGTGCCGTGTTGGTGCTTGTTTCCGGGCAGCAACTTTTGCGTTGTTTTAGTGTGTAATCTCCCATAAGGTAACATACTAACTCAACTTAATTGGTACCCTATGTTTATAGTATAGATTAAATGCATGTTTAGGATGTTTGTTGATGATTGTTCATGATTTTATGTATGATTTCATAATCTGATTTTTATGTGTTTGTGTGGTGTTTTAGTGATGTTTTTCATGATTTTATGATTAGTTATACATTATTATATTATCATGATTTATGTATCAAAGTTTGATGAATTTTGGATAAGTTTATGTTGATGATTATGATGATATGCGTGTAGTTTGTGAGTTTGGATGAGTTCTTGGTTGAAGAGCTTGAATCTTGATTGAGTTCTTGATTGAAGATCTTGAATCTTGAATGAGTTCTTTGAGTTCTTTATGAGTTCTTTATGAGTTCTTTATGAGTTCTTTGAGTTCTTTATGAGTTCTTGATTGAATCATGTAAGTTAAAGAAAATGGTTTAAATAGTAAAGGAAGTTAAAGATTAGGATTGAGTTGATTAAAGGATGAATAAAGATTAATGATTAATGATTGGTTAGACTCAAGAATAAGGCTAGAGGCAGTTCTTGAGAATAACTTCGATGTTTTAACTAGATTAAATTCGAGAATCGAGGCTTTAGGCAGTTCTTGAACTTAGTTTAGTTAAGTGGAGGTAATAATGAATAATATGATTAAATTGAGTAATGAATTGATTAATTAAGATTAGCTGGATTTCATTTTTGACGCCTGATACTTTGAGTAAGATTCATTGTATTCGGGTTAAGACGTTGCCCCTAACCCATCCGCGGTATTGGGTTAGTTGGAGTCATACTATGTGATCTTCGTGAATTCCAGTAAGATTGGTTTCACGGGACATGGATTTCCAGTAAGATTGGTTTCATGGGGTTTGGGAGTAAGATTCTCAAATCCGAACATAGTAGAAAGTTCGAGCGCGTAAGATGCGTTCGTACGAGCACAGTCCGGTCTAGAATATGGATGATTGCGCCAAAGATAGTTGATTAGGTTGGTTTGAGTCGAGTTCACGTTTTGGGTTGTTCTCGTACTTTGTTTAACGATGTTGTTGTTTGATTTATGCTATGTACATGTGTGTTCCCATTAGGGTGAGTCAGTTATGTTACTCGCCACTGATGGTGGACCGTTGTTATATTTTTCAGGTACTTCAGATGATGATGCTCTTGCCTAGTTTTGGGTTGGGCGAGCGACGTTTCTTTCTTTTGTTACCTGTTGTATTTACTGATGTTGTAGTATTGGTAGTGATAGTTTGTTTAGATGCTACTCTTTAGGTTTTGGACTTTTATATGTTGTTTAAAGACTCTGACACGTAGTTGGAGTTAACTCGTATTTTTAGTATTTTTAGTTTGACTTTTGGAATTAGTATGTACAAACTTGTGGGTATTTGTACTTTTGTGGTTTGGTAATAATATTTGAGGAATTAGTATTATTTCTTAGGTATTTTGAGTTGTAGTTTCTAACAACTCGACTCGTCGGTTCCTTCCGCGCCGGTTTAAGCGAGTCGGGTCGTTACAGGAACAAATACTCATTATTTGTTCCGGTTTTTAAAAAATCAGAACAAATAAGAGGTAACAAATAGAAATTTTTCCACTAGTGCTGAGACAAAGGAGTGAGCTCAGACGTAGGAGTAGGTTCAGGCAGCGACGTAGGCTGAGACATAGCAGCCTGAGACACATATGGCTGAGGACAAAGAGGACGATGCCGAGGCCGAGGTTGTGGTATCGGAGGTAACCCCAACTGTGGTGGTGGAGGTAAGATAAATGTAGGCTGAGTTGGACCGGAAGATGAACTCGTCGATCGTCTCCTAGACGACTCAACACGACGATGAAGGTCACCAGGACGCAATATCGGCCTAGACCCAGTAGGACGAACCGAAGACTGAGAGGGAGAATGCTGGCAGGTCTGGGAGTTCTGACTCTGAGCCTCCGAATCTGACATGTTCCTGCATAAAGTAATTTGTAAATTATTTGCACGATTAATAGTTATTGACAGAAATCACAATCACAAAATGATGGTATGAAAACGTACCCCAATTAACTAATAATGAATATTGCCCTAAACATGCACAAGCATTAACAAACGCGAATAATAAAATTCATACATACAAAACTAAACAATTAACGTTAATATATTTAAGAACATCGAGGGGGAACTCAATAAACTTAAATTTCCTTGAATTATTAAATTGATCTTGTTTTTCGTTTCAAATTACAATGAATTGTTACAATTAAATTAAATTTAAATTACATCCTAATGAAACAAATCGATGTCATCAACGTCCTCGTCATCATCAACAACCAATTCATCAATCTCATCACTTCTAAGCTCCTGTCCATTGTCATAGTCATCTTCATCAAGACTTGGAATGACCTCATCTTCGTCATCATCACCCTAAATGATCTCGTAGTCTGGGATCTCGTCCGGAGAACATACACCTACGGGAATAAGGGATGTTTCCTCTTGTAGAACACCCGAGTCCACCGGGGCATCAACCTCTGACCTAGTTTTTGTCTTGAACACAACCCATCACTGCACTTTGTCCCTCTTCAGGCTAGGATAAGGAGCATAATACACCTGACTGGCTTGGTACGAGACAATGAAGGGGTCGTACCACGGGAGTGTCCTAGTGTAATTGACCTCTACAAGTCTATATTTCTCATGAATGTTCATGCCCTTGTCACAATGACCCAATACCATCTACGCACCTGAGTGGCAAGTTGTACTCAGACTTTAAATTGATCATTCTAGAAGCCATCTCCAACACAGAGATGTTGCTACCATCATACAAAGGCTGCTCGGCTGCCTTGAGCAAGTCGAAGAACATCTTCGCTTCCGCATTTGGTTCTTCTTCAGCCGAAGTTGCCTCCTCAAGGAATGGTGGGTCCACGTTGTTCCCAAAAGCATCGACAACCATTTCCCGGTAAGGATTCGGATGAGTAGGAGACGAGGTGGACCCTATACTCACCCTTTCACCGTGACATAACCATTCATAGTAGTTCAGAATGAACCCCTTCTTATACAAATGTACCTTTACGTTGGGCACATCCAAGTAATTCAAGTTTTTACACCGAACACACGGACATCTTATCTTGTCCCTATCATTACGCTCGGGGTGCTGCTGAGAGAAGGCAACAAACTCATTCACCCCTTGGATGAACTCATCCCGAAGTTTGTGGTCCTTATCGTGTCTCTTGTACATCCAATCACGCTCCTTCCTTTTCATTTCGATTATGCCTATTCTAAGCCATTAACAAATATCAGTTCAAAGCAATCAAACATCCTTCAATGTCTTCACTCCTATCTTATTTTAGCCTTTCTTAATTCTTCTTAAAGCTTTCTTATGTAATGCACATGTATATATATATTTAAGTCATATTTACTTCTACTTTAATTGTATTCATTCACAACAATTACAAAGATTCATAATAAATCAAATATAGAGGCAATTTTGTATTTGAAAATAAATACAACTCAACTTTCAACCAACAATCATATTTCTTGACATACATACAAATACATAATACATTAACATACATACAAATACATAAATAAATACATATGCATAGAAATTTTTGGACAAAAAAATCAATAAAACTTTAATAAATTCAAAGTAAAACAATACATAAATAATACATACAAATACATACATAATACACACACATACACATAATTCAATAAATTCAAAAACAAAAACAAAAATTCACACACATACATAATACATATACATACACATACATACAAATACACATAATTCAATAAATTCAAAAACAAAAAAAATAAATTCACATACATACATAATACATATACATACACATACATACAAATACACACAATTTAATAAATTCAAAAAAAAAAACCCTAACCACAAGCAGAGGAGGACGGCGGCGGCACAGGAGGGCCGGCGGTGGCGCAGGAGGGCCGGCAGCGGAGGCGGAACAGGACGCCGGAGAAAGAAAGAGAAGGAGAAAGAAAGAGAAAGAAATTAAAGAGAAGAGAAAGAAAGAGAAGGAGAAAGAAAGAGGCCGGAGCACGGCAGTCGCCGGTCGCAGGTGATGGCCGGAGGTGAGAGAGAGAGAGAGTAAGGGTTTAGAGGGTTTCGAACGTTAGAGGAGAGAGAGAGTAAGGGTTTCGAATGTTGGGATTGTGTTCAAAATCACGACTCTGAAGTTTTAAAGATAGTCGAAAATTTTCCGACCGACATAACGGTCGGTAAATTCCGACCGTACATAGACGGTCGGAATTTACCGACCGTTATGTTGGTCGTTAAAACTTTTTCGACTGTCTTTGCGGTCAGAAAAAAGTTCCGACTGGTTTTAGTCGGGAGCGGTCGGTATTTTTTTACTACGACAATGTCGGTCGGTAAAATCGGTCGGGCGAACGCGATTTTCTTGTTGTGCGACTCCAAATGGCCGAGCAGAACTTAAATAAACGGAACCAATATTGTCTTTATACACATTTATCAAATTAGATTAAAAAAAATAAAAAATATTGATAGATGTCCTATAACTTTTATGCATTATTGGTTCTAATTGTATTGGCTCTAAATCATTCAAACAATATTAATGTTATTAATGAGAGCATTATGAACTTAGAATTTAGTGAATTTCTTTTGTAAGATCTTGTGTTAAGGGAGCATTAGCTCATCTATCACTGAATATTCATTATATTCGACAGCTTTACTTTAATGCTCAATTCTTGAGGTTTAATGCTTGCCCCTAGTGGTTAGTGCCTTTGAACTATACGGTATTAGGTTTGAACCTCACTACACACATTTGTAGGGATTTTGTTCTTATTTTTCCCTTCCAAATATATGTGTCGACTAAGTAGGGTCCGGTCCAAGGCCTATTACCACCCATATATGATATACTATAAAAAAAAATTGCAAAATATTAGATCAAGGTTATACTACATACATACAAAAAGAATTATATTACTTCATGATAATACAAAGAATATCATAAATAATTTTTTTTGTTATACTACTACATAATATATGTACTCTCAATGAACTAGCTACAATGAAAAAAATAGTCTTTACAACAAATCTGTATATATATATGGTACATCAATTATTACATGATCTAAGATAGCAAACCAGGCCACAACTCCCAAGATACAACTCTCACTCAACCATCTTAATTAGACCATGAACAATCACCACCATACATAGCATACAAGTATACAACACCACCACCTAATAATAATAAAATAAGAAAAGGGAAGAAAAAAAAATACAAAAATTAAGAAATAATTAAGCTAATGCTATGTCAATCAAAAGATAGAAGCTTATGCAACTCATCCAAAGGAGGCAACTCCTTCATCAATCTATCCATCTCTTTATAAGACAAATTCCTACTTAAGAATGAATAACTTCCACCGCCCCCTTTACTCATAATACAATCTTCATTAAAATTATTATTATTATTATTATTATTATAATTATTGTTGTTATTGATGCTGTTTTGATGACATTCGAGTACGACGTCACTGTTTGCTGACGATGGAAGGCCCAGGCCGGGCCTGGGCCTTCTGTCATCAGCATAGGTCATAAACCCTAGCAAAGGCTCATCGGAAGGAGCAACTTCATTATTATTGATCTCATTCTTGACCTTCATCACCCATGAAGAAGAAGGTGAATCTGCAATGGTGGAATTCTTACCAGTTAAATTTTGAACCACAGATTTGAAGCTACAAGCATCAGTTTCCACATATTGTGTTTTTATATGCACCACTTTCATTGGTTTCCCTAGATTATTTGATGATCTACAAGACATGGATATATATAAAATGATGATGATGATGATGATGAATATGTGAATAATAATTTGGGGGTATGTTTTTAATTTATATATATAGGGGGTGAAAATAAAGTTGCAGGGAAAAATGGATACATAATAATGTTATGATTGGGGGCAATAGAGGAATGAAGGATAAAGTGGACCGTTGTTTAATAAGCAGTCTATGAAGACCAATGTCTTGAGTAAGAATTCAACAATAGACAATTTTATTTGTTGAATGAATTATTATTGGATTTTGCATGGTCAAACCAATTGGGTTTAATTACTTTATTTAAATATACTTTATTAGGTTTTTTTAGAAGGTTCTGAGATTACGTGGTTCTAACAGATCCATATAATGGGATTTCTATGTGATAAGATACACTATGAAATTATAAATAATTTTTGTATTTACTTTAAGCCAAAATAGACCTTTTTTTGGTGTATACCGAATCAACTTGCTTTTTTTTGAATAGATATCCCAATTCCCAAATTAACATTGTATTGAAGACTGAAAGAGACTTGGAGCACTAGTTCTACATCCCAAGTTAGATCCTTAGATTGTTTTTGTTAATTGGGTAATTAAGAAAAATGATACACCAACTGTCTCATTCTACCTGCTATATTCTATTTTAGTATAATTTTTATGCATATCAATCTTCATGTGGGATCAACTGTTTGTAAAGGTAATTAGAAGAAAGAAAAGGATTAAAGAGGGCAAAAATGACAAAAAGAGGATAAAAAAGTCTTCGGAAAAGTTGACCTGAAAACCATTGTCGGAAAAGTTGGCTGAAAACCACCGTTGGAAAAGTCAGCCCAAAACCTTTGTCGGAAAAATCGGTCGAAAAAACCTCAGAAATAAAAATAATGTCGAAAAATGTCGAGCGGAAAAACAATGCCGGAAAATAATAATAATAATATTATTATTATTTCCTCAAAAAAAAATTTTTTTTTAAAACAACTATATTATTATTTACAAAAAGTTGGATGGGAGCCGAGAAACAAGTTGTGCCCCACCCCTTTCTCAATACAGAAGCTCAAACGATGAAAAATAAAAACACTATCCCTAGCATTATTTAATAACTACATAAAAAGGACTTGATCTGAGAAAGTGTATCAAAAGCCTCCCTATCCAGATCCTCAAACGTGGTAAAAGCAAAGGGGACGAACTTGTATCCTTTTTCCTCACATTTGGATGTGTATTTCTTCATTTTTCTTCTCCACGACATTGTGAAAGGCCAGCCCATGGATCCATGAACCCGACCCTGTACCGGCAAAGGAAGAAATACCAGTCACCTCCAAGCACGCATCCTTGCCCTGATAACAATTAAGAAGTAAAAGATCTACGAGTCTAAGATCTCTCCCCTCCTCTGAAAGAAAACCTATAGGGGCCTCCATACGCATGACAATCCCAATCCTGGAGCAGATGTCAAAAAGTATATCACATACCAAATTAGGCCTGAACTTCACACGAACCTCATTAGAACAATGAACTGTATGGTCTCCCCATTGGTCCTTCTTAGGAGCATTACAACTCATACATAAACTGCCTTCAGCAAACAGAGGTGCCATGAGCCTATAGCACAATAAAGAATGAAATTGATGGTGGTTCATCGTCTGCCCAAGCCATCGATGGGAATAGTGAACAAAAAATCTTGTGCATGGGCCCCCGAATACAATTAAGGATTGCAACCTGCCTTGAACTAAGCATGTATTTCTTAATAAGATTTTTCTCAATGACACCAAAATAACACTTGGCCAAGGTTTTCATCATGAGAAGGTATTGTGTCAGACCAGCTCAACTGGACCTGGACACATATTGTCGAACCTGGACAACTTTTGTTGAACCTGGACACATGTTGTTAAACCTGGACAAATGTTGTTAGCCCTGGACACATATTTGTAAACCTGAACACAAATTTGTAAACCTAAAAATATATTTGTAAACTTGGACACATGTTGTTGAACCTGGACACATAGTATTAAATCTGGACACATAGTACTGAACCTGGACACATATTATTGAACCTGGACATAAATTTGTAAACTTGGTGAAACTTATAGAACCTGGAAACATATTGTTTACCCTGGACACATATTGTCGAACCTGGGCAAATTTTGTTAAACCTGAACACATTTGTTTAACTTGGACAAATGTTGTTAGCCTTGGACACATATTTGTAAACCTGAACATAAATTTGTAAACCTGAAAATATATTTGTAAACCTGGACACATGTTGTTGAACCTGGACACATAGTATTAAATCTGGACACATAGTACTGAACCTGGACACATATTGTTGAACCTGGACATAAATTTGTAAACCTGGTGAAACTTATTGAACGTAGAAACATATTGTTTACCCTGAACACATGGACCTGGACACATATTGTTAAATCTGGATATATATTGTTAAACCTGGACATATATTATTAAACCTGGACACGTTTTATTGAGCTTGGGCATAAAAAAAATACAAGTGTTGGACGGTCCGACAGTCGGGCCGTCCGACACAATACTTTCGCTTTCATCATTTGGGGGGCACACGAATCAGTGGTGAGAGTGAGGGCATCGACATTGCAAAAAACATTATAATCATCAAGAGCATGTTGGAAAGAAAGGCCACATGAAAAATTACCCGAGTTTGACAAAATATGGGTCTGCAGCGGGTCCGTTTGAAGGCGAGAAGCAACAAAAGCATATCGAGCTACATCCCCTGCAGAGAAAATGTCAAGGCCTCCCAACTTAATTGGAAGAGTAGCAAACTGCCATTGCCAATCACCAAACCTGGGCCCAGATTTTTGTCATTTATCCTATTTATTCAACCTATTTTACCCTATTTTTGTCATCTTCTTCATAAATACATCTATTTTTTAATGGTCCATACCACTTTACATCTTCAAGGAAGGAGGGAGTATTGTTTTGTTATTTTGTCTTGTTTCTCACATTATTTCTATTTATAGCATTGTACTTGTATGAAATTCTTGTAATAATCAGATCTGTTTTAGTAAATTGTATTGCATTAAATATTTGGTAATTATGAGAAATTATTAGTGTATACTCTGTACAATTGAGATGTATATATATCAAGTACATGCCAAACTTATTTTTCGTCTTTTTTCTTAAGAAAATTGATAAAATGTGTTTATCCTTTGGCTGATATACATGTATATCAGATAATATCTTTAACTATTTGCTACCTCAACCTCACATCATGTCACATGTAAAGATTGTAAATTTGTAGATAATGGTGCAATTGTGCCGGGGAAGAGAAGAGATGAACTTAGGTTTCCAGGGCACCAAATCAAATGTCATCAATTCATTGTATTATAAGCCAATTTATTTTTTTGAAAGCAAATCAAATGATTTAGCAATTTCACTTTTAAAAAGCCAAACTCAATGCTTTCATCTGCCATAATATTCTCTCAACCCACCTCATACTTCCTACCAAAACCCCGTCTTTTCCCGCCAAAACCAACCCAATTCTCTCCCCCCATCAAAATCACCAAATCAAAGATGACAACTTTTGGTGGGTTATCAGTTAATGCTCAATTGAGTGGTAACAATGAACCAAGTACATTAATTGAGTATGTGGGTAAAGGAGGAATCAATGTAGGTGATGATTTGGTAATCTTAATTGATCATTTACAGTATGCTTGCAAGAGAATTGCCGCTCTTGTTGCTTCTCCCTACAATTCAAGTCTTGGGAATTTCGTCGAAGTTTCTGGAAATTCTTCTGGGTCTGGTAGAGATGCTCCTAAACCCCTTGATATTGTCTCGGTATGCTTTAACTATTCAATTCTTCAATGTTTGATGAGTTGATAGTTATGTTTAAGTTTTGATTTTGCTATAATGCTTATGAGATTCTATTTATTTAAGTTTTGTTCTTGAATTAATTGAAATTTGAGATTGTTTAACATGGCAGAACCCTAATTGAGTGACTCATAACCTAAAATCCTAAATACTAATGAACTAACTTGAACCCAACTGAACTTGAATACTTGATGTGGATTACTAGGGTTTCTAAACTTTCCTCTTGCTTAACATTTGAATTCTGTGGTCTTCTTAATCAAAGAAAACAGGTAGTTTTTTTCAGCTGAAATGTGATAGTGCGGTTGTATATTTTGTAACTTTTGTTCATTGATTTGTGTTTGGTGGTAATTCCTGTGATTAATGCTCAGATGCATAAGTTAGTTTGATTATGTGGCTCATGCATTCTTTAGAGCTTTTGTTTTTTCCCACTGAACTAAAGCTTTCATTCACTGGATGTTCCTTTTACCGGTCTTTGAGGATACGATTTGATATTACCTATGTTAGCCCGTCCTTTGTTAGAGTATTCTTCCAAGAGAGAAACTTGGGTTGTAGACAAAACAATTTTGCATAGAAATGGGTACCCCTCTTATCTTTGGGTGCAGCTGAATTGGATGAAGTAGCACTTCCCTGTTTGAGATGAGAGTAATAGCTTTTTGGCCGAAGTATCCCTGGGGTGATTTGATTTGCTTGAATGCAGTTACATTATAGTTAGAAATGCATGCTATTGTTTAGTAAGTGGGGTTGATTTATTCTGTGTACTTATTGTAGCAATAGTTTATTATGCCTTGTGCACTAAAATTATCCTTCATTTTTCCTGAAGTTGTTGGCCTTTTGGGGGAATTGTAATTAATGTTACTAGAAATACAAGTATAACATCAACAACAACAACAGCAAAGCCTTAATCCCAAAATAAATTGGGGTCAGCTAGACATGAATCAATATATAGAATCGCAAAGATCATTTGCCGAAATTTTCTCCCTCTACGCTTCTCTGTCTAATGCCCGCTCCTCCTCCAGTCCCATCAGCCTCATATCCCAAGTAACCACCTTCATCCAAGTTTGCTTTGGTCTTCCTCTACCTCTCACATTCCCATCCATTTGCCACTCCTTAAGCCTCCTAACTTTTTGGGAAAAATTAGATACACAACAGAGTTAGGGATCATGTGTGGCTATCTATGGAGTATATTGCAAACATAGATATCATTAATTAGAATGCTATGAAAGAAACATGCCGTCCCTTAAAGATTGCTCCATTTGACTTTTCAAGGTCTCCTATACACGTTGTCAAACGCTAATATCTCTACTACCACACGCAACCAAATTATATCAAAATTCCACATAAATATATTATTTCTTATAGATTAGTGAGAATTTAGCTCAAAGTTTTATAAGTTTGACCCTAAAAAATGCAACCAGCAATCTTTAAGGGACGATGGGAGTAGCCCTTATTATATAAACTTAGTCTCTTGACGATAATGCTACTGTCCGCAAACTTTTGGAGAGAGCATACTTTGCCATCCTTTAATGGTTAAATTTAATAGGAAAAATTATTTTTACAGGTATGAACTATTGGCGGTCCAATTTTAAAGGTACCCACTTTCAGTCATCCCTGAACGGTATCAATTATTATATGTAGTTGTAATGTTGTACCAATTATTATATGCGAGGTATGACTTACCATTAACTTGTTGAGTAAGTCATGTGGTTCGAATTTCTTTAAAAAAGACCTATCATCTTCCCTCCAAACCACTCTTATGCAACCAACACCCCCACAATCACCCAATCTAATCCTTAGAACTATAATTAAAAAAAGGAAAAATTGTCCAAAACTACTAAATAAATGTCGGCTTTTGAAAAATACTACCAACTAAAAAAACATTGTTATAAAACTACTTAATAAATTAATTTCGACCTGGTAGCACTACCACTTTCCGTGTTTTTTTTATTTTTCTGATGTTATGGCCCACCAATTTTGATTTCTCTCTAAATATTTTCCTAAAACTACTTGATTTCCCTCCATTGCTAAGCATACTCAAATTTCAATGGAAAAAAGTAGGATTAAAGAAAGCTGGATTGAAGAAAAAAGGGGGAAATTTTGATTCATTTCATAGGTTAAAAGTAGGTTAAAAGTCTGATATATATTAAAAGAAAAGAGGAAGTTAGAAATTGAGGGAAATTGAGCCTTTTTGGAAAACAAATTAGAGGGAAATCAATAGTGAGGGGCCATTACATCATAAAAATGAAAAAAAAAAAAAAACATGACAAGTGGTAATGCTACAAGGTCGAAATTGATTTATTAGGTAGTTTCATAACAACTTTTTTTTTGTTTGGTATTAGTTTTTAAAAGTTGACATTTATTTGGTAGTTCTAGACAATTTTTCCTTAAAAAAATTAAAAATTAATCACCATCATTGAGAGGAATACAAAGCAGAGGAGGACCAATGGCCTTCAACATTCTCTAACAACTCCAGATGAAGACAATAATGTTGGCTCTAATAACTATTAAATGGCATTATGCAAGAAGGTCAGGGTCTTCATTTGATCTATTTATTATTCTTAGCAACTTTGATTAAAGAAAATAATGTCGACTCTGCTGCTAATAATGTACTCAAAAATATGTGCTAATAATGATCATGATCTCTACCAATATGCTTCATTAAGTGGTGATTTGGGTCAAAGGGTTGCTGCTTATTACTTTGCTGATGGACTAACTGCAAGGCTTTTAACCTAGTTAAACCCACTGCCAAAATCACCAACCCAATGTCATCGACCACTTTCCCTTATTCCGAAAGCTGGAAACTGGGTCTGAAACTTGCACTCGAAATCTGCTCTAAATTTCACCAAAACATTTAGGTCAAAATTTTCCCGAAATTCAGCAAAAATTCAACCTAAAACTGCCACAATTTTAACTCAAAAATTTGATGAGATAAATTTGACCATAAAACAATCTAAAATCAGGCTGAATTTGCTACTTTTGGGATTCAAAATTTTGGTAGAAATCTGAAGTGTGGGTTTTTTTGGTTGTTGATGAGATGAAGTCAGAATGAAAATTAAAGTAATTAGTGTGGGCTGGGATGAGGATTTAGGTGAGAGAGAGGGAATTTCATGGAGAGAAAAAAGGGTGTGTAAGAATGAATATGGAGGACCCGAGGGGAGAGAAAAAAGGATTTGAAAGGTTGAACATGAATTATGGTCGGTGGGGGTTTGGGGGATGAATTTGGGTGTTAAATTAAGATAAGATTGCTAGTAATTAGATTAAGTTTAGGGTTTAACTTATAAATTAGATTAACCTAAGGGCTAATTACAACACCCACTGACACGTCTCCTTCTAACCCAAACAACAGGTTCCTCACTTAGTGATACCTCACTTTATAACTACATATGATAGTTGGTAGTTGGTACAATTCAGGTATAATTGAAAGTTCTTATCTTTATAATTGGACCGCCAATAGTTCATATCCTTCTAAGTAATTTTTCCAATTTTATAAATTGTGTATTTTTTTTATTTCTGATCATCTTGTTTGTTATCTGTAGAATGAGATTATTTTGTCCTCTCTTCAAAGATCTGGAAAAGTTGCAGTTGTGGCTTCAGAAGAAAATGATGCCCCAGTTTGTTTGGCTGATGATGGTCCTTTTGTGGTGGTTATGGATCCTCTGGATGGTTCGCGAAATATTGATGCATCAATTCCAACTGGAACAATTTTTGGCATTTACAATCGACTCGTGGAGCTTGATCACCTTCCTGTTGATGAGAAGGCATCATTGAATTCACTCCAAAGCGGTACCCAACTTGTTGCTGCTGGCTATGTCCTATATTCGTCAGCCACAATTCTCTGTGCCACGTTCGGCTCTGGAGCACATGCATTCACACTGGATCATTCAACTGGAGATTTTATCCTCACACATCCGAATATCAAAATTCCTTCTCGAGGTATGCTTAATACTGAATATCATGTGGAATGTGTGACCAAATATTTTATATGGGAAAATTTTTGTTTTTCTAACTGATAAAATGTTTTTGTGATTCATTAGCTATTTATATGGGAAAATTTTTCTTCTGAATGAATTCTGTTGCAATGGCTGTGACCTTTTTTTTTGCTTGAAGAAGGATCAAATTATCAATTACTAAGTCGGACTTCTTGAATGCTGATTATGGCTGCATATCCTTTCAGGTCAAATATATTCTGTGAATGATGCTCGGTACTTCGATTGGCCAGAAGGTTTGAGAAAGTACATTGATACTGTTAGGCAAGGAAAAGGCAAATACCCCAAAAAATATTCTGCACGCTATATATGCTCTTTGGTTGCTGATTTTCATCGAACTTTACTTTATGGCGGAGTAGCCATGAACCCAAGGGACCATCTTCGGCTCGTTTATGAAGCAAACCCGCTTAGCTTTGTTGCTGAACAAGCTGGGGGAAAAGGTTCTGATGGTAAAAGCAGGATTCTTTCTATTCAGCCTGTTAAATTACACCAGAGACTACCTTTATTCTTAGGTAGTCCTGAAGATATGGAAGAATTAGAGAGTTATGAAGATATTCAACAGAAAATTAATCCAGGTTATGAAGTATGATCGATGCAGTGTGGTACATAACTACTTATGTGTGTAATTGGTACTTTATAATGATTCTTACTCTTTAAGAATTTTCTGTGCAGAATAAATATGTGTTCCTGTAATTGGAAACTTGCAGCATTTTCTGCATCAATTTACAGCTAGTCTTCCATGTGACCGGCCACACATATACAATTTTGGTGTGGCGCGAGTAAAAAAATTAAATGAACCTGCTAACCTTAATCCCAAGGCGCCGTCTGTCTGTCTCACTAATCCCTAGGCGCCTTTTCTCTCCCTCACTTTCCAAATCTCCATTAAAATCAGCACCAAAAACCTCCATTAAAATCAACACTAAAAACTTGCATTAAAATAAAATTAAAAAAAAAAAAGGAAAAAAAAAACTGCAATAATTTTTGAACCAAAACTTGCACTCAAAACCTCGAGTATGAAAACTTGCAGTAAAAACCTCGAGTGCAAAAATCTCAATTAAAATGGATTTAGACTCGCCTGATTTGTAAGAGAGTTGGATTGCGAAATTATTCCAGTTTCACAACAATCAATAGATGTAGATGAAATTAAAGATTGGGTCAAAATTTCAATGTACAGGATGGGTTTTGTACATAGGATGATAGGAAGAGGGAAAGAAATACAACTGACAGCAGCAAATGTGCGTGATGTCTTTGGTATTCTGATTGAACTTAGGAAGGTTACTATTTCTGGTCCGGCCGGTGACAAAGAATTGAAGGCAACTTGGAAGGCAAAATGGACTACTCAAGTACCTAATAAAATATCTGTTAATTCTTTGGAGCATCATATTCTAAATGATCTTGAATTGCTTGATGGAAATGATGATTTCAAGAGGTTATTTGTAACACATGCAATGGTAAGCATGTACTGTGGGTGGATGTGTTCAATTACTTCAAATTTGTTAATTTCAAAGGTTGTTGTTCAGAGGCATAAAAATGCCAAGGCTTTTGCTTTTGATAAAGTATTGTATAGCAAAAAACGAGCACAAGAGAATTAAAGATGAATTGGTGGAGAGTATGGCGTGGGGCAATTGGATGAAGATTATCCAATTACTAAAGTTCAGGAAAGACATCTCAATTGCAATCTTCAATAAGTGGGAAAGAATGAGAGATTAGAAATTCAATCTGGAGGATAAGAGAATGAAGTTCGAAATTTTGAGTATAAGATTCAAAATTTCAACTATGAAGATGAAAATTTGGCAGATTATTATCACAATCTAAAGGGTGAAAATTTGGTGAATGAAATTGCAAAAGAGCTTGAGAAGAGGAATGATGTACGTAGTAAGAAAATGGATTTGGATAATGATGAGAATTTGTTTCCTTCATCTCCAAAAGAAAAATCTCAAGATGAGATTGTATTTTCTTCTATCTCCAACTAAACATGAAGAAATTGGAGTGACAGAAAATGAAGAAAAACGAGCTATAGTTTCACAAGTTGTAGAGAAGACTCATGTTCATCACTGATCTGTCACATTTCACGTTCTGGATTATATTATGACAGATGAAGAAATAAATATTGTTGCAAGGAATATAAGTATAAATATTCATATTTATAACCTTTATGTTTTTAGTTAGTATGTCTTTCAACAATTTTAGCAACCCTTGTATAACATACTAAGTAAACATGTTAACTAGACTTAGTAAAACCTGATTGATTAAGAAAAGGCTACTAACCCTTGTATAGGGTAAATAGAATTATTAACCCTAATTTTAAGGGTTACTAACTAGCATATATAGCGGTTACTAAATAGCATATATAGGGGTTACTAACTACAATAGTAAAAGTTAGTAACCTACTCATTCAGAGTTAGTAACCCATGTTAAATATACTGAGTAACCTAAATGAAAGACTCAGTAAGAGTATTAATTGGGGGTTAGTAAGTACCCTCTAAAATATGCTAGTAACCTCAATGACTAAGTCTTAGTAACCATTCTTTAAAAAAAGTCTTAGTAACCACAATATCTTGTAATTTATTTAGTCAGTAATTTATCATTTGGAAATCACAATTGATGAATGTTTCTTGATTTATTAAGTGCAGTAATATGTTTTGATTTATTAAGTGCAGTAATATCTTACTCACCACAACATGGTATTTGTGTTTGATTTTTTATTATGTTTTTATTTTGTAGGATTTTGAAAGGAAGTTTTTGACATTAAAAAGAAACATGAAATTATTTTCATTTCTATGTCAAAATGATATTGAGAAAATGAAAATTAATTATGATAATGCGGGGAATGATCCTAAAGAAGCTCAAGATTCGGTCTCTGATTTAGAATTAAGTCAGTTGGACCCTGCATTCAACGATTCGTCATTTTGGGAGCATATTGATATGGCCACAAACCTATATATCGAGTTGAACAAGTTGGTCCAATCATTTCCGATGCTTCACACAATTGTAATTAAAAAGTTGTATATTCTTCTAAAGTAGTAGTTGGGGCGAGTGATCTACGGAAGGATATTGATGTGGAGAATGTGACCCAATTTGATCTTGCAAAGTTTGATTACGATGCTGATATTAATATAGTGTTGAAGGATTTAAAGGTATGGATTTTGATTATGAATCCAAATATTTTGATCAGCCTATTATAGTACCTAAAGTTCAATAACAAATTGAAATACTAGATGAAATTCAAATGGAAGATCAGCCAAGCTCTAGTGCAATCATTGTCTATGATGGAGATAGTTCTCAAAACATATGCAGTAGTATAGCTTCTATCACCCAAATTTGTGATACTTAAGATGAGTCTGGTGAAGCTGGACTAAATGTGAAGATTGTTGAACTAATTCATGGGTAAGACAATGATGATACCTTTTTCAATGCTGAGAATGTTTTGGAAAAAGATAAAGTTGAATATGAACCCGATCAGGTTGAAGCTGGTGCAAGAAAAAGACAGAAAAGTACCACTATTCAATTCTAACAAGCTGAAGCTCAAGGTGATAAGATTCAAAACAAAGCTGGATTTTTTCAAACATATAATCCATCTTCTAGCAATCAAAGATCGGGTTTCAAATTGATATTGGGAGAAACTCATTATACATTAACAATAATGATACATAGCTGAGGTGAAGTTGATGGTGAGTCCAATGACTCACTGGTCTTTTTTTATATGAAGATGATTGCTTATGTGGATCATATATAAGTTGTAATCTTGCAGTGGGTGTTCCCCGAGGAAACAAGTTACGGGTTGTATCTGAGGTGTTTCAAAAGAACAACGATCTGCTTTCACTACTGAAAACTTTGAGGAACGAAACTGCAGATTATTGCTTTGTTGAAGATCAGGAGTTCAACAACTCGTAAGTTTTAAAAATTCTTATATTCATTCTTGAATCACATTTAGTAACACTGAGCTGCACGTAGTAATGATAGTGAGTTAAACTTAGTAAAACCTATTTGATAAAAAAAGAAAAAAAAATTAGTAACCCATATATAGGGTATACTTTATAAGTTAAAAAAAGCCAACCTATTTCCTTAAAGTTTTTGCATGTACAATCAATGAACTTCCTTTCATTGTCAAAAGTGACAATTTGTCTTGTTTCTTCCTTCTTTTCAATCCAAACTTCATGCATAAACCACTTTTTTGCAACTTCTTTAACACATGTTGACGTACATGCAATTGCATATTGAAACCCAGCTTCAAATTCTTTGAAAATAGTTTGAGTATAAACTTATGAAGCATGATCGTTTAACTCACAATCAAATAGGTGTTACTAAGTTTAACTCACTATCATTAATAAGTGCAACTCAGTGTTACTAAATGTGATTTAAGAACGAATATAAGAAATTGTAAAACTTATGAGTTGTTGAACTCCCGATCTTCAACAAGGCAATAATTTGCAGTTTGGTCCTCAAAGTTTTCATTTGTTAAAGAAGTTTGTTGCTCTTTCGAAACATCTTAGATACAACCTACAACATGCTTCCTCGGGGAACATCCAGTGCAAGATCACAGCTTACATATGATCCATAGAAGTAATCATCTTCATCAAAAAAGATATGTGAATCATTAGACTCACCATCAACTTCACCTCTGCTATGTAAGATTTTTTGTTGATATATCATGAGTTTCTCCAAATATTAATTTGGAAACTGATCTTCGATTGCCAGAAAATGGATTATATGTTTGAAAAAAAATCCAGTTTTGCTTTGAATCTTATCACCTTGAGCTTCAGCTTATTGGAATTGAGTTGCGGTACTTTCCTATCTTTTTCTTACACCAACTTCAACCCGATCTTGTTCATATTCAACTTTATCTTTTTCCAAAACATTCTCAGCATTGAAACAAGCATCATCATTGTCTTCGCTATGAATTAGTTAAACAATCTTCAAATTTAGTCCAGACTCATCTTAAGTATCACACAGTGATAGAAGCTATACTACTGCATATGTTTTGAGAACTATCTCCATCATAGACAATGATTGCACTAGAGCTTGACTGATCTTCCATTTGAATTTCATCTAGTCTTTCAAATTGTTATTGAATTGCAGTACTATAATAGGCTAATCAAAATCTTTGGATTCATAATCAAAATCCATTCATTTAAATCGTTCAACACTATATTAATACCACTGTCATAATCCAACTGTGCAAGACCAGATTGGGTCACATTCGATCTCCACATCAATATCCTTCAGTAGATCACTCACCCCAACTACTACTTCAGGAGAATACTTCTTAATTTTAACTGTGTGAAGCGTTGAAAATGATTGGACCAGCTTGTTCAGCTTGATATTTTGGTTTGTGACCCTATCATTGTGCTCCCAAAATGACACATCATTGAATATAAGGTCAAACAAACTTAATTCTGAATAAGAGATGGAATATGGAGCTTCTTTGGGATCATTCCCAACATTATCAGAATTAATTTTCATCTTCTCAATATCATTTTGACATTGAAATGAAAACGATTTCATGTTTCTTTTCAAGATAATGTTGTACTTAATATATCAGAACATATTACTGCACTTAATAAATCAAGAAATATTCATTAAGAATGATTTCTAAATGATAAATTACAAGATATTGTGGTTACTAAGACTTAACCATTGAGGTTACTAACATATTTTAGAGGGGTACTTACTAATCCCAATCAATACTTTTAATAAGTCATATATTTAGGTTACCAGGTATATTTAACAGGAGTTACTAACTCTGAATGACTAGGTTACTAACTTTTACTATTGTAGTTAGTAACCCCTATATATGCTATTTAGTAACCCGCATTTAATATATTTTGTAGCCCCTATATATACTAGTTAGTAACCTTTAAAATTAGGTTTACTAATTTTGCTTAACAGGGGTTACTAAATATCCTATACATGGGTTAGTAGCCTTTTCTTAATGAATTAGGTGTTACTAAGTCTGGTTAATAGGTTTACTCAGTACCTTATACAGGGGTTACTAAAATTGGTGCAAGACTTACTAACTAAAAGCATAAAGGTTATAAATGTGAA
The DNA here is from genome assembly GCA_951394345.1 of Salicornia ramosissima. Taxonomy (NCBI): domain Eukaryota; kingdom Viridiplantae; phylum Streptophyta; class Magnoliopsida; order Caryophyllales; family Amaranthaceae; genus Salicornia; species Salicornia ramosissima. The sequence continues at coordinate 42,931,852 of OX596233.1, read as the reverse complement.
TATCTATACTTACCTTCCTTGCAGCAATATCTATTTCTTCATCTTTCATAATATCATCTGGAACAGGAAATGTGACAGAACGTGATGAACATGAGACATCTCTGCAACTTGTGAAACTACAGCTCGATGTTCTTCATTTTGTCACTCTAATTTATTCATGTTTAGTTGGAGATGAAGGAAACAAATTCTCATCTGGAGATTTTTCTTTTGGAGATGAAGAAAACATATTCTCATCATTATCTAAATCCATTTCCTTACCATGTAAACCAGTCCTCTTCTCAAGGTCTTTTGCAATTTCATTCATCAAATTTTCACCCTTCAAATTTGCCAAGTTTTCAGCTTCATAGTTGAAATTTTGAATCTTATTCTCAAAATTTCGAACTCCATTCTCTAATCCTTCAGATTGAATTTCTAACCTCTCACTCCCTTTCCCACTTATTGAAGATTGCAATTGAGATGCCTTTTCCTGAACTTTAGTAATTGGATAATCCTCATTCAATTGCCCCACACCATACTCTCCATACATCTTCATCTTTGATTCTCTTGCGCACGTTTTTTGTTGTCCAATACTATATCAAAGGCAAAGACCTTGGCATTTTCATTTCTCTGAACATCAACCTTTGAAAATAGCAAATTTAAAGCAATAGAACACACCCACCCACATACTATTGTCAGTCCTTATACTTCATCAAACTGTTGGAAAAAAATTCCATTACAAATTGACGCAAATTGAATTTTTTAATTTATGCATCATCATCTAAAAAGTGCAAAAACTTGAAATTAAAATTCCTGTTCGGGGTTGCAGCAAGCATGCTTACCATTGCATGTGTTACAAATAACCTCTTGAAATCATCATTTCATGCAAACAATTCAGGAACATTATGAATAAGATGCTCTAAAGAATTAACAGAAACTTTATTAGGTACTTGAGTACTCCATTCGCCTTCAATTCTTTATCATCATCCGGACCAAAAATAGGAACCTTCTTAGGTCCCATCGGAATACCAAAGACATCACACACATTTGTTGCTGTCAATTATATTTCTTTCCCTCTTCCTACATACAAAACTCATCCTATACATTGAAATCTACTGCATAGCCATCGCAGCATGTGTTGAGGAATTTCTTCCCATTTTATTTCAAATAACCCCTCGAACCCAATCTCCTACACCGCTTTCTTTTGATCATCATTTAACTTTTTAATCAAATTGAAAAAACTAGAAGGGTTGCATCTAATCTTAGGTTTGGAGCTGCAAAAAAAATATAATTAGTAATGTATTCGCATAAAAAAAATTCCAAACCAAAAGTAGGAATCCATCCAAAACATTATTACTAACTCTATACTCAATAGGGGTTACTGACTAAATTCAATAGGGGTTACTAACTATGTTCAGTAGGGTTTACTAACTATGGCCAAATGACTTACTAAGTATGGTTATCAAGGATTACTACGTATAATTCACATGGATTACTAACTACATATATGGGTTACTAACTATGGTAAATAACAGTTACTAACAATAGTCAACAAGGTTTATATAATGTAGTCAACAAGGGTTGCTAACTATGTTCAATAGGGGTTATTAACTACGGTCAAAGGACTTAATATTGTTATCAAGGGTTACTAAGTATAATTCACACAAGGATTACTAATTACATAATAGGAGTTACTAACTATGGTAAATAAAAACTACTAACTATAGTCAACAGGGCTTACTAACAATGGTCAACAAGGATTACTACCAATAGTCAACAGGGGTTACTAACAATTGTCAATAGGGGTCACTAATTATATTCAATAGTTATAGATAACTATGTTCAATAGGGTTACTAACTAGGTCTAAGAGGGGTTACTAATTATGTTGAAAAGTCCCTTTTTTGGAGTACGGTCAAGTGGGGTGGAGGGGTTACTAACTATACATAAAAATATTTCCTAAGCATAGTTAATAGGCATTATCAAGTATGTTTAAAGCATTACTAAGTTTGACTGGGGTTAATAACCTAAAAAAAAGGCTTAAAATTCCTAAAAGTAGTAATATCAAAACCACTTAAAAAGTCATATATTAATTTCTAAAAACAACTCAAAAAATCATATATTCATTTATCAAACTAGTATTTATTTTAAAGACAAGATATCAAATAAAATTAGCGCAAATACTTAAACAACAAAAAGATAAAGTTTGGGCTTCGTATCCGTAACATCTTCTTCTGTACGATTAACATTATCAATTTCTTCTTATGTAGGATGCAAATCAGCAATAGCATCTTCACTTGCTTCAACACTACAGTTTATTTTCTTTTCAAAATTACCATAGCCTCCTCAGATTAGTAGCAACAAGGAAGAGTTGCTTTGTCTTTACTTAGCAACTACTCCATCGCTGCTTGGGAAGGTGAACAAGGGGCACTTACTGGTCAAGCGTCTGCTTGCCCAGACACAAAACCCCAAGATGACCGCGGATATCACCTTGGGCGGATTTTTCACCATTATATCTAGGAAATTAGGGTACTCACACTACATTGATCAGCTGGATAAGTTTTCTGAGATCTGGTACTTTGAGAAGCGCAACTTCCTCAACCAGGCCTTCATAAAGAACACCAACCGTGAAGACACAATAAGTGTCTTCGTCCGCGGGAGACATCACCATTATCATCCTAATCCCGAGATAACTAGGTTTGATCAGGAAAACCCATTTATAGTCTTCGCGGAGCCTATAGCCCAACATGACATTGACCTATTTGAGGGCCCTGTGGTTGTTGTTCATGAGGAAGTCGAACAACAAGCACCCCAACTACCAAAAGCACAACCCATCCCACCACCCAAGCCACAATTTGACTTTGCGGCCGCCTTTGAGGCCCTATCCCAGACGCAATACGATGTTTTCCAGTCCATTAATGCTAACATTACGGAGATGCGTTCTGACTTGAGCCGTCTCCGTATTCAGACCGACCAGATGTACGACTACCACGTGTCGGAAGGTCAGTTCTTCCAACACCCTTCCCTCCCCCCTCCCCCAGGATGACCCCGAGATCTAGACATCTCCACCCACAGCCTCGGGACGATGCTTTCGTCCTAGCTTGGGGGGGTTTAGACCATTTGGGTCTGGTTACTTTGTTTTGTTCAGTAGGACCCATAGCTAGTGAGGGTGCAACACTAGAGCCTCGATTGAGGCATGATTTTGTCATTTTGATAGCGTTAAAGGCGCTTTAATTGTGTCAATGGTGCACATGGACTACAAGTTTCCCGACAAACCGAGTCATGTCCTCTACAGGTAAGTTGTAATAACCCGAAAATCTGGGCCAGAAAATTTTTGTGGTTAATTATTATTACTTTTAATATTCTAAGTCCAAAAGGTCCAATTAATTGGACTGTTTAATCTCATTTCCATCCTTGTCTTAAAATTGGGCCAATGACCCAATCAATTTCCCCCTCTTGGCCGGCCCTCTCTTGCTTAGCCAAGGACTATATTTTTTTTATTTTATTTTATTAATTATTATTATTAGATATAAAATCTATTCTATATCTAAATCTTCAATTTTTATTTTGAAAAGTCAACTAAACTAAAAACCCTATTTTTAACTAACCTTATACTAAGTCTCCTAAAGTTGACTCTTCTAGCTCCCTATTTTTACTCAATATCCACGCCCCTCCCCCCCCCCTATTTTCTTTTTCTTTAATTAAATATTTTGTTCTTTATAATTACTTATAGGGAACAATACTCATAATCTTTTATCCTAACTTCAAAACTCTAAACTCTCAAAATAAACCCACAAAACACCCTAGGTGCCGTGAGAATTTCGAACCCAAGCAAAGGAAATTTTTCATTATTTTCTTACTAATTCAAGGTAACTAGAATAACCCCCTTGAATTTGGATAGTTTATCATATAGTTAATTAGGATTAAACTAGGAAATTGGTTGAATTAACATCATGATAGGTCTGAAATTTTCGAACCATGTGATAACTTTTGCTCATGATAATCTTGATATGTTTGCATGATCTTTTGAATCTTTAATATTTTATTTAGTTCTATGTATATTTTAGTACCTTAATTTGCATGTTTTGATTAGAATAATTGTATGATTAATATCGAATTTAATTCTTGATTCATGCGTGTATATGTCGAACCCCATGCTAAAATTTTATGATGATATTATGATGATTTTCTTGATTTAAAAGTATGTTCATGATTTGTTTAATTGCCTAATTAAAGTCTTGAATTAAATTTATAATCTTGTTCATATTTCTTTAAGAATGTCGAGTGGTCCAAGAATATAGCAAGGATTAAAGTTTCAATTTTTCTTGTCCAATTATAATTCTATCCTTGATTTATTAATTAATTAATAGTTTAAGGATAATTTAATAATATGATGATAATATGAATTCATGAGTTCTTGAAATTAATCTTGATCATGTTTTATTTTCTTATTGGCCGAATATTTTAGGAGTACAAAGGCTTAATTTTTTATCCATGTTTAGTTATCATCTCATGATTAATGGTTAGATTATGATTTTATAATTTATATAACTGATTTAATAATTAAAATATGATAGCAAAGTATAGAATTAAATTATAATTTTCGAGTGATATATGTTGATGATGGCCGAATATTAAGATGTTAAAAAGGGTAAATTTTGATCTTGTTTTGACTAATGTTTTGGTAATTCAAAGTCATTCTATAATTTTACTGTTTATTTAAATAGGTTTTAATGATTTATCCTTGATATTGTGACTAATATTTTAAAGTGTAAATTTTTGTTAATTAACCTATGTTGTTCGAATGATGCAGGGATGGAAAAGGGATATTTTTATCATGTTTTATGCAGTATATTTGATAATTATTAGTTATTATATTGATTTGATGATTTATTTGATTATTTGTGTAATTATTTATAGGAATTGATTCTGATTATTTATTTTATTTAAAATGTCGAGTGGCTCTATAAAAAGGGTGATCAATTTGATTTAATTTTTGGCTTGTAATAATTTCAGTTAATGATTTAAGGATTTAAAATAATTAAAGGAATAAAAAGAAATAAGAAGATGAGTTGAAATAATAAGGAAAAAGGATTGACTTAATGATAAGAATAAGACTAAGAATAAGATGATAAGTTTGTTATTGGTCTCACGATGGCCATGTCGATAAGATAAGATAAGATAAGAAGTGGATGCTTGTTTGGTGATACACGGGTCACCAGATTAGGTTAAGTCGAAGCCACTGCCCTACTGCGGTCTCTAGACAGTTCTGGATTCTAAGATGTGTAGTCGTCTAAGTAGTAGTACACGGGCTACTATTTAGGAGTTATGGCCATAGCTTAGGCTTAGTTCTTGCAAAGGAGAGCTACGGATAGAATACACGGGTTCTTCCCGGCGCATTTTAGGAAAGTTGGGATGTACACGGGCATCCTTACGATCTATAATGACCGGTCCATTGATTAAGAAGGATGAATGAAAGATGGGACTAGGGTAATAATATGATAAGATAAGTATTCAACGGGTTGGTATATTATTTATGTACTATTATGTTATATATGTACTTAATTACGTATTAATTATAGTATTTATGTATTTATCCATGTATATATTATATGTATGATATGTTAAGTCTTCCGCTGCGTATGTCTGATATGTATGTATTTTTGTACGTTAATTCATGTATATTATGTATGTCTTGGTTAATCCTATGATATTATATGATTTATGGTTTCACGTTTAAGTGGGACAGCCTAGTTACTCGCCACTGATGGTGGACCCCCCCATTTCAGGTGATGATGCAGAAGAATAACTGGGCTATCGCATGGGTCGGGCCGTGTGTTTTTGCAAGTTTATTAGAGGAAACCCGGACTTTATGCTATTTTCTGTTTTATTATTATTTAGAGTTTACCCAGCTTGTTGGGTCTAGACTTCTTATGTATTGAATTTGGTAGTCATTTTGGACTTTTGGATATTTAATCTTTCCATTAGTTAATGATTAATTAAATAAATTCTTGAACTTAATAATGTTTTAATATGTTTTGTTTGGTAATGATCCATTTGTCGATTTCCTTCGTAAATCGACAGCTTATAAAAGTCGGGTCGTTACATAAATTCTCACTTGTATTTAAGTGAATCTGGGGATTTAGAACGCTTATGCGTTCTCTTAGTCGAGGTCTTGGGATAGAGGAGCAGCTTTGGGGAGCTGCTCTTGGTGTATGTTTGGTATGTGCTTGTCTGTGGTTGCATTTTGCATTGTTGTATGATGATTTTTAGGTTATTGGGGCAAATTCCATGTCTTGCTCCCGTTTTGAAAATCCAAAATTTCGCGAAATCCAAATGCATTTTAGTTCTTTGCATATTAGTTTACTTTCGTAGTTTATTTTATTTTTCTTATTTCCCTTAGTTTCTTTTTATTAGTTTTTGCATATTAGTTTATTTTCGTATTTTATTTTCTCCATTTTTGCATGTAGCTTATTTTCGTAGTTTATTTTCTTTTATCCCTTTTCTCTTAATAGGTTTAGTCGTCTCCCGATGACGAAACTAGGGGAATCCTTATAGGGACTTTTTTTCCTTTAGAGTCTCGAGTTCACACAATTATCAATGCTTCTTACTAACTCTTAGGATAGAATACTTTTCCCTTGTAGGAGAACCCTTTAGGATAGAATGCTTCTCGGTTGTCCCTTGTTTAGTTGACTTTGAGTCGGTGGTATTTGAACCTAGGTGAGGTTTCGAGCCCCTAATTTAATTAGGCCCTTTTAGGGCTATTCATTTCTAAGCGTCACATTTTATACCTCGCCGGCTTTAGTTTATCTGATTTTTGACTTGTGAATTGCTACTGCCCTTTCAAAACTTGGAACATGATTTAAGCATTCCATTTTTATCAGTTTTCCCTCCATCTTACCTCTCGTTCATATTTCACTCCCATATTTCCCCTATGCTCCTCAGTATTCAACCTGTAGACGTGTTCCCACCTTCCGTATGTCATAGAATCAAGTTTTGTTTTCGGTCCTTGTAAATATTCTAGTAGTTTAATTATCCTAAGTATTGTAACTCCTCTAAAAATAAAAAATAAAAACATAAAAATATTTATTATGTCGTGTTTTTATTTCTAAACAAGTGTAATCAATTCTACACTTGTTTCGTTTAAAAAAAGAGAGTATATAATTAGAGGAGATAGTAGTTTTCTTAGCCGACCGGTGTTCTCTTGTACATCATCCTAACGGTTGCTCATTAATTATTTTTAGTTTCGGACCATGTATGTAAGATGCTATGACAGTACCCCATCTACTTTTCCACTCCACCTTCCACATACCCTAAGCCCTATTGATTTCATGTCCTCGAGAGGCTTCATCTTTGGTACGCGGCGTCACTTGTCAAATTTCGAGAGACGCTAACTCCGACGAGACGTGAGTGCCCTTGCCTTCCTTTGCTCTTAATGACTCCCTCACGGAGTGTTTTCCCGCTACTAGCTCATGTCTGAGATTATTCAAGGGTGTTTGATGGTTGCTTGATTATTTAGGCTTGATATCTCATAATCCTTTAAGGTTCTCATGTGTGAAAGGTTTCGGTCCTTAGTTTAATTAGTTCCTATCATTGGGATTTGTGCGCCTTAAGACTGTAATAGGAGTCCTTGGTTCCTTGTAGGATTCCTCTCCTGAGGGATCTGTCGAACTCTTCACGTGGTAGTTGCTTGGAGACAAGCAACAAGCTAGCTTGGAGGAGTTTGATAGTCTGTATTTAGGTAGTATTTTCCGTAGCTTTTATTAATTTATTTTCTATTTTTATTTATTTTTTGTTAACATTTTTAGGCTTTTTAGAATAGTTTTATTCCAGTAGTTCCCTTCACCATTTTCTATGTGATTTCCTCTGTTTTGCTTTGTTTCTGCGTTTTATTCCCCTTTTGCAGGTCCCTAACCTATTTCGGAACCCAATGAAGCAAGCCAGGAACCCCGAGGGAACCACAAGAAATTTATTTTTGCTCGTGATCAAAAGGCCCAAGCGGCCGCTGGGAATTCCTCAGCGCCCGCTAAGATAATTTGGTGATTCGAGGCTCTTCCTAAGGCAAAAAGAGGCAATAACCTCTTATTTTGGTGCAGCCGCCACTGATCCCATCACAGCACCCATTGCATTTTCCCCTGTTTTGAGGCAGAAGCATCCAAAATGCTTGCGGCGGCCGCTGACCCAATCTCAGTGCCCTCTGCTAATAGTCCACCTAGCCTGCAGGCCTATGAAAGGAGGCCTCAGCGGGCGCTGCCATTGTCTCAGCACCCGCTGCAGTGGAGCTGAATATTTTAATAATTGAGACTTCAGCTCTTTTGTTTTAGCTTTCTGGAGGAGCTATATGTACTTTTCTTCCTCCCTTTTGTAATATAGAGAATTCAGAAGTAATATTAGCTTAGTTTTAGTTTTCTCTCTTCTCTCTCTTAGGTTTTTATTAGTTTTTCTTCATAACTTAGTTAATTCTTGAAGTTTCATGATTTTGGCTTGGAACTTGTATTGATCTACTCATTTGTTGTACATATTGGTATTGAATCTTCATAAGTAACATTCTCTACTCTCTCTTTTGTATTTACATTTAGTTATTTAATGCCTTTGATGTTCTTGTTCTTGGTTATTGCTTGAATTCCTAGTTTGTATATACCCATTTCCATGTTTGTTCTTGTTTTTAGTATTTTCATGATGTTTTCCTTTGTTACTTTATTAGTCATGTGTGAGTTGTTCCATTACTTTATGTTTTAGTTATTTCTTAGTCTTGGTTGTGTTAATGTCGGTACCGAATGTTCGATGATGTTGAGTCTTGTGTCTAGCTAGCCTTAGATTCATAGAAGAATCCCCATCGAAGGACCGAAAGGTGAACGTGGGTGATGATTCCCTTCGCCCGATTGATGGAAGCACCACGAAAGTTGGGCCTTCAATCAAGGGAAAGTTACCGGTCTTCGTGATTTGTGCTTATGACTTGTTAGGTGTGTCTATTACGAAAGTAAGTAGTATGCGTCTTCCGGCCCGGTCGTCACACTAGCTCGAAAGATTAGTATGATCATAGAATGACCTCCCCTATAACCACGACCTGAGTCTAAGTCTTGATTGATCCATAATTCATGGTGGTATCGAGTTGTTAATCCCCTAACCTTAGTATTTTATTCCTTATTTTTAGACCTTTAATTTAGTGTTCCGTATGGTAGTTAAACTCATAACCGAATATTGACTTAGCTTGTCTGTTCTCATCGTCTTTGGTCAACAAACCTTATTCTCATGGGTTCGACCCTTACTTGCCATTGCTAGCCATAGTGAGTCCGAGTTAGGTATTTACTTTTGGTAGGCTCGACAACAGCCTATCACATGCACATAAGGCTAGTGACTATATAAAAGGGCTACTAGCTACCCCATCTAGGGCTTACTAACTATGTTTTACAAGAATTAGTAAAATACCATATACATGTGTTACTATCTACCATATATGACAATTATTAAGTATCATATCCAACAGTTACTAACCATTGATAAGTTCATAATTATAACTAGTATGTTTATTCTAAGCATCAACAAACAACATCATTACCAATATCAACAAATCACTTAAAACCAACAAACAAGTGAATAATATTTATTCTAAGTATCAACAAAATCAGTACCAATATCATGACCAACAACATTGCAAACATCGGCACCCTTGCTTGACAAATTTGCATCAACGTGACCTACAACACTAGTTACATGTATGCTTAAAGCGGTTACTAACTACCAAACATAGGGGTCACTAAATATATATATATATATATATACTAGTGTTGGCACTGCGTGCGATGCGCGTAGTGCCTACAATGGTACGTTGGTGACGGGTTATTCGGTTACGAGATATTCAGTTAGCCAGTGCACTTTGTAAGAATCTTCAAGGTGTAATCCGAGTAAGGGAATTTAAAGTTTAGCTTTGCTAAATAAAACAATCAAGAAGATTATTGAGTTTTAGGGGCCAATGTCGTAGGAGTAAACGATCTTTGGAAAAGGCTAAAATATAATACGTAGATGCATTCATATGTAAACTGCATTTAAAAATACAAGCCGAATACTATGGTACATATAGCTATAGTATTGTTTTTATAGCTTGACCCGTGCTAGGACTGCCACAACAATTGGGTCTGATCTTAAGGGGGCTGCAATAGCAAGACATATATCCATAATTAATATTATACAAAGCATAGATATCAACTTCTATTAGTAGTAGCGAGCTGATAGAATTATAAAATAGAGATAACTGAGTTCATAGTAGCATGGTGTAGTATGACATGCACGCATTATTTAAAAGGCGTGAAGTTATGCCATTAAGCCAGTTTGATTTCTTTCACTGCCCAAGGCATGAGGTTGCTCGGTTGAGTGCCATAGTTGGTCGAATTTGGAAGAGAAACTGGGATGTCCGGATTTTATCAATTGCGTCATAGAGGAGTGATTTATCAACATGAAGAGTTTAAGTCAATTAGTTAGCGGTCATTATATGTAAAGCATGGGTTCGTATTTGTATTTTGTTTAGTTGACTTTAAATCTGTTGCCATGGTTCTTTGTTCTCGAAAGACATCAAGTCCCTCTTTCGGGTCGTGTGTTGACGAGGTATTCAGGTAGCCATGGTGCTTTTAAGGAAAATAATTTAGTGCATGCAATATTAAAGAGAAACATCATATTAACCATAATATGTACATTGATATTATGATATTAAGATATTAAGATATTAAGATATAATCTTTATAAAAACAAAAGAATTATAAAAACATTAACAAAGCAAATCACATAGGAAATAAGCCGATATCAAAATATGTTGAATGATCGGAATTAACCCTCATCATTTCAAGGGTCATTACAAAGCAAATCATGAAACGGCCCATTCCTGATCTCGATAAGCCCTAGAGAAATATGTCATTCTAGATTTTCTGCCAAAAAAATGAAAAAAATTTAGCTTCAAGGATTCAATATACAAATTATCAGTTTTTCAAGCATCGCCATGTACCATGCAATTAAAACTCCAAAGCAAATACATTGAAATGCATACCTGAAATACCCTTAATGCCATTTGCATCAAATTCAACTAAAAATAATGTTCAAAAACATAAAACCAACAGAATCACAATTATTACAAGGAACCAGTAATAAGAGAAAAATAAACACAATAACGTAAAAATTCCCAAAAGACCATCCATGGTCACAGTTGTGTAAACCACTGCATAAACACAGCTAAAGCTTCACATTTCAAGCAATCTTGTTAACAATTGAAGTGAGTATTTTCTTTCACCAATAATAGCTTTACAACTATCCATTTCACTATTTACACACATATCATATATAATAAGCAACCCTTTAACTTTAAATCTATAACAAATACAATATTCGATTACATCCAAAAAAAAATCCTTTCTATATCCACAACTATGCACCAGGGTATTATTTCATCCAAACAATTACTTTTCAAAGGCACAAAAATCATAAGCAACTGCTGCATATCAGCACCTATTCTTTAAATTTTCATGCATAATATTAACCTTGCAAAGGATGTAATAAAAAAACACCATGAAAATAGAACAAAAGCAAGAACAAGATCAAAAGGCGCATGCTCACTAAAAAGACAGGGGAAAAACAACACTCAATATTTTTTAAACAAGACTAATCTCTGCATATAAACAGAGGAAAGAAGTATTATAATCTGAAGTAGAAGCAAGTCTAGAGAGAGAATTAAGATGCACCCAAAAAATAATCGCCATAGTATTCAACCATACATGAGGATTAAGATGCACCCCAAGATTATAAACTGCAAATAATATTCAACCATAGTGATGATCTTCAAAAGAGGTCATAAGCTTCATTGACAAACTCCATACAAGAATTATAAAGCGTTACCTTTAATTAACAACAAAAGAGATCAAATACAAATGAAAGGTCAACAACAACTCTAATCAACTGATAGAATATAAATTTTTGAATAATACGAATTGAATCAACGACAAAACAACATTCCAAAGTGATAATCACCAACAAAGACAAAGGTGAAGAAGGGGAAGAAAATAGAACTTTGGTAAGCAAATACCTTGAGATGTTCCCTGTAACTTGCCGACAATAATAAATTTCAATATCTCCTCCACATCAAACATGTCATAGTGTTCTGCATCAAGTGTTCTGCAGGCAAAAACCTTAAAAAGTAAATACAAGCAAACAATTAAAAAATCTTAATCTTTGAAAAATGTTATCACAAATTAAAGAAGCACAATTTCTTAACAAACCCTAACAACAATGTAACCGAAGCTAAACAGTAATACAATTATTGTAAGAATTCAAACCTTATAGGATAAGCTTACTTTGAGGAACAAGCAGCATAAAGCAAGTAGCAGGTCGCAGATCAACAGGTAGAACAGCAGGTTAGGAGCCAGATTTAACATGTCAGTAGCTAGAAACAGTAGGTCAACAGCAAGACTTAGCAGATCAGCAGCCAATATCGGAGGAAACGGCAGACAAAAATAGCAATGACAGTAAGCAGCAAACAGAAATTGTAAGCATGAACAGCTTGAGAAGCAACAAAGAGATTAACCTGATCATGCTTGCTTTAGAAAATAGTTCGCAGAAACACCAATGCAACCATGCCTACGACCACCGCTAGAAACGCCTACGGCAAAAAAAAAAACCATTTGAAATAATAAATAATCATACCGTAAAAATAAGAAGACACATTAAAGCAAAAAAAAAAAAAAAAAAAAAAACAGATCTAGAATTTGTAGAAATATACTTGCGCAAGTAATGATACATCAATCATTCAAGTGAAGATCATGATTTCAACCTTGTTATTGACTCATCGCCAAGCTGCTGAGAGAATCCCCTTAAAAAAGCCATTAACGTATAGAGCAATGACGACATAGATGGTCACATTGCTGATAAGCACAATCAATGTGAAACACAAACTCAGTAAAGCAAAATCGATAACCATACGTAAAAAAACAGTCATCAAAAAATGAAAATGAAACATCGACCGAGAATAGAGCAAGGTAAAAAGCGAAAATGATGAAATATCAAATCAAAAATAAAAGATGGAAACCCTTAAAAATGTTAGCAACCAAATTCAAGAGAACGGATAAAAAACATATTATATGTCAATAATTTCAAATACTATCAAGCAAGATATATCCTAGTAAATTATAAAATTAACAAGCACAAATGGGTTGCCTAAATGACTAAATTCACAACATGTAATTGTGAAGGTATACTTGAATCTTTGGTAACTCTTAGATTGCCCCACCAAGACAATATAGATCAACCCGTAACTTTTCGCACCTTTTCTTTTCTTTTCCAGATCAAAGGGAGGCTCAAGCATGCATCTTGTCAACATACTTTGGTGGCGCATTCAAGGTGGGATAATTCTACCGTGGCGGTAATGCAACTGAAACCACAATGTCCAGCACTTCCATTTTCCATATACAAAACACACCTTGAATTACAGAACAATGCCTACCTAATGTCCAAGAGTAACACACGATCGGGTCCTTTCTAGCCAACAGCTAGAGTAACGTTATAACAGCTGCCTGCCAAAGCCAAATGGTGCATACCCACCTTAAAAATGCTCCGAAAAACCAAATTAGAAGTGACCACTTTGAATAACATAACTCATCATAGCCTCAATCTGTATTTTATTTTTGGGTTTGTTGTTGTAGGGTTAACAAGGTGAAAGACAAATACCATATCATGGCCATAAAAAATACAAGACCATATCTTGAAGTAAACAAAAAAGGAGAGACAATAGAAAAATTGTGTTCCGAAAATTCTCAGGACCGTTTTAATGTTGGTCAGTGAAATCATTGGCTAGAGATGACCAGAGGTCATCAAGGGAGAGGGGCAAAACTGTCCTATGCAAAACTCCCAAACCTCTCCCTGCCTCATTCATAAATTAATGAGGTTTTGTTCTCCATCTTTTCACTTTTACGCTACACCTCATTCAAAAGATGTGATGAATTTGACTGAACCCAATCCGAGCAATAAGAAATAAAACCTACAAAAAAAAAGCGATTGATTATCACCCATAATAATATTCAATTCAATCTAGAAAATGGTATTAATAAACAATTAAAGTAGTGTTTTATAGTACTATTAGTTTAATAAAATTCCGAAAAGAACATCTAAATTCTATGTTTGTAATCAAGTTTCGGAGCCTGAAAGCATAATAAGAGATTAGCCTAAATAACCGAAACTAATATTTCAATTATATATTCGAACTCATTCTGCCAAGAAACATCAATTTTTGAACTCAAACTTCATAATCAAAACTAACATTTCAATTATATGATTGCTACCATTTTCAAAGCTTAAAAGCATAATCAACAAAAGAGAAAAAGACAAAAGATAAGATTATTACTTAGTTAGAATTGTGTTCCACCAATCAAGTCAAATTATCAGAACCCTGACAAAACTCAAAGGAAACTGTGAGTTATAACAAAATTGTATTCCCTCCGTTCCCATTTATTTCTCTTATTTGACTTTGCACATATGTCAATGCACTTGTTTGACCGTAAATATCTTCTGTTGTATATGTGTAAAAATTATAATAATTGGATATTAATAACATACTCGTTGAGACAAATCAAACAAGACCCTACATGACTATATTATGTATTATATATTGAGAGTAATTTAGAAGATTCTCTCATCTTATGAATAGTGTCAAGATTCCAAACAGGACAAACAAATGGGAACGGAGGGAGTAAGAATTAAGAACGAATTGAACCCATCAGCAAACCAAAGAGAAGAAGACAAAAGATACGATCATTAAGGCCCTGTTCTTTTGGTCTTAAAAGCTACATTATTATTATTATTATTATTATTATTATTATTTCGAGCATTGTTTTTTCGCTCGACATTTTCCGACGACGATTTTCGGACTGACTTTTTCAGCGTTGATTATTCGGCCGACTTTTCCGGCGACAATTTTCGGGACGACTTTTCCGGCGACGGTTTTCAGAATGACTTTTCCGGCGATGATTATCCGGTCGACTTTTCCAGCGGTGATTATTCGACCGAGTTTTCCAGCGACGATTTTCAAGCCGAGTTTTTCGGTGACGATTTTCGGGACGACTTTTCCAACGACGATTTTCGGAATGACTTTTCCGGCGATGATTATTCGGTCGACTTTTCCGGCGGTGATTATTCGACCGACTTTTCCGGCTATGATTTTCAAGCCGAGTTTATCGGCGACGATTTTCAGGACGACTTTTCCGACGACGGTTTTCGGACTAACTTTTTTCGGCGGTGATTATTTGGCCGACTTTTCCGGCGACGATTTGCAGGCCGCGTTTTTCGGTGACGGTTTTCAGGACGACTTGTCCGACGACGATTTTCGGAATGACTTTTCCGGCGATGATTATTCGGTCGACTTTTCCGGCGGTGATTATTCGACCGACTTTTCCGGCTACGATTTTCAAGCCGAGTTTATCGGCGACGATTTTCAGGACGACTTTTCCGACGACGGTTTTCGGACTAACTTTTTTCGGCGGTGATTATTTGGCCGACTTTTCTGGCGACGATTTGCAGGCCGCGTTTTTCGGTGACGGTTTTCGGGACGACTTGTCCGACGACGGTTTTCGGAATGACTTTTCTGACGGTGATTATTCGGTCGACTTTTTCGATGACGGTTTTGGAGTCAGATTGAATGAAGGGTTTGAAAATAATGAAAAGTAAAATACTGAAGAGGTGAAATGAAATGAGCTTGAGGCTTTGGGCTCATTAAATTTTTGTCCCTAATAAAAAAAATAATAAAATAATAAAAATAAACATAACAATAAAAATATAAATATAAATATAAATATAAATATAAACATAAAAATATAAATATAAATATAAATATAAATATAAATATAAATATAAATATAAATATAAATATAAATATAAATATAAATATAAATATAAATATAAATATAAATATAAATATAAATATAAATATAAATATAAATATAAATATAAATATAAATATAAATATAAATATAAATATAAATATAAATATAAATATAAATATAAATATAAATATAAATATAAATATAAATATAAATATAAATATAAATATAAATATAAATATAAATATAAATATAAAATCAGAAAAACTCAAATCAAATCAGATCAGATCAGACAAACTCAAAATAAATCAGATCAGATCAGACCAGATCAGTCCTAAAGAACAGAGCCTAATTAAAAAACTGGAAAGAAAACTGGGAAGAAAGTGGAAGTGGAAAGAAAACTGGAAAGAAAGTGGGAGCTTTAGCAAAATTGTAAGCATGAAGAAGTTTATTAGAAGATGATTTGTATTGAGATGGCTTAATATTTTTCAAATTATAGATATTATGCTTCAAATATTAATTCTAGATTGTATATATTATGCTTTCAAAATAATTGGCATTACAAAAATTTTAAAAAGACAATACACAAAGTAAAAAAAAAAATATACTTTGACAAACTATGTAGGTTCTGATGCTTTTCTTATTCAGATCAACTCTTCCATTAATTTCCTTCTCTAATTTGTAATATGTAATATATATTACATTAGAATATTTTAAAATAGCAATCAATATTAAATAAAAACTAAACAAAACACAGTTAAATCAACATAGAACCCTTAAAAACTGCATCAAATCAAGGAAAATCCCTGATAATTCTTCAACAAATATCCTGGATAATTATTGATAATCTCTCAAAAAATGCATCAGGTTCTTTTTTTTACAATTCTTGATAATCCACCAAAAATAGCAATCAACACAGAACCCTTAAAATACTGCATCATGCAAATCAAGGATTCCAAAATAATTCCGCATTAATATCCCTGATAATTTCTCAACAAATATCCCTGATAATTCCTCTACAAAAATCCTAGGTAATTCTTGATAATCTCTAAAAAAAATGCATTAAATTCGAATTTTTTTTTACAATTCTTGATAATGCCTCAAAAATAGCAATCAACACTAATTAAATAGCAATCAAAATTAAATAAAGAATAAACTAAACATGGTAATCAATACAAAACCCTTAAAATATTGCATCAAATCAAAGAGAATCCTTATAATTCTTCACAAATATCCCTGATAATTCTTGATACCTCACAAATATCCCTGATAATTCTTGATAATCCCTCAAAAATAGCAATCAACACATAACCCTTAACATATGCATCAAATCAAGAAGATCCTCGGATAATTCTGCACAAATAGCATTCCTCAATAGATATCCCTAATAATTCCTCAACAAATATCTCTAATAATTCCTCAACAAAAATCCTAGATAATTCTTTATAACCTCTCAAAAAATGCGTCAAATTGGAATTTTTTTAACAATTCTTGATAATCCCTCAAAATTAGCAATCGACATTAAATAGAAATAAAAATTAAATAAAAAATGTATAAAACATATTTAAATAAACACAGAACCCTTAAAATAATGCATTAAATCAAGGAAAATCCCTTATAATTCCTCACAAATTTCCCTGATAATTCTTGATAATCCCTCAAAAATAACACTCAACACATAACCCTTAAAATATGCACCAAATCAAGAAGAATCCTTGATAATTCCGCACAAATAGAATTCCTCGACAGATATCTCTAATAATTCCTCAACAAATATCCCTTATAATTCCTCAACAAAAATCCTAGATAATTCTTGATAATTCTCTCAAAAAATGCGTCAAATTCGACATTAAAATCAAAATGAAATAAAAAATGAAGAAAACACAGTTAAATCAAAACAAAACCCTTAAAATATTGCATCAAATCAAAGAGAATCCCTTATCTTTCTTCACAAATATCTCTGATAATTCTTGATAATCCCTAAAAAATAACAATCAACACGGAACCCTTAAAATATGCATAAAATCAAGAAGAATCCCGGATAATTCCGCACAAATAGCATTCCTCAACAGATATCCTTAACAATTCCTCAACAAATATCCCTGATAATTCCTCAACAAAAATCATAGATAATTCTTGATAATCTCTAAAAAATGCGTCAAATTCAATTTTTTTTAACAATTCTTGATAATCCCTCAAAAATAGCAATCGACATTAAATAGAAATAAAAATTGAACAAAACACAGTTAAATCAACACAGAACCCTTGAAATATTGCATTAAATCAAGGAGAATCCCTTATAATTCCTCACAAATATACCTGATAATTCTTGATAATCCCTCAAAAATAGCAATCAACACAAAACCCTCAAAATATGCATCAAATCAAGAAGAATCCCACAATCCCTAATAATTCCGCACAAATAGAATTCCTCAACAGATATCCCTAATAATTCCTCAACAAATATCCTTGATAATTCATCAACAAAAATCCTAGATGATTCTTGATAATCTCTCAAAAAATGCATCAAATTCGAATTTTTTTAACAATTCTTGATAATCCCTCAAAAATAGCAATCGACATTAAATAGAAAATGAACAAACCCAGTTAAATCCGATCTTAATCTTTAATCCATTACAACTCAATTTTTTTTTTTACAATTCCTGATAATCCATTACAAATAAATCAATGTCTAAACTTTTTTTAAATCATTGGTCATGGAAGCCCAAGGTCGAACAGAAAAAACATCAAAACCCTAACTACTAAGAGAACTGGAAAAAAAATAACAAGAACTGTAAAACAAGGACACACCTGAGATCAATACCCTAAGAACTAAAAATTGAAAATTTTTTAAATCGAGCAAAAAAAAAAAATCAGAATCCTAACTGCTATGAATGCTCCAAAAACATAACAAAGAAGGGCACAACAAAACGAACAAACCAAAAAAAGCAAATACTAACACAATCATGAAATCGCGAATGGAAACCTAACTCAATCGCCGGAAGAGGATGAATTCGAACACCAAAAATGAGTGATAACAAACCCTAATTCATCGAAAGAGGGGTAATAACTCGCAAACATACTCAAACTGATCTAATTAAAGATTAAAGATTAAAGAAGAAAGACTTACCTCGAATCTGCTGTAATGGAGGAAGAGAAACTCAAAGGGGCTACCTCAACAGCACGACGACGCAGATCGAGGTGATAAGGTTGTTAAGATGGTGGTGCGAGAGGAAGCGGTTTCGCAGAGGAGAGGAGAGAGAAACGAAACTACTTCGCAGAGGAGAGAAGAGGGCAACGAAGGGCAAGCGTAGACAGGCAAACCAATAAAACCAAGTAGGTTTTCCATCCTAAGATTCCCAACCGTTAGATTGCATAAATAGTAGGAACAGTGCTTTATGACATCACCTAAATTGCTTATTATCACCCTTGGATGGTTTTACTATTCAAAATGAATAGTAAGTTGGGATTCACATATTTATAATGTGTGTGTATATATATATATATAGGGTTGGGTTCCGGTGAGAAATTTCTTATCGTGAGAAATGTGAGAAGAGATAAATACATCAACTATAACCTAGAGGTACATTGATTAACAACTATAGGTACATTCAAAATATACTATAAATACATTGAGTAAAAATAAATTGATTTTATGTCATAGATACATTGACTCCAAACAATAGAAGGAGTAAGGAGGGAAAATCAAATTTAATCCTAGTCATTCATTTGTTGATCAAAGGGTTGTAGTTGCTTCTCACCCTTCTCACCAAAACTACATTTCTCACATGAGCCTACTTCTATATATATATATATATAAAGGGGCTACTAGCTACCACATACATGGGTTACTAAGTATATTATACATAAAATTCACACTTACAAATTTCAAGCTTAAAGCAACAAAGTCAATAATAATTTTATAAAAAGGGTTACTAGCTACGACATATAGGGCTTATACTAACTTTGTTTTACAAGAATTAGCAACTACCATTTACATGTGTTATTGTCTACCATATATGACAATTACTAAGTATCCAAGTACTAACGATTCACAAGTTCATAATTATAACTAGTATATAAATGTGTGTCTTAAAATTGACATAACTTTCAAACTTAAAACCAACAAATAAATGAATATGGGTTATTAACTGTAATGAATAGGGGTTACTAACTATAATGAAAACAACATTAACATCGGCGTAAGTAAAACAAATCAAACATCAACAACAATAGTAAAACACACACAAAAAAAAAACATCTAAACCATCACCCTTAGGGTGCGTTCTCTTCACCTTAAAAAAATAAGTTTCAGGTTTAATAAGTTCAGATAAGCTTCAATAAGTTATATCAGGTCTAATAAGTTCCAATAAGGTCAAATAAGTTGCAATAAGGTCCAATAAATTCTAATAAGTTCCAATAAGGTCTAATAAGTTGCAATAATATCCAATATGTTCTAATAAGTTCCAATAAGGTCTAATAAGTTCCAATAAGGTTTAATAAGTTCCAATCAGGTCTAATAAGTTCTAATAATTTCCAGTCAGGTCTAATAAGTTCTAATAAGTTTCAGTCAGGTCTAATAAGTTCTAATCAGGTCTAGGTTATTATTTTTAATTATTGATTAAATAAAATTAATTAAATTAATAATTACCTTAAAGCACTCTTACACAACATAAACCAATTTTATTTTATCATTCTTGTTTTATAATTTTTTAGAGATCTCAATCAGAGTTAGATTGAATTAAACTATTTTTTTATATTATAAAATAAAACTTATTTATTTATTTATTTTGGGTTTGATTTAAGAGAAGGTATTGTGTCAGGCTAGTCCGACATAAGGTTACTGTCAGACCAGTTCAACTGTAACTGGACACATATTGTCAAACCTGGACAAGTTTTGTTGAACCTGGACAAGTTTTGTTGAACCTGGACACATGTTGTTAAACCTAGACAAGTAATGTTAGCCCTGGACACATATTTGTAAACCTGAACACAAATTTGTAAACCTGAAAATATATTTGTAAACCTAGACACATGTTGTTGAACCTGGACACATAGTATTAAATCTGGACACATAGTACTGAACCTGGACATAAATTTGTAAACCTGGTGAAACTTATTGAATCTGGAAACATATTGTTTACCCTAGAGACATGGACCTGGACACATAACGTAAAATCTGGACATATATTGTTGAATCTGGACACATGTTGTTAAACCTGGACAAATATTTGTAAACCTGAACACATATTTGTAAACCTGAACACATATTTGTAAACCTGGACACATGTTGTTGAACCTGGACACATAATATTAAATCTGGACACATAGTACTGAACCTGGACACATATTGTTGAACCTAGACATAAATTTGTAAACCTGGTGAAACTTATTGAACCTGGAAACATATTGTTTACCATGGAGACATGGACCTGGACACATATTGTTAAATCTGGACATATATTATTAAACCTGGACACATATTATTGAACCTGGACATGTTTTGTTGAGTCTGGGCATAAAAAAAAAAAATACAAGTGTTGGACGGTCCGACCGTCCGACACAATACTTTCACTTGATTTAATTTTGGTCCAAATTAAACTTTACCCATCCTCCATATTATTATTACTAAAATTAAACTTTACCCATCCTCCATATTATTATTATTCAATCCTTTCTAGTTTGTTAATTTTACTACAAGTGAATTAAGAAAAATTAAATATGTAGATAAGTTGTTATTGGAATTGATAATATTAATTAATAATGGGTTTCAAAAAAGATATACTAATTATTATTACATTCTTGAATGTAATTCAACAATAAAAAAGAACATAGGTTCAAATATATATATAGAATATTATCATTATTATTATTATTATTATTATTATTATTATTATTATTATTATTATTATTATTATTAATTTATTTTATTCAATTATATAAAATACGTTCCAATAAGTTCCAATAAGGTTTAATAAGTTCTAATAAGTTCCAATAAGGTCTCATAAATTCTAATAAGGCCTAATAAGTTTGGTTTTTCACCTTTCCATACTACAATTGCTTTTCCCTTTCAACTTTCCACGGGCATATTGGACTTTGAAGTACTCCCTCCGTAACATAAAACTTTCAACAATTGGTTTTGCACGTATTTTGAGGAAACGATTTAAGGGTGTAAACGAAGGAATTAGTCAAAATGGTTTTAATATAAGTTCCTAATATTAAAATTATATTGACAAATTTCTTCGTTTACACCCTTAAATCGCTTCCTCAAAATGCGTGCAAAACCAATTGTTGAAAGTTTTATGTTACGGAGGGAGTACTTTATATTTTAATTTATTTATTTATATATTGAATTGTATTTTATTTTTTAAAACATGGGTAACATTTGCACCCATGTTATTTAGTACATCCACCTATGATTCTACATATGAGTATTTGACTAAAACATTAGCATTACTCTTTTGATAACCATAATAAGAAACATAATTTAATAATGAGAAAGTATTGGATCAGACCGTCTGACAATATTATTGTCAGACAGGGTGATCTAATCACTCTCTATTCTCCTCTCTTGCTTAGTTTTGAGCCATGGCTGCCTAATACTGTGAGTTTATCTGTCACTGCTTCAATCTTATCGTTGTCCAATAAACCTCAAAGCTAGTTGGATGGGTGTAAAAATTTTGAAAAAAAAAAAAACTAAAGTAAGCAACATTGAACTCCAATTAAGCGAAACAAAGCACATTAACGTAAGAAGAAATTAAATTGCATGAATTGAGGGAACAAGGTGAGAGAGAAAGACCAATGCAAATTGGATATGGGTAAATTGGAAGAATAACAGTATGCCATTTGGAGTTAGGATGAGTGTTGATGTTGACAAGGAGAATATGTTAATCAGACGATAATTTTTAAGAGAGAAATTGGAAAATTTAATCCATGCTAAAGAAGAATATAAAGTCGATGTTGATCTTCAATGAGAATATAAAGTTCAATCAAGCTATAGATCAAAATTCAATCAAGATCAGTTCAATACAAAATTCTTCCTTTGAAGCTTCGAATCATCGGGTAATAAAAGAAAAAGTTCAACTGAAATCATAAATTAAGTGATCTAATTGTACATTTGACAGAATTATGACATTAAGGGTGCATTTGATAACGTCTCAAAGCGTTAAGGAGATTTATCAGACAAAAAAAATATAAACACAAGGCATTTTTTCACATAATTTCCTTAAAATTTATAAGTGTCACATTCTTCTTCCATGACTAACTATTGGCTCATAGTTGCTATATGCAAATAGCAACTCAGAGACGAATCATATTGCTCCATTTGTGTCAGAAATAAATGAAAGTAGTCCCGCGTACAAGTGAAGCCAAACGACACCCTTGGGACAATACTTGTATTACAGGGCAATAATAATGTTACATTGGACAATAATTGAGACATTCATTCAAAAACGCTAACGGCCCATTTGGTAGCCGATTATAAATAGTGGTAATTGAAATGATTTTATAACTAAATTTGGAAGGAAAAACTAAACTCATTCCCATGGTGTCGCTAGTGTAACTCCAATTTATCTAATTTTTTTCATAAATATTCATTCCCTTCTAATACCACCATCTTCCATGGTAATGAATGATAATGGAGAATAAAAAGAAATTTAAAGTTTGGGAATGAGAAATATGTATTCCATGGGGATTATGAAATTTATCATTAACAAATTACACTTAAAATTCATTACCATTACCACAAAATATTAACAACAATCCAACGGGCCGTAAATGCATATAACAAGTATTAGTTTACAGTATTATTCCTTCTCCCATAGACCCATACTCCCATGGTAATGAGGGAGTAATATGAGTCAAAATAAGACTATGTAGTGAGTCAAAATAAGATGAACGGAGAGGAAGTAGAAAAGATGTACTCCCTCCGTAACATAATTCTGGCAACAAGTTATTTTTCACGCATTTCAAGGAAGCAATTTAAGAGTGTAAACGAATAAATTAATCAAAATGGTTTTAATACAAGTAATATTGAGATCATAAATTACTAATCTTAAAAAAAATTGATCAATTTATTCGTTTACACCCTTAAATCGTTTCCTTGAAACGCGTGGAAAAAAACTTGTTGCCAGAATTATGTTACGGAGGGAGTATATTGATATTGTAGTAGAAAATGTGCATCTTAAACTTTTACATAAGGTTTCTATTTATAGGCAAAGGTAAGAATGATAAATATAATATTTTATAATATATATCTACTTGTGAGATAATAATTATTCATCTCAAGTGATAATTTTTCAAACATAAGGCATTTGTTTTCACAATTTTCTTAAAATTTATCAAGTGTCACATTCTCCTCCCATGGCAATGAGGGAGTAATATGAGATTATGAGTCAAAATAAGATATGTAGGGACAAGGGGTGTAAATGTGGTCAGAAAACTGTTTGACCGACCGTTACCGACCAATACCGAACCTGTTTTTGACCGTATATTTAGTGACCGGATACCGACCGCTACCGAATCCGAATTATACCGAAATCGTTTCTGACCGATTTTATGCATACCGAAACCGACCGGTACCGAGTCCGTTTAAGACCGAATCCGTTTTCGACCAGTTTTTATTATACCGAGACCGACCGTTACCGAAACTGTATTGTATTGAATCCGTTTTTGACCGATTTTTGACCGACCGCTTTTGACTGACCGTTTTCGACCGAAATCTTATTGTACCAAACCTGTTTTTTACCGACCATTTTTTATCGAACCTATTTTGACCGACCTTACGACTGAAGTACGACTGACCCCATTTTTTTATCGAACTTATTTACATGATTGATGAGTATCATCATCGTTATCATGAGTATTATTATCAATTCGTTGTTGTTGCTAATTGTTATCATCTTTGTTATCGTCAATTCATTATCATCCATCATCATCTTAATCGTCATCATAAGCTCATAACCATTTATTATTTGCGTCATAATCCATCACCATCATCCATGTCGTCATCATCATCATCATTCATAACCATCTATCATATTGATCATCAACATCCATCATCGTCATCATGCATCAGCATACATCATTGATGTCATCATCATCGTTTTCATCATATGCATCCATCATCAACATTCATCACCATTCATATACATCATCATCCATGATCATTACCATCACTTATTATCATCCATCATCAACGTTATCATCACCATACATAATTGATGCCATCATAATTCATCACCATCATCAATCAACATCCTTCATGTTGACCAACATCGTGATCAACACCAATTCACCATGCATCATTCACCATGATTATAATCGTCGTTGTTATTACCATCCATCATTATTATGATTGATCAATTGATTATTTATGTCATTGACTCACCATCATATCATTATTAATATTTTTACCATATACATAGTATATTGCTTTTATGATGATGATGACAAGTTGACAACGATAAATCCCATCCTCATAGCCATTGATATTATAATGATATATATTTTTATTATAATCGTAGCCATCACACTCATCATAAATTGATATGGTTCATCGAGATTATTCTTTGATGTCCATATATAATATTTATATTAGTCACTTATTAACGTCGTTGTTATTCTCATAATTCAGGGGTGGGCATAGTTTCCGATCCCAAGATTCTAAGCCAAATATTCTGAGCCAACTAACCCGAAATATCAAAATTCGATCTGGAGTTTTGAATTGACTAATTGTATTGTGGTTTGTGTTCAATCGTTTAAGACTAATAGGTAATGTCCTACATTTGACCTTGATCGACCGATTATGACCCGCATGCTGATTTTGACCAACCGATTATGACCCGCATACTGATTTTGACCGACCGATTATAATTCGCATACCAATTTTGACCGATCGATTATAGCACGTATATTGGTTACGGCCTGTAAAAATCATTTTTAACCGACCGAGTGTGACCTGTTACCGACAACGACCGGACCGATAAGTACCGACCGAAACCGACTGACACCTGTTTAGAAAAATACCGAATTTGATCGGATACCGAATTTGATCGGATACCGAATAAGTTTGACCGTTACCGACCGATACCGAAAGATCTCATATGACCTGTTTTAGACCGACCTTTTTTGACCGAACCTGTTTCCGACCGTTTGACCGTTTTTACACCTCTTACTAGTGAGTCAAACACTTCTTTCTTCTTTAGTTCTTTAGTCCGTATCTCTTCCGATTTTTAGTCTCCCAAACTCGCAATGCTTTTTACTCTCTCTCTCTTCTTCCCAGACGCCCACTTTCAGTCTTTATCCCATGTCTTCTGACTCCTCTCTCTTTCTCTCTCCTCCTCCATCTTCTTCCTCATCCTCCTCCTCTAATGACGTCACCAAACGCCCTAAACAATACCCTCCGGTGGTGGTCCCCGCCGGCCACGTGTCACTCCAGTTGCTCTGTCACGAGTCACTCATCGGACCTTTCATCGGCAAATCAGGGTCCTCCATCAAATACCTTCAACGCGGAACTTCTTCCCTTATTCGGGTCGAACACTCCCTTCCAGAACCTTCTGAACTCCGAGTCATTCTCATTGTTGCCCCATCTGTCCCTTTCAAGTCGTTAAAATTACGAAACTGCCTTAACGACGCTGAGGTTGAGATTGAGGTTAAGGTTAAGGTTTCCGCTGTTCAAGAGGCGGCGCTTAGAGTGTTCGAGAAGGTTCTGGAAGTTTCTGGAGAAGCTACTACGCCGTTGTGCAGGTTTTTGGTAAGTGGTAATGAAGCTAGACGTGTGATCGGTAAAGGTGGGAAGACTGTTGAAAGGTTGAGGAGAGAGAGTGGCTCGAAAATTAGGGTTTTGATTGGGAATCATTTGCCAGCTGGAGTTTCTCCCCCTCACCAAATCATTGAGGTAAGTTCTTTAAAAATAGTAATTAAATAATTAATTACCTTTTATTTTGTTTATTGTTAATGTCAATTCAAGATACTATTATGAATTTTGGGAATGGACCAGGAATTTTCTAAATTTCCAATGTATAATTAATTAAAAATAAAATTAGTTAATGTGATCCTTGTTGAAATCTTATTAGATCTTTTTTCTTATTTGAACCTTTTCGAACAATCTGGACTTTTTTTTGCACCTATGTAAGAAAGTTTAAGGTGAATTATCCAGTGATTCCTGTCTAACAGTATGAAGCTGTCAAAACTTTTACTTACATGCAATCAAATATTTTGATGATATAAAATGTTTATAGTGTATTAATGTGAAGCGGAGTGGAGTGGAAAGAACTTTGTGAAACACTGGGATTTGATTAAACAAAGTTCAGCGGAAAATATTAATTACCAAAAAGATCTATACACTTATTATTAATGAATTATTGAAGTTTAGGAATTTGACAATGGTAGGTCACCAAAGTCCTAAACATTAAAGCATCAACAAAAATAATTCAAGAATAAAGCTTCATAATACTTTAAATTACTACAATTGTTTTTTTTTTAATTTTTATATATTAAAATCAATCTACAATAGCACTACATTAAACAATAAAATTTTCAGTTTCAAAATTGAGGATGAGTTTTTCAATTGTTTAAAGTTGCAGAGGATTTTGCTTAAATCAATCTACACACATATATGAATTAATATTCAATAATATAATCTAGAATCAGAAAATTAGAACTAAGATGATAAAAAATTTCAGCATTTAACGTTCAATAAATTAAAATATACAACCTTCCAATAATTAGCATCTAACAAAACAAAATCATCAATTAACATATAGAAAATCACAAGCAAAATAATTCTAACTTAAAGTCATCAATTGAAGTTTAATTAGACAAACCAAGTGAAGTTAAAACAATCAAGTATCAGTTACAATAACAGTAACATTCTAAAATAAAATTTTCACTTGTTTAAAAATTAAAGATGAATTTTTATTTTTTTTATACTGAGGGTTTTTTTTTAAAATCAATCTACACATATATGAAGCAATATTCAAGAATCAATAAAATTTAGAATGGGAAAATTGGAACTTAGATGAATTAGATGTTAAAAGCAGAAACTGCAAAAAAAGGAAATATCTAAGCTTAGCAATTCATGATTTTGAGTCTTGGAGGGCCGGAGGCATTAGAACTATGGGTGATAAGTTAGCCATGGTAGTTGTTAAGTTGTACAACAAAGTCGTCGATGGACTAGTGCCGCAAAGGACTAGGGCCGGCAGAGGACTGGGGCGGTAGGGCTGGCAGAGGAGATGTGGCACTGCGGCGTCCTATAGGGCTTAGAGAGAAAAAATGAGATCTGGGCTTTTAGGGTTTTTGTTTGATTGGGATTTTATGTCATCAAGGCAAAAAACAAAATGAGAAAGTTAACTGAAATAGTAGAGCACACAGAATCGAACCCATGGCCCTTTCCATATTGATGCGCTATGTTCAAAACAAATACCATTAGCTTCACGATGTTCTTTGAACTGACTGAACTTCCTTTTTCTTTAAATATAATCAGTTGGGTATGCCCCAGTTTATCATTATACCTTTTATGTGTTTCTTCCTCCGCTTTTTCGATCAAGTTTCAGATTAAAGAACTTCAAATGAAGCCCCCCTAATTGTAAGTACATAGCATGATTGAACCGCAAAAGTGTGTGATAGCTTAGATAATTAAACAAGAAAAGAAACTCAATTTTTCTTTACGTTCTTTCACATGTAATCAAGAAGTTTTTATGAATGAATGTACATTAATTTCAATGCATATATATATATATATATATAATCTCATTTAATATCAGTCCATGATTTTATCCTAAACTATTTTCATTAGCTTAGTAAACTTGATATTTATTTTCCTAAACTAATATCAATAATTAAGGAAAACTGAGATTTTTTTTTAAAAATTGATATTATTATTCTATGAAAACCTAGTTTCCTAATATTTCCTAATTGACAAGCCAACATAGCATCATCCCTCTTAGTTGGGCTATAAACTAGTGTTGTGTAGATGTGTCCTTGCTAAATATCGGCCCGTGTTCTTATTTGGTTCGACCTATGCTTTTATGTGCCACCCTATAGGATTAGTTCAGCATAAGTTGCAAGCCTAATAAATATGCTAATTGATAGTGGTTTCCAGCTAAACATTTCGATTACTTATGTTAAATCAGGGTATAAAAATGCGGCCGTTACAGTTTGATGCGGCCGAATTGTAACGGATTTCACAGTTAGCGCACCGATATTTCCCTATTTGTCGCGTTGCATTCAGGCACATCGAGTTTTTGCCCAACTCGGCTGCATCTAATCGGTTTCGCCCGCATTATTTGTCAGAAGCAAAGAAAAAAGAGCAAGGAGGAGGCAGAGGGAGAGCAGATCTGAGTTTTAAACAAGAAAACCAAAAAAAAAATCAAATTAAAGCTTTACCTTGTCTTTGAAATGCAAATTCGAACAGAAGCCCTCAACTAATTGTATAAATTACTCCAACTTAATTCATCAAATTAAAACCCTAACTTAAAAAAAGGGAAAAAAACGAAGCAACTAATTTTGCTATTTGACGATGCTTGCTATGTTGATAAATCGATGGCTGTTGGAGTGTTGTGGCTGTTAATGTACTGGTGGCCATCTTAGTTTAGTCTTCTCTTTCTTCGTCTTAACTTCATTTTCTTTCTGCGTTCTATCTCTTTCTCTTTCTTTCTTTTTTTTTTTTGTTTGGGTCCAGTACAGCTGTACAGCAAGTCAGCAGCCCTCTCTCATATCCCAAACCCCACGTGACTATTGACCCATTTACCCCCTTTTTAAAATTCATTAATTTTGATAATTTTAAGTCTATTCTACGTTTTTTTTTCTTCTTATTTTCTTATAAAGTTTATTAAATTTATTTAAAATATCTATTTTTATTCCTAATTAAGTAACAATAATATTTTAAAAAATCTAAAAAAAAATTCCAGACTTAAAAGTAAAAAAAATTAAAATCCCAGCGCGATAACCACATCATCGTGACCGTTTCCGCGATCGTGACTGAACCGCATTTTTGCACCATGTGTTAAATAATTTTTGTTATTCGTAACTGATCATATTAACTTAAATTCAAGAGCAGTGCACCTTGATTGAATGACGCACTCCAACAATAGTAATGGTAATTTGGGATCATTTTTTTTTTAAACGCATTATTTTTCTTTTTCCATTTCTAAGGATTGATCTGGTAGTGGGTGCATAGCTGTAGCTTTGTTAGAAAGTGGGTTTGTCTTAATTGAGAGTTTATTGGTATTGTTTATTGTAAAGTTCTAAAGTGATACTAGTATTAGACAGTATAGTCATTGTATAAAGTGGCTGTCATACCAATATGGAATGATATCCTATACTACCTCTCAATGTATGAAAAGGCGTAAGGCACACCAAGGCGATCGGATTTCCTAGAGCGTTAGGCACGCCTCAGTGTGCCTTGGGTGCGCCTCACTTGAAAAACAGGACTGTGCCTTAGTGCGCCTTATGGTGCGCTTTAGAGGGCCTAGGCGCGCCTTACATGCCCCTAGCCACAAGTGCATCGCCTTAAACAATTTAAGCGCTTACCCCCTTGCGCCTTGAGCCCTAGCGCCTAGGTGTGCCCTTTCAAACACTGCTACCTCTATTACATATTATTTGCAACATTTTATTTTTCATGCATTCCTAGACAAAACTTTAAAGATTACTATCTTAATTGTGTGTATGTAAAAATTATAACTACTATATATATTAAAAAACTAAACGTTGAGATAAGTCCAATGAGATCCCATTTGAATATGTTTTTCATTATGTGTAAAGCTCAAGTCTTGGTCCAAGTACGCAACATAAATAATGCAAAACTTTAACGGTTGCAAATAATGTGTAACAGAGGTAGTACTATGTCTTATTACATTTGGTATGGTAAATATCTTTTAGATCAATCATCAATAGAATTTAGTTTAAAGGGTCACATTTTGAATTGGGTTAGACTTACTACGTATCTAGACCTTGGTATATGTGCACCATTTTCTTATTCAACAATAGAATGCACCATTCCATTTGTGGTCATTTGGCTTCATTATGGGCACCATTTTCTTATGTGCACCTTGGTATATGTGCACCATTTTCTTATTCAACAATAGAATGCACCATTCCATTTGTTGTCATTTGGCTTCATTATTGTATTCCCTCAACAATAACTACAATAAGTGATTTCACCAGTCGACCTTTCCATCATCCTTCGCTCAATCAAATATCAAAGATGATGCAAAACTCCAATAGTGCATATTATAATGGATAGGAGTAAAAAATTTCCTACAAATGAACTTCCCCCTTTTGGATTATGGCATTTTCCAGAAACAGTATAGTGTTTGATGTGAATTTCCAACTTCACTTTTGTTTTCTTTTCAACACCATGGACTCTAAGTATTGATACAGGTCTATTGTAGTCAATTGAGTCCTTTTCTTTTGTTGTAATTGAGCACTCCTAAGTGTACGCACTAAAATCTTAAACGCCATATGCATTTTATTCTGAAACGTAGGAGTATTTTAGTTACAAAGAATATTTGAGAAACTAGAAACGGAAGTAATGTAATTGGATGAGTTAAATCAATGTTGACTTAGCAATTTATAATGGTCCTAGGAAGCAGTAAATAATGGAGTGAAAACATGTTATTTTTGTTTTTTCATTATTTTTTTAACTTTCTAATAAGAGTTATTTTGACTTATTTTACTGTTTAACAGTTGCCTTGACGAGTAGGCTTGTCATTTGTAATCTGTTTTATGGAGTTTGTAATTTCTTTTAATATTGATTCTTCTTTTTATTTTTGATCTAGATTCAAGGGGATGTATTTGCTGTAAAAAGAGCGGTTCTTGGTGTATGTGGCCAATTGCAAGAATGTCCTCAAGAAGAAAAGTCGGGCATCAAAGATAGCAGACCTTTTGAATGCGCTTCACAGTCATCAATCCAAAATTTTCATGCAGATCCTCCGCTTCATCAGCCATCATTATCTATGGCGCTGGACACTACCTCTAATAATCATGCTCTAGTGGGGAAGCAGTCATTTGAGGCTGATAGGTTTTCGACCTTAGACTTATATGTGCTGAAGGAAGAAGTAATTTTCAAAATCCTTTGTTCAAATGGTAGAGTAGGTGGTGTGATTGGAAGGGGAGGGTCTATTGTCAAAGGGCTAGAAGAAGAATCAGGTGCTAATATAAATTTTGGGTTAACTGTTAATAATTGTGATGAGCGGTTGATCACCATTTCTTCGAAGGAGGTTTGTTAATTGCTGGTAATATTTGCCTTAGTGTTTCATTGAACTTGTATATTTGGTTATGCATGTCCACTAATTTTTATGCATACTCTTTTGTAGAATGTGGAGTCAAGCTATTCTCCTGCACAACGTGCTGTAGTTCTGGTTTTTTCCAGGTCCATTGAGGCTGCTGTAGAGAGAGGACTGGAAATAGGGTTGGACAAGGGGCCTGCAGTCTCTGCACGACTTGTAGTCCCATCAAATCAAATTGGTTGTTTGTTGGGTAAAGGAGGGACCATAATTTCTGACATGAGGAAGGCGACTGGAGCTAACATTCATATACTCAAAGGTGACCAGGTGCCAAAGTGTGCTGAAAAGGATGATGTAGTAGTTGAGGTAATAAACTCTGTTCCTTTTTGCTCCTCCAAGTAGCTCTAACTGGGGAATAGTGTTATATTAAGCATGACTTCAATGTGACTTTTTTTTGGTTGTAATTCCTTTCTCTACTCTATGGCAAAGGGTTGCGATGTCTTCCCTAGTTTCTGTGCCTTGTCCATCATAAATCTACCAAAACATTCACAGAGAGTAAATAATTTGTGGAGACATAAATGTTTCATGTCTCACATATTTGTAACTTTTTGGGGTTGAATTAAATTACAGATGTCCTTCAAAAAAATAAAAATAAAAAATTACATATGTTACATAGTGCTAGAAAATTTTGTATTGCATTTTTAAAATTGGGAATGAGGTATAGACCACCTGGGAGATATACTTCTCAAAGGAAATTAGCATCCTAAACAGGAATTTGTTTGAGTTAAAAGATGAATAGACGCAATTGAATCTGCATCTCCATTACTTTTACTTTGCCTTTGCAGCCTGCATACAGTAGCCATTAGTGTTAACTGTTTCAGGTCTCCTTTGCTGCTCACAGGCTGACCTATGTGATTCATTTAGTGACACATGTTCCTTATCCAATCCAAAGTTTGTATAGCTACCAATCTCCGTTCCGAACTTGTTTATATTTTTTTTATAGCTTGAAGCTTCTGTCAATTGTAATTCAATAACACTGACGCGAGCCAGCAACATTTTTGTGCTTGGGTGTGCTATTGATTGATGGTGGATGGGTGCTTGGATAGAAATTGCCAAAATGTTTTGAAGTGAATGTATGGCAACTTACAAATGGTGTATCTTCTGGCCAAATTAGTGCTGGACTTGGTGGAAGCCAACAATGGCCCATTATCTCATCTGGAGCTAGTACTGGTAGTGCGAATTCTGCTTTTATTTGCAATTTGTCTCTCCATTTGGCAATTCCTGTTAGTGATCACCCAAAGAAGTAGGAATTATACTTGTGTGGATGTTTTATGATTTAAACCATGCTTTTTCAATGCAACATTTATGGATATATATTAGGCCATTGCCTAGGATCTCTCTTCATTGACAGTTTGCAAGTTGCAACTCAAATGTGCTTAAAGTGAACAATGCTTAAGATATAAGACTATCCTATATATAGTATATACTCTTGTACCTCCATAAGAGTTACAAAATGATGCTCCGTCCCTTTTTGTTTGGTACATTTTCCGTTTTGGGTTGCCCCTTAAGGTTTCCTACATTCCTAAAAATTATTATAGAGACCACCGCTTTACTCTCACAACAAATTCTTGTGCGCCCACTACTCTCTTATTTACTTTTCCTAATCAAAAATTTAAAAAGCAACTTTTCCCAAATGTTGCAAACAATTTGGGAAAAGAGAGTATATTGAATCATTGTTGCCCTCATTGTGCAAAGGCTTAGGTGATGATATGATTTTTTCTGACCAAAACAAAAAAAAAGAACTTCATCTGCAACTTCATAGGCTGGATTTTTTTTAACGCCTAAGATGCCAGTTGCCAAAAATATGATGATATAGTATTCCATGAATGATTCTAGCTTGCTATGTGTTGGTTTTGGGTCTTAAAGAAAGCATATTCTAGTAGGTGCTCTCAAGTCTCAACTCGATAACAAATAAAATACTTCCTCCGTCTGACCGTCCTTTAATGTTTGCTACATTAGGATTTATACTTTTTAAGAACTTTTTTAAAGTTGTATTAGGTGGGTAGGTAATATGTGTGGTACGAAGAAAAATGAGAGAATAAGTGTGGGGTTTTGTGGTTTTTAACAGATACGTAGCAGTCTTTTACTTTAAGTTTTTGCACGATAATGAGTTGACCCATCCTTATTCGTGTTTTTTTGGGGGGTGAGGGTGTTGGAGGGTACCTCAGTGATAACTTTTCAAATGAGAATAGTTGCCCTCTAAATTTTCATCTCTTTTGTAGTTGTAGACATGACTCGTTTCTACAGTAAGTGTTACTTTTTTTATTACCTAAGTTCTTGCTTCACACAATCAACACTTAGAACATGAGTATGACACTTGGGAATTTCATGTTGAACCAAAATCATTTTAACAACATACAACGTCAACCCTTCTAGTCTAGTCCTAGACTCCTAGTAACATAGGATATGTCAAAATTCCCTCCAGGAAAAGACTTTTGTTATGTGGACTCAGCGTTACATATTCCTCCTTGTTGTTGTGCGGATTGTGGGTTTGGTTTTATTAAATACTAGAGCTCATTGAATTCTCACAACAATTCATATCTTTAAGATCTCATGTAATCAAACTTGGTACAAAGTGCCATTTTGTTTTTAAGTGAAACATTACTTCTTCCCGATATATACTTACCCCGTAACCAAAAAAAATGCAATAACTGTACTTTTCACGCTTGACAAGACACAACTTTAAAGATTAATATCTCTAATTGTGTATTTGTAAAAGCTACAAAAATTAAATATTAAAAAACTTCACATTCAAATGAATCCAATGAGACCTCACATGATTGCATTTTCCCTTGTGTGTAGATCGCAAATCGCGTTCAAAGTAAAAGATGTGAAATTGTGAATAGTGCCAAAAATACAATTGTTGTATGTTTTTGGTTACACTACTTTGATTTGATTCGTTCTCTTCTGTTTTTTTTTTTTAAGCAGCTTTTACAGCCAGAACTTTGTATTCGCTAGTATATATTTGTGCTAATCCTTTTTCTGTCTTTTGCTTTTCCATCTACAATTTCTTTATCATACACTTTGAATATCAATGATTAGCTGAAAACTCATTTTATTCTGGAAGATATCAACTATCAAGTTCCTCTTGTTTCCCTTGTTGCCTTTTCAAATGCCAGATCTCAGGGCGGTTTGTGAACACTCAAGATGCCCTGTATCATGTAACTAGTAGGCTTCGGAATAACCTATTCGGTAGTAAAGCAATAAGCATTCCTGGAACTGGGACTGGTAACTCAACATTGGATACTAGTATTTATGGAAGATTAAGAGATACGACACACATTGGTATGCATCAATCTTCTGGAACATCTCAGTTTATTTCAGTAGGACTTCAGAAATCCGAGGTAAAAAAATTAATTCCTTTTTTTTTTGGGGGGGGGGGGGTGTTCTTCTTATCTATCACTCTCCTTTTTGATGTATTCTATATCCCAATAAAAATGATGGCGAGGTGATTGTAGACTGCTGAAGCAAACCCAAGGGGTTTTGCAACTGTTGACAGAGGTTTTGCTTCTTCTAATCATGGCGTAGAACATGGCAGGTTAGTAGTCTGCTGCTATACATTTTCCCCTCTTTCTATTTAAGGTTTTAATATGGGTTAAATTTTAGCCTTTATAATATTTTAGTGGATAATTTTGTAAAGTGAGCTACAAAACCAAGCTATAAGGTCTTACTCCAAATTTATTCTGAAGTTGAAATTGTATTCAACAGCAGCTATTTTTTGTTACCGATTAGTTCATGTGGCAATAGCTATAAAACTATTTTTCCATAATATGCACTATATGGATACCCGTATTTAGAATTAGCATAAACTGTCTCTTTGCAATTGCTCAAGGAGTCTTACCCTGCTGTTAATTGAAGCCTTGTCCTTCACATAGAATGTATATGTGAAGAAGGGCTGCTGTTGATGCTCATGAAGATTATGGAGAAATTAGTACTTAGGCTTTATTCCTTTAGACTTTGAACTGAACTAAATCCTAGACTCAACATGAGCTGAGCTGAATTTTTTTATTTTTTGAAAAACTGAGGTTGAGTTGAATTGAATTTGTCTGAAGTTAATTCCAAAAGAAAAATGCCTTGGTTTCTGGAGCTTGAAAGAACACTGTTTGTGTAATTAGTGGATAGTAATTGGAATACATCAGTAATGTAAATTTGTTCTTGCAGTGAACCTGGTCCAGCTGTTGTAACAAACACAACTGTAGAGGTCCTAGTACCTGAAAGTTC
This sequence comes from Salicornia ramosissima, assembly GCA_951394345.1. Classification (NCBI taxonomy): domain Eukaryota; kingdom Viridiplantae; phylum Streptophyta; class Magnoliopsida; order Caryophyllales; family Amaranthaceae; genus Salicornia; species Salicornia ramosissima. The sequence goes on along the minus strand of OX596233.1, from coordinate 42,895,523 downwards.
TATTAGCTCTGTTTTGGGAGAGAATGGGAACAATTTAACACGTATACGACAGGTATAGTGATAACTTACAAATTTGTGTCACCATGTGTTTGATGCAATCTTAGACATGAATTTTCTTAGACATTCATAAATTCATATCTTCTTAAATACCTTTTAAATTTTTGCATCCTTATTTCACTCATTTTCGTCTTTCCTTTGTTATTGTGTGACTTTGACCTTGTCATAACTTGAATTCTTGGGAAGTTTCAGATATCTGGTGCAAAGGTTATTGTGCATGAAACTCATCCTGGAATGATTCATAGGACTGTTGTCATATCTGGGACACTTGATGAAACCCAGGCAGCCCAAAGCCTCCTACACGCATTCATTCTTACTGGTTCATCCTGATTGAGCAAATTACTCCCCTTTTGTGGTTTTCATTGAGTTTGTAGATACATCAGTTATAGTTGATGTAGAGTTGATTTAAAGAAAATGTACATTTTTTTTACCCACGATGTAAACATTGTTTTTCTTCTTTAATGATTACAAGATTTCAAAAATAGTTTCATATTGTCACTGGTAACCTCGTGTTTTTTTAATTTATCATCAGTGACCTTGTGCTTTTAAAAAATCATAAATAACCTCATATTATGCAGCGGCTTGAAAATATAACATTAATGAGGCTTAAAAGTTAGTTTGGAACATTATTTTTATATTTTATAGGGTGGGTTTATTTAATTTTGTGTGCATAAATGTATGTGCCAATAAAATTGATCAATTAAAGTTCTAGGGGGGTCTTTTTAACCCTTCAGAATCAAATTTCACAACAAAATTGCCAAAGGAACATAAATGTGTGAATATTAAGGGAAAATGTCTTTGATTTTAATTAGGTTTTTCATAACCTTAGCCATTTTCAATCTAAGGGCGAAAATGTCTCCAAACCATCCCTAGAAAACTCTTTACATATTGAGTGAATGCCATGAATGTACGGATGTTAAAAAACAGTATCATACGTCTATAAATATTGAATTACTCTTAGTTGAAATTTACAATGAATACAATTCATTCGTAGTATACAAAATCATCTATTCTCCTCGTCCATATTTCTTAACAGCAAAAACCATTACTGGAAAATTATGTAGAAAATTTTTCTAAAAAAAATTGTACCAACTAAATTTGACCTATAAAGTAAAAAATGACCTCAAAACTTATCAGACTTTTTTCTTGGCAGAAAAATTGAAGTGCGCAAAACTAGATAAACCAACACTATAAAACATAATATTAACGTCCCAAACCAACTGTTGATCTTCCATAATGTCATGTTTTCAAGTTGTTGCATGATAAGTGGTTATTTTTTGAATTTCAAAAAACACAAAACACCAAGTTACCATTAATAATTTCCCGTGGTTATTTTTATATCAACAAGTAATTTGAAGTAATAGAATTGCATTGAAATTGATCATACAAATGCCCCATTGCATGTGTGGCCATGGTAAACCCTTGCTTAAGATATGACTTCTTAACTAGTGAATTTGAATCAAAGAAAAGATAGATCCAACAATGCAGAGTAGGAAGATGATCATTGATCAGCTCTTTCTTTAACATTCACACAGATGTCAAGTGTCCAAATACATAATACCATAGTTTTCTGATACAACCTTCAGAAGGCAAGCAACTTCACAAAGAGCAAAAATACATACAAGCAAGAACATAAAAAAGATTGATCAGATAAAAGAGAATGAATGTAACAAGGCTCATCCTTGAATTAGGAAGATTATCAGCACTTCTCTGCTGCATCAGGAGCAGGGGCTGTTGCAGAAGGTTTCAGAATAATCACTGTGTTGTCATGTACACCTTGGAGAAGAAGCTCTCCATCATAAGTCAGAATCTTCCTCTTCTTTGCAGCTCTTAGCGTTCCAACGAGTGCTTCAAATATGTTTGCACAACGGTCATCATTAAATAGGACACCAAAGGTGACCTATAGATTTAAGGATCAAATAAGATTCAAGCTAACCTGAATTTGCAGAAATTGAAAAAAAAAAAAAAAGTGAATCCATATAGCAAAGGGATATTTAGGATATTGTCATTTTGAGGTAAGGAGCTGATGCAACATAATTCATCCTTAGGCCCTTGGGAACTATACAAAAGTATTACAGATTACTAGCATCTAAAGTTCTAAACAAATGATAGGGATTTTTGTTATTCTCGGATTCTAAGCAAGCAAACTGATACTGCTGAATACTGAGTTATCCATTTACAACATCTTTTATAGTGGGAAAAGAAAATTCATAATACACACTCCATCAGTCCATCCTATTTTTGAAAGCTCTTGCCTTTAGAAAAGGGGTTAAAAATGCTATCTCTTTGGGAATCGGGAATATCCATTTCGAAGGGGATAATCTTGCGGTCATTAATGCTATTCGAAGAACTTGGGAAATCCCTTGGAAAATTACATAATTTAATTCAGGACATTTACATAGACCTATCCAAATTAAATCAATACACCATTAAATAATCATATTTATAGAGAAGCCAGCAATGTAGTAGACTACCTAGCCAATAAAAGACACAAACATCAAGTTACGACCTTTTGGTATTATCTTTGTGATTCTAACATTTCTCTAATCATCCGCAAGACTACATGTTGTTGGACTTTAGTCTGAGGCTAACTCTTTTTTCTTTCCTTATAAAAAAAACCTTTATGGTGGGATTTTTGCCTGCTTAAATATGGGTACAATAACCCAATCAAAATGACAGGATTGCAGTTCTTTCCACTAAAAATATGGGAGGAAACATGGGAGAAAACAAAGATGTAGCCATGTTTAACCAAGAGAATTAAGATGAAGAGAAAAAAACAAATCTTATATATCCGAATGTATACTAACTTAGGGTGCAATGATTGCTCGTAGTTATCCCTTTAAAAAAGAGTAACTTTATCAAGGATAACTATTACTCCCTCTATAACGAATTAGTAGCAACATTTGGATTAGCACGGACTCCTAGATGAAATAGGTTAATTGTAGTATTAAGTGGTATAATGATAAAAATAAGAGAGAGAAAAGTAAAAGAAGGAAAAGTAAATGGGGTATTATGTGATATGATGATAAAAGTAAGAGAGAGAAAAATAAGAAAGAGAAAAGTAAGTGGGGTATTGTATTTTTTTTTGCCAAAAAAGGAATAAAATAAAATTGGAAAAAATTGTTGCAAGCATTTTGTTACACCTAAAAATAGAAATTGTTGCTAATACGTTACGGAGGGAGTATGTTTTAACAATGCACAATGATATTTCTGTAAAATTCAATTGTGAGAGTCATATACTAGCATGTGTCATTTGTATTTGTTTCTATTTACAAAATCGTCATTGTGCAACGTCTACAAATGTATCACGGTTTTGAATTAGGCATTAGCCATTTGAATCTGTTGTATACTAATTTAGTATAAAGTTGATGTATTTAAGAATATGTCAAAGGTTTCATGAGCTACAAACAAGCATTTGAAGCAGAACAAAGTAATATAGAAAATTAAGCTGAGATTAATCAATAATCATCTGTCTAAATTTGTCTAACTACCAAGGTCTGACATGTTACATACTAGTCTACCAACAATTACAGGATTATCCCCAATAATGCTTATTCAAGCAGATTTCAGTTCTGTTCATTTCACATGTCACAATACAGTGTTTTCAGCCGTTGAATTTCTCAATCCGATATCCAAAAATCCAAAATATAAAAAAAGGCACAAATATAACTAGAATTCAAAGTGACTAAATCAACAATTTCGATCAGTAATCTCTTGTACTTTGACATTTTGGAAATAAAATTAAAATGACTAATTAGATCAATCAAAATATAAGTAAAATTTGTAAATTTAAATTAGAGAGAGATGAGAAAAGATTTTAACCTGATAAGATCCATCTTCTTGGATCTGACCAAGTCGTTTAATTTCCTCTTGAAGCTTCCCAACTTCTTCTTCAACATTCATGGTTGAAAATGGTCTTTCGATTCTTTTGCCCTGTGGTTTTTGTTTTTTTTTTTTTTTTTTTTTTTTTGTCTCCCCTTCACTAATTTAAAGGTTAGGACAAAAAGACAAAATTCAGGGAAGTTCCCAGTTTTTTAATCACGATGTTTGCTCAATTATAAAATTCCCCATTTGCTTTTCAGATTTTTTTTTTCCCATCCTTCCGAAGTTGGTCACTGTTAAGATAAATAATGAAATAAGAAGTTGGTGATGATGAATTGTGCATGAATAATATTTAATAATTGCACATGATAAATTGATAATATAGAAGATAGTGATATACGGTTATTATAGATAAAATTTATTATGGTAATTATATAATATTCAATATAATTACCATAGTAAATTTTATTTATAAATGGTAATATAATTAAGTATATAGGCACAATTGGTTTTTTTTTTTTTTTTGGTGTGGGGAAAAATTTGTTTTTAATAATACAACAATTGTCCGATTTACTTTTACTAATAGAACATTTTTATTATTACAATTTTTGGGTTAAAATTTTCTAAATAAGACAAATTACCTGCAACCGGTTAAAAATTGAGTTAAAAATTAATTTTTAAGTTATTTTTCTCCTATCAACTGTTTCTCCTCTACTGCATTCATTTAAAAAGTCGAAGCTCTGTCTTTGTCCCCAGGCAAAAAAAACCCTCCATTAACGCAACAATTGAGCATAATCTCATGTTCGTAACTAAAGGTAAACATCTTGCTGAATTTCTTTGTTTTTTTTGTTAAATTATGAATTTTCTATAGAACAATAGAATAATTCTTTTAAAAAAAAATTATGTCTTTTGAGATTTTATTTCTTATACTCCCTTTGTCCCTAAAAGATTGCTCCATTTACTTTTTTTCATCTCTTATACTCCCTTTGTCCCTAAAAGATTTCCTCATTTACTTTTTTTATCTCTCGAGATACATATTTAAATGAAAATACCTTTAGTTATGTGTAATAAAAAATTATAAAAATTACATATTAATAAAATATACACATTGAGCCGAATCAAATGAGATCATATATGACTATTTTTCCTTATATTTATCAAATTATAGAAAATCAAAGTTACAAATTAAAAAACAGTAGTAAAAGTCAACTTAGGACATTCTTTAAGGGACGGGAGAGAAGTATACTCCATTTATGTGCATCACTTACACATCTTTAGAACATTGTTTTGAGTATCACAGGTGTTTGTTCTCTGTTGTCCTAGGGCTTGTTGTTGCCTAATAATTGTGGTACGTAGGATGACAAAAATGTAGAATTGAATGCTTAAATTTGCTCTGAAGGATGGTTTTTTGGTTTCAAACCAGATGCAATTTCACTTAAATCCTTCCAAATTCCAATGTCTTACAAATGGAGACGAAGGAATATGGAGTAGAATAAGTAATAATGTATCAAAGAAGTGTATAAAAAGTAAATATATAAACGCAAAATAAATATCTTTGAAAAAATGTATTGCTAAACTTTATCCTTGCTTTACTTAGCATTATTCGCATTTTGATAACTTGCTCTTTCTCTTTGGCCCTGTTTGGTATCAAGAGTTTTCATTAGCTTTTAGAGGTTTTTACCCATTTTAGAGGTTTGGAGCCCAAAACTCTGATTTTGAAAACGCTGCACCTAGCAACGTTTTCATCAGAGTTTTGTATATTAACTCTGCTAAGGACATTTTTGCGCATTTTAATTATCATTGATTAACAACAAAACCACCGCCACCACCTCACCAACACCACCCCACTCGTCACCACCACTTCACCAACACCACCCACAACCTCCTAAAATCGAAAACCTACAACCAACAACCACCCAAAATCGAACACCCACAACCCTCCACCACCCAAAATCGAAAACCCACAACCCACCACCTCCCAAAATCGAAAACCCACAACTCAAATTACCAAAATAAGAGAATACTTAACCATCAAGATCTCATCACCACCACCCAGAAAAATTCACAACCACCCACAATAAAAATAAAAACGCACCCCAGAAAATGATGGAGGAGAGAGTCGGTATTAGTATATGTTCTTCACCTTGATTGTTGTTGTGTGGCGGTGGACCGGTGGTGGAGTGAGGAGAGAGATGAGAGTGAAAAAAGAATGGTGGTTGAATGAGGAGAGAGAAATGGTTGTGGGTAAGTAATTGATTAATTGTGGTGGAGTGAAGAGGGAGAAATGGTAGTTTGGTAGTGTACATGTGTATAGGAAAAGAGAAAATGATGGTTTGATAGTCTGTGGGTGGGGGGAGGGGGGGAGGGGGGAAGTATATGGGTTTATGGGTAAGAATTAATTTTTATAAATTAGTTTAAATTAAGGGTAATTAAAGCATAGCTAATATTTTTAATAAGGGTATTTTTTTTCATTTTACACTATAAAAATATTTATCAGCTTTTATCAAACAGCTAAATGTTACCAAACACATTTATATAAACAACAGTCAAATCCACTGAATGAAAAAGTAAAAACTCTAACAACAAACTCTAAACTCTAACAGCTATACTCTAAACTCTGTTTGCCAAACAGGGCCTTTACTTTTCCATTTCTAAAAAAATTGAACTAATTAAATACGCCATGTTAGGACGCTCGAATTTTACTGGATTTACTCCAACAACGATTTTAAGCACATCAAAAAATGTAAAACCCACAGCAAAAAACACCACAAAAAGTATTTATAGTCATAAAATTGTGTGGGGTACCCAAAAAAACTGCTCATGCCATAGACAGGGGTGGCTACAAAATTACTCTTACTTTAGGTAGAGACGCTCATGCCTAGGTAGAAATTTTTATATACACCAGTGTATAAGGTGCACTCTAGGGTAATTATTCTCATTTTAAAATTTATAAAATAAGCAAAATTATATTAAATGAACAACAAAACACTTTTGGTGCACATACATACCTCTATATACACCGAATGCGTGGTAGACCCATTGCAGCCTAATACATAAGCATTTTTTTTAGGCACCTCATTTTTCTTTTTTTTATGATGGTTTAGTTTTGAGGTGTTGCTCACAATTACTTTTGTCATTTTCTTATGCGTTTGAGTGGTCTTCGGATAAGTCTCATTTTTGAAGTGCAGATGTTCGTCCAAGTTAATAAAAGGAGTGTGAAGCTTAAATTGTACTCTCGTCGTATCAGTTTAATTGCAACAAATGAGTCAGCACGGTTTCATAGAGAATTTTCAAAGTAATATTATGCTATGTTTGGATACAAGCATTTCATTTGAAATGATAAATTTGAGCCAAATTAGATGTTTGGCAAGTAAAAAAAATTGGATTTGAATTTGATCCAATTCCCAACCTAAATGCTTAACAAGCAGATGCTATATATTTCAAATACTTAACAAAAACATGTCATTTCAAATTCTAAAAACGACCCAAACAAATAATTGTCATTTAAATTGTAACATTTCAATTTCAGAAATTGAATCCATCAATTTCAGAAATTGAATCCATCAATTTGAAATGAATGTCACGTATCCAAACATTACATTAGGGAAATGTTTAAGGGTAAAGTAAAAAAAAAATGATGTGTAAAGTATTTTTGAAAAATGTGTAAAATTTATGAGTTATAATGTTTGTTTAAAATTTTAAGTTAGAGATATTTTTGTTATTTTATATCTAAAATATTTTGTCAAATTTAGATAAATATAAATTTTTGCAGTTATAATATTATAATTATGTTTAAAAATGTTACAGGTAAACCGACACATGACTACCTGAGCTAGAGTAAAATGGTTAATGCCTATTGAATTCGTCCCTTCCTTCAGAACGTAACGTGGAAAATGGTCTTGTTAGTTGTTACACTAGACTTGCAACTCTGCAAACAAAATCTTTCTCCTACTATTTGAATTTGACTATTCTTTTAATCCATTTTTAGCACCTTCTTTCTCTTTCTCTTTCTCCCTCTCCAATCACTTCATCGTCTTCTTCAACCAGCTTTCCTTTTCGAGTTAGGGTTTTACAAAAACAAAATTATAATACTCCGTCAGAAAAACCTAAAAACGAACATATGCGAATGTTAGCTGCAAAATGGAATTAGGAGCAAATTATATAGTAGACCGTCAAAATCAAATTGCGATTATGGACGAAGACGCCGCTTTTGACGCTGCCGAATTTAGTGGAAATGGTGAAAGTGATGGCGTAGAAGTTTATGCTACCAGCATTGCGAAACCTGCAAATGTGAATAAAGCTTCAGTACAGTGTTTTGCTTCATCTTCTTTACCTTCATCGTTAATTCGAAGTAGAACTAGTGAGCTTACTATCGCCTTTGAAGGAGAAGTTTATGTCTTTCCTGCCGTTACTCCTGATAAGGCAATTTTCTCTCTCTAATTAAACAGTAGATTTTTTTTTTTTTTTTTGGGTGTGTGTATCAGTGTATATGTATTTTTTCCCCGTTTTATGTTTTGATGTTGATGTGTTCCTGAAAAGTGAGTATAAAATTGGTTGAAGGACATGCAGTAAGGTGGAAATTATGTTAAGGGGATTTTTAGGAGAAGAATGGAGATTTTAAAATGCAATTTTTTTTTTTTGTTTTTTGGGATGAACAGTGAACAGAGTGTACAAGGGTTACTATGCATAAAAACCTTAATACCCTAATTTTTTTATTCATCAAATCTTCACTATTTTCTTTGCTATTGATCAAATTTCTTGAATTTTCTGTTATTCACTTCTTGTTTCTCTACTCCAACAATATTCACTAGAGTATTCACAAGGTTTTTTTGGTGAACATTTGTGCTGTGTGTGGTTAATATTTATATTCAGTTGGTGATATGTGAATGTTTTGAACATTTATTGTTTAACTAGTGAACATGCCTTGGTGATCATTTCTAATTGTAGTGAACATTGCAGTTTTTGGAATTCGTGATCTGTAACTGTATAGTTGGTGAACATTGTTGTATAAATTGGTGATCATTTCTAATTATGGCAGTGAATATTGTGAAAGTAATAATGAATAAGTTATTGTAAGGGAAGCGGAAACTGCTGAGTTGTTATATGTAATAGTTAATGGTGATGAACAAGCCTATGATTTTTACTTGTACAATAAGTATATATTGTGCATTCTAGCAAATAATAATCTAATATATATTGTGCATTTTGTCGTGAACATCATTAGACCATCAAAATTATGTCAATTACTTAATCAAACCCTAATTTCTAACTCACACCAACACCTAATTTATATTTGTTAGATCTAAAATTAAAATTATGTAAATTTTTTTTTTTGCCCAATAATGGTGGGCAGGTGGGTCCTGTGACCTACTTTGTCCCTTGCTACGACCGCCAATGGTCACGACTGTGCTGGAACTCTTACCTAGCATGATGCGCTGTAAAAAGTTATCAATTGGAAACCGTTTCCTCTAGCAAACTATTATTGATATTGTTTGCAACATGTTTTACCATCTCAGTTATCAATGGGAAACTTACATGATGCAAACTAGTATGCATATATTGTTTGAAACATTGCTTTATTTAATGTTGTAGGGTTTTGGAGGAAGAATCACCCCACCACTGAATTTGTACTAGTCACTTGATAGCCTTGTTTTAAGTATTAATATGAATATTTTTAGGGCACACCTGGGTACCTGCTCATTGCTCTTATATCTCCACTTTCCTACCTGCAATTCAAGAATGTGTGCTTGACAGTACATGTGAAGGTTTCCTTGTGAATAATTCATTTTGTTTTTTACATTGTTTTACAGGTGCAAGCTGTTTTATTACTTTTGGGAGGGCGCGACATGTCAATGAATGTACCCACATCAGAGTTTCTACTCCAGCAGCATAATATGGTATAATTGAAGCCTCTGAAGTTTGTGCGAATGAAATGTAACAAGTGTCTCTTTTTTTAATTGGGTTCGCAACTTTGCATATATACTAAATGATGCAGACTCTAGGTGATACCTCCCGTGGCCAAAAAATCTCTCATAGAATTGCATCTTTGGTTAGATTTCGAGAAAAGAGGAAAGAAAGATGCTTCGATAAGAAAATACGTTACACATGCCGAAAAGAAGTTGCTGAGAGGTAATCCCCTTGTCTTTTGATATATCCAAAACTCTTCTGATGTATTTATCATTATGTCATAACTGCAGTTGAACACCTGAACATGTGCTTGTAAGTGGCTAGACCGCTAGATAGAAGCCAAGATAAATTTCTGAAGGGCGTTTTGTTTGTGTTTATGCAGGCACAAATTGGGTGACCGATTTATTTGGCTGTCTATTGTTTTTGAAAATGGTCTAACAACACTGATTTTGTCTGCCCATATATGCAACTGTTCTTAAATATTTTTTAGGTTCAATACCGGTTTTAGCATCTTACACCTAACAAAATTGTTCATTCTCTACATATGGCTTTGTATTTGCTTTTAGTTCAAACTTCAACTATGTTTAAAAATCTTCTTTGCAGAGTTTTTTCTTATATATCGATGGATGTGTGACAAATCAACCCTCCTTAAATTTTCAGTTACATCAATTTGGTGTTTGGATGTTGGGATTTAGCCACACCATTATGTTAGTCAAACTTATTGGTTTCTTTGATGTATTCTTTCCCCTTTTTTTCTTGATTATTAATAAAAATCACTGTAAATTCTAAGGACATTAAGAAGTGCAGCACTAATCTAAAAAGAGGGATACGGTAAATTATTGCTTGATTGCAATGTCTAATTCTTGAGTGGCTTACTTCATTCAAAGACGTGTGATTTTGTGTAAATTCAAACTAGTATTTTTCTTTCTAAAAAAATTATTTTTTAATTCTTCAATTAACCTCTTGCTTAAGAATTGTACTATGTTGGTGTGCTCACCATGACACCAAATTTAGTTCTGTCTTATTAGGATGCATCGCAAAAATGGAGTTAAATAAGTTTATTGTCAACAAGTTAAATAAGTTTTGTCAGAGTATATTTTGTTTTTCAAAATTTAATCCTATGCTAAGTGATGGGTATGGGTTATGTCTTATTAGGATGCATCGCAAAAATGGACAATTTGTATCATTGATGGATCAATACAAATTTGCTGCTTCAAATTGGGATCCTAATGATGGAACACCACCTCCAGAATGTGTGTAAGTTTAGAACAACTTTTGTTCCGGAAGATGATCTTGTTAATTGTTAGCTATAAGAGGCTGCCATTTTCATATGCTGTCATGTATTCTATATTTCTATTGTTTTCTGATAGCTTTAATTTGGCTTACTAATTAAAAGCCCACGCAGTTGTCAGAACTGTGGGACCAGTGAGAAATCAACTCCAGCTATGCGTCGAGGACCAGCTGGTCCAAGGACTCTTTGCAACGCTTGTGGGCTTATGTGGGCGAACAAGGTTAATTTGTTGCTCCATCAATTGTTTATGACCTACTGGGTTGTTATTATAATAATGAAAGTTAAGAGCTTGAGATGTCTATGTTTGTTGTTCAGGGAACACTGAGAGATCTTTCAAAAAAATTAGGGAGTATCATACCTTTTCAGATTGATTCAGTAAGTGAATTGCAGCATCCCAAATATGTGGATCAATGTAATAGGTTCATGATTTGAAGTGTGTTTTTGTTACATGTAAGAAACGATTTATAATGTGTTAATTGAATCAAAAGAGCATTATGATTAATGCTTAGTTGTCAAATAGATTCTGCTGAGATCTGTAGCGGCTCTTCATATTGTTATTTGCCTGAATATATGGTTTTACGGAAGGATCATTGCTTCAATTGAATTTCAAAATATTTCATTTTTAGGACACACCCACTGATATGAAGCCTCTTGCCGTGGAGCCTGACAGTTCGTATGGCAATCCGGAAACGCAGGTAATATATCTGCTTTGTTTTCTAGCATAAAGGATCACCTCTGTGTGTATCTAAATCCCAAACCTAAACTTGTGGTTCTTGGAGGGGATTGAGCCAAACTCATATATAAAATACTGGTAGGATAGGCCCTGAAAGTTTATCTTTTTCATAGCCTAAAAGCATGGAGTGTGATGCTCTTGGTGCTCTTGGTGCTTATGTGAATGAATGAATCATCTAAGTTGCCATTGAATCAAAAAATATTGTTTGGTGTGCCTATTTTGCTTAACAATGAAACATTTCTTTTTGCTTTTCGTGCATAAGCTTGGTGAAGTCCATGCAATTAGATGTTTAACCTAGAATTCAATATTGTAGAAACGGTAATTTCTATTTGCTTGGACAGAATCAGAAAAGTGTGCAAAGTATTTTTATCTTTTCAACTCCCTTTCAAATTAGCCCGTTCTTCATCCAACTTACTAGTCCTTTTTATATCCTTCCATATTTAGATTATTTATTCACTTTGAGAATCTTACTGCAGAGAAATCCAGCAGAAATCAAGCCATTAGCTTTTAAGTCATGAAAAATCTCAACTAGGGAGAATGATCAGGTACAAATTCTAGTTTGAAAATTTGGGTTTTTTTATATTTTTAAATGTGTCATTCTTTAGGGTGGCCCAATATGAAAATCTTGCACCTGATTTTGGATTGGATTGGGATTGTAAAACCATGAAGAGAACATAATTGTAATTACCATTCTAATATTTACTTTTTTCTCCCTTATTGAACTCTCTAAATTTTTTAAAACTATCTATGATCCAAATAAATACCTTAGAATCAACTTGTCTTATATCAGAGTATCAGACTGGAATTTTGCTAATATTACGGGGGTTAGTTTCATTTGGGATTTAGGGGAATCAGATCATTATTTTTGGTGGAGAAATTTGTTAGGGTTTATTATTGATGGTTAATTGACCTTTTCTTATCCCTTGTTTATTGTTATGGTGCTAGTACTCAAAATTGACTGATTTGATATCCTTGTAATTTGAGGTGTACATGAGAGGTGAGACTTTATACTTTATAGGCCTCTGGCAATGAGCGTGACAACTGTTGTCAAAGTAATAGTGGATTGCTTCATTAAGTGGGTTCAATATTTTGTTTCACTAAAGATTAGGTTTTCAAGTATAGGAACTTTGTTTTGTCGTACAGGATTTGCTGGAAAATGATGAAGACATTAATGATGCCGCAATCTCTTTGCAAAATGCAGTTGTCAATATTGCTGAGCAGGTAGTTCAATCATTTACTACAGAATTTCATGTATGGATCGTGCTCAATTTTGACACTAGAATATACGGAGTATATTTCCCAAAAAAAAAATATCGGGGGAGGTTTACCAGGTAATGACTTCCTCTAGTATTCACTAACAACAAACCCTTCTCCCCTTAAAATATCTATCCTGCAGTGAATATGAGGTAACCTTGCTTTCATAGAATTTCTGCGTTCTATTTGCATGTACTCCATAACATAAATCTGATACTTGGTTTCCTTTTCCCGTACTCATCTTTGGGATGCATTATTTTCAACTAAGGTTGTGCCTGTCGTGTAGGAGGCGCTAGAGGAAGTTACCGATGATTCTGAAACTGAATTTGAGATTCCTTCAGGCTTTGATGAGTCAATTGGAGCTTTCTATCGACTTTAGTATCATAACGGCTGCAACAACAAATACTTTATTTTAGTGTGTGGTGGCAACGGGTAAGTACAATACAAGCAGTCGGTACATGTATATCATTAATGATTAACAAATTTAAACAGCTTATAGGTTCAGGAAGCAAATTTTCCAGGAGGAAATTTTCAGGGATTCTAAATCAAAGCTAATTGCTTACCTCAATTACTTTTTGTATCCTTTGTTTTTATGGAAAAACATTAGATGCAGAGGCTGTATGTAGAAAATTAGAAGCAGAAGCTGTACTTATGTAAGGGGGTGCTACCTGTAAGTAGAGATGGCGACGGACCAGATCCGGACCGGATCCTGATGGGTCCAGATCCGTTTTTAGAACCTGGATCCGATCCGAATCCGACGGATCCATAAAATCAGGATCCAGATCCGCATCCTGCGGATCCGAATCTAAAACGGATCCTTTTATAAAATCAAAATATTATACCTAATTAAAACTTTTGATGCATAATTAATATGCACATTAAAACCCACTAGTCCACTACTAACATCATCAACATCCTAAATAAAAGACCAATCATAATGACAATTTGTCCCATACAATTACGTAATTAACTTTGAAATATTTAGCATTAAAAAACAAGAAGAAAAAAAAAGATCATAATTACAAGTTTAAAACTTATATAACTATATACTCAATACTCATGTGTTTATTTTAGAAAAAACGGATCCGCGAATCCGGATCTGGATCCGCGAATCCGGATCTGGATCCGCGAATCCGGATCTGGATCCGCTCGGATTCAAAATATGAAGATCCATATCCTAAAAAACGGATCTAGATCCGCGTATTCGGGACGGATCCAAGATCCATTGTCATCTCTACCTGTAAGGCTGTAAGCTATTGAGCTTGTAAGGTTGTGAAAATGCTTTTTGCTTCAGGTCTTTATTAGTCACAAGGTACAAGAAATATTTATACAAGATTGAAACTATGATATGATTCGTAAAACATTTTGTGATAGAAAATTGAAGTCCAAGTCTGAACCAAAATTATTGAGTCCAATACAAATAAATGTCCTTAAGCGTGAATTCAATCCAATCTAATCCAAATTAATAATAGTGGAGCTAAATTAATTATAATAATACAACTTTTTTGGGACTTTCTTTTAATAACATTATTTTTTTGATTATTATGTAATGATAATACAACCTTTTTAAGTTCAATTTTTTAAAGTAAAATAAATGTACGGAGTATATTCTAACTTAAAAAAGCAAGGTGAAAAGGGATTGTTTTTTTTTGGGTTGTATAAGGAAAACTAAATTCTAGTTTATGTGAAATAACATGTGCATTAGTAAATTAAACCAAGCAAGAACAATATTAATTATTTTAGCTTGTTCAAGGAAACTGGGGTATAAAGATTATATTGTTAAAAATAACTGAAATGTTATATTATTAGAAAGGGAAAATATTAGATCAGACAATTGACCAAATTTAAACTTAAATATTTAAAACAGGATTTTTTGTGCGCCACATGTCCACCTCTAACACCTCCTTTGTCACGTGTCCATCCTAAAAAACTCCACCTTATGCTTTTTATGCCACATGTCCACCTCTAACACTTCCCTAGCCATGTGTCCATCTTTTAAAACTCCACGCTGTGTTTTTTGTGCCACATGTCCACCTATGACACCTCCTTTGCCATGTGTCCATCTTTTAAAATTTCACTATATTATTTAGGTTTTTTGTTTTAAAAAAAAGCCCATAATAAAATGATAGCCATTAATAAAATTAAGGGTTTCAATTATTGATTTCATTTTAGATTTAGATTTAGGAAAAAGACCGATTTAGGAATAGATGGCCGAAGAGGAAACGCTGGCTCCTTCGGAACCGCAGCCCCAACTGCTACCGCAGTCGCCACCGGCACCGCCGACCCAATTGCTAGGGCAGCCGCAACCGCAATCCCAATCGCAACCTGATCCCTCCATTACTGTTCCTGAGTTTGATCCTTCCATTACTGCGAGAGAAGGGCCATTTTGGAAGTTTTCCGGTGAGTTTCCCATTTCTTTTTTTGGTTATTCAGTTTGTAATTACTGATGTTTACCTTATTTTTTAAAATTGTTAATGCTCTTTGCTTTTTAATTTTCTTTTGCCTTTTAATGCTCTTTGATTTTAAATTTTTTTGGGCGTCCTGATGTTTACGTTATTTTTTTAGATTGTTAATGCTCTTAGTTTTTTTTTATATATATTTTCTTTTGCCTTTTAATACTCTTTGTTTTTAAATTTTTTTGGGCGTGTGGGTTTATTTGGTTTGGTTTTTTACCCGTTTAATTTTTTTTATCGTCTTAAGGATTTGTCATTATTTAATTAATTAACTAGCATAGTACATGTGCGATGCACGGCTTAAAAACCTTAATACTAACTTTGTGAATAGTAATGTAAAGATTTACATAATTCATTAATTATGTAAAATATATCATTTTTTATAGAAAAAATACATGATTTAATTCTTAGACAGTATGATATTATCAATAATATAATTGGAAATTAAAATTGATTCTATCACTACTACCGCACATACAAGAAAGTAATTGTGGGTTCATTTACGTGTTTTCAAGCATAACAAAATGTGAGAAAAAAAATCTACATTCAGTTTTTTTAAAAGTATTTTCTGACAAATCTTCCTAATATTAAATAAAACTTCATATAATTTGTATTATATATTTCATAAAAGTCAATAGAAATTCATTTATACCCGTGATCATATAAGATAGATTGGTGTAAATAACACCGCCTATTACATATTTTCGTAAAAAGTGAAAATTAAAAAGTTCTTATCAATTTTCTACTCTGTCCTATTCTAGTAGTTTTCCACTATTCACTCTATTCTTTTAAAAAATCATCGTGAATTTTGACATATGATTATTGTAAGGCAAAATATTCTTTTATTTCACCCTATTTTTTTGAGTGTCTGCCCCCTTTTTATAAGTGAGTAGTTCAACTTATTGACTCTCATTTTCAACCACATACAAACTTATAAGACTTTTGATATTCATGGTTATGATCTGATATAGTATATAATTCTTACAAAACGATAATCGTAACAAAATTTTAAAAGATTAATGATTTTTTTAGTAATATTTTTATTGAAATTTAATTTAATAATCGTTATACATAATATAATTTGAAAAATCAAGATCAATGATAAATAAGAAATAAAAGATTATTAATTTTTTTTTCTTCAAATTATTGTAATATATGGATAGGAATTAAAAAAATGTGGGAAAAGTCAACAACAAAAAATATTGTGTAAGGGGGTATATTAAATTTAATGTTAAATGGTTAAATTTAAGGTAACATGAACAAATTTTAGGGTAACTTTAAACAATTTTAGAAAAACATTAACCCGCAATGATAATAATCAAATGTTAGTAATTAATTTTTAAAAGATAGTTTTGATATACACTTATAAAATTACTTTTATATGTATTATGAGTAGTGCTTTTAATGAATAGATCTATCATTAAACATGAAAAAAAAAAAGTGTTATGTTGTAGTTTTGCTTCTAAATGTTTCTCTTTTAGTATCTTTCTATATATAGATTATTTATGTCATACAATTGTTCTAAATACACATATATAGTATATAGATTCAATTTTAAAATTTAGCATACAATCTTTTCTCATTTATTTTCTCATAAAATTATATTCTTACATACAAATAAAAAAAATAATACACTCAAAATTGAAACATACAAAATAATTACTTTAAGATAAAACTTGTTTTGTCACAATTGTTAGGGGGAAATATAACTAAAATGTACATTATTTTTTTATTTTCCAATTAAATTAAAATCTTAAGAAAAATTAATAATTTAATATGTAGAACCTTCAAATTATATAAAAAGTCGTGTAATACATGTCAAAATAATTAACCAATAATGATACTTATTTCCCTAAAAAAGTAGGGCAAATTTTATTATGAGATTATGTGCAGACAATAAATGTATAATGGAAAGTATATATTTTGATTATAAATGTTTAGCTTTTTATATATAAATTATTTATTTCATTCAATTATTCAAATACACATATAGTAATTAATAAAATAGATTCAATTTTATAAATTTAGCATACGATCTTTTGTCATTTATTTTCTCATAAAATTTTATTCTTACATACAAATAAAAAGAATATAATACACTTAAAATTGAAAAATAAAAAATCTTAATTACTTTAAGCTAAAACTTGTTTTGTCACGATTGTTAGAGGAAAATATAACTAAAATGTACATTATTTTTATTAATATATGATCAAAATTAAATTATATTACTTATAATTAAAGAATTAAGGTACAAGAATTATTTATAAGAATTAAATCACATAATATTTCTAAAGATATGTTATATTATATATCATTGTTTATTAAGGTAGAAAATATATTAAGATAAAATAAAAAATTGCTTTTTTTTAGGTTAGTGGAAAATGGCGGAAATTTTTTTAATAAGAGAGTGACATGTGGCAAGATATTGTTTTAGTAGCTTCTCTTATAGTATATGTATTGATGATTACGTAATTAAATTTCCTAAAATTAATGATTCTAATTCTAATGTTATTGATTACTACTTATTTCTTAGGTAAATTTAAGCTATTATCATTTGAAAACCTTCCATATTTAACTGATATATATATATATATATATATATATATATATATATATATATATATATATATTCAGTTAATTTCCTATTCAAAAGCACACTAATTGCATTTATTATTGTTATTCAATCCTCATATACCGAGGGTTATCATATCATATCATATCATATATATTCTTTTATAAAGTTGGTACCCCAATTTGACATGGTTGTATGTGTTGAAGGTTATTGTAAACCATTTTCTTTTTGGTGTACTCATTTATCAATCTACGTTTATTTTTTTTTATCAATGTAACACCGTCAGACTAACCATTTTCCCTTCTCATTTTGCATGTTACGTCTCTGTAGACCACATACATTCTGATATTTTTATATAGGTACTCCTTTCTTTCTCTTTCATATTTAGTAAGTATTGTTGAATTGTATTACTCAGTTTAAGAATCATTTACCTAATATGTGGATAATGTATTCCTTTTTTGACCGTCACCTAAATTTATGCATTGTGTCCATTTATATATTATATTACTCATTTTACTAATTTTATTTCTGTTAACTTGTATATTTTAGATTTTACTGTCATAAGTAAGATTAGTTAAAAAAATCAATAAAGGAGGATATGACTACACATATTCCATATTTAAAAGAAAAAATCCATAATTACCATCACGTGAGCTCCTTTTCTTAAATACCCAAAGTTTAGTACAAAAAAAAATGTATCCAAATGTAGACTCTCACCTAAATTTATGCAATGTGTTTTTTGATATATTATTATTATTATTATTTTTATTAACTAAAAGAAGAAAATTCATTAAGCTCAAAACATCACAAATACAAACAAAACAAACTAGCAAAGCATCCCAACTAGGGAAGCCTTATGCTAGCTCAGAACCAAGCCTAATACAAAGCATTAAACCACATCACATCCCTCCTAGGAGTTTTCTTTGGAATAATACTAGCAACCCTAATCATAACTATCTCCTTAACCTGTTTCACAATATTACAAACATTACAAGATTCATTATACCAATATGCTCTGTTCCTAGCCAACCAAATACCATACGCAACAGCCTGCACAGCCACCAATCTGACACTGACCTGGAACTTGAAAGCTCCCCTCTGTCGACCTAACTGTCTGCAGTGCAGCATCACTTGCACACTAGGAGTTTCAACCTGCAGCCATGAGCTGATCTCCCCCTATATCTGCTGAGCCACAGCACACTTGAAGAACAAGTGATCATGACTCTCACCCTGGCCTAAGATTAGTAAATTTATTATATTACTCATTTTAGTAAATTATTTTTGTTATTTGTATATTTTAATTTTACTTTTAAGATTAGTTAAAAAAGTCAGTAAAGAATAATATAACTACACATATTCCATAATTAATATTACGTGTCTTTCCTTATTTATATTCCAAAATTTTGGGAAAAAGAATGTATTCAAATTTTGACTGCAACCTAATTTTATTCTATGTGTGTATTTATATATTATATTACTCATTTTACTAATTTTCTTTTGGTTAATTTGTATATTTTATTATACTGTCATAAGATTAGTTAAAAAAGTCAATAAAGGATGACGTAACTTCACATATTTCATGTTTAAAAAAATAAAAAATTATGCATATTCCATAATTAGTGTTGAGGTGATTTTTGGTTCACAACAATGTAAAAATATGATTTATGGGCCGAGAGCTAGTTCAATTCCACGTGAATGTGCTCGTTGATCTGCACAAAGACCAAACGTGAGCTACCCTCGGAGGTGTTCCGGGGAAAGACTCTCCGACGCTCAAGTCAGTAAAGTGTAAGAATGTAGAGAGATAAAGTAAGGGAGAAGTTTGAGGTGTGTTTGATATTTCTTGGATACCTTTGCATGTGCATGGTCATGGAGTATTTATAGTACCATGAGAACGTAGGAGGAAACTGCCCTTGGTAGGTTGAATTGGACCTGTAGGCTAGGCTGGACCTGGTCAGTAACTTTGGACCTGGTAGGCATTCCTTGGACCTGGTAGATTGGATCTGGACTAGGTTACTGTTCCCTGGACCTGGTAGATGTGATCTTGATCAGGTGGGTGCTTGAGCGTGGACTTAGGTGATCAGGTCCCCTGTACAGACGTTGGCTTGTATCTGGGCCTTATCCTTTTTATGGGCTTTCCTTGTGGCGTGCCTCTTTCATGTGTTGATGGCTGGATTGGGCCTTAGCTTTTTAAGTGGCTGACCGAATAACTAATGGGTGCATTTTGCCCCATCAATTAGCATTATGTGAACTTTTTAAAATTCCAAAATTTTAGGGAAATTTTTTTTATTCAAATCTTGACTCTCACCTAAATTTATGCAATATATGTATTTATATATTATATGTTGCATTTAATTCTAATACAGATGTAATTGGACTGCTCACTGCTCTTGAATATCCAGTAACAGATGAGGATGGAAACACAAGAAGGCGATTGTACATTGAGGACACTAAGTAAATCCACAAACCCATAAACCCAGGTCTTTCTTCCAAATACATAATTGCTAAACTTTCTACTTGCATGAACACTAAGGTGATGGAAACACTATAGACATACCCGAAGTACGAGCTATCAAGGAAGCGTAAGTAATAAGACTCTTCGATTGATTAAAAACCCCATTTATTCGAATATTAAAAAAGTATAGTTTAGGAGAAACTCCACCTCAAATCACACAAATTGAGGCGCCAAAGCCAGAAAGCCGTGTAGAAGATATGAACAAAAATAGGAAAACAATAACTGAACTGCAACAACTCTACTTGGACCAAGAAGAAAATCAGGTGAACCACCAACAAATATCTTGAACATGTTAATTACTTTCATTTAAATAACAACTCTAACATACATATGACGAAACTCGACATCACAAGATTTAAATCAAACATACAGTACACTTGCATTGCAAAAATTGAGGCAGTACATGTGAAGGAATAAAATTGGAGGTATAAGTCATGTAGAGTTTGCAAATCAAAGCTTGACGACGATCATTATTGTAGAAAATGCCACCATAAAAAAGAGTACCCAATACAAAGGTAACATATACATAGATCTATAAAAAAATAATTATGACATACCAACATATAACAACATAATTAACATCAAACAGGTACAAGATCATTATCTCGGTTTCTGATGGGGATGCTACAATGAAAATGGGTCTCTTTGAACAAAATGGAGAAAAACTTATTCTGTTACCCATCTCGGCAATGCAACTTATTGATGCAAAGTTACCTTAATATCCAAACTATTCGTTCAACTTTCCAAAGATACCTACTAATTTAAAGTACCTCTACAGTTTATGCATGTCAATGGACAGGAAAAGATTTATGAGAAATTCGCAAAACGTCTGGGAAGTTCCTACATTTTCAAGGTTCAACTTAACAAAAGAGGGGGTACTTACAAGAGTTAACTACTGTAAAGGTTTTTGACATACCCATTGAAGACAACAATACTCGAACTACCAACAACAAAAACATTGTAAGTCATTATAATTGAATAATACAATAGCCAAGTAGTAAATAGCTTTACAAACATAATTCCATAACAACTTCAATACACAGGATGAAGACAAATGAAAGAAGCGCACCAACGAAGAAACACCCAGTTCAAGTACAAAAGATGAACAACTTCAATAACAAGAACCCCTGAAGAAACTGAAAACCAACATCCCAACACCCCGCAACACAACTGAAGAATGAAGTTACAACACATTGCTCCGTCCACCCAACACTACAACAAAATAATATTATGAGCACTTTCATTTCTTATTAATACTTGTATTTTTGTCCAAGACACAAGATTACCATAACAACTACCGCTAAACTTGGATTACAACAGTTCTACATTACATGAGCTACCCTACATCGATAGCTAACCCCTACGTTGAAGCCAAGTGAAAAAAACACCAAATATCGAATCAAAAAAACCATAATTTAAAGATACCCAAACCAAAAAGGAAGTGATGGATACTACATCACAAACTTCGCATTTAAAAAAAAAAACAAATAACACATCCCACCAGCTAAAATCTATACACACAACATAAAAACAATTGAATATAGTGTATCAATCTTCTTCTTCAAAGAATTCACCTCTAAGTTCGATAAAATGTTCGTATTGCTTTATTTACTTCTTCTCACATAATATCCCTTATCGGTGACTTTTGGTAGTCCCCCTCTAATAATTATCAATTCTTTATGGCTCTCGTGAAGGTCGTTCCGGAGTTGATTTACTTCATCCTCCTTCATCATCTACAACAGATAGTTTTCAAAACAACATTGTCAAACAAAAAAAAATACTGATTGATAATACAACTCACCCATCAAAGTAAAAACACCCACAAAATATATCAAAACACCCGGCCAACAAAAATCTATACACACAACATTAAAACAATCGAATCCCGTGCATGCCACGAGGTTAAAACTAGTTATATATAAAACAATCTCATATGTGAAAGTGTTCTCTCTTCGTTCTCCTTTCTTCTCCTCCAACCTTCTCCATTCATCTCCAAATTCAATGATAATCAAATTAATTTAATGTTGGAGCAATTTTCTCATCTTCGTACTTTGCTCAAATAGATTTTCGAGCTGCATCAATTTCCTTCATCTTCAGCCATGTCTAGCATGATTTAATGTCCAACGATGTGCAACATCTTGAGCCATGTTATTGATGAGCAGAGTAGATTTATAACCAGTAAACGTGTTGAAGGCATTCAAAAAGTGAGTGACCGGATTAATTTTGAGGAGTGAGAAGTGGATTTAACAGAGGTTGATTTTGAAAACTTCCATCAAGCCTGGATTGAAACCTGGAATTTTGAAGTCATTCCCAAAGTCAAGCATTACTTATGGAGGTTGTTAGGAGATCATGGATGGAAATGTTGATGTAACCCTCCAAGGCGTGATGAAACTACTCTTTCCTTCTAAACAAATTCGCCCCGTTAGATCACCGGGTTACCACGAAATGTTTAGTGAGATACAATGGAGAACAAACCTTACACTCTAGTGATCTCAAGAGTATAAGAATCAAAAGGAACTTAGTGTTTGTTGTGTTTAGAACCCCACTTAGACAAATTAGCTAGAGATATCCAAGTGCTAACAAGTTGTATGAACACTTAGAATTTTTCAGAGATTTCTTGTGATTCTTGTGTATTGCAATGAACAATACCATGCCTTATTTATAGGCACATAAGTAGGTAGAAACTCAGAAAATTCTGAGTTAATCTCACACATTAAACCAATTCAATTTCAGAAATTAAGTATGGCTTGGATCAAGGAATGTAGTTAAGATTATTCCATCAACAATGCAAGCCTCTTAATCTCCTTATTAAATCTGGTCTAATCCCCATTTACATCAGTATTGAAGCTCAATAGACAAGCTTAAATACGTAAAGGAATCCTAGGAAAAGAATTCGAACAACCATTCGAATTTTCCAGAGACACAGTCGCGGGGTGCGACCACTGAACAAAAATATGTCCAGATTTTTCCAGTAGGTTTTTCGCGGGGTGCGAAAACTTCCTCGCGGGCCGCGTTATGCTCTCTGCCTCTTGGGTTCTATTGCATAGCCTACTCAACTATTATCCAATGCCTTAGCCCATTTATTCATATAAATGTTCCAACAATCCTCCTCCCGTTTATGACATAAATGTTGACAAGCTAAAACCACAACTTGTACCATAAAACACAACTACATGATCATGCATATATAGAAATGTCTATCGATTGAATTTCTACTTAGTATATATACACTTTACAACAATTCCATTTGTAATAATAAACTAAGTTTTGAATTACACAAACACTACGAATTGTTGAAGATATAATACACATGATCACAAACAAGTATCCTTTTAACCCCCTACACATATGTGGCCATGGTGTACGTATCTATTCATGAGCATTTCAAGTTAAGCCTAAAACTTGATGAAACGGCCAAACTTCTAACTCATATAGGTAGATCTTTACGCACATGCTCCTGCAATTGAGCCAATCTCAAAGATCTATTAAGAATTTTAAAATTCAACCTCCTTTATCATTGCAGTAGTTAGCACTTACCTCAAGATGATAAAATTTTAAGTGCTCACAAACTCAAACGAAAATCTATCCTCATTGAATTTGAGATCCAACGTTGTCTTGGACGTCAAATTGAGTTTCATTTCATTGAGATTGTATCATAGGCTTTAACCACCCCTTCAGAATTTTATACAACCTTAACTTGATAACACTTTGCCCAAAGATTTTTCCAAGTTAAATTATAACGTATAAAATTCTTAATCACGACTTTAATTATATTTATAAAATCACACCCATAAAAATCGTCGCACATGAGTCGTGAATTAACATTATAAATATAATCCTACATTGTTTACCATTACAATGTAACATATCACAAACTAGTGATATAAACCATGGAATTAATCTTAACAAAAATTATTACCAGCATTCCACCATCTATTTAATTACAAGATAATATGTCACATATCCTTTTATATATTTAAAATGTATAAAATACCATGCAAGTTTAACTCATTGGATTCTAAAGAATTAAAAACACCATTCATAACGAAATACTATCATTATGAACAAAAACCTCCATCATAAAGACATAATATCTTTATGAAGAATAAACCTCCTCCATAAAAATATACCATCTCTATGTATATGAAGAATAAAACCTCCTCCATAAAGACTATGAGCCTTTATGAAAAAAAAAACCTCCATAAAGAAACTAATCATCTTTATAGAAACAATAATTCCTCCTTAATCTATTAAACATTTTGCATAAAACATTCTTTTATATACCAAAGAATCTTATGATGATGACATCCATCTATTAAATAGTATGCAGAATAAAAATCAACCACTTTTATATATACTTATAATAAGTATAAAATTGATAACCATGGAAAATAAATAAATCTTCCATCCAATTTATACCAATAATAATAAGTATAAAATTAATAAATCATGGAATCATTTCCATCATAAATCAATCCAAGTATAAGATTTCCTCCTCCATATATACAAATTTTGACACATTATTATATGCCTACAAATTTGATATATATACACTTATACTAATGATTTATCGATCATGAGTTCATTGTAAAAATGAACATCATATTTCAATTTGTATTATATACAAACATAATTTCTTATTATTAAGAAGATTATACATGACGACAAACCCGTCATAATCAATACTCAAAACATAACCATACGCAAAATACAATCCACACAATATTAGTGTAAAACATGCATATAAATTTGAGTATAAATAACAAATGCATAACATACTCTAATTATACCTTAGAGTACTACTTAAATATTATATTTAAGAAACAATTTATGAAGTTTATCATAAAATACATATGCATTCAACCTCATCACCTTTACTTGGTAATAGAATGAGATAACCCTCACAATAAAATAAATAAATTATATTACATTATGAACCATAAATACATTAATTGATAAATTAAAAAAATAAAAAAATAAATACATAAATAAATAATTGTAAACATATTCTTTAAAATTTCTTGTCACACCCCTTAGTAGATCAGAAAATTTATTATTTTCACTACCAAATTTGATACTTAAAAATAAAGAATATCAATTTATCTTATTCATCATGATTTTCAAGAATACTAAATTCTTTCCCCCCATTAAATAATGGAAATCATGAAAGATAAATTCCATGTAGCAATTACCACATACCTTGGAATTAAAATCATACCAAGTATTCAACAACTTATCAAATGAAATTTTATACTCATTGAATTTGAGACCTAACGTTGTATTAGACGTCAAATTGAGTTTTATTTTATTTACGTTGTCCAATAGGTTAAAACCCATCATTTTTATTCATTTTATGCTATTTCAACTCAATAATATTTAAACAATTATTCATCCGAGTTAAAATATATTGCATTACCTTACGACCCCGTGTTATATAAAATCATATACATAAAAATTAGCGCACATACATGTATATGACTCCATTATATACATGATTACCAATTGATATAAATTTGAAGTAAATCACAACAATTAGTGATAAAACATGGATTTATGTCCAAAGCACTTCATATACCAATTTACTTTACTTTCACTATTTAATGTCAAGACAATATTAATACTTAAAATAATATGCAGCTTTATTATGGATATCATGAGAATTACCTCCTCAAAAAATAAAAATTATCTTAATATGCATTTTTTCCTCCATAATAAACTAACATAATATTATCAAGTATACCCATCTAATAAATAGTGCAAGTCAAAGATAAAACATTTATCTTCCATTATACTTATATCAAGTACAAAATAACATTTAATTAAATAAAATAATTTTATAAATTAAGTATAAGAATTTTCCTCTCATATATACACAAATTTTTCATATTCTCGTATGTTACCAAATTTGACACTATGGGAACTTATACTATAAATTTATAAAGCCGGTTCAAGATAATAAACTATATCTCTCATTATACAAATATTATGTATAATACAATATTTTCCGAAAATTGAAAATATTTCATAAATCAATGTCAAGTATAAGATTTTAAAACCATATGTACTAATTTTCCATGTACTCATATGTTACAAAAAATTAGAAATATAAACACTTATACTTTTGATTTATTATGAGAACAAAAACTCAATGCAACATTGTGAAAATATTCATCACAATAACCATACTATCTTTATGAAGATAAGTACTCATAATCACACATTGATTATCAAATACAAGGAATATTCCCATGAACACTGTTTAACAAATGCACAATTCTATTAAACCATAGAATACCATCAATTATTAAATTGATCACCATATTAATATGATACATCATTCTCTTTTAAACCAAGGAGAACAAAATAAATAAATATATTTATCATGCATTTTACCATTAACCATTAACAAGGAAATAATCTTTATTCCTCCATGAAGTAGTTAATTACTCCATATAAAACCTCTACTAATAATCATACTTATAAAAAGTATACTAGCTTATTAAGCATTAGAAGACTAATAAACAATGTAAATAAATACACAACCACATGCATTTGTCTATTGACTCCCCATAATGAATTATAACATATAAAATTAACCAACACCCAATTTTCATGAATCAGGAAAACTGTTCATCCATTAGCATTATTACCATGCTAATTTACATGATTATATTAATCATCTTTATTGGCATACTTTCACCATCAATAAACTTTATCACATTCCTCATGAATTTTCAAAGAATAAAAATTCTTCCTCCATGTATATACATGATATCATGAAAGACAAAGTCCTTAATAATTTCAAAATAATCCCAAATTGGTTCCATGTATAAGAATTTTGAAAGACCATATATACAAATTTTGACAAACAAGTAAATATTGTCATCAAAATTTGTTACATATATGCACTTATACAACCAAATTGAACTTAAACAAGATACTCTTTATATATGAACCTGGAAACATATTGTTTACCCTGGACACATGGACCTGGACACATATCGTAAAATCTGGACATATATTGTTGAATCTGGACACATGTTGTTAAACCTGGACAAGTATTGTTAGACCTGGACACATATTTGTAAACCTGAACACAAATTTGTAAACCTGAAAATATATTTATAACCCTGGACACATGTTGTTGAACCTGGACACATAATATTAAATCTGGACACATAGTATTGGATCTGGACACATATTGTTGAACCTGGACATAAATTTGTAAACCTGGTGAAACTTATTGAACCTGGAAACATATTGTTTACCCTGGACACATGGACCTGGACACATATTGTTAAATCTGGACATATATTGTTAAACCTGGACACATATTATTGAACCTGGACACGTTTTGTTGAGTCTGGGCATAAAAAAAATACAAGTGTTGGACGGTCCGACGATCGGACCGTCCGACACAATACTTTCACAATTATAAATCCATTATGAAAAACAACTAACAATATGCATCATTCAACATGAATTTTAAAACTTATTAAATAACAAGTAAAAATTCAAAGCAAATAACAAGAAAATTCTTACTTGAAATTTCTTCATCCATGAAGTACCTTCGAACAATTAGCTTTATACTTCAAGTCGTCACAATATTGATCATTCCTTGCAACACCACTTGCTACCGAACATCTCCATCTTGTAAACTTCAAAGTGAACCTTCTTTTTCAACACCGAATCTTAAAGGGTAGACATCTTTTGCAATTTGTTTAGAAGCTTGTTAGGAGATCGTGGATGGAAATGTTGATGTAACCCTCCAAGGCATGATGAAACTACACTTTCCTTCTAAACAAATTCGCCCCGTTAGATCACCGGGTTACCACGAAATGTTTAGTGAGATACAATGGAGAACAAACCTTACACTCTATTGATCTCAAGAGTATAAGAATCAAAATGAACTTAGTGTTTGTTGTGTTTAGAACCCCACTTAGACAAATTAGCTAGAGATATCCAAGTGCTAACAAGTTGTATGAACACTTAGAATTTTTCAGAGATTTCTTGTGATTCTTGTGTATTACAATGAACAAAACCATGCCTTATTTATAGGCACATAAGTAGGTAGAAAAACTCAAAAAATACTGAGTTAATCTCACACATTAAACCAATTCAATTTCAGAAATTAAGTATGGCTTGGATCAAGGAATAATGTAGTTAAGATTATTCCATCAACAATGCAAGCCTCTTAATCTCCTTATTAAATCTGGTCTAATCCCCATTTACATCAGTATTGAAGCTCAATAGACAAGCTTAAATACGTAAAGGAATCTTAGGAAAAGAATCCAAGAATTCGAACAACCATTCGAATTTTCCAGAGACACAGTCGCGGGGTGCGACCACTGAACAAAAATATGTCCAGATTTTTCTAGTACGTTTTTCGCAGGGTGTGAAAACTTCCTCGCGGACCGCGATATGCTCTCTGCCTCTTGGGTTCTTTTGCCTAGCCTATTTAGCTATTGTCCAATGCCTTAGCCCATTTATTCATAAAAGTTCCAACAGAGGTCGGCTACAAAATCACTCCCAATGAAAAGCTTAGTAAAGAAGAGGCATTTGATCGAACAGGCGGTGTGCCCTTATTGCTATGAATGTGAAGAAGAGACAGTGAAGCATGCGTTTCCTGGTTGTTGGAGGGTGAAGGAGAGAAGCTATGATCTCATACAAGCTAAGGTAGCACTGCACACAATATCCATGCGACATGATAGATCAATGGAAGAAAGGAGATGAGAACCTAAAAAAGATGGAAACCACCAAGTCTGCCCATCAAAGCCTCAAAGTAGATGGAACATGTATTCCATCCTAACATAAAAATATCAACAATTGGATATGCACGCATTTTAAAGAAGCAATTTTAAGGTGTAAATAACATAATTAGTCTAATTTTTTCTTAAACATAGTAACTTCTAAGCACATTCTTGCTTGTATTTAAAAAAATTTGATTAAATCATGTGTTTGCACCCTTAAATAGCTTCCTTAAAATGTGTGCAAATCCAATTGTTGAAATTTTTATATTATGGAGGGAGTAGAAGAAATGAAAAAGAAAGCTATTGTGTCTATGTCTTCCTCTTTTTTTGTCCAGGTCTTCTTTTCTGTCCAGATCTTTTTTTTTTTGTCCAAGTTATGTAGAAGAACTGAAGAAGAAAGTTATTTCCATGTATTCTTCTTTTTTGTCCAGGTTTTTTTTTCTTTTATCCATGTCCTTATAATTTTGTCCAGATCTTTTGAGTAAATGATAAATTCGTTTTATCCAAGTCCAACTTTATTTTTTCTAGGTTCAACCTTGTTTTTTTTATAGGTGAAACTTCATTTTTTCCAGGTCAAATATTTTTCAGGTCATAATTTTTTTTAGATCAATCTTTTTGTTTCAGGTGAGTTTTATTTTCTTATTAGTGTTCATCTTTTTCAAGTCAAATATTTTTTTTTTCAGGTCCAACCTTATGTTTTCTAGATCTAACCTTATTTTTTCCAAGTCCAACCTTATTTTATTCCAGGTCAAACCTTATTTTTTTTACAAGAGAAACCTTTTTTTAGGTCAAATTTTTTGCTACTATCTTCTTCTGTCTGACATAATGTATTAGATCAAACATGTCTGATCCAATACTTTCTCTATTTAAAATTATAAAGCGACTATCAAGGTTCATCATTCGTTTATGTACATTGTTGGATGCAAAAATGTCACAAATAGTGTAAGGATTTTATTATTGTATGCATTAAATCTTAAAATAACAACAAAAAATATTAACCAAACCAAGATACAAAATTTACATTTACACGTTATAAAATTTTGCCATAAGCAGAGCTCTAGAAACCTAGCGGATTGAGATTGGAAGAGAAAGTGTAGAATGACAAGTTTAAAAGAAAATAGTTTTTCAAAATATCATAAAATATCATTATCATAAATTTCCGAAAATTAATATTAAAAGATTTTCCATTTATGTAATCAGAAATCTATTAATCGTTTTGAAATAAATTTGACAACAACCGAAAATATAACCCGAATTCCTAAAATTCTAATCCCGAAAATACGGGGTGTTACACTTTTACTATAATCATGAATATCTCATCCATTAAATTAAGTCCCTCCTTTCTCAATCAAAACTGAAGAATTGAAGAAGCCTTCCTTCACACGCCGTAAGTATGAATACCTAAGTCAAACCTAATTTAAGCAAATAAAAACTTGACATGACTAATTTCCACTATCTTCCTCAATCACATGGCAACCCTATATAATCACCACACATATTGATTGTGATACAATCCATTAAAACAAATCATTACTGATAATTTCAAACTTCTCCTATCAAACTCAAAATTAGGGTTTCTTACACTCAATTAAACTCAAATTTTTTCCTCCAATGTTACTAAATAATTTCACATAACATCAAAAGCTTTCACATAAACGTACTTCTCAAATCAAACTCAAACTTATGATTTCTTATACTCAATTAAACTCAAATAAATTCCTTACTATGTTATTTCTCCAATCAAAGATGAAATTTAGGGTTTCAGTAAATGAGGGAAATTAAAGAATAAAACTTATATGAACACGCCGCCGTACCGCACTGCATATCGGACAGAGATGAGCCGAAGATGGAGGACATGTAGAGGGTGTAATCCCAGGAGGTCGCCAAAGCAAAAATGAGTGAAATTTCAATGAGGAGTGAGGGAAAAGTAGTTGAGGGGAAATGATAATAACTGCTAGACATTACTGCTAATAACAAACGTCGTGAATTCACATCCGTAGACGACGTTTCCCTCTGTTAGTAAACAACCAATTTCAGTACACATGCAAAATGACTATGATTCCCTACACTAAATCTGTGAAATGACCATAAAACCCTTTGAGATGTTTGGGGAAAAAAATCACATTGAGTAACTGTGAATTTCCCCTAGGTAGTGGGTAGTTATTGTGTCCTACTAACTGATGGAGATTTCCCCTAGGTAGTAACTGCTAGACATTCCAAAAATTGTGTCCTACTAACTGATGGAGCTTGGAAAAAGCATAGCAATGGAGGAATCCCAACTGTAGCATTTGGATGGATCATGCAAGAGGAAGGTAGAGAAATCAAATTAGAATTTGGAAAAGTTTTTGCAGGTGATGCACTTCAAACGGAGCTACTTGCCCTTCTCTATGGAGCTCGTGCAGCAGCGACTCGATGGAACAAAGCAGAGATACTCATAGATTGCTCCAATATCATCAAGCTACTTCACAAAATCACAACCCTTCTAAAGCCCCTCCCCTGCGCAAATTATTATATGGTCCCAGGACCACGTAGCTCTACGTGGTCCCTTGCCAAAATGACGTAGTTTTGGAGTTAAAAAAAATCTGTTTTAGGTTTTTACGTAAAAACAGTTTCTAAATTCATGGAAAAATTAGTTTTTTTGTAAAATCTCTTATTATAGAAAACCTACTTTCAAGGAATTAAAAGCAGTTTCTTAATTCATAAAAAAAATCAGTTTTTTTTATATGTAAAAATTAATTTAGATTTATGTTACATTCATTAGTTCTTTATTCAGATTTATGAATATTGTTTTAAAAAAATGAATATTGTATTGGTAGGAAATGAATATTGTGTATTATTTGTTCAACATATTATGATTTTGCATGGGATGAAATTTTTTTGTAAAATGAATTTTCAATTATCGCAAAAGTGAATGTAAATTCAGGTTCTTTGTGGTAAAATGCATATTTAGTATAACAAAATGAATATTCAGTATTAAAAAATGAATATTAAGTTTAGTTGGTGCAAAGTTGATTGTTGGTTCAGGTTCTTTGTGATAAAATGAATCAACATTAAAAAAATGAATATTCAGTATTAAAAAATGAATATTCGATATACAATAATTAATATTCATTTTAGTTGTTGCCAACGTGAATGTAAGCTTGGATTTTTTGCGGTAAAATGAATATTCAGTATTAAAAAATGTGAATATTTAGTATAAAAAATGAATACTCAGTATTAAAAAATGAATATTCATTTTAGTTGTTAAAACTGACTCGCTGACGCGCGAGACCACAATTGTTCTATGTGCTCCCGGGAGCATTGTATATTGTAGTTTAAAAAATCAGTTTAAAAAAAATGAAGCTTTAAATTTTTTTTTTTAAAAAAATTGTGGTTAAAAAAAATGAATATTATAGTGTACAAAAATGAAGATTAAAGATTAAAAAAAATGAAGGTTGTAGAGTAAAAAATGAAGATTTTCAGGACCACAAAAAGCTACGTGGTCCTGGGAGCACCATATAACAATTGCCTCCCATGCTTCTTAATTTAGTTTTAGATATTAACTGTTTTTTTTTCCTGATAAAGGCGTAGTTCACAAAGCCCATACTCTAGCCACTTGGGCACGTGAACATTAATTTAGTGTTTGCTACATTGCCAAAAATATATACTTCCTCCGTTCAAAAAAAAAACGCAATAATTTCCATTTTTGTATGTTTCAAAATAAATGCAATAAATTTTTATTTTCCTTAGTAAACTTTTGCTACTTTAAAAACATAAATACCCTTACTAATTCTTTATTTGTCCCCACCTTTTCTCTCTCCAATTCTTTAATTCTCCCCACACAACTCCTTTAATTGTCCCCACTTTTCACTCCATTTATTTTAATCAACTATCTCTTACTTTTTCTAATAAAAAGCCCTGCAAAGTGCACACTAGGTAGGGAAATACACAATAAATCAAAATTAGCTTAAAATGTCATTTGATATGTGAATTAAAAAATCAATTTGATTTACCTAATAATGCCCTCTCATTTCCTCCACTTCCATCTCAGTGAGTTTCAGGGTAGAGAGAGAAAACCATGCCTGCAGGTCACGGAGCTAGAGCTAGAACCAGAGATCTGTTCGCAAGACCCTTCAGGCGAAAGGGTGTGATTCCAATCTCAACCTACCTTCGTACTTTTCACATTGGTCAGTACGTTGATATTAAGGTTAATGGAGCTGTTCACAAGGGTATGCCTCATAAGTTCTACCATGGTCGCACTGGCCGTGTCTGGAACATCACTAAGCGTGCCATTGGTGTTGAGGTCAACAAACAGGTATCTCTTTTTTCCCCCATTTTGTTACCTTCATGTTTGGGGTTTATGATAATTCTTTGTTCTATAGTTAGGGTTTTGATGTTTTCTTTTCTGGGTTTGAAAATCCTAACGTTTTTATGCAAATAATTAATTTAAATTAAGTTGTATTGATTTGCGTTTGCTCTTTTTTGGGTAGTATAGGGTTCATTTTCGATGAATTATGGATGGTTGTTTGATGATTGATTGATTGATTGCTTGCTTGATTTAAGGGGAATATGGATTGTCATTTTGTTTCTGATATTTCTGTTTCTGATTTATTAATAATAAGCTGATGATAATGGTTATCTGTAGTATATCGATTGTCATATGAGTAAATGGTAAAGATGGATCTTTGAGGTGTGTACTGTGTTGTGGATTGATTGAAATGGTTAAACTCTAGTGTTTTTTTTAGGGTTTCATCTTAATGTGTTAGTGAGATTGCTCTCTGTATAATCCTGGATTAGAACACATGTTATTGTTTATGATTTTGACTCTTGTTTCTGGGGTTTCTCTTGTGTCTTTCCTATGTGATTGTAGTTTGTTGCATTTTGTATATGTAATTGATTTGTTTTTACATTGCCTTGGAGCATTTTCAAGGTTTCTGCTTTAGAAAATAGTCTAAAGTTTCCTTGTTTCATAATTCAAAGGCTAGAATCTTGTTTGTTTTGATGGGATCAATTATGTGATTATCCTGCACTATTGTAATTTGTTTTAAATTCGATTGTTTTTTATTTTTTGGCAAATTGAATTATATTGTTGTAGATTAGAATGTGATTACAAGTTTCGTCTTTTCCTAGTATCATATTTCAAAGTTTTTGTTTGATGTGATGTACGTGATTATGCATAGAAGGCTACTTCCTATGTTGTATTTGGGCTGTTTAATTTCTTAGATAAACTAATGACTATAAGCTAAATTCCTCCATTGTGTATTTGTGTGTCTGTTTGATCGGACAAAAAATCTTTTCCGTGAATTCCCGTTTTACATTATTTGGTTTGGGTTGGAACCCTATTGAAAACATTTTCCCCTAAAATTTGAAGGTAAATGTTTTCATTCCTCATTGCACGATTTTTAAACCTTTTTTTTAAGTTATAATAATATAGGAGTAATTTATTGGAAGAATTGCCAAAAATTAGTCTAACCTTTGGTCGATCTTTCACAATTAAGCCAACGTTTTGAAAATTCAAGATTAAGCTAACTTTGTTATCATTTAAGCCAAAAATAGCTTAAATGATTATTTAATCTATTAGTTACCTATTGTTTCAGGTTAATGACTTAAATGTTATCATTTAAAGCAAAAATACGTTGAATGATTGTAAAATAGTGATCTAAAACAAAAGAAAATAATAGGATAAATAATCATTTAGTTTTTTTTTTTTTTAAATGATAACAAGGTTAGGTTAATCCTGGATTTTCAAAAGGTTATTCAATTCTGGAAGATAGGCCAACCGCCAAAGGTTGACTTATTTTTGGCAATTTATTTTCATTTCAACCAAATAAAAAATGCTTAATGTAAAATTATTTTCCTTGTAACCAAACATTTTATTAATTCCATGAAATGAGCTTTCCATTATAAACTCTTTTCCATGGAAAGTCATTTTCAATTGAAAAAATATGTTTCACACTGCCAAACAGAGCCTCTATGTTCACTGAGATATAGTCCAATTTTACTGTCATTTCAGAGAATTTGGTCTTTTATTGTGGTTTTGAAGAATGCTTTGAATGCAATTTTGGATTGAATGCCTTGCTATGTACCTGGGGTTCAGTTATAAACAGTGAACTAAACTTCTTAGATCACCTAAATTGTTCATCGAACTAAACCAATTTCAATCATCCATTCTTGTTTTGACTGTTTTGTGGTTGTCATGTTTAGGTCGGCAATAGAATCATCCCAAAGAGGCTTCATGTGCGCATTGAGCACGCCCAGGCTTCACGATGCCAGGAGGATTTGAAGAACAGGATAAAGAAGAACGATGAGCTTAAGGCAGCTGCAAAGGCCCGAGGTGAAGTCATTAGCACAAAGAGGCAGCCCAAGGGCCCTAAGCCCGGGTTTTTGGTCGAGGGTCAAACTATCGAGACTGTTACTCCTATTCCCTATGACGTTACCAACGATCTCAAGGGCGGTTATTAACTCTTGCTTTTGTTACTTGCCATTGTTTTTTGTTTGTGTTTCTTTGAAGGATTCTAGACTGCTGTATTTGTCAAATTTTGAGCGCATATATTGTGTGTTTTTTTTTTTTTTGTTATTTAGAGAGATGTAGTAATGGAAATGACTTTAGATATTGCATTAGAAAATTGTCTCTATAAGTTATAGGAAAAATTACTTTTAAAGATATGAACTATGGTCGTTCCAATTTTAAAGGTATGAACTTTTGATTATTTCTGAACAGCACGAAGTATGAACTAAACTTGCAATGAAAGGTATTAATGAAGTGAAAGTATTGTGTCGGACGGTCCGACCGTCGGACCGTTCAACACTTGTATTTTTTTAATGCTCAGACTCAACAAAACGTGTCCAGGTTTAACAATATATGTTCAGATTTAACAATATGTGTCCAGGTCCATGTGTCTATGGTAAACAATATGTTTCCAGGTTCAACAAGTTTCACCAGGTTTATAAATTTATGTCTATGTTCAACAATATGTGTCCAGGTTCAATACTATGTGTTCAGATTTAATATTATGTGTCAAGGTTCAACAACATGTGTCCATGCAATGGTTACAAATATATTTTCAGGTTTACAACTTTGTGTTCAGGTTTACAAATATGTGTTCAGGTCTAACAATATTTGTGTCCAGATTCAACAATATATGTCTAGATTTTACGATATGTGTCCAGGTCCCTGTGTCCAGGGTAAACAATATGTTTTCAGGTTCAATAAGTTTCACCAGGTTTACAAATTTATGTCCAGATTCAACAATATGTGTCCAGGTTCAGTACTATGTGTCCAGATTTAATACTATGTGTCCAGGTTCAACAACATGTCTCCAGGTTTACAAATTTGTGTTCAGGTTTACAAATATGTGTCCAGGGCTAACAATAATTGTCCAAGTTTAACAAAACTTGTTCAGGTTTGACAATATGTGTCCAGGTCCAGTTGAACTGGTCTGACAGTAGCCTTATGTCTTACTAGTCTGACACAATACCTTCTCATTAATGAATCGGTAACCCGCTGTTGAAGGTCATTTGTATGACGTGTCAGTTTTTTTATATCTGTTAGGTTTAAGATTTTTCCTTTTTTTTCTTATTTAAAAATCCTTGAATAACCAACTTTTTTTTATATCTCTTTCTTCTCCATTTTTCTATCTTATGTGTTTTTCTTCTACTCCACTTTTTTTCCCCATCTTCCATGGAGTATAACAATTGATAATGTGCAAGCTCTTCATCTCCATGTTCCTCAAGTTCCATTGCATCTACAAATATAGCAAGAACACCAATATAATAATTATAACATTTTCAATAGCTTATTTTCTAGTCAAACTAACAAAATAATTATATCATAAAGTGCATGATTGACAAAACGAAATAGAATTTGTTAGTAGAATATTGCCGAAAGGCAAAAGCACTTAGTAGATACTTCTACATTAAAGCAAGGAATGTTAGATTCTGGATTACCCATAAACAAACTGAAACGAGATTGAAATGACCGATATAACCAAAAACCCATATATAAAACAGAAGATACAGAGAAACATAACACAGGGACAGATTGAAAAAACTTAAAACGAAGATGTAGATCTTGTATTGAGACAAGCATAAATTGACAAAAGGAAAAAAACAAGGGGAAAAAAAGGAAGAAGAAGAAGAAAGTATTAGAAAATTAGCATAAAGAAAAAGGATGAAGATTAATGGTAAGATAGCCATTGAAAAGGACTCTATTACATAGGACACATCCAAGGAAAAAAATGGAGAAGAAGAAGAAAAACATATAAGATAGAAAAATGGAGAAGAGAAAATGAAAGAAGAAAGAGAAATAAGGTATCTAAGGATTTTTAAAGAAACAAAGGAAAATTCCTAAACCTAACTATTATAAAAAAAAAAAACTGACATGTCATACAAACGACCTTCAGCAGCGGGTTACCGACTCATTAATACCTTTTATTATAAGTTTAGTTCATAGTTCGTGTTGTTCATAATAATCAAAAGTTCATACCTTTAGAATTGGGACGGTCATAGTTCATACCTTTAAAAGTAATTTTCCTAAGTTATAACCATTAATGTTTTGATCTTGTTATTTATCTATATCTCTCAAATGCAAAGTTGTGTATCCTTTGAACATGATTTTGCAAGTAATAATAATACAGCCTTTATAGTACAATTTCTGTAAGTAAAATATTTTTTTGGGGTTGTTCAAGGAAGATAAAAATAATGGATTATGTGAAATGTAAATGTGAATTAGTAAACTAAGCTAAGCTAGAACAAAAAAAAATATTTTAGCTTGTTGGAGGAATCTGGATACAAAGATTATATTGTTAAAAACAATTAAGATATTAATTAAAAAATTAAAATATTATAATATTAGAAGTGAACTAAAATAATAAATTTGTTTGACTCTATTTATTTGGAAAATTGCCATGAATAAGCCAAAATTTGATCATTCTTCCGCAATTAAGCCAACCTTTTAAAATTGCAAAATTAAGCTAACCTTATTATCATTTAAGCCAAAAATAGGTTAAATGGTTATTTAATCTATTAGTTACTCGTTGATTCATTTTAATGTTATTATTTAAAGCAAAAGTATGTTGAATGATTACTAAAATAGTGATCTAAAACAAATGAAAAAAAAAACAATTTAAATAACCATTTCACCTATTTTTGACTTAAATGATAACAGTTTAGCTTAATTATGGATTTTCAAAAGGTTACCTAATTGTAGAAAATTGACCAAAAATTGACTTATTTTAGACAATTTTTCCTTTTTAATTTTAAACATGAACATATATATACAAAAGAGTGTAAGATATAAATTCTTATTCAATTATCAATGTTAGTGTTTGATATTAATCAATTTTCTTTTTTTTATTTTTTATTTTCATATAAATATTTTTTACTCACTCTACTACATTATTCATTCTTATCCATAAAGTCTAACAAAAGAAATAATGATTTTGTATACTAACAATGGAAAGGAGTTGGGGTAAGACTTAGTGGTAAGTCTCCGACATCATATGAGGAAGATCATGGATTCGATCCTCATCCCCATCATTATGCTGAGGTATTCTCCTTTCCCATTTGGACTAGTAGCATGTACTATTCAATGAACTGTTAGTTTCGTTGCAAAACACGGTGTTAAATCATGAGCAAAATATTGTGCAACTCATTCAACTGCCTATCAAAATATTAAAATCATTTAGTCAACAGATGCCCAACGGGAAAACAGATTAAATACAAATTACAACTGCTTCAATGCAACATCACATTAAATTACAGCACTTCAGAATATACATTCCCAACAAATTGTTACCATCCATCAACTTCTTCAATGGGAGGTACCCCAGAATTATTTGTATAGCAAAACTAAAATAGAGGTAACACTTGCCTCTAATACCTATTAAACTTGCGAACGTGCTAACTAGGAAAAGTATAATGTGACGGCAAAAATACATGCACAATGCATCAAAAAGACATACAAAATGATTAATCGTCAAAAATAGGTATTTAAAAAAATAAAAGATTTAAAAGCGGACTGTAATAAGAATCTGCATTTTCTTTTTACCACCTCAACTCTTAACCAACTTCAGATAACAGACTGCAAAGTGCAAAGACTTTTTATAGGGACTTCTTTCAGGTGTGAACAAATCTTGAGAAACAGTGCACGGGCTTTTTATGGACTTTTTTCACTGAGGATTAAAAAATACTGGACAAACCCAATCCAAATGAATGAAACTGTTGAGCAGATCAATTGACCATGTTTTATTATATATGGACAGTTGGATAAAGACCAGGTAGAGAGCCACGACCACTCCCATTAGAATCAGCATTGGCATAAAATGGCGATTGTAGTTCACCTGAGTGGGATGATTTCTTAGACTTGTGGGATTTAGGGGAGGCTGAATAGGAATCACTTGAATAACTGCTTGCTGAGTACATGGATGATGAGACCCCGTTAATCTTCGGCAAACCAGTAGAAGCATCGGTTCCCAAACTGTATCCCTTCTCAACTGTATCAGCTTCTAGTGGCAATTCATCAAGTACCTATAATAGGGAAGAAAAATGCAATTTAAAAAATTGAGTAGCTTCCATTATTCTGCAGAATCCCATTTTCAGAACATTAACAACCAAGTATTACAGATTCAGGTATTCAAGCAGGATAAATAAAGATGATAAAAGTTTGCAACAAAAGCAATAAGGTAACAAAGAATTTGTAAGCAAACAGGTAATACCAAAAAGATACATCAATCAACAACCATGACCAACAAGAAATTAACCAAAGCATTTGCAAGCCATGATGATAATAAAGCACTAGTATAATCCATATCCATTAGATAGCTCATCTAATGTTCAAGAAACACTAATTTGGGAATGCAAAATGGTCAAATCCATTTTGAGCCAAGACCCCATTGAAAGAATCTTGGAAGTTATTGAAAACTATCTACTATATTTAAATATTTATCATGTATATTTGTGAAGTTTCTTCAAGTTTTAGTTTAGATTTTTCTACAAGTTTCTACTTTTCACTCGAAAGTGCGTCCCTTGTTTTAACCTTTATTAGATATTTTATTTATTTATCATTTTTAATAATTTTGGATCTAGGATTGTTAGTTTATCTGATTTTTTTTTTTTTTGATTCAATAATATTCTTCTTATCTTGCAGGCTTGTGTATGATAAGGTAAAGGATATTTATATATACTATTGGTTATTGGTAGGATTTGATCTTACCTTGTGTTGTCTTTATTTTTTTTTTAACCTTATAAGACATGGTACGTATGCTTAAATACAAATCATTATGATGTTGTGTGAGTTAATTAATTGATAAGCATTGCACTATCGTAGATTGTGAGTCAATCAAAAACTAAGCCAAGACCTTAATGCAAACTTCAACTGTGAATTCAAGCGTTATCCTCATTTTATATTTTTGTTTCACAATTACAATATTCCCAAGAAAAACAATAATTAGCCTACCACAAAATAACTTCAAAGGCAAAATAAAAATCAGACACATCCATTGAGTTACTGTGCCCTTATGGTGCAAAAGCTGACATGAATTCCTTTCAAAAAAAAAAAGCTGACATGAATTCAAGATAGAAGCATAAAATGTTCACAAACTTTGACGGAGTTTATGAGCAACAAAGAAACTGCCCTTATATATGGACACCAAAAACAAAAAAAAAAAAAACTAACCCGGAAAGCCTGATTGAGAACACGTAATTTTTCTCGAGTTTGCTTCCTCTTCATCGCTACCTCATCAGGTTCTTGCAACATCTCCTCAAAGAGATTATCCCTGAATAGCTCATTGGCAATCATGTCATCAGATTTGGCTCTTAAACAATTTAATAAGATTAACATGAATGAAAACCTGAAATATTTTTGCAATAAAGTGTACCTATAAAGCTTTCTAATAAAGACGTTGTGGAGCTCTCGTTTTGTATGATTTACCTGACAAGAATCACACAGAATCTCAAAGCACTAATCACAAAAAAAAAAAAAAAAAAGAACAGAAAAGCGAGACCACAGAATAACTTAATATTACATAACCCATGTTCAAGCTTTCATTTCTTAACCTATGCGGAAAAGTTAGGTATTAAGTTTTTGAAGAGTTCTTAACCTTACTTAGATACTTCTTGAAGAGTTCGACATGATTATGCATACTAAGTGTTGAAGGCCATTTTATAAAACTTCACATGACATTGATTCTAATTTTTGTCGAGTATCTAAAATGAACCCTCGAGGAGAAATGAAGAATCCAAATTACATAATTGTGTGTATGTGTGTCTCTCTATACATGTATATAAGAATCGTGCCCAAAAGTAGAATACTAACAACTCATAATAACTACCGAATTTGCTTAATTAAGCTGTTGAAAATCTGGAATCAGCATATGTTAATTACCAAATAAGTATAACCAAAAAGTAAGTTCAAATAAAGAATGACTCAGGGTAAAAGAGGATCGTTGGATGAATGCAATCCAATGGCTATGATTAGTTCGTAATTCGAATTATAGCTTAGGGTTCTTCGTTCTTAGTTCGCACATTATAGCAATATAGCTTATGGTTCTTACTTCTAAGTTCTTTCACAATATTTTAATCTTATACAAAGTAGCGGGTGGTTATCACAAGATACCAATTTACCCAAAGTAAAGTTCCACACATCTGTATCCAAATCCTATTTAAAATTGAATCCCTCCCTATGTAGGGTTGATCTCAAAACAAAACTATAAACCTGAAATCCACTTGTTTCTACACTAAATTCCCTGAAGCATCAAAAGTTACATACTAGCTTAAAGGAGAACATTGAAACATTAATCACAAAGTTTGTTCAGGCATCAAGCACTAAGAGAACACAGAAATTGAGGAAAAACTATATATTTATGAGGGAAAATGAAAGAATTTCTTGGTGATAATTTGGTAAACTAGGGTAGCCAATTACTCACCAGAAAGTGCATGATCGCCTTTGGAACAGAGTCCTCCACATTCTTCCTGACTATATCATAATATGATTTTAACAACAATTTGGTGACGGAAA
Source organism: Salicornia ramosissima (assembly GCA_951394345.1). NCBI lineage: Eukaryota > Viridiplantae > Streptophyta > Magnoliopsida > Caryophyllales > Amaranthaceae > Salicornia > Salicornia ramosissima. The sequence continues at coordinate 42,853,178 of OX596233.1, read as the reverse complement.
TTTCAACTGCTTCAGTCTCCGAATGAGTCTCTGTGGGCCTTAATATTGCTGGTGGCTGCAAAATGCAAACACAATTACTAATAATACAAAACTGAAAAGACAATGCAAGCAAAGAAGCACCTAGCAACAAGTACTTACTTCCTTTAAATGTATCAACGAAAAAGAATGGCCCAAGGCTGTTGGCTCACTCAAAGACCTGTTCGTGGAAGATTCTTTAACAGAAGAACGGCTGTCAGTAACGCCAAAAATAGATGAAATTCCCCAACTAGAGTTAGTTGCACCTCCTGTTCAGACATGAACTATAGATTAGAATCAAAAGCTCATGAGGTCTCCGCATTGCAACTTTTGAGTTAAAAAGTTTACCCGAATGAGCAGCTTTCTCACCATCTACGGCAGATTTGATGCTCTGTCAAATCAATAAGAACATGTAATTACCAACCATTGAATAACTTTTAAGAGAAAGGAAAGGTATAATTTTGCAGTTCATACCTGTTCCGCTATGCCTCCATTTGCATTTCTAGGAAGAATACCTCGTGATTTGATGGTTTTCTCAGATGCAGGTGCTTTATCTAAATCCCCACCATCCTGACAGGCAAAATGCACCAGGTATGTACTGGGAGTCTGGGACTATTATAAAAAATACATAAACTCAATGATGAAGTGTTACTTGACAGATACCTTTAGCTTTGCAATCGAAGCAGAAGCTCTTGAGGACTTAATATGTTGAGAAGCAACCTCTACAGCTTTTGCCCCTCCAAGAAAATTAGGGTGTGAAGTGTTTATGTAGTCCATCTATGAAATTAAAATATGAAGTCAGTTTCCAAACCAGAAGGAACTTTTAAGGGACTTAAACGAGTCCACTGACAGTTCAAGCCTTTCAAGAAGTCAACAATCCACATGTTTTCAACCCCAGATTTAGCAGAACAGAGTAGTTCAATTCTGAAAATTGTTATAGCTATTTGAAGTGGCTCAGCAAAAAGGGAACACAGTATACTTGGGAGAAGAAAATATTGTGTGGAGAGTGGAGACTTTTGGTTTCATTTAGCTTTCTTTGGGAGAGACAAGCCTCCCCAATCCTTTTTTTTTTTTATGTCTACTTCATCACTTTAATCTTTACCTTCTCACTAACCATCAACGAGAAATACATACATGAGAAATACATACACGAGAAATACTAACAAGACATCCGACAACCATTACCTCCATCTCAATAATATGCCCGATCATTGCCTCGGCTGGGTGGAGGCCTTCTCTCAAGAAGCTGTTAATGACTTCATCCATTCGCTTCCTAAGTATAGGAAAGCGTTGCATTTCACTAACTAGACAACGATGGCTCATCTACAAATTTTTATGCATTAATCAGTACCTGAACAACAAAAAATAGCTTAAAGCAGGTGATAAAGCAAGACTTTGATACCTTTATCAACTCATCATATATAAATCTCGCACATTGGATACTAGGATCTAATAACCGAGCGATTTGCTTTCTGATAAGAACTTCAAATGGTACCTAAATACTCCAACGTTAGGTCCAAAAGGTTAGCAAAAGGAGGTTTTTTTTTTTTTTTTTTTTGGGGGGGGGGGGTGGTGATCAATTCAGCAACATTACAAATTTAATCACAACACATACTTCTGGAACAAATAATGCAGACTTGGGACCAGTTGCATTCTGGATAGCCGTTCGGATGTCATCATCAGTTAAATCCTCACACGGATCCACCTCCTGCAACAAAGATGAAATATCACAGGTGACAGGAAAGAATACTGGAAATAGTATTCAACATATCAATTGATTTTTTAAATACGACCAGCAAGCACAGAATGCAAACCTCTAAACTTTTTACAAATATTGATTGAAATATGTAATGAATTCTTGCACCGCCAGACAGCTCAGATGTTGACATCTCTTCATTCTTTCCTTCTATCAAAGAACCAAAAGCTGTCCAAGAAAATCTCACAAATTAAACCTTCTTCGTCAAAAGATTATTAAATACTCTCCATTTTTCTCTATTGGTCAAAGGTACTGTAATCTCCAGATACATGTACCGAGGAGGAAAAAGAGAGGGAGTACCGGAGTAATGGAGTACATATTTGGGTTTGTGTATCGAAAAGTAAAACTGTTATGTGCAGGTTTTGTCTAAAAAAAGGTAGGAAAGCAAGAATTCACGTGGCAAAAGAATGGCAACCGCATATAGAATTGAGCAAAAGTGTATTCAATAATTCAATAGAAAGAGATACAAGAAGATGAACATAAACCAACAAAATGGAACACAATGAGCATTATGCATTGACAGTGAATAGTAGATCAGACTTACCTTCAGAATACTTAGATAGGATGTTTAAAATGACAGTGCCCTGACCAGCCTAGTAACAAAGTAAAGCAATAGACAAAATAAAAGATTAGAAACATTCAACTTCAAAAGCCACAATTATCCCATACAAGAATAAACAGCAGATTGGCAAGTTTCATCAAAGCATATGTAAATCAGAACTCAGAAGCTAAAAAATCATCATCACTCCAAATCATGCTAGATACAACATCTTGCATGACTCAGACATTAACCAAAAACGATGCATCAGGATTAGGTAGAACCTTAGATTCAACAAAGACAAGTTATCAGAGATTATAAATTAGATTTGACAGAGACAAGTTATCAGAGATTATACCTTAGATTCAACAGTTTCTCCATAGCTTGCATGCTCCTTAGCAACGGAAACAAGCTGCGCACTAATTTGCGCCTTCAGATTAGGGAGAACCGATTTGATGTGTCGTACCAAGATCTAAAAAATGATGAAAACAACAATAACAGAGTCAAAAAAAGAATTAAAAGAAAAACACAGGAAGACCTATATCAACACAACATAGTACTGCTATGACCTGGTTCAACTTTTTTGCCAATTGTGGAACACCACATAGATCTGCAATATCATTGTACACCTACATAATTCAAGTGAAACCCACAAAATAAATCAACAGACTACATTTACATCTAAAACCCACAATACAATCAAATACAAAATAGGTATAAAAACACAAGGAGATTACATACTGGACGGCTTTGAAAAAACTTCTCCTCAGCCACAAGTGCATCTTTTATACTCCTATTATAAGCAATGTCCTGTTTTGACAAACACGGGTGATTATCAACTTCATAACATGAAACTTTTTAAGATACAAGATCAAAGCCAAGGAAAAAAGGTACATAATTTTTTACTTGTAAAATCAGAAATCAAAAGGCTTTTTCAATTTATCAATAGAACTAAAGTACTAAACAGCATGAAATTTTTTAATATATAATCCTTGCTTCCAATTTCCTATCAAGTCCAAATACAAGAACTGAACATTACTCAAAGCGCAAACCACAACAAGCCATCATCAATAGTGACACAATAAGCAATAGCAGTAACAGTAATAAAGAGATAAACTTCAGATACTATCTTCGAGTTAAGTTGTTCCACACAACCACATTATTAACGGCCACTACTAATATCATCACTTGTGTACACCTAATATAATTAGTTTGGCCCCCTGCTCCGTACACTTGATGCCTTCAGCTATATTTACAGCTCTCATTCCTTTCCTTTCCTTCTCTTTATTTGTATTATTTATAAACTATGCTGTGTGCTGACTTTTTCTCTCAAAATCAGCAACATCATTATACTAATATCATTGCTGAACTGCAGTTGCTACTGCTATTACTACTACTACTATCCTCCTCAGAAAATGTTTAGCTTCAATTTTTTGGTTTTCTGAAATGGTTTTTAATTCTTGGCCTCTACGGAGAGCAGCTAAAAAGTTATGAACAGCTTCACCTCTACGGACAGCAAGATCCAGTTGACCACTCTGCAGTCCGCACTGGATGCTATTGTTTAAATTAACACAAAATTCTCTTATAACATCCTCTACGGTCTAGAGGACTTCCTAACATACTCCATAAATTTGTCGATTACAGCTGAACCAAGGCCAAATCATACTTCTTTCTTCACGTCACTTAACCAGAAACATCCATAACAATCTCCACAATGGATTTTATTGCTGCACCTCAAAATATGTAATTAACACACTAATCTCATGTAACATATCCCTCAGTCTAGATTTCTTCCCTGCATACTCCACAAATTCATCAATCACAGCTGATTAAAAGGCAAAATCATGCTTTTTCTTCATGTCACTGCTCAGAAATGCTGATGTCAACTTTGATGCACTTGTTAGTTTTAGAACCCCCTATCAAATCATCAGCAAAGCAATCCATTGGCAGAATGAAAAAACAACAACCACTCATAAAATTATAAGGAATAATGATAATGCTAATAAAGCTCAACAAAGATCTAGTATAATGGGGGAAAAAAAAAAGGATCATGCAAATTTTAAGCTGCAGTTAATTTCTATAACTCACGATGCACTAAATATATAATTATATATATAAATAAAACAAACCCTGAGAATTATTCAACAAAGGGTCCAAGACACAATAGTTGATCCTAGAATGCTATCAATAAAAACTAGAAATTCTAAGGAGACAATAAGAATGGTTCACATTCCAGATATTGGATTCCAGGCAAATCATCAAACACCGTAAAAAAAAAAAAAATAAATAAACATTTCAGGAAATCCCAAAATATGTTACTGAAACCCTTGTTCATTTCTTCAAAATTTTACCAAGTTAGCTAGAACTTGAATAAGATGGCAATTACCTCCTGACTGCGATTCACAACCCCCACAAAACCAAGTCGTAGCGGTATAACCTTCCCAAGCAAAAAATTGCGAGCATCTGTGCCTCTATCCATTATGTCTAACTGAAACAACATTCAGATCCAAACATCTCAACAGAACCCAAGACAAAATTTAATGTAAATTTAACAGACTTGCGTGCAGTATACCTTAGTGATTACACCAATAGTTCGATATCCTGCCCAAAAAAGCCAAAAAAAAAGGATAAATAAAATTCACTCAACTTACAAGTGAATCCATCAGAACAAAAAAAAGCTTTCCATAACTTACCATCAGGATCTGCAATACCAGCCATCTGCAAGGCATCTGAATTCGCTAGATCAGAGTTTGCAGGCGTAACTGCTAGTATAACACAACTTGGGATTTTGATGTAGGACATTATCATGGTTCTGATACGTACTTCAATGTCAGTTGGCTGATCACCGACTGGAACTTTTGTTATCCCAGGAAGATCAACTAATGTGATATCAAGAACATTTGGTGAAAAGATTTTCAGACGTATCTGCTTGTCAACAACACCTTTGTTTCCTCCAGCCTCTCTATCAGTTTCAGACTAGGAAAAAAAAAAATTAATAAACAACTTGCTAGACATCAATCAACTCATCAACCTACAAGGTGACACTATTTTAGGAATTAGGATAAATTAGTTTTAGAAGTACGAAATATGGACAATCTTGTTTTAAAGGTCTTAACTATATTTATTCCACAAAGATACCAACTTTGAAGATCTTTTATTTCATAGGTATTGAACTAAAAGAAATCTTTAAATCAGTTATATAAGACACATGGCAATATTCCAATCAATATAGCCCTTTATCTTATGAAACTAGAATATAGTTCTATATTTTGTATGCAAAAGATTTAATAGGTTACTTTTAGTTAAATACATGTGAGATAACGACTCCTCAAAGTTGGTAACTGTGTGGAATAAAATATAGTTGGAACCTCCTCTAAAACAAAAACAGTCATAGTTGATACCTTTAAAAACAAATTTTCCTCTCTTTTATTATCAAACCAAACTTCAATTGCAAGTATCAAATGAAAACAAATTTTAAACATGGATTTTATTATCCAAATTTTAAATTGGAAACGATAGAACCCAAAAACATAACTTTTAAAAAATAAAAATTATTAAAAACTGCTTAAGCTTATAAATACCTTCCTGAGGCAGCCCTTATGGTTTGGATTTCTTAATATCTAAATCAAATAACTTCAAATGACAATCTTCAATAGAATTCTACTCTTAATTTCCCAAGACAAGATAACAATACACTTTACCAACAAATGCTCCAACATGACATCAAAGTCTTCATTAAGAATAACTCAGACCAAGAATACCACTTCGCACTAAACACTTCAGTCCAGAGAATAGATCAGGCCATCATGTCATAAAGATGCAATACCTGATTGCTACAAATTACATTTACCAAGTTGCCAGTCTACAAAGCAGCCCACAAAAATAACAATCTCTCCAATGTGTAGAACATTAGAACTCCTCCCGAAATGTTCACTTACTTGCCATAATCCATAATGAATAGGTCAACAGTGATGTCTAATACTTTTAACCTGAACTTTTAAGTAGGAAATAAATGACTGGTGATCTACTGAATCACATTTCTTATTTTGAACTCTATCACAACTATCCAACGTCTTTGAGAACTAAAGCAGGTGCGTGAATATGAAATAACCTATGGAAAAATCTCAAAGTTCACAAGAACTAGCTGTAAGCCTGATCAGTGACCAACAAAATGTTTTTAATGCTCTGTCTAGCAAAAGACCTTCTCAGAACCTAAGTCATAGTAGGTCCATGATTTCAAAAGATTCTGCAACTTACTTGCTAACCAAAGAGACACCTCCTGCTCTAAATTACTCAAAAATCTAGCTTTTTTAGAAGATCTGTAAAATTCAGCCAGTTTGCTCAAGGACACATAGCAATGTCTATTCTAAGATCTGGCATCTTTTGGACATTACCTAGGATGAGAACTTTCTAAATTTACTATTCCTCTGTTTTTTTATGAAATATTCTATCATGTGCAACATATGTTTCTTTATTCTTTTTCATGTTATTTCTTTCTCTCCCTCTTTGTCACATACATCTTTCTCTCTCACAAATAAAATTTGCCTAGAAATCCGTGCATATAACTTTGTTACACAGTATTAAAAAGAGGAAGTATTTAGGAGTTTTACTGTGTTTCGAATGTAAACTATTAATTATACCAATATTGCATAGTTTTGCTCTTCTACTCCCTCTCCTTATTTCATAACTGCGTTTAAAATCTTGTGTGTATAAAGACAAATAGGTAGTAGAGCTAGATTTCTTAATTTTTTTAGTAACGAAAATATGATTCTTTATGTAAAAGTACATGTCAGATTTTTTTGGTTAACTAGCCTGAATTCCAATATATGGTTTTAATTATACTCTCTCTCGTGCGCATGCATCCACTCCGAAAGCAATAGCCCATCCCATTCAAGGTTTTTTTATACTTCCTCTGTTTTAGTTTAATTGCACCATTTGAAAATGGAAACAAGCAGTTTTCCAGTTTCTATCAAAAAGCAAAAAAAAAAAAAAAGAACAAAATACAAAGAGAAGGGATAGGCAATGGGAATTAAATTATAACATTAAGGGTATGTTTGGTTGGGGGTATTAATCAAAGGGAATGAGAATCAACTACACTCATTCTCTTTGATTATGTTTGTTAGGCCACTTTTACCATTGCCATCCCCATTCCTCTATTCTCACACTTTCCCATTCCCACCCATCTATCTTTTGGATTCCCTTTCCCCACCTTCCACCCAACCGCCACACAAACCATCCTAACACCAACTGTAACCACCCACCTCCACTCCCTCACCCCTCACTGCAGAACCCCAGCCCCACCAATCAACAACACCCCAACCCCCTCAACCACCCTCAAAACCCTAACCTTAACCCTAACCACCCAAAAAAAACAACATGCCAGCCACCTCCACCACCCCTGAAACCACCCCAGATCTGCTCGCCACCCTTTGCCGCCCCTCCTACTCTCTTCGCCAACCCCTTATAACCCCCCAACCACCCTCCACAAAACCCTAGGTTTTCGAGCTTGAGTGGTTAGGGTTTCGTGAGGGTGGTTGGGGCCTTAGGGGGGTTATAACTTATAAGGGGATGGTGAAGTGAGTAGGAGGGGCGGAGAAGGGCGGCGAGCATGTCTGGGGTGGTTTCGGGGGAGGGTGGAGTTGGAGGTGGGTGGCAAGTTATTTTCAAATTGGGTGGTTAGGGTTAGGGTTTCAAGGGTGGTTCAGGGGGTTGGGGGTTTGTCAGTGCTTGAGGGGGTGGTGCAAGGGGGTGCTGGCGAGGTCAGGGGTGGTTTCGGTGGTGGTGGCCTGCCGTTTGGGTTGGGGTGGTGATGTGGTATGGTGGTGGTGGTATGGTAGTGGTGTAGTTGCAACAAAACTCATTCATTTTTTAAACAAACAACTACCTAAATCTGACACATACTTTCCATTCTCCATAATTCTCATTCCTAAAGTGATTCTTTTTCCCCTTGTTCAACCAAACAGCCCCTGAGTCAATTCAATTCATCTCTATATTATATCATGAGAGTATGTGATTGTCATGATTCCTAGTAAGCACGGGGACGGCTTCCAGGCCGAAGTTCCCGTACTGGGACAGCTAGGGGTCGGGGACGGTGCGGGTTCGGCTAAAAAAAGTCCCCGGGACGTTTTGGTCATGGTGGGTATGGTAGGGTTACGGTGGGGACATGGAGGATAGTGGTTGGGAACGTATTGGGGACGGATAACAGGCAAACCTCCCGTCCCCAAGACATCAACGTTCAACAATTTATGGGGGAAGAATCTAGGGTTCCAATTGAAAACGAATAGGAGAAAAGAAAAAGGGTAAAAATCTAGGGTTTTCAATTGAAAACTTGACTCTAACCATGATTTATTGGTTGTCGGAGCTAGCCACCACCGTCTGCTAACCTCCGACGCTATCGTCGGGATCAGTATCCGTCTGGCACTGCCCTCATTGTTAGTTTTCCATTTGCTGGTCGAACTCTCTGAGTTCTCTCTTTCCTTTTCTTTTTCTATTTTTTCTCTTTCTTCTTTCTGCTTTCTTTTCTCCTTTGACTTTTAGGGTTTTAGGTTTATTTTTTAGTGGGCCATAGTGGCTTTATGGGATGGTGGGCCTTTTTACTTTTTTTTTTCTTTACTACATATTACATTCTTCTTTTTTTTTAGATTGTTATTTATATCCTTCATTCCTTCTTAAGTACTCCGTATTTGTTTGTTTTATACTCCCTCCGTTCAATATTAATTGAACCATTTGACCAAAAAAACTCTCACATATTTTAATCAAATGGAGCAATTAATATTGCACGGAGAGAGTATACATATATATATATATATATATATATATATATCCTTCTTATTTGTTACTTGCACTAGTTTTTTACTTATTTCTCAATTAGTCTCTTTTTTTTTAATTTTATCATTTATTTTAGTTAATATATATACATATTTTTCCTCTCAATAAATAAATAAATAAATATATATATATATATATGGTTGGGTTCCGGTGAGAAAGGTGCTTATAATGAGAAACTTGATAAAGTAGATATATTGAGGTATAATTATTGACACATCAAACAAATACTTAAGGTACATTATGGAATACATCAAGTATTTTTTTTTTAAACAAAAAAAAAAAAAAGTGGTTGAATTTGCCTTAGGAAATTCGAACCCTGCGAGTGGAAATTAGGAATTAGTGGAATGGGATTGCGAGTCTGCAACCAGTTGCAGAATTGCAGATGATTAGCATCACTGCATCAGTGGAGCGGCGGTAAAACAAATAGCGGAGGAAAATAAATTGTTAAATCACGACCATTCAGCATTTGATCTAAGGGTTGTAATGCCTTCTCACCCTTCTCACCTAATTGGTTCTTCTCACATGAGCCTCATTCTATATATATATACGTACCCGTTTTTTGAATTTTTGAATTTGCCGTTTTCCGATCCCGTCCCCGTTTTTGACCCCGAATCCATCTCCGTGATACCTAGCATGATTCTGATGACTAATGAGGGAGCACAACTTAAGAAATAAATAAAGAAAGAAACACAAGATATTTTAGGCTTGAGGCAGCTTGACATGTAAAGCAAAAGGAAAAAGAGGTTGACAATGCAGGGTTCCCACTTTACAGTAAAGACAAGCGCCAGAATATGCAGGTGATGAGCAGCTAGTAATCTGTCATTACCAGTGTCACATATTTCACTAAGGTGCCTGTGAATCGGGATCCGAAAAAAGTGAACTGTGGTCGGTTTTGGGCTATTTTTTGTCCCATTTTAGCTGAATCGCGAATCAAAGAAGCGAACTATGCCTTAATAGAGAAGGCCTGAGACCTGCCTTCAAGTGCTTGTTTGTAGGTCAGCATACCTTCCATTCCTAAAGCATTTTACCACTTCCTCAACTCACCTTGTGCGCACAGGGGATGCTTTTTAAATTAATGCCAAAATTCCACAAATTCATGTTTTACGTTCACTTTGTTAATACTATTTGTAAGCAATACTCAACCCTTCTTCCTTCTTGAAAATGGATTATTCAACTCCAATACACTTCAAATGACTTCCAATTCACATTCTCTTTCTACAAGTCACCAAATTACTTAACACAAATACCAAATATAATCACAACATGAAAATTTAATTCACATATTTCCTTTCTATAAATCGACAAATAACTTGACACAAACACCGAATTACAATCACGACTTCTCTTTAATTCATTAGTCAACACTAATTCATCCAATTTAAAAGATCCTTTTTCAAACTATAACACAAACACCGATATACAATCTTCAATTCCTAAGATTCAAATGACTTCTAATTCATATTGTCCTTCCACAAATCATCCAAATAAAAAGACACAACCGCCAAGCTACAATAAAGATTTCCACCACTAAGGCACTACCTAAATTATTTGCAAACAAAATTAGACTACTTTTTTTTTTTTTTACTTCTCGCTAATTCAAACAATCAAAACTTTCGTATATCATTTAAAAAAAATGAACAAAGTTTACCTGTATTTCCCTCCGAATATCATTGAAATCATAAAATCGTTTTCCAGGAAGATGCAAGAACTCTCCCCACTCCTCATTACTGTTCTTAGTCTGCAAAAGCTGAAGCACAAGCGGGCGACGAGTACAAATATCGTTCCCTCGCGGCAAGAAATCGCGACCAACAAGCGCCTCTAGAACACTCGATTTGCCGCTACTTTGACTTCCAACAACAGCGACTTGCGGCAAATCAAAAGCAGAATTGCTACCTAGCTGTGCAGCAATATCTTGAAGCTTGTTTACAATTGGAATAACTGAGTTACCTAACGAAGCTACCGCTTCGGGCGACATTGATTGCGAGGGTGGTGATGATGATGGAATTGAATCATCCGCCATTGATGAATGAAGTTTTGAGGAAAATGACAGAATCTGAAACCCTAGAAAAAAAGAGCAGAGACAAAAGAGGGGGTTTTGGGAAATGACTGCTGTTTGTTGAAGGTTTATTTTAATTTCAATCAGAATTTCAGATGGAGAAGAGAAGAGAGAAATGATGGTGATTAATTTTTTTTTTGTAATTATTGAAATGTTTTTTTTTTTTTTTTGTCTGAAATTCTCCAGTTTCTTTGGGTGGAGGAAAGTGATGGATCAATTTGGAATGATTTATTATTACACAGACAGAAATGTGTTTTGAATGATTTGAGCCTCCCTTTGAGGCCAAATTATGTGCTTGTTAGTTTGTTAGCTGTTTCCGGTTAACGTGAATTTACGTGATGGTGCTCTGAGCCCACTTTTTGTTGGACGGTCCTAAAATATTTTGGCAAAATCTTAGGAAATGTAAACATTATTATGGCATGCATTTTTTGCTCCCAAGTCCGAAGAGCTAACAATGATGTTAAAGGTAAGTTCAAATCTTTTCTTAATGATGGTTTTAAAAAAAATGCACGGTACCCGGTTTGAGAACTCTCATCTGGAAAATGTAAGTTGAGATGTTAAGAAAACATCTAAAATGACATTTTCGTAAATTTATCAAACTTTTTAGTGGCATTATCGTAAAATCAAACATAATGTTTGACTTATTTTCAATAATGCCATTAAACAGTTTGATTTATTTACAAAAAATGTCATTTTAGGTGTTTGCAAACACCTCAAATTGAGTGTTATGGGAAAATAATAACAATTTAGTTAGGAGTCTATTACTATATATATATATACATGTAATAGGATGTAATAAGGTAGGAAATTAAATAATAAAATTTCTTCTTCCTTAATCTCTTCTTCTCTTATCTCTGACTCTTCTTCTACCTTCTTCCTCCCTTCTTCTTCTTCTTCCTCTGCTTCTATTCTACTAATACTCTTTACAAGTATAATCGTCTTATAACATTGGTATTCAGAGCCTCTTTCGGAAAATATTGTATTATACATAATATTTGTATAATGGAAGATATAGTTTATTATCTTGAATCGGCTTTATAAATTAATAGTATAAGTGCTCATATTGTCAAATTTGGTAACATATGAGAATATGAAAAATTTGTGTATATATGAGAGGAAAATTCTTATATTTAATTTATAAAATAATTTTATTTAATTAAATATTGTTTTATACTTGATATGAGTATAATGGAAGATAAATGTTTTATCTTTGACTTGCACTATTTATTAGACGGGCAGGTATACTTGATAATTTTATGTTAGTTTATTATGGAGGAAAAATTGCATATTAAGATAATTTTCATTAAGATAATTTTATTTTTTGAGGAGGTATATCCATAATAAAGTTGCATATTATTTTTAAGTATTAATATTATCTTGACATTAAATAGTGAAAGTAATGTAGATTGGTATATGAAGTGTTTTGGACATAAATCCATGTTTTATCACTTATTGTGATTTACTTCAAATTTATATCAATTGGTAATCATGTATATAATGGAGTCATATACATGTATATGCAACAATTTTTATGTATATGATTTTATATAACATGGGGTCGCAAGGGTTTATGCAATATATTTTAACTCGGATAAATAATTATTTAAATATTATTGAGTTGAAATAGCATAAAAATAAATAAAAAAAATGATGGGTTTTAACCTATTATTGTACAACGTAAATGAAATAAAACTCAATTTGACGTCTAATACAACGTTAGATCTCAAATTCAATGAGTATAAAATTTCATTTGATAAGTTGTTGAATACTTGGTAAGATTTTAATTCCAATGTATGTGGCAATTGCTACATGGAATTTATCTTTCATGATTTCCATTATTTAATGGGGGGGAAAGAATTTAGTATTCTTGAAAATCATGATGAATAAGATAAATTGATATTCTTTATTTTAAGTATCACATTGGTAGTGAAAATAATAAAATTTCTGATCTACTAAGGGGTGTGAAACGAAATTTTAAAGAATATGTTTGCAATTATTTATTTATGTTTTTTTTATTAATCAATTAATGTATCTATGGTTCATAATGTAATTTTATTTATTTTATTTAATTGTGGGGGTTATCTCATTCTATTACCAAGTAAAGGTGATGAGGTATAAGTAAACGTTGAATGCATATGTATTTTATGATAAACTTCGTAAATTGTTTCTTAAATATAATATTTAAGTAGTACTCTAAGGTATAATTAGAGTATGTTATGCTTTTGTTATTTATACTCAGATTTATATGCATGTTTTACACTAATATTGTGTGGATGGAAATTTGCATATGGTTATATTTGAGTGTTGATTATGACGGGTTTGTCGTCATGTATAATTTATTTAGTACTCTAATGAAGTCATGATCGATAAATCATTAGTATAAGTGTATATATATCAAAATTGGTAGACATATAATAATGTGTCAAAATTTGTATATATGTAGGAGAAAATCTTATACTTGGATTGATTTATGATGGAAATGATTCCATGATTTATTAATTTTATACTTATTAATAGTATAAAGTGGTTGATTTCTATTCTACATACTATTTAATAGATGGATGTCAATGTCTTATGCAAAAGTTTAATGGATTAAGGAATTATTATTTCTATAAAGATGATTTCTTTATGGAGGATTTTCATAAAGACACTAGTCTTTATGGAGGAGGTTTTATTCTTCATTTACATAGAGATGGTATATTTTTATGGAAGAGGTTTATTCTTCATAAAGATATTATGTCTTTATGATGGAGTTTATTCATTCATAATGATAGTATTTTTTTTATGAATGGTGTTTTAATTCCTTGGAATCCAATGAGTTAAACTTGCATGGTATTTTATATATTTTAATATATAAAAAGATATGTGACAAATTATCTTGTAATTAAATAGATGGTGGAATGATGGTAATAATTTTGTTAAGATTATTTCCATGGTTTATATCACTAGTTTGTGATATGTTACATTGCAATGGTAAACAATGTAGGATTATATTTATAATGTTAATTCACGACTCATGTGCGACGATTTTTATGGGCTTGATTTTATAAATATAATTAAAGTCGTGATTAAGAATTTTGTACATTATAATTTAACTTGGAAAAAATCTTTGGCCAAAGTGTTATCAAGTTAAGGTTGTATAAAATTCTGAAGGGATGGTTAAAGCCTATGATACAATCTCAATGAAATGAAACTCAATTTAACGTCCAATACAACGTTGGATCTCAAATTCAATGAGGTCAGATTTTCATTTGAGTTTGTGAGCACTTAAAATTTTATCATCCCGAGGTAAGTGCTAAAATTACTGCAATGATAAAGGAGGTTGAATTTTAAAATTCTTAATAGATCTTTGAGATTGGCTCAATTGCAGGAGCATGTGCGTAAAGATCTACCTATATGAGTTAGAAGTTTGACCGCTTCATCATGTTTTAGGCTTAACTTGAAACACTCATGAATAGGTACGTACACCATGGCGACATAGGTGTAGGAGGTTAAAGGATACTTGTCTGTGTTCATGTATATTGTTTCTTCAATAATTCGTAGTGTTTGTATAATTCAAAGCTTAGTCTATTATTACGAATGGAATTATTGTAAAGTATACATATACTAAGTAGAAATTCAATTGTTTCGATATTTCTATGCATGAACATGTAGTTGTGTTTTGTGGTACAAGTTGTGGTTTTAGCTTGTCAACATTTATGTCATAAATGGGAGGAAGATTGTTGGAACATTTATGAATAAATGAGCTAAGGCATTGGAAAAAGTAGGCTAGGCAAAAGGACTCACGAGGCAGAGAGGATCTCGCACCCCGCGAGAGTTAGCCTTGTTGATGGAATAATTTTTATTTCATTCCTTATTCCATGCTAAACTTAATTTTTGATTTTAATTGGTTTAATGTGTAAATTGAACTCAGAATTTTTCTGAATTCTTCACATGCTTATGTGCCTATAAATAGGCATATATTTGTTCATTGCAAAGTACAAGATATACAAGAAGAACACAAGAAATTCTGAAATTCTTATACTCACTACAACTTGTTAGCACTTAGTAATGCCTAGCTAATTTTACTAAGTGTGTTTAAACACAAATAAACACAAGTCCTTTTGTTTCTATACTCTTGAGATCACATAGAGTGTAGGGTTCTTTTCTCCATTGTACCTCACTAATCGTTCGTGGTAACCCGGTGATCTAAGGGGCGAATTCGATTAGAAAGAAAGTGTAATTTTCACGCTTTGGAGGGTTTACATCAACACCGTACATCACCAACATTGACCTTATCCACATCAATAACTATAAAAAATAAATCTTTATTTCATTAATTCGATTCTATATTTTGGGTCAAATTGTGAACCAAAAAAAATAGGGTTAAACTTATATGGAGTTTTTCAAATTGACTGAATATTGGGTTTAATGAAGTATATCTACAATTGATTTGATAAAGAGAGGTTTTGGTGATAGAGTTTGATTATCTCTTTGGCATTAACAACTATAGCTGAATTTTGATGCCTAATTCCTGAAATTGTGAATCATTTTGCTAGATGGGGTTTTACGGAGATTGGGGACGAGTTGTGCATGGCATAACATAACAGCAATGGCAACAACACTATTGGAAATAAAGTTTTTTTTTTTTTTTTTTTTAATTTTTATCTCTGATTTTTACCCTTTATCTGGGACTGAAGTGCTGATCCTCCATCTTTTGGTGAATTGAAGAAGATGGTCTGATTGTAGTACAGTAGTAAGTTTTGGAATTTATAATGCCTCCTTTTCTTAAACCACTTAAGCTTTTAATTTTTCAAAATGACTTTATGCTATGTTTGGATATAAGCAATTCATTTGAAATGATAGATTTGGACCAAATTACATGTTTGGCAAGTTAAATAATTTGGAATTGGATTTGACTCATTTACCAACCCAAATGCTTAACAAGCAAATGTTGTGTATTTCAAATACTTAACATAATCATGTCATTTCAAATTCTAAAATCACCCAAACAAATAATTGTCATTTGAATTGTAACAGTTCAATTTCAAAAATTGAATTCATTAATTTGAAATGAATTCCACATATCCAAACGCTACCTTAGTTTATTTGAGATTTACTTGTCATTGTATATGGATTTATGAAATTATGATAGCATTATTTTCATAATTAATTATTCAATCCTAACAATTGAGTTAACATAATCATGTTTATAGTTCCCAAACTGCAACTTTTGCAACCCGAGTACTTAAACTGTAACATTCATCAAAGTTTAGTACTCAACTTTGTTCTTAACTCAAGTAGGAACTTACCCAAGCGCTATTGGGATGGATTGATTTTTATTTTTTTTATTTTTTTCATGGTATAAATCATAGTGAAATTTCTGGTTAAGATTCCTTTATGCATGAAAATAAGGAATATGATTTTAAATCATCCCTTAATTATGCATAATGTATTTCTATTAAATCTTTACTGGATAAATTATGCATAACCTTAATTATGCCAAATCGTTATTATAAATAATTTAGATGTCATTTAATATATACCTTAATTATGCATGTAAATTTTCTTATTTGTTGTTATTGTTTTAATTTATTTTGGAATATGATTTTAATTATGGTATGTGAGTTTAATTATGCTGGCAGTTTTTTCCTTTCAAAATTTTCATTCTAAGGGTGTGTTTGATTCAACTTAAATAAGCATTCCTATGCTTTTTTTATATATATAAAATTCAGATCACATCAGAAAATTTTACATCAGATCAGATAAAAAAATTATAGTTATAATAATAAGTACAATCGGAAAAATTCAGATAAGAAAAATCCAATCAGATCATATCAGATCAGAAAATTTCATATCAAATCAGATCTGATCAGACCAAATCAAAAATTTCAGATCAGATCAAAATATTTCAAATGAATCAAACGCACACTAAATAAAATAAAGTTTTTACGGCATTGGACCAGTGCTCATATTTTATTGGTTGATTTATCAGCTCGGCCTTGACCATATTTTTGCAGGCTAAATAAAATAAAGTATTTATGGCATTGCACCAATGCTTGTATTTATTAGCTGCTTCATAAGCTCGGCCTCAACCTCGGCCAAATTTTTGCAAGCTAAATAAAATAAAGTTTTATGGCCTTGTGTCAATGCTCGTATTTGATTAGCTGGTTTGATTGCCTTATTGGAAGTTTTATGTCTTCCTCACAGAAGGTGCCAAATTGTTTCAGTAAGAAGCAATATGTTCTAAGTTAAGACCATTGTATTTTGTGGAGAGACTATAATGTGTGTTGGTCCAATCATAGATTGAGCTTGAGTACTTGCACAAAAAGCATACGTAAAATGGCTCGGGTGTTTTTCCAATCGTGGAAAAACTGTAATGTGTCTTACTCCCTCCGTTTTACTTTATTCTTTATTATTGAGTTCATTCGGTTTTGAATGATGACAAACAATAACAAGAAACAGTTGAATAACATTGGGGGTTATACAGTTGGTCAAAACCAGTTGAGAATTGTTCCCGATGAATTATGTTGCTGTATTAAGTATTCTTGATTAACAACATTTTTTTTATGCATGGAATAAGGTTTTGAGCATATTTGAAAATATTGGTTGGGAATCAATTGCATTGTTCCATGGACTAGACTGAAACAGTCATGTTTATTTTGCTATGTTTTAACTTTGTTAAATGTGCAACAAAGTAAGTGGTTCCAAGATTTGAAGTAGAATTTGGTTTTGAAGTTGCTTAAGGAAGCTTGAAAATATAAGAGTACATGAATATAGATTAGGCGGGTTATTAATTTGAGCATTTTAGATCTTCATGTAATGTTTATGTGAGTGAACATAGTGGGTTATCAAAAGTGTTAATGTGTGAACAAGTAGAGTTATGAATATCAATTAGGAACGATGGTTATAATAGGTCAAGGGACCAATTACACTTTGAGTTAATGTCAATTTTTTGAAAAAGATTGTCTTCAACTTTTTTTTTTTTTTCAAAATGGGGCTTTTTAGGGTTTTAAATATCATGAAAGTTGAAGCAATGCTAAGTAATAGATTGGTTTCTATAAAAATATGAAAAAATTTTAGGGTTAACAACTTTCCTTAAAGATATATTCTATCTTATTTTTTTTTTTTATGAAAAATTTTCTCTTGAAAATATATCTTCAAAAATTGCTATGGAATTTTGTGGAGGCTTTAGCACTGCATTCTCATGTCTCTTGGACGTCTCCCCATAGAAAAATATTGAGCAAAAACTTTTCAGACATAATTCACACAAAAATGCTTTGTGAGAATTCCATTGAGCAAAATTACACATAATTCTTAGAGTTTAATTTTCACTCTTTATACTTTGTGAGAAAGTGATTTGAGAGTAAATCTGATTGTTATTCGTCTCAAACAAAGGGGTTAGAGATTGGGTATGTTTGTGAGATCAAACATAGATGAGCACATTTAGAGTTGAGTGTGGGGTGAACCGATTGTTAGAGTAAGGAACATGATTGTGTATTTTTGTTTTTTTGAACTGATAATAAAATACATAGGTTAGGAGTATGTAACTATGTATGCCATAGTTGGGCCGAAATGAAAAAATTATGGAAGAGAGAGAAGCAGAATTGGAAGTTTAGTTGATAATTTGCAAATTATGGAAGAGAAATGGAAGCAGAAGCATCATTAGCAAATTACACTAAAAAAATTATGGAAGAGAGAGAAGGGTTGGTGGTCGTGGACTCGTGGTGGTAAAAATGATGGATTTCTTAGTTTATTTTAATGTATTACCAAACATTAACAAATGAGGAAAGAGAGTTCACAAATTCTTATATGCAGCTGCCGCATGGTTAGTAAACCGTGCGGCCAGCTGTATTGTTTCAAATGGTGCGACCGTTTTTAAGGGTTATAAAGTCTTTAGTGGGGTTATAAAGTGTTTTTTGGGGTTACAAAGTGTTTAAGTGAAGTTAATGTATTTTTTGGGTTACAAAGTGTTATTTTAGAGTTACAATGGGGTTACAAAGCGTTATTTTAAAGTTACAGTGGGGTTACAAAGTGTTATTTTGGAGTTACAAAGAGTTTTTGAGGTTACAAAGTTTTTTTTGGGTTACAAAGTGTTTATGTGGGGTTACAAAGTATTTTTTGGGGCTATAAAGTGAGGTTACAAAGGTTTTTTTGGTTTAAGTGGGGTTACAAAGTGTTTTATGGGAGTTGCAAAGTGTTTTTGGGGTTACGAAGTATTTTTTTTGAGTTATAAAGTGTTTTTTTGGGGTTACAAAGTGTTTTTTTTATTACAAAGTGTTTAAGTGATGTTACAAAGTGGGGTTATAAAGTGTTTTTTTTTAGTTTACAAAGTTTAAGTGGGGTTATAAAGTTTATTTTTGGGGTTACAAAGTGTTTTTTGGGGGTTATAAAGTATTTAAGTGATGTTACAAAGTAGGGTTACAAAGTGTTTTTTAGGTTTAGAAAGTATTTAAGTGGGGTTACAAAGTGTTAAATGAGTTACAAAATATTTAAATGGGGTTACAAAGTATATGTATGGGGTTACAAAGACTTTGTAACCCCATACAAAAATCAATTTTGTAACCCCCTGTATATTAGCGCGCCGCACCATTACTTAATGGTGCGGCCAGTTGCACCAAAAACGCGTTGAAGAGAGTTATATTTCTTTCCTTTCCTAACCCTTTGTTTATTCATTTTCTTTTCCTTGAAATGAACAAAACAACTCTTAATTCTTCAGCCAGGAACCAGTCCAATTAGTTACTCCATAAAGTTGAAAGAATTTTTAATTGATAACTGGTGTTTCATTGAGGCGAAATAGGAAGGGTAAAGAGAATCAACTATCTCCATTTTTTTTTGTTAAGGTTTAGTTCACAATTTTATCATTATCTTTCACGGCTTGTTTAGTTGTTAATAATGATAATGGATTTAAAGTGTAATTTGTTAAGGAAAAATTTCAAAATCCCCATGGAAAGCATAGTTTTCATTACAAAACTTGAAATTTCTTCTACCATCTATTATCATGCGGAAGGGTGATATTAGATGGGAATGGATATTTGTGAAGAAAATTAGATAAATTGAAGTAAAGCTAGCACTACCATGGGAATGAATTTATAACTAAATTTGGATGGAAAATCAAAATTCATTCCCATTACCTCTATTTATAACCGGCTACCAAACGGGACGTCAATACTTATTTTGAATCAATTTACCAAAAATACCTTTATCATATCATGATTCCCTCCACCCCCTTGGGACATCAATTCCCTAATTTCCATTTTAACTTCAACCAGTATCTCACCACTAGCAATCAATTCAAGGTCACCACTATGTTCTTCCACTGACTCCACCACCAACAAATACACAACAACCAACATCGATGCTACCACCAACACTAACGGCACCGGCACTACCACCATTGCTAACTCCACAGCCACCAAAACTAGTGCAATTGTCACCAATTGTACAACAAATTAGCCCACTAACCTAGTCAACATGTTTAGCCTTCATCATCTAGTAGATACATAATACGATTGTTATAAGGCAAAATGATGGTGGATGTTGAACATTTGAGAACATGGCCACAGCAAGACGGTGGAAGTATTTGTTACAAGGCTGTTAAATTTGATTGAATATTAGAAACGGGTTTGGGCTATCCAATATGGAAAAGGAGAGTTAGGTCATTTACAAGTAGAGATGGCAACAGATCTTGGAATGATCCGACCCGGATCCGCGAATCCAAATCCGTTTTTGAGGATCTGGATCTTTATATTTTAGATCCGCGTGGATCCGGGCCAAATACGATCTTATGGGAAATACGGATCTGGATATGGATCTTGTTTATAGATCAGCATTAAGATCCGAAAGATCAGCGGATCCTTTTTTAAATAAAACATATACTAAATTAATGATAGTCTTATAAATTATACTACCCAAATGTCCAATACTCCAAAGCCCAAATAGTTCAATACCCAAGTTGATTATGTAACTTATGGATTTTAAGATGTTGATGATGTTAGTTTGTTAGTACTTACTACTTAGTAATGAATTTTAATTTGCAAATTAATTGTGTATGTGATGAAATGACAATTTAAATGCATTAAAAGTTTTAATTGTCTCATTTAGTAGGTATAATTGGATCCGTCGGATCCGGAGCGGATTTGGATCCAAACCAAAAAAACGGAGCTGGATCTGGATCCATCATGATCCGGTCCAGATCTAGTGCGCCGCCATCTCTACTTACAAGCCATAGGAGGTTCATTCCTAAAACCAATTGGTAGTAGGAAGAGTAACTCCTAGACTTATAAGTTAGTTTCTCTTCATCTTCCGATGTGGGGCACTCACTAGTGCACCATATGGGGTTCAACACTCCCCCTCACTAATGAGTGTCCTTAAAATTTAGAGTTAGCTGGAAAGGCAATTGAAATAGTCCTCTTAGGGCTGGACTGTAATGACCCAGATTTTATTGGTATTTTTGCTGATAATTATGTGTGATTATGTGTATTTCTGTGTTAGTTCAAATTTATTTTTGAACTATTTATTTTATTTTATGTGAATAATTTCGATTTAACTCGAAATATTTATTTTTCAGTTTTTATTATTTATGTTAATTATTATTTAATTGATTAGAATTTTATTATTTAATTTTCTAATTAATTATTTAATATTTTGGGTTAAATCTATTTAAGCATGATTCGTCATGCGGTTTTTGTAAATTAGCCCAGCGGATCACGAGAGCCCAATTTAGGCCCAATTCCCTCTCCTTGGCCGGTTTTCTATGAGGCATGGCAAGGTTGCCACTTGCCTTGTGTTCACACCTTAACTAACTCTATAAATAGGAGAGTTAGTAAGGCTTTGGCTCATTTTGTCATCCTTGCTTTTAAACACAATTTGCCATCAAGTTCAAAACACTAATTCCCTCTCATTTGCCTAATCTCACGCCATTTTGATCAATTGATACCCATCAATTGTTCATCATTTTTCCTAGCCCAAAACTTAAAGATTCAAAGTTCATTGATCGTTAGGTGTTCAAACACAATCCTAAACACATTTATTTCAATCAAGATTTATTGTTCGGGTTGGTTTTGGGATCGTGTTCGTGTGGGTTCGTGTGGTGGCAGCCGTGAGGTGAAGCTTTGCCAGCCGTGCGAGTGCAGTGGTTGTGCGTGGAGGTGCCGTGCAAGTGCAGTAGCCGTGCGTGGTGTAGTGGGCAGCAGGGGGTGTCGTGCTCGTGGCTGGGTGCAGTTCGTGGGTTCGTGCAGCCTAGCCGTGCTGTGTGGGCTGGTTTGTGGAGGTGCACCGTGGTAAAGCCGTGCAGCCGTGGTGTTGAAGCCGTGTTGCTTGTTCGTGTGTCTCGTTTCGGGCTGCGATTTTTGTTGTTTTAGTGTGTAATCTTCAATAAGGTAACATGCTTTCTCAACCTTTTTGGTATACTATGTTTATAGTATAGATTAAATGCATGTTTGGGTGATTTGATGATGAATATCCATGATTTTATGTATTATTTCTAATCTAATTTTGATATGGTTTTCATGATGTTTTGATGATGGTTTTCATGATTTTAAGATTGATTAGATGTTGTTATATGATCATGATTATTGTGTTAAAGTTTGATGAATTTTGGATGAGTTTAAGTGGAATTTTCGAATAGATTGTGATGTTATGCGTGTAGTATGAATGTGTTGGATGAGTTCTTGGTTGAAGATCTTGAATCTTGATTGAGTTCTTGGTTGAAGATCTTGAATCTTGAATGAGTTCTTTATGAGTTCTTTACGAGTTCTTTGAATTCTTGATGAGTTCTTGATGAGTCTTTATGAGTTCTTGATTGAATCTTGAAAGTTAAAGAAAATGGTTTAAATAATAAAGAAAGTTAAAGAAAGTGTCTAAGTTAGTTAAAGAATGATTAAAGATTGTTGAATTATGATTGGTTAGACTCAAGAATAAGGCTAGAGGCAGTTCTTGAGAATAACTTCGATATTTTAACTAGTTATTTTCAAGAATCAAGGCTAGAGGCGAATTCTTGAATATAATTTAGTTAGGTTGAGATAATTAAATGAATGAAATGATCAAGATGATTAAATAATTGATTAAATAAGATTAGCTTGATTTCATTTTTAGACGCCTGATACTTTGAGTAAGATTCATTGTATTCGGGTTAAGACGTTGCCCCTATTCCATCCGCGGTATTGGGATAGTTGGAGTCATACTATGTGATCTTAGTGAATTTCCAGTAAGATTGGTTTCACGGGACATGGATTTCCAGTAAGATTGGTTTCATGGGGTTTGGGAGTAAGATTCTCAAATCCGAGCATAGTAGAAAGTTCGAATGCGTAAGATGCGTTCGTACGAGCACAGTCCGGTCTAGAAATTGAATGATTGCGCCAAAGATAGAGTTAGGTTGGATGTCAAGTTGAGTCGAGTTGAGATTACGAGTTTGAGGATGTTCTCGTGTCTTTTTGGGATTTAATTGTGATTATTGATGTTTGATTTATGCTATGTACATGTGTGTTCCCATTAGGGTGAGTCAGTTATGTTACTCGCCACTGATGGTGGACTGTTGTTGTACTTTTCAGGTACTTCAGATGACGATGCTCTTGCTTAGCTTTGGGTTGGGCGAGCGACGTTGTTATTACTGTTATCTGTCGTAGTTACTGTTTTCTGTTGTTTTAGATAGTAATGGAGTATTGTATGGACTCTTTTACGTTGTTTATAACTCTGACGTGTAGTTGGAGTTTACTTGTATTTTTAGTATTTTTAGTTTGACTTTTGGGATTAGTATGTACAAACTTGTGGGTATTTGTACGTTTGTGGTTTATTAATAATATTTCGAGGAATTAGTTTTTAATTTCTTAGGTTTCGAGTTGTAGTTTCTAACTATCTGACTCGTCGGTTTCTTCCGCGCTGATTTAAGCGAGTCGGGTCGTTACATGGACAACCTGGGCTCTGATATCTGTTAAATTTAATTGATTGAAAATTAGAAACGGACCTGGGCAACCCAATATTATTGTGATGACATGGCGCTTTTGCATATGTGTCAGAATTATGTTAATGCTTACGTGACACAACCATAGTGCTTCGCGCACCTTTTAATAGATGCTATAGATACTCATTTAGACCAAACAAAGCAGTACAATTTTCTTTGTTGCTTTATTTCTCCTAATTTTCCTTTCCTATTCCCATTGACTTTCCTTCATATGAACCAAACACCCTAAATATTCAATTCACCCCCTTTTGAGTATATTCAATCCTTCATTTACGTTTTCATTTTTCGTGTTTCCTTTTAATTTTTTCATTTGCTTTATTTTTCCTTTTGTGTACTTTATTCACAACCACTCATTTTAGTGCTTGTAATTCTTATCTTTTCTTTCAATTCCATTATTAGTAAACATTTACAATTCCAATAATAACTTATGTACAATTTATATATTTCCTAACAAGTACATTTAACATTCCCAATTTCAATAATAATTTATGTACAGATTTAATTTTTCTTAATTCACGTGTAAAAGTCAAAACGTAAAGAATAAAATGGAACAAAGGGAGCATAATATAAATATGATTATAAGAGAAATTAATACCTTGAGGCTTTAAAATTGAATACCCGTAAATATAGGTGATTGACTTATATTTATAGCTAGCACATGCACTTTGAGGCAAAGTGGCATAATAGTGGCCTTAAGCTAACCTACTGTCAAATAGCCATGTGTTGCTTGAAGTATAGTCAGGTGGGCCTTGGGCCCAACCTAGTTAATTGAGCCTTCTGTAAGGTTCTTTTAGAGTATTTGTGGTATTTGGGCTTGAGTAAGGCATTTGGGCTTTTAGGTATTAATGACTCATTTAATAATATGGATCATTTATGGTATTCAAACAATAATGAAATAAAAAATCTTTAGGAATACCATTGAATATTCGTATAATCACATGTATACCAATGGATGAAAAACTAGCTAGATTATGTTAGTGGTCAGCCCTCGGGCTACGGTCGGTGTGGATTGTTTACTTGTTGGGTTTTAAGTAGGTCACTTCAGAAGGGTCAATAGTGAATTGAGCTAAACTCCAAAGTGGGTCACTAGTCAATAACATGTGGGCCTGTGGCGAGTTGGCCAATATACAAACAAGTAAAATAAATTAAAGCGAAGAGCAAAAGTAAGAACAAGTTTATACACATATATACATATAATTATTGTTATTAAAATTTTAATTTATTTTTTGACTAAATTACTAGGATATTATTTTTTTGCCCTATATTAAACATGTACAATGTAGCATTGTCCATTATTAAAAATTATGGCCAAATAATAACGTGTCAACTTGACAATAGAGTGTATTCTATCGTCGGGATTGGTCTGGATTGAATAATTTTAAATATTAATATCTTGAGGTATGCATAACAAATCTTTCATTGGGTTATTGGAGAGAATAAATTGACTGAATTAGCTACTTTGGATTAGAATAAATTAGATTTGATTGAATTGGATTGGATTCAGGATTATAAACAGGTAAAGAGAAACATAACCTAATTGTATTCTCATGGGGTTATTGGACCAAAAACACGTAGATACAATAATAGGCTAACAGCTACTCCCTTTGTCCACAAATAAGTGCTTCATTTTGTGGACGGAGGGAGTATATCTTTCACATCTTTTGGGCTCCAGTCTAACCCCTTTTTTTCGTGTTGATAAATGATATGACTCGAATGATGGCGTGTAGCTTATTAGTGAAAAACGAGTTAGGGTGTTTTCTTAGCTTATTATAAATTTGGTTAATAATTGCGCAAATGGTGGAATCCAAAGTTTGAATGCATCACTATTTAGCGTAAGTTGGTGTGACAAGATTATTACGAGGTCAATCAAGAACGAACGTAAATCCTACACTTTAGTGTTAACTGAGTAGGAAACCATTCTCTTGGAGTTGGATTTTTCATTGACGATAAAACGTACGTTTTTACAAAAATGTTTACACATTTTTGAAACTACTGCATGCTGGCCTGTCGCAGTGACATGCATTGAGTTATATTGCTATTTAGGGTCCGTTTACTGGAGTGAAAAATGTTTTCCCTGAAAACAGTTTTCCTATTTTACATCGTTTACTTTGGGTGAAAAAAATAAAATGTAAAACTTTGGGTGAAAACTCATTTTACATCCTATTGGAAACATTTTCCTCCAAATTTGGGAGTAAAACTTATTTTCCGTGTAAGTAAACATTGGAAAATTTATATGAAATTGAGTTTTCCAACGTAAAATGTTTTTCATGGAAAACCATTTTACATCGAAAATGTTTTACACCAAAGTAAACGGACCTTAATGGAAAAAATTTACTACCTACTACTAATTATATATTAATTATGTATTGTGGTTAATATTATTAATTAAATATTATTTATCATATATGAGTTGGAATCCACTATCAATATTAGTGGATTCCAACTCATATATGATAAATAATATTTAATTGAGTTATGTTCACAAATCAATATATACATATCAGAAAATTTGAAAGAAAAATATTAAAAGCTAGACGCGTCAAATAATGAACTAAGGCTTCGTTTACTAGAGCAAAAAATATTTTCCCTGAAAATATTTTTTTCCATTTTACATTATTTACTTTGGGTGAAGAATTGAAATGAAAAACTTGGGCTGAAAACTCATTTTACACTCTATTGATATCCTTTTCCCCAAATTTGGGAGTAAAAAGTATTTTCCGTTCAAGTAAACATTGGAAAATTTCTATGAAAATGAGTTTTCCATCGTAAAATATTTCTTTGGCGCAAGTAAGAGGGAAAATTTCTATAAAATATTCCCGTTCAAGTAAACACGTAAATCAAAACGCGCAAATCGAGGTGAATCGGGACGTAGATCAACGAGCGCAAAAATTTTCCCATCAAGGTTTTACGAGACATTTTAACTCTTAAGGGTCAGATTTGAGGTTGGAATTTGCAAAAAAGAACAGATTCGCCCTGATTTGAGGTCGGAGTTTGCAGTAATGGTATTCTGGCCATTTATATTGACCTTAGTGACACTTGGGGCATTCTGGCTATTAAACCTAACATCAGGGACACCTGAGGAAATATCCCAATATACAATTACCAATCGGTAAATTCGATATAAAATTTTAAAAATTCAAGTTAAATTATTTATTAGAATTTCGTACAAACATTTCCAATTCGTGTTATGGACATTACGATTAATACTGCTAGTATTAAAATGTTAAAAAATTTCACCATGTAATGCACGTCCTACTGCACGTTGAACATTGCCAACTAAAACCAACAGATTCGAATTAAAACGCAATTAGCATCATCTTTTTCCTTTTCCATTTAGGTTTTATCCGCCATGGAAATTATAACAAACATTCATAGATCTAACCAATTTATGTTATAAATCATCAAAATCGAACCACGATTAACTAGTAGCAACGTTTTCACAACATTAACAACAAATTCGTGACTAGAATGAATTATTCGAATCCTTGGAAGCGAATTAATAGAATACCATTTATTAGAACAAATTTCAACCAAATTAATAAAAAGTAATCAATAAACGAATTTATTTGGAATTTAAAAAGAATATGGTGTTATTGATACATTGTGGCAAGAATTATCAGAATTTATGGAGATTTTCGCACTTACTCATCCTTCAATGGAGGTTGAAAGCTTCGATGGAGGTTGGGGATGAAGGTTGGGTTTTATATTGTTTAAATCACGTGTATTAATTAGTTCTAGCTTATATA
This sequence comes from Salicornia ramosissima, assembly GCA_951394345.1. Lineage (NCBI taxonomy): Eukaryota > Viridiplantae > Streptophyta > Magnoliopsida > Caryophyllales > Amaranthaceae > Salicornia > Salicornia ramosissima. The sequence continues at coordinate 42,825,299 of OX596233.1, read as the reverse complement.
TATAGAGGTTCAAGCTTCAATGAGGTTGAAGCTTCAATGGGATTGATGTTGAAGTTTGGATTGAAGTTTAAGCCTTTAACGGGGGATGAAGGTAGGGGGTGATGTTTAATTGTTCAATGGATAAAACTTAAAAGGGTGTGATGATTAATTTATTTTGTTTTATTTGTTAATGATTCCACGTGATTTAAGTGGTACATAATGCTGAATGTTTTTTTTATTATAATTTTTATTCTAATTCATTATTTACAAAAAATTCTAAAATTAATTTTTTTTAAATCAGAAAATACTAGAAAGGAATTCTAATTAAAAAGAAAATCGAATCTAATAAAAGCAAGTTTAACAGTCTAGAATTAATTGACTTTGGTGATCGTTTTTTCGACGACTACCAAAGAATTTGCGAAAGAAATATCTTAATCCATAATTCCCCCCCCCCCCCCCCCCAAGTTCTATGAAAATTAAGGATAGGATTTTGATGGTGGCTTGAGTTATGGTATAACTCATAGAATCATTTTCAAAGCTAAAGACTTGTGAAACAAGTATTACAGGAACCACCAAATAATGGCAATTTAAAAAAAAAAAGAACTATTATCTGATTATTGTTCAGGTTTTGAATTAAATTAATTGCCGACTTGATGGAGGAATTTCCATCGATCTGATGATGGACCTTGAAATAGAAAAAAACATTTTTTTTTTTTAATTTATGAACTATGAACGGACCAGTTCTAAAGGTATGTACTTTCGATTATACCTTAACGGTCCGTTTGGTTATTAGTAATAAATTGTAGTAATGATAATGAATTTATAGTGTAATTTTATTAAGGGTGAACCTTGTAATTTCCATGGAAAATAAATTTTCATTCCCAAGCTTCAATTTTCTTCTCAATTTTATTCTCATCCATTATCATTGGGGAGGGTGGTATTTGATGAGAATGGATATTTGTGAAGAAAATTAGATAAATTGAAGTTAAGGTAGCACCATCATGGGAATGGATCAGATTTTGATTGCCCTTCCAAATTTTGCTATAAATTCATCCCATAATCATGATTTATGACCGGCTACAAAACGGGTTGTAAGAGTACCAATCATATAACATGTAGTTGTAACGCGATCTTTGGCTTTTTCTCTAAATACTACTTCCTCCGTTTTTTTTTAAATTTACTCACATCACTTTTCACACTTGACGAAGCAAAACTTTGAAGATTAATATCTTTAATTGTATATTTGTAAAAATTTTAAAAACTATATATTAAAAAACTACACATGTTGAAACGAATCCAACGAGACCCTACATGACTATTTTTTTTCTTATGTATAAATCACAAATAATAGTCAAAGTAGACTTGTGAATAGTGCCAAATTCAAACTGAGTAAACTAAAAAAACGGAGGTAGCATAATAAAATTAAAATTCAAGAACAGTTTTTTACATGATAAGGTTCATTAGGCCCCTTATGAGGTTCCTAGTACATGACTGACATTGCTCCAACAGTTCATTTCGGGTAATTGGATATTAATGACAGTAATGAGAATGAATTTGTTTTTAAATTTGGAAGGAAGATCATCATCCAATCCGATTGTGGTATTAGCTTAACTCGAATTTATCTATTTTTTCACAAGTATCAATTTTGATTCAATACCACAATTCCTAATAGTAATGGATGATAATGAAAAATATAAATAAAATTAGGATTTGATTTTATTTATGTGAAGATTGTAAGATTTTCATTGTTAAATTACACATTAATTTCATTCTCATTACTACGATTTATACTAATAAGTAACAACCAAACAAGTCATGAGGAAAACGAGTAGATTCATTATATTGTTCATAAAAATCAAACCTTGTCTCTACTCTTCATCGAAAGTCAATCCTAAGTCACCAATAATAACTAACACTTGACTATGGGATAACATAACATGGACTACAGAAGATTTCAACGCTGGTATAGTTGTATACTTATATTAGGCCATTAAAACAATTGGACTTTTCGCCATCTACAAAGGTTAGGCGTCTACACATTGCTATTATCTAGTCTTAAAATGAAGTTTGTTCCTATATATATATATATATATATATGATAAAGATCGAGTAGGACGTTGACAATTTCCTATACTTATTTTTGCCATTTACGAGTATTATTGATCACTTACGTAGGTTTTTGGAACTTTGGATGCTCAAGCTATATGCCTAATTGCTAAAAAAATGTGAATGATTTGTTCACTGTGGTAGGAGTTAGGACTTAATTAGGAGTATGTAATAGGCAATTTAGGCAATTTTATTTTTTAAGGGCATTTAGTTACACATCATATTAATTAGTAATAATCCCAATGAGCATTGTACTTTATCGCATAATCATGTTAATATATATGCTTACTAGTCTTATGTGCACGCTTTGCGTGCGATGATATCAAAGGTTGTTTTTTTGTAAATTTTGAATATTTTTCAAATTCAAGCTAGCCTATTCACATGATCATAATAAACTTTTCCTTTTTTATCAGGTCATCCCACAACAATAAATAAAAAAAAAACGTTGAGTTCTTATATTCTATCGGTTATCAAATTTCTACGATAATCGAAAAATATTTGTGTAAAAACTTATATCAATATGGGTATCCATTTATAGAGAATTCAAAAATAAAATTTTTGGTATTTTTATTTTATTTTTATGAATTTTATATTTTGTAATATTTTCGTTTTAAAAGTTCAAAAATCATAAAAACTTTCCGTAATAATTAAGAGTGATGTTAATTAAATTTTTGGAAACTTATAAGGGGGCAATACAGACTTTTCTAGGGGGGACACCATGATTCCTCCCTTGGCTTATACAATAGAGATTATTTTGAAATGTTAAGTCATTTTGTTAATGATGGAAACAAAATTATATCATTATTAGAAAAGATGCTATTTCCCATCACAAAAATGTCACCCCGTCATAGAAAATGAGGGTCGCAAATGATTTTTCACGTCGTAAAAATATGACCCCGTCGTAGAAAAAAGGGGTCACAAATGATTTTTTTTCCATTGCAATCATGTCGTAAATAAGTCAATTTTATTAGAGTTTAGGTTAGGTATTAGGTGAATTTTTGTTACGGGCTCAGAAATTGTAATAAAAGATCTACATTTACGACGAAAATTATGCCCGTCATTAATGTGTATCCTTCATTAATTTACCATTATTTTGATTATTAATTCTTGTCAAAAAAAAAAAAAAAAGATTAGTAGTTCTTGGTCATAATAATGTATATATATTTATCATGACATGAAGGATGATATGGAAAATGGAAAAGTTGCATTTTACTAATGATCTACAATCATTTGAAATACATATATGGTATTCGATCTCCTTTTTGAGAATTAGTACCTTCAATAGCAATAAATTTTCAATACCTAATCAATTGTAAACATCCTCATTCCTCAAGAGTCAAACCCAACTCTTACTACAGAATTCAAGTTATTCAAGTATGTAGTTTCATGACATCAAAATTAAATCTATACAACAACTACTACTTCTCTAATTATTATATTTAGTAGTTTTGCTAATGCGTTACTAATCCCATAGCTTAATCATCGATCACTTTATCATAATCTTCCCTTGAGAAAATTCACACACAACTTTCTCCATGCTTCCTTGTCCGGATCACACGACTCCCTATATTTAGCCTTTAATTCCGTTGCATAATTATCCTGTCAATCATCACATCAAATTACTTACTAATTAATTTTAACTAAAAAAATAAAAATATCTTATGATTAGTAACAATATAAGTATATACTTAATCTGTTTCAAAATAAACGCAACGGTTTCTATTTCAGATATACTTCCTCCGTTTCAAAATTAATGCAATTATTTCTATTTTAGCAAGTTTTAAAATAAATGCAGCAATTTCATCTTTCTATTTGTAAATATTTTCTTTTTATTTCTCACATCATCACATACCCCACTGTCTCTCTCTACTATTTTTACTCTCCCAACAAAAAATTGCCTATGAGTCTGTGCATCTCCAATTGTTACATTTTTTTGAAACGGAGAAAATATATTTTTTGTGTGTTAAAAATCAAGCTAAAAGGACAGATAATGAGAATCGATCACAGAATTTATTGGACCAAAAAAACATGCAAGGAGCCTGAGCCAACTAATTAAGTTATATCTTTTATCCTCATAATATAAGTGCTAAAGTATAGGTAAATAAATGTTAGGAAACATACATACCCCAATAAGATTCTTTTGTAGAAGACGATCAATTAGGTGAAAAAGAATGTCCTTGTTGTACTCAGGATGACCTTGAATTCCCATCATATGATCACCATATCTAAACATCTCCACTGATGTTTTGTTGGACCGACCTATCACCTCTACTTTTGGAGGCAGCTCCAATACCTTTTCCAACATTAAAATTTCAGGGAAATTAAAGGGAGGAAAAAACTTAGGTTCCACATAAGAAATTGAAGTTATGAAGTATACAAATATTTAGGCCTAAAAAATGTTAATGATATATAACCATTTTACAATATTATTACCATATTACCATTTATACTATTATTACATACTTTTCGGGTTCAGGTTAACATTTCTACGTTTTGTTTTAGCCTAGCTATTTCATATTGACGTTCTTATTTTTATTTTATTATTCCTTAATTAAATAATATTTTTTTCTTTTTTATCCGATACTTACCCTGTACACTAACTTTTACTTCTCACATACCTCCGATCTCAAATACAATTTTTACAATAATATGTGCATTTTTGAGCCTTTAAAAGCCTGTCCAGACCCACTTAGTCCAGTTGTTGACCCTATTAGGACCCGCCCCATTTCTAAAAAGAGTTGGGTCACAAAAATTTTTAATGGGTCGGGCCAAGGTTTTAAATGAATCCCACCCCATTAAACAGGCCTATTTTACACATTCACTTCTTTTCTTGGTCGCTTTTAACGTAACACAGATATTAATATGGAATGGATAAAGTATAGCTAATTAATATATAATCACATGTCAATCGATATGTGAATATTTCTTCCTACTTCTGCTATCTTATAGCTAGCCTTTAATGTTTCATTACAATATTACATACATCAATTTTTTTTAATATTTTATCATAATAAAACTAACCTCATCTTGATGGCATTCAATGATGTTGAGCATAGGAGGAATTTTGTGAGTGGAAAAGAGTTTACTTGATGAGGATGAGAAATGGACTGTTCTGAGCCCAATATCCCAGCCCGAACTAGCCCGACCTGTCTTACCTCCCAAAGCACGGCCCAATATCTGTTTCAATAATCAAGACAATTATCAATAAAAATTCCATTTAATTTAAATTAATGCAAAAACAAAGCTGTAGCGTTACGTACATTATTATTACAAGAATCAACAGCTCTTGACAGATCAGGGGTACGTGGTGGTGGAATTATGAAGAAACAATTAAGTGTATAATATACAAGTCAATGTATTATTACTAGCTACACTAATAATTTTAATTTTCCTCCAGTGTAGTTTTGAAAAAAAAAAAAACTAGAGTATATTCATGTTTCATGACATCATATGTTACGGACTTGATCATATGGTTGTCTCTCATCTTTAAACACCTAAATGCCCTTAACGACCCTTTTGGTTGTTAGTAATAAATTGTGCTAATGGTAATGAATTTATAATGTAATTTTGTTAATGATAAACCTTATAATTCCCATGGATAACAAATTTTCTTTCTTAAGCTTCAATTTTTTCTCATTTTTAATTTTATTCCTATCCATTACCATTGGGAATGGTGATATTTGATGGGAATGGATATTTGTGAAGAAAATTAGATAAATTGGACCTAAGTTAACACTACCATGGGAATAGATTTTGATTTCCCTTCCAAATTTAGTTATAAATTCATTTCCATTACCATCATTTATGACCAGCTATCAAACAGGGTTTGATTCCTTATAGTCTCATGCTAGCTACCAAAAAAACCTAGTAGCTTCTTTACCATGTATATTCAAAACAAATGTAATAATAATAATAACAATAATAATTTTTGTGAATATATACAACCAGTTTTTAATTTAATACATTATTCTCTCTGTTCGATTTTACTCCTATATTTTGACTATATGCATACTATTTAAGTGAAAACTTTAACTTTTTTTATTATGTATATATAGTGATATATAATCTTATTTGGTTTGATTTAATATTTATACACTTATTTTCACCTATTTTAATGAATATCTAAAATTGCATGTATTCCATGAAGTACCTTTTTTAAATTAAAAAAATTGAATGGTCTTTATTCATTGATATAAATACAATTAAAATTATCTAACAAGATATCGATTAATAACAATAATTCATAAAAAGTCAAAGTTATAAACTATGACTAGAAAGAATTAAAATTGTATGTAGGTGAAGATTTGGACCAACAGAATAATTAAATATTTCGTACTCCGTATTAAACAGCAGTAATCCCATACTTCCATTAGGCCAATAGTATTAGACAGTTTGACCTAGGGTCCGTTTACTAGAGCGAAAAATATTTTCTCTGAAAACAGTTTTCCTATTTTACATCATCTACTTTGGCTGAAAAAATAAAATGTAAAACTTTGAGTGAAAACTCATTTTACACTCTATTGGAAACATTTTCCTCCAAATTTGGGAGTAAAACTTATTTTCCGTGCAAGTAAACAATGGAAAACTTCTATGAAAATGAGTTTTCCAACGTAAAATATTTTTCATAGAAAATCATTTTACATCGAAAATGTTTTACACCAAAGTAAACGGACCCCTAATTCAAAGTAAAAGTAAACAAAGGCAATTGAGTAATTGACAATGGTTTTTTTTTTTAGTGCATTATTATATATTAAAAAATGTCAAATTACAAGATTTAATTGGTTGCCGACATGTATATGAAACTCTTAAGTCTTAATTATATATATATATATGGTATGTTCTCTTTGTAGGATTAGATTAGCTGGATTGGATTTGATTATATTTGATTGGATTGAATGAGTTTGAATTTGTTATCTTTAAATATCAATATCTGGAGATTAGATTTCAAATTATATATTAGGAAAGTGCACATTGTACTGTGATCTCAAATAGTTTGGATTGGAGTTGATTAAAATGGCTTGAAATAGATTGGATTAGATTGAGATTATACACTTGTAAAGAAAACATGGTCAATATCTACTATGTATATCTCCGAATTAACGCTTATTATGAGTAACGACTAGCCCTAAAGAAAAAACTTGTGTACATCGAGTGTACACTAATTTAATATATAAAGGAATTAAAGTTATTCTAAAAAATACATATTAATAGTACTTTTCTGTTATATTTCTTTTTGATAGCTTGAAAAAAAAAAATTGTAAGAGAGAAATGGTCAAGGAATAATAAATAAAGTAATAATAACGTAAAAAGTTCGTCTTAATATATATGAAAACTGTGAAAGCTTTTTGGTAAAAATTAATTGAAGCATTTAATTTTGAACAGAGAGTTCAAAATATGAAATTTTAAATCAAGATAAATTTAAAAATACATCGAATGTACACAAAGTTAGTATATAATTGACTAAAAGTTATCTCGATCATAATAACTGTTTACCTCTCGATAAAGTTACTACTTATATTAAACAGTTTATTTATTTATTTATTATTTTTGAGAAGATAAATAGTGAGTTTATAGAATAACAATTAATGTGTAATATTTTTTACAAGGTAAGGTACACTTAGGGGCGGCAAAAGCTGATACGACCTGCTAACACGACCTGAACCTAACTCGAAATTAATAGGTTTGGGTTGAGATTTTTAACCTGAAAAATTAAATGGTCGACACAAACACGACCTGAAATTAAATGGGTTAGGTTCAGGTTAACATTTTCAACTTGAAAACAACCTAAAATGGCACGATTTTTAAAGTTTCTAATTTGATTTCGTAGTTTCAGCTTTGAGGGATGCTTAGGGGTTTTAAAAACTGACATGACCTGCTAACACGACCTGAATCTAACACAAAATTAGTGGGTTAGGGTTGCGATTTTTAACAAGAAAAATTAAATGGATCGACACGAACACGACTTGAAATACAAACGGCTTAGGTTTGGGTCTGGGTTAGCTGACCTGAAAACCTACTGACCTGAACCTGAACTGACCCAACATGATCTATTTGCCGCCCCTAGATACACTGGGCCCAACGCACGGCTGCTATATCAAGATAGCCCTAGTCGACCTTGCCACAATAAATCCTCCTTCCCTTGTTTTAACCGTTTGCAAAGAAACAAAACACTTTGTCATGAAATCCGCAAATACACATCATGTTTAGGACATTCACGGCAAGCTAAACCCTTTTTTTTAATTTTTATTTGTAGCACCTTATCTGCTGTGAATCCGTATGGAGTATTTGTTTTTTTGTTTTTTTTTTTTTTTTTCCCTTTCTTTATGTAATACTCCGTAAGAAGTATTTTATTCTTTGTCTAATACTCCTTATGACGTACGGAGTATTTAGTAACTTAACAAGACCTTGAAACATGGAGGTGCAAAACCATATCAATATGAATTTATATGATCATGCACCAATAAAGTCAACTTTCTTTGAATGAAAACAACTAAGCAATTGTGTATATATGGACCAAAATCACAAACCTTGGCCTTCAACGCTACCAACGTGGAACGCGTGATTATACTACTCTCGCACTAGTAGTATAGAGTGTGATCTTCAACCTTACGGCATTTTCAAAACGGTCCGACTTTTGCATTAACTTGCTATAATCCCACTTTTCTAGAGTGACTTTTTATTTTGGTCCGCCTTTAAGTTCCTATGTATTTTTTCACTTTAGTAAGGTTATGGAACAACGTTTTTTTAGAGATGCTTTGGGTATTGACTTTGCTTGAGAGCCTTATATTGAGATTATCATGAGTTTTTGGGTAGTTTACAAATGAAAAAAGGACCAAAATAAGCAGAAAACCTAGAAAAATGGGATTATAACGAGTTGTACAAAGGTGTGGACCATTTTGGGAAAACTGGACCAAGGTCGAATATTTCATGTGAATATCTCCTTCTATTATATGTGTAATAGATTTAAGTGTATGCTTTGTGTGTGATGATATTTTAAATGTATCTTTTAGTAAAACGAACGTTGGTTATTCGAAAAATTGAAATACGAAGTATATATTATTTGTCAAATTCATACTCATTATCATAATCATAAGTAAACTTTTCCCCTTTCAACTGGCCTTTCACAGCAATGAACAAAAGAAAAGGTTTATTTAATTTACGGAGTATATTCTATCGGCTATCAAATTTCTATGATAATTAAAAGGTAAAATTTTGATATGATCAAATATATCAATATCTCTATTATATAAGTCAAGGGGGAGTTATGGTGTCTCCCTGGAAAAGTCTTTGTTGCCCCTCAATATTTTCCAAAAATTTAATTTGAATCACACTAACCTATTATGAAAAGTTATTATAATTTTTCAACTTTTTAAAATGAAAATATTACAAAATATAAAATTCGTAAAAATAAAAATACCAAAATTCATATTTTTAAATTCTCTATAAATTGATATCCATATTGATATAGTTTGTCACATAAAAATCTTACCTGTCGATTATCGTAGAAATTTGATAGTCGATAGAATATAATAAAAAATCATTTTGTTTTTTTTTTTCATTATTGTGGGATGGGCTGATGAAAAGAAAAAGGTGTATTATGATTATGTGAATTAGTGTTGATTTATTTTAAAAAATAATTTTTCAAACAAACAATTGAAACAACCTTTTTTTTATACAAATTGAAAGATACATTTAAAAGATCATCGCACGCAAAGCGTGCATAGAAGTCTAGTAGGTTTATATTTATAGAGAATTCAAAAATATGAATTTTCCTGTTTTTATTTTATTTTTAAGAATTTTATATTTTGTAATATTTTCATTTTAAAAGGTTCAAAAATTATAAAAAAACATTTCTAAAGGGGCACCATGGCTCTCCTCTTAGCTTATACTAGCCTTGTGTTTTCAAAAATCGAATTTTTTTGTTCGATAAATTGAAATATTTTTTAAATTCAACTCATTCACATAATCGTAAACAAACTTTCCCCTTTCATCCAGTCATTCCACAATAATGAATAAAATCGACTATCAAATTTCTATGATAATCAAAAGGTAAAATTTTTATGTAACAAACTATATTTAAATGGGTGTCTATTTATAGAGAATTCAAAAATATGAATTTTGTATTTTTTATTTTATTTTTACGAATTGTATATTTTCTAAAATTTTCATTTTAAAAAATTTAAAAATTGTAATAACTTTCCTTAATAAATAAGAGTGATGCTATTTGAATTTAATTTTTAATAAATTTTTAAGGGGCATTATGGACTTTTCTAGAGGGGACACCATGGCTCCCCCTGGCTTATATAATAGAGATAATAGAGAATATAGATCATTTATGTGTAACTATTGGTTGTTTTATAAAAATAACAAGGACCACTAGTTATTTATTTATTATTTAAAAAAATTAATTACTCTCTCAATTAATGAGAATAGGTGACACATAAATAAATGGTAAACTAGGTTAGGTAGCTGCCCATGCATTTGTACGTATTCAGTTAATAGTTGTATTTTTTAATTTTTTAATTAATTATAATATTTTTTTTAAGAATGAAACTAAAACTTAATAATTCATCAAAAAATGAAAATGTATCAATTTTTTTAATTACTTTTAAGATTATAGCATATGCCTATTTTGAAAGTAATTTTGTAAATATAAAGTTTAAGCTCATTTATAAGAATTTCAAAATGGAAGAAATATAATTTAAAATGAATAACTTAAAAAAGAAGTGTACGAAAGAAAATGACACAATTTGAGAGAATTCAAAAAGTTTTATTAAATATAATTAAATTAATAATTGAAAAAAAAAACAATTTCTTACCAAAAAAAGAAAAATGATATATGTTTTTTTTTTTTTTTTTTAAATAAAGGTGTCACATGGTAATTTTTTTTTTTTTTTGGTGATATTACATGTGTCATTTCTATGTTTTAAGGTGAATTTTAATATATTAATAATAGGTTTAGATATAAAGATAAAATATTTGGAATCATCAATATAATATCAACTACATTCAATTATGTTCTTGAATCTACATATTTAACTTCCACATACTTCCGAAAATTATGAAAGTGACTGCATAAATCTAAGGGTTAGCAGTTCTTTTATAATTCAAATTTTACGGGTCAATTATGTATTAATATTTATTAATTTACACTTCTCTTTACATTTATTAATCATGCATATTATACACATATAATTAAAGTATATACTTTAATTGTATGCAGGGGGTGTTGGGTGGGTGTGCAAAAAGTCCCACTGTACAGGGCCCCGTTATATAAAGGGCTTATTTTTTTTGTTTTTCTTAGTCATTTGTCTTAAATTATTCTTATATTTTTATATAAAGTAATGATTTTCTACTAAAATATTTTTGGATGTATACATGTATTGTCTAAATAATATCAAATATTAGCATTTATTAAGATCTGAAGAGCATAAGTACAATTTTAGAACAGGACCCCCAATAACTCCGATACGGCCCTGATTGTATGTGTATAATATGGTTGTCATGACTCATGGTCAGTGGTCACTCTAGCATTTCCTTTCGAAAAATTTGTCATTCTCTAGCCATTAATACGCATGGCAAATAGGCAATTCAATTCAAGTCACCATCAACGAACAGGCCAGGTATGCTATAAGTTGATACTTATTTATATTTATTGGTATTTAATTGAACTTATTATAATATTTTTATTACTATTATTTATTACTTATTGGTACTTATGAGAACTTGTTAGATACTTTTTTTTTAATATAAGTTGAAGAGAACAAATCATATAGGAATTGAGTATCACATTGCATATTCACAAAAAACTAAAATTATCAATCACCTAAATTAAAATATCCACCTTTGATATACAATAATGCCCAGTGAGATACTCAGATCCAACTCAACATTAATTGTTTTATTTTAATATTCTGTTAGTAGTCGACTAGTGGGCAAGAGTAGTCATCTCCATTAAAAACCAACTTATATGTACATTTGGGTAATTTTATTTTTTATGAACATTAGATGGATAAGTAGTACGTGGGGGTATGAGTTAAAGTAGAGAGTATGTGTATGAGACCATTTACTTTAAAAGAAAATGCAGCAAACTATAGAACACATCCTAAAGATGAATATATATATATATATATACATATATATATATATATAGGAATGGAGGAAGCAATTTATTATACGGAGTATTAAATTTGAGAAAATTATTCGATGAATCTTAAGTTGTTAGCCCTCTAAGACACATAATATCATAATATTAAGAATTAAAATATTTGCTATAAATTGGAGTGAGCAGCGCATTAAAATTAATGTTTCAATGCATAATGGAGCAATAATAAAAATCCAATTTTAGAAGGATTATAACCCTTATGGCCCGTTTAGTAGTTGGTCATAAATGATGGTAATGAGAATTAATTTATAATTAAATTTGAAAAGAAAATCAAAAATCCATTTCCATCAAATACCACCCTCTCCGACCAATGATAATGGATGAAAATGAAATATGAGAACAAAATTAAAGCTTGGGAATGAAAATTTGTTTTCCATGGGGATTATAAGGTTTCTCCTTAACAAAATAACACTATAAATTCATTACCATTACTACTACAATTTATTACCAACAACCAAACGGGTCGTTATAATTATCCAATCACATCCCTCAATTTGAATTTCACCATATATTGTATTTTACAAATAATGTTACTAGGCCCAACATGCAACTCCTCTCACATAAGTTCTGGTATGAATGGAACTCACAAATTAAACTATCAGTTGCAAGGTACACTCATATGTCAGTGTTGGAGCTCGATCCTCAAATTTCACCATATACATGGGGAACTTATATTGTATTTTCCGAGAAATTTCAACTTCGAGTCCATTTGGTAGGATGTAAAACGTATTCCCTGAAAATTATTTTCTATTTTACATTGTTTGATTTTAAGTAAAACATTAAAATGTAAAACTTGGTGTGAAAAATTAAAGCATTTTCCACCTTGTTGAAAATATTTCCCCCCCAAATTGATAGGATAATATTTTATATCACAAATAGAAGGAAAATGTTTACCGTCACAATTGAAGTAATTGATTTTTAGTCCACGCAAATAATGAAAAATGCTTAAAATGGAAAATCATTTTACATGCAACCAAACAACGGGAAATCTTTGTGAAAATAAATTTTCCAATGTAAAAAGGTTTTTCATGAAAAAACATTTTCATCTGAAAATATATATTTTACACTCTACCAAACGGACTCTTCATTTCGGACTATCATGTAAATGATCAAGCTTGCGAGTTCATTTCGCACTTCATATGATGCACTTTCACCATAAAAAAAATCAATTAAGTTTATTTAAACTTTCAACAATTAATTTTATCTAAATTTTACCATTCATCTTAGCTAATTATGAAGCCCAATTTTCATGTAAGATACAAGCCCCGAAATTATTAAGTTGGCCCCTGTTAAAGGGGCACGTCATTTGCTATAATTCATGCCTTCACGGTATCGCTTTCATTTTTCACAAGCGTGATCGATCACCAACCAACGATACAAAACAAAAAAAGGACCTTTTCATTCTTTTTATTATTCTAAAATAATGTACAAAATTGACAAGTAATTCTCCATCTCTAATATAGTATAAAATAAAAAATATCAACACATGAGATGAGATGAGATGAGATGATGTTCCATTTATGTCAATGGCCACGTTTTAAAAGTTTCGGGTTATTTTCACTGGTACACTTGAAAATTTAACAAATCCCACTGGTACACCTGAGTTTTTTAAATTCCCAATAATAAACCTGAGTTTTTGACAATTTCCAAATGTGACATTTATTAACCAAAACCGTTAACTAGTTGTCTCGATTTATGTGCAATTGGGTTGTGTGACAAATAAATTACACAATCAAAGGTTTTTGTGGTCATTTTAGCCCTTAATGGATCAAATTTGAGGTCAAAATTAGCAAAAAAACGACAATATTCATCTTCAAATGCGTGCTAAAAACTAAGATGAATAGTAATTTAACGAAATATTATGTTTTAAACAGAATATTCCTTAAATGAATTGTAATTTAACGGAATATTGTGTTTTTAAACGGAATATTATTTTTAAATGTCACATTTGGGAATTGTCAAAAACTCAGGTTTATTATTGGGAATTTAAAAAACATAGGTGTACCAGTGGGATTTGTTAAATTTTCAGGTGTACCAGTGAGAATAACCCTAAATAATATGTAGGGTGTTATCAATCGTTTTATTGTGTTAACTAATCTGTCTTTTTATTAGACTTTTTTTTAAAGGAGTTTATTAGACTAAATTGAACTAAACTACACTAAAATTTTATAAAATAGGTCCAAAAAAAGCATTTGTCTATCTAATTACATGAAATTATTAACTACCCGGAAATTAAAGTTGACCACACGCATTTGTAAATATTTTTTATCATATGTCTTCTAAATTGAGCTAGATGACTAATAGTAAATATGTGTGATACCTGATTCAAGATACCACCTACATCATCAAATTAAAAAATATATGATACTTGATTCAAGATACCACGCACCTCAATAAATTAAAAAGATATATAGTCACGTATGTCATACCATAAAAATTAAAGATATTTTGGATTTTTTAAAAATAAAACTACAAAAATGCAAGTTGTTTTATTCATCATTTGAAATACTTTATTTTTCATGCATGTCGAAATTAATATCTTTACTTGTATGCTTGTTAAAATAATAAAAAATACAAGACAAATTCAACGATACCTGCGTTAGTATGTTACTATATTTTTCATTATAGGCAAAATTCAAACTTTATTTAAAGTAAATAACATCAACCATGAAAATTTTAACATTCGCAAATAATTAAAAACTTAGTGTAGTACAAGATTCTTTTTGTTAGAAATATAATGTGAGAAAATTGAAATTTCCCATAAATATTAAAGTTATGCTTTGAAGTATTATACTCCCTCTATTTTTTTTTTAATTTATTCACTTTCCATTTGTGGATGTTTTTTTAGTTTACTCACTTCTTACATTTATTCTCCTACATTTATTAATTTATGATTTCGAAGTGTATTTTCCATATTATCTCTTTTACTTTTGACTAATTTTAATAAACTTACACTTTTTTCCATACTCTCTCTCTCTCATTTTTTATACAACTTTTAATCATCATTTATTCTTTTTCTCCAACTCCCAATAAATTTTTAATTTTGATAAAAACTCAAGTGAATAAACTTAAAAAAACGGAGGGAGTAATAAATAGCTTGGTCCCAAGTTATCCAATGTCTCACCTAAGTGGTGAAAAATCAAACCTAGTCATTTACATAAGGAATTGTTACCCCTCGGCCTTTATGAGTAAGAGATTAAAAATTTACCAATCATAGCGTTTTTAAACATTACAATAAATACATTTTTATGCATGTTGAGACAAAATTTTAAAGATTAATATTTTTTATAAAGACTATGAATACTAGATAATAAAAATTACAAGTTGAGATAAATCCAACTAGAGCCACGCACATAACTATATTTTTCTTTGTGTGAGTGATAAATCACAATCAAATTGAAAATTATGAATAGTGTCAAAAGTACAATCGTTAAAAACGGGGTAAGTAAATATTCATATTAGAAAAAATTAAAAAAAAACAAAGAAAGAAAAGAAAAGAGGGGGGGGGGGTACCTGGTGACCAAAGCAAATGCCAAGAACCTTAATCTTCAAGGAATCCAAAAGAGAAAGAAGATTCAAAAGGTTACAGATCCAAACATCATTAGAATGAGCATCACTACAACTTCCAGTAATCACAAACCCCTCATACATTCCTAATTCCTCCTCATTGGGGAATTCATTCCTTGCTACTCTATACACATCCCACCTTTCTCCTTCTTCTCTTAACATTCTCACAAATACCCCAAAATACCCTCCATATTTCTTCTTCACATACTCTGGATCTTCTGCACACAACAACACTCCATACCTTTTCCCTTTCCCTTTGTTCTTGTTTGGTTCCCCTAGTAACTCATCACTCACCATCTCTTCCTCTGCATACTTGGGAATCATATTCACCATTTTTTTTTTCTTTTCTTATTTGAGGAATGAATTGAAAGGAAAGGAAAGAAAGCAGGGAATGGTTGCTTCTTCCTTATTTGCTCTGTTTTTTAATTTTTGGGTTTTATGTGATTATGAAGGAAGAAAAAGGTGGGATTTTATAGAACTGGATTGATCACTGTTTACAATTGGCCTGTCTTTTGGCTGTCCCCCCTTTTTTTCTTAGATGGATTTTTATTTTCCCCTATCTCGATTTTTATTTGTCATATTCATTTTTTTTTTCCATATTTTTTTAGTAGTGTATGTAATACTTTACCGGACTCAGTTCAGAACTTCCGATCATTTATATATAAAAAAATATTCGTTGTAATAAATATTTAACATCCTCCTCAAAAAAAAAAAAAAAAAAAACCAATAGTTCAAAACTCGTGTCACGGGCTCACGGCGGTCTTATATTATTTGAATTTATTTATTTAAATTTTAATTTAATCTATACAAATTCTGTTTGTTTACCGTCCACGACTCCACGTAGACGGTTCAATGAATTTACTTTTTTCTTTTCAATTTTCGTGACAAACCGCTACTGAAGAAAACCGCTACTCCAAGTAGAGGTTTGTGTAAAAAAATACAAGTTTCCTATGTAACCTATCTGCTTTCAACCTTTACAAAAAAACAAAAAATTACTGCAACCGCTACTGCCAGTAGCGGTTTCTTTATTTGAGAAAACCACTACTGGTAGTAGCGGTTTATCATTAAAAAAACGATTTTTTGTCTATGCTAACTTGGAAGGTAATTTGAAAATTTATATAAAAGTGAATGCATTTTGGAAATTAATAAACTTCACAGCATTATTCATGGAAAGAGTTCTAGCTATTTTTTTCAACTTTTTGATTAAACAAAATTTTGATAAACCTTGGGATTATTAAAATATAAATAAAAAGACAATTGAAATGCAGCTAAAACTATGAACTTATAATTGCATAAAAGATGATAGGGTTTTTCTAAGCTATGACCCTGAGTTTTTCGCCTTTCTAAGTTGTGCCCATGCTTTTTGAAACTTTTAAGTTGTGCCCCTCAACTTAGGTTTTTTAATTAATAGTGCCCACTCCGTTATCTCAACGTTAATAAATCCGTTAAAAGATGTTGTATTTTGGGGGAGGGTAATTCTCCCTCTAAAATTCTAGGGTTTGTAGATGAATTTCGCCTTTTATTTTAGGGAGATGCATTATTTGCAGGGCAATGTATAATTTATTTTAGGGAAATACATCAATTATAAAGGGTGGAAATCAACTAAAAATCTTAGAATTTTAGAAGGGAAATTACCCTCCCATGAAATGCAACTCCTTTTATCGGATCTATTAACGTTGAGTTAACGGAGTGGGCACTGCTAATTAAAAAACCTAAGTTGAGGGGCATAGCTTAGAAGTTTCAAAAAGCATGGGCACTGTAAGCATAAATTTTATGATTTCTTTAATGAAATCGTAAATCACAAGATCTAGACTAAACATGATTCAACCAACATAATGCAAAAACAATAAAATTAATGAGTATGACTAACCTTGATCCATGATGATAAATAATTGAAAGATAACAAGTGATTTTCGTCCCTTTAGCCTTCCCTTCTATGGTTCTTTAATGAATAAGAACTTTTGTGTAAGTTATGTTATAATTTTATTAACCTCTATACAAACATACATATACATATATATATATATAAAGGATAAGTGCAAACTCATGAAAGGTTGTAACCTTTCATAAGTGTCTTTTCATGTAAGGTTGTAATCCTTCATAAGTGTCTTTTCATGTAAGGTTGTAACCCTTCATAAGTATTTTTTCAAGTAAGCACCTTTAATATCATATATATATGTACAAAGAGATTAAACACAAAATACTTACTAGCATTATTAGGCAAGGGACGAGGGAACACCAATACTCCCGGATTTTAAAGTCATTAATTGAAACCGATTCATCACGGTGTCACCGTTTATATTAAAATCTAATAATATAATATAGACTTAGTCCTTTTATAATTAAACCTAAAACACATAGGCCACATTTAATATTTATGTAATAAATAATTCTTACAGGGCACAACTTAGAAAGTCAAAAAACTTAAGGGCATAGCTTAGAAAAACCCAAGATGATATTAAAAAAACAGGTTTGTTAGTTATCATCCCAATTGTTTGTGTGCAAAATATTTACAATTATTTTTTAGCATTTTAATTTTAATTATTTGAAAAGAATAATTAATGTATTTGTGGAAAAAATTTCACCAAGAGATCGACATGTGGCAAAACAATCCTTATTCCTGTATATTACTACTTTAATAGTAAGTAAATGATTAACTTTTTTATTTTTGTTATTTTGTAACTTAGGTCTTGTTCATCTTAAAGTAATAATCAGAGTTGACAAATGCCTAGTTTACATTAAAAAATTCATCCAAATTTATTTTAACTCTTTTTATTTTTTAATTTAAAAAGAAAATATTAGTTATCATGTGTAATAAAAGAAAACCTTAATGTGTAATAATCTCGGGAAAATGAACAACGTATTAGGGGTAAAAGCATCACGAGATTCAATTCCATTAGGGAAACCCTAAAATGAAAACCGACCGAAAAAATAAAGGCTCAGATAAAACAAAAATCAAGAACACTAGATTACGAACCCAAAAACTAAGAAGATCACATAGCAAGAAATACTTGACCTAAAAACTAAGGATATTAAAAACAAGAGAGAGAAGAATAAAGTGTACATTTACCAATTCGCAGCGAACAAGACAAATTAGCGAAGAGGTGGGATGAATTTGCAACAAACAAAGTACCGCACTGTTGGGGCTCATTTCTTGATCCACGTAATCAGGCTGAAACAAAGCAGTAGTTGGTTAGGAAAGATTAGGGTTAAGACTAATTCAAATTAGTATTTAAATTATTGTTGTAAGTGCCTATTTTTTTATGAGGAGGAGGTTGACCCATTTTTTTTAGTAAACATTGTATTAGAGCATCATCTATAAATAAGGTACTTGTATCATTTTTAGGGGATCATCATCCATCAATAACAAAAAAAAGTTAATTATTACTCTCCCACTCACACTCTAATTGCTCAATAATTTATTGTTTAATGTTTAGTTACTCTTATTCATTAAACTTGCTCATATTACAACCTGCATCTCATCAAAACTCTTGAGCATAATCCACTGACTTATATCTCACAATCCTACTTAACTTCAATTCCATCAATTTATCATTATTTTATAGTAGAATAGTATCTCATATCAATAAAGCATTCTACCCTTCTCTCTAAATTGATATTATTCTGGGTCATATTCTTTAGCAAGTTCATGTTATCAAACTAGTATTATATAGTAGATATGTTAGTATAAAGTGAAAGTATTGGGTCAGACGGTCTGACTAAACAATTTTTTCAGACGGCTGACCCATATACCCACTTATAATAGTGAAAAACTTCGAGAGGCTATAACTTTGCGCTCGGGTGTCGGATCGGGGCATATAATATGTCGAAATTGATTAATTTTTCGAGACGAATGCAGCTGCAAATACCTGAAGGAGATCTGGCCACCGGAAATCGCCAAACGAGGCCTCTAAAGGCCTCAAAATGCAAAAAAAATATCCAGGTTATATTTTGTCCAAGTTAGTTACAAAATGTGTTCAGGGTTTACAATATGTGTCCATGTTTAAACAATATGTGTCCAGGTTTACAAATGTTTTCAGGTTAACAATATGTATCCAGATTTGTCCAGGTGTGTTCATATTTGTTCAGATTATTCCATGTTTGTCTAGATTTGTCCAGGTTTGTCTACATATGTCCAGGTTTGTCCACATTTATCCAGGTTTGTCAACATTAGTCCAGGTTTGTCCACGTGTGTCCAGATTTATCCAAATTTGTCCATGTTTGTCTAGATTTGTCAAGGTTTGTCTATATTTGTCCAGGTTTGTCCACATTTGTCCAGGTTTTTCCACATTTGTCCACATTTTTCCAGGTTTGTCCACATTAGTCCAGGTTTGCCCAGGTGTGTCCAGTTTTGTTCATGTTTGTCTAGATTTGTCCAGGTTTGTCCACATTTGTCCAGGTTCAACAATATGTGTCCAGGTCCAACATTATGTCACTAGGTTTAACATTTTGTGCCCAGGTTCAACCATATGTGTCCAGGTTCAATAATATGTGTCCAGGTTGAGTAGAACTGGTCTGACAGTAAGCTTACTATCAGACCTGTCCGACACAAAACCTTCTCTAGTATAAATCGTCCCACTAGAAATCATCATCCACTCCACGTAAAGCAACCCACATAAAAACTCTATACTACATTATTAAATCTTAAAAACTTCAACCATTAGTTGTATAACCTAAAACTGGTGAAGTTGCAACGCCACAGTTTATTTTATCCCATTGTTAAAGCCTATTCATTTTTTCGCACAAACATTTTGGCACCCATCGTGGGGCTGATTATCCAAAAACCCTACAAAAAACCAACTCAAAAAATACCATAAAGAGCCTTGAAAATTCGGTATGTCAGGCGGATCTCTACCCACCATAGCGGATTTGGAGAGACTTATGGAAAGACAAATTGTCGCCATGAACGAATCTGTCAATCAAAAGATTTCTCTAATCCAAAAGAAAAATAATGTGTTGAGATCTCAGGTCTCATCAGCCATATCCATTGCCACTAACGTGAGGAATGGCCAGAGACAAATCGCCCAAATGCAAGAGATGTTGTCTAAGATCCCTGGCTCCCTATGACAGCTATGCAGATTCGCCTTTTGCTCCCCATATTGCTATGATGGAGATCCCGAGGAAGTTCGTCATACCCTCCATGAAGATGTATGACGGAACTGGAGATCCAACAGACCACATTAACCAATACAAGCAAAGGATGATGACGATTCCAATACCAAGAGGCATGAAGGAAGCTTGTCTTTGCAAAGGATTTGGAGCGACAATGACAGGTTATGCTTTGACATTGTTCATTAATTTGCCTAACGGACAAATTTCTTCTTTTGCAGGTATGGTGGACTTGTTCAACATTCAATTTGCTACCAGTCGAAAGATGAGGAAGCAGTCTGGAGACCTTTTACCGCATTGTACAAAGATGAGACGAGCCCCTAAGCAGAAGATGCAGATTGTCAACCCCGATGTACTTACTGTCATAGAGGCGTTCAAAAGAGGCTTGTCATGCGAGTCAGAGTTATATAAAGAATTGACTAAGTACCATCATCCCACCTTCGAAGACTTCCAAGCTAAGGCCTTGACTTACGTTCGGCTGGAGGATGACAAAGAAAGCTATTATTAAAAAAGACGACTTTGAGACATGTGGATCGACGAACTAACTTACGACTTAGACATGATTGACGAATTGAACTGCATGAAAAAACTAAGTAATTATTACTCAAGTTATTATGTCATGTGTTGTCTTTTCTAATTTATATTTCTGCTACGTTGACGTACTGTGACATTCTGTCTTCCCTTACGTCGTCTTTTCATTTTGTATTATTATGTCATCTTTTCTTGATGTCTTCTTGATAGAAGGGATTTTCACCAAATAAAACCCCCGTCATAGTAAGAGTGGGGGTGTCGAACACGGGGAAGGTACGTTACACTAGTATAGGCATGAGCGTCGAATGAGCTTGGTCAAGTGATGGTCGTGAGAGGCGGAGAGAACTACGGGAACTAACTAAAACTACACTATGAAAACAAGAATAAAAGGGACAGGGTAAGAGATCCACAACTCATACCACCATGAATTATGAATCAATCGAAACTTAGACTTTGGTCATGGATAAGGGGAGGTCGTTCTAAGATGACACTACTCTTTCAAGCTAGTGTGATGACCGGCAAGACATACACAAACCTACTTTCGTTGCGGAACATCTAACTAGTCATAAGCACAAATCACGAAGACCGTTAACTTTCCCTTGATCGAAGGCCCAACTTTCGTGGTGCTTCCATCAATCGGGCAAAGGAAGTCATCATCCACGTTCACCTTTCGGTCCTTCGATGGGGATTCTTCAATGAATCCTATGTTAGCTAGACACAAGACTCAACAATACCGAATCCTTTGGTACCGACAATTCCACAACCAAGTCTAAGACACAAATAAACCACAATCATGGAGGATTTGAGAAGTTTCACTCAAACCCTAGAAATTAGCTACTCACACATAACTAATAAAAACATAATTAAAACTAAAACTACATACACAATTTAACCTAAAACTATGAACAATAAAAAACAACTAAAACCAACAACTAAAACCTAGAAAAATACAAACTAAACTAGTAAGAACAACGATAAAATCAATATAAACAACTAAACAAACATGAAAATAAGCAATAAAACTAACTAATTAAACAACAACAACAACAACTAGAAATCAATAGCAAACAACAAAGAGCAAGGAATCAAAGCAATAAAAGAAAGCAATAAAAGTACCTTGAAGAGGAGAACAAGAAGAAGATGAAGGGAAACTAAGAAATTTGCATAAATAATCAATAACTAATGAAGTTTAAATTACAAGAGATATGAAGAAGAAAGCTTAAAACTAACCTAAACCCTAACTTTGAGCCTCTAACATCAGCTGCTGAGCAAAATGAGGGGAGGGGAGTATATATAGTGCTCCCAAAAATACATGAAAAATAACCTAAAACAGATTAAATGATACGAACAGGGCCTTCTCAGCGGCCGCTGGGCAAAGGTCAGCGGGCGCTGCAGCAAAAAAATGAGCTACTGTCTGTTCTGGCCAATTCAGTGGGCGCTTAGAAATCTCAGCGGGCGCTGTAGAGGCCTCAGCGGGCGCTGGAGTGGTCTCAACGGCCGCCGGACAGCTTGACAGTCAATTTTAAAAACATCATAACTCCTTCATTTCTTATCAGAATTTAGCTTATGACTAGGAGTTTCGAAGCTATCAGAACGAGCTTTAACCTATAACTTGAATTGCCTTAAAATGATAAGTATGTAAAATGTTATGGCCTTTCAAAGTTGACCTATGCTCCAAAAGTGGTGATTGTGGTCTTAGCTTTATTGTAGAACACTTCTCAAAGCTTCTCGGGACCTCTCACGACCCTTGTCGGCTTTTAAGAATCGGTCGAAAACACACAAAATACCTACATGAATGAACGCAAGGCATAAGTAACGCAAAAGTGCTCAATTATTAGCAAAAATGGCAAGCAAAGGCATTATTCAACGCAAACGCAACTAAGACCTAAACTAAGCTAAAAAGGCCTAAAACTAATAAAAACAAGCTTAAAAACAACAGAAAACAAGTTAAAAGAGTCCAGGAAATCGGTCCGAAAATGGACCTATCACTTCTTACTGTATGACATCGTGTCACTTGTTCTTTTCCTCCCCAATCATAACTTTTTCGTTCAAGTAAGTTTCCTAAGTCTATTTTCAAAATTTCAATTGTCGTACTTTCCTTTAGTCAAAATCCAAACTGACTTGAGCGTCGGAGAGTTGTTGACGGAAACGCCAACGTTCAGTCCTAACCCTTTGTGATGCAGTTTTGATTTACGAAAATGATCAAGGCATTCAAAAGAAGAATATCAGATAAACTAATGATGATTCCGTCCCACTGCGGATGAGGGTGACAAATTCAAACCAACTTTGTCACGTCATGCCAGGTATACCTCTTTGCTTTATTAAGCATAGAGTTTACCTATGTGACTAAAAGGCTTGGCCAGCCTACTACGATTGCTTGACGACGAGTCAAGTTAATGACGAAATTGCTAAGTTGTGTTTTCACAACAATGCAAACGTTCATTAACAAGGACCAATGCACAAAATTAAGCAACTGTCATCAGTACAATGACGAAACCACTAAGACATGTTCACATGTCACAAAGTGGGCGATCATACACATGACAAACAATGCAACTGTACGTAGATAAGGCTTCCCAATATGTCGACGTATGACTTTTCAAAGCATTACTAGACATATGACACAAGCTCCGCCGAGAAAACTAATGACATAAACTCGGGATATGGCAGAAATGCAGATGGCAAAGTACATAAACAATGTTCACGTAATTCGATAAAAGACAATTTAGAGGTTGAAAAGGGACAATCCTTATGGATACATTCTTTGTCATTACAAATAAGACATTGTTCACAAATTATGTTAGTTTTTGCTTTTTATATCTTTTTTGCAGGACTTCCAAGATGATGTCATTTACTGTCTTCTCTCCTTTAATGACTTCCTTAGGTTCGATGGTTCAAATCTTTTCACTTTGTCTTATGACGTATTTGCATCTGGTCGTCATTGTTCGACATATGTTGTTTTCCTCACTCCGACGTCAAATCAATGCCTTTTTTTCTACTCTTGGCCAAATGATGTCTTCCCAAGCTTGTCAACCTAACTTGACGTCTTCTCCACTAGTACGACGTGAACTAAAGTCTCTTGTCTTAGAATATCTATGGAAGATCTTGTCGTAGCCCTACCGACCCCTAAGGTGAGGATATGGTCGCTGATAGTCGTTCGGATTTTAGAAGCATTGAAGGTTCAAAAGTAGTTATAAGACGATGGATGACTTTTTGCTTCAAAGTTGGAGATCGAAAGGTGAAAATTTGACACGTGACTTATCGCCATTAATCTCTACTTTTGAAGACATAGATTCTCCAAAAATAGAGATTGGGGGGCAAATGTTGGGGCTCATTTCTTGATCCACGTAATCAGGCTGCAACAAAGCAGTAGTTATTTAGTAAAGATTAGGGTTAAAATTAATTCGAATTAGTATTTAAATTATCGCTGTAAGTGCCTATTTTTTTGGTCAAGGTTGGCCGATTATTAGGTTATGTGATGGGGAAGTGGGCTAATTCAAACTGACTATTTCATGAAGTTGTTCCATGTGCCTAGTTAATAGGAGGAGGTTGAACCATTTTGTTAGTAAACGTTGTATTAGAGCAGCATCTATAAATAAGACACTTGTATCATTTTTAGGGGATCTTCGATCAATAAAAAAAAAAAGTTACTGATTACTCTCCCACTCACACTCTAATTGCTCAATAATTTATTGTTTAATATTTATTTATTCTTATTCATTAAACTTGCTCATATTACAAACTGTAACTCATCAAAACTCTTAGCATAATCCACTGACTTATATCTCACAAGCCTACTTAACTTCAATTCCATCAAAGTATCATTATTTTATAGTAGAATAGTATCTCATATCAATAAAGCATTCTACCCTTCTCTCTTATTGATATTATTCTGGGTCATATTCTTTAGTAAGTTCATGTTACCAAACTAGTATTATATAGTAGATAGGTTAGTATAAATCCTCCCACTAGAAATCATCATCCACTCCACGTAAAGCAACCCACGTACAAACTATATACTACATTATTAAATAACAAAAACTTCAACCATTAATTGTATAACCCAAAACTGGTGAAGTTGCAACGCCATGATTTATTTCATCCAATTGTTCAAGTCTATTCATTTTTTGGCACGAACACGCACCTTCAACCATAAATGGAGAAAATCACAAAGCAAATTCAAGATCAAAATAAACCCTATATTATGAATCCCAACCTTAAGAAGATCACAAAGCAAACCCAAAATAAAAAACCTCACTTCTAGAAACCCTTAAATTAAAAGCTAAGGACATGGGAAAAAATAAAGAAAATAATGTGCCTTCACAAAATTCACGAATTAGCGAAGAGGAAGAACCGCAACTTCAAGACAAAATGCAGAAAATCACAAAGCAAACTCAATATCAAGAAGACCTTAAATAAAAAAAAACCCTTAAACAAAAAATTAAGAAAATAATGTACCTTCATTAATAGGAAAAACCGCAGAGAGAGAAATCAGGAAATCAGGCTGAGAATAGGTAAAAACTATGATGAAGAAGAGAGAAATGGGAGCTCAGCAACAAAATAAATTAGGGTTTTGATTCTAACCATTTGGATGGAGGAGAAAAGAGATATAATTTCTATGACATCATCAACAAGCCCATGGAGCGTAGGATCGGCTCACTGTTCAAAATGAATAGTAAGTGGGATTCCGGCTTTTATAAGTAGTATATGTTGGTATAAAAGTGGAAAAAGACCGTTGTATATTATTTTAATCAATAATTTTGGTATACTAAATGGATTAAAGTAATTCCAATTGCATTGGAAAGTAGACTTCAAGAGCTTTCCAACGATAGGTCATAAGCTCAATTTTGATAAGTAATGAAGGAGTTATGACGTTTATAAGTTTGTTGAGTCAGTGATCCATCGCTGGCCGCGACCAAGGGGCCTGTTGAAGCATTTCAGATCCAGTATCTCATCGCAGGCTGCGACCTAGGTCGCGGGTCGCAATGTAGTGACCACTGCGGTTTCTCGGGGGAATCTTTTCTTTGTAACATCCATGTTTATGAGAGTTGATTGCCATGTTTATTATGGTCTTTATTGCGGCAATTACATTCTGATTTTTACAAAGACTCTACAATTCTCTATGATGCTTATATATAAAACCTTTTGGTTCATCATCTTCAACAACACAACTACAAATAATATTACTCATATAATTTTTCTAATTTTCTCATTTTCTAAGAAGGTCATTCTCATTTTTCCTTGGGCATAAGTGTTCAAAGTCCAATCTTTCTCCCTAGAGTGCCATAGTGAGGAAGAAGGTGTGATACCTTGAATTACGTACCGGCAACGACTATAGTGCACCTTGATAGTGCTGGAATTTTTTTTCAAGTTAGTGGATCTCAATCCACGACACACCTAAGTTCTTGTTTTTCTTTTCCATTGTTCTTGTCTCAAGTTAAGTTGTTCATCATTGTATTTTCTTATTATACATATTTATAAACAACAGTTTGAAAATGAATTATGGCTACCAACAACGGAGTGAACAAACCATTTTTTTATCTCTCTAAATTGGAGACATTGGATTGAAAAAACTATAAGAGGTGGTCTCAAAAGTTTCTTATCTTCTTTGAGCAAATGGAGATTGCTTACGTGATTTACAAAGACGTCATAGAAGAGATTAGCACCGCCACCGCTTCCACGGAGCCCCCCACCGAGTCACAAAAGGAAGCCTTGAGAAAGAAGGAAAAGGACAATAAAACGGTATGTGGACATCTTCTTAATCATATGTCAAATACATTGTTTGATTTGTTTGTTAATTACAAGTCTAGAAAATATATTTGGAATGCTTTGGTGAAAAAATATGGTGTGGATAATGCGGGCAAAAAGAAGTATGTTGTAGGAAAATGGATCAATTTCAAAATGCATGACAACAAGCCAATCATGGAACAAGTTCATGAATATGAGAATTTGATCACCGAAATTCTTAGCGGAGGCATGAAGATGTGTGAAACTTTACAAGCCAATGTGTTGCTTGAAAATTTTCCGCCTTCATGGAATGACTATCGGAATTCTTTGAGGCACAAGAAGAAAGATGTAACACTTCAAGAAATCATTAGTCATATGAGGACCGAGGAGGCCAACCATCTCAAAGATAAGTTCGAATCTCTTACCCTTAAAGATTCTAATGCTAACCTTGTGTAAACTAGTGTGTCGAAAAAAGGTACAAAAATGGGAAGAAGAAGGATGACAAAGGAAAGGGTAAGTTCGCACAATAAGGAAAAAATCAAAAGAGTAAAGGAGCTTGCTATGTATGTGGAGCTCTTGGTCACAAGGCTTACAAGTGCTCAAAGAGGCATGGTGCATGGAAAACCGGTAACAACTCACAAGCCCACTTGATTATTGAGGACAATGACATAATCGCCACCATTGTTGAAGTTAACTTGGTGGAAAACAAGAAGGAGTGGGTCTTGCATACTGGAGCCTCTAAACATATATGTGCAAACAAGGATTTGATGGTTGAGTTTGAAGATGCTAATGATGGAGACCATGTATACATGGGCAATAATAGCACTGCCCGGGTCCTTGGCAAGGGAAAGGTGCACCTTAAACTCACTTCAGGCAAAACCTTGTTTTAAAATAATGTTCTTTATGTATCCTTTGTAAGGAGGAATTTAGTTTCGGGAGCCCTTCTCAACAAATCCGGTCTTAAACTTGTCATAGAGGCCGAAAAGATAGTCATGTCTAGGAATGGCGAGTTTGTTGGAAAGGGTTACCTTAACAATGGATTGTTTGTGTTAAATGTAATGAATAATAATAGTACTTGTTTTGCTTACTTGGTTGAGTCTATGGATATTTGGCATTGTCGTTTGGGACACATAAATGTTTCTTATTTTGAAAAGCTAAAAGAGATGGATTTGATTACTTTCACCAAAAATAAAAATGTTTTCAAGTGCCCAATTTGTGTTGAAGCTAAACATGCAAAGAAACCATTTAAGCAAGTGCCTTTAGAAGTACTAAATTATTAGAATTGATTCACTCAAATTTAGCAGACTTTAAAAATTGCACTAGTAGGGGCGGAAAAATTATTACATTTACTTTTTTTGATGATTTTTCTCGTTATACAAAAGTTTATTTGCTTAAAACAAAATATGAGGCCGAAAGTGCATTTTTAAAGTATAAAGCCGAAGTTGAAAATCAATTGGATGTCAAAATCAAAAGAGTTAGAACCGATAGAGGTGGTGAATATGGTAGATGTTCTTTAAAAGAATTTTGTGAATTAAACGGTATTGTGCATGAAACAAGTGCGCCATACACCCCCAAACAAAATGGAATTGCCGAAAGGAAAAATAGATCTTTAAAAGAGACTATGAATGCCATGCTTCTTAGTTCCAGTTTACCTGATGGATTGTGGGGAGAGGCTGTCATATCCGCATCCTGTGTACTCAACAGAGTACCCCATAAGAAGTTGAGTAAGACCCCCCCTATGAACTTTGGAAAGGCTATAGTCCAAATTTGAGTTTTTTTAAAGGTTTGGGGGTGTTTGGCCAAGGTGAGACTCCCAAATTTTAAGAAAACCACTATCGGGTCTAAAACTTTTGATTGTGTGTTCATTGGATATGCTAAAAAATAGTGTGGCCTATAGCTTTATGGTTTTAAGTGACAAGTCCATTTGAGAGTCTAGAGATGCAGTGTTTTTTTTTTCTTCAAAAAAGAAAAAGAAAAGAGATGCAGTGTTTTTTGAGCATTTCTTCCATATGAACAAGGTGTCTTCTTCATTGTTTCGTGATTCTAGTAAGGAAAAAGGAGTCTATTAGTGAACCATGTTTAGACCTCTTGACTAGTACTGGTTCTTCCCCACCTCCACCTAGTGCGGAGGAACCAAGGAGAAGTAAGAACGAGAGCTAGGATCGATCCTTTGGACCAGATTTTTTGACTACCTTCATTGTAGAGGGCGGTGACCTTAATGTTTTTAGTGAGGATGATGTTGTCTTTGTTTCTTTTAGAAGAGGATCTCAAGACTTTTAGTGAGTCCATGAAGTCCGTTGATGCGAGTTTTTGGAAAGAGGCCATCCAGAGTGAGCTAGATTCAATTAGGTCCAATCATACTTGGGAGTTGTGAGAATTGCCTAATGGGTCTAAGCCTATAAGTAGCAAGTGGATCTTCAAAAAGAAATTATGACCGGATGGTACTATAGAGAGATTTAAGGCAAGACTTGTAGTTAGAGGTTTTACCTAAAAGGAAGGGTTGGATTTCTTTGACACCTATTCCCCCGTGACTAAGATAGCCACCATTAGGGCTTTGATTGCTTTAGCTGCTTTAAATGACTTAGTGGTACATCAAATGGATGTTAAGACGAATTTTCTTAATGAAGACTTAAATGAAAAGATCTATATTACCCAACCCGAGGGTCGTGTTGTAGAGGAACAAGAGCACAAGGTATGTAAACTTAAGAATTTTCTCTATGGCATAAAACAAGCACCCAAGCAATGGTATGAGAAGTTTGACCAATCACTTAGAAGCAATGGTAGTGAATGCGTCGGACTCTTGTTTGTACTCTAAATTGCTTGCTTCTTCTTGTGTGGTTATAAGTTTGTATGTTGATGACATGCTTATTGTTGATTCTAACATGAATGTTATGAATGAGACTAAGGCTTTTATTTGTACGAAGGTTGAGATGAAGGACCTAGGAGAAGCCAATGTAATACTTGGACTTCGGTTAACGAAGACTAAAGACGGTTATGCTCTAAGTCAATCTCACTATGTGGAAAAAATCCTTAAGAAATTTAACTCCTTTGATGTTTCTCCTTGTAAGACACCATATGATGCTAACATGAAACTTGTCAAGAATAAGGGCTCAAGTGTGTCTCAAGATATGTATGCAAAAGTAATTGGAAGTGTGATGTTCCTCATGAATTGCACACGTCCGAACATTGCATATGCGGTAAGTAGACTTAGTAGGTACACACACAATCCAAGTCATATGCATTGGAGTGCCCTCAACTGACTATTGCGGTATTTTAAACGAATAATGGAGGTATGCTTGCATTTTAATCACTTTCCTAAATTTTTGGAAGGTTATTGTGATGCTAATTGGGTAACCGATAATGATGAAGTGTCTTCTATTAGTGGTTATATTTTTATGTTGGGTGGTGGTGCTATTTCATGGAAGTCTTCTAAACAACCATGTTTAGCACGCTCCACCATGGAATATGAATTCATTGGTCTTAAGCTTGCAGGTCAAGAAGCAGATTGGCTAAGAAGCCTCTTAGTAGACATCCCATTGTAGGGGAAAAGGTCTTCACCGGTGTCAATACATTATGATTCTCAAGCTGTCATTGGAGTGGCGAACAATAGTAATTACAATGGAAAAAAGAGGCACTTGCGGATTAGACATGGATCGGTGAGACAGTTGTTGAAAAATGGGGTAATTGCCCTGGACTATGTAAAGTATGACTTGAACTTAGAGGATCCTTTGACGAAAGGGTTGCCGCATAAACAAGTTGTATTATCGTTGAGGGGGATGGGCCTTAAAGCTCTTTGATACATTACGATTATTGGCTTATCCCTATGGCGTGACTGGATGGTAATGTTGGTTCGAGGTTGAGCATATTATGCTCTTAATGAATTCTAATGCTTGAGAGACGGATGTAAGAATTCACCTATGTGGATGTGAAGGCTAGCCACCTTCTATGGGACACAAGATCTATTTCCCAGAGCTTCCACTAGTTTTTTGGGGTTTTGTACTTGGCTATAAAAGGCACAACATAGCGCGGAGGTTGAAAAATCTTGGATGGAGATATGCAATGTGGGGGTACTGTTTTAAATCTTAGAGTTTCAAGGTTTGTCCACTCTTTGATCAAGAGTTTAAGGGTTTCAAGGTACGTCCACCCTTAGATTCGTAGAACATAGTCCTATTTTGCTAAGCAAGTACTTTCAAATAACTTTTGTGATATTACTTGTTATGTGTTAAAGTCCTCTTATGCCCAAGAACATCTCTTTCCTTTCCATTCTATATATTTCTTTTCTTTTCCCCTTTTAGTGGGGGATTGTTGGTATAAAAGTGGAAAAGACCGTTGTATACTATTTTAAACATAACTTTTGGTATACTAATTAATTGAAGTAATTTCAATTGCATTGGAAAGTAGACTTCAAGAGCTTTACAACGATATGTCATAAGCTCAATTCTGACAAGTAACGAAGGAGTTATGACGTTTATAAGTTTGCTGAGTCAGTGACCCGTCGCTGGCCGCGGCCAAGGGGCATGTTGAAGCATTTCAGATCCAGTATCTCATCGCGGGCCATGACCTAGGTGGCAGGTCGCGATGTATTGACCGGGTTTCTCAGGGGAGTCTTTTCTTTGTAACATCCATGTTTATGAGAGTTAATTGCCATGTTTATTATGATATTTATTGATGCAGTTACATTCTAATTGTTATAAAGACTCTACAATTCTCTATGATGCCTATATGTAAAACCTTTTGGTTTATCATCTTCAACAACATAACTACAAATATTACTCATATAATTTTTCTAATTTTCTCATTTTTTAACAAGGTCATTCTCATTTTTCCTTGGACATAAGCGTTCAAACTCCAATCTTTCTCCCTAGAGTGCTATAGCGAGGAAGAAGGTGTGATACCTTGAATTATGTACCGTCAACAATTATAGTGCACCTCGGTAGCGCCTGAATTCGTTTTCAAGTCAGTGGATCTCAATCCACAACACACCTAAGTTCTTGTTTTTCTTTTCCATTGTTCTTGTCTCAAGTTAATTTGTTTATCGTTGTATTTTCTTATTATACATATTTATAAACAACAGTATAGGATATATAGGATATTTCCATTAGTGATCTGTCATGTACCCTTTTAAACATCTAATCTCTTCATTTTGAAAACATTTTTAGTTGATCCATGATCCTATTTCTGTATATCTCACCTTTACTAATTGCAGTGGCATAGCCACACTGGTGCATGGGGGGACGGTCGTCCCCCATCTTTTTTTAGAAAAAAAAAACAAAAAAAAAACAAAGGATAAATAAATTTCTGTGTGCATATAAATTAAACAACATTAACAAGTATAGCTTAATGGTTTGTGTGTCAAATAAGACCTTTAGAGTGTAAGGTCACAAGTTCAAGTCCCACTAGTTTACTTTTTTTTAATGTTTGTTTGCTTTAAAAAAATTCATTTCATTTAATGTTTTTCCAATATACTATTATTTTATTTTACATGACAACTCTTCATTTTATGTTTAGTTATGTTTTCAATATTTCCATTTAGTGTTATTTTTATTCTTTTTTCTTTACCTTTTCCCTTCAATTTTTTTACATCTTTCCGTAGATAATTTTATTTTGTGACCAATTCCATCTTTTTAATAATATAATATAAATATGCTAATTAAAAGCATACCTATAACTTTTTTTTAAAAAACCAAAAGAAATATTAGTTGTTTATTTTTAAAAAATATAGATATTCTTTAAAATAATCTAAAGACACTAATATTTCATAGTCTTGGATCTAATAGTAAAATTTGAACAAAAGTATATGTTCTAGTTTGCAAAATTAAATAATTTTCATATATTTAAAATGACATACTTTAAAGATCAAATTCCTGAACACAACATTAACTAGTATATTTGAGCTACCTTGAGTTTTCTCAGCTCATAGATTTTTTTTTTATATAATATCCCTCATATAACAATTTTTTTTAATTATTGAGGGTATAAGTTTTGAATACGGTGAAGGACGGACACGTTATACCTAATTGGTAAGTTTGTACTTTATGATATAATCATGAAATTTAGTTTGAATTTGTCATTTTATCTTCATCGTTAAGATTGTCGCAAATTTGTCCCCCCAAGTTAAACTTCCTGGCTACGCCAGTGACTAATTGTGTATGTATTCTATATACTACAAAAAAATACTACTATCATAATGAAAAATAAAATTCTAAGGGCTTGTTTAATTCAGATTATATTCAGTTCAGTTCAGTTCATCTCAGTTCAGTTTAGTTCAGTTCATCTCTATTTAGTTCAGTTCAGTTCATCTCTATTAAGCTAATGTAAACGAGCCCTAAGTTATTTCTTTTAGTTTTTTTGGCAATGTTTCTAACTTCTAAGGGATTTATATGCAGAATTTCAAAAAAAAAAAAAAAAAAAAAAGGGATTCATATGCAGTACTTCATTCTTGTCAGTTAGTCACTGAAATATTATCAATGAAAATCACTGATATGATGCCATCCTACGCCATTCTGCAGCAACATTGAATACAAGTTTTATATGAAAAAAGTAAGTGAGTACTCTGTATATATGATCAAACCTCTTCACATAATATGCACTCAACTCTTTTGGGCGTTCCATGCTTTATATATGCTCAGTATAGAGATATACTAATTTTTGTTACAAGTGTACTTTTGACACTATTCACAATTTTACTAATCGTAATTTGTTACTTATATGTAAAGAAAAATATAGTCATTCGGAATCTCGTTGGATTCGTTTCAACTTATAGTTTTTTTTTTATTATACATAATTAGACATATTAATCTTCAAAGTTTTGTTTCAGCATACATAAAAAGTTCTTTGTTGCAAGAATTTATTTAGGAAGTAGTATTACTATGAGAAGGTATTTTGTCAGACCGGTCTAACAGTAACGTTTCTGTCAGACCAGTCCACTGGACCTGGACACATATTGTTGAATCTGGACACATATGTGTTTAACCTGGACACATGATGTTAAACCTGGACATGTATTGGTAGACCTGGACACATTTGTAAACCTGGAAACAGAACTGGACACATTTGAAATATGGACACAATTTGTAAACCTGGACAAATGTGGACAAACCTGGACAAATATGAACAAACCTGGACAAATCTAGACAAACATGGACAAATCTAGATAAATCTGGACACACCTGGACATGCAAACCTGGACAAATATGAACAAATCTGGACAAATCTGAACAAACTTGGACAAATCTAGACAAACATGGACAAATCTAGACAAACATGGACAAATCTGGATAAATCTGGACACACCTGGACATGCAAACTTGGACAAATGTGGACAAACCTGGACAAATATAAATTAACCTGGACAAATCTAGACAAACATGGACAAATCTGGATAAATCTGGACACACCTGGACATGCAAACCTGGACAAATATGAACAAACCTGGACAAATCTAGACAAACATGGAAAAATTTGGATAAATCTGGACACACCTGGACATGCAAACCTGGACAAATGTGGACAAACCTGGACAATTATAAACAAACCTGGACAAATCTAGACAAACATGGACAAATCTAGACAAACATGGACAAATCTGGACAAACTTGAACATGCAAACCTGGACTAATGTGGACAAATCTGGACAAATATGAACAAACCTGGACAAATATGAACAAACCTGAACAAATCTGAACACACCTGGACAAACCTGGATACATATTTTTGACCCTGCATACCTATTTGTAAACGTGGACACTTATTTGTAAACCTGGACACATATTGTTTAAACATGGACACATATTGTAAAACATGGACACATTTTGTAACAAACTTGGAAAAAATACTTTTTTTGCATTTTGAGGCCTTTAGAGGCCTCGTTTGGCGATTTCCGGTGACCAAATCCCCTTATTTGCAGTTGCGTTCGTCTCGAAAAATTAATCAATTTCGACATATTATATGCCCCGATCCGACACCCGAGCGCAAAGTTATAGCCTCCCGAAGTTTTTCACTATTATATTTGGTTATATGGGTCAGCCGTCTGACCAGATTGTCTGGTCAGACCGTCTGACCCAATACTTTCACTATTATTATTGCTTCATTTTGTCCCTTAATGTTGCTACATTTAGTTATTTTTTTCAAGGATTTGTATTAAATTGGTAAGTAGTATTTGGGGTAGGATTAAAAATTAGAGAGTGCGTGTGGACCATTTACTCTAAAAAAAATGTAACAAATTTTAGATAACAACTCAAAAAAAATAAAATAATATGTAGCAAACATTTAGTGACGGATGGAGTAGCACACATCGTACTAGTCATGAAATATCAAATAATTCAACTGGTTATGCTTTCATTTTTTTATTTTTTGGGAAAAAAATAGGAGTATATTAATTACAAAAAGCACAAACCTCCAACCTTTCCTTCCCCACCTTCTATGATGCTAAGGGTTTGGGATCAAAATAAGAGGACATTAAATCAAGAGTTTATTTGTACTTTTTATTTTTCACGTAGTTGGACAAAAATGGGCCACGTTGAGCCGTATTTTGATCTGGAGAATGTATGGACGGGGAAAAGATTCCTGCCTCAATGGGAATGGAACAATGCAGAAGAAGCAATGGTGATGGATTTCCCTTGAGTCGGAAAAAGCCCATCAAAGAGAAAGAAAAAATTTACGGTGTATGCAGGGCGAATTACTAATGATGGATAGTGACGATGACATGATCACCATGGAAGTTGACAAAGGCTCGGCTGGCCCGACACAGCCTACAGGGGTCCATGAAGATTTTAAGCTGGAATATCAGAGGCTTCTCCTCAAAAAAGGAAGCCATTAGTAGTTTTATGTCTTATATTAGTAGTTTAGATATCTTAGACTTTATTTTCTTGTCTGAAACTAAATGTAATGCTGTATGTCTTCAATCTTTCTTTTCTAAATTAGGTTATATAGATTGTCTAGGGGTAGTGTAACACCCCGTATTTTTGGAGTTAGAATTTTTGAGAATAATTTTGTCTTTCTTGTGTCTTAAAAATTTATTTCGAAAACTATTAATGAATTCCCTGTTTTACAAATGGAAAATCTTTTTAAAATTATTTTCCAGGAATTTATGTTTTTAATATTTTATAAAATATGGCAATGTAATTTCCTTTTGATGGATAATCTACATTCTTTCATTTGGCCTCAACCCGTTAGGTTCTTAAAACCTATCTTAAAGCAATTCAAGGTTGTGGACCGACTCAAAATTTAATGTTGAACAAATGACGAGTTGGCTAAGTAGGGGTTAGAAGTAATTTTAGTCCCTTCTTGGTAACCAGACTTGAATAGCCTTTTCATATGATTTCTGGCCCAAGTTATTAAGTTAGTCTATAGTAAGCTTAATTAGAAAACCAGGCCCAGATCTTTAACCTCATCTTGTAAAAAACCAAAGCCCAATGTTCCTCTCACCCATACAACCATTCGGCCCCTCCTTAACTAATATTTTCTTTAATTACTCCTTTCCTATTTTTAACCTTAATTAGTAATCTATATCTATTTTTGACCATCCTAAAATCTAAATTTTGATCTCCTATTTTTCCTACTACAATTTAGGAAACCTATTATCTCTTGCACGCCAAAGCCCACGAATTTCCTTGTTATTTTCTTTTAATTAATTTATTTTATTTCCAACCTAAAATACTAAACCATATCTATGTTGACCTAACCTAAAAGTCATACCTTTTATCCTAAACTCACTAGTAAAATCTAGGGAGAAAAACAAACCCTTTACTCTATTATTCCACACGGCCCCCATAATATTTTAAAGGGGAATTCCACAATTGCTTACCATCTTTTCCTTATCAAACAATTAGAATAATTGACAAAAATACCTCTAAAAACCTCTTGCTTAGAATTTACCCTCAAGATTGGAGCAAGAAGTAAAAGGAACATCAAACAGCCGTGTGACACTCTTGAGCTTTTCGAACTTTGATCTTGTTAAAAGGTAATTAGTTTGTTTTATTTAATCTTTAGGATTAATTAGTTATATAATTAATAGAATAGGTTTAGAACTATGTAGGATATCTTAGAATCATGTTTGTGTATTTTTGAATTTCATGTTGAATTATTTCTATGAATGTCGAGTGCCTTAGACATAATCCTATGAATATTTGACAAGTTTACTTCATGCCTTCACCTTATTCTATGATTGTAATATGATTCTTGCTACTTGGAATTGTTGAATTAACTATAGAATAATTTATGAATGTTGTATGCAAGTGTGTCGTGTGACACCATTAAGGTTCGAAAGTCTTTGCATGATAAAAATTAATCTTTTTGCTATAATCTTGATCTAACTTCAATCTTTAATGATAATATTGAATTAGTTATTAATCTTGTATAGTTCTTGAAATATAAATATTTAACCTTGATAATTTTCTTGATTGAACCGTGTGAAGATCTTGATTTGCCCATCAATTGGTTCGAAAACCATGTGTACAAATTAAAGTATTGATTTTTATGTTAATTAATCTAGTATTATGGATTTAAATCTTGATATTACTTGAATTTAGAAGGAAAGAATTAATTAAGATTATTTTATGAAGGATGCTGTGTGGAATGATAAAAGTAAAAGAATGATTTTAACTTGTTTCTTGATTAAAGATTAGACTTTGAACTTGATCTTGAGATACTTCTAATTAATTAATCAAAGCTAATAATTTTGTAATGTTCAAAACTTGATTTGATGTTGTTGTCCACTCGAAATTTTCGAATGGAATTAGGAAAGTAAAAGGGTAGATTTTTATGATTCCAATAATTAAAAGACTAGGTTTTGATTATGTTCTTGGAATTATTTAATCAAATTAAATTTGTAATATATATATATATATATATATATATCTATGTTTGAATGAATTATCTTAATATGATGATGAGCTATTGATGGAGCCGTGTGGTTGGCAAGTGCAAGAGTAAGTTTCGATCTTTATTCTTGTATTGGTTGAATTATATTATAGAACAATGAATATTGCATGTTGTTACGTATGAACTTGTTGAATTGATTGATTACGTTGCATGATCAGTTTTCGTGTGGTCTTGTTGAATGTCGAGTGTTCTGCGTCTGGGTCTAGAATTATGAGTCAGAAAAAGTTAAACTAGAACTGATAGAAGTCAAGTCTTGTCAATTAAGTCAAAGTGTGAACTGGAATATTAAACTTGAAAAGATAAAACTATGAAGTGACTGCCTATCTAGTGGCTAAACTGCCATGAACATAGGTTTAGTCGAAGCCACTGTCTCTTCTGCGATTTTGGGACAGTTCTGGATCCCAATGCTCGGGAAAATGACCCCTCGTGGTTGATCGGCATGAGACAAGGAAAGTTGGGGAAGAGTTAAGGTTTCCTCTACGAGCATATGATTGTGTCACAGATTAGCACTTGAACTAGAACTAGAACTTGAAAGTCAATAGTGTAGTCTAGAAGTCTAGAATTGGATTAAGCTTGTCTTGAGAGTCTTGGCTGAATATTCTGTTATGAATTGTTTCCGCTGCGTACTTGATTTTGAATATCTTTGAATGACTATTCCTGTTGACTGGTTGACTGTTCTGTTATTCTATTCTAATTATTATATTTCTAATTATGTTCTACTGATTAAGTAGAAAAATCTAATTACTCCCCACTGACTGTGGACCCCAAAATCCTTTTCAGGTACAAGAGATAAATGATTGGGTCACACAAGGGTTGGGATTGTGAGCATGCAAGAATAGTAGTTTAGTTAATTCCTTGTCATTTCTAGCCTTTGAAATAACTTTTTAGTGGATTTTCCGTAATTGATTAGTAACCTTGGACTTTGATGATATAGCTTTTTGGTTCATTTATTATATTGAATAATTTGAAATAAGTTTAGAGCTTCCATTGTTATTAATGAATTTGTTATTAAAGGATTGTGGTTATTAGGTTACAAAATATTTTGTAGATGTACTAAAAGATTGTTATTCAAAATTATTTTGTAGATGTATCCGTGTTGTTGTTTTCGGAAATGCGGGTCGTTACAGGTAGACCTGGTAGGGTAAGCGGGGGGCCTTTTTCTGTGTTGGCACCCCCACACGAAGGTGGAAATTATTTCTTCCACTCAACACAACATTGTAGTCAAAACCATTAATGAATGCGGCTTGGCTTTTTACGTCGTGTTTGTATATGGTAGTCCGTACATTGAGTCGAGACCACACGTGTGGAACTCGATATCTGAAACCATACTTTACCTCAAAGGTGATGTACTAATGATTGGAGATATCAATCAAATTGATGCTCACAATCAACGAATTGGCGGCTCCTCCGTCATTCAAGGAATTGAAGACTTCATAGGCTTTAAATTTGGTACGGGTCTCTTCGATATCCCTTTCAAGCTAAGGGAAATACTTTTACCTGGACCAATAAACGCGAAGAAAATCCAATCTTCGAAAGACTTGACAGAGCATTAGCAAATGCTAGTTGGAGAGACAACTTCCCCGAAGCTGTCACTTTTAACTACCCCATCTTTATCTCTGACCGTAGCCCAATCGTATTACAAACTTCTCCGGAAAGACAAAGAGGGCGAAAACCATACAAAATGGAAGCATGGTGCCTTGAAAAGGAAGAAATCAAAAATTTGGTGAGCTCGAACTGGTGCCAATCGGCAGGATCCAGGGCCTACACGCTCCAGAGAAATTTGGAAAATATCCTACGAGTGCTCAGAAGATGGTGCTTGGACTACAAGGAAGCTCGAAAAATAAAATGGGACGAGTGTATCAAAAACTTAGCAACAGAACAGGAAGAAGCTCTCCAAGAAGGCTTAGGAAGAAGAGAGAAGGAAAAAAGAATTCAAATGGAATCAAAAGCTTTGGACCAGCTTAACTATTGGAAGCAAAGGGCCAAATTGAAGTGGTACCAACTAGGAGATCAACACACATCCTACTTTTACAGGACTACTAAAAGTAGAAGTGCCAAAAACGAAATCTGAGCTATCCATAAGGAAGATGACTCTTGGATCACGGAGAAAAAAGAAATTAACATGGCATTCAGAGACTTCTTCGCAAACATGTATACCGCAAAGGAGGACAGCCCGAGTGTCCTCTTAAAGGATTGGTTGGAACCAGTCAACACAATCTCAGAAAACCAATCATGGGAACTTCAAAAACCTTTCAGTGATGAAGAAATTACAAAGGCAATCTTTAGCATGCAGGGCCTCAAGTCACCGGGTCCAGATGGGATGCCCCCAGTATTCTTTCAAAAAAATTAGGAGACTACCAAACACCTAGTCATAGAGGTTGTTCGAAACTTCATGAATTCAGGCCACATGCTAAAAGAGATCAATAAAACCTTCATTACACTCATCCCCAAGGAGGCAGGGGCAAATCAGGTGGACAAGTTCCGGCCAATTAGCCTTTGCAAT
The DNA here is from genome assembly GCA_951394345.1 of Salicornia ramosissima. Classification (NCBI taxonomy): domain Eukaryota; kingdom Viridiplantae; phylum Streptophyta; class Magnoliopsida; order Caryophyllales; family Amaranthaceae; genus Salicornia; species Salicornia ramosissima. Next base: position 42,784,731 of record OX596233.1, on the reverse strand, counting down.
ACAACCTACAAGATAATCTTAAAATGTCTTGTAAACAGACTACAATCAATCCTTCAAAGCCTAGTGGACGAATCACAAAATGCTTTCGTTCCTAGGAGACAACTAATGGATAGCTACTTTATGGGACATGACCTTCTTCACTGGGTAAAACATCGGAAAAAGGGAAATAACTATGTTGCAGCCCTCAAGATCGATCTTAGCAGAGCCTATGATAGAGTCAGCTGGCAATTCCTGAGAAAATTCCTCTTAAGGATGAGATTCCCCCAAAAGTGGATAGAACGGATTATGGAATGTGTGACTACAGTCTCATATTCGGTCTTAGTTAATGGCGAGCCCACCCCACTTTTTCATCCAAAAAGAGGCCTACGACAGGGGGACCCCTTGTCTCCTTATCTGTTCATTCTCGTAATGGACTCGCTCTCGAGGAACCTCACTAAAGCCCAAAATGAAGGACTTATCCAAGTTTTGAAGGTTGCCAGGTCGGCCCCAACGATCAACCACCTCTTCTTCGCAGATGACGCACTGTTCTTCTTCAAATTGAATCTAACAATGGCACAAACTCTAGCAGCATTACTGCAGAGGTTTGAATTGGTGTCGGGGGAAACCATCAATCTAGACAAATCTTTCATGATCTTCAACCCGAACACTCCAAGCAAGTTCACAAGGTTGATCAAAAGGAATATGAAGGTACAGCACAAACAGACAATGGGCAATTATTTAGGGTGCCCAATGGATGTCTCAGGAAAATCTCAAAGAATTTTCTCCTCCCTCATCCTCAAAATCAAAGACAAAATCCTTTCATGGAAATTTCAAAACCTGAGTATCACGGGTAGGGATATCTTGATCAACAGCGTCCTTGCCGCTATAGCGGCCCAAATCTCCGCAATATATCTTATGCCAAAGACAACTACAAAGGCTATTGACTCTATTCTCCTTAAATTTCTATGGGGAGGTTCTACTGAAAGGAAACCCATCTACTGGAAGAGAAAGGAAATACTATACTTGGATAAACAGGAGGGGGGGCTTGGGATTACGCAGTGTGGAAGACTTCAATAAAGAAGCCTTATTCAAACAAGCCCGGAGGATCTATTCAAACCCCCAATTACTAGTAGCAAAATACTTCATAGCGAGATATAAATCAGATCCAATATCTCTCGCTCTAAGGTCTTAATCTCCGCACATGGCTTCTTGGGGAGCGAAAAGCCTAATAAAAGCTTCCAAAACCTTCAATAAAGGCTTTGCTCACAAAATTGGAAATGGGGAAAGCATCAAAATTCAGGGGGATGTATGGGTAGGTAATCAACCAGTGTCTTTAAAACCATCCGCCCTGAATGACCCAGAACACCCAGTTAGGGTGGCAGATCTTCTGAATGAGGACAACTCTTGGAAAACCTCGAAAATTTGGAAGTATTTCTACAAAGAGGATGCCCTAAATATTCTGTCTACATACGTCAGAAAGGACAAAACACAAGATTCTCTTTACTGGGCCCCAGAACAATTAGGATATGTCTCTCTCAAATCGGCGCTAAGGTTCAACAGAGGGGAGCAGAGAGATTAGACTCCATCAGATGTATGGAAAAGACTGTGGAAGTCAACACTATGGCCAAGATGGAAACTTTTCTGCTGGCGGATCCTCCAGGGCATCATCCCCACTCGTATAATTTAGCCAAAAGGAACATATCTACTGACTCTAAGTGTGTCTTTTGCAGGACTCATAGAGAAACAACATCACATCTACTCAAAGACTGTCCTATCACTCAAAGGATCTGGGCGGCCAGCAATCTAGGACTGCGATTTGACTACAGTCAGGAAATCTCAATCAAGGAGTGGTTAAAGAACATGATACTATTTAAGGAGACAAAAACAAGACGATGACTTACATCTAGCCAACTTAATCTCCACAATGTGGGCTATTTGGCTACATAGAAATGAAATCATCTTCAATGATCAGAATCTTAATCCGGCACGCATCATGCAAATTCAAGGAGAGGTATTGAATAGATGGGATAGAGCAACCAACCACAACATCAATAATAGCCTCAACAATTTTAAATCGGATAAAAAGTCCCAAGAGTGGAAGTGGGGTAACCAACTGCAACGGTCCCCGATTCAAGTTCAAGTGGATGGAGATTGGAAAATCATAGACAAGGGTTCCAAGAATAGGGCGTCAGCTGCAATTGGATGGTACTTTGAAGAACCACACACTAGCTGCTCAGGAGGAATGAAGGTACTAGCAACATCACCTCTCCAAACTGAGGCTAGAGCACTTCTAAAAGGATTGTAAGAAGCAGTTCAATTGGGAGGACACATTCATGTTCTGACAGACAATATACAAATCATTCAAGCGCTGTACCAGCTTGACAAAGCAGATATCCAGATTCGACCAATTGTTGAAGATCTAAAAGAATTAGCCACTACAACAAACAGTGTTATTGTTTCAAAAGTAGATAGATGCCAAGTAAATAAAGCTCATGTAATAGTCACTGCTTTTAGACAAATGTAGTTTACCTTTGCCCGTTGCCAAAAAAAAAAAAAATCAAGAGTTTATCAATATCTGATCTAGTACATCCACAAGCAACATGATACATAACTTGTGAGCTTACATGACCCACAACCATCTTCACTTATGAACTTACAAATTTTAATACAAACATACTTATGAAGGAAAAAAAAATCAAATGAGATCTCATTCGATTCGGCTCATTGCTTACTTTGTTAATACATATGTCACTAATTTTTAATATTTTTTATTACACGTATTTTAAGATATTTTAATATAAAATTATGTCTCGAAAGATGAGAAAAAAATGAATGAGGCAAAAAAAAAGAGGTAGTACGTACTTAAGGTACAATGTGGTCTCTTCACCTTAAAAAAGAAATTTAGTTCAGCTAAGTAGAATTTAGGTCTAATAATTTTAGTACGATTAAGTCAAGTATGATAAAGCTCAATTGTGTTCTTATAAGTAATGTTCATCAGATTGAATCAGGTCTAATCAAGTTTAATAAGATTAAATAAGTTCAGCACAAATAAGTTCAGGTCAAATGAGTTGAACATAACACATGCTTAAAAATATGGAATAATTAAATTAATAGGTACCAACTATTGCATTTTTTATTTTATAGGTACCAACTTTTGATTATTCACAAGCAGCACGAACTATTAAATTACATAAAGTTGCAATGATAGGTATATGACCTAAATATTGTTGCAACTTATAGGTCATCCATACCTATTTATAGGTCATCCATACCTATCGTTGCAACTTTATGTAATAGTTCGTGTTGCTGTGAATAATCAAAAGTTGGTACCTATAAAACTAAAAGTGCAATAGTTGGTACCTATTAATGCAATTATTCCTAAAAATATTTCTTTCTAAATTTTACATAGTCGTTGATGACAATTTATTATAATGAATAAGTTGCCAACCCATAAAAATTTACAAATCATTTTCCAAATACATAGTATATAATGTGCATAAGTGATACATGTAATTGATTTTGTGACTTTTAAAAAAATTTGTAATATTAATGATATTAGGTTTTGAGTCGGGGCCTATCCATAAATTACACAACTAAATTTAGTTAATAAAAAATATACAAGAAGGTTTAAACTCAAAATCTTAGCTCTGACTTTCGCAAGACGTATGCCACTAGGGATGTAAAAACAGGTCAAACAGTCGGAAACAGGTCGGTCAAAAACAGGTTCGGTAAAAAACAGTCGGTAAAAAACAGGTCGTATGAGTCCTTTCGGTATCGGTCAGTCTTATTCGGCATCTGGTCAAATTCGGTATTTTCCAAAACAGGTGTCGATCGGTTTCGGTGCAGTACTTATCGGTCCGGTCATTTTTCGGTAACAAGTCACATTTGGCCGGTCAAAATCGGTTTTTTTACAGGTTATAACCGGTACACGGGTCATAATCGATCGGTCAAAATCGATATGCAGGTCATAATCGGTCAATCAAAATCAGCCAGAAGGTTATAATCAGTTGATTGCGGTCAAATATATGTCGTAACTTGTCAGTCTTAAACGATCGATCACAATACAATCGGTCAATTCAAAACGTCGGATCATATTTTGATATTTCGGGTTACTTGGCCTATAATTTTTGGCTAAGAATTTAGGATCGAATAATTATATTTAATTTTAATTTATATTAAGTTTTAATTATAATTTTATTTATATTAAGTTTTATTTATTTATATTAAGATTAATTTTAATTTAATTATATTAAGTTTTAATTAATTGAATTTACAAAAATTTCATCAATTTTTGTCAACTTAGAGAAATCATATAAATAAGTTCGGTAAAAAACGGGTTCAGTTGTAAACAGGAAAATGACTTCAGTGATAAGGCCGATCCAAAAAAGGTTCGGAACAGTACGATTTCGGTCAAAATCGGTCGGTCAAAAATCGGTTTTGGCAGATTGAAAACAGGTTCGATAACGGTCGGTCTCTGTATAATAAAAACAGGTTGGAAACGGGTTCGGTTTTGGATGTGGTCGATACCGGTCGGTTTCGGTATGCGTAAAAGCGGTCGAAAAACGGTTTCGGTAGCGGTCACTAAAAATACGGTTAAAAACAAGTTCGGTATCGATCAGTAACGGTCGGTCAAACAGGTTTCTGACCCATATTTACACCCCTATATGCCACTATGATACAAGTATCAACCCTACATGATTTTGCAGTTGGTAACCACTATACTTGTGAGCAATGCATGGCCAAATTTTGAAGCAGGTAAGGCCTTAATGCCCTTATAAATAATGAAAAATCCTATGTCAGAGACTCAGAGCCAGCTAATTTGAGACGGACTTGGGGAGCTAATATGGACCTTTTGAATTAGATCGGGGGCCAAACTATTTAAATTAATTAAATATGCAATTTTCACTGCACCAATAAGCTGTATTTTTTGGGGTGGGTTGGACCGGACTAGCAAGCTGAGCCTTATAGTGTCAATTATATACTCCCTCCGTAACATAATTCTGGTTACAAGTTATTTTTCACGCATTTTAAGGAAGCAATTTAAGGGTGTAAACGAACAAATTAATCAAAATGGTTTTAATACAAGTAAGATTGAGATCATAAATTACTAATCTTAAATTTTTTTTTTGATCAATTTATTCGTTTACACCCTTAAATCACTTCCTTGAAATGCGTGAAAAAAAACTTGTTGCCAGAATTATGTTACGGAGGAAGTACTTTGAATTTGGGGACAAAATACCTTTTAATTTTTTTGGTCCCCTCACATGTTGTCCTTTTATATAGTGAATAAGTATTTCCTCTGTTCACAAATAAGTGTTCTATTTTGACAAAAAAATTCTCATAATTTTGGTCAAAATGGAAAACTTATTTATGGACGAAGGGAGTAATAAGTTTCCGTGTTTGTTTCTCTTTCTTCATCTCAACTTTCCTCCTCTGGAATAGTTCTTCATCTCCAAACAATTGGGACTTGGGAGAGCTTGAATATTATAGCCATATAGGGTCCAAAACTCCATTTTTTTAGTACGTGTATCGATAAGCCTTTTGAGCAGGGCTAACTAAAGACCACAAGGCTTCCTTGCGGACAATTAATAAAAGTTTGTGATCACACTAGTAATAGCAGAAAGTCATAATACGATAGTTGTGCCCTAAATTACTAGATAATCTACTACAAAGTTTGCTTATCTGTAGATGTGATTAGTAGTAAATTGGTCAAATTTTGTGAGATCAAGACAAGTGTCTTGTACTAGATTATGGATTTCTCATGAAATTTGCCTAGTTTTTTTTCTTTTTAGCAATATTAAAGATTGCAAGATTGTCACCTTCTATTTGGATGTTTTTATTTCAAGAGAGAGCGTTTTCCACATCTTCTCTTAACACCATAGTTTCAGCAAAAGATAATGGATTGCTTGTTGGGGCGCTAAGAAATATCATCATCAAAGAATTTATGCCAATTATTAATATGGCCTTGGATTGGATGAGTAAGATGTTGAAGCGTAGTGGACCTATATTTATCATGTAGCTCCACAACTCCATATGTTAAATATTGGATATGTATATATATTCGATATACAAATATATGTTCCTGAAAATCAAATAAAAGCGATATGTTAGACATTTGAAGTAGTACATTAGACAAAAAAGGGGTAGATGTGGATTTCAGCTAAAACTATTCAGTATTTATACAAATGTTTGCACATTTTTTATTTTTTATTTTTTATTTTTATTTTTTATAATCTGATGCAAGTTATGAGGGTTTTCATACTCATCATATTCCTATATATAGGATCCTCTCAACTCTCAAGTAATTTAGGGGCTAAGTGCAACTACAACCCAAAATAATTTTTTAGGGACCTAAAATCTTTATAATATATGAAAAAGAAATTATTCTCATTGGCAACTCTTTACTTTTTGTGAATCTTATTGATGGCATTGAATTTTTTTAATTTTCATTGGTAACATGTAGGTATTCTTCTACTTTCAAAAGTGGCAATTAAAGCAAAAACAAAAAATTGTTATTTCTATTAGAATTAAGGGTGAATTGGACATCTTAAGATAAAAAATGACCTCAAATCTTGATCTAACAATTTTATTTTGTTAAAAAAATCGGAAAAGGTAAATCAATATGCTTTTTTTTTTGTCTCTTTTGCTAATTTTGATAGCAAATTTTGACCCTTACGAGCTACAAAAAAGTTAGCTGGATAATTTTTCCGTCAAATAAATCAAACTAATATTTGGGTGCGCAAATATTTGAGAATGAGACATTAATTGAGGGTTATCATGGGAAAAAATTTAAGGCTACCAATTACAAAAATCAAAATATATAGGGTTACCATTGAGAATTTCCCAATATGAAATATATATATATATATATATTGTATTACAATTAATAAGATAGATATTGTTTGGCAATCGACTGTTTGACCAAACATATTGAAAAGCCAAAAGTCAGAAGCCAACCAACCAACCAAAAAGTCAATAACCAAATATTTTTTTTGGCTGTTTGACCATATTGAAAAGTCAAAAGCCAGCTAAAAAATCAGTTTCCAAACAGGGTCATAAACTTTTAACAATTTGTAATTAGCTAGTAAATCTGCACATGTCAAACTTTAGTAATCATATAAACTTGTTTTTTTCCCGTTCAATGAATGCGATGATTTTAAAAAACAAATTGAGAGAGAATATTATTAATTTGAATCAAATTTTTTTAGTTTTAAAATGGATAGAAGTTAAAGAGTGTAATTAAGAAATAATGTAAGAACTCTCGTTAAATAATGATAAATGAAGGGTAAGTATTAAAATTATCTTGAGAAAAAGAATAAAAATAGTAATTAAACTTAAAAATGACACATGGCAGGGCTGTATCAAGGATTAACAAAGAAAAGACACGTGACGTGGCAAATAAAATTTTCTATTTTAAATATTTAAAAATAGAATACTTTATTTCATAAAATTGATGTATTAAAAGCAAATTAGAGCAAAAGGTTTTTTTTGTTGTTTGTTTTAAATTCAAAGCATTCATAATATGAAACGGAAATTACCAAAGAATTTAAGGAAAAAAGACTATAACTTTTTTAATTTTTTAAAAACTGAGCATATGACTCTTTATTGTTAGCATTGAAACCAACTTGTCAAGACTCCTTCATGTGTACTTCACTCTAGGGATGTCAGTTTGGGTTGGAACCCGTTGGGTTAACTAAACTGACCGTGACCTGAACTAAAATAAACTGAACTGAAAGTAACTTGTAACCTGAAATTGACCTGAACTGAAGTGACCTGAACTGTTATTGGCCAACTGAATTAATGACCTGAATTGAACTGAACTTGAACTGAAAGTAACCTGAACTGAGGATAACATGTCCCAAACCCAAAGATTTATTAAATTTGACTGAACTGGACTGAACTGAAATCAACCCGTTACATTATTTGACCTGAAATGAACTGAACTGAAATCTTATTCAACTTGAAAGTAACTTCATATCACAATTAGCATATTAAGAAACGTTTTGTGTTTTATGATCAATTTTTATCGTAATGGACGCTCCTAAATAACCCGATGTAAACTGATGCCAACCTGAAACATACCGTTTCTTATCGTTGAACTGTATTAACCTGAACCGTTTTGGACTGAACTGATACTCGCCTGACCGTTAATGACCTGAACCTGAACTGAACTGTCCCCGAGAAAAAGACAACTTGTTATGACCTGTTACCGAAATGACCTGAACTGAATTGAACTGAACTGTTGGGCTAATAACCTGATTTAACCTGAACCGAAATTGAACTGAACCCGTTTGGGTCAACCCTAACCTGTACCATTAACCCGTTTTGACATCCCTACTTCACTCCAAACTAAAAGTATACAACCCATTTTCCAAACATGCCAAGATGTTGGGAATATTGTTTGTAAAATGATGAACAAGGGTTAGACACAAAGATAATTTCAAATAATTTAACCTTTGAGGCATGAAAACGCTTTTCTAAAGACTATATTTTGACCTTATTCAAAGAGCACGGGTTTACCGAAAATGTATTTGAGATACAACGAATAATTTGGAACAATTTTATTAATGCTCAAGCAACAAAATCTCAATATCCTCCATATCCAGGGGGAAGCTTCATATAGACTTTTTCCTAAGTCACCATGTAGAAAGGCGTTTTTAACATCTATCTGATCCATAAAAATGGGAAATGCCCTACGTTTGACCGATATGCCATTAGGCACGGCCATACATAACATAGAAATCACACTTGGAAAGGGTGGACAATTAGCTAGAGCAGTGGGTGCTATAGCGAAACTGATTGCAAAAGAGGGGAAATCGGCCACATTAAAATTACCTTCTGGGGAGGTCCGTTTGATATCCAAAAACTGCTCAGCAACAGTCGGACAAGTGGGGAATGTTGGAGTGAACTAGAAAAAGTTGGGTAGAGTCGGATCTAAGCGTTGTCTAGGTAAGCGTCCTGTAGTAAGAGGAGTAGTTATGAACCCTGTAGACCATCCCCATGGGGGTGGTGAAGGGAGGGCCCCAATTGGTAGAAAAAACCCCCACAACCCCTTAGGGTTATCCTGCACTTGGAAGAAGAAGTAGAAAAAAGAACCTCCAATTATACATAGAGGCAATTGCAAGAAGAGATCTAAAGTGGTTAATTTTTCCACTGGGGCAAATGTCTCTTCATAGTCAATTCATGTTGTTGTGTATTTCCATGGACAATAAGTCTTGATTTTATCTCTCCACACTTCCATCAGGCTTATATTTAATTTTGTAAAGCCATTTACAACATATGGATTTTTTATCTGGTGGAAGTGTGGTGATTTGCCAAGTATAATTTGGTTCAAGAGCTTCAAGCTCATCATTCATAGCATCCGCCCATTTTTTATCAGTTATAGCATGTTTGAAGTTTCAAGGCTCTTTTTCTTCTTGTAGTTTAGACATGAAACAATGGAATGGTTATGTAATAGATGTTTCTGCTACATCTTGAATTTTTTCAGGTTGAGCTACTTTAGCCTGGTTACTCATGGAGTAGTATTTGCGCCAGAAAGGCTTTGTGTGTGTTCTGCTGGATCTTCTTCCTTCTACCTCAATTGGAGGCTTAGTTGGTTCCCCCTGACCTTGATGGATGCCTTCATCATTGATCAGAGGTTTTGTTTCCTCTTCTGACTCATGATCATCAGAATTGGCCTGAATGCCGTCGTCAGCAGATGGTTGTGACTCAAACACAAAATCATCCCATATTGGGATTTTTTCAGTCAATTGTTCCCCTTTTTACTTTGTTTAAAGACTTTGTATGGAAGGACATTTTCATAAAATTTTACATGTCTGGTTACAAATACACTATTTTTAACCAAATTTATTAGTTTGTACCCCTTTTTATTTTGGGGGTATCCCAAAAATACACAAGGAACACCTCTATAATTAAATTTATTAGCCTTTTTCTCAGGGTTACTAGCTATAGCAAGAGATCCAAACACTCTTAAATGACTATAATTAGGAGTTTTATGATGAATTACCTCATAGGGGGTTCCATGATTTAGAACCACAGTAGGCAGCCTATTGGTTATGTGGACTGCGACTAGGACACAATCTCCCCATTAGCACAGGGGAAGATTAGCTTGGAATCTGAGACTTCTAGCCATTTCAAGGATGTTTCTGTGTTTTCTTTCCACCTTGCATTTTGTTGAGGAGTGTTCACACAAGATGTTTCATTTGTTATCCCAAATTCATTGTATAGAAGATTACATTAACCATCTTCAAACTCTAGTGCATTATCACTCCTGATTCTCTTCACTTTCTTTTCATATTGGTTTTTAGCATGCACCACAAATTTCAGTATTACAGCAAATGAGTCAGACTTGTTCCTCATGAGATTCACCCAAGTCATCCTTGTGTTGTCATCTACAATAGTCATAAATTATTTTTAGCCTCCCTAGTACAGACCCTGTAGGGGCCCCACACATCCAGGTGAACTAATTCAAAAGGTTGAGATGCTCTGGATTTGCTGGCTGCATAAGGAAACTTGGTGAATTTAGCAATAGGACAAGTGATTCATGAGTCTTGAGAGTCTTCTTTCATTGTTTCCTTCAGTTCATCAATTCTTTTAATCCTCTCAATGGGAGCATGTCCTAGCCTCCTATGCCAGAGGGTTTTTTTCTTCAGGGGTTTATGCCCTTCAATCTGACTTGGAACATTGAGTTCAGCTTCAGCTGTCATGGCATCATGATTTTCCTTTTTATTTGCCATTCCGCTCTTTACTTCTTCAGTAATAGTTTTTACAGCCTTCTCTAGAGGCATATCCACCAGGTAGTATAGCCCTTCCGTTGCTTTCCCTACACCTTTCACATCTGATGCTGTGATGTCTTGAATAATGCAGTAGTTAGATAGGAATGTTACTTATAGTTGTTCTCTTTGTTAAGTTTCTGGACAGATAGGAAATTGTGCCTGAAGCTTGGAATTATCATCACTTTATTTAGCTTTAGGTCATTGGAAAGATTTATCTTACCCACACCAGTTATCCTTGCAGTTTCTCCTGTAAGCAGGTGTAGGGGTCGTTTTTACCCGGCCGCCTACGTCTCACGAGTTGATTTGAATGCTCGTTAACGCCGTATGTGAATACGCACTAGTAGGAGTCGCCACCGTGCGTTTAATACGGTCCACGGACACCGAAGAAGTACCAATGCCAGGAGCAATTGGCCCCATATGGTCGTGCACCAGAGTATGGGTTCGGGGACAGGTTACGGGCCAATCGTGCATTGGGCCCGCCCGCCTGCAAGCGGTCTCTACTAGGTCTCTTTTGTAAGATCATTGTTCAATTTCAGAGCAACACAGATAACTCAATTTTAATCCTAATTTGCGAATTACTAAGTCGGTTCAAATTAATGCCCAAATTAGCCTAAAATTATTTCGTGACCACTTTGAAATTAATCAATATTATTATACTAAAATGAAGTCAAAAGTCTGGGATAAATCAAGGGTCAAATCACATAAAAAAAGTTCAACACAGTAATGGCACAGAGAAAATGAAAATGAAAGTGCGAACGTACCTCGAATCCTGTGCAATAATCAAAATAAATAAATAAAAAGCTAAACGGAATGATGCGAATTAAAAATAAGCATGGAAAATATACATGGAGATGACATGATATATGCGAAAATTAAGGCATGACATGACTTACAAATTGCTGATAAAAAAGAAAAAAAAATACATGAATTAAAACATAGATCGGCATGAACGGAACAGGAAAAAATCACATATTATCATGAATAACGCAAATCATAAATTAAAATGAAAATTAAAAGAAAAGAAAACATATTGATATCGAATAGAAAAAGGGCCTCAGAAATGTGTACCGAAGTGTGCGGCGGTCGATTACGGCCTTGAAATTAGCGTGCCAAATGCCGGATTCGGTGATTGAAAATGCCTGAATATGTTTTATATGTGATTAATATTGATTTTGACAGAGCTTTTGTATAGAGAGAATATGTAGTAGAGCAGAGCTGAGAGTATGAAATTTTTTCCGTGTTGTATTCTCGTCCTCTAAAAGGTTGAATGAAGGGTCGTATTTATAGGCGAGCAGAGGAAAAAATCGTCCCGGAATGGCACCAGACCTGCGCCTAGGCGCAGGTCCTGTAATATGGACTTGCGTCTAGGCGCAGGTCCAGCTGTGTCCGGATCGATATTTTTTGCTTATTTTGCGCGTGAATCTCCAAGATTTTTATGCGATTACGATACGATTATGGAGATAATACGTAATATTATCATAATATTTGAGATTCCGGGAGATTTCGCGGGGTTCCGGAATAATCCGGGCTAATTTGGACTATTTCGACTGTTTTCGGGATTTTCGGACTATTTTGAAAATATACTAAAAATGCCAAAAAATATGGAAAAATTCTAGAAAAATATAAATGAGTGAAAAGTGGATAAAAAGTGAATGATGCATGTGTAAAATTACTAAAATGCCCCTAAGAATGGAAAATGCTTCGAAAATTCGTAGAAAATAGATAAAAACTCAGAAAATTGTGGAAAAATTACCGAAAATTCTAGAAAAATGCAATTAACCTAGGAAAATTATGTGATGCAATGGAAAGTGACTAAAATTCCCTTAGAAAATAAATATGCATGAAAAATAATAAAAATAATTTAATAAAAATCCTAAAAAATGTCCGAAAAATCCCAAAACGAGTCGTGGGCCTCTAAAACGCCTATAAATGGTGTGAGGGTAGTATGAGAGGGGTAAAGAGGTGGCATTTTGGCATACTAGCTCAAGACCGGACCTGTGCAACAGGGTACATTCATCATAGACCGTTAGGTGCTAACTGAGGTGCCAGAATTAGGTGTCTACAGTTAGCCCCCCCTTTGACCGAGTCTGGAGAGACGAAGTCTTGTAAGACGAAGGTCAAAGGTGCGCTACGCAACTTATGTATGCTGATCCCAAAGGAAATAACTAATGAGTTAACCCCTTTGAGACCGGTGCAACTTGATGTTAAAAGTGATGTTCAAAAGCCGATTTGACAATCGAATGAGCATGCAACAAGTAAACACACAAACATGTAACCACGCAACAAGAAATGAAGTGAAGCGTAAACAACAAGAAGTGTCAACAGTGAAGTGTGACAGTGAAGTGACAGATATGGTTGAAAAGGAGTGGCAAGGTCAGAATTATGCCACGCAATCCTGTGAAGGTCGGGTTTATCACAGGAAAAGAGTCTGAGTCGGCGAGTGCGAAGGTCAAATTTATCACACGAAAAAGAGTGGCAAGGTCAGATTTATGCCACGCAATCCTGTAAAGGTCAGGTTTATCACAAGTAAGGAGTTTGAGTCGGTGTCTGAGTTGGTTTTTGAGTCAGTGCGAAGGTCGGGTTTATCGCATAAAAGAGTGGCAAAGTCAGATTTATGCCACGCAATCCTGTGAAGGTCAGGTTTATCACAGGTAAAGTAAACTGAGTTTGAGTCGGTGTCTGAGTGAGTGCAAAGATCGGGTTTATCGGACAAAGGAGTGGCAAGGTCGGATTTATGCCACGCAATCCTGTGAAGGTCACGTTTATCATAAGAAAAGTAAATTGAGTCTGAGTTTGGAAATTGTAATTGTATGAACTTTGACAGTGATCTGTGGTAGTAAGAATATTTTTGTTCAGTGTAGGTCTAGGCAAGATTGACTTACAAAGGTCTGGGATTATTGCAAGCTAGGATGATGTCCATGTAAAGGAGGAGACAGGATAACTCAATGCCTTGTCACGGGGTGCTAATGGGAACGACATGAGGGCGACTTGTGATCAGAGTTTGTCCTAGAAACGATGCTTGATCTAGACATGGAGTTTGACTCAATTTGAACTGAGATGTGAAGAAGACATGGGGTCCATGGACGGAGTTCCTTGATTTCAGCTTGATAAGATAGACCTAAGACGGTTAAATCATAGAAACAGAGGAGCCCCCAAATGAAGAATGAGGACGATGTTGAGAAGATACAGAAGCAGGGACAACATGGTGATGAGCCCCCAAATATAATGTGCTAACCCTCAGTAGAGTTAGGTGGCTTTACCATCCTGGAGAGTTTAGTCAATGAGTCTTTGAAGGTGACCAAAGAATTAGATAGAGTTCAAAAAATAGAAAGGCCAAAATTTTGTGACTCGAGGTTGAAAATGGATGTGGCTAAGATGCAGGGTTGGCTAGAGATGCGGGTTCAAGTTTGAGTCTATGTACGGGTCAAAGATTAGCAAATGTTATTGTCGAACTCTTAGCAGGTAGAGTCACTCGGCAGCTAGGCTTCGTTTGATTTTTTATTAATGTGGTTGGACCTCGAGTAGAGGCTTCCTACGTATCCTTGCGGAATCAGACCATCGTAGTTCTGTGGGCCTGATTTTTGAATTGATTTTTTTTTTTTTTTTTTTTTTTGTTTTTTTTTATTTTTATTTTTTTTTTTATTTTTTGCCTCGACTTTTGCTTGAATGAGGTTGTTGTCTTTTGTTGCTCTGGACAATGCTTTCAAATGATCTTTGGCACTTAACCCCTTTAGGTGCGAATGAGCCTTGAGTGTTGCCATTTAATCTCCTGTACTCTGTTATGAATTGTAATTGAGACGGGCCTGGGTTTGATTTGTTTATTTTGAGGCCATTGCACCATTTTCCCAATATGACTTGCCATTGACCGTTTGAAAGCATGTCCTCGTGAGGTCGTGTGTGAAAGTGATTATTGATATTGCTTGTGAGGTCAGTGTGTGGAAGTGTAGTGAGGTCAGTGTGTGAAGGTGTCAGTTTTATTAATTAATCAATTGAAGCCGTGTAAGTGATTGAACCTGCATAGAGTTGGAAAATAGCATTGCTAATGGAGATAGGAAAAAGAAAATGCTTCATTTTTATTGATATATGGAAAAGGCTTACACATGACTCTGCGATAAATAAAATAAAAAAAAAGTACATAGACTCAAATGACAATGAATTGAAAATGACACTGGCTAGGAATAAAGACTCTTATTGACTCAAAACTGGAAGGACCGCACGGATCGGGAATCCATGCCTTGGAGCTGCTCACGGTAGTGGGTTCTTCTGGATGCGAACTGGGCTTCAGGGTTTGATATTTCAAGGTTAGTTGAGCGGGAAGATCTGGTTCTTCTTGGGATGTGGATGCTCTTGAAACCGACCTGGGTGCGCTTGGCTTGGCTTCTAGTCACCCCTCGAAGACCCTCGGACACGTCTCGAGTCTTCCCTATGGTAGCTGAAATCAAAAGGAACTTGGCTTAAAATACTAGGAGAACTGACACTGGACTGAGATAGACATTGAACTGAGTCTGACTTTGTATAAACCTAAGTCCGGACCTAGATCTGTTTTAAGGTACTGGACTTTTGGCGTGACTGACACTGAAGTGAGCTAAAGTGAACCTATGTCTAGATAGGACCACTTGTGAACGGGACGGGTCTAAGTTGGGCCTTATGTCTAATTAGGACTATCTAGACTTGGAGACTGGACTGGGATGAGACTGATGGTGAATTGTGCCGAGACTGTGAGATGAATTGAACCTATGGCAAACTAAAGTGTGTTTGGACTCGAGAAAGTTATGAAATTGGACTGGACTGTGATGGACATGGACATGGACCCCATTTTGAGAACTGGACTTAGGACTTGGACTGGGGAAATGGACTGTGGACTGTGAGCTGGACTTAGACTAAAGAACTTGACTGGGGAATGGGCTAAAGAGATGAGACTTGTTGAACTGGGCTGGTGATTCGGATTGTGGACTTGACATTGAGTTATCCTTATGGTTGAGGAGTAAAGCAAAATGGGTTGGGCTAGACTAATGGGCCAAATGCACACATAACACACTAGTCCGGCCTAGAATATGCAAATGATGGGTCTTTTAAGGTCAGTCCTGGGTGGTCAAAAGGTACCATGGCTAAAGAAAAATGAACCGATATGGTCATTCTTCATTTTGAATGACACACGATTAACAGATTCAATATTATGATCTCATCGGGCATGATGATCACGCGCCATGGCTGGGATGGGCCAGCTATGATCATTGTGGTCGGGCACCACAAGGAACCATAATCAAACCCCCCGGGGTCGGTCTCGAGCATAGAACATGCTCATATGAGACGTGAGCCTAAGTGTGACCTTATGCGGAAGGTCACTATGTCACATGCTCAAAAATTGAATAATGATCTTACGAGACTTTTCAAGTTTGTCCACACCACTAAGGAGTGACATTCCCCAGTGGAGTCGCCAAACTGTAGGGGTCGTTTTTACCCGATACAGCAAACAAGTCCTCGACACGGCACAAGGCCGATACAACGACACGGCGCAAGGCCGATACATCTTACAAATCCCCGACACGGCACAAGGCCGATACATACGACACGGCGCAAGGCCGATACATCTTACAAATCCCCGACACGGCACAAGGCCGATACAACAAGCAAATCCCCGACACGATCCATCATAGATGAACCGATACTTACGACACGGCGCAAGGCCGATACAACAAACAAGTCCCCGACACGATTCATCATAGATGAACCGATACGACACGGCGCAAGGCTGATACAACAAACAAGTCCCCGACACGGCACAAGGCCGATACAACAAACAAGTCCCCGACACGGCATAAGGCCGATACAACATTGACACGACTGACTCAAACGATAAATGACACGACCCACAATCAAACAAACAAACTCAATCAAATACAACACGTTCAGTACTTCACAAATATGTCCATATGATTCCAAGAACTTACGGAAAGGCATAGACTTTATAAACAAAACATACTTTAAACAAAACAACATAAAGATTCAGTTTAGACTAATATAATCATGATATCAAGATTCTGAAGTCAAACCCAACTAGTTCCATTCGGCCAACATAATTTCAATGCAAGGACTTAAAACAAAGATTCAAGACTTCATATATTGTAACGAAATTAATTCAAGGTTATGAGTTAAAGTTTGGGTAAGCATGATTATTCACAGATTCATCCATATATGGAAGTAAACAAATTAAAAACCCAAGCTTTGACTAATTACAACCATACGCATAAGGTTACTAAAAAGAATCAATCAGTCTTGTCAACTTGCATCAAGATTGTTTATTATCATCAATCAACGAAAAACATAGTATGATCACATAAAGATTGTCAAGTTTAAAGTAAGGCAAATAAAGAAAGCAATAAATTACATCCTAAAACTACACGGCTAAACACAAGAGTAACACTTATAACAATAATCTATCTAACCTAATATCCTATATTGATTAATCCTATTGCTAAGTGAAAGAGCTAGTTACCTTTAGATTGATCGGAAAGGTTGAAAGTCGAATCTTGTGAGGGTTTCCTGGAGGGCCGTGAGTTTTCAAGAGGGATATATTGAGTGTTTGTTGTTGTTTTGATCAATAAATAGTTAAGGGTTTAAAAAGGGGATTTTTATATAAAAGGTTTACTAAGGTTTAGGAGTTAGTTTAGGAAAGAATTATAAGGGAAAAATAGGGAAAGGGGGTCGGCTATATGGTGAATAATAGGGAGTTTAAGAGCTCCTAAAATGTAGGAGAGAATTTTGGGATAATAAAAATAGGATTTTTAATTAGAGTCAAAATAGATATGATTTACTAATTAAGGTTAAAAGGAAAATAAAACAATTTAGTAAAATTGTTTATTAGGGGGGGCCGGCAATGGAGGGGATAAATAGGGCAATTGGGCTAGCTCTTCAAACATGAAATTAAGTCTTTTAGGCCCAAATCGAATGATTTGGTCTTTAAGGCTTAATTTCGCACGAAATTTTACGGCCCAAAAATTCGGGTCGTTACAACCAATGCCAGGAGCAATTGGCCCCATATGGTCGTGCACCAGATTATGGGTTCGGGGACAGGTTACGGGCCAATCGTGCATTGGGCCCACCCGCCTGCAAGAGGTCTCTACTAGGTCTCTTTTGTAAGATCATTGTTCAATTTCAGAGCAACACAGATAACTCAATTTTAATCCTAATTTGCGAATTACTAAGTCGGTTCAAATTAATGCACAAATTAGCCTAAAATTGTTTCGTGACCACTTTGAAATTAATCAATATTATTATACTAAAATGAAGTCAAAAGTCTGGGATAAATCAAGGGTCAAATCACATAAAAAAAAGTTCAACACAGTAATGGCACAGAGAAAATGAAAATGAAAGTGCGAACGTACCTCGAATCCCGTGCAATAATCAAAATAAATAAATAAAAAGCTAAACGGAACGATGCGAATTAAAAATAAGCATGGAAAATATACATGGAGATGACATGAAATATGCGAAAATTAAGGCATGACATGACTTACAAATTGCTGATAAAAAAGAAAAAAAATATATGAATTAAAACATAGATCGGCATGAACGGAACAGGAAAAAATCACATATTATCATGAATAACGCAAATCATAAATTCAAATGAAAATTAAAAGAAAAGAAAACATATTGACATCGAATAGAAAAAGGGCCTCAGAAATGTGTACCGGAGTGTGCGGCGGTTGATTACGGCCTTGAAATTAGCGTGCCAAATGCCGGATTCGGTGATTGAAAATGCTTGAATATGTTTTATATGTGATTAATATTGATTTTGACAAAGCTTTTGTATAGAGAGAATATGTAGTAGAGCAGAGCTGAGAGTATGAAGTTTTTTCCGTGTTGTATTCTCGTCCTCTAAAAGGTTGAATGAAGGGTCGTATTTATAGGCGAGCAGAGGAAAAAATCGTCCCGGAATGGCACCAGACCTGCGCCGAGGCGCAGGTCTAGTTATATGACCTGCGTCTAGACGCAGGTCAATATTTGTGACCTGCGTCTAGGCGCAGGTCCAGCTGTGTCCGGGTCGATATTTTTTGCTTATTTTGCGCGTGAATCTCCAAGATTTTTATGCGATTACGATACGATTACGGAGATCATACGTAATATTATCATAATATTTGAGATTCCGGGAGATTTCGCGGGGTTCCGGAATAATCCGGGCTAATTTGGACTATTTCGACTGTTTTCGGGATTTTCGGACTATTTTGAAAATATACTAAAAATGCCAAAAAATATGGAAAAATTCTAGAAAAATATAAATGAGTGAAAAGTGGAGAAAAAGTGAACGATGCATGTGTAAAATTACTAAAATGCCCCTAAGAATGGAAAATGCTTCGAAAATTCGTAGAAAATAGATAAAAACTCAGAAAATTGTTGAAAAATTACCAAAAATTATAGAAAAATGCAATTAACCTAGGAAAATTATTTGATGCAATGGAAGGTGACTAAAATTCCCTTAGAAAATAAATATGCATGAAAAATAATAAAAATAAATTAATAAAAATCCTAAAAAATGTCCGAAAAATCCCAAAACGAGTCGTGGGCCTCTAAAACGCCTATAAATGGTGTGAGAGTAGTATGAGAGGGGTAAAGAGGTGGTATTTTGGCATACTAGCTCAAGACCGGACCTGTGCAACAGGGTACATTCATCATAGACCGTTAGGAGCTAACTCAGGTGCCAGAATTAGGTGTCTACAGTAGGTTGATATAGTTGCTCCTGTTAATTTGCTCCACTTCACACATTATTTCAGCACAGCTAGACATGTGGTGAGTGGCACCATTATCAATAATCCATTCATTTCTTTTTGTGTGTACTAGATTACAAGTCGCCATTCCAGAGTAACTGTTATCAAAATCATCTTTTCTATCTGTTCCACCACCTCTTGACAGTGCAGGGATCATCTTAAATAGTTTCTCTAGTTGTTGTGCTATGAATGCATTGTTGTTGATGGATGCACCTTCACTTTCTACTTTCACATTTCCTGCAAGTTGCCTTCCACTTTGTTTGTTTTTATCCCACCTTTGGTTACCTTTGAAACCTTGTTCTTTGTTGATGGGTTCTTGCCTTTCCCAGTTTGATTTCTTGTGAAGGGGCCTTTTCCTTTTCCTTTGTCAAATTTGCTTGGAAACCCCTTAACATGCCAGCAGTCCTCCATTGTATGACCTGTCTTTCCACACACTTTACAAGCCCAACATTTTTCAACAGTTGGCCTGTCTTGCCACAGTTTGCGCAATTTAATTGTTCACCCTTTTTTCCATTCATTGCCATTCCAATCCTATCACTGCTGAACATAGCCAACATCCCTGTATCTTCTTTGTTTTGGTGTTTGAAAATCTCCCTTTGGCTCTCTTCATGTTGGATCAGATTACTTGCTTCTTCAACAGTAGGCACACTACAAAAAACATTTATTTTAGCAACCAATCATTTTCGTTGCTAAATGGCAAAAATCCATTGCTAATGTTGTTAGCAACGAACTTGGCAACCAAAATGGTTGGTTGCAAAAGTGCCAATCGGTAAAAGAGATTAGCAACTAATCAGATGTAAATTCCGTTGCTAAATAGCAACCAAATTATTATTTTTCGTTGCTAAATAGCAACCAATTTTTAAATTCCGTTGCTAAATAGCAACCAAATTATTAGTTTTCGTTGCTAAATAATAACCAAATGTAAAAAAGTTGGTATTCATTCCAACTTCCCAAGAGGTCACCCATCTTAGCATTGTTCCAACTGGAGCACGCTTAACCACGGAGTATCTTAGCGTATGAAATCCTTAATCGAAAGATGCACATTATTTACATAAATAGTATAAAAAATGCTTTTAAAGCAATTATGGAAGTTATAATATGGCAACAAAATTTTAGTTTTGATTGCTAAATAGCAACGAATCTATAATTTTGGTTGCTAAAATATAGCAAAGAAATTTATTTTTTTTTGTAGCTAAAATAAATGTTAGCAACGAAATAAATTTGGTTGCTACTTAGTAACCAATTTAAAATAGGAAAAATGGAATCTTACCCACCTTTACTCCGCCTGAAAGTAACAAACCCATCTTTTGATTATAAATTAATAACCCCAAATTACCTCCTTATTATTAATTAATGAACCATTTAACTTATTAACCTAATATAACAAGTTTGAGCCGGTCACCTTAGGGAGTAACGGTTAGTTTGTCTTTAAAAGAACCCTAACGTCTCCTCTTCATCTTCTCTTTCCTCTTCATCTCTCTCTTTCCACTTCATCTCTCTGTTTCATCTTTCTCAGTTTCACTTCTTCTCCACAAATTCCATTTGTTTTTTTTACATATGAATTTCGCCATTTTTTTTCTCTTTATTAAGCTATAATTGTTGAAAATGGTGATTCAAAACTCAAGGGGTTCCGGTTCATCAGTGAATTCGAGGGGTTCAAGACGCCCTCTTCGTTGTCATTGCAACGAGGTTGCTCCTTTGAGGGCTGTGCAACGGCAAGGGCCGAACCTCGGAAGATACTTTTATGGTTGCATCAATTTCCCAGTAAGTTGGTTTTATAATATTTTTACAATAAGTAGGGTTTTAAGTAATTAGGATTTGTTGATTTAATGAAATATTGTATGAATTTACAATTGTCAGGATCATTGTGGGTTCATGAAATGGGAGGATGAAGTTAGTGAAATGCAAAACTTGCATTTGAAAATTTTAGAGAAGGACACCATCATCTCTGAGTTGGAGTATGAAAAGGAAGATTTAAATGGTATGTTGAAGCAGTTGAGGGCAAAGAAAGAATTTGTGCTTGAAGATGAGATGAAGGAATTGAGACTTGAAGTGGCACAATTAGGCAGTGAAATGGCAACACTTAAGAAGGCTTTGTTTGTATTTGTTGTGCTAATGGTTATTGTTGTAATTTTAAGTAGAATATATTTGAAGTGTAATTGTTAATGGTATGTGTTTGTTTTGATTTGCAATTAGAGATTGTAATTTGACATATTGAGCAATATTAATGAGAGGGTTTTAATTTGACATTTTGAGCAATATTAATGGATGGTTATGTAATGAAACTCTATTAAAATAAGCTATAGATTGTAATTTGATATTTTGATCAATATTAATGACAAGAATTACTTTACACAAATATTAATAGAAAATTTATTTTGAGCAGTAATTCAATGAGTCAAATTGAAATGTATTAAACACCATAACTCATTGACAACCAAAATATCAACTATTTCCCATTAATTTGATAAATCTGCCATAAAACAACAATGAGCAACAGCTTAAGTTGTAACGCCCCAGATTCCGGGCTAGTTTCGTGTCGGTTTGGTGGTGATTATTCTTGTTGCGGTGCATGGTCTAAATTTATTTTAGACTATTTTTAATGCTTGAGTGTAACCATTATTATCTAATGGTTTATTATTCCTTGATTTTATTTTATTTTAATTAATTAGAATTTTATTATTTAATTTTTTAATTAATCAATTAGTTTTGGGCCAAGTGCAAAATTAATCATGATTAGTCATGAATTAGTGCAAGTGGCCCAATTGATCTCTTAGCCCATTTTTCAACCCTTGTAGCCGGCCCTCTCCTTGGTTGCATGGCAAGTTTTGCCACTTGCCTTATGTTCACACTTAACTAACTTTTATAAATAGAAGTAGTTAGTAAGGCCTTAGGACCCTTTTGTTCATTTGCTCACTTAATCACCATTGCCATCACTTTTAAAAGGCAAAACACCCTCCCCTTTCACCATGGTTCCACACGCCATTTTGGCTTGGTGTTACCCAACTTGGTTCATCTTTTTCCTCAACCAAAACTTAAAGATTCAACCTCTATTTTTGATCTTTAAGTGTCTAAACACATTAGCTTTCATTGTTTTTATCAAGACTTTGGGTGCGGGATGATCTTGGTTTTTGGGGTGGTCCGTGCTTGGGGTGCGTATGGTGGGTGTATGGTGGTTGTTGCAGCCATAGGTGGGCCGTGGCTGATCCTGGTGGTAGCGGTGCTCGTGGCTGGTGGTATGGTTGTGCAAAGCTGCTGGGCAGCCGTGTATGTTGCTGTGGGGGAACCGTGCTGGCTGGTGTTGGTTGGCTCGTGATGGTGTCGTTTGCTATGTTCGTGTGCGTGTGACTGCCGTGTTGCAAGACTTGTTCCGGGCAGCAAGTTCTTGGTACGTTTTGGGGTTAATCGTGATTAAGGTAACATACTTTCTCAACCTTTTGGGTATGCTATGTCTATAGTATAGATTAAATACATGTTTGGGTCGTTTAATGTTGAATATCCATGATTTTATGTATGGTTTATATTCTGAATTTTTATATGGTTTATATGATGTTTTGATGATGGTTTTCATGATTTTTATGATTGATTATATGTTGTTTTATGATCATGAATATTATGTTAAAGTTTGATGAATTTTGGATGAGTAAAAGTTGAATTTTCGATTGGTTGATGATGATGTTATGCGTGTGATGTATGGGTTTGGATGAGTTCTTGGTTGAGTTCTTGAATCTTGATTGAGTTCTTGATTGAAGATCTTGATTCTTGAATGATTTCTTTATGAGTTCTTTATGAGTTCTTTGAGTTCTTTATGAGTTCTTGATGAGTCTTTTTAGGTTCTTGATTGAATCTTGAAAGTTAAAGAAAGTGGTTTAAAACTTAAAGAAAGTTAAAGATTGAGTCTAAATTGATTAAAGAATGGAATTTAAATGATGGTTTATGGTTGGTTAGACTCAAGATCAAGGCGCAAAGGCAATCTTGAGTATAACTTCGTTGATTAACTAATTATTTTCGAGAATCAAGGCGTAAAGGCAATTCTTGAAATTAATTTAGTTATGAGTAAATTGATTAAAATGATTAAAGATTTAATTAATAATTAGCTTGATTTCATTTCTAGACGCCTGATACTTTGAGTAAGATTCATTGTATTTGGGTTAAGACGTTGCCCCTATTCCATCCGCGATATTGGGATAGTTGGAGTCATACTATGTGATCTTTCGTGGATTTCCAGTAAGATTGGTTCCACGGGACATGGATTTCTAGTAAGATTGGTTTCATGGGGTTTGGGAGTAAGATTCTCAAATCCGAGCATAGTAGAAAGTTCGATCGCGTAAGATGCGTTCGTACGAGCACAGTCCGGTCTAGTATATGAATGATTGCGCCAAAGATAGTTGATTAAGTTGGTTTGAGTCGAGTTCACGTTTTGGGTTGTTCTCGTACTTTGATTATTGATGTTGATTATTTGATTTATGCTATGTGCATGTGTATTCC
Source organism: Salicornia ramosissima (assembly GCA_951394345.1). Lineage (NCBI taxonomy): Eukaryota > Viridiplantae > Streptophyta > Magnoliopsida > Caryophyllales > Amaranthaceae > Salicornia > Salicornia ramosissima. The sequence goes on along the minus strand of OX596233.1, from coordinate 42,760,724 downwards.
CATTAGGGTGAGTCAGTTATGTTACTCGCCACTGATGGTGGACTGTTGTATGTTTTTCAGGTATTTCTAATGACGATACTCTTGCTTAGCTTTGGGTTGGGCGAGCGACGTTTACTGTTTCTGTTATTTGATGTATTTCCTATTTCTGTTGTTTATAGATAGTATTGGCGTATTGTATAGACTTTATACGTTGTTTAGACTCTGACGTGTGGTTGGAGTTACTCGTATTCTAGTATTCCTAATTTGACTTTTGGACTAGTATGTACAAACTTGTGGGTATTTGTACGTTTGTGGTTGATTAATAATAATTTCGAGGAATTAGTTTTAATTTCTTAAGTATTTTGAGTTGTAGTTTATAACTATTATTTCGAGGAATTAGTTTTAATTTCTTAAGTATTTTGAGTTGTAGTTTATAACTATTCGACTCGTCGGTTTCTTCCGCGCCGATTTAAGCGAGTCGGGTCGTTACATAAGTTGTTCAAAAATACCAAGTAATACTAATGTTTAAACCACCAAAATAACAACTTTAATTAGTGCATTTGATACCAAAAACCCAACAATATACCAAGTAATACTAGTACTGCTATTAAATACAAAAAAATTCAACAACTTTAACCAAAGGTTGATGCAAATAACTACAAAAAGGTTAGTCTTGTTGATGCAAATAACTACAAAAAGTTTGACAATGCTTTGAACTTGGCCTCCTTATGTTGCATCTGTTGAGGTTGAACCTTGTGTGAAATTGTAACCAGGAATAATTAAATTCATAGGTACCAACTATTGCACTTTTTATTTTATAGGTACCAAGTTTTGATTATTCACCAGCAGCACGAACTATTACATAAAGTTGCAACGATAGGTATAAATGACCTATAAATAGTTTTGGATGACCTATAAGTTGCAACAATATTTAGGTCATTTATACCTATCGTTGCAACTTTATGTAATAGTTCGTGCTGCTGGTGAATAATCAAAAGTTGGCACCTATAAAATAAAAAGTGCAATAGTTGGTACCTATGAATTTAATTATTCCATTGTAAAATGGAATACTATGCACATGTTCAAAGTGAAACCTACATTTGTGTATGACCTTCCATAATCTCCTACAAAAACATACACACCAATTGGTATAGCATTTTTTCCCCTTCCTTTACACCTTCCTCTCCCAGTGCTTCCTGTTGCCACACAACCACCAGCAATTCCTCTGCCTCTTCCCCTGCTCCCTGTGGATCCACAACCAGAATCAGTCCCTCCAACAGCACCGTTTCTTCCTCTACCTCTGCCTTCCATTGAAGCAGATTTTCCACCTCTACTACTGCCAGTACCACCTCTTCCTCTCCCAGTTAGATTGACTCTCCCACCTTTGCCCAATCTACTACTCACAGCTGTATTGTCATGATGTCCAGGGGCAAGTGTTGTTGGTGTTTGGCTTGGTGCAGTAGATTTAGGCCTTCCTCTAGGTTTCTTAGGAGCAGGTTCCTCAGTAGGGGTTGCTTCCTTTGTTTTTTGACACTTTCTCTTGTTGTGACCTTTGACCTTGCATATGGAGCAACTCATTTCCATTCCATGCTTCGTAAGCTTTCCTGGTTTCTTAAGATCTTCATATGGATCCTTTCTTCTATTCTTCCTTGGTCTACCAGGACCTATTTTTATTGGTGGAGGATCTAGTTGAATGTCACTTTGAGGCCAATATCTCTCACCCTCCAATGGTGGAATTGAAACTGAATAGGCCTTGAGATAAGTTGCCTTTGTGTAACTTTCATCAATGTAATCTTCTGGTTGTAGATGACAAAAGAAAATGGCTGCACAAGCATGGCAGCAAGGAATCCCAAATCTGTCCCATTTCTGACAAGTACATGTCTTGGCTTCTAAATCAACAGTCAAGCTTTCAAGAAAGTAGTTCACTTGGAAAAGAGTGTCAGTTGATGGAAGAACTTCACAATAGCATGCATTTGACTTAGATATGTCAAGTTTTTTTTGAATCCTTGGACAAATGTTGGATTTCCATTTCTCAACATCTTTTTTCTTGGTTGCTAGCCTTTTCATCAGAGCTGCTCTTATGTCTTCCAACATGTAGATGAGATGCTTTGTCCTTCCTTGGATGATGTAATCGTTGAATGTCTCAGCCATGTTATTGGTTACAGCATCTGATTTAACTTCTTTCTTCATGTGTGCTCTGCAAAAAACCTCAGGATTGTAACTAGTGAAGGCAGTAGCAGCAGCTGGATTTTTTTTCTCAAGTTCATTAAGAGCATCTGAATACTCTATCATATTATATGATTTCACAATGGTCCAAAAGTCTAGCTTCATTTAATCCCCTCTAAATGACCTGTGCCATAAGGCAAACACATGCCTGGCACATTGTCTATGTCCAGCTTTAGGGAAAACATTTGCAACTCCACCAAGAATGGACTGAAAAAAAAAGTGTCACAAATTAAGTTGTATAAAATAAAACTTGAACTAAAAAAAAAAGTAAGAGATGTTACATGATGCTCATCTGAAACAATCACCAACTTCTCACCATCTCCCAGGTCCAAACACCTCTTCAGTTGTAAGAAAAACCACTCCCATGATTGATTGTTTTCACCTTCTACCACAGCCCAAGCAACTGGGTACATTTGGTCATTGCCACCTCTTCCTACGGCAGACAACAATTGACCACCAAGAAAGGTCTTCAAAAAACATGCATCAACACACAGTATTTTCCTACACCCCTCTTTCCACCCCTGCTGTAAACCCTCAAAGGACACAAAATGTCTATGAAAAATCTGTTTATTTATGTCCTCTTGCATAGTAGAAATGAGTGATATGTGTGTTTTTTTATTAGCCTTGTTCAGAGCTGCCATGTATCTCCCCACCCTCCCATAATGTTCTTTCATAGACCCATGTAACTTCTTATGTGCCACTTGTTTCACCTTGTAAGCAAAGTCCACAGTAATCAACACTTTGAACCCTTTTCTTACAGTTTCAATAACATCACTGGCAGGCCAATGGGGCCTTGATTTGAAAACTTCAAGCAACTCTTCAGCCAACCAAGAGTACTTCAACTGCTTGTTTTTTTTTCATGTCTCTTGTGCATGTGTGTTCATCTATAACTGTCTTCACCACAAAAGAGGCTCTCCTTGAGTCCCATGAAGCCCACATCTGGAAAGGACAACCCTCCATGCACCTAACACCTGTTTGGAAATCTTTGACCAACCATCCACTTAAACACTTTAAAATCAGCCTGCAAACTGACAATCATACTTCTTTTGCTTCTCCTTTCACCCACAGTTTCTTCATCACCACTATCTGGAGGGGTATGGATCTCATCTTCTGAACTCTCATAATCACTAAAATGCTCCCCTTCTTGTTCTGATCTACCAACATCCCCAACTTGTACAGCCTTTTTATTACCCAACCTACCTTCATTAGCATCTAAATGCAACTGCCTTGCTATCTCAAGAAACTTAGCATTACACCCCTTCACTCTTTCTTTTGTTGTTTGGTACTCCTCATCACTTTCTTCAACAACAACATCATCCTCAGACTGCCCCTCTAAACTACCAATATATTTTGGATCTTTCAATTCAGAAAAATCACCTTCATCATACACATCATCCTCAACTTCATCATCCTCCCCTTCAAATGATATGGAGTCTTCGGGCTCATAATCATGATCTAATTCATCTTCACCATCAGCATCATCCTCATATTTATCACTATTGCCTAACAAATCACTGTAAGGAATTGGACTTTTAGGTCTTGGATCCTCCCATTCATAGTTCTCTAGAACTGAAGTAACAACAATTTCAAGAGGGCTTTGTTCTTGTGGAGAGGGTATGTTTCTCAATCTTGTTGAATTTTGTGAGCTTTGCTTCTGTTTAGAAGTGGGAGGATTGTAGGTTTTTTTAGAAGTTGTTTCAGTTAAGGGTTTATTGGAAGTAGTATTAGTGGGAGCATTGTGGGGTTTTTTTGAAGTTGTTTGTTTCTTGGCAGGTTTTAGTTTGGATGTAGCTTGATCAGTAGTTGAAACTTGTGTCCCTAAAAAAAATCACATCTGGAAACTCAGCTGAAGTGTCTTTAGTATAACTAAACTCATGAGTTTTGCGCCTCTCAGTGGTATTAGGCTTCAAATTTGTGGCTTTGGCCTGAGTTGGTTGTTTAGATTCTGTCCTTGGGCTCTTTCTCAATGTGTTGTTAGTAATAAATTTGGAGGGTCCTTTTTTTGGAGTCAATTTAGGAGGTCTTTTTGGATTCTCATGTACCAAATTATATGGATCACTCCCTAATTCCCCCTCAACAACAAAAAAATCCAATGACTTTCATTCAAAATTAACTACCCCATCTCCCTCACCTCATCATCATTGTAAACCCTCCTTAAACCATCTTCAAAACCCTTCCCTGGCTATACTTTCAATTTTAGAGTAACCACCACAAGACTTTGCCTTATCCTCCAAATCCTACCAACACAATTCATCAGGGTCCATGTTGAAAGTTTTGGATTGTTTCCCACAATAAATCACTGTATCCCCAACCTTCTTGAATCTCCCCCCATGAAACATCTTTAAAGTCACACCATCAAAAGCCATCTATTTGCAATACCATAACAAATAAACAGTCAAAATAAGAACAATTAATTCAAATAAACCCTAACTCGAAAAACCCTAATTTGAAGATTAACAACTCGAAATCATACACAAAATTTCACCAAACATTACTATAAACAAAGCATAATTCGAAAATAAAACCACAATTTTTTCAACAAAGTAAAAAAACCCAACAAGAATTTTACCACAAAATCAAAACAATTGCTCTATTACAACATAAATTCCACATACTTCACTAACAACAAAGAATAAGTTGATCAAATTACACTAAAAAAATACAAAAAAAAAGGCTTAAATTGATAACTATGAAGCAACATACCTTCGAAACTCCTTTGTGAATGTATAACAAACTCCTTTCCTTATCAATGGAAACCCAGAAAATAAAAATCGAACATTTAGGTTTTTAGGTTTTTTAAAGATAATCAATAATGGTGATTTTTTAGGTTTTGAATGATAAATTCTTACGAATTTTTTTGGTTGGGTTTCTTACAATTCTTTCGAATTTTTTTTAAACGTATCTTACAAGATTGAAAATGGGTTTAAGGGGAAAATGAAAAGGTAAGTTATGTTGGTAACCGGTACAACAGGTTATAAGTTAAATGGTTCATTAATTAATAATAAGGAGGTAATTTGGGGTTGTTAATTTTTAATCAAAAGATGGGTTTGTTACTTTCAGGCGGAGTAAAGGTGGGTTTATTAGATTCCATTTTTTCTTTAAAATATGGCACATTAGGTAGGCAACGAAATATAGAAAATCCGTTGCTATGTTGGCAACGAAAATTTAGACATTCATTGCTTAATTAGAATAGCAACCAAACAACACAAACTTAGCAACCAATTTTCAACATTTGGTTGCTAATCTAGCAACCAATTTATAATCGTTGCCAAAATTGGTTGCTAAATTCCTTTTTTTTGTAGTGGCAAAGGGCTCATGAGAAGCATTCGACTTCTTTGAGCACCATAGATTTCAACTAGACCATTCAAAATTTGGAACAATTTATGCTCCTCTTCCTTCCTTTGTTTGGCAATCATATAAGCTGCCACCTAAAGAGAAATATCTCTGTGATGGCAAGTAGGATGTCTAGGGATTCCAGCTCTTCCCATAAAGCACTTATTTCAGTGAAGAAGTCTGAAACAGGCTTTCCCATCTGTTTGGTCTCATGGACCTGCTTGTTCAATGCATATTTTCTTGCCCCATTAGTTATGCTAAATCTATTTTCAAGATGGTCCCATATTTTTTTCAAGTTCCCTATGAGCATTATGGACCTTTTGATGGACTCTGAGACTGAGCGGATAATCCATGATATCACCATATTATCACAAGTATCCCAAGCCTCCTTTTTTTATAGGGTCAGAGGCATCTTCCTTTACTCCTCTAGTCAAAAAGACTAATTTTCTATTGGCTATGATACTGATTTCTAGGTCCCTTCTCCAAGACCTATAGTTACTTGCTCCTTGCAACTTCTCTATAGTTACACCGTTTGTTCCATCTGAGGGGTGAAGGTATAAATTAAAGGGCTAGTAGATTCTATAGTGGTGCTACTATTGCTACTCATTTTGATAAATTTCATACAAAGATGAAACAACAAATAGAAAGAAAATGACAGAAAGAACTTTTAACAAACACCTTTAGGGCAACACAAAATCATGCTACAACATTCATTTATTCAGCAGAAAGAAATGATAGTAGGCAAGAAATCATAATGTCGAACTTGCTATGATACCTTATTGACAAAGCTATGCTGTGGGATTCAAAACTCTCTACTTGGTTGCTTTCATTCACATCTTTATCATTCATTTAAGGTTCATCATTTGCAGCAAATGTAATAACCCGAAATTCAGGGCCAGAAAATTTCGCGGTTAATTAATATTATTTCAATATTCTAAGTCCAAAGGGCCCGATTAATTTGGACTGTTTAATCTTAATTCTTTTCCTTAACTTGTAAATTGGGCCCAAAGACCCAATCAACTCTTTCCCTTGGCCGGCCCCTTGTTATATGGCCAAGGATTAATTTTCTTTCCTATTAATTAATATTAATTAGATAATTGCACATCTATTTACCTAATTAATAATCCTATTATTAGGTTTTACCTAGTCTCCCAACTTGGGCTCAACAATCACCTAAACTCACTCCAATTTCCTATTTCCCCTCCTACCTCACGGCCCTCTTTGTTTTTTTTCATTTATTTTATTTCCTCTTGTTCCTTATAATTAAATAGAGAACAACCCTCATAACCTTTTTTACTTAACTTCAAAACACTCAAAAACGCTCAAAAGAAACCCTCTTGGCCGTGTGGAATTTCGAACCAAAGCAAGAGGATTTTCTTGATTTTCTTCCTAATTCTAGGTAACTAGACTATCCTTCTTAGATTAGGTATAGTTTTCCATATAGTTAATTAGGATTAAACTAAGAAAAATTAATAGAATTAGTATCATGTTAGGTTAAGATAGTTCGAACCATATGTCATGTTGATCATGATATTTTTCTTGATATTTTATGTAATCTTTATGAATCTTTGATGGTTTTAATTAATTCTATGCATAAAATAATTTCTTTAATTACATGTTTACATTGTATAATTGCATGATAATTGTTGAATCTTGTTCTTGGAAGTTCGAACCTATGTCGAGTAGTATAACATAATTTTGATGATAATTTCATGATATTTTCTTGAATAAAATTGATAATCTTGATTATTTAATTGTTTAATTTGAAGCCTTAAATTAAAGTTAATATTTTGTTCATATTATAAAAATGTCGAGTGACATAAAGAAGTAAAGGGAATTAAAAATCTAATTTTTTTATTGTTGAATCTTGAAAATTCTTGAATTATTATTGATAATCTTGATTAAATCTTTAATTTAAGCATGATACTATTAATTCTTGAAATTCATCTTTATACTGTTTTAAAGTCATGAAGGCCGTGTGATTCATGTATAGTCTAGTATTGATTTTGATCTTGTTCTGGTTCAAATTTAATGATTTAATGTTTAATGCATAATTTTGTTTCTTGTTACTAAGTTTATATGATTTATAATTGATAATTGTATTTAATTAAATTAAAGTATCAATTTTGGTTGTTTTACACAAAAATGTCTGAGTGGTTCAAAATATGAAAAAGAGGATTTTTATCTTGTTTTATGTAATACTAATTGACGATTGTTAATTTATATTATTAATTGTTTATTTAATTGATTTATTAAATTGTTTATATGATTATTTAAGGAATTGATTTAATTGTTGTTTTGTCATGGAAAATGTCGAGTAACATGATAAAAGTTATGATTATTTTAGTTTAATTTTTGGCTTATAATAATTTAGATTATGATTTTAGGAGTTAATATAATTAAAGGAATTAAAAGGAACTAATAAGATAAGTTACAATATGAAGGAAAGGAATAATATAATAATAAGGATAAAGTTATAAGATGATATTAAGTATTGGTCTCACGATGGCCATGTCGATAAGATAAGATAAGTTAAGATAAGAAACGGACGCCTGTTTGGTGATACACGGGTCACCAGATTAGGTTAAGTCGAAGCCACTGCCCTACTGCGGTCTCTGGGCAGTTCTGGATCTTAAGATGCGTAGTCGTCTAAGTAGTAGTACACGGGCTACTATTTAGGAGTTATGGCCATAGCTTAGGCTTAGTTCTTGCAAAGGAGAGCTACGGGTAGAATACACGGGTTCTTCCCGACGCGTTTTAGGAAAGTTGAGATGTACACGGGCATTCTTACGAGCTATAATGATCGGTCCATAAAGTTAAGAAGATGGTTAAAAGAAGGGTTTAGGGTAATAATATGATAAGATAAGTATTATACGGGTTGGATATGATTATGTATATGTTAATGTATTTATATGTATAATTCTATGTATTGTATAAGTATAGTATGTTTAGTCTTTCGCTGCGTACGTCTGAATTGTATGTATGTAAGTATGTCTAAAGTATGTAATTAAGTATGTATCCATGTATGTATTTATGTACGAATATATGTATATGTATGTATGTATCCCTATATGTATTCTACAGGTGTATCTATACGTATTTATACGTATTTTATACGTACACGTATGTATTTCTATACGTATTTCTGCAGGTACTGTATACGTATTTTATACGTACTCCATACGTATTTCGTATGTACTTTTATGCGTATTTCGTATGTATTTTCATACGTATTTCGTATGTAATTTTATACGTATTTCGTATGTATTTTTATACGTATTTCATATGTACTTTCATATGTATTCCGCATGTATTTCTATAAGTATTTTCATGTATGTTTATATGATTTTCCTGGTTAATTCTATGATATTATATGGTTAATGGTCCCTCATTTAAGCAGGACAGCCTAGTTACTCGCCACTGACGGTGGACCCCCTCCATTTCAGGTGATGAAGCAGACGCATAAGTGGGCTTACGTTTGGTTCGGGTTGTGTACTTTGTTGAGTCTTAGAGAGAACCCGGAGTCTATTTTATGCTATTACATTTCTTTATTTCCTAGTTCCGCCCAGTCTGTTGGGAAAGACAAATTTGAATTGTATTTTGGATTTACTTAAGGACTTTTGAGACTTTTTATTTAATTATTAGCTAATGAATGGAATAATGAACTTTAATATTCTTTAAGATTTGTTTGGTAATGATCCATTTGTCGATTTTCTTTGTAAATCGACAGTCTATAAAAGTCGGGTCGTTACAGCAAATCTATTTTTGTTCTGTGCTCATGACTGCACACAACCGCCCCTGCTGATATTTAAATGAACACTAAAATAACCTTACACCCTAGGAGGACAGGTGTAAGCAGATCCTGCCTCATACACTTTTCAGGAGAATAACAACACTACCAAACAAAGTAACATAAGATCCTAGAAAAACATAAAAGGACAATAACTCAAATAAATACAAAATTGGGCTAACTAATAAATTAAAGCTTTGGGCTCTTGATTGGGCTCCTTTCTTCTTATAGACTTCTTTAAAGACCATTAGTCAAAGGCCATCAACACGAACATAACCACTTCTGTATACATGTAACTGTGTGTTTGAATGAGTAACCACAAAAACATCAGCAGACGCACAATTGGCGCAGGCGCAACCTAACTTGGGCGCAGGCACGACGTAGCCTGTCGTGGGTTCTTTACTTCGTTTTGTTGTGTTCGCAGACAGGGAAAAAGTCACGTGTCCGCGCCAAAATCCCTATCCGCGACACACATTTCCCAACGCCCTTAGACAATTTTGGTAAGTTCTCGGGTCCCGATTATATCATAATCTTTGTCTAGTCATGTTATGTTATATGATTGTTTGTTACACCGTTCCTACAAAAACTTATCATATATCACCCTATACTTTAAATAATTTCCAACACAAGCTAAAACTCCTTCACGTGTACTTTACCCGCATTATATTAATCATGTTTGCTCTACATTAATTACAACGTGTGAGTTGTTGACTACTATATCCGTATCACAATACTCACAATTTTTATCATTTTAGGCTGTAACACAATACTTACAACAAATATTTATTTACTTTTGGAATGAAAATTACCCATGTATAGTTTTTTATAACTTTACTTTTGTTATAGGTCCAATTAATTATTCATTTTTCACTATATATCTCTTTAAATCCATTTTTTGCATAGGAATTTGTATCGCATACTTATGTAGCGAGTATTACGATATAGAGGTAGTAGTTTTTATTATATTATCTTATCCCCAATGATTTACAGTCCATCACTTCATCCCTATTTCTCATCTTTTCAATTTTCTTTATGCATGTGGGGAAGTTTGGGATCGGAGTTAGAGATTTGAGAGAAGAGAAGTTAGACAAAAAAAAAACTACTTTTAGACTTTGTTAGTTAGAGGTTTGGAAAAGAATTTTGGGATGAAATTTTTTTATTTTTTAAAAAAACTCATATAAAGTACCTTTTGAAAAAGCTTGTAGCTTTTTGATTCTTTTTACTCTGAGACATCCAACAGCTAACCGCTATTTACCAATTTCTTTATATAAAAACAACTAATATAATCTGCTAGTCAAATCATTTATCACAATCAGCTAGTCAAAGCAACAAACTAAATCAGCTAACAGATAACTCCCAAACATAGCCTATCTATATCATTATTACAAACTATTTTAAAATTTTATCCTTTGGACTATAAGCCATATTGAAACTACTCCCTTTATTCCATTTTGGTCTTTATGTTTGCTATGATATAAGGAGAGAGAAAGCTGAAAAGTGAAAATTCTTCATTATACATAAGAATTAACATATTCATATGGGATCTTATTTGATTCGTATAAATTTATAGTTTTTCATCAATACCTATTTTTATTATTTTTTATAGACTACAATATAAGATTTTAATGTTTAAACTTGTGCAATAAAAACTAAGCAAAAAGTAAACGTAAAGAACAAATCGGAACTGAGGGAATAATATTTATCGTCCAAGAAAATATGCAAGACAAGACCCATATAATATTTTCAGTTTGCCTATTTTATTACCTTCATAAAATTATATATGCAACACGTTCATTTTCACATTTGTGATGCCTTAGTTGCATATATTTTAAGCAGTAATAAGTTAAAACAAGTATTATTATAATATACATCTATAATTTAAATATTTAAAACAGGAAGTTTTAATTGTCACATGACATCCTTTTTCTAATCCTTATCCAGCTCTGTCATGTGTCATTTCTAAGCTTAATGTTTTTATTTTTTATTTTTTCTCCAGACAATTTAAATATTTATCCTTTCAATTATCCTCAGATCACTAGAATTTTTTCATTATTTCTTAATTAATCTCTTTTAACTTATATACATTTTAAACCTTATTTTTTAAAAAAATAAATAAAATAATTTGATTCAAATTAATAATATTCTCTTTCAATTTATTTTTTTTTAAAATCACCATGTTCATCGAACGGGAAAAAAAAAACTAGTTAATATCAATCTAACAAGTATTAGGAAAACTATATAGTTAAACATACTAGAAGAATAATGCTAGCTAACTGTTAAGTTTTTAGGGTTTTGTATATATAGATAGAAACCAATGATATATGAACTGAAATTTAAGACTTTTAAAGCGTGTACTCACTATACTAAAAGTAATATTTTGAACCTATGAAAGCTCGGGTATCATGAAATTCACCTTTGAGATACACAATGAAGAACAATGGTATTCAAGCTTTCTTTGAATATCATTCAATGTAACTTATTATTTTGTTGAACTTGATGATTTAATTTTTTTGAGAAGTTTTGCAAGGCTGAAAAGAAAGTTATCAAGAGAGAGCCTCTTCCTTCTCTTTCACATATCATATAAACCCACTAAGAGTTATCATATGTATAATAACTGCCATTTACCAAATAGCCGCTCAAAGACCTAAGAGTTCCGCACATGTCACGGGCACGCTATGGACCCGTTGTGGGCGAGACTTGTACTTGAAGCGGGCGCGACGCTAGCCTTTCCCATTTTACTTCGTTTCATGTTCGTGGACAGACACAATTTGGTCACATACGCGCCAAACTCTCTGTCCGCGACACTTCAAAACTTTGATATTTAGCACATTTTGGTACTTATAAGTGTTTTCATGCTCAGCATTTGTCCGACAATTAAACGTATAACATTACTCGGTAATTATTTACACCATTCCCACATGAATTAGTGAAGTATATATGTATTTATTTCTTAACTCTAAATTATTTCAACACTCACTTCAAGGAGTTGCATCAAAGAGAAAAGGTACATAAATTTATTTAACTCGAAGAACCTTTTAATTTAATGAAAAATACGTAGAAAAAAACCTTATCAGAGTCCAATAATGTAAGCTTTTCAAGAATATCATACCATACATATCTTACACTATTTATTGCACTTTAATCAATTTTCTTTAATAAAAAAATTTCAGTGGCAATAAAACAAAATGAAACGGATAGGGTACAATTTTTTTAGTTGGTCAAATAATTGTGTGAAATAGTAAACAAATATAACACAACTCTTTGATCAACTTAAAAAAAAAACTTGGGTTAGTTGGATGATAATTTCAACTGGTCTTATGTCAGTTTGTATGACGATTTGACAGGTAATGCTAGCTTAATATATACTATATACTAAAGTAAAACATCCTTATTTAATACTCCCACAATGAAAATTTCCTGTCCCAAACTTTTTTTTTTAAGTTTAAAAGATTTTTTGGTAGCTTCCCAAACAAAAATTATCTTTCCTTAATTCTCCGAAATCTATATTAGTAAAATTTGAAACATATAATATTTAAATCTAATTATAAAAATTATATATTTGGAAAGTATATTTCGAGACGAATCAAACGATATCTCACACAACTATATTTTTCGTTTCCTATATAAAATTAAAGAGGGTCAAATTTACAATATAAATAGTCTACCTAGAACAGTTTTTTAGGGCAAAGGGAGTAAATATTTTATATATAATTTTGTAAAAATCGTACGTAGAACGGGAACTAATCTAGTACCTGTATATAGACATATAAGTAGTGACAAAATTCATTATTCATATGGATACTAATGCAAATCTGTTGAGAATATTAGTTAGTATGTTAGTCTATTAGTGTTAGTTAGTTAAATAAAAATTAGTTAAATAAAAGTTATTTAACTAACTCCTCTTTTAGTTAGTCCTTATTCTATATATAGTTGTATCTTGTATGACAGGGGATTCTGTTCTAATTTTCTGCTTTTAGTTTTGCTTGATACTTACTCTCACAAGCTAACTCTTTCTTTGAAAAAACTCTCACATTCAGTATAATAAAATAGTTCTAGGATTTACGACTTGAGCCTAGATTAGAGGGCTGTGAAGGTGCAATTGTGGTGTTGTTCTTTGCTTACTACTTCTTCCTTGCTGCTGTCTTTCATTTGCCATTCTTCTAGTTTTAGAAAAATTGGCATGGTATCAGAGCTTGAGATTAAAGATTAGTACAGTTTGTTCTTCGTTTTCATTCAAACCTTTTATCTAACAGTTGAAGTACAGAGTATTTTCTTGCTTCATTTCTCTATTCTTGCAGTCAATTTTTTTTGGCACACAACATGTTGTTTCTGTTTCCTTCAGATTTTGTCCTTGTTTTTCACACATTCGTTTTTTTTAATTTCAGTTTCCTCTTCCAAAATCTTTGTCTAAAATCTTTAGTTTACTCTTCTTTTTTTACATTTTCAATCAATCAGTTGGGTTTTTTTTTCTTTCCTTGTTTTGGAGTTTTTTTTATCATGGCTGCTACATTGGAAACAACCCAAGATCCTAGCAGTGTTTACTATATTCACCCATCAGATAGTAGTTTGCAGTAATTTGTTTCAGAGAAGTTTGATGGAGAAGGTTTTAGTTCTTGGAAGAGATCTATGTTAATAGGTTTTTCTACCAAGAACAACATGGGTTTTGTGGATGGTAGTTTACCTCAACCTGCTACTGATTCTAATTATAGTGCATGGGTGAGGTGCAATGATATGGTGATAGGCTAGATTCTCAAAGCACTGGGTCCAATCCCAGCTAAGAGTGTGTTCTTTTTAAGACTGCTAGTGCTATGTGGAAAGACTTGGTAACTAGGTATGGTCAAACCACTTCTACTCAATTGTATTCTCTACAGGAAGAAATAGCTTCACTACAACAAGGGAGTGATACTATACTAGAATTCTTTGCCAAGATCAATGTTCTTTGGGAGCTTTACCGTTTACCTACATGTGAATGTGGGGGTACATGTACTTGCAATTTAAGTACAAAATTTCTTAAAATACAAGAGGACAACAGACTGATGCAGTTTTTTTAAGAAACTCAGGGATGATTTCAAGCAGATCAGAAGTAGTATTCTAATGGTCAAGCCTTTACCACCCATGATAGAGGTGTATAGCATGTTATTGCAAGAAGAAATGTAACGACCCGTATTTTATCAATGTTGTTTTCGGAGGGAAAACAAAAATACGAATCACAACTGAACTAAGTTTATAATTCAAAATCCATTTATAACAGTGGAAGCTCTAAACTTAATTCAATTTATTCAATTTAAACCATAAATAGTCCAAAACAATTAAAAATTATCAAAGTTCGCTATTAACAAACAACGAAAGTGTAATGACCCAGATTTTATTGGTATTTTTGCCGATAATTATGTGTATTTATGTGTATTTCTGTGTTAGTTCAAATTTATTTTTGAACTATTTATTTTATTTTTATATGAATAATTTCGATTTAATTCGAAATATTTGTTTTCAGTTTTTATTATTTATGTTATTTATTATTTAATTAATTAGAATTTTTATTATTTAATTTTTCTAATTAATTATCTAATCTTTTGGGCTAAATCAATTATTGCATGATTAGTCATGTAAATTATGTTAATTAACCCAATGGATCACGAGAGCCCATTTTTAGGCCCATTTTTACCCCATGGCCGGTTTTCCTAGTACATGGCAAGTGGTGCCACTTGTTTTGTGTTCACACCTTAACTAACTCTATAAATAGGAGAGTTAGTAAGGCCCTTGCTCATTTTTGCCATCAAAAGCTTTTGCCATCAAATTAAAACACAATTCTCCCATCCATTTGCTCTCAAGTTCCACGCCATTTTTGGGCATTAATCATCATCAAATTGGTCACCCATCTTTTAATCCCAATCTTAAAGATTCAAAGTCCATTGATCTTTAAGTACCAAAACACAATACCAAACACAATTATTTCATCCAAGATCTTTAGTTCGGGTTTGGTTTTGGGTTCGTGTTCGTGTGCATTTGTGAGTGTTCGTGTGTGAAGACCGTGCAAGGTGGTGGTTCGTGCGTGGTGGCCGTGCAGTGAGGCTCGTACAGCCGTGCGGTGGCTCGTGTGGGTGGCCGTGCGTGGTGCAGGGGGCAGCAGCCGTGCTGCTGTGGTGTTCGTGGTAGTGCCGTGGTGGTGTCGTGCGTGCCTCGTGTTGAGCGTGGTTGTGATCGTGTGGGTCGACTTTCCGGGCAGCAACTTTTTGTGTTGTTTTAGTGTGTAATCTTCAATAAGGTAACATACTTTCTCAACCTTGTTGGCATACTATGTTTCTAGTATAAATTAAATGCATGTATGGGTTGTTTGGTGATGTTTAATCATGATTTTATGTATTGTTCCTAATCTGATTTTTATGTGGTTTTCATGATATTATGATGTTAGTTTTGATGATTTTATGATCGAATATATGTCGTTTTATGTTCATGATTATTGTGTTAAAGTTTGATGAATTTTGGATAAGAATAAGTGGTAATTTTCGAATGATGATGATGATGATATGCGTGTGGTATGATTGTTTTGATGAGTTCTTGATTGAAGTTCTTGAATCTTGATTGAGTTCTTGATTGAAGATCTTGAGTCTTGAATGAATTCTTTATGAGTTCTTGTTGAGTTCTTTGAATTCTTGATGAGTTCTTGGTTGAATCTTGGAAGTTAAAGAAAAGGTTTAAAAGTTAAAGAAAGTTAAAAGATTGTGTCTAATATGATTAAAGAATGGTTAATGAATAATGGATTATGGTTGGTTAGGCTCAAGATCAAGGCGCGAAGGCAATCTTGAGTATAACTTTGGTATTTTAACTAGTTATTTTCAAGAATCAAGGCATTGAGGCAATTCTTGAATATAATTTAGTTAGGTCGAGATAATAAGATGATTAAATAATAAGATTAATAAAGTTAGCTTGATTTCATTTCTAGACGCCCTAAACTTAGAGTAAGATTCTTTGTTTTTGGGTTAAGACGTTGCCCCTATTCCATCCGCGGTATTGGGATAGTTGGAGTCATACTATGTGATCTTTCGTGAATTTCCAGTAAGATTGGTTTCACGGGACATGGATTTCCAGTAAGATTGGTTTCATGGGGTTTGGGAGTAAGATTCTCAAATCCAAGCATAGTAGAAAGTTCGATCGCGTAAGATGCGTTCGTACGAGCACAGTCCGGTCTAGAATTTGAATGATTGCGCCAAAGATAGTGTTTAAGTCGGTTTTGAGTCGAGTTCACGTTTTGAGGTTGTTCTCGTACTTTGGTTGGATGTTGTTGTTTGATTTGTGCTATGTGCATGTGTATTCCCATTAGGGTGAGTCAGTTATGTTACTCGCCACTGATGGTGGACTGTTGTATGTTTTTCAGGTACTTCTGATGACGATACTCTTGCTTAGCTTTGGGTTGGGCGAGCGACGTTTACTATTTCTGTTATCTGATGTAGTTAATGTTTTCTGTTGTTTTAGATAGTGATGGAGTGACGTAGATTTTATACGTTGTTATTGGACTCTTTTACGTTGTTTAAGACTCTGACATGTAGTTGGAGCTTACTCGTATTTTTAGTATTTCTATTTTGACTTTTGGGACTAGTATGTACAAACTTGTGGGTATTTGTACGTTTTTGGTTGATTAATAATATTTCGAGGAATTAGTTTTAATTTCTTAAGTTTTGAGTTGTAGTTTCTAACTATTCGACTCGTCGGTTTCTTCCGCGCCGATTTAAGCGAGTCGGGTCGTTACAGAAAGTCCATAAAGATTACTAATACAAAGGCTAGGAATACTATTAGATAACTGAACTACTAAGCTCGCTTGCTCACAAACCCAGCCCTTTTGTTACCCAAATATTCTTCATCAGTACCTGAAAAGGGAATTTGGGGGGTCCACAGTCAGTGGGGAGTAATTAGATTGTTCTACTTAATAGTAGAACCCAATTAGAAATATAATAATCAGAATAAGTCAACAGAACATTCACACAAGTCAACGGAATTAGCATTAACAATAATCAAAACTCAAGTACGCAGCGGAAACAAGACACATTAGGTTACCATTACATGACCTTCAAGACGAGCTAATACTGACTCTAGACTCTAGGCTTCTATTAAAGATTCCAAGTTCTAGTTCACTTTGAGGGTCTAATCCGTGACACAGTCATATGCTCGTAAGGGGTCAATCACAAAGGATCTACTTCCCCCAACTTTCCTTACTCATGCCGGGTCAACCACTTTTGATCTACTTCCCGAGCACTGGGATCAAGAACTGTCTCCAAACCGCAGAGGGGACAGTGGCTTCGACTATACCCATGTTCGTGGCACTTTAGCCACTAGATGGGCGGTCACTTCATAGGTTATTATCTTTTCAAGTTCATCTTTCTAGTTCACAATTTGACTTCCTTTTAACAAGACTTAACTTCTAATCAATCCTAGTTCAACTATACTTGACTCAAAACTCTAGACTAGTACACGAGACTCACGACACTAGCAACATCTAATCGACATATTTCTATTCATCAATAATATTTTAATTCCACAAGTACATACGTCAAGACATGTAATTATCATAAATCAACAATCATAACAAATCATTAAACAAGAAATAAAAATTAAACCTTACCCTTAACTTACCATTACACACGGTCCTCTTCAAGATTTAAGTCACAATAATTCATCTTTCATAATTCAAGTTATTAAATCAATCATCAAATCAAAATACAAGTCTTAATTAATTAATCAATCAATTTCAAGAAAATACTAAAAATCTAATCTTTATATCATTTAAACAATCAAAATCAATTCTTTTATTCCTTTGGACCACCCGGCTCTTATACAAAATATCGTAACCAAAATTTAATTCTTTCTTTTAATATAAAACCTTAAGATTAATCGATGTCAATACTTAAACTTAATAAAAATCCATACTTTAAATATTATTCAAGAATTTCGAACTAGACAACCCACAAGAATTTAGCACTACTCAACAACTTTCATCATTGATTCAAGATTCATAATTTGTTTTTCAAGAACTTAATTTGTTATAGGATTAAACTAAGAAAATCATCAAGGAACATTATTTAAGCAAGATTATAAGCAAAAGATTAATTCTTGATTTCATTCGTCAATTTTAATATAAATAATTCTACAATTTATTCTTCAAGTTTACATGGCAAGAATCATGGGACATGCACAAATTTGTATCAAAATATAGAAATAAAACATCAAAACTAACCTAGCATAGCACGACACATACACGGTTTTTACCATCAACAAATTCATGTAATTCTAAACTAGTTCTAAGTAATTCTAAACATAAACATTATTCTCAAAATTATATAACTAATCTATTCTACAATTAAATAAAACAACTAATTACCTTGCTTTGATGGACAAAAAGGGTTCGAAAATCCTAGCTTGGCCGAGAGGGTGCACGAGTTCTTTGGCTTGGTTTCTTTGAAATTTTCAGTCTTTGAGTTCTTGATCAATAGAGAATTTTTGAATGTGTTTAGAAATTTTATGAAAGGTTAAAGATTGTAGAAAGATGATGAACTCTTGATGGGAATAAAAAGAACAAGAGGGCCGTGAGGTTTTATGAATGGGAGAGGGTTTTGTGTTCCTAAATTTTAGTGGGTAGTTAGGAGAGTAAAAGTTGTGTTTTTAGGATTAGGCAGAATAGATCTAATTACATAATTATGGTTGGAAATAAAATAAAATAAATAAAAGAAAATAATAAAAGGGGGCTGTGGGATAATATTGAGGGGTTTGGTGTTTCTTGCTTTGGCTTGATAGCTCCTACAATTTAGGAGGTTGTTTAGGAAAAGTAGAGTTTTTAGGATTGGTCAAATTCGATCTAGTTTGCTAATTAAGGTTGATAAATATAAAGGGGTGGATTTTTGGTTTAGAGTGGATGATAGGAGATTAATGAATAAAATAGATGGGCTCTTGCTTTTATGATTGGGCTACAGTAAGGAAAGCTCATAAGATTAAATAAAAGAAAGGGAAAAGAATAGGGACAAATTTAATTAAAAGTTATTTAAAAGAAATTAAAAGGGAGGGTTAGAATAAATAGAATAAATAAAATAAAACATGATAAAGAATTAAAGGAAAATGAAATGGAAGATAGAGGGAAAAGTGATGGAGAAATAAGATGATCCTAGTCCAATTAATTATAAGGAGGAAAAAGGGTATGAACTCAAAGAAAAAATAGGGAATGATATGATTAAACGATATTATTGGGTTAACAAATTAAATAAAATAAATAAATAGGATAAGGTGTAAGTGTAACCACTTTTAGGAAAATATGGAGTTACATCCATTCTAAGATATAATAAAATGAAATAGGAAAATAAGATAATTAAAGAGATAGAAAACTGATTAAATGGAAGAGGGAAAAAAAGTGGGCTTGAATTATTTTAGGCCAAGATAAGAAATATAGTCTAAGCACTGAAATAGTTTTTAGGCTTGAAATAAATCCTGAACAGGATTATTATTCCCAAAGCTGACTTTTAACTTGGGCCAGAAATTATATGAAAAGACTATTCAAGTCCGGTTACCAAGGAAGGGCCTAAAATTACTTCTAACCCCTACTTAGTCAACTCGTCATTAATTCAACATTAAATTTGAGTCGGTCCACAACCTTGAATTTCTTTAAGATAAGGTTTTAGGAATCTAACGGGTTGAGGCCAAATGAAAGAATATAGGATAGCCATCAAAGATAATTAGTTTGACGCATTTTATAAAATATTAATAGCATAAATTCCCGGAAGATAATTTTTAAAAGATTTTCTATTTATAAAACAGGGAATTCATTAATAGTTTTCGAAATATATTTTCAAAACAACAGGAAAGGCAGACTTATTATCTAAAATTCTAACCCCAAAAATACAGGGTGTTACAAGAAAAGCATAAGGAATTGGCTGAGTCATAAGGCATAGCTAAGTAAGATTTAGTGGCATTGGCTGTTGACAGAAGGAGGTTTTATGATAGAAATTCTGATCATAATAAATCTTTTAGCCACAACAAGTTTAGACAACCTTATAATAATGACAAGGGTAATTTTGATGTAAAAAGCAGTTTGATAAGAGGAATTCAAAGTTTTTTTGTGATCATTGTAAGATGCAAGGGCATTGTAATGACCCGTATTTTAGCAAAGTTATTTTTGAAGAAAATAACAATGCGAATCTTTAATAAATGAAAACTTATATCACAAATCTTAAAATAACAATGGAAGCTTTACACTTATCCTTTTTATTATTTGAAATTAATTAAACTAAACATGAAAATTGTCCAAAAATCACTTTAAAATACTAAAATTCTACTACAAGCTACTAAAAATTAATCACTAGGCTAAGTCCAATAGAAATGGGTAGCTAATGCTGCTACGTTTGCACGCTCATGAGACCCAACCCTCGTTATTACCCAGATTGCTCTTCTTCATTACCTGAAAAGAAAATGGGGGGGTCCACAGTCAGTGGGGAGTAATTAGAATGTTCTACTCAATCGTAGAACGCAATCAAATATACAACAATCAACACATAACACACTCAAATTACAACATCAACATGATCAACACATTCAGATTCATAAATCACTCAATCAGATACGCAATAGAAATACATAACGTAACCAATATTGACTCACTAGCTAGGGTCACCTCTAGACTTTAGACTCTATAAATTTTGGTAACTCATCTTCCATTGCTCAATTCCTTATTTCTCATCCATTCAAACTTACGATTTACATTTACTCATTAACGTCCCAATTGTCCGACATTCACGCACAACTGAAGTACTCCATCTTGCGACATCCACGCACAACAGTCATACTCCATCATTCCATTGGTCCCCTTATCATCTTTCATGGGTTCAACATCCACATACAACTATTGTACTCCATCTCCCCAATGGTCCAACATTCACGCACAACTGAAGTACTCCATTTTTCGACATTCACGCACAACGGTTGTACTCCATCATTCCATTGGTTTGACATTCACACACAATATTTGTACTCCATTGTTCTCTTATCATCATTATTATTAACCTTTAATATTCAATTTATTCCTCTTGACTTTAAGTCAACCTACTTATCATCTAGTCAACTCCCGGTCAAACATATAACTTAACTCTAAACTTCTAGGCACTTCACACAGCTTAGACAACTCGTTCATACAATCATTTGAAATTCAGCATTTAAATTCAACAACATAGTTCAACAAGTTCATACTACAAATCATAAGTTTAATCATATAATAATAATTGAATTCCAACCATCTGATAATCAAATAAAAATCAAAGCTTGGTTACTAAAACTAGCATAGCACACGACAATTTCATCCCATTCACAGTACAATCCAATCTTTCATAAATAAATAATAAATTATAAGAAAAATCTAAAAAAATTAAATTGTTCATGACAAACTCAGGAAAGGGTTCAAAAATCTAATCTTTTTTCAATTGAATCATAAAAAAATCAAACCTTTAATTTAACCATGTCATTCGACTTTTTTTTTCATGATTGGATAATAAAAAGAAAAATTCAAGATTTAATCAATTAATTTCGAAATTACCATAATTAAATTAATTAAATTGGATTAAGTTCATAAAAAAAAAATTCACCCTTTAATATCAAATCAAGATTTTCAATCCAAATTCCCAAAGTTCATCATCATTCGACATTCATTAACAAGTGATCAAAATTAGTAATTTTAATTCAAGAACTTATTCAATTAGTGAAGTTAATTCAAGAAAATCATGAAGTATCATATAATGAACCAGATTACAACCTAAAAATCAATTCTTGAAGCATACATGTTATTCGAAAATCCAAGATTAATGGTAGAGCACTTCGATTTTTCATGCTAGGATATAATTTATCAAGTGGATTGCTAAATGTCGCCCACGTTTTACTTAAAATCCCCCACTCAACCTATTAAAATTACCTTCTTACCCTTATTATTTACCTTAACTCCAACTTCACCATTTCCACTATTACACATTTACACTCTCTCATTCTCTAACTTCACCATTTCCACTACTACCGGACCACCACCACCACCACCACGACCACCACCACCACCACGACCACCACCAGCAGCACCACCACCACCAGAAATGTCGGGAGAAGCGTCGCCACCACTAAGAGATGTACGTATTTTTTTTTAAATTCAATGTACGTATTTTTTTTTCAATAACGGTGGGGCGTCCAGCTGGGACGCCCAAACCATGGATGGGGCGTCTAGCTGGGACGCCCATACCATGGATGGGGCGTCCAGAATGCCTTTTATTGTATTTTTTTTGACAAATTTTATTGTATTGTTTTTTGAAAGGTTATTGCATTTTTTTACAATTAAGGATTAAATTTTGCAGGATTTGAATGACGGTGATGGAATTAATTATTTTGAATATTTTGTTCATTCCGAGCCCTTTAATAGTAGGGATGAAGCAATTGAATGGGCGAGAGAGGTAGCTAAAAATTAGGATTTTTTTTGGTGATATCTACACACAAAATTCGAAGAGATGGGACTGTTACTTCAATTTTCTTAGATTGTGATCGGCGAAGGAAAAAAGAACCAAGGGATTTGGAAAATGCTGTTCGAAGAAATACAAGTCGGAAAGCTGTGGGATGCAAGTTTAGGGTAAAGGTAGTACAAGTAGTGGGTGGATTTGTAATTGATGGATGGAATGAACGGGGGTTCCATAACCATCCGCTTATGGTGTACATGGAGGGTCATCGCCAAGTTAGCGGTCTCAACCTTGCAGCTAAGAAAGTTGTTCATGTCATGTCAGATGCTCGAGCCAAGCCGCATGCTATCTTAGTTGCTATTAGACAACAATTTCCCGATCTTAATCCAAACAGGAGGCATATCTACAATTGTAGAGCACAGTTGAGGAAACAGAAGGCAGAAGGAAGAAATCCGGCTGAAAATTTTTTGCATCTAGCGGTGAAGTATAACTATGTTTTTTGGATTGATGCCACTGATGATGGTGTGGTGACTCACACATTTGTTGCACATCCAACATCGGTGAACTTGTGGCGTACTTTTCCGTATGTCATTGCCATGGATACAACGTACAAGACAAACAAATATGGTATGCCGCTTTTGGAGATCATTGGGATAACTTCAACTAACAAGAATTTCATAATTGGTTGGGCTTTAATGAGTGATGAGACACAGCGTAGTTATCGGTGGGTACTTCAACAGTTGAAAAATCTGATCGGCTTTCGAGTACAACCGACTGCTATTGTCTCGGATCGAGAGTTAGCTTTAATGAAACCAATAGAAGATATTTTCCCTGAGGCCGCTCATTCACTCTGTACATGGCACATTGGTGTAGATGTGGAGAAGCAGGCGTACAAGTACCTTGGGAAATGTCATGAAACTGCTAAAAGATTTGTGAATGGAAAATGGGCTAAAGTTGTAAAATCTACGACAGATGAGGATTTTGATAGAGCTTGGATACAGCTTCAGGAAACTTTTCATTGGGCACCTAGACTCGTTCGCTATTGTAACAGGACATGGATCACCTACAAAGAAAAGTTCGTGAAGGCTTGGACTAACAAAGTTCTTCATTTTGGCAACACTACAACGTGCAGAGTTGAGAGTGCCCATGCAACATTGAAAATATGGATTGAATCTCCTACATCTTCAATGGATACTTTGTTTGAAACAATCAACACAGCAACCGAAATGCAACTCGTGGAAATAAGAGCTGATTTTGAAGCTTCCCGGTGTAAACATGGAACAGAGTTTGACGGGCCACCATTTCAGCACCTAAATGGTCGTGTGTCTTTGTTTGCTTTGGGTCATATAAAGAAGGAGATTAATCGGATGAATGGGTTTGATCTTTATGTAGAGGAACGTTGCGATTGTAAAATGTACACCGCGTACGGAGTTCCATGTGCATGTCGGTTGGATCGGATCATTCGTACTAGACGAGGCATCTATTTGAATGAGATTCATCGTATGTTTCAGACACTGCAGATCTCGGATGGTCTAGATATTCCTGAGTTCTTTGCAGAATGGGAGCAAGATAGAGCATTTTTTCTGGCAATGGTGTACGAGGTAGCGCAACAGGATGTTTCGATGATGCGAGGTGTGTCTCAATTCATGTTTAATCACTTACATCCGGAACAACTCCAATTTGAAGATCCCCGAGTCAACGAGAATTTAAGAGGGAGGCCTAGATCGACGGCTACACGACGAGATCGTAGCGCATTTGAGTATACACTTGGTCGTGGTCGAGGTCGTCCTTCTGGATCATCATCGATGGGACGTGGACGTTCTTCATCATCAGTGAACATGGCAAGCGGTATGTCATCGTCATTTACGGGACGATCCACCGAGACTGATGAATTTCCATACCGAGACAGAGTTCTGGGGTGTATTCTTCCCTTTTTGACTGGTTGGAATGATGTTCAAGGCGATGGTAATTGTGGATTTCGATGTGTCGCCGATGCATTTCATGGTGGTGAAAGTGAGTGGCTCACTGCTCGTCAAACTATTGTGAATGAACTATATGCACATGCTTTTATTTACACAGGGATCTACTTTGACGGATTAGATAATGCGATTAATCGTATTGATTGGCGTGGTACATGGTGTGGGGAAGAACACTATATGGAATTAGTGAACGATCTGTTTCCCATAGCTAACTTTTACAGGTATTAAATATTTATTTATTTTTCGTTATTTAGTTTTTGTATATGTATTAATATAATATTAATTATATAATATGAATTTAATCAACAGGTGTGCCGTGATGTGTTTTATGTTATCGGAAAATGGGTTAAATCCGAATTGGTCTTGCACTGTTCTACCGTGGGAAGCAGAGCCTAATTTGACTCGACCAAGAACCGAGTTTACAATAGCACATTTGGGAGCTCGGTTTAAGCATTTCATTCGACTACACTTAGAACCGAATTTTCCAGTTCCTCCAATATGCACTATGTGGCATGATATACATACAGATAGTGTTAATGGTTGGGATCTACTTTACCAAGAAAGGAGGGAACGATGGGACCGATTAACGAACTTGAGACATTCTCCTAGACACGTTGACTTCACTTCTGATGATGATTAGTGCTTTTGTGATTTTAAGTAAATGTAATCATTTAATTTTTAGTATACACTTGTACTTGTCTAAATGTAAAAATGTCAGTTTTTTTAGTTCTATCGGCGACACATTCAAATATCTACGATAAACATAGCAAATCTACCAAAGTCTAAAAATAATGCAAATCCAAAAACATAGTAAATCCATAAACATATCAAATCCATAAACATCATCATATATAAAGAACATCTACTACGAATCATCATCAGTAACATCGTCATCATCATCATCATCAACATCATTATCATCATCTTCTTCTTCTTCCGCATCTTCGTCTTCGTCTTCTTCTTCTTCTTCATGGTTTCCTAGTGCGGTGTTCCACATCACAACTAACCGTTCAACTTCATCATACGCCAGTTTGCATGCTGCAGCAGGCATCTGGTCTCGATATTTTAGAAATGGTTAGTTGCGTGCATCCATAATCCAACCCACTGTTTATCAATTAGTAAATTATTAATAATTTTCATATAATAAATAACATTATAATAATATAAAAAGCAAAAATGAAACACGTACCTGCTCAGTAGCAGATCGATCAGGTCCTCCATAACTCCTACTACTAGTATTCCTCAGTAATCGGGGATGCGAGTGATGTAAATACCAAATCATATAGTCAGCGGCACACTTACTTGGATCTGTTGCAATATGATAATTTTTCAAATTGACAGAAGAACCGAACGGAAAATTCTTCCAAGCCCACTCAGCAAAACTTGAACTGTGCTTGACCTCGTATTTGGTAACATTGTTACTAGGTCTCATCGCATGATCAGGAACAATAATGTTCATCGGAACAACTTGAACTCGTCCCAACTGACGTAATGCACGATCAGGCATGTAAGGCTCAATGATATCACGGTACCGAATCCCACCAACCAGTAAAGTCCTAGGAACATCCTTAGAAACATTGGTCTGATATGGAGTCCAATCAACCTAAAAACACAATAAGCACACCTCATATATATACATTAAACAAATAAAATAATAAACAAATACATTAAAGTTATTTAATAATAATACTAATGTACCTCTGAAGCCTGCAAGGAATCCAACCGTTTTCTAATAGACTGGAGTCGGGATGAACTCTTATCCTCACAACGAACATTCCAAAGCATGGAGCGAGGATACTCAGGTCGTATAATGTGACGTTCCCTGTGTGGCCTAAAGTAGGGGAAATACTCGTATATCCAGCACTGTAAGAGTGTCAAGCAACCAGCAATTCCTAAACAACTAGACCGAGATGCAATGCCTAGTTGCCGATAAAGATATGCAAGCGTGGCGGAACCCCAGGAGAACTTATGCATCTCATCAGGTACCAATGGCTCAATAATGTCTCGTGGGCGAATCTTGTTCCCACTCTTATCGATAAATAATGTGCATCCTAACAGAAGAAAGAGCCATGCAGTCAACTGTGTCTCCTCACATTTTGGTGGTTGTTTACGCCTACAATGATAGTCTATAGAATCAATGATAACTCCTCCACCAACCCAATGACTGTCTCCAGGATCACGGCTAACTAAATTAGAAACCGGCATACCAAGCAACTCAGCCACATGACCCTTAAGGCTACTAATGGACGACACATTACTTACTGGATTTCCTTCAATTGGTACTTTAAGAATGTACCATACATCGTGCAACATAATTGTCATCTCTCCAAAAGGTAGGTGGAATGAATTTGTATCAGGCTGCCATCTCTCTACAAATGCAGATATCAAAGGAGCATCAAGATGAGGCAACATACACATAGACAGGTGAGATAACCAAGTCATGTCAAGGCGTGAAGAGGCATGCTCATTCATTGACGATTTCCAATCAAACAAATTACGACATGTTTTTTCCCGACTATGACATTTCAACACTCCTCTATCCTCTGTTCCAGACCATAACATCAAAGCAACATGACCATTAAAACTAGGTATGACAGATGCAGATGATGGTCCTCCAGGAACAGCCTCCTTAACCAACCAACTCTCATCCTTCTTCATCTTACTCTGCCTACGACTATCAGTGCTGCATGCAGGTTGACTTGCACGAGCAAACTTACCGCCCTTCCTTTTAGGCGCAACCCAAGTAGTAGGCTCTGTACGGGACAAATCCTCGTCATCATTAGCCAACAAGTTATGTTCATTATCAATAGTAGCCTCATAGTCGTCCTCATCGTCATCCTCATCATCGTCATCATCAACGTCATCATCGTGATCATCTCCATAAGCAAACTCATGTTGGACAGACAGAGCCTTTGGTGGCTTTATACGAATATAGGGACCGCGATCCCTCCTGACAGAGGCGGTAACATTTCGACTATGCACATGTCGAGGACCAGAATCATCGATATTTGTACGCAAAATTAACCCCGGGGGGACAGATTTTCCAGCACCTCCTCTTCCGTAACCTCTACCACCTCCCACCAACTAAAAGTAAAATAATTTATAAACTTTAACACGTTAACTGATTATTATTTAATTTGAATCAATTTTTTAACACCCATTAAAATGATCAAAATAATTGTCAAATAATATGAATAATTTCAAAATTAGTTGATGCAAAAAAATGAATTAAAATAATTATTAACGTGTCAAATAATTGTCAAATAACATGAATAAACAGGTCTACGTGAATTTTAATTTAAAAAAGTAGATGCACATTAACTGATTATTATTCAATTTTGAATAAATATTCAAATAATTATAGAACGTATTAATTCAATCAGCAAACTATACTACAATTCAAAATTCAAATATGCCATACACCAAACACAAATTAAAAATTCCAAAAAAAAAAAAAATAGCACGCCCACGCCATGGCTGGGACGTCCCAGCCATGGCGTGGACGTCTGATCCAGACGCCTGTGCCATGGCTGGGACGTCTGGCTGGGACGTCCTAGCCATGGCCTAGGCGTCTGATCTGGACGCTTAGGCCATGGCTGGGACGTCTGGCTTGGACGTCCCAGCCATGGCCTAGGCGTCTGGATCCGCTTTTCGAACCACAAAAAATCTTACCGGAGAAGGAGAGGGGGCGGCGGTTGTGGCGGTGCTCTTCTTGGACCCCTTCTTTGGTACAGTTCCCGCCACTTCCTTACCAGGTCTTTGACTCATGCCGGTGGTGGTAGAATTAGATGGTGGTGTTGGTTGTGGTGGTGGTGGTGTTGGTGGTGGGTAGGTGAGAAGATTAATGGAGAGATAAAATGAATTGTGAGTTGAGGGATATGAAGTAATATGTAGTAGGAGGGGCAATGAAGTAATTTCAAATTATTAGGTGGGCGATTTTAAGTAATTTGTGGGCGACAAATAACAATTCCCTTTATCAAAATACTTATCAAGATTCATGGCAAGAAACATGCATTGAACATAAAATCATGACAACATTAATTAATAACAACATATAAACTTATGTAAAGATTCGGCCATCATACAACAATTATCATGCATGTAATTTAATCTACCCTAATTAATTCTAAGCAATTCTAAACTTGTTCTAACAATCATATATTTAATTGATCCTAAAATTAATTAAAGCATCTAATTACCTTTAGATTGAAGAACAATACGTTCAAAGTCTGCTGGGGGTTCGGCCTTGGTATCACACGAGTGGGGTGATTGATTTCGCCTTGCTTCTTGCTTTCGTTCTTGAGTTGATTATTGTGTAGGTAACTTGTTTGGAGCATTCAAGGTTTGGATTATTTGAAGGAAAGAAAGAATAGAATGAATTTTCTTTTTTTTTTTGTTGATGTTTATGGAGAAGGGCCGTGATTATGAGGGTGGAATGGGGTATTATGGGCTTCAAAAGTTATTTTTGGCTCTCCTAATAATTAGTTGATAAAAATAGTATCTTTAGGTTTTTAGATTAGCTTTTAGATTAATTAATAGGATAAAACAAAATAATTATAAGGGAAAAAGGTTGGGGCCGTGAGAGGCTAAGGGCAAGGGGAATTTGGGCCTTGGGCCCTTAATTGGCAAGATGATGTACAAAGTTTGGGCTTGGTTTTTAATTCTGGCTTGTTTGATTTAAACCTTTGTCCAACAAATTAAGAAATAAAATTTAAAATAGGCCAAAATTTTGGGTTATTACAGGCATACTATGGATAGATGTTATAAGTTGCATGGGTATCCCAAGAAATATGCAAATCTTGCACCTAGTGATGCTGGTAGCCAGTCTTTGCCTGATTCGGAAGGAATGATGCAAGCTTCTTTTACTAAAGATCAATATTCTCAAATCTTGCAGCTACTAGATAAGCAAGGCACTGTGAGTACTACACTTTCAGATCATTCTGATCCCATTGGTAATTCAACATGTTTTGAGGTAATATATGCTTACTTTCTAATTTTTATTCCAGTTCTAATTGGATTATAGATAGTGAGGCTACTGATCACATTTTCCATGATTTAAAAATGTTTACTTCTTATGTTCCTGTTAAGAATGCTGGAAGTTCAATCACTATTCCTAATGGTACTAAAGTCAAGATAACTCATTATGGGACAATTAATTTTGGGGCATGGAATTATTTTGCATAATGTTTTGTTTGTCCTAGATTTTCAGTTCAATTTAATTGTTGTTGCTAAGTTATGAGTTGATATGAAGTGTTCTGATACTTTTTCTAACAATAGATGGGTGCTACAGGGGCCTTCCTTGATAAAGGCATAGTTCTTGGTAGGTTTCATTCTGGTTTGTACTATGTGGCCGGAACAGTTGGGCAAGGAATTTTGCTTACAGGAGATACCTTGCTAACTCATCAAGCTTTGTCAGATTCATATTGGACAGCTTGTTTGGATTCAAGAAGATCTATTTTTGGTTATATTCTCAAGTTAGGCAATTCTCCTATCAATTTAAAGACTAAGAAGAAACCAACTGTCTCAAGAAGCAGTTCTGAATCAGAATATAGAGCTATGTTAAGTGCTTCAGCAGAGGTTACTTAGATAGTCAGACTCCTTGGTGATTTGGGAATGCATAATCTTCAACCTGTAAATCCTATATTTCATGAAAGGAAAAAGCATATAGATATTGATTGTCATTTTACTAGGGAAAAGGTTCTTGAAGGGCTTATACAGCTCACTTATCTTCCAACTTCTTCTCAGCTTGCAGATGTGTTTACCAAAATTATGCATTCTGCTCAGTTTAATACTCTTTTGTCCAAGCTTGACATGCTACCACATTCAAGCTTGAGGGGGGTATTGAGAATATTAGTTAGTATGTTAGTCTATTAGTGTTAGTTAAATAAAAGTTAGTTAATTAGCTAACTCCTCTTTTAGTTAGTCCTTAGTCTATATATATGGTTGTATATGATCAGTCCATTTTAGGACTTATTTTTCCGGCTCTTTTCGCTTGTTTTCCATTTTGGCTTAGTTTTCCATGTTTTAAGCCTTTTTAGCTTAGTTTTAGTTTATTTAGAGTTTTCGTTGAATAATGTCGTTTTATAGTTGTTTTCGTCAATAATTGAGTTATTGTGTGTTACTTATGCCTTTTGTTCTTTAATGTAGGTGTTTTGCGGGTTTCCAAGCGATTCTCGAAAGCCGTCAAGGCTCGTGAGAGGTCCCAAGAAGCTTAGAGAAGCATGCCGCAAAGCCAAGACCACAAGACACGACAAAGTGCACCCAAAGGGCATTTTTGTAATTTTTAAGGCTTGCCGGGCCCAAGGCCCGATGTCTTGGGAGATGTGCTGACCCCGTCCCGAGAAGCCCGAGAAAAAGTTGGAAGCATTTGGGTCAAAGAAGTGTCGCGGACAGAGCCCCAGGCGTGCCCACGCTAAATGAACATCACCCGCGACAGCCCCCAAAGAAAGCAACGCCCAGACCTGCTCAAGGCTTCACTCGCGGCCGCGCCACCACCACCGTCGCGCCCACGCCGCCAGCTACGTTCCCGCGCAACCCCCTCCGCGCGTCTACGCCTGAGAAGCCCGCTGCAGCTCTGTTTTCACGGCCTGTTCGTGGTTGCTCGTGCTGTTTTGTGCTTGGCTCGTGCTTCATTTTATGCTTAGCCCATTGCTTCCCCCTCTTGTATATATACATTCTAAGGTCCCTAAACATAAGAACAACACTTTAGATTAGTTTTAAGTCCCAAAAAATCAGATTTAGTTTAGGTTTTGAGGAGAGAGAAACCCTCTCTTCCTCTTAGTTTTCTAGGGTTTATGTTCAATTCTTGTTTCCATAGTTTTAGATCTAGTTTTATCTCTTTATTTTGGGTGTTTATTGAAGATGATTAATGTATTTGAAGGTTTGCTCAAGTGACATGGCCATTCCAACGAATTTGTACATCAAAATTTAATAAGTTCTCTATTCCTTCTCTTTGCTTGTTCTTGCTATTTTCCATGCATTCAATCTTGTTTTTCTCATGTTTTTCAAGTAGTATAGTGTTTAAATTATGAAATTTCAAGTTTGCTTGGTTTATTTTCTTGCTTGTTGATAGATTTTGTGTTTAATTTCATGTTTTTATGCTTGTTTATTAGTGTAATGCTATTGTTCATGTTTAGTGAGTAGTTAATTTCTAGGGTTTGAAGGTGATGGGTTCATGACATGAAATTGGGGGTTTTCATATAGTTTTTGGTTGAATTGTGTTCATGGTTGGTTAATGTTGGTGTCAATGATCTTAGAGATTAGCTAAAGGCCATAGTTAATTTCTTGGTATTTTCTAAGTATAATAGGGCTTTGTCTATGAGTTTTTATGCTTTGATTTTCATTGCCCAATGTTGCTAGTGAGACCATTACAACGGGAGTCGGTGTTCGAGCTAGGAATCCACTTTAGGTACGTTGTTAGTGAGGCTATTACAACGGGAGTCGGTAGTCGAACTAGGAATTTACTTTTAGTTAAACCTTGGTATAATTGTGATCATTGAATGTATTGATAACGTCCATTCGGGAGAAGTCGTTATTGTTATATGCATGCGTCAACTCTTAAATCACTCCGGAAGGAGGTTTAGGTACCTTATTAGAGTTTAATTCCCCTTCCTTGATTTAGTTCGTTCTTTAGACTTTTTGAAGTAATTCCCCCGAAATCAATTGAACCCGGATCCGACAACCCTAGAATTTAGTTTATTATTTTTCGCATTTATTTTCTACAATAGTTTTAGCTTCCATTTCAACAACAAAACCAAGATCCTTAATCGACCTAAATCGCACAACACGATTCACGACTTGTTCCACGTGTTCGACACCCCCACTTATACTACAATGGGGGTTTTATTTGTATGGTGAAAGAGCCCAAAAACCCCTTCATCAATATGGCAGGGGATTATGTTCTTATTTTCTGCTTTTAGTTTTGCTTGATACTTAGTCTCACAAGCTAACTCTTTCTTTGTAAAAACTCTCACATTCTGTATAATAAAATAGTTCTAGGATTTAAGTCATGGGCCTAGATTAGAGGGTTGTGAAGGTGCAATTGTGGTGTTGTTCTTTGCTTACTGCTTCTTCCTTGCTGTTATCTTTCATTTGCCATTCTTCCAGTTTCAGTAAAATTGACAAAATCTAAAGAAAACAAAATTCATAGCCATATAGGTAAGTGCTCTTGCCCAGCCACACCCCACCCCTTTTCCACCTTGTCAAGCCACCCACCAACCCATTCGAACCCTTCAATTCTAAGCCACCCATAACTCCTTTCAAACCCTTCCAGGCCACCCTCACCCCCGTCGCACCCACCCCAACCACTCAAACCCCATTCCAACGCATTCACACCCACCCCCGGCCCTCTCGAACCCTCCAACCAAACCCTCCACCCCACCA
Organism: Salicornia ramosissima; assembly: GCA_951394345.1. Classification (NCBI taxonomy): domain Eukaryota; kingdom Viridiplantae; phylum Streptophyta; class Magnoliopsida; order Caryophyllales; family Amaranthaceae; genus Salicornia; species Salicornia ramosissima. Next base: position 42,727,575 of record OX596233.1, on the reverse strand, counting down.
AAACCACCCTAGCAAAACACACCTCAGGCTATGTGCGTGGATGTGTGTACTGAGGTGTGGTGCTGGCTGCTAGTGTGGTGGTGCTATTTCTTAAAAAACATGCTAATTAACCATCGTTAATAATATTAATCAGTTTTGCTTTAAAATGTCACGATTAGGAGCTCATGATAAATTTAAGTATATTTATGTGAATTTTAAAATTTTTGGTATACCAATGAGAATTATCAAATTCCCAGAACAACCCTTAATAAAACATAGGGAGTATCATAACTTATAAATGGAGGCCTTATTCTGAGTGTGATGCTCTTTGTCACTCTAAGGAGCAATGTCCTAAAAAGAAAGTCCCTAAACAGGAGTGGAGGGTTAAACATGTGCAGCAACCCAATCAAATTGTCCTGAAATCTAATGATCAGCAGGATAGTCAGTAGATACAGCTTACATGTGGAGCAAATTGATTCTGGGATTGATCAGGAGGCAGGGCTGGTACCTTTGGATACAGGGGTATATAAGGTTGGTAGAACCACTTAGAGAATATACTAGAAGACAGGGAACCCAGTGAGTTTGAGCAATTCTTTTGCTAGACTACAAGTGGTGGAGGAGATTAGTTTTGGCGGGTTTGGTGCATCCCTAATGAATGGGGAAAATATGATCAAATGACCTTAAATGGATAAATTCTTATGCTGGAATGTGAGGGGTTTAAATAGCCCCCATCAACAGAAAGAGGTTAAGGAATTTATCAACTCTCAGAAAATAGTACTAGGCTGCTTGGTAGAAACTAAATTAAATTAGGAAAAATTTGGTGAGGTTTATAGAACAATGTTGAATGGATTGTGTGTGGCCTCTAATTTTAGTGCTTGTAAGGGTGGCAGAATTTTGGTTTTTTGGTTAGAGGATTTCTTCCAAATTACTCGTGTGAATTCTCATCCCCAATTCATGCACTTTTCTGCTTTTAATAAAGCTCACAGGTTTCATTTTGATTGCACTTTTTTGTATGGATCTAATGATCATAATGAGAGAGGAGAACTTTGGTCAGGGCTTACTGGTATTAGTAACAAAATTCAAGGGGCTTGGATGGTTTTAGGGGATTTTAATAGCCCTTTGTCTATGGAGGACAGGATTAGCAAACCTATCACTCTAAGGGAGATTGAGGATTTTCAAGAGTGTGCTTCATTTTGTGGTTTGCAGGATATGAAATCTTCTGGTTGTTATTACACCTGGACAAACAAACAGTTGGGGGTTGATAGGGTTTTCAATAAGATTGATAGGTGCATGGTCAATGAGGAATAGGTGGTTGCAGCTTCTAAACCTTCTGTTCATTTTTTGCTAGAACTATGGTTTGATCACTCTCCTATGACAATGGTGTTTACAGATTCCTAGTTTTCTAGGCCTAAGCCTTTAAGTTCTTTGATATGTGGGCTTTTCCCCCAATTTTTTAGAGTTGGTTCAAGAATCTTATTAGCAGCAGCATATTAGGGGCACAAACATGTATTGTGTTGTTAAGAAATTGAAGAGTTTGAAGGCAATTTTCAAGAAACTGAACAGAGATCACTATTCTGATATTTAGAAGAAGCTTCATACTTCTCCTGCTGATCTGCATGTTCAAAGTCAGGAAGCTGAAGTCAGGCAGGCTTTTATTGAAATAAAGAAAGCTTATTATTCTTTTGTGCAACAGAAGGCAAAGCTCAACTGGTTGTAGATGGGTGATGAGAATTCTGCTTATTTCCATAAGAGTCTGAAAATTCAAAACCACATACAAGAAAAAGATAAATAGTGCAGGTGCAGGACATGTATGGTAAACACTGCAGTGAGAAATTTGGAAATCATAACATCTTTCACTCAATTTTACCAAAGCCTCCTTGGAACTAATGATGGGACTAGATCATCAATTCATCAAGTCATTATCTCTCAGGGTCCTATTTTAACAGCTGATCAACAAGAGGAGATTGATTTGGTCTTCACAGGGGAGGAGGTGAGGAAGGCTTTGTGGTCTATTCCAGGGGACAAATCCCCAGGGCTAGATGGCTTTAATAGCACTTTTTACAAGAAAGCTTGGCCAGTCAATGGAGATAATGTTATTGCTGCAGTTCATCAGTTCTTTGAAAATGGAGATTTGCTGAAAGAAGTAAATTGTACAACAATTTCTCTGTTCCCAAAGTTGAGGTGCCTTCTTCTGTTATGGAGTATAGGAACAAGGGACAAATATCCAGGTCTAGATGGCCTTAATAACACTTTTTACAAGAAAGCTTGGCCATTCATTGGAGCTAATATTATTGCTGCAGTTCATCAGTTCTTTGAAAATAGAGATTTGCTAAAAGAAGTAAATTGTACAACAATTTCTCTGTTCCCAAAGTTGAGGTGCCTTCTTCTGTTATGGAGTATAGGCAAATAGCTTATTGTAATGTTCTTTATCAGATCAAAACAAAGCTCATGTGATCCAAATTTTAAAAAATTGCTCCCTAAGCTTTTTGCTCAAAATCAAATAGGGTTTGTAGAAGGGAGGCAAATCATTGAAAATATCACAATCATCCAGGATTTGGTAGGAATGTATGGGAGGAAAAGCACTCCCCCTAGTTGTATGCTCAAAGTGAATATCAAGAAGGCTTATGATTCATTTAATTGGGCTTTTTTGGAAGAGATGTTACAAGGCTTAAATTTTCCAACTCACTTCATCAAGGATGTCATGGTACGTGTTTCTAATCCTTCTCTTTCCATATCTATTAATAGAAATTTGGAAGGTTTTTTTAAAGGGAAGAGGGGACTAAGACAAGGAGATTCTCTTTCTCCTTTCCTTTTTGTGCGCTATATATGGACTATCTTTCAAGGATTTTAACAAAAGTTGGAGCTCATAGGGACTTCAATGTCCATCAGAGATGTGCTAAACTTAAATTGAATCATTTAATTTTTGCAGATGATTTAATTTTGTTTATCAAAGGGGATACAAATTATGTCCTTCTCTTGATTCGAAGTCTTGCTACTTTTGCTGAAACTTTTGGTTTGAATGCTAATAATGGCAAATCTAACATTTATTTTTGTAATGTGGGAAGCAATACAAAAAATAAAATTCTTGCTAGCTCGGGTTTTAAGGAGGATAAACTTCCTTTTAAATACTTGGGTATGACTGTTAGTGTAAAAAAACTCTATGTGAATGACGGTCAAATATTGATAGAGAAGGTTGTGAGCAGGATAAGGAAGTTGGGCAGTAAAACTTTGAGCTATGCAGGGAGGACACAACTTATTAATTTTGTCCTATTGTCCTTACATAGTTACTGGCTTCTATTTTCATTATTCCAAAGGTATTGAAGGAGTAATGGCAGTTTGTAGAAACTTTCTCTAGGATGGGAAATCAATTTATTCTAGAACTCCTCCTGTGGCCTGGAATATTGTTTGCAGGGAGAGAAAGGAAGGTGGGTTGCAAATACAAAATTGTGTTTTATGGAATCAAGCTACTTTGGGGAAACTGATTTGGAACATAGCATTACATCAAGGGGAGAGCATGGAAGAGATTCAAAGCTCCTAATAATGTTTCTTGGAGTTGGAAGTAAATTTGGAAGATTAAAGATATTATGAAGGCTGGGTATGTGAGGGACTCGTGGATATCTGATCCTAGAGGGTATTCTGTCTCAGGGGGTTATAGGTGGCTCAAACCTTCTTATGATGCTGTTTGCTGGAAAGACAGGGTGTGGAACAAATTCAACATTCCTAAACATAGAATCATATGCTGGATCATTATGTGGCAAAGGCTAAGGGGTGAGAGCTCATCTTGTCAAGATAGGGATCATAAATGATGATACATGTCCTGTGTGCTGCAGGAGCTGAAACAATTGAACACTTATTCTTCCAGTGTGCTTATGCTAAGAGGTGTTGCATTCAAGCTACTAAGATCACTCAGTTGCAGATTCTGCCACTCACTCTGCAAGACTATAATGATCAGCTGCATTCAATCAAAGGCAGGTTCAAAAAACAAGTTACGCAAGGCTATTATGCAGGGGTACTCTGCTGCATTTGGCTTCAAAGAAACAAGACTATTTGGGAGAGATGCATTGGCTATCCTGTTCAGATTATGAATAAGGCTATTAGGGATGTTTGTAATAGAGTTTTTTTCTATATGCCTAAGAAAACTAGTAGGGCTAATCATGCTTGGTTGTTAGATGTTTTAAATAGACGCTCTTAGCCATGTTTGGTGTCTGTTTTCATCTCTGCTGAAGATGAGTGTTTTGATATCAAGCACCCTTCCTAGAAGGTGGCTTGATATTGATTGTGATGCTTGGTGCTCTTGTTTGAGCTGTTTTAGCCTTGTTTTAGTGGCTTCATGGCCTTGTTTTGCCACTTTTGAGAAATAATATATTTTTCCCTTTTCTCAAAAAAAAATGTCTAACGTTGACAATTGCTAATATTATTACTTTTTAGTCGATCGGTTTCATCACACAAAACAAATTGAAAGGTTGAAGATGAAGTAACAACTAGGAAAAAATAAAATTTGGTATATTGTGTTGACTTTTGACCAAGTGAAAAAAAAAATAATGGACAGTATACCATTTCCCAAGAAATAGAGCCCCACTACACAGCAAAAATGAACAATGCAAGAATAGGGGAAAAATTGAAAAATGACGTCATATGCAAAATGAGCAGGAAAACACACAAGTAGGGAAGGGGATTGTTGATGTCAACGACGCAAGAATGTTACCTTCTCATTTGACGAACTACTAAGGGGGAAAAATAACCCATGCATGAAGATTTCTTAAACAACTAATAGCGTAGAATTTTGAGAAGATTCCGCTTTCTGTGGAATTTAGTCACGGTGAATGATAAAGGTTTTGATAACGCAGACGACAAAAAATGTGGAAAAATGGTGCAACTACGACAGCATATACAAATTGCATTAATATAAAAAGAAAGGGATTTGCATTAACTTATTGAATTATTTTTTAAAATTTAATTTTTTACAAGTTAGTTATTCAAGAAGTTTACTATGCCTTTTGTGAAGTTGGCATAGCCAGAGAGACTCCACTACGTAAATCCTTCCATTGCTGAGTTACTGTCTTGAGTTGGGTGTAAAACTGAACTCCAGCTTTTCCTGAATTTTGCAAATAATTCCATGAATTATAACTAAAAAAACAAGTTACTAGTTTGGATGGGAAAATATCCAGATGAATTTTATTTTCGGAGGATGGGGTCAAGAAGGGGGAACCAAATTAAATAACCGAAAATCTAAGAAACAAAAACAATGCTATTGCAATTTACCATAGAAATTGAGGTCGCCTGCAAAAGATGCCTTGCTGCCGGTGAATGAAAAGAACGGAAGAGGAACAGGAATTGGAACATTGATGCCAACCTGAATTCCCAACACAAAAAAAAAAAAAAAAAACCACGTGAAACTTACTAGAATAATTTTAGGGGCAAGCGGGAAAAGAATCAAGAAAAACAAAACAAAATGAAATCCAACATGAAGATGTGGGCTCATTCATGATGGTAACAAAAGCTTAAAATCAGGAGAGAAGTGCAGAGTGCAGACATGAAACAAAGATGGTCTAGATTTAAATTTGTTCCCAACCAAACCCACTGATTTCATTGAAATATGCAATTCTCATAATCAGATTACCTGTCCAGCCTCAATTTCAGTTTGGAATTTTCTTGCAGCTGCTCCAGATGAGGTAAAAATGGATGCTCCGTTTCCATATCTGCGGTAGAGAGACCCATCATAGTCATGTGAATAGTGGGAAAAACTATGGTTTAAGCAGCATTTTAGGTATATGTAAAGTAATTACTTGTTTTTGTTAACAATGCTTATAGCTTCCTCCAAGGAGTCAGCCTGCTCAGAAACAATTAAAAAAAACAAGTTAGCTTCTAGCAACCTCAGCTACAAGAGAACTGCTATGGAAATAGCAATTTAACATTTTAACCTGCATGCAAAGTAGTACTGGCCCGAAAATTTCTTCCTGTTCATACAAAATAGAAAGGTTACATGGATATAAAGTATCTACTATGTTGCTCTAGAAAAGAACACAACCCTTGTGAAATTTTTTAGAGCAGATTCTGAAGTACAGGATTACCTTGTAACAATCCATGTCAGTTGTAACATCAGAGATGATAGTAGGACCTATAAAGTTCCCATTTTCATATCCCGGGACCTGTTCGCATATATTACGCAGAAGAAATTAAATAGGCGACAAAAAAGAAGTTAAAAATGACTCCTAAGAGCTCAAAAGGCAACACAAATTCACTAACAGAAGTTTCTCCATCCTATTAATGACACAACAGTATCAACAAGTAGTCCACATTCCACATTATAAAATGAATCGCTCTAGAATGAAATAAAGAAACATTGGCAGCATTAAGAACAGTGGAACATGGTATCAGACTACCAGGTCAAGGTGGATATTGGCTTGGAAAGAGCAGGTAGCTCCTGAACACTACCTAGTCGCGAGTCAATCAGACCGGAAGTGGTTTGGCACCAAAGAATTGGAAGCAGAATGGGAACAGGTTGAAGAGCCCAATTTTTGGGGAGTGGCTCCAATACTAGGTAACCCAGTTGTTGTGTTCCCACCCTCTGAATACAATATTTTATAACAAAGCATAACAATTGGCAGTGTATGTTGGAAAAGTGATTTAGAGCATAAGGTTTATATGACGCTTTTATGTGGGAACGGTGCTATAAATGGTCATATAATGATTACACGACTAATACACGATTATAAAATAGTCGGGACCCATATGTGGATGAAAGTCGAGAAAGTTAATATGTACATTGGGTGTTGCGGACAGGGATTTTGACGCGGCCGCGCCAGCGTCCCAACCCGCGAAACAAGAAACGAGCAAGCAAAGAGAAGCAGAGTCGCGCCCGTGCCATGGGCAGGTCGCGCCTGCGCCAGTGGGTCTGCGCGCCCACGTGGCTTTGCTACGACAGTTTCGATGCTTCGGGTTTTAACTTTCAACGTACATTTTGGGGTATGTTTGAGCGGTTATGCTTAAGTGTAATACATTCCATGGCTAATGTTATTAGGGAAATAACAAGAGAGAGAAAACAACTTGCATTTCTCTCTTGTGTTCATACAAAGTAACTTCATCATTTTCTGTCAAAAACTTCACTAAGTGACATTGTTGTATGAGCAAAAACATTGTTGTTCATAAATCTTCGTTGTATCTCAAAGATAATTCAGGTCTACCCTTGCTCCATTGATTAGGGTCATATTATTGTCTTTAGGAAAGCGTTAATCCGTGCCTTGAAAGTCTCAAGTGTCAGATTTAGTTCTTGCAAAACACCCTAGTTCTAACAGTGTAACACAGATCTTAACTTTTTATACTGCTATTTAAACTTGTGCATATCATAAGAAATACTCCGTATAAAAGATTTGGGGGGGGGGGAGAACCAGATGGCAGTTGCAACACAAGTTATAACAATAGACAGTAGGTATATTGCAGCTTTTGTGCACTAAGTTGTAGCAACATATGGCAATTGCACTATACATTACAAGTCAATAGAGATATTGGATTTTGGTTTTTATCTTGTTGGAACGACATACCAGCTATTTTGAAACTGGATTACCAAGGAACTATTAGGGACAGGGTCAAAAAAAACACAAAATCGAACAATCGGGTCCTTAATTTCGGGAGCCGGACCTGGACCTAGTAGAACCAATTCTAGATTTTGTTGGTCCAGGTTTGGGCCCAAAAATAGGTGCCCAAGTGCCATGCATGAACATGTACTGAACGAGTTTCTTGTTTTCTATTCGTGTTCTTTTACCTTCAAATTTTTTCAAATTATTCCACTAAATTACCTTTCTTTTTTTTTTGGGAGAGAATTATTGATGTGTCCAAGTTATATGCTATTTTTAGAAGATTTGTTTTCCATTTTGTTTATTATTTAGGTAGTTTTTGGATTTTAAAATCCTTTAGGCATTTATAGGGTTTGGGAATTTTGGTTCTTTTTGTACCCTTATTCCCTTGATTATTATATATTTTTGGTTTTCGGATTAATGTTGCATCAATGATTGACTAAGAGCGAGATTTGAAGTAAAGAAGCAATTGTAGAACAAAGGAGCCAATAGCTCCTCACAAGTCGCGAGGAATGTCGAGAGTCGCGACCCAACATAGTTACTCCTCAGCAAAACAGAGCGAAAAGAAGAACAGAAAGAGGCAGAGCCCCGTCACGAGTCGCGACTCTTGATAGTGGACTTTGCCTTTGCCTGACCTCCATGAAGAACTTCAAAATATGTATTATAATAATGTCATTGAAGCATTTGGATGGGATTATGTGCCGGATGATGAATTCTTCTCCGACGGCTTTAACCCAGCCACGTTTTATAGTCTTATTACTAATGGGTTGGCATGGCAAAGTCAGGTTAAGAGTTCCTCATTGCCACACCTGGCATTTCGGTTGGTTCACCATTTCTTTCTATGATCATTTTTTGTCAAGGTGAGCCAACAAATTTGTCGAGTTTTGAGCTAAAGTGTTTATGGGCTATGACCCCAAAGGGGTTGGGGTGCCCAGATTGGGTGGATGTTTTTGTGGAGAATTGCTTGGAGCTCGGTAGGAAGGATCATGGGAAAATAAGCATGGGGGTATGGTTACCATTTTAGCGGACCATCTGCAAATACTGTATCCCTCCGATGATGAGGGGAGGCCGTTGCTGGCCAGTTGGGCACTGTTGATGATAGGGTGCATCGAGTCTCTAATGTGTACACCATCTATCAGTTGAGCAAGCTTTCTATGTTGTGGACCGCGACTCGTGGTGGCACACATGTTTGGCTCTATGGGGCCAAGTCCGCAAAATATATGGCATTGCCGCAGGTTCATCGGACCACGATAGTTAACGGCGCGTCTCAAGCTGGTCTCTATCTTGCACCTGACCCGCAATATCAGGCAGCATTTCTATAAGATATGGGACGCAATCAGGTCCAATTCCCGCCCCAGGTTCCAGGGGAGCCCAAAGAAGAAGAGGGTGAGGGAGAAGAGAAGTAAGGAATATGTTGAAAACCCGTTAGGAGGGGCAAATTAGGTAAAATAAGGAATGTGTTGAGTGGGCGAGCACGTGAGTGGAAAATGTAATGAGAAGCTAGGTTGAAAACCCAAAAAGGGCACCTAGGCAAAATGAGAGAAAAAGAATAGAGAGAAAATTTTTGGTTACTCGTTTACTTTTGGTCGGTTTGGTTTCTCATTTACATTTAACTTTCAACATTTTGGTACCCATGTGGAATTGCAGGTTTTTAGGATTTAAGCATAGGGGAATTTTATTCTATCTTCCAAGTTATATGCTATTTTTAGAAAAAAAATTTTTCCATTTTGTTTGATAATTAGGTAGCTTTTGGATTTTTAGAATCCTTTAGACATTTATAGGGTTTAGGAATTTTGGTTCTTTTTGTACCCCTATTCCCTTGATTATTATGTATTTTTGGTTTTCAGATTAATGTTGCATCAATGATTGACTAAGAGCGCAATTTGAAATAAAGACGCAATTGTAAAACAAAGGAGACAGTAGCTCCTCGCGAGTCGCGATCCAGCATAGTTCTCAGCAAAACAGAGCAAAAAGAAGAACAGAAAGAGGCAGAGCCCTGTCGCGAGTTGCGACTCTTGAAGGTGAACTTTGCTTTTTGCTTTCTTCTTTTACAAGTTGGTTTGTTTCACTTGTTGTGATTGGTTGGTTGTTTGCTGCACGTCCCTTGGGAGAGAGGAGAGAGATTAAGAAGGGGATAACAACTCATTTTTCACACTTAGATTTATTTTTACATCTTCTTTCCCTCTACATAGCTTTTCTCCATTTTTGGTTTAGAATGAGCTTCAAAGCTTTGTGTATTTTGGTTTCCATGAAACTTGTAGCTTAAACATTCTCTTCATAAAGATTTATTAAAGCTTCCACTCTTGTGTTGTGAGAATTACTACTTTTTATTTATGCTTGATTAAGACTAGTTTTTCATGGTTGAATATGTTGGTTTGTTGCATAGCTTGCTAGGAGTACTACTAGTATTGTTGTGTTGATGAATTATTTCTAGATTTGTGACTTGCCTTGCTAAGGAAGTCCCTTGTCAATTAGTAGCAAGTTAAGGTTTAGGTTGAATGCCTGTTTAACATAAACAATCTTATTGTTCTCTTCTATTAATGCTATTCTTGGATTGAACTTAGATACTAATATTCTAGGTTATCTTTGAATAAGGGTTGTGTAGTATTGGAAATTTTACTACTTAGCTAATCATAAGGAGATTAAAAGAATTGTTTTTCACATTAGGTAATCTAGATAATAGATTTTGAGTTGTTTTCGAGGATCGATACTCTAGTTGGAAGTGGATATTAATCAGAGCCAAGATCTCCTTCTTCAATTGTTAATTCTCCGATTATTGAACTTATATATTCTTGCTCAATTCCATTGTTTTTATTGAGTTCTTAATTAGTTTAATCATTAGTTTAACAATTTCATAAACCCCTCTTTTCACTTAGATTATTGCATTTTAGTTTATTTCAAATTAGAGGTGATCAAAAGTTCGGGCCGGGCCTTAACTAAGTAAGTATGTCCAAAGCCCAGTTTTTATAGGCGGGCTTTTCGGGCCGGGCCGGGCTTTCGAACTAAAAATGCCTATTTTAAGTGCGCCAAAGCCCGCAAAATTTTCGGGCCGATCGGGCCGGGCCAACGGGCCGGGCTAATGTTGATCAGCTCTATTTCAAATACATTTTAGTAACCCTAGTTCCCTGTGGATACGAACTTTGCTTCCCTACTACATTTATTTGTATTAGAGAGTAAAAGAATTATATTTGGTTTAGGTGCATACGACAAAGGCCTGCCAATTATCAATGGATTTCAATTATTCTTTAAACCTCTTCTTGGTTAAATTTCTTCCAGGAATCTACCATGCATTACAAAGGAAGACGCCCCTTTCTTAAAGACTGGCAAATGCTAAGGTTTTCACGGAGAAAGTGATCAACGAGGCAAACTGGGAGAGAGAAATTGACCCAGATGCAACTTGGTCAAAAATGAAAAATTGTTTCCTAAGAGTTGCCAAAGAGGTCCTAGGGGAATCAAGGAGGAGAACTACGATGCATAGGGATACTTCGTGGTGGAATGAAGAAGTAAAAGATGCAATTAAATACAAAAGGAAATGTTACTTAGCCTTGGGAAGATGCAGGACCGATGAAACCCTTGCAGCGTATAAAGAGGCTAAAGGTAAGGCAAAGGTAGATGTGCGACAAGCAAAAGAAAACGCTTACCAAGAGGTTTATGAAAGGCTCGACTCCAAAGAGGGAGAAAAGGAGATTTATAAGATGGAGGCGAGGAAGGCTATTGGCAGGGTCAAGTGTGTCAAAGATAAGAACCACAAGGTTTTGGTGCAGGATGAGGAAATCAAAGATAGTTAGAAAGAATATTTTGATGAATTGTTTAAAGGAAGCCTAGGGGGTGCCACTGGGGATACGTCTGTGAGTAAGGAGGAAATCAATGTGGAGTTTGTACGAAGGGTTAGAAGATCAGAGGTGGAGGTTGCTTTGAAGAGGATGAAACCTAAGAAAGCGGTTGGGCCTGATGGCATACCGGTGGAGGTATGGAGGTGTCTGGGTAAGGTTTGCATTGATTGGTTAACAGATTTATTCAACAAGGTATGGAGGACTTCGAACATCCCACAAGACTAGCGAAAGAGTACCTTGGTTCCAGTTTATAAGAACAAAGGGGATGCTCAAGATTGCTCTAATTATTGAGGAGCCAAGCTTATAAGTCACACTATGAAGTTGTGGGAAAGGGTAATAGAACATCGGTTGAGAGCATGCACTAGCATATCTGAAAACCAATTTGGCTTTATGCTTGGGAGATCTACTATGGAAGCAATTCATTTGCTAAGACAAATGTTGGAGTATTATAGGATAAGGAAGAAGGACCTCCATATGGTTTTCATTGATCTAGAAAAAGCATATGACAAAGTGCCAAGAGATGTACTTTGGTGGGCAATGTTGAAAAAAGGTATTCCCCGAAGGTACATTTACTTGGTTAAGAATATGTATCGAGATGTGTCAATAAATGTGAGAACTTGTGATGGGTTGACAAAGGATTTCCCTATAACAATTGGATTGCATCAAGGGTCGGCGTTAAGCTCTTTCCTTTTTTGCAGTGGTTATAGATGAAGTGACAAGGCCAATCCAAGATAAGGTACCATGGTGTATGTTGTTTGCAGATGATATTGTATTGGTAGATGAAACTAAAACAGGGGTTGATGCCAAATTGCAGCAATGGAGACAAGGGCTGGAATCTAGAGGATTTAAGCTAAGTCTGACAAAGACTGAGTATTTGGAATGTCGTTTTGGGTCACAGCGGGGGCAAGTGATGTTGTGGTGAGGTTAGACGGGAATGATCTAGCCATGAGCGAGTACTTTAAATATCTTGGGTCAATCATCCAAAAGAATGGAGATATTGACCAAGATATCGCTCACAGGATTAAGTCGGGGTGGCTTAAATGGAGAGCGGCCACAGGAGTGTTGTGCGATCAAAGCATCCCCTTAAAGTTGAAGGGGAAATTCTACAGGACCGCTATAAGACCAGTGTTACTCTATGGTACAGAATGTTGGGCTTCTAAGAAGGAGCATATCCAAAAGGTAGGGGTTACAGAGATGCAGATGTTGAGATGGATGTGTGGCAACACTCTACGAGATAGAATCAGAAATGAAGATATTCGTAGGAAAGTTGGTGTTGCGGATATTGCAAGTAAGCTAAGAGAAAATCGCTTGCGTTGGTTTGGGCATGTAACACGGAGACCCCAGGGAGCACCGGTACGAAGAGTGGATGAGTGGGATTAGGGGGATTTCAAACGTGGTAGGGGGAGACCGAAAATGACTTGGTGGGAAGGAGTTAGAAAAGATATGAAGCAGTTAGATTTACAAGATATTGAGGCTCTCGACCGTGCGGGGTGGAGGAGGAAAATCTATGTGGACGACCTCTCGGAATAATCACTTTGGTTCATGTAGCCAACCCCACTTATGGGAATAAGGCTTTGATTGATTGATTGATTATGACTTACAATAAGCATTGTCATGTTATAAACTCATTACACTGAACAAAAGGATGAAATTAGGACTTCATTTTAGAAATCACCTGTAAGCAAGCTCATCATTCTCAATGGCCTCAATTAGATAAACAAAACATGCAACTAGGGAAAAAAATTTATTACACAAATCCGAGTTTACAAAATTTCTTTTACTAACTGTCATACACAGTCAAAACCCATCATATCTCTCTCCTTACCACCACCATCCTATCCCCCTCGAATACTATGTCATCAACAGGTGGGTTTTGTTTTAAAGACGTTTTTCAAGTGTAAGGGGCCAGGAGAATAATGTTCCCACTTGCTGTTGGTTTTAACTAAAATATATTTTAAAAAAACAAAATGATTAAGGTTTTGGATGAAGAGGGTGACTTTTAGTAGAGAGTAGTAATTAATGGATGGTTTTTATTAGGGTTTTTAGTTGCCAGTGATTAAATGATTAATGTCCCTATTTACAGGTGGTTTTCAATGAATAATCCTTGAAACTATATAAAAATATGACTAAGAAGTGGTTATATGAAAAATATACAAATAAGGGGTAATTTAATAAAGAAGATAAATCCAAAAAACAGGAATGCGTTGAGTTTAATGGAGACATTGCAAATTGCTTGAAACAATTTCATTGTGAAGCTTCAATACAATAATGATATCAGCAAGTTAAACTAAAGAAATAGACGGCTTACCACAATGTTTCTTCCATCAAGTACTAGTCTCCCTCCAGATTCAACCCCACTCTGTATCAAGTTGCATATTCGTTCTTTTGCCTGTCAATAGTAAAGTAACTCCAAAGTGAAAAAAAATCTTTAATATGAAAAACATAATGCGATTCAAAAATTAGATTTAATTGAGGAACAGGGAATATATATGCAGCAGCACTGAGCCACTGATATATACATTTGAGATATCTCATATAAGGTTTAAATTTTCAGGAACTACAAGAACCAAACAAAAAACATAGGATGTCAGATGACCTGCTTGCTTATGACTGGACCAAGGTCAGCATCAGGTGCCGTTCCAGCATTCACTTTCAGTGCTTTAGCACGCTCGACCAACTTGTTTTCCCTGGAATTAATCAAATGGGATTGATAAAACAGCTTCTTCCAAATTGCCTAATGACGAATTTCAATACCAAATTCACGTTATTTTAGTCACAAGCATGCAAAACTTCTCGAAAGCTCAACTCTTGGAGAATCCTATGAAACTATTCCATACATTACTTAACATATGTTGTTTTCCCTGGAATTAATCAAATGGGATTGATAAAACAGCTTCTTCCGAAATGCCTTGTGAAGAATTTCAATACCAACTTCACGTTATTTCAGTCATCAGCATGCAATACTTCTCGAAAGCTCAACTCTTGAAGAATCATACAAAGCTATTCCATAAAATATAAAAATATCACTTCAATGAGCTCTAGGAATTTCAATCGCCTTGGTGCGCCTTGAGTCTTTTTATACATTGGGGGTGCTAAGTGAGTTAAGCAGCTATCGAAAAACTCGAACTCAAATCTGTCAAAATTTGGACAAAACTCGACTTAAATGGGACAGGTTCAAACTCGGCTCAACTCGTGAGCAATCTCTAACTTGACTCGATAAGCTTGTGAGTAACTCGACATTTAATAATCTTCAATTAATAAATAATACAAAAACCTATTAAATGAAAGGAAAAATATACACGGACATAGAATTCAAGAAGAACAAAAAGTTTAATGAGTTGCTTGTGAGCAACTCAACTCAAAACTTAATGGGCACGAGTGGAACAAGTGTAAAAAAAATTCAAGTCGAGTAGAGCACCTTATAGCTCCCGAATGATCACTTGATTAGCACCCGTAGTTGTTAGCACACAAAGAACTTAGTTATTAATTTGAAACGCAGAAATAAGAAGGCTCTTTCAATAGCACCGCTACATCAGCATCATGCATCAAACAAATTTCAAAATATAGTAGGATTTGAGGCCTGGCCAACCCCCCAAGTAGAAGCAATCTAGGTTGCACCGAGTTAGGGACGGGGACAAAAACAAATACGGGTACTGAAAACATCAAATTTAAAAATTCGATGACAACGGGTACAGCGCAGATATTAATAGAAGTATCGATATTGTCCCCGATACGGAGATGAATTGGGTACGGGGGGGATGGTGGGAAAATGAAGTACCCGTGCTACATAGGAGGCAAGGTATTGCTAGGTCATGTCCTTAATTCTATGAAATTCAGACCAGCTCTTCCAGCTAATTCAGAACATGCACAAGTGAATAAAGAAACAAGAGGAAACAAAAGTAATAATAGAGAGAAAACTTATTGAAAAGCTCTTTAGTCCAAACAACTACAACATTACCAAACATTCCATGGAATAAGGAGAATGTTGATACCATGTCTTTAAGTCTCCAACAAAGACCACAGTGCTTAGCGCCATGCACCTCTGACCTGCAGCACCAAATCCAGCAGCAACAAGAGCATTTGCAGCAGCATCAATATTTGCATCAGGCATGACAATGGCATGGTTCTTGGCACCCATGTTAGACTAGTGCATAGAGAAGCAGACAACAGTCAGCTAGTAATAGAGATGTTTCTGCATAAACCTAATATCCTCAAGGATCAATTGAGTTGCATTTACCTGAACACGCTTTCCTTTAGCTGACGCTCTTGAATAAATGTGCATGCCAGCCTTCAGAGCAATAGATTTAATATAATTAAATAAATAAAAAAAAAGAAATAAAAGTTATAAATAAACCAAACAAAAACCCGATTTCTCTTTCAAAAAGCGTAGTTATAATAAATAGATATAGCCAGCATGCAGGAAAAGCGGGCATATACATTTTACTGAGGATCTAGATAAAAGAACATGCAAGTTTACATTGGAAATATGATACAATACAGGTAGTTATCCAACAAAGAGCTTTGGGTTACAGAAGACAGCTGCAATAGCACTACTGCAACATAAATTATGTTGCTTATGATCATAAAAAAGGCAGTAAGGCTAAAAGATAAAGTCAGATAAAAAATGCAAATAAGATTATTCACAAGTCCAACGAATGAATTTTTAAGAAAAAGATAAATAAACAACATTTCTAGTGATTTTCTCAGGAATGAATCTGCGGTAAATTATTCAGCATAGGAAGGGGAGGAAAAGAAAGGAAGGAAGAAGATTTTCTCCCTCTCCCTAATCCTTCAATCCCTTATCCAAACAAGATTTTCTCCCTCTCCCTAATCGTTCAATCCCTTATCCAAACAAGGGAACTTATTCCTCTTCATTTCCCATCCCTCCCTTTTCTCTCTCTATTTTCTCTTATCCGATCAAAGTGTTAAGGCTAATAAGCATACACATCATTCTAGATTCATTAAGAAGGACGAATGCTCCAATGCTTAAGCCACATCTTTACATTTTCAGTAATAGTTATTAAGTTTTGTACAGACATTTATGACACTAACAAAATCCAATCAAACCAACATTTTGCCCAACACCTCTCCCCCCCCCCCCTCTTTTTTTCCTTTTATGAAAACCCAAAAAAAAAAAAATGAATTTGGGTAAAAATTTGTGTTTCCTTTCATTTGTATTTTTATTATAAAAAACACCCTTTTATGGTTTCTAATTCTAAGTCACCCCTTTCCTAACTAATGAAGAACAAAGGCAACCAGGAACAAACAATAATTTTAACTTTACAAAAAAAAAAGATTTTGAGAAAACCAACATGACTATGTTATTCTATTGCATGACTCCATTTCAACATTCAACCACACCAAAAAGAGTAATTATGATTGATAACCAGCATTAATTTTTAGATTTTGCAGAGTGCAGTACAACTTACATTATTAGAACCAACAAATGATATGGCACGGATATCGTCATCATCACAAATAGCATTTACAACATCCTGCATCATATAGCGGTATTAAACATAAGCAAGCATAAGGCACAAAATTAGCAATGTTGGAAGCAAAACTTGTCACTGCCCCCCCCCCCTCTTTTCTCTCTCTTCATTTAAGAAAAATAGTTATATTTTAAACAAAATATGGATATGGAAACAGCAAAATGAGCAAGCTTTTAAAACTAGCGCGTCAAAGGAAGAGGGGATGAACAAATTGAGGCAAAGGTGAAGACAGTAAGACATACATTAGTTCCATGAACAATATTTAAAACACCATCAGGTAGACCTGCTTCCATAGCCAGCTTAGCAAGCATTACAGAAGCTCCTACCAGGAGAAACAAACAACCAGAAATCAGACCTTAAAGATTAGCTAAATGCAGAGTCAAGCCCTAGAGGTCCTCGTATGTTTAATGCAATAACCATCAATATGAGAAAGACATCAAATTGAGCACACAGTAGGAAGAAAACAATTCTTGGCTAGAAGAGTAAGAAGTCTATATAATGATTTCAATTTTACCATTTAGTAATGAAAAGTCATTTATAAATCATCACTGGAAACAAGCAAATGCTTTAGCAAGTCATTTCAATTATGATCGATGCATAGTGGATCTTGTCGGCCCTAGATTTTATACTTCTAGTTTCAATAAAGTAATTCCGCAACCTTTTAGTTTTGTTTTATTTGATTTTAGTTTGACTACTCATTTTCAATCAATTTTTAATCTCGTTAGTAATAGTGAACTTGGTTCAGTCAATAAAAAAAAAAAAAAAAAAGAAATTTAACCTTACTCAGTGGTTCGAACCTATTTACCCAACTGTACAAGTTAGATTATTAGGTATTATTTTTGATAGTGAAACGATCGGTCAAAAACTACCAGCTGGTAAGCTGTGGTGCTAAATGTACAGAAGGGATAGTCACATCTCTTATATTCAATGTATGTTTGGAAAAAACATATACATATACATATGCATGTATGAAATTGAAACGTCAACAGGGAAAAGGTTGACAGGCAGAAACAATCTTCATTACCTTAAGCGTAATATAGAATAGACCTTTTAAAGTTGCAAAGAAGGAAAAATTAAGCATCAAGATATCATAGCAATATGGAATGATTAAAAGAGTAACAAGGGAAAATGATAGTGGCATAGTCAATTATGATTGCACTAGAAGATGCAAACAATTAAAATTAATCCAGAACTCCACAAGAATAGCATCAAGAGCAGAAATATCACCTGGATCTTTCTCCGATGGCTTCAAAATAAAGGTATTGCCACAAGTGACTGCCACCGGAAACATCTGAGCAAGTATCACTTCATCATCAGCATCTTTAAGTACAATAACTCTTTGTTCTTATCCATGTAAGAGGTACAGATATAAAATGAAGAAAGAATGTGTAAAGGCCAACTTCTTTATAAAAATGAACTTCAAAAGGACTACAGACTTCAAAATTGAAAAAAAAAAAAAAAGAAAAGAAAAATAACACTTGAAAACCAAATAGCTAACACAATATATAACTATATATATATATGGAAGTTTTGTATCCAACAATTTCATGGCATTTACTCTTATGCTACTGAATATATTGACGCTGCTTAAATGATTAAACATGTAACAATGCTGGATACTAAATATTCTTATAACTTACCCATAAAGGAATCATTGCAGGAAAGTTAAAGGGACATATGCCAGCACAAACACCGAGAGGCTCCCTCACACTGTATGTATCAATACCAGCTGATACATTGGAGACATATTCTCCCATTTGAAGAGTCCCCATGCCACACACGTGTTCCACCACCTCTAAAGAAAATTTTCACGAGTCGAATATTATAATATAAAATACCAGGTTATACAAATGCTATGAAACAGCACTTTACAAGTTACCAAAATACAAACCTAAGCCACGAAAAACGTCACCCTGTGCATCTTTGAGTGTCTTTCCTTGCTCAATTGTTATATTCATTGCAAGCTTATCCTGAATAATGAAGTATAGTAATGTTGAGAAAAGACATTACTCCATTAAATTAAAAAAGAGGTGAAAAAATGTAGATTGCATGACACTCGCCATGTCTCTCCTGATTAAATCTTGGAATTTCAACATAACACGTTGACGAGTTGTAACAGGCGTGTTTCTCCATGAAGGAAAAGCTTGTTTTGCAGCAGATATTGCAGCTTTAAACTCCTCTCTTGTTGTTAATGGAACATGTGAGACAACTTCTTGGGTAGCCTGACCAAAAGGTGCCCCATGAAAGAATATGAGAAACTGTAGCTACAAGAGTAGCTGAACACATTGCGATAAGGAAAACAAACCAGTTTCTAATGAAGTACACTAAGAGAAAAGAGTTACAAAAAAAAATGCTATTTTCAAAAGCAATGCTGGAAAAAAAAAAAAAAAAAACAAGCTAAAACATATTACCGGATTTACAACATCAATTGATTCAGCAGCTTTTGACTCAACGAACTTGCCTCCTATCAGTAGAGGAGCCCTCTGACATAATTATTGGAATACAAGTCAGTCACAGTAAATTTTGCTGTCTAGAAAGAATCATATTCTAAGCAGAGAATGAACAGTACTCTCAAGCCCCTTTCTATACAGTACTGTGCAATCAGTTTACAGTCATGCAAACTGTAATACATCATTCCATCCTCCCTGAATATTCCTCAACTTTAAGACATGCAGCTCATTGCTCACTCCAACCAAAGTAGCATTATATTTATAACCACAAAGATGTTATATAGCAACTACTTTTTTTCACATTTGGATTGATAAATGAACAAGAATCAAAAAAGGAAAAAATCGTGGTCAGCCTTAAAAAACTACTAGGCATTTGGAAAAGGCCTATGATAATTTTTGCCTTACTCAGATGAAAGTGAAACTTCTAAAGAAATCAACCATATTTTAAGGGATTCCGCCTAGGAACACAATATGACCTCAGAGGCTCAGATAGACCAACCTGATTTTTTACCTTCTGTTCAAAATCTAGACCTTATACCTAGGAACACTATTTATAAAAAAAAATATGTATGCCTCTAGTACAATGGTCAATGGAAAAGAATTACAGCCTAGCTTATCAATAATTCTTCCATTTGTTTAGAACCTTGATGAATAATGATCCACTGCACCCCCCCCCCCCCACACTCACACACTCAACCCCAAATTCGATGTGGGTGCGTTATTCCCTCCAACATCTCTTTCTACAGGCTTGTTATTTGTAGCTGTAATTGTAAAACTGTTGATAAAAAAATCAACCAAATGCACACCAAGATGAGTACTCTATATTCTAATTGAAATGTAGGGAAGTGTTGCTCAAGGAACAAAAAAAACTTGCTAGTGCTAACTTTAACATTTCATTTGAACTTACGATTTAGTATATCGTTGTAGAACTCCACACCCCTCCCTAGCTCTCTTTTACTCATTTATACATAAATTAACTGTTTCACCATTTTACGTTGTTTGGTTTGGAGTAAATTATTAAAATGTAAAACTTGGGGTGGAAAACCATTTTTCACACTATTGAAAACATTTTCCACCCAAATTGAAAGGAAAACATTTTACATCACAATTAGAAGAAATACATTTTCCGTCACAATTGAAGCAATTGATTTTCAGTTCAACCAAACAATAAAAAATGCTTAAAATGGAAAATCATTTTGCATGCTACCAAACAACGGAAATATTTGTGAAAATGAATTTTTCAATGTAAAACGTTTTCCATCGAAAATCATTTTTATCTTAAAACGTTTTACACCCTACCAAAGGGAACCTTAAAATCCTTCATGGTTCCAAACATAGGCTCAAAGAGAAAGATAGACATAAGATTGAAGCAAACTTCAAGATATTCATCCACCTATTTTTTGAGCAATGCTAGAATCAGTTTCATGTCTTTCACTCTCATCACACGAGTAACAAGTGTAAGTTGAGTATTTGAAAAATAAAGATAAAGAGCACACTTTCTTTAAGTTTCAAATTATACTCCTATTTGTGTTGAGAATTAAAGTTGAGTGTACCTAGCCTCCTATTTTTTGTTTCATTTTTTTATGTAGGATAATTTACATGTGAGTTGCACTTCTCAACAATATTTTAGTCACAATCAGCCCCAAAAAAAAATATCAAAAAAACAAGGAACCAAATATAGAAAATTCCTTAGCCAAAAAAAAGGGAAAATTTTGGACAAACAACCTTTTATAAGCACTTGGGAGAAACAACATTTTAATTTATTTATCTGACAACACCCTTAACCAAATTTTTCTATGTGCAATCATTGCACTTTAAAGGTGCTCAATGCATTGGCGAACTCTTATGATCGAAATTGATGGCAAAAAAACACTTATAAAAAAAAATTCTAGCAGATTTTCCCTAAAATAAAATCCTGATTACATATATACAATTCCTGAATTCCACAAGTTCCATTTCATCGTAATGTATCAGAAGACAGAATGCATAGAAATTACCGGAGGCTTGCGATGTTGAGTAGAAGTCTGAGTTGCAGTTGAATACTTAAGAGCAAGAATTTGAGGCAGCAACAATTTCATATTTCTCGCTAAAAAAAATAAAAAAAAAAAAAAGAAACAGTAATGAACAAAATGAACATCAAATTGATTTGCACAACTAATTGAATTTGAAAAAAGGAACAAAAAAGCAAAATCAACAAATTGTTGAATTGAAATATAATAAAACCAAAAGTGTATACAGCATGAAACTCAAAGGAAGATATGATTAATCTGCTTAAAATTACCTCGTTGAAGTGACTGAAGCATCTTGGCTGATTTTGAAGAGAGAGAGTTGAAGGGGGAACCGAAGAAGTTTGAAGAGAGTGATGTACTGATATACGGAATATTGTCTAAATTAACAAAATAGGACTGAGTTCATTACAATTCATATCTACCCAAGTATTTTTTATTTTATTTTTTTGGAAAATGAGGTAGGCTTTTTATTGATAATTAATAGAAGATAAATCCGAAATTAAAAGATCCGAGAGCTAAACAGGGTATTCATCAACTCAAACCTCATCACAAAAGCTTGCAACTGCCCATCAGGCAAGCCTATGAGCTACCATATTACATTTATGATAACAGAAAGCAAAACTAGTTAAATTAAAATTACTAGCTAAATGCAAAGCATCCTCCACCATCAATTGGACTTCACCTCCTCTTGAACAAGTCTGGTTCAAAGCATTAATTATGACTTGAGCATCTCCTTCAAAGCACACGTTAACCCAACCATAATCCTTCACCGTACTCACAGCCATCGCTACCGCCGCTGCTTCCGCTCGGGACTCCAGTCACACAACACTGTCCTCGCCTGGGCCAAAAGAATAGCACCTGTATTGTCACGAACGACTGCCCCAAGACCACACCTACCAGCTTCTTTATCCAAGGCTGCATCGAAATTGCATTTGACCCATCCTTCATTAGGGGGAAAGCACCTGCTATCCTGCCTTCTTGTCGAAGTCCTCCTCTCTTCCTTCCAAACTGATTGGTACTCACTTAGCAGATCAAAAACTTGCTGCCATACCATACCCGGAAATTTAAAAGTTTTGTTAAACAGACAACTATTTCTATTTAACCAAATTTGCCAAGCTATCATAGTGAACAGTTCCACGGTATTTTTTGGGAAGTTGCCAATCACCCAAGCCATCCACTCCTGAAAAGTTGTCGCCCCATCAAACCTTAGATCTGTCGGGTTGCAATCCCATACACCCAAAGCCCAATCGCAATCTCGCAGCACATGAAGAATTGTCTCCCTTTGTCCGCACCGAAAGCAACTCGAATTAGTGGAAATTCTCTTAATAGTGAGATTAGCACAACAAGGAATAATATCCCAGCAAGCTCTCCAAATAAAGTTTTGAACTTTTGGAGGGGTATAAAGATTCCAAATTTGCTTCCACAACGGGTCATGACCTTGTGAACTAGAACTTTCCTCTCCATTATAAAGAGCCAATTTATATGCATCTTTAACCTTAAAAAAACCGTCTTTACTCTCCTTCCAGTACCTTCGGTCTGGTGGGCGTCGAATACTCAGGGGAATTTTGCATATACGTTCCACATCCACTTGAAGGAAAACTTCCCGTAAAAGATCACTTCTCCATTTCGCTTGATCATGATCAATTAGCAAATCAACTTTCGCTCCCTCCTAAAAAATGGTCTGCGGTGTGATAACTCGTCCCGAACCTTCTCCACCCAGCCAAGCATCCTTCCATATGCCAAAAATTTTACCATCTCCGATACACCATCTTGTGCCTTTTTCCAAAATATTCCTCGACCCCAACATGCTTCTCCAAGCATAACTCATCCCATGGCTTAGCTTAGCATCCCATATATCACCCGTGGGAAAATATCTACTCTTCAGTACTCTAGCTAGAAGGGAATCTGGGTTCTCATGAATTCTCCATAGTTGTTTTGCCAACATAGCTTGATTAAAGGCCTCAAAGCATCGAAAATTCAAACCCCCTTCACACTTTGGCAAACAAAGCTTCGACCAAGCTCTCCAATGAACACCCTTACTTCCATTTCCCGAATCCCACCAGAAGTTGCTCAAGATACTTTCCAACTCGTGACAAAAAGAGATAGGCAATTTAAAGTAACTCATAGCATAATTTGGAATTGATTGAGCTACCGATTTGATGAGAACCTCTTTACCTGCTCGCAACAATAGTTTTTCCTTCCAACCTTGACATTTTTTCCATATTCTATCTTTAATGCTTGCAAAACACACCTTTTTTGACCGACCCACAAGAGTAGGGAGACCCAAATATTTATCATGCCAACCAACCTCACCCATTTCCAATATATCTTTCACCGAACCCCGAATTTGTTCACCCAGATTTTTGCTAAAGGAAACTTGAGATTTATTAAGATTAATTTTTTGACCCGACAAATCTTCATACCTTTTCAAAATATTTACAATTACAGTTGCTTCTTGATCATTTGCTCGAGCAAAAATAATACTATCATCAGCAAAAAACAAGTGACTAATTTCCGGAGCATTTCTTGCAATTGTTATCCCACAGATTAACCTCCTCTCACGAGCCTGTCTTACAATAGCACCAAGGCCTTCTGCGCATAGAATAAAAAGATAAGGGGAAAGTGGGTCCCCTTGTCTCAACCCCCTTTGAGGTGACATCACATCGGTAGGCACACCATTAAAAAAGGAAAATTAGATGGAATAATCCCAACTTTTACCCGTCTGCTCATTCTACTTTTGATTAACTATATATAATCCAAAGTTGGACCAAGTCTTCCCATTTTGGTCCACGTGACCGGTGACCTGTTTGGAAGGTTATAACTTCCTTCACCCTCTTCCTTTTTCAAGATAGATTTTTCTATTTTTCTTCCTCCCACCCCTCTTTTCTCACCTCAACCACCATCTTCAACTCCATCCTGCTCTCCACCACCACCCTCTCTTTCTACTCCATGTCTTCGCCAACCAACCCCAACATTTTCGCAATGCTATCTCTCTCCTCCATCTCTTCACCAACCACCACCACCATTTTCGACACCCTCTCTATCTTCCATCGCTTTCGAAGAGGATTAGATCAAGTCTTCATGTTTTGAGATTTGAAGTGGATCGAAATTTCTAGGTTTGTATTTTTTTCTTGGTTTTGGGGGATTTGATTTTTATTTTCGTTTTTTCAGTTTGGGGGTTTGAGTTTGTGGTTTTTATGGATTTTAATTTTTTTAATTGATTTTGGAAGTTTGATTTTCATTTTGTCTGTTTTTTTATGGGGGTGGGGGTTGATTTTATGCTTTTCATGGATTTTGATTTTTTTTGTGTTATGTTGTTTCCGGGTTTGGGTGGTTGGTGTGGTGGTTGGTGGGTGTGGTGGCAGTTAGATTTTTTGTAAGAAATTATCCTATGTACACCTCGGTCCTTGATTATTTGTTACATTCCTTATGGCATAATTTTTTTTTGGAGAAAAATGTGAAGTGGTAGAAACCATTAAAATGTAGAAATATTTATGAAGAAGGTGACAAAAATGGAGTAAAATTGGTTGAATAAAGAGTGTAAAGGTAAAAAATAAGGGTATAATAGGTAAAAATTAAGTGAAACCCTACATATAAAAAAGGAAATGCAGCCAGTAAATTAAGATACCAAAATACTCCCTCCGTTTTTTTAGTTTACTAACATTAGAGCTGATCAACATTAGCCCGGCCCGTTGGCCCAGCCCGATCGGTTAGAAAATTTTGCGGGCTTTGGCGCACTTAAAATAGGCATTTTTAGTTCAAAAGTCCGGCCCGGCCCGAAAAGCCCGCGCAAGGCCCGCCAAGCCTGCCTAAAAAAAGGGCTTTGGACATACTTACTTAGGTAAGGCCCGGCCCGGCCTGAACTTTTGATCACCTCTAACTCACATGATTTTTTATCAAAACAAAGAAGTTATTGGGAGTTGGAGAAAAAAATAAATGATGATTAAAAGTTGTATAAAAAGTAAGATAAAGAGTATGGAAAAAAGAGAAAAGAGAGTAATTTTATTGAAGTTTGTCAAAAGTAGGAGAGAGAATATGGAAAATGCACTTGGATATTATAAATTAATAAATGTAGAAGAATAAATGTAAGAAGTGGGTAATTTAAAAAAAAACACATCCCAAAAAAAAAGTGAGTAAATTAAAAAAAATAAATAAAGGGAGTAAGAAAAATGTAGAAAGTAAAAAAAAAAAAAACAAAAAAACAGAGGGAGTAATACATTTCCTTGTTGACCACCATTTTTAGCCGGTATCCAACGTTGACCCGCATGTTTGATGCACATGACTCACTAAAATCATTTGCTTTTCAGGTTATGGGTTAAATGAGTATCAATGGGGGACAAATTGTTTAAATGGGGGATAGATGATGGGTTCCAAAACCGAAAAGCAAGAGGTTTTAGTGAGTCACATGCATAAAAGATATGGGTCAACGTCGGATTTCGACTAAAGGTGATGATCAACAATGAAATGTATCATATAAGATGATTTCTTACAAAAAATATATAGATAAGATGGTTTTTTACAAAACCCATCCTAAAAAATAAGATCATTAAACTTTAATGAGATTCATTCCTAAAACACTCATCTAGTGATGCCACATAAAGAAGTTAATTGGGTGGCACCTCAACTAAACAAAAGCTAGTAATTAAAAAGATACAAAAATTCCTTATGTACAGTTATATTAAACAATGAACCTTCATCTTCCAATGTTACGTCATTTATGAAAGCAACCATTATTTCTTCATTATTGTTGTTCTCTATTTACATATGAACAAATTTTACGTTATAACACTTCACAAATTTGGAGCTAGAAACCTGGTATGTCTTTATCTGCCTTCACTCTTTCTCTTTTCCATGTAATTTTGATGTAGGATGGGGTCTCAAAAACATACAAAAACTACCAAAATAAAGCAATTGTCTTAGGTCTAACTCAAGCCCAAATATGAACATGAAAACTAACATAAAAATGGGATATGGACATGGAAATAAGCTTACTAAGGACTTATAATCATGAACTAAACATAATCTAATCTATCTCACAAAGTTAAAGAGTAGAAGATTACTTCACCAAGGTTGATAAGATTTGCAACCACAAAGGAAGATATGCTCACAAAGGACTTCATAAGATCAGAGAAAACTCTCAAATTTTCATTTCAACCAATCTGATTTTTACATGAGGCAAATAAGCTATTTAAAGAGCTAACTCACCCTATTAAGACTATTAATCTAGGCCACTAATCTCATAATAATCAAGGGCCAAGATTAGAAAGACACTAAACAAAACAAGAGAGAAAGCAAAAATAGCGATTCACGTACAACAGAACTATTGGATTCCTCTTACGGTCGTGCAACCTGGTGTTGCATGGTTGTGCTGCCCTTCTTGCACGGTCGTGCACCTTCAATTCTGCCCATTTCATGCACGACTTGCCTTGCACGGTCGTGCATTGCTCTTGCACGGCCGTGTAGGGCCCCCTTTAGCCCATTTAAGTCATTCTAATCCTTTAATCTCATGCTATTACAAGCCTAGTTAGCTACTAACGCAAAAACAAGAGAAGCCAAGTTAATTAGATATGGAAAAAGTTGACATTGACCGAAAAGCATAAAAATAAACCTAAAAATGAAGCTAAAACTAGCCAAGTTAATTACATATGGAAAAAGTTGTCATTGACCATTGAAGACGCTTGTTTGACGATCTCGTTCT
Source organism: Salicornia ramosissima (assembly GCA_951394345.1). Taxonomy (NCBI): domain Eukaryota; kingdom Viridiplantae; phylum Streptophyta; class Magnoliopsida; order Caryophyllales; family Amaranthaceae; genus Salicornia; species Salicornia ramosissima. Next base: position 42,700,540 of record OX596233.1, on the reverse strand, counting down.
ATATCAAACTACTCTTCTAAGAAAGGATTTGCTCTCAAATCCTCACCTTCATCAAGGACCGAAGAGAAGCCACCCACAACGAACAAGTTCCACTCCACTAACCCGGTAGTTAGAGCAAAGAAAAATAAACCAAGACTTCCATCATTCATCATAGATCCGCCTAGATCATAAACCAAAATTAAGAAGACGAGAAGCATGAACATAGAAATCTGAGATACATCTACCAACAAGGCAATCAAAGAGAAGGCATACTTGTCTCGCCATCTCAAGAAACTCTTAAAGAGAGTGAGACATCATCATGCATACCCTTATCAAATCTAGACCAACCACAATCTCGATGAACATAAGATAGACCAAACATAGCATCAAGGAGTAAAGAATTTTGTTCAAACCTTAGTCTTGATTCACTAATGCCAATGTCAAAATATGTCAAGCTAGAGTTAAGCCCAAGAGCATCATCATGCACCACACTAAAAATTTTGAATTCATCATTAACCCAAGAAAAGTCTCATCACCATGATCAACAATAGAAAAATCATTACCATGGATATGATCCATTTTCATAACTTCATCCAATTCATGATCATTAAATTAATCATCACAATCCTTTACAACATGAATATCAAAAACCTCATCATAAGGGGAGAAGAGAGAAGTGGATTCTTTTACCTCGATTTGAAGATCACTATGAACAATAGGCGATGAACCATCATCTTGTGCTTTGGAAACTTCTTCATTGCAAGTGGGAGTGTCATGCTTGACCGAAACCACTTGCACTTCATTAGGAGGCAATGGATTTAGGACAATCTTTACTCGATTCCATTTGAAGGAATATGTGTTCTCACAAGAATCATGGATGACATTTCTTCTCATCAACCAATGTTGTCCAAAAACAATATTTTAATCATCCATTTGACTCATCACACTAGTAAGTTCATCAAAATATGACTTCCCAATTGAAAAAAGAAAGGCCACTTGTTTATGAAAACCCAAGGCATGTAATTCAAGTTTATCAATAATGTATTGGGATACCAAGTTCTCTCTAGCATTTGGGTCAACTTTGAAATTACAAACCCTACCCGAAACCGTACATCTTGATTGAAACTCTTGAGGGGTGCTTGTAACAACTCGTATTTTTAGCAACGCTTTTTTCGTAGAAAACAACAATACGAATCATTATTAACTATAGTTTTAAAAACGATATTAAAATAATAACAGCCGAAGCTCTAAAACTTAACCATTTTATTTATGAACTTTATTATTTAAAAACAAAGGAATAAACAAAGTTTTTATTCACAACTAAATTCCTAAAATTTACGAAAAACAAATAAAATAGGCTAGGAACTCTAATGGGTAGCTACGCTATTGCTCTTGCTATCTCTCAACCCCAACCCTCGCATCACCCATCTATTCTTCATCGTTACCTGAAAAAGGGATAAGGGGTCCACAGTCAGTGGGGAGTAATTAGATTGTTCTACTTAATAGTAGAACGCAATTAGAAATATAATAACCAGAACAAATATCTATCATACAGTTCACGCAAGTTAATAAGATTAGCTACTCATTTTCAACGACAACAACAATCAGACACGCAGCGGAACAATCATACATCAAAACTATAACCAAACTCCCTATTTATGTTAGTGTCGACTGTAGACTTTCAAACCCTTAACTTTTCTTAATCCATTCACATTTATCATTCTAATCTGTGACGCACTCATATGCTCGTAGGGGAACACCTTAATTCGTTCCCCAACTTTCCCTTACTCACACCGGGTCAACCAATTAAGATCTAATTCCCGAGCACTAGGATCCAGAACTGACGCCATACCACAGTGGCGCAGTGGCTTCGACTAAACCCATGTTCGTGGCACAACTTCCACTAGACGGGCGATCTCTTCATAGTTAATCAATCTTTCATTCTTTATCATTATTCATTGCAGTTCATAACTTTGACTCTTTTCAACTTAACTTTACTTCTAGTCAACTCTAGACCAACTTTAATTTACTTGACTCAGATCATTACTCTAGACTCTCACGTGTTTCCACACAACCCACTCAACATCCACTTCGAAAATCATCATTCAATTTCGACTACTTCAATTCAACGAATTCATATAACAAGACATGCAATTATCATAATTCAATGGCTACAATCCAATCATCAAATAAATAATAAAAATCAAATCTTGTCCCTAAATTCAACATCACACACGGCTTTCTTATCAAAATAAGTCACAAAACCAATCTTTCACAAAAGAATATTTACATAATTAATTAATTTAAAATTTTAAAGCCTAAAAATTAAATTAACTGAAATAATCCCATGAATGAGTTCAAAACCTAATTTTTTATCCAATGATAAAAAAAAAGATATCAACTCTTACTACTCATCATCACACTCGACGTTTATAAAATAATCATACTTCAAGATTCAATTATTTTTTAGTTCGAAATATTCAAGATTAGAATAATTAATTTAGACCAATTACATAAAAATACATGCTTTAATTATAAAATCAAGATTTTCGAATTCAAGTCTCCTAAAAAACATTGATCATTCGACATTCCTTATGCAACTAACAAATTCAACAATTTAGTTCAAGAACTCATGCTGTTATTTCGAATGAACTATTACAAGAGGGGGGGGGGGTGAATTGTAGTATGGAACTTAGTAGTCAATTTTTGCAGAAATAAAGAACATGAAAGCAAAATAAAGAGAAACGATGCAAGAGAGATTTAGCAAGGAAACTTTCCAGGGCCCAACTGGAAATAAAACCTCGACCCACTAGGGATTTCTCTAAAACACTTCACTATAGGGCAACAACTTAGTTACAGTCCATAATACTCTAATGGACCCGTAAGTTCCTCTAGGAACTTACTTCTCTATTCTCTTATTCTAGTGTTCTTTTCTCTTTCTCTCTTTTTCTCTTTCTCTTTCTCTTTTTATTCTTTGTTCTTTTTCTCTTTCTCTTTCTCTTATCTTCTCTGTTCTCACACTTTTCTCAAATTCTCACCCCAATTACAAGAATTCTCTCAAACCCTTTACAAATTCCCCATTACAAGAGTTCACTCAAACTCACTTTTCTATTATTAAAATTACAGACTCTTGATAAAATAAAACTGTAATGACCCAGATTTTATTGGTATTTTTGCCGATAATTATGTGTATTTATGTGTGTTTATGTGTTAGTTCAAATTTATTTTTGAACTATTTATTTTATTTTATGTGAATAATTTCGATTTAATTCGAAATATTTATTTTTAGTTGTTATTATTTATGTTATTTATTATTTAATTAATTAGAATTTTATTTATTTAATTCTCTAATTAATTATCTAATATTTTGGGCCAAATCGATTATTGCATGATTAGTCATGCGGTTTTCGCAAATTAGCCCAATTAATCACGAGAGCCCATTTTTAGGCCCATTTTCCCTTTGTTGGCCGGTTTTCCTAAGGCATGGCAAGGCTTGCCACTTGCCTTGTGTTCACACCTTAACTAACTCTATATATAGGTGAGTTAGTAAGGCTTAAACCTCATTTTGCTCATTTGCCATCTAATGCACTTGCCATCAAAGTTCAATCACCAAAACTCCCTCCACTTCCTCCTTGCCTCACGCCATTTATGAGCAATTGAAGCCATCAATTGTTCATCATCTTTCTTAACCCAAAACTTAAAGGTTCATACCCCATTGATCTTTAAGTAACCTAAACACAATCCTAAACACATTAGTTTCAATCAAGATTTCTTGTTCGGGTTTGGTTTTGGGTTCGTGTTCGTGTGCATTGCTCGTGGGTGCCGTGCAGTTGGTCCGTGGCAGCAGGCTCGTGTGGTGGTCGTGCTAGGGTGGCCGTGTGTGCGTAGTGCAGCCGTGCAGTTCGTGCAAAGGGGGCCGTGCAAGTGTGCCGTGGTGGTGCGGTGTGTGCTGCCGTGTTGTGCGTGGTTGTGGGTCCGTGTGGGTCGGTTTTCCGGGCTGCTTTTGTGTGTTGAATTGTGTGTAATCTTCAATAAGGTAACATGCTTTCTCAACCTTGTTGGTATACTATGTTTATAGTATAGATTAAATGCATGTATGGGTTGTTTGATGATGATTATTCATGTTTTTATGAATTGTTTATATTCTGATTTTTATGTGTTAATATGATGTTTTAGTGATGATTTTTCATGATTTTATGATTAAACATACGTTGTAATTTGATCATGATTAACGTGTTAGTTTGATGAATTTTGGATAAGTTGAAGAGTAATTTTCGTGTGATTCATTGAGTTCATGCGTGTGGATTAATTGAGTTTGGATGAGTTCTTGGTTGAAGATCTTGAATCTTGATTGAGTTCTTGGTTGAAGATCTTGAATCTTGAATGAGTTCTTTATGAATCTTTAATGAGTTCTTTGAGTTCTTTATGAATCTTTAATGAGTTATTTGAGTTCTTCATGAGTTCTTGATGAGTTCTTTGAGTTTTGATTGAATCTTGAAAGTTAAAGAAATTGATTTAAAGAATAAAGAAAGTTAAAGAATATGTTTAATTCGACTAAAGAATGATTATAGAATGATGATTTATGATTGGTTAGACTCAAGATTAAGGCTAGAGGCAGTTCTTGAGAATAACTTCGATGATTTAACTAGTTAATTTCGAGAATCAAGGCTAGAGGTATTCTTGGACTTAATTTAGTCATGTTGGGATATAAAATGAATAATATAATTAAAATGACTAACGAATTAATTAATGATTAGCTTGATTTCATTTTTAGACGCCTAATACTTTGAGTAAGATTCATTGTATTTGGGTTAAGACGTTGCCCCTATTCCATCCGCGGTATTGGGATAGTTGGAGTCATACTATGTGATCTTAGTGAATTTCCAGTAAGATTGGTTTCACAGGACATGGATTTCCAGTAAGATTGGTTTCATGGGGTTTGGGAGTAAGATTCTCAAATCCGAGCATAGTAGAAAGTTCGAATGCGTAAGATGCGTTCGTACGAGCACAGTCCGGTCTAGAATATGAATGATTGCGCCAAAGATAGTCGATTAGGATGATTCGAGTCGAGTTCACGTTTGGGTTGGTCTTGCACTTTGATTATTGATTTGATATTGATTATTTGATTTGTGCTATGTACATGTGTATTCCCATTAGGGTGAGTCAGTTATGTTACTCGCCACTGATGGTGGACTGTTGTACATTTTTCAGGTATTTCTGATGACGATACTCTTGCTTAGCTTTGGGTTGGGCGAGCGACGTTGTTATTACTATTACCTGTTGTATTTACTGTTTTTCGTGGTATTAGATGTTGATGGAGTTATATAGATTTTATACGTTGTTGAATGGACTTTTATATGTTGTTTTAGACTCCGATGTGTGGTTGGAGTTACTTGTAATTTTAGTATTTCTAGTTTGACCTTTGGATTAGTTTATGTACAAACTTGTGGGTATTTGTACTTTTGGTGGTTTGATAACAATATTTGAGGAATTAGTTTTATTTCTTAAGTATTTTAAGTTGTAGTTTTTAATTATTCGACTCGTCGGTTTCTTCCGCGCCGATTTAAGCGAGTCGGGTCGTTACAAAAACTCTAATATATTGAACATAAAATCTGACTGGAACTTGGAACATAATCCGGAACATACGATAGTAACTTTGAGTGGAACCGACTCAATATGTGGACATATGATGTAACATTTTAGCTCTCCACTTTATTGAAGTCTGGCTCACTTTAGAAATGGTGATTCATTCAGTATTTATAAGCAACTAGGGCGTGCTCTCCTATAAACCATTAAAAACTGCCACTAAACCCACTAACTATTGCTGTCAGGAACTTGTAGCTATCCACTAAAGTTGCTGCCCATTACTCCTAATCTTTAGCCACGAAACAACATGATGTTTATGCATAATTTAATCCATTAAATTATATTCTTAAACTTGAATACTAGCTTGAAAGAAGAAGACAAATAACCGACTTTATCATCCTTCCACTCGCCCACTTCTACAAGCACGCACACCCACTTTCTTTGACTCCTTTATTTTAGGTCTTCTAACCAAATTTACTGACTTAATATTTCAGAATAAAAGCCTAACACATTAACCACCTAGTCCTACAAACTAGGTAACAAACTATGACTACTAAAAAAATTCAAATTAGGTTGTTAAACATTACTAAAATTAAGGACTCCATTCTCCAGCAATATTCTGAGTGGTTTACCAAATTAAATCAATCATAAATCATGCTATTATCATGTTAGACACGTGGACTACCATAACTAACCAAACAGACACAATTTCCTCTAGGAACTGGACTCGTGTTCCTGTAGGAACTGGACTCAAGTTCCTTTGACAGACAGACCCAAGTTCCACTTGTAGCTTAACTCGTGTTCCAGTCCGACTCATGACTCAACATATTTACAAAAGCCTTAGAAAATTAAACTCTTAATTTTCTAGTTTCTTCTCACCTTCAAGATGCTCCAATTCTGGAAATCTTGATTCTCATTTCTCTTGATTTGTTTCTTTACAGGAACTTAACTCATGCTTTATAGGAACTTTAGTTTAGCTTGCTTGCTTGATTTTGTTTCTGCAAATCTACTCTTTGCAAGGCTTCAACTTGGTACCTCTTTGAGTTGCATTCCCACATTGAAACTTTTCTCTTGTTTGATCTCCCTTGAATACTTGAATACTCCTTCAAGTTCTTCTTGGTTGATCTTCTCTTTGAAGTTCTCGTTTAGAAACACTTCTCCATTTGTATTCCTTCGCTTGAACTTCTTTATTTAGTTGCTTCAACTCAGAAGCTTCTCTTGATTTGTTCCAACTCATGAACTTGTATTGCATACATCTTCAAAGATAACATGAACCTTTTTCATTAAGACCTATGAACTTGTTCATGCACATCTCAACATACATGTTAGTTAGATAATCATCATTTGTTCATTATCATCAAAACCATACTTGGCTCAACACAATTAGTGAATTTAGAATCAAGAATATCATAAAGAATCATGAATTGAACAATATTATAAAAAGATAGTTTCTTGAAGTACTTAGACCAATAGACATATTCACGAACAATAGGCATCAATTCGGTTTTCACATGATTCAAAAATTAATCAATTCAATCTTCAAAAAAAATATAATATGGCAAGAATCATAGAGCATGCATGAATTCATGTCAAAATACAAAATAACAACATCAAAACTATACTACCTCATTCGACTATTAAAGAAACTAAACAACAAGTATATTTTCATTAATTCAAAACTAGTTCTAGACGATTCTAAGCAATTCTTCACATGTTCTAATGATCATATTACTAATCTATTCTAGAATAAAGTAGGACAACTACCTTGTATTGATGGACAAAAGTTCGAAAACTTGGGTGCCGTGGGGGTTCACGAACTAACTTGGGTTTTCTTGAACTACTTACTTCAATCTTGAGTCCTTCTTTCCTAGAATTTTAGTTGAAGGTTTTTAGGAATTTTTGTGATTGAATTGAGATTGGAGAGAAAAGAAATTCTAAGTTTTTTTTATAGATTAAAAAGGGGGGCCGTGTACTTCTTAAGGATGTGGAGTTGTTTTCCTTTGAGAAATGCTCCTAACTTTTAGTAGGTAGTTCGAGAAAAAAAAATAGAGTTTTTAGGTTTTAAAGAATAGATCTAGTTAGTTAATTTAAGGATAATAAATTAAATTAAATAGCTAAAGAAAATTGGTAGGGTTGACGTGCGGAATGACATGGGCAATGGGCTATTGGGTCTTGATTTGGCAAGGTGAGATAGATGGTTTTGGGCTCGGGCCATAATTGGGCTCGTTTAAACTCAAATCATAGCTAAACTTAATAAATAAATAAATGCTTAATTAATCTAGAGAAAATTTAAAGTAGCCTAAAATTTTGGGTTATTACATTCACCCCTCCTTAAGAAAATTTCATCCTCGAAATTTTTCAGAAGGAAGCACACACATGAATATAATAGAAACAAAAGAGAAAAGAACGAGAAAGGAAGGTAAACCACGCATACCCTGGCTAAACCAGTTCGGGGTACTTCTCACGCATGGAAGACTCGGTTTCCCAGGTAGCCTCTTCATACTGTTGGCTTCTCCATAGCACTTTGACTAGCGGTACAACCTTCCGCCTTAACATCCGCTCCTGACGATCCAAAATCTACACCGGTACCTCTTCGAAGGATAGGTTGGGTGCAATTGCAACTGACTCCACTGGAATAATATGTGATGGATCGCTCACATACTTCCGCAATTGTGAAATGTGAAATACATCATGCACCTTCGATAACTCCGGTGGTAAAGCGAGGCGATAGGCCACCTCGCCTACTCTTTCCAATATCTCGTATGGGCCCACATACTTAGGTCGAAGATTCCCCTTTTTCCCAAAACGAGTTACTCCCTTCATCGGAGACATTTTCAGTAACACTTTATCGCCTTCCTGGAACTCTAGGGCCTTTCTCCACCGATCTGTGATCAGCTCCTAGGGTGTCGTGGCCCTAGTTGCCTAGCAAATATACAATTTATATGACCTAACAACTAACACGTAGTATTAGCGGAGTTAGGGTCAATCCGCAAGGAACTAATACGGACTAGTCGTAACCCAAATGATCTAAGGGTCTTATTTTTATGTTGAGTGAAAAGTGGAATTGAATCGAAAACCTAAACAAATTGAATTGAAAACTAAACAAATTGAATTGAAAAACTAAACGAATTGAAAACCAAATGACTAAAACTCTATGGATTAGACTCCCTAATGTTACTTCAATCGGAGGAATTACAATCATTGAATTAACTCATGTTCGATTATCTCAATTGCAAAGTGAATATTCAAAAAGCACTAATGAACTCAATCCCAAACCCTCTCTAGATTAGGCAATAGGAAATTCTAGGTAATGCTAAATTAACCTCTCTCGATTAGCCAAGTTAGCAAAACCTAAAATCGAGTTCATCAAATACTTTTATCAATTCACAATCCTAATTACTATCTCTAGCAATTAAGAAATTCTCATAGAAATCTTGAAAGCAATTATCACAATCATCAACAATCACCAAACTCAACATGAACACTTCACCAAGATATCATGCAAGGTTCAAGAATTCTAGAGAAAATACATTCAAGATTATTCAAACACTAAACCAATCCAATGATTAACCTCCAAAATCAATAACATCAAGTCATCCAATCCCTCGAAAAAGAACTACTTACTCATGGAAGCCATTAAAACAAAACTTATGAATTTCAATTAATTATATTCTATGAAACAAAACAAATTCAATCAAAACCAAAATAACAACAAGTATTAAGGAATTACAATTTAAACATCAATGGAAACAAAACAAGACCTAGATTGGAAATCAAAGGAATCTTGAGATTCAATGGAGAACAAAGAATTGAAGAACAAATGCTAATCTACTTTTTTGATTATTCAAATTCTAAGAATATTGAGAGGTTTTTTTTCACTACTTGAGAGTTTCCTGAGTACAAAACTATTGAGAGTAAAAATGAATAATCCTCCCTAAACAAAGCTTAAGCCTCCCCTAAAACTAATCTCTAAAAGTTTAGAAATACACGACCAAAATCAGGAGTTTTCACGAGCTACAGGTCGTGCAGTAATAAGTTGCACTACCGTGCAGTTGAACCCTGCACGGTCGTGGCGAAACGAAGGTCAAGTTGCACGACCGTGCAATGTTTGCCTGCACGGTCGTGCACTCCAAAAAGGTCACTCTGACCTCTGCACGAGTGAGCTGCACGACCGTGCAGCTAAACCTTGCACGATCGTGGTCTTGGGAAGGAGGCGCTGCACGATCGTGCAGACTTTTCCTGCACGATCGTGCAACCATTTTTGAGCTCTCTGGAGTCTGCACAACCATGCACGGTCAGCCTGCACGGTCGTGTGGCTTCATTCTTGGCCCCCCTTGCTTTCCTAGGTGCTTCCAAACGTCTCGGTGCTATCTACGGCTCCTCAGGATCCGTTCGGGACCCCTCACGACCCGTACAAAACCCAAAATAACCTGTACAAAACACGAGACAACTCAAAAAAACATATTTTGGCCGAATTATTAAGAAAAAGAACAAAACTAACACTAAAACACACAAAACATAAGAAATACAAAACTAAGCTAAAACACCCTAAAATACGTAAAATAAAGACGAAAAACGCTCAAAATACAAGCTAAAAGAAGCTAGAAAATAGGTCCTAAATGGACTAATCAATCTGCATAGGACTTTTTCCTGCTTTACGCTGCCTGAAGCTTTGCTCGAATCAACTTGATCTGCTCTATCGTGTCTTTGATATGATCTGGCCCAATAACTAAGGCATCAGTGATGTCACTCCAACAAGTAGGACTGCAACACTTGCGCCTGTACAAAGCCTCATAGGGTGCCATCTGAATGCTGGAGTGATAACTGTTGTTGTAGGAAAATTCCACAAGACTTAATGATTTGATCCATGACTGTTGAAACTCTAATGCACAGGCTCTGAGCATGTCTTCAAGAGTCTGGATGGTCCGCTCTGTCTGGCCATCTGTAGCTGCATGGAATGATGTGCTCAAGTTTAGCTTGGTGCCAAAAGCTTCTTGAAGGGATTTCGAAAATCGCGATAAGAATCGTGGATCTCGATCCGATACAATGTCTTTGGGCACGCCATGGAGTCGAATTATTTCTAGCATATACGCTTCTGCCATCTTCTCCATGATCCATGTGGTCTTCATTGGAATGAATCTCGCCACTTTTGTTAGCCTATCCACGATCACCCAAACTGAATTCATTCCACTGTTGGTAGTGGGCAAACTCACTACAAAATCCATGGAAATAGAGTCAAACTTCCATTTCGGGATCGACAATGGTTGTAGTAGACCTCCAGGCCTTTGATGCTCAATTTTGACCTTCTGACAAGTAAGACATCGAGCTAAGAACTCTGTTATCATCCGCTTCATCCCGGGCCACCAGAAGTTTTCCTTCAGATCCTTATATATAATTTTCCGCCCCCAGGGTGTACTGAGTACGGAGTGTTGTGAGCATCCTGCATGATTTTGTTCCTCAGAACTTTATCGTTAGGCACACACCACCTGTTTCGGTTTCGAGGTTAGCTTAGAGCATAGTTATAGAAAGTAAGATTAAATCCGAGTAGTACATTTATACCTGTTTCGGAGTTTCAAACTCCCATCTGACCCTATAACAAATTCCTCCGCTTGCCCTTGGAGCTTGGCTTAACAGATTTTCTCAAGTTGTGGGTCCTGCTTTTGCTTTTCTTGAATCTCTTGGTAAAGGTCGGGCTCCACACTCATGGCGTTGAGAAATACCCGAGTGTGTCCTGGCGTCAATACTTCCACCTCCATTCGCTGAAGATATGCACATATTCCTCTTGGAAGCACTAGTGTACAGTTGAGAGAATGATTGGTCTTGCGGCTCAGAGCATCTGCCACAGGGTTAGCTTTTACTTCACAATAATCCAAGGTTAGGTCATAGTCTTTGATCAGTTCCAGCCACCTTCGCTATCTCAGGTTGAGCTCCTTCTGCGTGAAGATGTACTTGAGGCTCTTGTGGTCGGTGTACATTTTACATGTTGATCCATATAAGTAATGTCGCCAGATTTTGAGAGTGAACACTATAACTGCCAACTCGAGATCATGTGTAGGATAGTTCTTCTCATGAATCTTGAGCTGTCGTGAAGCATACGCAATCACTTTCCCTTCTTGCATCAGTACACAACCCAGTCCATTCTTGGATGCATCACTATAGACTTCATACCCCATTCTTTCATTAGGAAAAGTTAAGACTGGTGCCTCGACAAGACTCTGCTTCAACGTTTGGAATGCCTTTTCACACTGCTTGGACCAGATGAACTTGTTCTCTTTTTGTAACAACTTGGTCATAGGTTGAGGCGTTGAGCTACCTTCGAGAAGTGCTTCACGAACCTCCGATAATACCCTCCATAAACAAACATGGTTTTTTTTTTTAATTTATAATTATCGATTTAGTTAGGCAATAAATTTAGCAATCTTAAATAAGATGATTATTTTACCTGCTAAACCGAGGAAACTTCTGATTTCCGCCACGCTCTTCAGGCCGCTCCATTCTAAAATGGCCTTGACCTTTGCTGGGTCCACCTTGACACCGTCCTTGCTGATGACGTGTCTTAGGAATGCCACTTCCTGAAGCCAAAATTCACATTTTGACAACTTTGCGAACCACTTCTGAGCTCGTAGTACGTCCATTACCAATCGCAAGTGTTTCTCGTGGTCTTGTTCATCTTTAGAATATATTAATATGTCATCGATGAACACTACTACGCAAACATCAAGTAAGTGATGAAAGGTACGATTCATTTGATCTATGAACACTACTGGGGCGTTGGTTAGACCAAACGGCATAACTTCAAACTCATGTGCCCATATCTCGTACGGAATGCTGTCTTCGGAATGTCCTCTGCCTTCACCGGAATCTTATGATAACCTTATCGGAGATCGATCTTAGAGAATATACCCGCACCCTTCAACTGGTCGAAGAGATCATCAATTCTTGGTAGAGGATATTTGTTCTTTGTAGTTACTTTGTTGAGTTCCCGGTAGTCAATGCACAATCTCATGCTCCCATCCTTCTTCTTGACAAATAAGACCAGAGCACCCCATGGAGAAACACTGGGTCTTATGAAACCCTTATCAATTAGATCTTGCAATTGGGTCTTTAGTTCCTTGAGCTCCGCCGGCGCCATTCTACATGGTGGTTTCTATATAGGTGTCGTTCCCGGAACCAAATCGATGTTGAACTCTACTTCGCTTTCTGGAGGTATTCCCGGTAGTTCTTCAGGAAACACATCCGCATAATCCCTGACCACTGGAATCGCTTCAAGCTGCTCTTCCTTAGAGATGTCTTTTACTTGGCATAGATATACCGCTTCACCCTTCTGGTGCATCTTCTGCATCTTCATAGCTGACACAAACTTCACGCCTTTCTTGCTTGTTGTGCCGGAGTAGGTTATTCGCTTCCCTTTAGGCCCACGCAAAACAATCGCTTGATCTCTGCATCGAATCGCTGCTTGGTACTTCGATAGCCAATATGGAAAATTAAAGGATGAAGGTGTATATCTGTCGGTGTATATGTTGATCAGAATGAAGAAGGCAATATATAGAAGGGCTGGATCTGCAAAAAAACGACTACTGTAATGAAGAGAAGCAGCATCGTGGGCAAGAATAAAGGAAAACGGTTACGAAACTTGAATTTGCAAAATACAAAAAATTGCGTAACTGACGGAAAAGAACAACCCAAATGTAAAATAGTGCTAGAACTTTGTCGTGGAAATGTATGATGTAATCCTCCAAGGCGTGGAATTTACACTTTCCTTCTAATCGAATTCGCCCCTTAGATCACCGGGTTACCACGAACGATTAGTGAGATACAATGGAGAAAAGAACCCTATACTCTATGTGATCTCATGAGTATAGAAACAAAAGGACTTGTGTTTATTTGTGTTTAAACACACTTAGTAAAATTAGTTAGATATTACTAAGTGCTAACAAGTTGTAGTGAGTATAAGAATTTTAGAATTTCTTGTAAATCTTGTGATTTACAATGAACAAATACATGCCTATTTATAGGCACATAAGTAGGTGAAGGAACTCATAAAATTCTGAGTTTATTCCACACATTAAACCAATTCAATTTTAGAAATTAAGTTTGGCTTGAATCATGGAATGAAGTAAAGATTATTCCATCAACAATGCAAGCCCTTAATCTCCCTATTAAATCTGGTCTAATCCCCATTTACATCAGTATTGAAGCTCAATAGACAAGCTTAAATACGTAAAGGAATCCTAGGAAAAGAATCCAAGAATTCGAACAACCATTCGAATTTTCCAGAGACACAGTCGCGGGGTGCGACCACTGAACAAAATTTGTCCAGATTTTTCCAGTAGGTTTTTCGCGGGGTGCGACACTGGGCAGTATTTCCCCAAATTTCCAGCAAGATTTCGCGGGGTGCGAAATGCTCTCTGCCTCTTAGTTCTTTTACCTAGCCTACTTAACTATTATCCAATGCCTTAGCCCAATTATTCATAAATGTTGCAACAATCCTCCTCCCATTTATGATATAAATGTTGACAAGCTAAAACCACAACTTGTACCATAAATCACAACTACATGATCATGCATAAATAGAAATGTCTAACGATTGAATTTCTACTTAGTATATATACACTTTACAACAATTCCATTTGTAATAATAGACTAAGCTTTGAATTACACAAACACTACGAATTGTTGAAGATATAATACACATGATCACAAACAAGTATCCTTTAACCCCCTACACCTATGTCGCCATGGTGTACGTATCTATTCATAAGCGTTTCAAGTTAAGCCTAAAACTTGATGAAGCGGCCAAACTTCTAACTCATATAGGTAGATCTTTACACGCATCCTCCTGCAATTGAGCCAATCTCAAAGATCTATTAAGAATTTTAAAATTCAACCTCCTTTATCATTGCAGTAGTTTTAGCACTTACCTCGGGATGATTGATAACCGAATTTTTGTTAGTGTTTTTCTTAGCTTTTAGGTTAGTTTTATAGCTTAGTTTTCCCTTTTCTTATTTCATTTTGTCATTTTTATTTCCTTTTTGTATTTTAGTTGTGCTTCGGCTATTTTGCAGTATTCTTGCTATGTGCTACTCCTTTTTGGTCGTTTTCCCCATTTTTGTAGGTAACTCATACTTCACGGAATTCGACGAGTCGTTCGAGCATCGGATATCTGAGCCAAGGTAAATTTAGAGGCTTTTTGCAAAAGGAGGGGTCGCTCCCCTAGTAGCACGGTCGCGCCCAAGCTCTGAAATGAAGAATTAAACACCCGACCAAAGGAGCGGCCGCTCCTCTTCTTTGCACGGCCGCTCCTCTAAAGGAGCGGTCGCTCCTCATGCTTGCACTACCGCTCCTTTTGGCAGCTCTGTTTTCTCGCGTTTTCTTGCCGTGTTTTTGCTTTGTAAATTACTAGTGTATATATGCTTTGAAAGCTCGTCTTGTAACCCTAGATTGGAGCTCGTGAGAGTCTCTTATCTCACCTTAGCTTAGCTTTGTAACCCTTTAGATTTCTTTGGTGTCAAACACTTTGATTTATGTATTGAATCTCTAGTTTTGTTCTTCAATGTCTTCTTAGCTTGCTCTTCAATCTTCAAGGTACTTTATTGCTTTCTTTTATTGCTTTGATTTCTTGCTTTTTGTTATTTAATTGTTAGTTTAGTTGTTTATGTTTGTTATTTGTTTGTTGTTTTAGTTATTTATGTTTGTTTCTAGTTGGTTTTAGTTGGTAGTTTATTTAGGTTTTGGTGTTAGTTTAGTTTTTTGTTTAATTGTTAGTTTGTTAGGTTAGTTGTTCTTAGTTTTAGATTTTAGTTTGTTAATTTAGTTGTTCTTAATTTTAGTTATTATTTATGTTTTTAGTTTTAGTTTTAATTATGTTATTGTTAATTATGTTTGAGTAGTTTAGTTTCTAGGGTTTTGAGTAATCTTCTCAAATCCTCTATGTTTGTGGTTTAGTCGTGTTTAGGCTTGGTTGTGATATTGTCAGTACCTCAGGATTCGGTAATGTTGAGTCTTGTGTCTAGCTAACATAGGATTCATTGAAGAATCCCCACCGAAGGACCGAAAGGTGAACGTGGGTGATGACTTCCTTTGCCCGATTGATGGAAGCACCACGAAAGTTGGGCCTTTGATCAAGGGAAAGTTACCGGTCTTCGTGATTTTGTGCTTACGGCTTGATAGACGTGTCGCCGCACGAAAGTGGGTTGTATATGTCTTTTCGGTCATCGTACTAGCTCGAAAGAGTAGTGCGATCTTAGAATGACCTCCCCTTTATCCATGACCTAAGTCTAAGTTTGATTGATTCACAATTCATGGTGGTTTGAGTTGTGGGGTCCGTTTACTTTGGTGTAAAATATTTTCGATGTAAAATGATTTTCAATGAAAAACATTTTACGTTGGAAAACTCATTTTCATATAAATTTTCCAATGTTTACTTGCACGGAAAACAAGTTTTACTCCCAAATTTGGAGGAAAATGTTTCCAATATGGTGTAAAATGAGTTTTCACCCAAAGTTTTACATTTTATTTTTTCATCCAAATTAAACAATGTAAAATAAGAAAACGGTTTTCAGGGAAAACATTTTTCGATCTAGTAAACAGACCCGTGATCTCTTACCCTAGTCCCTTTTTATTCTTGTTTCCATAGTGTGTAGCTTTAGTTAATTCCGGTAGTTTTAACCGCTTCTCGCGACCATCATTTGTCCTAGCTTATTCGAAGCTCATGCCTAGAGTAGTGCAACATACCTTCCCCATGTTCGACACCCCCACTCATACTACGACGGGGGTTTTTATTTGGTGAAAATCCCTTCTATCAAATTGGCGCCGTTGCCGGGGAAGGCAATGCCATTAGTTTAGGTTGAGTAGAATGGTTCTAGGTCTTTCTTTTTCTTTATTTTTGTGAATATTTGGGCCTTATGGCCACTCCTTTGATCGATCCCCAATATGAGCATGAGCCGTTTTAGGTATATTATGACAGGACCGGAAGCTCTCTTACGCTTAATCATAATTTTGGTAAGTGGGATATATGCAATATGTTGTATGAGGGTTTGAACTATGAGACAAGAAATTGGATAAAATACCTATCTCATGGCGATTTCTTAGCTCTCGACTTGGATAGAGCTTGGCTCTTATTCGAGTGTCTCGCTAAGGACACCTATGAGTGGGATATAACTAGCCAAGAAATACATGATTATAGTCATGAGTTGAGTGCACTTGAGGAATATGGTTTTAATCAACCATCACCTCATGCCACTACCTTTGATTTTTCTCATCATTTTTCACATGAATCGAGTTCGCTTAATCATGTTTTTGATGAGTATTTATAAGGTCTTGGCATGAACATAGTTGATTCACCTCATATTCCCCTAGGTGAGCCCTTCGATGATGACCTTAGTCATGAACTCGATCCCTCACCCCTCATAGTCGAGCACACCATCCCGACTCGCATAGACAATGACATTTATTGGCAATGTTGTGATGAGAATCATGACACTTTCATATCGTCATGTGATGTTATAGATGTAATAACCCGAAATTTTGGGCCAGAAAATTTCGCGGTTAATTATTACTATTTTAATATTCTAAGTCCAAAAGGCCCAATTAATTTGGACTGTTTAATCCTAATTCTTTTCCTTAACTTGAAAATTGGGCCCAAAAAGCCACATTTCCCCTCCTTGGCCGGCCCTCCTTATTTTTGGCCAAAGATTATTTGTATTTTAATCCTTGTATTTACTAGATAAATCTATATTTATTAATTTAATTAAAAAAACTATCTTTTACTAGCTTTTACCTAGTATCCCTCAACAACTACCTTAATTCACTCTAACCCTCCTACTCTCTCTCAACTCACACGGCCCCCCTTCCCCTTTATTTAATTATTTAGTTCTCTTGTTATATATAATAATGGAATAGAGAACAAAACTGGTAACTTTATTTTCCTTAACCTCTTACTTCCAAAATATTCACAAAAATTCACCAAAAGAACCCCCTTGTGCCGTGTGGAAGTTCGAACCAAAGCAAGGAATTTTTCTTGTTTTCTTTCCTGATTCAGGTAACTGGACTATCCTGTTTAAGTTTGGTACGATTTAACTGTATAGTTAATTAGGATTGTTTCATGAAAATTAGCAGAATTAGTATCATGTTTAGGGTATTATTTTTCGAGTAGTATTATGTTATCTTCTTGACATCTTTAGGGTATTGATTTTGATGAATCGGTAATTGTTTTAATTAATCTTATGCTTAGAATAATTTATTTAATTGTATATTAATATTGAATAATTGCATGATAAATTGTCTAATCTTATTCTTGAATTATATTGAGATTGTCGAGTGATGCATGATAATTTCATGATAAATTTGTGATATTTTCTTGAATTAAAATAGTAATCTTGATTGTTTAATTGTTAAATTAAAGTCTTGAATTAAAAATAAATAAATTGTTCTTTTTGTTCAAAGTTGTCAAATGGCCTAAGGTAATTTAGAGGATTAAAAATCTGATTTTTATGATTAATCTTGAATTGTTATTATTAATCTTTAAATAAATCTTTAAGTTAATCATGTTGTTGTTAAATCTTGAATTTAATCTTAAAGTATTATTTGTTCCAAGAAAGCCGTGTGGTTACATGTATGGAAAGGCTTGATCTTAATCTTGTTTTAGTCGAGAGTTGATGATTTAATGTTTAAACCATGATTTTAATTGTTGTTATTAAGTTTAATTGTTTAATTATTGATGATTGTATTTAATTAATTAAAAGTATAATTTTTGGTATTTCAACATGAAAATGTCGAGTAGTATAAAGGATGAAAAATAGGATTTTTATCATGTTTTAATAATTTTTGTTGATGATTCTTGATTTATATGATTAATTGTTAATTTAAAAGATTTATTTAATTGTTTATATGATTGTTTAATGAATTAATTTAATTATTATGTTGCTATGGAAAATGTCGAATGGTTCTATTATGATTATGATCAATTTAGTTTAATTTTTGGCTTATAATAATTTAGATTGTAATTTTAGGAATTAATATGATTAAAGGAATTAGAAGGAACTAATAAGATAAGTTACAATATGAAGGAAAGGAATAATATAATAATAAGGATAAAGTTATAAGATAATAATAAGTATTGGTCTCACGATGGCCATGTCAATAAGATAAGATAAGATAAGATAAGAAACGAACGCCTGTTTGGTGATACACGGGTCACCAGATTAGGTTAAGTCGAAGCCACTGCCCTACTGCGGTCTCTGGGCAGTTCTGGATCTTAAGATGCGTAGTCGTCTAAGTAGTAGTACACGGGCTACTATTTAGGAGTTATGGCCATAGCTTAGGCTTAGTTCTTGCAAAGGAGAGCTACGGGTAGAATACACGGGTTCTTCCCGGCGCGTTTTAGGAAAGTTGGGATGTACACGAGCATCCTTACGAGCTATAATGACCGGTCCATAAAGTTAAGAAGATGGTTAAAAGAAGGGTTTAGGGTAATAATATGAAGGATAAGTATTATACGGGTTGGATATGATTATGTATATGTCAATGTATTTATATGTATAAATCTATGTATTGTATAAGTAAAGTATGTTAAGTCTTCCGCTGCGTACGTCTGATAAGTATGCATATAAGTATGTCTTTAAGAATGTAATTAAGTATGTATCCATGTATGTATTTAAGTACGAATATAAGTATATGTATCCCTATATGTATTCTACAGGTAATTCTATACGTATTTATACGTACACGTATGTATTTCTATACGTATTTCTGCAGGTACTGTATACGTATTTTGTACGTATTCCATACGTATTTTGTACGTATTCTTATACGTATCTTGTATGTATTTTTATACGTATTTTGTATGTATTTTTATGCGTATTTTGTAGGTATTTTCATATGAATTTTGTAGGTATTTTCATACGTATTCGTATGTATTTTTATACGTATTCCGTATGTATTTCTATACGTATTTTCATGTATGTTTAAATGATTTTCTTGGTTAATTCTATGATATTATATGGTTAATGGTCCCTCATTTAAGCGGGACAGCCTAGTTACACGCCACTGACGGTGGAGCCCCCCCATTTCAGGTGATGATGTTGACGTATAAGTGGGCTCTCGTATGGTTTGGGTTGCGTGTTGATGTGAACAGTAGAGTGAACCCGGAGTCTAGTTTATGTTTTCTTTTATTTATTGATTAGTTTATCCCAGCCTGTTGGGAAAAAACAGTAGTATTATGTATTTTGATACTATTCATGGACTTTTGGGATTTTAATTCTATTTATTAGTTAATAAAAAGGATTATTGAACCTTAATGTTATTATTGTTAATAGTAATTATGTTTGGTGATGATCCAATTGTCGATTTCCCTCGTAAATCGACAGCCTAGAAAAGTCGGGTAGTTACAATAGAGGATGAGGCCCTCATAGCAGAGTCGAGTGAAACCGACGAGGTAGTTAATGTGGAGGATGTGGTTATACCACATTCTCTTATTCCCTTTGTAGGAGGATTTAACCTCGTCTATTCACATCCCACTCCACTTCCATCCGTGCTCATATCACCTCCATCCGAGGGCATCATCTCTTGTCTTGACTCCCATGTTTCTCTTCCAGAAACCAAGGCAAGTGAGGTGTATGGAGGTGTTCCCCCTACTTTATTTGATTTTTCATTTTGTAGTTTTTATTTTAATTTACCTCGCTGTGGGCACTCACTCCCACATAAGCATAGGATGCCTTTTTTTAAACCGTTTTCTTTGCTTAATTTAACTATTGCTTATGTGGTTTTTAGTGAGTTGAGTTCCAGTGTGTTTGACAAACTCTTGCGAGCTTTGCGGGGCTATTTACTGAGCCCCGGGTGGTTGTGTCCCGCTGGATGACTTTGACATAGTTTTTCTTCTATGTCTTAGTCCCTGTGTCCGGCTAGTTCGTCAGGCTCGGGACGTTAAACAAGCGCTTCTCGGGAGGCAACCCGTGGTTTATTGCTTTTTAGAGTAAATAATGATTTTTGCTTTTATTTTATTATTTTTGAATTCCATTTTATGCTCGTTTTGGTAT
Organism: Salicornia ramosissima; assembly: GCA_951394345.1. Taxonomy (NCBI): domain Eukaryota; kingdom Viridiplantae; phylum Streptophyta; class Magnoliopsida; order Caryophyllales; family Amaranthaceae; genus Salicornia; species Salicornia ramosissima. Next base: position 42,679,940 of record OX596233.1, on the reverse strand, counting down.
GTCATTTGAATTTTGTGCAGATAATGAGCATGAATGCGAGCTTCTTTTTTGGGACGAGTGCGAGAAGGAGTCCGTAATGATGTGATGAGCCAAAGGAATGAAAATATAGCATTTTGATCAAGATAAGTCCCCCTTTGGCCATCACAATGCAAAGGAGAAGAGAAAAGCACGAATTTGTGAAGCAGAGAAAGGAGCGGTCACTCCAACATAATGCACGGCCGCTCCTATGGAGGAGCGCCCTTAATGAACAACTTGCAAGGGCGTGAAAATGTGGAGCTAAAGAGTCAGTAGCTACTGAACTCAAAGTAGCGGTCGCTCCTTGGATATGCACGGGCACGCCCATTTTCACAACATAGCTCCTCCTTGTGTGTACAAATTTCCAGTAGCTGAAAATCTAAAAGGAGCGGTCGCTCCTTGCACATGAACGGCCGCTCCTTTGGACGGTTTTGAAAAGTCAGTAGCTAATTTAAGAAAAGGAGCGGTCGTTCCTTTACCTTGCACAGCCGCTCCTTTCGATCTGATTTTTTTTTTTTTTACTCGTGACCTTCTCTTCTCTCTCCTCACTCCCATTCAAACTTCAAAAAAAAAAAAGGAGAAGATAAAGAAGAGCACCACGAAGAACCCTAACCCATCTCCTTCTTCTCCATCATCCTACCTTCATTAAAGCTTCAAGAAACTTCCTTCCTCCATTCCAATCTCCATTTCACTCACATTTTTTCCTAAACACTTCCACTCATCTCTCACACTCCTCACTCCTCCAAAATTTGAACATAGGGTTCGAATTTCTTCATTTTTTTTTTTTAAAAAAAAAAACAGAAATCGTTGAGTTTAAGGTTTGAATCCTTCACATAGGATTCGAATTTTTGTGTGATAGGGTCGAAAAAATTAAAAAAAAAAAATTTATATACCAAAAAAAAAAATCCGAAAAAAAAAGAAAAAAAAGGGGTTTGGGTAGCCATTGTTGTTAGTCTTCACTTCAAGGAGGTAGTAAGGGGTATTTTCATACTCCCTTTTGGTATAAAATCTTCAACCCTTTTCATTTTCAAGTATATTTGGTTCATTTCTTGTATTTGAACTTTATTTGTATTAATTTATTGGTTGAATTTTGATTTAATTGTTTAATTTCCTTGTTTGTTGGATTATTGTTTGGAATTGTTGTTTGAATTTAATTGTTGAATTTTAGGTGACACTTTGTGATAGGTCCATTTTAGGATCTATTTCCCGGGCTCTTTTCACTTGTTTTCATTTGCTTTTAGGCTTAGTTTTATTAGTTTTAGGCCTTTTTAGCTTAGTTTAGGTCTTAGTTGCGTTTTCATTGAATAATGTCTTTTCTTGTCATTTTTGCTAATAATTGAGCTCTTTTGCGTTACTTATGCGTTGCGAGAGGTCCCGAGAAGGTTCGTGAGAGGTCCCGAGAAGCTTTGAGAAGGTTCGTGCCGCAATAAAGCCAAAATTACAAGGTTCGTGAGAGGTCCCGAGAAGCTTTGAGAAGTGTGCCGCAATAAAGCCAAAATCACAATCACCACTTTTGGAGCATAGGTCAACTTTGAAAGGCCATAACTTTTTACATACTTATCATTTTAAAGTGATTCAAGTTGGATGTTACAGCTCGTTCCGATAGCTTCGAAACGCCTGGTCATAAGCTAAATTCTGATAAGAAATGAAGGAGTTATGACATTTTTAAAACTGACTGTCAAGCTGTCCAGCGGCCGCTGAGACCTTTCCAGCGCCCGCTGAGACCCCTTCAGCGTCCGCTGAGATGTCCAAGAGCCCGCTGAACTGGCCAGAACAGTCAGTAACTCATTTTTTGGCTCCAGCGCCCGCTGAAAAGGCCCTGTTCGTATCATTTAATCTGTTTTAGGTCATTTTTCGTGAATTTTTGGGGAGAACTATAAATACCCCCTTCTCCCCCCTTCACAAAGAGCTGATGTTAGAAGCTCAAATTAGGGTTTAGGTTAGTTTTAATGTTTTGTTCTTCATTTCTCTTGTAATTTCTACTCCATTTCCTTCTTAATTTATATAAAGTTCTTGTTGTTCTTCTTCTCCTTCTTGTTCTCCATCTCAAGGTATTTTATAGCTTCATTTATTGCTTTGATTTCTTACCTTTTTGTTGTTTAATTGTTGGTTTTAGTTGTTTATGTTTGTTATTTGTTTGTTGTTTTAGTTATTTATGTTTGTTTCTTGTTGATTTAGTTGTTAGTTTAGTTTTAGGTTTTAATTGTTAATTTGTTTTGTTCATAGTTTTAGGTTTAATTATGTTTTTAGTTTTAGTTTTAATTATGTTTTTATTAATTATGTGTGAGTAGTGAATTTCTAGGGTTTGAGTGAAACTTCTCAAATCCTCCATGATTGTGGCTTAGTTGTTCTTGGCTTTGGTTGTGATAATGTCGGTACCTTAGGATTCGGTTATGTTGAGTCTTATGTTTAGCTAGCATAGGATTCATTGAAGAATCCCCACCAAAGGACCGAAAGGTGAACGTGGGTGATGACTTCCTTTGCCCGATTGATGGAAGCACCACGAAAGTTGGGCCTTCGATCAAGGGAACGTTACCGGTCTTCGTGATTTTGTGCTTAGGACTCGTTAGATGTATCGCTGCACGAAAGTGAGTTGTATATGTCTTTTCGGTTATCGTAGTAGCTCGAAAGAGTGGTACGATCATAGAACGACCTCCCTTATCCATGTCCTAAGTCTAAGTTTCGATTGATTCATAATTCATGGTGGTATGAGTTGTGGATCTCTTACCCTTGTCCCTTTTGTTTTTGTTTCCTTAGTGTAGTTTTAGTTAGTTCCCTTCGCCTCTCACGACCATAATTTGACCTAGCTTGTTTGACGCTCACGCCTAGGCTAGTGCGAAGTACCTTCCCCGTGTTCGACACCCCCACTCATACTACGACGGGGGTTTTTTATTTGGTGTGAAAATCCCTCCTATCAAATTGGCGTCGTTGTCGGGGAAGGCAATGCCATTAGTTTAGGTTGAGTAGAATGGTTCTAGGTCTTTCTTTTTCTTTATTTTTGTGAATATTTGGGCCTTATGGCCACTCCTTTGATCGATCCCCAATATGAGCATGAATTGTTTTGGTTGTATTACGATAGGATCGGAAGCTCTCTTCCGCTTAATCATAATTTTGGTAAGTGGGATATGTGCAATATGTTGTATGAGGGTTTGAACTATGAGACGAGAAATTGGATAGAATACCTATCTCATGGCGATTTCTTAGCTCTCGACTTGGATAGAGCTTGGCTCTTATTCGAGTGTCTCGCTAAGGACACCTATGAGTGGGATATAACTAGCCAAGGAATACATGATTATAGTCATGAGTTGAGTGCACTTGAGGAATATGGTTTTAATGAACCATCACCTCATGCCACTACCTTTGATTTTTCTCATCATTTTTCACATGAATCGAGTTCGCTTAATCATGTTTTTGATGAGTATTTACAAGGTCTTGGCATGAACATAGTTGATTCACCTCGTATTCCCCTAGGTGAGCCCTTCGATGATGACCTTAGTCATGAATTCGATCCCTCACCCCTCATAGTCGAGCACACCATCCCGACTCGCATAGACGATGACATTTATTGGCAATGTTGTGATGAGAATCATGACACTTTCATATCGTCATGTGATGTTGTAGAGGATGAGGCCCTCATAGCAGAGTTTAATGAAACCGACGAGGTAATTAATGTGGAGGATGTGGTTATACCACCTTCTCTTATTCCCTTTTTAGGAGGATTTAGCCTTGTCTATTCACATCCCACTCCACTTCCATCCGTGCTCATATCACCTCCATCCGAGGGCATCATCTCTTGTCTTGACTCCCATGTTTCTCTTCCAGAAACCAAGGCAAGTGAGGTGTATGGAGGTGTTCTCCCTACTGTTGACATATTCCTTTTATGTTTTGATGATGACATAAACCTCAAACTTAATTACTAATAAGTATCTTTGAGTTCTTGGAGAATTTTAGATCTTGAAGATAAATAAGCATTGAAGATTCAAGTGGAGGTTCGAATCATGAATCAAAGATGGTGCTGTCAATAGGCTGCCAGTTTTGAAGATGTGGCTGCCATCTTGAAGCTGCCGTCTTGAAGATGCCATCATGGATTTTACGACTGCCGGTTTTAGGGTTCAAAGCTGCCGGTCTTGGACTTCACATGCTGCCGGTTTATGCTGCCGGTTTTACCTAACAAGCTGCCGGTTTATGCTGTCGGTTTTACTTAGCAAGCTGCCGGTTTATGCTGCCGGTTATGAGAAGAACTTCAAGTATTCCAACGAATTACTTGTTGAAGAGAAGAGAATCATCCATGAATGTTATAATGTAATGTTCTAGGATAAATGTAAGTATATTAATGCATTTAAGTCTGGTTGGAACTTAGTCGTGTCTGTCAGAGGAACTCTAGGTCATGTTCCCAGAGGAACTTGTGTCGAATCTGTTAGTTACTTTAGTCCAAGACAGTTGCTAATTTTTAGGGACTGTTTACATCACTCCTTGACTGTTTTAATCAGTTTAAAACAGTCAAAAACTGACTGGATTAGTGCAGCCCAATTTTTAGGAATAGTGGGTAGGTGTTTTTGAATTAGTTAGTAGTCAACTTGGTGTCCTTAATTTTAGGATTAGGTTAGTTGTTTTAACTCTGATTTTCTTTAATTCATTTCTGGTTTAGAAATTAATTTAAAGGTTGAGAATTAAAAAAAAAAAAAAAGAAAAAAACCTGTTTTTAGTTTTTATTTTTATTTGTTATTAAGTTAGTGGGTTGTTTAAGTTAGTCAAAGTTAGTGGTGTGTGAGTGAGAGTGGTGGACGTGTATATGGGGTTATGGGTGGTTATTTAGGCTTCTTCTTCAAGCAATTTTATAACTATTCTTTCTATATATACATATATACAATTCTGATTTAGTACACACACAACAAGAGAGCACACTTTCAGATTTATATTACTTAGAGTTTGTGTCAAAAGTTCCTAAGTTCCAATTCAGTTTTACATGCATTTCAATATACTAGAGTTATTCTTTGAGTTGTAATTGAGAGAAAAGAGAAGAGAAGTGTGTGAGAATTTAGAGAGAACAGAGAAGAAAGAGTCGTGAGAAAGGGAAAGAAAAAGAAAGAGAGAAAGAGAATAGAATCGTAAGTTCCTACAGGAACTCACGAGGTCCAGAGAGAAATTTAGGATTGTAATAGTTTACAAGGCCTTTATATAAAAGTGGAGTTTTTCTTCCGTGGGCCAGGAAGTTTTTCTCGTTGAAATTTGACTCTTTACATTTCGTTTTTCTCGAAGTTCCTTTAGGTTTTCAATTCTGACGAAAATCTGTGCTATAAGTTCCACACAGCAATTCACCCCCCCTCTTGCAGTGTTCCTACAGGAATAACACCTATTCTATTGGATTTTTCTTTTTGTAGTTTTTATTTTAATTTACCTCCCTGTGGGCACTCACTCCCACATAAGCATAGGATGCCGATTTTTAAACCATTTTCTTTGCTTAATTTATCTATCACTTATGTGGTTTTTAGTGAGTTGAGTGCTAGTGTGTTTGACAAGCTCTTGCGAGCTTTGCGGGGCTATTTACTGAGCCCCGGGTGGTTGTTCCCGATGGATGACTTTGACATAGTTTTTCTTCTATGTCTTAGTCCCTGTGTCCAGCTCCTTTGTCAAGCTTAAGACGTTAAAACAAGCGCTTCTCGGGAGGCAACCCGAGTCTTTTTCTTTTTCCCTTTTCTTTTATTTGTAATTATTTTGTTTTTTGGAGTTTGGTTTCTTTTCTTTCTTTTTTGTAGGTTAAATGAATAAGCAACCCTCATGGACATGTATGGTACTAAAGCGCAAAACGGAGGTTGTATGCTTACGTTATAGCCTGTTTTGGTGAGATCATTCCAAACTCCCTTTTTTTTTCTTGTGTGCTTAGTTGTAGGGTTAGTTTTAGAAGGAGATGATTGTTCGAGGATGTTTGGCTTTCAATTTTTGGCTTTTAAGCCCTTGAGGACATTTGGATATCGATGGCGTTGGGCCTCGATTTATTTATTTGTTTGATGCTTGGTTGCTTGATTGAGAGTCATTCATGCTTGATTTTATTTTCCTTCCTTTTGTTTAGTTTTTATTTCTATTTTCCCTTTTTCCTTTTCTTTTTCTTTTATTTTCTTTTCAAGGCAAAGTGTGTTTTTGTTTTGTTTGTAGTTTGGACTTGGTTCTTCATTTCTTGGACTTTGAATGCATTCCTTCCTAAGTGTTAGTGGTCCACATGGTTTGAGATGTTGGGGTTGATTTTCAAATACTACATGCTAGGTTTCAGAACTTTGGAGTTCATGAAACCTAATGTCTTGGCTTGTGGTACGATTGGCAAAGCTTTGCTAGCTAGTTGAAGCCCTTGAGGTAGTATTTGCAATTCACTACCCTTCATATGTGAGAAAAAAATTGTCAAATCTTTCTAGCCTTCATCATTTTGTTTGAGTGGCAATAGGATCCTTGTTATAGTATAACTTGATCAAGAACTTGATTCATGACTTTTCGAGACTGTGACCGAGCTAATCTAGGGGAGGACGGAGGCATTCATTTCTTAGTTATTTTCCATTTTTCCTTTTTCATTTTCCTTTTTATTTTAGCATCTTGCTTCTTTTCACTTTTCTAGGTGTTTGCTTTACATTCATCCTTTGAAACCCTTTGAGCTTGGCCCTTCCTTTCTTCTAGCCACGTTACAAGCCTTGATTCCCATTGTTTTGTTTTGTACCCTTTAGGTGTAGTGAAGCAATTGGAGCGTCTTGGTTCGTATATGTTTTGTATTGAAAATTTGTGAAGTAAGGAGTTCGCCCAAGCGAAAGTGTGTTAATTTGTATGAATTAGAGCAAAAGCCGACCTAAGTTGTAAAAAAGGCAAGGTCATGTAAGAAAAAAAAACACAACCAATTATTCCTTCCTTTTTCACAATGAGGGCATTGTGTCATTCAAGCTTGGGGGAGAGGAATAGTTTGAAAAAAAGAAAAAAAAAACAAAAAAATCAATTGGTTATATAAATTTTTCTTTTTTCATATAGTTTTTTTGAATAAGCTTGGGGGTTTTTGGTGTATGTGTGCGAATTTGAGGAGTTCGTTTGCTATTTGATGCTCATTTGTACTTATTGCTTCACTATTTAGGTTTGAGCACCACAAGCCAAATTGATTCCTACCCTATCCCTAGCCTTACATTACAACCCTAAAGCCCTCTTGATCCTAGATAGTTGAGTCCTTTTCGGTTGAGGAAGTCATGTTTCAAGCATATTGAGCAGTTTGCTATGATGAGATGTCGGGTAGTGTAGGGGTCGTTTTTTACCCGGCCGCCTACGGTCCCACGAGTGCATTGAATGCTCGTTAACGCCGTATATGAATACGGACTAGTAGGAGTCGCCACCGTGGTTTTAGAGGTCCACGGACACCGAAGAAGTACCAAAGCCAGGAGCAATTGGTCCCATATGGTCGTGCACCAGAGTATGGGTTCGGGGACAGGTTACGGGCCAATCGTGCATTGGGCCCGCCCGCCTGTGAGCGGTCTCTACTAGGTCTCTTTTTGTGGTCAAATCATTATTAATCCCGAATACAAAAATATCTCAATTTTACCCTATGAAACGTATATTACTAAGTGGGTTTAAATTTATTTACAAATCAAAACTAACTTTTTGTGACCACTTTAAATTAAATCCATATTAAAAAATCCTAAGAAGATAAAACAAATAAAACAAGAACAAGGCATGAAATAAAAATAAATAAATAAAAAGCAATAAAAGCATAAAAATAATAAAATAGAAATAAAAATATATATGTGCAGGTTCAACCAATAAAAATATAAATAAAACATATGTGAATTAATTAATGTGACTTTTAATACTTAAAATCAGATGTCATGTCAATGTTAACAACAATAATTGTGATTTCATTCATAATCAGGCCGGATCTGAAATAATTCATTAATTAATCAGATTTATTATCATTATTATTGGAAGTATTCAAATTAATAAATAAATCATAATATTGAGAAATAAATTTATCAACAACATAAAAAATGAAGTTGTTAGAGAAGATTAACATATGATACCAGATCTGAATGAGTCATGAAATATCGATATTAGAAAATTACAATCTACGGCCGATTTGATTAAAACAACAATTAAAGTTCTAACATTAATATGACATACATGAATTTAAATACTAAAATTCACATTACAAAAACAATTCACATAAAACAAATCAGATCAATGAAAATGTTAACCATTATCAAAAATCACCATTTTAAACGAATTGAAAATATAAAAATAAACTTGGAATGAATAGATTTAAAATAGAGACTTCAGGATTCGTACCTCAAGAATGCAATTAATAGATCAGCAACCAAAATGCACTTATTAAAATTTTTTTTTTTTGAATCTTTTTTGAACTTTATAAAACAATATTATTTTGTGGAGTATGAATAGTATAGTATAATAGTATAGCAGTGAGGGAGTGTTTTTGCTCAGAATCTGTTCTTTTTTTTTTTTTTTTTTTTTTTTTTTTTTAAAAAAAAACTCGTCCAATCAGCTGGTATTTATAGGCCAAAAACGCCAGCACAACGCCACGTCACGTTACACGTCTGCGCCTAGACGCAGACGTTGTAACATGACCTGCGTCCAGACGCAGGCTTTGTAATACGACCTGCGTCTAGGCGCAGGTCCTTGTATTACGTCCTGCGTCTAGACGCAGGGCCCGCTCCTCTGATCTGTCTGCTGACTCATCCACGCGTTTATACGAGATTCGAAATTTTTGTTAAAAAGTTAAGTTTTGATCCGGGTATCTTGACCCCCTAGGCTATTCCGGAGTGTTCCGGAATTTTCCGAGCGTCTTAGTATATCCGTGCTGTTCTAAAATAAAAAAATAAAAAATTAAAATAAAATAAAATACAGAAAATATAAAAATGCTATTAAAATATATTTTTTTATTTTTATATTTTTTATTTTTTATTTTTATAAGGTGCTAACAAAATACTATTATGAGTATGAAAAATATAAAAAGTAACGAATCTCATAAACGCTGTGAATGCTATTAGTGGCCTACTTTTTTCATTTTTTCTTGCATTTTGGTCGCTAATTCTATTTAATTGGACTTCTTGGTGTTTTGATAGCTTCATCATTAGTCTCTATGTCGGGGAGACACATTCAGGTGTCTACAGAAGCCCCCACTTTGACTGAGTCTGGAGAGTAAGTATAAACTCGTAAGACGAAAGTCAAAGTATTCCTGTCGGGACGGAGGATAACTCAAGACGTTCTGCGACCTTGAGTCACCCTTTTTAACGCCGGTACCTGCAAAACAAATGTTAGTTTTACCTGCAACCGCGCCCCGTGCGGTTTAATCTCTGGATCTTCGGGATGATGGAGGATAAAGTATTTGGTCCCTCTGGATACGCTGGATCTTTTGGAACCTTCTCTTTGGGTAAGCAAAAACCCTCGGAGTGTAAAGGCCGTATAGGCAAGGTTGGGCGAAAAAGCGAGTAGGCATAAACTCGTGAGGAATTGATTTTTTGGGTAGGTATAAACCCGTTGTAGGTCGAGAGTAAGCATAAACTCTTGGTAGAAATTGTGACGAGTCAAGAGTAAGCATAAACTCTTAGGAGAAGAATCAAGAGTAAGTATAAACTCTTGAGAAATGGGGGAAGGTATGGGGGTAAGCATAAACCCTAAGCAAAGTGATGTGTTAAGAGTAAGCATAAACTCTTAATAGGAGAATCAAGAGTAAGTGTAAACTCTTAAGAGGAGGTATGAGGGTAAGCATAAACCCATAAGCAAAGATGATGTGCTAAGAGTAAGCATAAACTCTTAGGAGAAAAATCAAGAGTATAAAATCTTGAGAGAAGGTGTGAGGGTAAGTATAAACCCATAAGTAAAGTGAGTGGATCAAGGGTAGGCATAAACCCTTAGAAAAACATATGTAATCTTAGGGTAAGCATAAACCCGTAAGCAAAGTAAGTGGATTAATGGTAGGCATAAACCCTTAGAGGGAAGATTGTAAGTCTAATGATGAGAAGCCTCCACTTTGACTGAGTCTGGAGAGGCTAAAGTATCGCAAGACGAAAGTCAAAGTATTCTGGCTAGGGAATTAAGGGTAAACCCTTAGAGGAATTAGGGTAAGTATAAACCCATGAGAAAAGTATGTGAATTAAGGGTAGGCATAAACCCTTAGAGTGATATTTGAGATCTTAGGGTAAGCATAAACCCTATGAGAAAAGTAATTGTAAGCTTAGGGTAAGCATATACCCGTAAGCAAAGTGATTGTGAGTGAGGGAAAACGATGTGGGTGTCTGATGAGAAGCCCCCACTTTGACTGAGTCCGGAGAGATGAATGTTCTCGCAAGACGAAGGTCAAAGCATTCTTGCTGGGGAATTGAGGGTAAACCCTTAGAGGAATTAGGGTAGGCATAAACCCGTTAAAAATGATGAGGTCGTTGAGGCGGAAAAAAGTACAAGGAGGTGTGTGTATGATGAGAAGCCCCCACTTTGACTGAGTCCGGAGAGACGAATGTTCTCGCAAGACGAAAGTATTATGGTTGGGGCGAGGCAGTAGCATGTGTGGGCTGCATGAGCAAAGATATCAAGGAAAAACTGTACATAGCCATATAGGCATACATGCGTGCATGGGTGCATTACCACGAAAGTTATTCAAGACAATAATCGCATATGGCGATTCAAGGAATCAACAAAGATGGGCTCTAGCCTTGTGTGCTTTGTGCTTTGTGATATATATATGTACAATGTGTGTGATGCTTATGAATGTATATGAATGCATGCATGAAATGATTATGATGCCCGATATGCTTGTGGTGCATGATGCATGATGTGATTGGTGTTCATGAAATTTAATGCATGTGGAATGATATGCTATGTATGACAAGGAAAACAATGACCAAGGGGATCTGGCAATAGTATAGTTATTCCTTAAAATGGGGATGGAGCGGTCTTAAGCCCCCAATCAACAAAACCTTTGATCATGAGCAAGCCCCTAACATGTGGGGAAGGTTATATTTGAGGTGGAGTAGGTGAATATGTAAGATAGCACTGATGCGGGTAAGGCTATATTTGTGGTGAAGATGATGGATAAGGATTTTGTGAGTCTCAAGTTTGTGGTGGAGCATACGGATAGGTAAGCCCCCAGCCTGTAGGCTAAGGATGGGTGAAGGAAAAGTTGTTTTGTGGATTGCATGAGGAGGCCGAAGTATTTGATGAAAGAGGCTAGCTTAAGTCATGAACTTGAGTTAGATTTCCCGGCAAGAAGAGGACTGGCCAATTGATGAAGTCTTATATGGAATATGAAGCGCCCAAATGGGAGAACACTAGAGTCAAATCAAAGCTATGAGCTTAAGAAGAGTCAGAGAAAGTCCCAAGGGTGTGGAAAAGAGAAAGGTTGTCGGTGCAAGAAAAAGAAAGGCTAAAAATTTGTGACAGAAGGGTGATGATGTAGGGAATTGATGTGGTTGGCTGAATTAATGTTGGTTCAAAACTCGAGCCTATGACGGGTGGTGAACTAATGGTTTGTGCTTGAAACCCTAAGTTAATTGAAGGAGTGGACCTCAAAAATTCATATATTAATTGGGTCGAACCTCGAGAAGAGGCTTCCTACGTATCCTTATGGAATCAGACCATCGTAGTTCTTGATGATTATTTGGACAATGCCTCAGGGGAGAGGGCTTTTATGGTTGTAATGTTTGGCTAGGGTTGAGGTTTAATAAGGAAAAGGGAAAAAAGGCTCAAAGTTCCCAATTTAACCCCCCATGGTGCGCAGTGTGCTTTTTGACTTCGTTTTTTTTTTTTTTTTTTTTTTTTCTTTTTTTTTTTTTAATTGGATAGGACTGAGTAGAAATATTGGACTGGATTTATTGAATTGAGCTGGATTTATTGAGTTGAACTGGATTCATTGAATTGAATTGGATTTATTGCATTGAAGTAGCTTTATTGACTTTTATGGCTGCTGAATTTTTGAACTTGCATTTTGATTATGATTGTGTTTGAATTGGGAGCTTTGACTCGACTTTCATAATTGCTTGATGTGTGTCGAGTATGAATTTTACTTCTTTTTTCTTGTTGTTTTTTTTTTTTTTTGCTTTTGAATTTTTTTTTATTTTTTTTTATTTTTTATATTTTGTTTTAGGCACATGTCTTTTCCTACGCACCACTTGATCCCATGGGTGAGGTAGGTGTGGGTAAGGAAAGAAAGTAGGCTTATATATGTTTCATGGATCAAAGGGCTGCAATGGATTGAATGTGTGCCGGTGATAGGAAAGGGGATGATTGTATTTGTGGAGTTCAAGAAAAGAAGGCCTCTTGGGCAATGTCCATTTATTATGCTCAATTTTATTGATTATGAAAATTTGAGGTCATGAATTATGTTAGAGTTTAAAGCACAAATTAAAAGTGAAGGCTAAAAATAAAAAAAAATAAAAAAAAGAAATTTATTAATGTAAATGAAATTACAAGGCTCAGGAATAAAAAAAAAATAATAATAATACCAAAAAAAATCCTAATGACATAGGCTCTAAAGAAAGAAAGGAAATGCAAATGTCTAGGTGGAGGGACTCTCCGACTCAACCTAAAGAAACTACTCTGATTGACTCTTGACTATGAATGGGGTGCGCTGATGCTGTTAGTGCTCATCGAGTTCTGGTGAGCTTGACATATCACCCTTTAGCAGATCGTCCTCTATGTCAACTCCAACGTGATAGACCTTTTGGAAGGTGGTAAGGCCTAAGTACTTGAGGTGATCTTGGTACTTTGGCTGTAGACTGGAGATGAAGGCCTTGACCATTTCTGGTTCAGCAGGAGTAGTGACCATTTGGGCTGCAACTTGCTTCCATCTTGTCAAATAAGCAGTGAACCCTTCTTTCTCACCTTGCCTCAAGATCTCAAGTTCTCTCGTTGAGGTTTGGGCTTGGATGTTCCCCTTGTAACGAGTCATGAATGCATGCACAATGTCTTCCCATGTAGATGTGTCCTTCTCAGAAAGAGAGTAGAACCACTTTCGGCAAACTGGTTCAAGTGAGAGTGGAAAGACTGTAGGGAATAGTGCTGGTTCAATACCCTTAAGGACCATGGTGGCTCGAAATCCTTTGAGGTGATAACGAGGATCATCTGTGGCCTTGAACTTTGGGAGATCCTTGCTCGAGAATTCCTTAGGAAGCTTGGAGGAAAGGTTAGGGTCAATGGAAAGTGTTTCTTGGTGGAAGGCAGAGTCTCTTGTTTTTTGGACATGTTCGGCTAGGTTCTTTATCATGGATGAGCTTGGGGTTTTTTCTAGATCGCTGACCTTGGCCTGGAGCCCTTCGAGTACAGCGGTCAATTCATCGAAACGCTTAGCGAGCTGTTTGAGTTGGTCCTCTTGAGTGGCCATTTGTGGTGTTTGGGTTGTGAGCTACAGATATGGGCTTGAGTGATTTAAGTTTGGGATATGGGTTTGAGTGATGGGCTTGAGTAATGTAGGCTTAAGATATGGGCTTAAATGGTGTAGGCTGGGTGTGGGCTTAAGTGATGTAGGCTGGGTATGGGCTTAAGTCTTTTGGGTTTGAGTGAGGCTGGGGTGGTGTTTAAATGAGGTTAGGTAAGGTTGGATTGGGCTTGAGGCTTGCTCCGACCTCAGCTATGCTTTGGGTCGACTTGGAACTGTTTAGACCGCTCTTAACTGAAAAGAACCAAAATTTCTAGTGAACCCCCTTGATCATTGTGATATGGATGCAAATGCGGATGTATATGCATGTCCTAATTTTATGGTCATCTTCCCTAAAATGCATGAATGCAAGGTGCCCTTTCCATTTTTTTTTTTTTATTTATTTTTTTTTAAAAAAAAAAAATTTGATTTTTTTTTTTTTTGACTTTTTTTTTTTTGAATTTTTATTTTTATTTATTTATTTATTTATTTATTTTTTTTGAATGGGCACCATATGACATAAAATATGTAATGTATATGAATGGAAATGCCTAAATGAGGAGTGGACCTAAGCCCATTTAAAGGAACGACTAAGGTTTTGGGCCAAAACCTATGGTCAAACTAAAGTCAAAGCCTATATGGACTATATGCAAGGACACTAAGGCCCCAAAAAAATGGACTATATGAACTAGAAGATGACCATGACTATATGAAGTGTGAGTGAATAGTGAAAATTAAAATGGCTAGAGCCCATAAAAATAAAAAAAATGCACACATAGTCACATAAGCACACTAACCTAAAATAATATGAAAGGTCTCTAAAAATCAGTCTTGGGTGGTCATAAGGTACCATGGCTAAAGAAAAAATGAACCGATATGATCATTCTTCATTTTGAATGACACACGGTTAACAAGTTCCTTATTATGATCTCATCGGGCATGATGATCACGCGCCATGGCTGGGATGGGCCGGATATGGTCATTGTGGTAGAGCACCAACAAGTAACCATAACCAAACCCCCCGGGGTCGGTCTCGAGCATAGAACATGCTCATATGAGACAGGGTTCTATAGTGCGGCACCTATTCGGAGGGCCACATGCAATATGCAAAAATTCGGGAATAATAATAATAAGACCACGAGACTTTTCAAGTTTGTCCACACCACTAAGGAGTGATATTCCCCAGTGGAGTCGCCAAACTGTAGGGGTCGTTTTTTACCCGGCCGCCTACGGTCCCACGAGTGCATTGAATGCTCATTAACGCCGTATATGAATACGGACTAGTAGGAGTCGCCACCGTGGTTTTAGAGGTCCACGGACACCGAAGAAGTACCAAAGCCAGGAGCAATTGGTCCCATATGGTCGTGCACCAGAGTATGGGTTCGGGGACAGGTTACGGGCCAATCGTGCATTGGGCCCGCCCGCCTGTGAGCGGTCTCTACTAGGTCTCTTTTTGTGGTCAAATCATTATTAATCCCGAATACAAAAATATCTCAATTTTACCCTATGAAACGTATATTACTAAGTGGGTTTAAATTTATTTACAAATCAAAACTAACTTTTTGTGACCACTTTAAATTAAATCCATATTAAAAAATCCTAAGAAGATAAAACAAATAAAACAAGAACAAGGCATGAAATAAAAATAAATAAATAAAAAGCAATAAAAGCATAAAAATAATAAAATAGAAATAAAAATATATATGTGCAGGTTCAACCAATAAAAATATAAATAAAACATATGTGAATTAATTAATGTGACTTTTAATACTTAAAATCAGATGTCATGTCAATGTTAACAACAATAATTGTGATTTCATTCATAATCAGGCCGGATCTGAAATAATTCATTAATTAATCAGATTTATTATCATTATTATTGGAAGTATTCAAATTAATAAATAAATCATAATATTGAGAAATAAATTTATCAACAACATAAAAAATGAAGTTGTTAGAGAAGATTAACATATGATACCAGATCTGAATGAGTCATGAAATATCGATATTAGAAAATTACAATCTACGGCCGATTTGATTAAAACAACAATTAAAGTTCTAACATTAATATGACATACATGAATTTAAATACTAAAATTCACATTACAAAAACAATTCACATAAAACAAATCAGATCAATGAAAATGTTAACCATTATCAAAAATCACCATTTTAAACGAATTGAAAATATAAAAATAAACTTGGAATGAATAGATTTAAAATAGAGACTTCAGGATTCGTACCTCAAGAATGCAATTAATAGATCAGCAACCAAAATGCACTTATTAAAATTTTTTTTTTTGAATCTTTTTTGAACTTTATAAAACAATATTATTTTGTGGAGTATGAATAGTATAGTATAATAGTATAGCAGTGAGGGAGTGTTTTTGCTCAGAATCTGTTCTTTTTTTTTTTTTTTTTTTTTTTTTTTTTTAAAAAAAACTCGTCCAATCAGCTGGTATTTATAGGCCAAAAACGCCAGCACAACGCCACGTCACGTTACACGTCTGCGCCTAGACGCAGACGTTGTAACATGACCTGCGTCCAGACGCAGGCTTTGTAATACGACCTGCGTCTAGGCGCAGGTCCTTGTATTACGTCCTGCGTCTAGACGCAGGGCCCGCTCCTCTGATCTGTCTGCTGACTCATCCACGCGTTTATACGAGATTCGAAATTTTTGTTAAAAAGTTAAGTTTTGATCCGGGTATCTTGACCCCCTAGGCTATTCCGGAGTGTTCCGGAATTTTCCGAGCGTCTTAGTATATCCGTGCTGTTCTAAAATAAAAAAATAAAAAATTAAAATAAAATAAAATACAGAAAATATAAAAATGCTATTAAAATATATTTTTTTATTTTTATATTTTATATTTTTTATTTTTATAAGGTGCTAACAAAATACTATTATGAGTATGAAAAATATAAAAAGTAACGAATCTCATAAACGCTGTGAATGCTATTAGTGGCCTACTTTTTTCATTTTTTCTTGCATTTTGGTCGCTAATTCTATTTAATTGGACTTCTTGGTGTTTTGATAGCTTCATCATTAGTCTCTATGTCGGGGAGACACATTCAGGTGTCTACAGGTAGCCTAAATTGTTTCTCCCTTTTGTTTTTTTCCGACTCCTTCGTGGAGTTATGAGAACTATAAATACCCCCTTCTTCCCCCTTCACAAAGAGCTGATGTTAGAAGCTCAAATTAGGGTTTAGGTTAGTTTTAATGTTTTGTTCTTCATTTCTCTTGTAATTTCTACTCCATTTCCTTAATTTATATAAAGTTCTTGTTGTTCTTCTTCTCCTTCTTGTTCTCCATCTCAAGGTATTTTATAGCTTCATTTATAGCTTTGATTTCTTACCTTTTTGTTGTTTAATTGTTGGTTTTAGTTATTTATGTTTGTTATTTGTTTGTTGTTTTAGTTATTTATGTTTGTTTCTTGTTGATTTAGTTGTTAGTTTAGTTTTAGGTTTTAATTGTTAATTTGTTTTGTTCATAGTTTTAGGTTTAATTATGTTTTTAGTTTTAGTTTTAATTATGTTTTTATTAATTATGTGTGAGTAGTGAATTTCTAGGGTTTGAGTGAAACTTCTCAAATCCTCCATGATTGTGGCTTAGTTGTTCTTGGCTTTGGTTGTGATAATGTCGGTACCTTAGGATTTGGTTATGTTGAGTCTTATGTTTAGCTAGCATAGGATTCATTGAAGAATCCCCACCGAAGGACCGATAGGTGAACGTGGGTGATGACTTCCTTTGCCCGATTGATGGAAGCACCACGAAAGTTGGGCCTTCGATCAAGGGAAAGTTACCAGTCTTCGTGATTTTGTGCTTAGGACTCGTTAGATGTGTCGCTGCACGAAAGTGAGTTGTATATGTCTTTCCGGTCATCGTACTAGCTCGAAAGAGTGGTACGATCATAGAACGACCTCCCCTTATCCATGACCTAAGTCTAAGTTTTGATTGATTCATAATTCATGGTGGTATGAGTTGTGGATCTCTTACCCTAGTCCCTTTTGTTTTTGTTTCCTTAGTGTAGTTTTAGTTAGTTCCCTTCGCCTCTCGCGACCATTATTTGACCTAGCTTGTTCGACGCTCACGCCTAGGCTAGTGTGAAGTACCTTCCCCGTGTTCGACACCCCCACTCATACTATGACGGGGGTTTTTTATTTGGTATGAAAATCCCTCCTATCACTTTGTTGCTTGATTTTCATTGATTTGTTTGTTTTTGTGTGGGTTTGGGGCACTTGGAGTTAGGCCCCTTAGTCATTGACTGGGTAGGTATGAAGCTGCTAGATTGACCTTAGGACTGTTGTTGGACTTTTGTTGTTGTCGTTTAATTAGGACATATTATTTGCGAGACAGTTTTAATTGCTTTTGGTTGCTTGATTCCCTACCCATGGCCCCTAAAAAACGGCAGCGTGGCTCAGGCTCGACCAATCCTGGTGTCAAGCGTGAGAACGATCCCGTTCCACCTCCTACCCGCACACAAGGCTTCCGGGCCCAATTTGAGACACTTGGGTCTCGGAAGATCCACCCCACCAGATTCTACGACACTAGCATTGCTAGATTTTTAGGGGTGGATGATGTGGTGCGGCAGCTCGCCTCCAACTTTGGTTGGGGCGAATTTTTGGATTTACCCCCGGAGTACACATTTGTACACATTGTCCGCGAGTTCATTGCGTCATTGCACTATGAACGCACCTCGTCGGACGACGAATTTCCTGAGTAGAACATTCAATTTCAGTTGTACAATAAATCACACAAGATCTCTTTGACTCTTTTAAACGAGATATTTCACTGTGATCCTCGGAACTCTATTTTTAACTTAGGCAAAATCAAAGGATCTAACCCTATTGCGGTGTGGCGGACTATGTCTGGAGCGGGCGCTCATTTTGTGAGCCGAGAGTGTTATGCCTCGGAACTCCAACATCCCGCCATCCGTATTTTTCATAGGCTCATTTGTTTTTTGGTTTATTCAAAAGCTGATTTAAGTAAAATCAACGCAAAAGAGCTAAAGATGCTATACCTCGCCGCCTACCCTTTGGAGGATCCAACCGCCCGGATTAATACCGGGTGGTTCTTTATAGAGAGATGTTGTGAGTTACGACAAGAGTGCCACCGTACAGGCGCCATCCAGCTAGGGGGCCTAGTCACTATTATAGCCCGCGCCCTAGGCCACGAGCGCTAATTCACTCGTTCTGAGAGAGCTGGTTCACACTACCTTCTCGATGACGAGTACCTCACGAACTCGTGTTTCATACGAGTTCTTGAGCAGGAGCGTCGTTATAGCTGGATGGTGGGAGGGACCCATCATTCTTATTTGCCGAGCCGGAATGCTTCCGATATTACTCAAAATCGTCCTTGGCTCATTTCACCTGAGCCCCTCTCGGAGGAGGACAATCGCGTCATTGCTGAGACTTTCCCCTCCCATGTTGTACGGATTGAGCGCGCTTCATGTAGAGAGCACGTGCGAGGCCGACGGGACGCGGTTCCCAAGCGGCCCCCGACTGGACCCACCTTTGAGCAGGGAGAAGCTTCTAGCTCCTCCCAATTTGATCTTTCACATGCTTTCGTGCAGCTTAACTCGCGCCTCGATCATATCGAGGGCAGGCAAGCTACGCGAACCGATTTAGCTCAGGGGTTTGGACATATTAGCTCGCGCCTCGATTAGATCGAGAGCGATCGAGCTACACATGACTTAATGAACGCCTAGCTCTATCACTTTCACGTGAGTCGTAGCAATTTTTCCCCTTACCTTAACTACCCATTTAGACCTCCTCAGCAAGGACCCCCACCAGGGTGGAATGATAGACAACCCACCTATCCTTACTTCCCACCGCGGGACAACCCATCCTTTGATTATCGCATCCCCGGTGCTTGTAACCCTAATGGGGACCCTGCGATGCCTGAGGATGGTTGGCTCCCTGATTACCATGGCGGTTGGGAGCCCTTTGCTGAGCGACCTTTCGAGATAGGCATGTATCCGAACCGGCCTGATTACACTCTCCCACCTCACGTTAGTGACCCCATTGACACGCCCGACGGTGTGGATTTGACCTTTAATTTCCATCCTTCCGAGGAGGATATCCGGGTACGTGAGGATTTGGACCGACGTATGCGGGAGCACTGGGACAGTGCTCCACATTAGTTTGGGGGGGTGTTCCCTTAGGTCACTTGGTGTTTTCTTGCTTAGTTTGGGGGGAGTTTTGGGGGGGGTAGCCTAGTGCTCATTTTTCTGGTGTTCATCTAGTCAGTCCAGTAGGTGTTCTTGTGTTGTGCAGCTGTTCTTGATTGGTTGTTTCCTTTTAGGTGTAGTGTGCCTCCGTGGTTTCTTTGCTCCTTTGATAATCCAAATGCTTTGCATATTAGTTTATTTTCGTAGTTTATTTTTCTTTTCTTATTTTCCTTAGTTTCTTTTTATTAGTTTTTGCATACTAGTTTATTTTCGTAGTTTATTTTCTTTTATTTTTCTCCATTTTTGCATGTAGCTTATTTTCGTAGTTTATTTTCTTTCATCCCTTTTATTTTTCTAGATTTAGTTGTCTCCCGATGACGAAACTAGGGGAATCCTTATAGGGACTTTTCTTTCCTTTAGAGTCTCGAGTCCGCACAATTTTCAATGCTTTTTACTAACTCTTAGGATAGAATGTTTTTCCCTTTTAGGAGAACCCTTTAGGACTAGATGTGTATCCAAGTCGGTTTATGGTACGAGGTTCTCCCTTGTTTAGTTGACGCTGAGTCGGTAGTTTTTGAACCTAGGTGAGGTTTCGAGCTCCTGCCTTAATTAGACCCTTTTAGGGTTATTCATTTCTAAGCGTCGCATTGTATCCCTCGTCGGTTTTAGTTTATCTGTTTCTTTTGGCTCTGATTTTTGACTTGTGAATTGCTACCGCCCTTTCGAGACTTGGAACATGATTTAGGCACCATCTTACGTCATATCATTGAGTTTATTTCCGGTCCTTGTAAATTTTATAATAGTGTAATTATTCCAGTATTGTAACTCCTTCTCTAAAAAAAAAATTTTTTTAATTAATTATGTTTATTATGTCGTGTTTTTAGGTTTAATTATTTATACGCTTGTTTTTCTTTTTTATTTTCTTAAAAAAAAAAAGAAAAAGAAAAAGAAAAAAAAATGTACATAATTAGAGAAGGAGATAGTAGTTTTCTTAGCCGACCAATGTCCTATTGTAAATTATCCTAATGGTCGGTCGGTAGTTATTTGTAGTTTCGGACCTTGTATGTAAGATGCTATGACCTTAAGCCCTATTGATTTCATGTTCTCGAAAGGTCTCATCTTTGGTATGCGGCGTCACCTGTCAAATTTCAAGATACGCTAACTCCGGCGAGACGTGAGTGTCCTTTCCTTTGTTCTTCATGACTCCCTCACGGAGTATTTTTCCCACCACCGACTTATGTCTGAGATTATTCAAGGGTGTTTGACGGTTGTTAGGTTGTTTAGGCTTGGATACCTCGTAGTCCTTTAAGGTTCTAATGTGTGAAAGGTTTCAGCCCTTAGTTTAGTTAGTTCCTAGCATTGGGATTTGTGCATCTTAAGACTGTAATAGGAGTCCTCAGTCCCTTGTAGAATTCCTCTCCTGAGGGATTTGTCGAACTCTTCGCGCGGTAGTTGCTTGGGGACAAGCAACGTTTTAGTTTGGGGGAGTTTGATAACCGACTTTTTGTTAGTGTTTTTCTTAGCTTTTAGGTTAGTTTTATAGCTTAGTTTTCCCTTTTCTTATTTCATTTTGTCATTTTTATTTCCTTTTTGTAGTTTAGTTGTGCTTCGGCTATTTTGCAGTATTCTTGCTATGTGCTACTCCTTTTTGGTCGTTTTCCCCATTTTTGTAGGTAACTCATACTTCACGGAATTCGACGAGTCGTTTGAGCATCGGATATCTGAGCCAAGGCAAATTTAGAGGCTTTTTGCAAAAGGAGGGGTCGCTCCCCTAGTAGCACGGTCGCGCCCAAGCTCTGAAATGAAGAATTAAGCACCCGACCAAAGAAGCGGCCGCTCCTCTTCTTTGCACGGACGCTCCTCTAAAGGAGCGGTCACTCCTCATGCTTGCACGGCCGCTCCTTTTGGCAGCTCTGTTTTCTCGCGTTTTCTGGCCGTGTTTTTGCTTTGTAAATTACTAGTGTATATATGCTTTGAAAGCTCGTCTTGTAACCCTAGATTGGAGCTCGTGAGAGTCTCTTCTCTCACCTTAGCTTAGCTTTGTAACCCTTTAGATTTCTTTAGTATCAAACACTTTGATTTATGTATTGAATCTCTAGTTTTGTTCTTCAATGTCTTCTTAGCTTGCTTTTCAATCTTCAAGGTACTTTATTGCTTTCTTTTATTGCTTTGATTTCTTGCTTTTTGTTGTTTAATTGTTAGTTTAGTTGTTTATGTTTGTTATTTGTTTGTTGTTTTAGTTATTTATGTTTGTTTCTTGTTGGTTTTAGTTGGTAGTTTATTTAGGTTTTGGTGTTAGTTTAGTTTTTTGTTTAATTGTTAGTTTGTTAGGTTATTGTTCTTAGTTTTAGATTTTAGTTTGTTAATTTAGTTGTTCTTAATTTTAGTTATTATTTATGTTTTTAGTTTTAGTTTTAATTATGTTATTGTTAATTATGTTTGACTAGTTTAGTTTCTAGGGTTTTGAGTAATCTTCTCAAATCCTCTATGTTTGTGGTTTAGTCGTGTTTAGGCTTGGTTGTGATATTGTCGGTACCTCAGGATTCGGTAATGTTGAGTCTTGTGTCTAGCTAACATAGGATTCATTGAAGAATCCCCACCGAAGGACCGAAAGGTGAACGTGGGTGATGACTTCCTTTGCCCGATTGATGGAAGCACTACGAAAGTTGGGCCTTTGATCAAGGGAAAGTTACCGGTCTTCGTGATTTTGTGCTTAAGGCTTGATAGACGTGTCGCCGCACGAAAGTGGGTTGTATATGTCTTTTCGGTCATCGTACTAGCTCGAAAGAGTAGTGCGATCTTAGAATGACCTCCCCTTTATCCATGACCTAAGTCTAAGTTTGATTGATTCACAATTCATGGTGGTTTGAGTTGTGATCTCTTACCCTAGTCCCTTTTTATTCTTGTTTCCATAGTGTAGCTTTAGTTAATTCCCGTAGTTCTAACCGCCTCTCGCGACCATCATTTGTCCTAGCTTGTTCGACGCTCATGCCTAGAGTAGTGCAACGTACCTTCCCCGTGTTCGACACCCCACTCATACTACGACGGGGGTTTTTATTTGGTGAAAATCCCTTCTATCAATGATAAAATTGTAAGTGCTCACAAACTCAAATGAAAATCTGTCATCATTGAATTTGAGATCCAACGCTGTATTGGACGTCAAATTGAGTTTCATTTCATTGAGATTATATCATAGGCTTTAACCATCCCTTCAGAATTTTATACGACCTTAACTTGATAACACTTTGGCCAAAGATTTTTTCCAAGTTAAATTATAACGTACAAATTTCTTAATGACTTTAATTATATTATAAAATCACGCCCATAAAAATCGTCGCACATGAGTCCTAAATTAACATTATAAATATAATCCTACATGGTTAACAATATAATTACAATGTAACATATCACATACTAGTAATATAAACCATGGAATTAATCTCAACAGAAATTATTACCATCATTCCACCATCAATTACAAGATTATATGTCACATATCCTTTTATATATTAAAATGTATAAAATACCATGCAAGTTTAACTCATTGGATTCCAAGGAATTAAAAGACCATTCATAAGGAAACACTATCATTATGAACAAAAACCTCCATCATAAAGACATAATATCTTTATGAAGAATAAACCTCCTCCATAAAAATATATCATCTCTATTTATATGAAGAATAAAACCTCCTCCATAAAGACTACGAGCCTTTATGAAAAAACCTCCATAAAGAAATTAATCATCTTTATAGAAATAATAATTCCTCCTTAATCCATTAAACATTTTGCATAAAACATTATTTTATATACCAAAGAATTTTATGATGACATCCATCTATAAATAGTATGTAGAATAAAAATCAACCATTTTATACTATTAATAAGTATAAAATTAATAACCATGCAAAATAAATAAATCTTTCATCCACTTTATACCTAATAATAATAAGTATAAAATTAATAAATCATGGAATCATTTCCATCATAAATCAATCCAAGTATAAGATTTCATCCTCCATATATACAAATTTTGACATAATATTATATGTCTACAAATTTGATATATATACACTTATACTAATGATTTATCAATCATGACTTCATTGTAAAAATGAACATCATATTTCACTTTGTATTATATACAAACATAATTTCTTATTATTAAGAAGATTATACATGACGACAAACCCGTCATAATCAATACTCAAATTGTTTCCATATGCAAAATTCCATTCACACAATATTAGTGTAAAACATGCATATAAATCTGAGTATAAATAACAAATGCATAACATACTCTAATTATACCTTAGAGTACTACTTAAATATTATATTTAAGAAACAATTTATGAAGTTTATCATAAAATACATATGCATTCAACCTTTACTTAAATCTGAGTAATAGAATGATGATAAACCCCACAATTAAATAAAATAAATAGATTATATTACATTATGAACCATAAATAATACATTAATTGATAAATTACTAAAAAATAAAGAAATAAATACATAAGTAAATAATTGCAAACATATTCTTTAAAATTTATTGTTACACCCCTTAGTAGATCAGAAAATTTATTATTTTCACTACCAAATGTGATACTTAAAAATAAAGACTATCAATTTATCTTATTCATCATGATTTTCAAGAATACTAAATTCTTCCCCCCCCCCCCCCCATTAAATAATGGAAATCATGAAAGATAAATTCCATGTAGCAATTACCACATACATTGGAATTAAAATCATACCAAGTATTCAACAACTTATCAAATGAAATTTTATACTCATTGAATTTGAGATCTAACGTTGTATTAGACGTCAAATTGAGTTTTATTTCATTTACATTGTCCAATAGGTTAAAACCCATCATTTTTATTTATTTTTTATGCTATTTCAACTCAATAATATTTAAATAATTATTCATCCGAGTTAAAATATATTGCATAAACCCTTGCGACCCCATTTTATATAAAATCATATACATAAAAATTATCGCATATACATGTATATGACTTCATTATATACATGACTACCAATTGATATAAATTTGAAGTAAATCACAATAATTAGTGATAAAACACTTCATATTCCAATCTACATTACTTTCACTATTTAATGTCAAGACAATATTAATACTTAAAAATAATATGAAAATTTATTATGGATATCATGAGAATTACCTCCTCAAAAAATAAAAATTATCTTAATGAAAATTATCTTAATATGCAATTTTTTCCTCCATAACAAATTAACATAAAATTTTCAAGTATACCTGTAACGACCCAGTTTATTGGTATTTTCTGCTTTGATTTATTTGTGTATTTATGTTATTTTATGTATGGTCCAAATTTATTTGGACTATTTATTTTTATTTTATTTGCATAATTTCGATTATTTCTATTTTATTTTATGAATGGTTGTTTTATTATTTATTGTATTATTAATTTAATTAATTAGAATTTTAATATTTAATTTTCTAATTAGTTAATTAATTTTTGGGCCGAATGCAAATTAGGCATGATTAGTCATGCATGAGTGCAATTAGCCCAATTGATCACCAAAGCCCATATTAAGCTAGTAAAACTGGCCCCCCCTCATGCTTAGTGGCCTAATTTTGCCACTTGCTTCATGTTCACACCTAACCACTTCTATAAATAGAAGAGGTTGCAAGGATTATGATTCATTTTACCATCCTAAACACTTTGCTCATCAATTCAAAAGCCAAACACACTCTCCATTTCTCCCTATTTCCACACGTCATTTTTGGCACATCTCTACAATCTTTTGTTCATCATCCATCCAATTCCAAAACTTAAAGATAAAACTACTATTGATCTTTAAGTGACTAAAAACACAACAATATCCATTTCTATTGATCAAGACTTCTAGTTGGGTTTAGTTTTGGGGTTTGTTCGATTGGGTTCGTGTTCAAAGGGTGGTCCGTGTGAAGCCGTGTGGAAGACCGTGCGGTGGTGGCGTGCAACCGGGCCATGCAAGAGGTGGTGCTGTGTGTTCGTGCCGTGTGCGTGTGTCCAGCAGTGGTGGTGACGTGTTGTGCGTGGTTGGGCTGTGTGATTTTGGGTATTCCGGGCAGCAAGTTTTGCTATCGTTTTTGCATTCAAGTAATTAAGGTAACATGCTTTTCTACCTTAATTTGTATACTATAGTTATAGGATTGATTAAATGATCATGTTAGGATGAATTATTAATGATTGTTGGCCATTTCATGCGTGAATTATAGAGCTGATTTTGGGTGTTCTTTTTATGATAATTTGTCAAGTTTTTATGCATGTTATGATGTCCTATGTTAGTCTTAAGTTTGATCATGTTTATGTATGATTTATGTGAAGTTTTGATGCATGTTTTGATGATTATAATGATGACGATTTTCGTGTGTCATGTGTGTACTTGGGTTTCTTGTTGAGTTCTTGTTGAGTTCTTGATGAGTTCTTGATGAGTTCTTGATAGTCTTGATGAGTTCTTGGTTGAGTCTTAAAATCTTGAACTAATTCATGTGATCTTTAAGTGTAAAGTTTATTAAAGTTTTATTTAAAAGTTTATTAAAGTTTAGTAAAGTTTTCTAAAGAAGGTTAAAGAAAGGTTGAAAGAAAGTTAAAGAACTATTAAAGAATTGATTAAAGAGTTAAGAATTATGATAATGTTTATGGTTAGACTCAAGAAAAGGCGTAAGAAGCGCTCTTGAGAATAACAAAGTTGTAAAGTAAGTAAAGATTAGCTTAAGTTTACTTTTAGACGCCTAACCTTAGAGTAAGATTCTAAGACTTGGGTTAAGACGTTGCCCCTATCCTAACCGCGGTATTGGGATAGTGTATATTTGCTATGTCGTCTTTTGATATGAATTTCCGTAAGATGGGGTTCATGGATTTGGGAGTAAGATTCTCATTCCTGGCATAGTAGGAAAGTTCGTTCGGTAAGATGCGTTCGTATGAGCATAGTCTGGTTTAAAATGTAAATGGTAGCGACAAAGATAAATAATGTTAAGTTTGAATATTTAAAAGTTGGGTAAGTTTGTGTTATTGTTGTTATTTGTTATTATGATGAATATGTCGCATGTTGGTATGTTTTGCCTGACGTGTTTGTTTGGTTTATTCTTTGATTATGTGTATCCATATTAGGGTGGGACTGTTATGTTACTCGCCACTGACAGTTGAATGTTGTTAATTTTCAGGTAACTCTGATGATGATGGTGTTGCTTAGCTTTGGGTTGGGCGAGTGCCATTGGTCATTTATTTTCTTAGATTGTATTTTCTTTCTAGTTTGGACGTTTAGTATATGTATTCCGTATATCCTAACGCTGATAGTATTTGGAGTTACTTTTTAGTATGGATTACTTAGGGTTTAGTATTGTACAATCTTGTGGGTGTTGTACTTTTGGGAGTTAGTAATAATAATTTTGAGGTTTGTTTTAAATTTTAAGTAAGTTTGTTGTTAATAATAATTTTGAGGTTTCTTTTAAATTTTAAGTAAGTTTGTTTGTTAGATCGACAATTCGACTCGTCGGTTTCTTCCGCGTCGGTTTAAGCGAGTCGGGTCGTCACAGTTGGTATCAGAGCCGAATAGGTTAAGACATTAAGTGAAGTTTTAGGACTTGAGTAAAACCCGGGAGTTGTGAGCTTTACCATTCCTTAGTGATAAACCCAATTTAGAATAAGTTTAAGGGACAAGTTTGGGACGACAGTGGTTACGAGCGCTCGAGGAAGCGATTCTTACTCTAGCGCACCATAGTCATCAGCCATTGGGATCGCAGTC
Source organism: Salicornia ramosissima (assembly GCA_951394345.1). Taxonomy (NCBI): domain Eukaryota; kingdom Viridiplantae; phylum Streptophyta; class Magnoliopsida; order Caryophyllales; family Amaranthaceae; genus Salicornia; species Salicornia ramosissima. Next base: position 42,652,596 of record OX596233.1, on the reverse strand, counting down.
GACGTTCGATCGTATCGCTCGTTATCGACCACCGATTTACGATGGGGTTGCCGACCCTACGACGTTTGAGAGTTGGATCCGCGAGATGGGGAAGCTCTTCGACGCTACGTTTTGCCCCGAGCACGAGAAGGTCCAGATCGCCGCCTACTACTTACGAGGAGAGGCTGATAACTGGTGGAACGTAGCTAGGAACGCGTGTATGCCCCTGCATTCGATGTCTTGGGCCTAGTTCGTAGCTAAGGTCCAGGAGAGGTTCTACCCCGATGAGTTACAGTAGCAGAAGCAGGAGGAGTTTCTTACTCTCGCTCAGGGTAAGATGACAGTTCAGGCCTACACCGATAAGTTCGCCGAGTTATCGAGGTTCGTTACATCGGTAGTACCATATGAGGAGGAGCGGTTCAAGTGCTACATAAAAAAGCTAGATCCGAGGATTCGTGGTCACGTGATCAGTAGTGGAGCGAAGACATTACAGGGAGCTTACGAGGTAGCACTTGAGATCCAGGCGTCTGTTATCGAGGAGGATGCGAGCAAGAAGAGGACCCTGACCCCGGTGACGTCGCCATCATTTAAAAAGCCCCGGTTTAGTGCTCCTAGCAGTACCCCTGCGACCGCTAGTTCGTCTTAGGGATCAGGGAGTTCGAGATGCAGAGGATGTGGCAAGGACTTCCATCCAGGGAAGCGTTGCGACGGGGCGCCCATTTCATGTTTCATCTGTGGGAAGGAAGGCCACAAGGCGCCAGTTTGCCCCGAGAAGAAGCCAAGCACCGAGACCAAGCAACTTCCAACACCGGCTAAGACTCCAGTGAAGAACCGAGTCTACTGTATGACTGAGGCAGAGGCAGAGGTCCAGCCAGATGTAGTCTCAGGTAGATTTCTTGTCTCTGGTTTGTTAGCATATGTTTTATTTGATTCTGGTGCCACTTTTCTTTCGTGGCTAGTAGTTTTGCCTCAAGGTCTAATCTTCGTGGCAGTTCCCCTGTTAGTTCGATCATAACTCTCCCTTCTGGAGAGGATTTTGTTTATCAGCGAGAGTTCCAAGGAGTGCCCATCGTTATAGCTGGAGAGCAAGCGACGGCTGATCTGAAGAAGTTCCCACTGATGGAGTTCGATGTCATTCTTTGCATGGACTGGCTATCGAGGTATCAAGCGATTATTCGTTGCCGAGACCAGTCAGTGACATTCCAAGGATCGCAAGGCAATCGGATTACCTATTCTGGGATCGTTATGAAGAAGGGTGTAAAGGTAATCTCAGCCTTGAAAATGAGAAAACATCGCCAGAAGAGCGATATGGTGTTCTTATGTCAGGTAAGGGACTTGACTGAGGATAGTCTGTTGGACGATATACCTATAGCGAGGGATTTCAAAGACGTATTTCCTGATGAGCTACCGGGAGTTCCACCCGAGCGCGATGTCGAGTTTATTATCGAATTAGCACCCGGGACAACGTCGATTTCGAAGGCACCTTACCGGATGGCACTATCGGAGTTGCAGGAGTTAAAGACGCAACTCCAAGATTTGATCGATAAGGGCTTCATTAGGCCGAGCGTTTCTCCATGGGGAGCACCTGTGCTCTCTGTGAAGAAGAAAGACGGTAGCATGCGCCTTTACATAGACTACCGAGAATTGAATCGAGTAACTATCAAGAATAAGTACCCGTTGCCTAGGATTGAGGACCTGTTCGATCAGTTACGAGGAGCGGGAGTGTTCTCGAAGATAGATCTTCGATCTGGATATCATCAGATTCTAGTTAAGAAAGAAGACATCCCGAAGACCGCTTTTCGTATGAGATACTGCCAATACGAGTTTGAGGTGATGTCCTTTGGCCTCACTAACGCACCAGCCGTGTTCGTGGATTAGATGAACCGGACTTTTCATTAATTACTCGATAATTGTGTCGTAGTCTTCATCGATGGTATCCTAGTCTATTCGAGAGACAAGTCTGAGCATGCAGAGCATCTTCAGATAGTGCTAGAGATATTAAGGAAGCATAAGTGGTTCGCGAAGCTCTCTAAGTGTGAGTTCTGGCTTCGCGAAGTAGCATTTCTGGGTCACTTTATTAGCAAGTAAGGCTTTAAGGTAGACCCGACAAAGGTTAAGGCTGTAGTTGAATGGAGTAGCCCGAAAAATGTGGCGGAGGTTCGTAGTTTTCTGGGTTTGGCCGGATACTATCGACGATTCGTCCAGGACTTCTCCAAGATTGCTAGGCAATTAACTAGTCTCCTACAGAAGGAGATCCGATTCGTTTGGACAGAGGCTTGCGAGCAGGTATTTCAGCAGCTGAAACAGAGATTAGTTTCTGCTCCTATTCTTACCCTTCCGAACGATGAGGAGGATTTCGAGGTCTACAATGATGCATCTAAGAGTGGCCTAGGATGTGTGCTGATCCAGGGTGGGAATGTCATCACTTATGCATCGAGGCAGCTGAAGGTGGACGAGTGTAACTACCCCACACATGACTTGGAGCTAGCAGCTGTAGTATTCGCGCTTAAGATCTGGAGGCACTATCTCTATGGTGGTTCGTGTAAGGTATTCACGGATCATAAGAGTCTCAAGTACATCTTCACTCAAAAAGACCTCAATATGAGGCAACGACGATGGCCTGAAATTATTAAGGACTACGACCTGACGCTTCATTATTGCGAAGGCAAGGCGAACTTAGTCGCTGACGCACTGAGTCGTAAGAATCGATTGAGCTTCAGTAGAAGCCGTAGTTCCGTCAGATTTCATCTGACATCTATCAGTGCCGAGCCTGAATTATTTCATGAATTGCGCGAGGGTTAGAAGAATGATCCGCAGTTGACTAACTAGGATTCGAGAGGCTTTGCGGCAAGGAAAAGCCGTTGGCTTCGAGATTTCTTCCGACGGTAGTCTGCGATTTCGAGGGAGGTGGTGTGTACCGGACAGTTCTGATCTTAGGAACAGGATTATATTTGAGGCACATAACTCGCCCTACTCTGTTCATCCTGGAGGTAACAAGCTGTATAAGGACCTTAAGGGCCAGTTCTGGTGACCTAAGATGAAGCGGGATGTAGCAGAGTTCGTAGCTCGATGTTTAGTCTGTCAGAAGGTTAAAATCGAGCATCAGAGAACTGGAGGTCCTTTGCAGCCACTACTGATTCCGACCTGGAAATTTGAGTCGTTATCTATGGATTTCGTGGTTAGCCTACCTACCTGTAATGGTATGAACGCCATTTGGGTAATAGTGGATAGGTTGACCAAAGTCGCTAGATTCATACCGATGAAGATGACCTGGTCGATGGAGCGCCTGGCAGAGGCTTATACCTAGGACATTATTCGACTTCACGGAGTTCCGAGGGAGATAGTTTCTGATCGTGATCCGAGATTCTTGTCTCGTTTCTGGAAATCAGTTCAGGAAGCCTTTGGGACGAAGTTGAAGCTAAGCACCGCATTTCAAGCGGTGACAGATGGTCAGACTGAGAGGACCATCCAGACTTTGGAGAATATGTTGCGAGCATGTACTCTGGAGTATCATCAGTCTTGGGTGCGTATGCTCTGCTTGATAGAGTTTTCTTATAACAACAGTTATCACTCCAGCATTGATATGGCTCCGTACGAGGCCCTGTATGGCAGGAAATGTCGGAGTCCGATTTGTTGGAATGATATCAGTGATATTGTGGCTTTGGGACCTGAGATGGTACGAGATACCGTAGAGAAGGTCCGAGTCATTCGGTCTAAGATGCAGGCCGCACAGAGTCGTCAGAAGTCCTACGCCGATAATTAACCGACGTAGACCACTGACATTTGAGGTAGGTGACAGAGTCTTGCTTAAGGTTTCACCATTTAAGGGAGTTGCTCGCTTTGGCCAAAAAGGGAAACTCCGACCGAAATTCGTGGGACCTTACGAGGTACTAGAACTGTAATGACCCTGATTTTATTGGTATTTCTGTCGTGTGTTTATATGTATTTATGTGATTTGATGTATGGTCCAAAATTTATTTTGGACTATTTATTTTATGTGAATAATTTCGATTAAGTTCGAATTATTTTATTTTGATTGATTATTATTTATTTTAATTATTATTTAATTAATTAGAATTTTTATTATTTAATTTTCTAATTAATTATTTAATATTTTTGGGCTAAATCGATTTAAGCATGATTAAACATGCAAGAGTGCAATTAGCCCAATTGATCACCAAAGCCCATTTTTGTCTTGTAATAGCCGGCCCCCTTGTTATGTGGCAAGTTTTGCCACTTGCCATGCATTCACACCTTAACTAACTTCTATAAATAGAAGTAGTTAGTGAGGCCTTGAGATCATTTGCTCATTTACCATCTTAAACACTTGTTCATCAAAAGTTTAAACACAAAACTCCCTCCCATTTGCTCTCCTTCACACGCCATTTTTGGCTTATTTTGCCCATCAATTGTTCATCAACTTTTTAAACCCAAAACTTAAAGATTCATATTCCATTGATCTTTAAGTGATTAAACATCCATTAATCTTCATCTTTTGTGATCAAGATCATTAGTTTAGGTTGGGTTCCGGATTGTTGCGTGTTTGGGTTGGTTCGTGGAAGCCGTGTGTGCAAGTGGTGGTTCGTGTGGTGAGCCGTGCAGCTGGTCCGTGCTCGTGGTCTGGCCGTGTGGTGGTTCGAGTGAGGCGGTGCAGTTGGGCAGTGGTGCCGTGTGGGTCGAATGGTGGCACGGGTTGAAGACGGTGGTCCGTGGTGGTGTTCCAGCCAAACCGTGTGTGCTCGTGTGCAAAACCGTGTAGGTGGTCCGTGTGGTTCGATTCTGGGCTGCAAGTTGTGTTGAATTTGTGTGTGATCTTTAATAAGGTAACATACTTTCTCAATCTAATTGGTATACTATGTTTCATAGTATAGATTAAATGATTAGATTAGATTATTTTGATGTTTTATAACCATGTTTATGTATGTGTTATAATCTGAATTTTTGATGAGGTTTTATGATGATTTCTACTTGAATATGAATTTCATGATGGATTATGTTAGTATTATGTTTGATGTTATTCATGTTCAAGTTTGATGAAGTTTGGATATTAGGAAGTTGATGAATTTTATTGTTGAACATGTTGATTTATGCGTGTATGATGTTGAGTTGGGATGAAGTTCTTGAATCTTGAATGAGTTCTTGGTTGAAGTTCTTGAATCTTGAATGAGTTCTTGGTTGAAGTTCTTGAATCTTGATTAAGTTCTTGATTGAAGATCTTGAATCTTGGATGAGTTCTTTATGAGTTCTTTGAGTTCTTTATGAGTTCTTTGAAGTTCTTTATAAGTTCTTGGTTGAGTCTTTAAAGTTAAAGAAAGTTAGTTGTAATTAAAGAAAGTTAAAGAAAAGGTTAAAGATTGTTATAAGTTTGTTGGTTTACATGTTATTTCTTGAGTCAAGGCGTAAGATGCAACTTAAGAATTAACTAAGAATGTAAACTTCGATTTAAAGTTAAAGATTAGCTTGATTTCGCTACTAGACGCCTAAAACTTAGAGTAAGATTCTATGTTTTTGGGTTAAGACGTTGCCCCTATCCTATCCACGGTATTGGGATAGTTAGTGGTCTTACTATGTTGTCTTCGGATATGGATTTCCTGTAAGATTGGTTTCATGGGATTTGGGAGTAAGATTCTTAATCCTGACATAGTAGAAAGTTCGATCGCGTAAGATGCGTTCGTACGTGCATAGTCCGGTCTAGTATGTGAATGATTGCGCCAAAGTTAAAGTTTTGTTAGTTAAGGGTCAAGTTAGTCGAGTCAACATGATTGGTTGTTGTTATTCATTGTTGATGATATGACATGATGATTCGCATGGTCTGATGTATGTTGGCATGTTTGATTTAGTTGTTTGGTTTGCGCTATGTTCATGTGTATCCCCGTTAAGGTGGGACAATTATGTTACTCGCCACTGACGGTGGACTATTGTTTACTTTTCAGGTAATTCTGATGATGAGGTTCTTGCTTAGCTTTGGGTTGGGCGAGCGCCGTTGTTGTTATATAGTTTTTATATTGTTATTTTACGATATTTTCAAGTATTGGACTATAGTAGTAGTACTTGTGTAGTTTTCTAACTCTGACGTATATTCGGAGTTTACATTGTTAGTAGTAGTAATATGACATTTGGGATTAGACATGTACAATCTTGTGGGTATTGTACTTTTGGTTTAATAGATATATATATATATACACTTTTGAGGTTTTGTTTTTAATTTTTAAGTATTTAAGTTTGTTAGATCTGACTATTCGACTCGTCGGTTTCTTCCGCGCCAGTTTAAGCGAGTCGGGTCGTCACAAGAACGACTTGGGGAGGTGGCATATCGGTTTGCATTACCACCATGTTTGTCTAATGTTCACGATGTGTTCCATGTTTCCTAGCTAAGGAAATATGTACATGATCCTACTCACATCATTCTAGTGGAATCGGCCACGTTTGAGCCGAATCTGACGTTCGAGGAGCGACCGGTTCAGATCTTGGATCGCGAAGTGAGGACCCTCCGACGTAAGCAAGTCCAGCTAGTCAAGGTGTTGTGGAGAAATCAGCATCATGAGGAAGCGACTTGGGAGACAGATGTGTCCATGAGGCAGAAGTACCCGGAGTTGTTTGTGGGTGAGCAATCTCCTTTGCCTTAAATTTCGGGACAAAATTTCTTTAAGGAGGGGAGGTTGTAACGACCCGGTTTATTGGTATTTTCTGCTTTGATTTATTTGTGTATTTATGTTATTTTATGTATGGTCCAAATTTATTTGGACTATTTATTTTAATTTTATTTGAATAACTTCGATTATTTCTATTTTATTTTATGAATGGTTGTTTTATTATTTATTGTATTACCTCCTCTGTTCCAAAAAAAACAAAACAATTTCCATTTTTGGATGTTTCAAAATAAATGCAACAAATTTTTATTTTCCTTATATAGTAAACTATTGCTACTTAAAAGACATAAATACCCTTACTAATTCTTTATTTGTCCCCACCTTTTCTCTCTCCAATTCTTTAATCATCCCCACTCTCTCTCACAACTCCTTTAATTGCCCTCACTTTTATCTCCATTTATTTTAATCAACTACCCCTCACTTTTTCTAATTACCCAAAACAAAAAAAATCCTAGGAGTCCGTGCCATGAAAATTGTTGTGTTTTTTTTGGAACGGAGGTAGTATTAATTTAATTAATTAGAATTCTAATATTTAATTTTCTAATTAGTGAATTAATTTTTGGGCCAAATGCAAATTAGGCATGATTAGTCATGCATGAGTGCAATTAGCCTAATTGATCACCAAAGCCCATATTAAGCTTGTAAAACCGGCCCCCCCTCATGCTTAGTGGCCTAATTTTGCCACTTGATTCATGTTCACACCTTAACCACTTCTATAAATAGAACAGGTTGCAAGGCTTATGATTCATTTTTCCATCCTAAACACTTTGCTCATCAATTCAAAACCGGCCCCCCCTCATGCTTAGTGGCCTAATTTTGCCACTTGATTCATGTTCACACCTTAACCACTTCTATAAATAGAACAGGTTGCAAGGCTTATGATTCATTTTGCCATCCTAAACACTTTGCTCATCAATTCAAAAGCCAAACACACTCTCCATTTCTCCCTATTTTCACACGCCATTTTTGGCACATCTCCACAATCTTTTGTTCATCATCCATCCAATTCCAAAACTTAAAGATTAAACTACTATTGATCTTTAAGTGACTAAAAACACAACAATCTCCATTTCTATTGATCAAGACTTCTAGTTGGGTTTAGTTTTGGGGTTTGTTCGATTGGGTTCATGTTCAAATGGTGGTCCGTGTGAAGCCGTGTGGAAGGCCGTGCGGTGGTGGCGTGCCACCGGGCTGTGCAAGAGGTGGTGCTGTTTGTTTGTGCCCTGCAGCCGTGTCGTGTGCGCGTGTCCAGCCGTGGTGGTGCCGTGTTGTGCGTGGTTGGGCCGTGTGATTTTGGGTATTCCGGGCAGCAAGTTTTGCTATCGTTTTTGCATTCAAGTAATTAAGGTAACACGCTTTTCTACCTTAATTTGTATACTATAGTTATAGGATTGATTAAATGATCATGTTAGGATAAATTGTTGATGATTGTTGGCCATTTCATGCGTGAATTATAGGGCTGATTTGGGTGTTCTTTTTATGATAATTTGTCAAGTTTTCATGCATGTTATGATGTCCTATGTTAGTCTTAAGTTTGATCATGTTTATGTATGGTTTATGTGAAGTTTTGATGCATTTTTGTATGATTATAATGATGAGGATTTTCGTGTGTCATGCGTGTACTTGGGTTTCTTGTTGAGTTCTTGATGAGTTCTTGATAGTCTTGATGAGTTCTTGGTTGATTCTTGAAATCTTGAATTAATTCATGTGATCTTTAAGTGTAAAGTTTATTAAAGTTTTATTTAAAAGTTTATTAAAGTTTTATTTAAAAGTTTATTAAAGTTTTATTTAAAAGTCTATTAAAGTTTAGTAAAGTTTTCTAAAGAAAGTTATAAAGAAAGTTAAAGAACTATTAAAGAATTGATTAAAGAGTTAAGGATTATGATAATGTTTATGGTTAGACTCAAGAAAAGGCGTAAGAAGCGATCTTGAGAATAACAAAGTTGTAAAGTAAGTAAAGATTAGCTTAAGTTTACTTTTAGACGCCTAACCTTAGAGTAAGATTACAAGACTTGGGTTAGGACGTTGCCCCTATCCTAACCGCGGTATTGGGATAGTGTATACTTGATATGTTGTCTTTTGATATGAATTTCCGTAAGATGGGATTCATGGGTTTGGGAGTAAGATTCTCATTCCTGGCATAGAAGGAAAGTTCGTTCGCGTAAGATGCGTTCGTACGAGCATAGTCCGGTCTAAAATGTAAATGGTAGCGACAAAGATTAATAATGTTAAGTTTGAATAATTAAAAGTTGGGTAAGTTTGTGTTATTGTTGTTATTTGTTATTATGATGAATATGTCGCATGTTGGTATGTTTTGCCTGACGTGTTTGTTTGGTTTATTCTATGATTATGTGTATCCATGTTAGGGTGGGACTGTTATGTTACTCGCCACTGACAGTGGATTGTTGTTAATTTTCAGGTAACTCTGATGATGACGGTGTTGCTTAGCTTTGGGTTGGGCGAGTGCCGTTGGTCATTTATTTTCTGAGATTGTATTTTGTTTCTAGTTTGGACGTTTAGTATATGTATTCCGTATATCCTAACTCTGATAGTATTTGGAGTTAATTTTAGTATGGATTACTTAGGGTTTAGTATTGTACAATCTTGTGGGTGTTGTACTTTTGGGAATTAGTAATAATAATTTTGAGGTTTGTTTAAAATTTTAAGTAAGTTTGTTTGTTAGATCGACAATTCGACTCGTCGGTTTCTTCCGTGCCGGTTTAAGCGAGTCGGGTCGTCACAATACCCGTCTAATAAATAGTGCAAGTCAAAGATAAAACATTTATCTTCTGTTATACTCATATCAAGTATAAAACAATATTTAATTAAATAAAATAATTTTATAAATTATCATCAGGTATAAGAATTCTCCTCTCATATGTACACAAATTTTCCATATTATCATATGTTACCAAATTTGACAATATGAGCACTTATACTATTAATTTATAAAGCTGGTTCAAGATAATAAACTATATCTTCCATTATAAAATATTATGTATAATACAATATTTTTCGAAAAACGAAAAACATTTCATAAATCAATGTCAAGTATAAGATTTTAAAACCATATGTACTAATTTTCCATGTACTCATATGTTACAAAAATTAGAAATATAAGCACTTATACTTTTGATTTATTATGAGAACACAAACTCAATGCAACATTGTGAAAATATTCATCACAATAACCATACTATCTTTATGAAGATAAGTACTCATAATCACACATTGATTATTAAATGTGAAAGTATTGTGTCGGACGGTCCGACTGTGGGACCGTCCAACACTTGTATTTTTTTTATGCCCAGACTCAACAAAATGTGTCCAGGTTCAATAATATGTATCCAGGTTTAACAATATATGTCCAGATTTAACAATATGTGTCCAGGTCCATGTGTCCAGGAAACAATATGTTTCCAGGTTCAATAAGTTTCACCAGGTTTACAAATTTATGTCCAGGTTCAACAATATGTGTCCAAGTTCAATACTATGTGTCCAGATTTAATATTATGTGTCCAGGTTCAACAACATGTGTCCAGGGTTATAAATATATTTTCAGGTTTATAAATTTGTGTTCAGGTTTATAAATATGTGTCCAGGTCTAACAATACTTGTCCAGGTTTAACAACATGTGTCCAGATTCAACAATATATGTCCAGATTTTACAATATGTTTCCAGGTCCATGTGTCCAGGGTAAACAATATGTTTCCAGGTTCAATAAGTTTCATCAGGTTTACAAATTTATGTCCAGGTTCAACAATATGTGTCCAGGTTCAGTACTATGTGCCCAGATTTAATACTATGTGTCCAGGTTCAACAACATGTGTCTAGGTTTACAAATATATTTTCAGGTTTACAAATATGTGTCCAGGTCTACCAATACATGTCCAGGTTTACCAACATGTGTCCAGGTTCAACAAAACTTGTCCATGTTTAACAATATGTGTCCAGGTCCAGTTGAACTGGTCCGACAATAACCTTATGTCGGACTGGTCTGACACAATACCTTCTCTTATTAAATACAAGGAATATTTCCATGAACAATGTTTAACAAATGCACAATTTTATTAAACCATAGAATATCATCAATTGTTAAATTGATCACCATATTAAAAATATGATGCATCATTCTCCTTTAAGCCATGGAGAACAAAATAAATATATTTATCATGCATTTAATCGGTAACCATTAACAAGGAAATAATCTTTATTCCTCCATGAAGTAGTTAATTACTCCATATAAAACATCTACTAATAACCATACTTATAAACAAGCATACTAGAAAGCATTAGAAGACTAATAAACATTGCAATAAATAGACAACCACATGCATTTGTCTATTGACTCCCCATAATGAATTATAACATACAAAATTAACCAACACCCAATTTTCATAAATAACGAAAATTGTTCATCCATTAGCATTATTACCATGCTAATTTACATGATTATATTAATCATCTTTATTGGCATGCTTTCACCATCAATAAAACTTTATCATATTCCTCATGAATTTCCAAAGAATAAAAATTCGTCCTCCATGTATATACATGATATCATGAAAGACAAAATCCTCAATAATTTCAAAATAATCCCAAATTGGTTCCATGTATAAGAATTTTAAAAGACCACATATACAAATTTTGACAAGCAAGTAAATATTGTCATCAAAATTTGTTACATATATGCACTTATACAACCAAATTGAATTTAAACAAGATAATCTTTATATATGAATAAATCATCATAAAAATACTATCTTGTTTAACATACCCCCTTTAACAAAAGTGGATATATACCAATTATATGACATTGAAATTATTAAAAATATTGATATTAAATTTTGTACATGCAAGGACAAAGGAATTTAATCCACCAAATAAAATAATAACCATTATTCCACCATGAAAGTTAACAATAATTGCACTTGGCAATATGCTTTTACAAATTCCATGTAAACTATAAATCCATTATGAAAAACAACAAACAATATGCATCATTCAACATGAATTTTAAAACTTATTAAATAACAAGTAAAAATTCAAAGCAAATAACAGGAAAATTCTTACTTGAAATTTCTTCATCCATGAAGTACCTTTTAACAATTAGCTTTATACTTCAAGTCATCACAATATTGATGATTCCTTGCAACCGAACATCTCCATCTTGTAAACTTCAAAGTGAACCTTTTTTTCCAACGCCAAATCTTAGAGGGTAGACGTATTTTTAAAAACTCGATTAGAATCTTGTTAGAACTTAGTCGTGGAAATGTATGATGTAACCCTCCAAGGCGTGGAATCTACACTTTCCTTCTAATCGAATTCACCCCTTAGATCACCGGGTTACCACGAACGATTAGTGAGATACATTGGAGAAAAGAACCCTATACTCTATGTGATCTCATGAGTATAGAAACAAAAGGACTTGTGTTTATTTGTGTTTAAACACACTTAGTAAAATTAGTTAGATATTACCAATTGCTAACAAGTTGTAGTGAGTATAAGAATTTCAGAATTTCTTGTAAATCTTGTGATTTACAATGAACAAATACATGCCTATTTATAGGCACATAAGGAACTCCGAAAATTCTGAGTTTATTCCACACATTAAACCAATTCAATTTCAGAAATTAAGTTTGGCTTGAATCATGGAATGAAGTAAAGATTATTCCATCAACAATGCAAGCCCTTAATCTCCATATTAAATCTGGTCTAATCCCCATTTATATCAGTATTGAAGCTCAATAGACAAGCTTAAATATGAAAAGGAATCTTAGGAAAAGAATCCAAGAATTCGAACAACCATTCGAATTTTCCAGAGACACAGTCACGGGGTGCGACGACCCGTCGCGGGGTGCGAGATATCCCTCGCGGGGTGCGACCACTAAACAAAATTTGTCTAGATTTTTCCAGTAGGTTTTTCGTAGGGTGCGACACTGGGCAGTATTTCCCAAGATTTCCAGCAAGATTTCGCGGGGTGCGAAATGCTCTCTGCCTCTTGGTTTTTTTACCTAGCCTACTTAACTATTATCCAATGCCTTAGCCCATTTATTCACTAGCTTTCTATGCACGCTTTGCGTGCGATAATATTTTAAATACATCTATTAATCTGTCTAAACAAACTTTATATAATCAAAAAAATGTTTTCCCTTTCGTTCGGTCATCCCACAATAATGAACAAAAGAAGAGTTTTATTTACCATATTCTATTGGCTACCGAATTTCTACGATAATCATAATGTAAAATTTGTATTTGTGAAATATATCAATATGGATGTCTATTTATAGAGAATTTTAAACTATTAATTTTGATATTTTTGTTTTATTTTTTCGAATTTTATATTTTGTACTATTTTCATTTAAAAATTGTAATAACTTTCCTTAATAATTAATGGGTGGTACAAATTAAGATTTTAGAAAGTATTGAAGGGTAAGATGGACATTTCGAGGGGGGACACCATGGCTCCCCCCTTGGCTTATATAATAGAGATAAATGTTCCAAAAATAGTAGCCCTACCACACGTGTTGTAATACCCCGAAATTTTGGGCCAGAAAATTTCGCGGTTATTAGCTTAATTTATTTAAATCCAGGTCCAAAGGCCATTTAATTTGGACTGCTTCCATTTCTAGTCCAATCTTTTTTCCTCAAAATTGGGCCAAAGACCCAATTTTCTTTTTTTTCTTTTCTTTCTTTCCTTTGGCCGGCCCTCTTGGTAACATTAGGGTTTGTTTTGTTTTTTTTTATAAATAGAACCTACTCTTTTCATTTGGGTTCCTATTTTTCTAATTGTACACTTAAACCCTAAAAAAATATTTCTCCCCTCTTTTCCTTTCAAAAAGTCGAACAACACAAAAAAATTCACCAAGTAGTGAATTCTTTTTGTGCCTTGGATAATCTAGCGATTCGACGTAACTTTGCTTTCTCTTTTAATTTTGGGTTAGTTAATCACATAGTTAATTAGGATTTGATCATGAAAATTATTAGGATTTATGTCATGTTTTGCTTAGTGAATGTCGAACTACATGATGAATTTATCCATGTATCTTTCTTGATTAATTTGATGTATTTCTCGAAATCTTTAATTGTTGAATAATTAATTGTATGAATTTATTTATTAATCAAATCTCGTTATTTCTTAATGAATTTTTCGTGGCAGTTTCTTTACTGTTTGATTATTAATCATGATTTATTTCGTGGCAAAATTCGTCCTTTTATTGCTTATAAAAATTTAATCTTTTAAACCGGTAAAACTGTCCAGATTTAGTTTACGAATTTATTAATATACTTAATCAAAACTTATGGCTACGAAATTTTAGGTGGAAGTTAGTAATAGCGTTTTACAGCTTTTGTTAAAGTTTCGTAATTTTTAAAGATCGTTTGATATGGCAGAAAAATCCGAAACTGATCTCAGCCTAATCTGATTTGTTAGTTACAAAATCTCTTAAAAATAGTAAATGACATTATTTTTGGACGAAAATTATGCACGTTAAAACTTGAACCTATATTTAACTTCCATTAAAATTTCCAGATTAATAGAGACCTTTAAAGGGTCGTTCTTAATTTAATTCTTTAAAAATCAGATTGTGTAAAATAGTGTAATTAAATTATCAAAACAAGTTATTTCGAATTCTTGGAAGAAGATTAAATCTTGTTTTGCTCTTTGAATGTGTCGAGTGGTTTGAAGAATAAAAAGATGATTTTTGATCTTGTTTTGTATTCAGTCTTGATGATTTTATGTTAAAAAACATGATTTTTATTATTGTTGTTTGGTTAATTAATTGAATCTTGTTGATTGTAGTTATTTAAATTAATTGATAAAATTGGTGTTCTTGAGTGAAAAATGTCGAGTGAACAAAGGAATAAAAAAAAATGGAATTTTTATCATGTTTTAAGTAATTTTAGTGATTAATTGATTAATTAAAATAATTTATGAATTTATTTAATTAAAGTTGTTTAATTAGAAAATGTCGAGTGGCCTAAAAGTATTTAGTCAATTTTAGTTTAATTTTGACTTATAATATTTTAGGAATAATTAATATTATTTACTATAAAAGTTACAATTAAAGGGATTATCAGGGATAAGTTGTAACATGAAGGGATAGATAGTAATATTGTTATTATTATTACACGAGTATTATTATTAATAATATTAATATTACGATTATTATTAGTATTATTATTAATATTAGGAATCAGTAGGGATAAGATATAAAAGGTACAATAAGATATTAATAGGGAAAGAAAGGAAACAGAGTAGGAGGATTACGAATCGTTTCGATCTCTGGCTAGGAAAGACTTGGTATTTAAGGTGGCCAATATACGTGCCGCACCTCTCTTTCCTGGGACTTCGAACGGTTCATTTCCGAATACGGTCACCTAGTATTTCCCGATATAAGATAAGATATAAGATTTGAAAGATATAAGATAAGATAAGGACGCCCACCTGATGACCCGAGTAGTCAGACTGGGTTAAGTCGAAGCCACTGCTCAATGGGACGAACACACGAGTTCCCCCGAGTAGTTCTGGGTCTTAGGATATGTAGTCGTCTAGTAGTAGTACACGAGCTGCTATTAGGGGTTATGGCCATAGCTTAGGCTTAGTGGTGAAACACGAGATCCACTACGGGTTGAGTACACGAGCTCACCCCGGCATGTTCTAGGAAAGTTGTGGTGAAACACGGGATCCACAACGAGTTATAGTGACCGGTCCATTGAAAGATGAAATGATAAGATATGAAATGAACGATATGAGATGTTAAGATGATTCATACGATATAAGATAAGATATTATGAAGTGGTCACCCCACCGACGATGCACGTTTCGTTACCGGGGTTAAGTCTTTTCCACCGACCTGCCGAGGCTTTCTGGTCGGTTTACTGATTCTAGTTTGTGTTGTCGTCCGAATTAGTGGCACATGAGTCGTTAATTCGGGAGTGAGGGTCCCACTTAGACTTTGGGGAAGACACATGAGTCTGACCCGGCATATTCTAGGAAAGTTGGGGTGCACACGAGATCCCCTACTAGCATGTTGACTCGACCATGGATTAAGCAAAGGTAAGATAAGATGTTATGTTATGTTTATGTTATGTTATGATATGACAAGATAAGATACTTATGTTATTATACGAAGATAAGATATGATATGATATGAAGTTAGGGTAAGATGATATGATATAAGCTAAGGTAAAGATAATATGAAAGTACGATATGTTATGAAAGTTACGATAAGTTATAGGTTATGTTATGATGTGATATAAGTTATAATAACATAAGTATATGTATTGAGAATGGTATAAGTCTTCCGTTGTGTATTTCTGTATTGTGTATGTGCGTATGGAATCATGTATGTATGCGTGTATGTACGCATGTATGTATGTATGGTAAGTGTATGTTTGTACGTATTCCTAACCGTATTTTGCAGGTATGATTATATGTATAGTATACGTACATTATACGTAGATTCTACGTATTCTAACCGTATTTCTGCAGGTATTTTTATACGTATTTTGTACGTATTTGTATACGTATTTTTGTACGTATTTTATACGTACCCCGGATTGACTTCTGTAAAGCATGTTGACGAAGAGGTTTTTTTCGTTCTCTAAGACAAATAAAACCCCCGTTATAGTAAGAGTGGGGGTTATCGAACACAGGGAACATGGTTGACATCATCGAACATTTCATCTGTTTTTTTGTTGAGCTAATGCTTTCATTTTATTCAACATGAAGAACAAAGAGAGGGGGTGGTTTGGTGAAACTAAGCTAAAACAGAAATTAAATAAGGAAAATTAAAATTGGTTCAGTGGAAATATGCTCAAAACAGGTTTACTTATTGAACCACTTCAACTCTACTCAACTACTTGACCAAATCTCGTTAAGGATCGCATCCTTAGTTTTCCTTTAGTTTAGTTAGACAAGATAAATCGTAAATTACCTAACCCTAATTGTTCAAAGAATACGCAGTGAACAAAAGCATTAAGAAATAGAAAACCGAAAAGAATTAATTGTTGTTTGGCCGAACTCCAGTTAACTTGTCTAATTTTTCAACTTCAATCAAACCAAGCTTTAGCTTTACTAAGTGAACCCCTCGGTAAAGTGTCAATTTTACTAAGTTGCAAATTGTCAATTTTGCTAAGTTCAAAAAGTGAAGACTAAGTTGAATTTAAGGGAACTTGGTTGCTTCATAGATTTAAGGTTACCAAGAATACGCTTGCATTTCCAAAATTCAGCTTTAGACCATCAACTTTCATTAACTAGGTGATCACCTAATTAAGGTAAGTTTAAGATCATAGAATTAGACCAAAATTAGACAATAATTAAGTAAAAGAGTGTGGAAGAAGTGATTCTTATTTAAATATTGTTAATAGCATTCTTCCACTTTTCCATAGAAGAAATACATCCTCAAGTGAAGATGTGAAAAACAAAAGAAAGAAGAACAAGAAGAAGAAAATGAGAAGAAATTAATATTATAGATGAATGATCTTAGTGATCAAGCATGTCTTTACATTTGCCTCATTTTCCTCTATTTATAATACAAAGGTAGGAAGCAAAAGATGATACTCCTTGCTAAGATATTTTACAAAAATTATTAAAGGAGCATCATTACTATGTAAGAGGAAGCAAAGTTAAAGACAATAAGCTAGGAGCAAGTGGAAGAAAAAGCAATAAAGCTAAGGTTCAAGTGGATTGAATTCGGCCAAACAGACACACAGGGCGCTGGCAGCGTCTTGGAGGGCGCTGGAATCGCCTTTTGAAAGGACTTCACTGCATTAAGGGCGCTGGCAGCGCCCTATAAGGCGCGGGGCGCGCCCCTGTAGACTGCACACACAGTTCGTACTAAAACGGCAATAACTCTCTCGTTCCTTGGCGAAAATAGGCATATGACCTACCTTTGGAAAGCTCTTGAAGAGATCTACAACCACCAATTTGAATCACTTCAATATCATTTCTAGATCAGAAGATATTAGCGTTTGAATTTGGTCCTGCTGCATTTTGATGTACAAAAACCTTGCTTTCACTTGTTCTGTATTTAGGCCAAAAGTTGCAAGTTAATCTAGTTTAGAACATAAACTCTAAACTTCACCTAAAGCTCAAAGTAATGTAAACACTAAGGAGAATGACCTAAATTACAAAAACAAAGCATTAAAAACAAACTAAAAACATGGTATAACTTGGGCTCATCACATGTATTAGGTTTTCGTATGATTTTCATGCGATATTCTATGATATTATGTGTTTAGCGGTCCCTCGATTAAACGGGACAGCCTAGTTACTCGCCACTGACGGTGGACCCCCCCTCAGTTTCAGGTGACGATGCTGCAGCTTAGAACGGGCTTCCGATGGTTGGGCTTAAGCGTGGCAGAGTTTTAGCTTTACCTTAGAGTTTCCTAGATGTTTTAAGACAGTTTTACTTTATTTATTCGTTTATGATCCCGGCATGTTGGGACAGTTTTTAGGACAACTTATGTAATTGCTTTTATTTTGAGAATATTAGACTTTGGATATAGTTTTATTTATTTAATTCAATAAAGGTAGTTTAATTTAATTAATTAATTTAATATTTAGTTTAAATAGTTTTGGTAATGATCCGTTTATCGATTTCCCTTCGTAAATCGACATGTCCAAAAGTCGGGTCGTTACACGTGTCACAAGACGAGATAGACGGTAGCGGCAACGACGCACAAGGGGAGTCCCATTTCTAGCTTACTAACCATTAACAAGTAAACTTTCATATATAATTGTGAATGCCCATACTAGTCTTTCAATGTGGGGCATAAAGAACACCATATATAAAAGTGATAAACCAAAGCTAAGCTGTGACGACCCGACTCGCTTAAACCGGCGCGGAAGAAATCGGCGAGTCGAATTGTCGATCTAACAAACAAACTTACTTAATATTTAAAACAAACCTCAAAATTATTATTACTAACTCCCAAAAGTACAACACCCACAAGTTTGTACAATACTAAACCCAAAGTAATCAATACTAAAAAGTAACTCCAAATACTATCAGAGTTAGAATATACAGAATACATATACTAAACGTTCAAACTAGAAACAAAATACAATCTAAGAAAATAAATATTATCAAAATCTTTAACTCTTTAATCAATCTTTATCGATTCTTTAACTTTCTTTAAACATTTCTTTGACTTTCTTTAGAAAACTTTACTAAACTTTAATAAACTTTAAATAAAACTTTAATAAACTTCACACTTAAAGATTACATGACTTACTTCAAGATTTCAAGACTCAACCAAGAACTCATCAAGACTATCAAGAACTCATCAAGAACTCAACAAGAAACCCAAGTACACGCATGACACACGAAAACCCTCATCATTATAATCATCAAAACATGAATCAAAACTTCACATAAATCATATATAAACATGATCAAACTTAAGACTAACATAGGACATCATAACATGCATGAAAACTTAAAAATCATCATAAAAAGAACACCCAAATCAGCCCTATAATTCACGCATGAAATGGCCAATAATCATCAACAATTCATCCTAACATGATCATTTAATCAACCCTATAACTATAGTATACAAATTATGGTAGAAAAGCATGTTACCTTAATTACTTGAATGCAAAAACGATAGCAAAACTTGCTGCCCGGAATACCCAAAATCACACGGCCCAACCACGCACAACACGGCACCACCACGTCTGGACACACGCACACGGCACGGCTGCACGGCACGAACACACAGCACCACCTCTTGCACGGCCCGGTTGCACGCCACCACCGCACGGCCTTCCACACGGCTTCACACGGACCACCATTTGAACACGAACCCAATCGAACAAACCCCAAAACTAAACCCAACTGGAAGTCTTGATCAATTGAAATGGAGATTGTTGTGTTTTTAGTCACTTAAAGATCAATAGTAGTTTAATCTTTAAGTTTTGGAATTGGATGAATGATGAACAAAAGATTGTGGAGATGTGCCAAAAATGGCGTGTGGAAATAGGGAGAAACGGAGAGTGTGTTTGGCTCTTGAATTGATGAGCAAAGTGTTTAGGATGGCAAAATGAATCATAAGCCTTGCAACCTCTTCTATTTATAGAAGTGGTTAAGATGTGAACATGAAGCAAGTGGCAAAATTAGGCCACTAAGCATGAGGGGCGGCCGGTTTTACAAGCTTAATATGGGCTCTGGTGATCAATTGGGCTAATTGCACTCATGCATGACTAATCATGCCTAATTTGCATTTGGCCCAAAAATTAATTAACTAATTAGAAAATTAAATATTAAAATTCTAATTAATTAAATTAATAATAAAACAACCATTCATAAAATAAAATAGAAATAATTGAAATTATTCAAATAAAATAAAAATAAATAGTCCAAATAAATTTGGACCATACATAAAATAACATAAATACACAAATAAATCAAAGTAGAAAATACCAATAAACTGGGTCGTTACATAAGCTGTCAATGTGAGATAAGGAATCATGGAGGGAGAACTAAGATTTATCAGACCTAAACTTATCTTAACTGAATTTATCAGACCCGATTTAACTGATTAGGGCTTATTAGACCGTATTGGAACTTAGTAGAACTTATTATACCTTATTGAAACTTATTAGACCTGATTGAAACTTATTAGAATTTATTAGACCTTATTGGAACTTTTTAAACCTTATTGAAAATAATAAAAATAATAATAATAATAATAAAAATAATCCACAAAAAAAGCAATGTTCTATACATTTGAACATATGCTCTTTTTTTATTTTGAATTACGTTTTACAATAAAATTAATTTAATGATCTATCATTCTTATTTTATAATATAAAAAAAAATTAATTGAATATAACTCTGTGTGAGTTTTTCTAAATCAAATTATAAACTAAGAATGATATTATAAAATTGATTTATGTTGTGAGGATGGGTTGTGTTCGAATCTGTGAGGGTGAGTTGGTTTCGAATTTGTGAGGGTTGTCGATTTGTTCTAAGCTGTTTAACTTGCATACTTACATTTAATTTTGACTGTCTTAGAAATGGCTTGGTGGGAAGGAGTTAGAAAAGATATGAAGCAGTTGGAGTTAGAAAAGATATGAAGCAGTTGGATTTATAAGAGATTGAGGCTCTTGACCGTGTGGGGTGGAGCAGGAAAATCTATGTGGACGACCTCTCGAAATAATCACTTTGGTTCATGTAGCCAACCCCGCTTATGGGAATAAGGCTTTGATTGATTGATTAATTTTATTAATTTTATTTAATCAATAATTAAAAAATAAACCTAAACTTAATTGGAAATTATTAGACCTTATTAGCCCTGATTAGAACTTATTAGACCAGATTAGAACTTATTAGACCAGAATGGAACTTATTAGAACGTATATGAACTTATCTAACTTATTAAAGTTGAAACTTATTTTTTTAAAGTGAATCAGACGCACCATAAATATAACATTTAAAAATGATCTCAACCCACTTGGAGTACGATATAGTAGACTTCAAACTGCACTAAACAACACCGCACTAATTATTTTTAAAATTAACGCACACATTTGTCAAAAATAAATATGGAATAGTAAAAGATTATAAACCAAGAATGGGTCTCCAGTATAACCTGCCACACATGAATCAACTGTGTGGTCGCGCATTGATCGAGCAGTAAATTTTATTCTC
The DNA here is from genome assembly GCA_951394345.1 of Salicornia ramosissima. NCBI lineage: Eukaryota > Viridiplantae > Streptophyta > Magnoliopsida > Caryophyllales > Amaranthaceae > Salicornia > Salicornia ramosissima. The sequence continues at coordinate 42,631,306 of OX596233.1, read as the reverse complement.
AATTGTGAAGCTCTTTTAAGGCTTCATCCAATCAAAGGAGGAAAGAGAAAATATTTTTTTTTATATATTTTTAAATGCATATATTACAAAAATTATAATTCTAAAAAGAAAAATAAAAACATCAATATTCATATTTTTAAATTCTCTACAAATGGAGACCTATATTGATATAGTTTTATAATATTAAATTTTTTGTCCATTCAAAACACTAGTAAGCCATACAAAACACCAAAGTAACCCCTACTAAACACTAAATTGATACAAACTCTTACATGAGTATACAGTTGGCCACATTGTAAACTATAACCTCACTACTAGAGATGGCAGTCAGACCCAGACTCGGTCCAGATTCGTTTTTGCAGATCTGGATCCTTGAAATTTGGACCCATGCGGATTTGGGTCGGGTCCGGGTCCATCCTGAAAAAATGGATCCGGGTCCGGGTCTAGATATGAGACCTGGACCCAGACCCGTAGACCCGTTATATACATATAATTGAGGAGTAATTCATAAGTTGTTGTCTACTCCGTAACATTCTTATGTCACAAGCTCAATCTCTTAAAAAAAAAATATTTTTTAAAATTAATTTTATGTTGCTATTGTAACATTAAATTTGTAAGACATGTAATTTATGAATTAATTCTTTTAAGACATGTAATTTACGAATTAATGGTTTTAAGACATGTAAGACATTTAGTTAATGTTATTTATATTCTTAAATTTTAGAAATTTTGTATTTATTAAGAAAATACGGTGGACCCATTTCGGACCCGTTTTGGACCCGGACCTATTGGATCCAATGGATCTGGATCTGGATCCATGCATTCCAGACCCGACGGATCCGGGTCGGATCTGGGTCCATCCTTTGAAAACGGATCTGCATCCGGGTCCACATAGACCCGCTCCAGATCCGACCCATTGCCATCACTACTCACTACTGACTTGCATGTAGTAACCCAATAATCCACTCTTAGTAATTCCACTCACTCGGAGTTAGTAATCCCTCTAAACCAACTAGTAACCCATTGACTCACATTTGATAACCCCATGACTCATACTTAGTTTCCCCACTAACTCGGACTTAGTAATCCCACTGACTCGGACTTAGTAATCCCACTGACTCGGACTTAGTAATCCCACTGACTCCGATTTAGTAATCCATTGACTCACTCTTAGTAACCCCACTGTAACGACCCGACTTTTTAGCGACGACGTTATTAGTGATAACGTCGTGAACAGGCAGTTACCAATCAACTTAAATACAATAGAACTAAAACTCGTGGAATTAATACTTATCATTAATAATAATGGAATCCCGATTACAAAAGGTTAATTAAACTAGAAATCTGGTCCTAAAAACTGAAATAAAAACCTATTGCAAAAGCAGGAAATAATAATAGGGGCCTAGATGCTCATCAACCCATCCTGCTACTAGCTTCTAGCCAGACATAAGCCCACTTATGCGACTGCATCATCACCTGAAATGGGGGGGGGGATCCACCATCAGTGGCGAGTAACTAGGATGTCCCGCTTAAATGAGGGATCGCTAACCATATAATAGCATAGGATCAACCAAGGAAAATCATATAGAACATATGGAAATACGTACAAAAATACTTACGAAATACGTACAAAAATACGTATAAAATACCTGTAAAATACAGTTAGGATACATACAAAATACGTGTACAATACAGGTACAAAATACGTACATCATACAAATACATATACGTATGACATACAAACATAACTACGTACAACATACAATTACAAGTACGTACCACATACATATATAAATACGTACAACATACAATACCAGAAGTACACAGCGGAAGACTTAAACTACAACCTAATACGTATACATATATACGAAATCATACAATACCTACATACGACAGCAACCTTTCATGAAATGCATATCTTATAATATCATATCAAATACTCTTCAGTAAATACGTGTCTTATCATACCATATCATTTCATTTCATAACATAAATATCTTATCTTATCATATTCAAATCATAATATTGGACCGGTCTTTATAGCTCGTTGTGGATCCCGTGTGCACCACAACTTTCCTAAAACATGCCGGGGTGAACTCGTGTATTCATCCCGTAGCCCTCCTTTGCAAGGACTAAGCCTAAGCTATGGCCATAACCCCTAAATAGTAGCTCGTGTACTACTACTTAGACGACTACATATTCTAGAATCAAGAACTGCGCAGATACCGCAGTCTGGCAGTGGTAACGACTTAACCCGATTGATGACTCGTGTATCACCAAAGGGGCGTCCGTAATACATACTATCTTTTCTAAAGGCCATCGTGAGACCACTATTTCTTTTAAGTCTTTTCTAAAGGCCATCTTGAGACCACTAATTATTGTTATATTGGTGCTCATACCGGCCGTCAATTCCTTAATACCCGGTAGAGTATACCAAAATTGGAAGTACTAGGTGACCGTAATTGGAACCGAGATGTTCGAAGTCCCAGGAAAGAGAGGTGCGGCACGTACATTGGCCATCTTAAATATCAAGTCTTTCCTAGCCAGAGCTCGAAACAATTCAATGTCCTTTTACTCTGTTTCCTTTCCTTCATTATTATTATATTATTATACTTTCCCTTCCTATTGCAACTTATCCCTACTGACTCCTTTAATTATAATAATAATAATAATAATAATAATAATAATAATAATAATAATAATAATAATAATAATAATAATAATAACAACAATAATTCCTAAAATTATTCTAATGTTATTATAAGTCAAAAGTTAAACTAAAACTGATCCTAACTTAATAGGGACATTCGACAATTCTAATAACAAAATAATAATTAAAATAAATTCATTAAATAATCATATAACAATTAAATAAATCATTTAAATATTCAATTAATCATAAAAACAATTTAATTCAAGAACTTATTCACTTAGTAAAAATTAAATCAAGAAAGTCATAAAGAATCATAATCTGAACAAGGGATTCGACAAGATATACTTTAAAAGTGTCTTAATAATTTAATCACACTATTTTACACAATCTGATTTTAAAGAATTAAATTAAGAACAACCGTTTAAAGGTCTCGAATAATCTGGAAATTTTAATGGAAGTTAAATATGGGTTCAAGGTTTAATGTTTATAAATTTCGTCCAAAAATAACGTCATTTACTATTTTTAAGGGATTTTATAACTAACAAATCAGATTAGGCTGTAATCAGTTTCCGATTTTTCTGCCATAGAAAACGAACTTTAAAAATTACGAAAATTTAACACAAGCTGTAAAACACTATTAGTGACTTCCACCTACATTTTTGTAGCCATACGAATTGATTAATTATCTTGATAAATTCGTAAACTAAATCTGGACAGTTTCACCGGTTTGAAAGATTCAATTATTATAAGCAAGAAAAGGACGAATTTTTCCACGAGATAAATCTTGATTAATAATCAAACAGTAAGGAAACTCCCTAAAATCATTCAAAGTGACTCGACACCTTAGAACAACAAGAACAAAATAATTCCTTTTAATTTAAGACTTTAATATAACAATTAAACATCAAAGAACAACAAATTAATTCAAGAAAATAACACAAAAATCATCAAATTCATCATGCTCATACTCGACACACATAGGATAGTTAAAGAACAATAATTCAATAATTTTATACAATCATACATCATAATTATACAATTAAATAAGTTAATACATGCATATAATTAATAAAACAATTAAAGATTACATAAAGATTACATAAAGAATTCAAGAAAACCACATCATATTATTCATCATACATCACACGAAAATCCTAGGTGATCATGATACTAATCCCTAACAATTTTCATGATTTAATCCTATTCTATTATATAATTAGCTAAACCAAATTCAAGAGGAAAAGTCTAGTTACCTGAATCGCAATAAAATCCAAGAAAAATTTCCCCTTTTGGAAATGAAATTACACGGCCAAACAAGAGCAATTATTAGAGTTTTTGAGTTTTTTGTAGTATGGAAGAGTATCTAAAAGAATTAGGTTAGAAGCTTGTTCCCTATTTATAATATAAGGAACAAAGAAACAAAATAAATAATAATAAAAAAAAAACAACATAAGGGGGGTCGTGAATTTGGAGAGGGAGTAGGGTGTTTGGGCTCATTTGATAGACCTAGTATAAGGTAAGTATAAATAGGGTTAGTTGAGTGTAATTAGGTAGACCCAGTAAGGAAGTTAGACTAGGTTTTACTAATTCAAATTGTTTTAAAAATACTATTAATTAAATAAAAATTACTTAATTAATAATAAATTAGGAAGGAAAATTAATCCTAGCCCATACATAAGGGCCGGCCAAGAGGATCAAAGGAATTGGGTCAACGGCCCAATTTCAGGACAAGCTGAGAGACATAAGATTAAACAGTCCAAATATTCGGGCCTTTTGGACTTAGAATAGACAAATAATATTAATAACCCGCGAAATTTTCTGGCCCTAAATTTCGGGGTATTACACCCACTGACTCAGCCCTAGTAACCCACTTACTCGAAGTTAGTAACCCACTTACTCAAAGTTAGTAACCCCACTTACTCAAAGTTAGTAACCCCACTTACTCAATGTTAGTAACCATTCTAAACCATAATACTAACCCTACTGACCTACACTTGGTAATCTCATTGACTCACTCTTAGTAACCTCACTCATTTAAAGTTAGTAACCCCTCTCATTCGGAGTTAATAACCCCGTTGACTCAAAGTTAGTAACCCCTCTATATCATAATTGTAACCTTGTTTGCTTGCATTTAGTAACCCCACTAACTCACTCTTAGTAACCCCTCTAAATTATAATACTACCCCCCTCCCACTAAATCACACTTAGTAACCCCCCACTAACTCAGACTTAGTAACCATACTGACTCACATTTGGTAACACCATTGATGCAGGCCTAGTAACCCCAGTGACTCATAGTTAGTAACTCCACCTATTCACACTTGGTAGCCACACTAACTTGGGTCTAGTAACCCCACTGACTCGTAATTGTTAGTATAACCCTTCAACCCCTCCCCCCCCCCCCTCTTTTTTTGTTTTTTTGCAACATTCTGACTTTTACCACTGTTTATTGGGCAACTTTGATTTTCTCTAATTTTATACATATAAGAAAAAATATATAGTCAAGTGGTGACTCTTTTGATTTGGCTCGATGTATACTTTTTAAATATAACTTTTATAATTAGTATATGTATTTAAAGTTATGTAATAAATAAATGTAATAAATAATTTTTAAATATAAAGTTATGTGTTGAGAGATGTGAAAGGACAGATGTTCAAAAAAAAAAAAAAGACTGACTAAGGGAGTATGTAATAAATAAACATATAAATGAAGGATTCAAAATCCTCTTGCAAATTGAGGTCGTGAGATTGAAAATCTTAGCTTTAATCTTGAACATGCTTCTCCAAGAGGGGCTTAATATTGACAAAAGGGTTTTGCTATTCATTGCCCTAAGGGCAATGCATAAGAATTAACAAATGCATTAAAAGTTGAAATTTACATTTAATATGTGTAAAAAATTCATTGAAAAGTGAAATAAATATATTTTATTTATTTATTATATGAAAATATTACATAGAAAATTGAAATATGTATTTTATATATGAAAATAATTTCACATTTCAATGGAAAATTTTCATATAATCATTGTGTAAAACAAGTTTCAATGAGTTTTTCACATTAATTAATGCATTTGTTAATTCTTATGCATTACGCTTAGGGCAAATAATAGCAAAATCCTTGACAAAAATATTATTAAAATGACATAAAAATTTATTGCTAAAACTTCAGGATTATAATCAAACACATGGTGGGCATTAACATCATGTTGTTCCCCTCCAATCTCAATTACTCTTCAATGGAGGTTTTCCCATTCCATCATCTCCTATTTCACTATCTCGTAGTTTTTTTAAAAGGCCAGTTCTAATATGCTTCTGTGCAATTCTTCTCATTTTGGGTTTTCTCTTGGAGAAAAATTTCAGTGTTAGCAAATTTTAAGATTTCATCCGCTCTACCTCCTTCTGCAATGGTGGCAGTGGTTACTTCATCGCTGGTGGTTGATTTTGTGTGCCGAAAGTTGCTTCATTAGCTGTATTGATGATTATGCTAGGATGATCGTTTGTGGGTTTGGAAAAGTACGTAAAAGGATGAGAGAGGGAATTTGGGCCAGCCACACCATAAACTTAGATGTGGCTGGCCATATAAGAATTATTTATAAACCAAATAAGAAAACCTTTTTTTGACCGTTATGTTATAGCGTTATCCTTCCATGTTGGACCCACATGAATATCTTCAATTCTTCATATAAATTTCGAGGGAATACAATTTACAATACAGTGATCATTAATAAATACGTAGTATCACGCTAGTCGCTTACCCCAACGTCTCCGAAGTCCGAACTCGACGCCGCCGCTCTCCATGTGGGCAATCCAATTCTACATTATTTTCTTACCCCTGTAAACAGTGTTCATCATCAATGGCGGAATTTTATCTTGTTTATTTGGCATCAAAAGGTGCGACATTTCTCTCATTTCTATGCAAAATCTGTCTCGCAACTCGGTGCAGAATGATGGGTCGGTTCTGTTTCTTGATTGCTCTATGTTCTTTTTTCCAGTTTTATAAGAGGGCGGTTTTCCAGGCAATAGTTTTTACTCTTTTCTTAATGGACTGTGTATCAAGTTTGAAGCTTCTATTGACTAAATACAATGATTTTGGATGTGGGTTTTTTATTATTGGGTGTTTTTCCAAGCATTTCAATGTTTTATTTCTATTCTTTATGTTGATTTTAGGGTTTGTCTACTTGCAAAATATTGGGGTTTATTACAAATTTAGGGGTAAATCAAGTGAGGAGAGAAAAGGGTTTTCATTAACATGTTACAGTAATGATGGTATGGGTGCTGTAGAAAATCTGACTTTTGAGAATGGGACCACAAAAATGTCAAGGGCATTGGGGAAAAAACGGTGTGGGGACCAAAAGTTGGAGGAAATCGATGAAATTGTGAGTTCAAATTGCGGGTTTCATGACAGAGTTGCTGGAAATGGAGAAATGGAAGAATGCAAGGAATGTTGTCACGAAGACCAAGTGTTCGATGTAATTGCTCTGAGAAACATGGTGAAGGTTCAAAGGCAAAGGGCTAATACTGCTCACTCTGAGCTTGAGAAGGAGAGAATGGCGGCTTCATCTTCAGTTGATGAAGCAATGGCTATGATCTTGCGTCTTCAGAATGAGAAGAGTGTTCTTCAAATGCAGGTTAATCAGTTGCAGAGAGCTTCTGAAGATAAGCATTCATATGATCAAGAGGCTATTCAATCACTTCAATGGATTATAATGAAGCATGAATCTGAAAGGAGCATATTGGAGGATCAATTGAGGATATGTAGGGAGAAGATAAAGTTGTTTGTCAAGGGTGAAGAATGGGATCAATTTGATGGTATTTGTCCAACTCCAAGTGCTTCTCATTCTTCATTTGGGAGTAGGGTAGAGGATTTGCCTATTGGATTGTTTGATTTCGAATCGTCGCCATTGTAAGTTCTGATGTCTGATCTTTTGATTTTGTTGCTAAAATTGCTAATTGTAGTTGGAGTCTCATGGAAAGATTTTGATTAGCAAAGGTCTCTGTAACTCTGTAAGTATGCTTACACACTTATATCATGGGTTTACCACTTTACCCCCCTCTTGTAAGAGCAATTGAAATAAAGTTCCACATTAAGGGTTTGATGAAATAAAGTTCCATATCTGGCTACTGTTACCAACAGCTTGATTTTGTAGAATCAAGTTTTTTTCCCTGCATTGCCCATGTTTAATTCCTGTTTGCACCATTCTTAAATTTTGGAAAATTTAAGCTCCAATCATACAGTCATGATTCATTCACTAACCGCCAGACAAAGGTCTCTATCTCCTATAGAACTCAAGGATATAGAAGTACTATCCTATAGAACGGATCTTGTTCAAGTAAGGTCGTTTAAATTTTCGAAAGTCAAGATCAATGTTGATTGAATTTTCTTGTTTCTGGATTATGATTAATTGTGCACTGTTTTGCTGCCCATCCCCATTTATCACTCAAAGGTTCAAAGGGCTAAGCAATGAATGGCGCTTCATTTCACTTTAGTGCCTTTGAAGAGGTTGCATCTTGTGGTAGGGCGTTTGGTGTCTCTTTAGAGAAATGAGTATAATTAGATTGATGCTATGTAATATTCTTTTAGGCCCTGTTTATTAGGGTGTAAAACATTTTCCTCTATTTTTAAATTTACATTGTTTACTTTTAAAGTAGTCTAAAACCAGTTTCCTAAAATATCTCTTACAATGATGGAAAACCATTTTCCCTTCAGAGTGAAGAAGATTTTTTTTCCTTTGCTTTTCCTTACCTTACCTTTCTTACTTTCCCTTTCAGTTTTCTTACGTGGTAGTAAGTAATCGAAAACTTATTTTTCAATTGTGTTTTCCATTGTAATTTGTTTTTCACGAAAATCTTTTCTATTGAAATGTTTTACGTTCAAGTAAACGGAGCCTTAATGAAGTTATAGCTATATCTTTCATTATTCATCTGCACCATTCCTTCCACTGAGGAGAAGCTGATTGCTAAGTAATTAGGCATTTTTGCTTAGATCTATCATTTGTCATCTTGCATCATTCCATGAGCATTTTGTGCTATCTGGTGGTTTGGTGCTTTAGCTCTTCTAAGGGTTACAAACTGAGAGAAAACAAGCTTCCTGTGTGTAGAGTATTGAGAAAGTCAGTTGAATTCTGATAAAAAAAGTTATCAAGAAGAGGTTTACTTGGACTGACAATGTTAATATCTGCCATCAAAGATTCATGATCTGGAACAGATGACTGTTGACGCAATTTTGGAGCTTTATCATCTGCTTGCTGCAAGTGAAACATCAAGGTACTAAGCAGTGTTAACCCCTTCACATAGAGGTGCTTATGAGACGAGACAACGAACTTGTGTAGAACTTGAAGCGATTAAGCTTGACTCGAGTCGAAATGCTAACAAGTTGAGTTGAGCAACTCAAAAACCCACGAGAAGCTCGAAAAGTTGATTATCAAATACTTTAATAGGAAAATGTTTAAAAGTAATAATACATTTATCTTCGAAATGCTACTTAGAAGAGACATATTCCAAGCTACTCAGAGTGTAACTTGGTCAACACTCGAGTCTGCCAAAACTCATCTCGTTTGAGTTCGATTCAACTTGAGCTCAACTTGAACGTAACGAGAAGAGTCAAGTCGAGCAACCCACTAACTCAAACTCGACTCACATCATAAGAACCGGACCTTCACAAATAAAGTGAAGATTATTCAGCACACAATCGATCGGACTTAACCAGATTGAGGGCAGTTCATATTGTTATTCATCTCTTTTTGAAGTTGTTTTTTCTTAATATAGCTGCTGCTGCATCTAATCATTTATTTTTTATTGTGCTATATTGTTTTTGCTAATTTTCGTTTTGGCTTATTGTCATGAAATCTCTAAGAAAACTATTTCTGCTCCTGTCCTGCATTGGTTTGAGTCATATGCTTGAATAGAGGAACGCTCTCTTTGGACTTAAGGACGGAAGTTGGAGTTCGAAGAAATTATGTTCCCAACAAATGGAATAATCTAGCTTTTTTTTTTTTTTTTTTTTTTGCAATAAGTTTGGGTTTAGTGGTTAATTGGTGTGATGGTGGTGGCCGGGTGGTGGTTGGGCTTCAAAATGAGGCTCACTTAGGGTCCGTTTACTTTGGTTTAAAACATTTTCGATATAAAATAATTTTCCATGAAAAACATTTTATGTTGGAAAACTCATTTTCATAGAAGTTTTCCATTGTTTACTTGCACGGAAAATTAGTTTTACTCCCAAATTTGGAGGAAAATGTTTCCAATAGAGTGTTAAATGAGTTTTCACCCAAAGTTTTACATTTTATTTTTTCACCCAAAGTAAACGATGTAAAATAGGAAAACTGTTTTTAGGGAAAACGTTTTTCGCTCTAGTAAATGGACCCAAATGCAAAACTAACCTTCTATGCACGCTTTGTGTGCGATGACATTTTAAATATATTTATTAATCTATCTAAATAAACTTTATATAATAATAATAAAAATAAATCCCTTTCATTCAATCATCCCACAACAATGAACAAAAGAAGAGTTTTATTTACCATATTCTATTGGCTATCGAATTTCTACAATAATCATAATGTAAAATTTTTATTTGTGAAAAATATCAATATGGATGTCTATTTATAGAGAATTTTAAACTATTAATTTTGAAATTTTTGTTTTATTTTTTCGAATTTTATATTTTGTACTATTTTCATTTTAAAAAGTTAAAAAATTGTAATAACTTTCCTTAATAATTAGTGGGTGATACAAATTGAGATTTTAGAAAGTATTGAGGAGTAAGATGGACATTTCAAGGGGAGACACCATGGCTCCTCTTGGTTTATATAATAGAGATTAGCGTTTTTGCAATTGGAATAAATTTTTAAAATTTTATGTGGTGGTTAAATTTGCCAAAAAATAAGATTTACATACAACATATTTTTAACAGAGGGCAACCTTTCAACTTTTGGTAAACAATAATCCAACCTTTAGATTATTAGCAAATAATTCAACCTTTGTATTTACTCTCCCAAAAATACACTACAACCTGCTACAACAGGTCACTAGCAGGTAAACCTCCCTTTTCATTTTAAATCAAAATTAAATTAGAAAATCTTTTTTTAAAAAAATCAAATTAAAATTTATGTTAAAAATACAATTTTTTTTCCTCTAACCCCATCGACCAGCCCAAAACAGCCACCCACTGCGACCATCACCCAACCTAGTCGTCATCCCCCGGCCGACCCCCCAACTGCCCAAACCTGAGCCACCCCATTCGAACCCCACCCAGTGAACCCCCCCACCCCAAATCGAACCCCCACCCCAATTTCCACTAAACCCCCCACCCCAAATCAAACCCCCACCCCAATTTGAACCCCTACTGCCCACCCCAATCTGAACCCTAATCCACCTCCAATTCGAACCCGCCCGCCCGCCCATTAAGTAATTCGAGACCCGCTCGTTAAGCCACCTCCCAAAGTCGAACCCCCCACCCCAATTCGAACCTACCAGCGAAAAAAAGAGAAAGAAGAGAAAGAGGTGACGATTGTGATGGGTCGTCGGTGATGGGATGACGATGGTGATGGGTCGCCGGTGATGGGGTGACGATGGTTATGGGTCGTCGGTGATGGGGTGGTGAGCGACGACGGATTTGTGGGTAGGTGAGAGAGAGTGAGATTGAAGAGAAGAGGAAGGGGTTACAGACTTATGATGGTTTGGGGTAGGAGAGAGAGTTAAGTTTTTATTTTTATTTTTATTTTTATTTTTTTTTATTTATGATTTTAAATTTTAATTTCATTATTTTCATTAAAAAAATTCTGATTTTTTTTAATTATTCAATATTTTATAAAGAGAACCAATGATAAGTTGTCAAGTGTCCACGTTTACCTGTTTACTTACTAGTAACCTGTTGTAGCAGGTTGTAGTTTATTTTTCGGAGAGTAAATACAAAGGTTGGATTATTTGCTAATAATCTAAAGATTGGATTATTCTTTACCAAAAGTTGAAAGGTTGGATTATTCAAAGCAAATAGTCCTTTTTTTAGGGGTGTTAAAAAGAGAATGGCTTTAGGGAAGGTTTTGGGGGTTGAATTAATATGAATTTTATATATCTGGTAAATCGGTTAGGTCGGTATCAGTCGGTCAATATCAGATTTTGGTTATTTTCAGGTCGATCATTTTTCGGTAACAGATCTAAATTCTTTGTTTATGACCCAAAGTTTTCGGTAACATGTCGATCGGTCAATCTATCGATTAACTTTGTGTTTAACATGAATTTTTTGTTGATGTTTCGCAAAAGTCAGGTTAACTATTTGGGCTTTAAGATTTGTAAATTAAATAATGTAACTAGGAATTTTTCATCAAAATACTTCATTCATTTCTTTCTATTGCAAAAATTGGTCTTATGCCTTATTTGCATTTATAACTTTGTCTAATATTTGTGATTTGTGCATAATGAAAAACATATTTAAGTGGGATTTTGTTGGATACTCTTATGGCCTAATATTATTTGCATGTATAGGACTATACATGGAAAATCGGTCAGTGAGGTCGATAACGAGTCAGTCGCTACTTTAAAATGGGTTTTCCGGTTTGGTCAAAAATATGTTTCTTTGAGTTTTATTTTATGTTCAGGTCGGTATTGGGTCAAGTTTATTTTTTTGCCACGTATAGAATTGTATTTAGGAAAATTTGCCAAAATAAATACCCAAATTTGTATTTGCGGCCCGTTTGGTAACCAGTCATAAACGATGGTTATGGGTAGAGATTGCGGGGGACCGGATTTGGAGCAGATCATGATGGATCCAAATCCGTTTTTCTGCCTAGATCCAGATCCGCTCCAGATCCGACAGATTCAAAGAATGAGGATCCAGATCCATATCATGCGGATCCGGATCTAAAACGGACCCTCTTATATTATACTTACTAATTGAGATAATTAAAATTTTTAATGCACTAAAATTGTCATTTCATCACATACACAATTAATATGTTAATTAAACCCACTACTAATTTAGTACTAACAAACTAACATCATTAACTTCCTAAAATCCATATATTACATAATCAGGGTAATGAATTATTTAGGCTTTGGAGTATTGGGCAATTGGGTCGTATAACTTATAAGACTATCATTAATTTAATATATGTTTTATTTAAAAAAACTGATATGGGGATCTTGCAGATCCTAATGCGGATTTATCAACAAGATCCATATTCAGATTAGCATTTCCACAGAGGATCTGTTTTAGATCTGGATCCGCGTGGATCCAAAATATAAAGATCCACATCCTCAAAAACGAATTTGGATCGGCAGATGGCAGATCCAAGATCCATTGCCATCTCTATTAGTTTTGGGAATGAATTTATAACTAAATTTGGAAGGGAAATCAAAATCTATTATCACTGTGGTGCTAGCTTAGCTTCAATTTATCTAATTTCCTTCACAAATAATCATTTCCATCAAATATGTGAAAGTGTTGGGTCAGACCGTCTAACCAAATAATTTGGTCAGACGACTGACCCAATTTTTCACAAAACAATATCATATTATCTCTTCGTTCTTCTTCTCCTTCAACCTCCAACCTTTCTTCTTCTTTCTCTCTTTACCAAAAATACTTTTTCTCCTTCAACCTCCAACCTCCAACCTCCAACCTCCAACAATGAATCCAGCATTGTTCTATTCCAGCATCCTCCATTTCATTCTAGCAATAGTCCTATTGAGACTCGTAGAAAACTAGAAATCATTAGGGCAAAGAGACATCAGTCTTTGTTTTTTCATGTAAGTTTAAATTTTGTCAAGTTCAATTCAAATTTTGTACATGTTACTTATGTTTTTGTCCTGATTAGTTATAATTTTTTTAGGTGAGTTGTAATTTTTTCCAGTCAATAACGATTTTGTCCAAATTAGTCTTTGTTTTTTTTTTTTTTTTTTTTTTTTTCCATATCACTACTTTTCAGAAAGGTTGGACTCGTTTAACACTAACATTACTGTCAAACGAGTCTGACACAATATCTTCTCTTAGATGTTTTGTAACAATTTATTGGCCAAATTTAATTTAAGGATTTTTTTGTTTACTAATAAACACCTAATGTTTTCAAATTTTTTTTAAAATAATTAATCTAATGGAATTTTTTAACTTTAATTGCCTAATGCTTACCTTTTCTTAAATTTTGGTACAAGTTAACCTCTCTGTTGTTAACTTTACCTTTTGCAAGGGTCATTTCTAACGATTCCTTATTTACTTTCCTCCTCTATAAATTCAAATACACATGTTTACCTTTTATTTTCTAACAAAATTCCAAAACTTAGAGCAAAAAGTTCATTTGGGGTAATGGAAGAATTTGTTGTTTTCATCTCAATTTCAATCTTCTATAGAAATAGTTTACAATACAAAGGAGCAAATAAAGTAAATAAGGAACCGTTGAAAGTGACTCCCTCAAACCGCAAGGTTAATAGATACGTTAAATAATACTGAAATTTAAGAAAAAAAAGGTAAGGATTAGTTGGTTAAATAAAAAAGGAAAATTCCTTTTGATATCAATGTACTTTGGACTTTTCCACATAGTATCTTTTTTTAAAATAAAAATAAAAATTTGCATGGTATCATTATAGTTTGGACTCATTTTTTATCATAACATTTCATTAAATAAATGACTATTCCATTAAATTCTTTCCAAAAACAAATTTCATTAAATATATATTAGTAATTTAGGGATGCATATGTAGGAAGTTATTTAGAGCATAAACTATATAATATAATCGTATTATGTGGGAAAGGTGTAACGATCGGTTATATTGTGTATAAACGCGGTAATAGCGTGTATAAATGTTGTACCGAACATATATAATGACGTGATCGGATCCCGAAAATAATATCATATGCAAAATTGAGGTTTCTCATTTTATGCAGTTTGGTGTTGCGGACAAAGGCTTTGGCACGGACGCGAAACCTCGGTAACAGTTTGCGACGCGAAAGGAGCAAGAAAGGGGGATTCCATTGATAAACCAAATTATCATGATAATGAGTGTAACAAGTAAACTCTCGTTTTTTTTATCTTTATTTGGTCTCCTTGGTATAATTAAAGAAGTGATTGACAATTTGACATGAATTAATGATTAATTGTTTAAAGTTAATATTCTATGGCTTAATAGAATAAAAAGATTACAATGAAATTCACTAATGTGTGGATATTTTATTGTGGTAATTAAATTAATCATGAAATTATAATATATCGGTTTTAAAGGATTATGAGTTATAAGATTATATGTCAAGATAATTTTGATCAATGTATTTTGATCGGACATAGTGATAATTTATACATTGATATCATTATTGATTATTAACAACCAATCTATATATATAGGAACAAGATCATGTAAAAATCTTCTAAGAAGTTAAAAACCTAAAAACTAAATATCCTGGCCATTGGTTTTTGTCTAGCCCATCACGACCGTCGATTTAATTTTACAAAAAATCAAAGAAAAAAAAATCTGTTTTTTTTTTTAATTTACTCACTTCACTTTTCACACTTGCCGAGACAAAAGTTTAAAGATTAATATCTTTAATTGTGTGTTTGTAAAAATTATAAAAACTAGATATTAAAAAACTACATTTTGAAACGAATCCAACGAGACCCCACATGATTATGTTTTATCTTATGTATAAATCACAAACGATAGTCAAAGTAGACTTTGTGAATAGTGACAAAATCAAACTGAGTAAACTTTAAAAAACGGATCGGAGGTAGCAGGGGCGGAGCCAAGGGGGGGCGGGCGGGGGCCTTGGCCTCCCCCTTGGCCCAAAATTGTTAGTATATATTAATTGAAAGTGGAGATAAATAATAAAAGTATAGTAGTTCAATTGGTTTGATTGTTTGTTTATACTTCTCTAGACTAAGGTTCAAGTCTTACTAACTACATTTTTTGCTCTTTAATGTTTTTTAACTTTCGCGTGATATTGACTTCGGCCCCCGTAATAAAAAATTTCTACCTCCGCCACTGGGAGGTAGTACAATTAAGATGTACATGTTAATATTATAGGGGTACATGTTAATTTAAGGAAGTACATATTAATTTCCAAATTAATTCAAATCTTACATACTAAATTAAGGGGGTACATGTTAATAATAAAGGTGTACATGAAATGATAGGGTACATACAAAATCAAACACAAAGAACTACACTTAAAAAAAATTTCGAACTTTACAAAAAAATGCACAAAAATATATAAGGAAACCCCATATGAACTATGGTACCAAAAAGAAGTCAAACTTGAGTTATTCCAAAGTTTGGAATCCAAATGTAAGATTTGGACAAAAGTGGAGTTTAGCTCATCAATAGAGGATCGGATATGCGGTATAACAAACTCTATGAGTTATATGTTATAGAACAAATGACATTTGGTGGATCACACCACCATGTATGTAATCAAGGGATGCAATATTTGATTGATATGATAGTTTATCAATTCCTATATTAGAGGATTAAACTCCAAACTAAGTACCAATGTTTAAGAAATTGATCAAAGTGCATATGATCAATATATAGATGATCAAACTCAAATTAAGAATGATGCATTTACATTATCACAATTTAGCAAGTTAATATGGCTAAGAAAATTTGTTAGCCTGCTTTCATGTATGTTTAATTAAAGAATAAAAGTTTTATTTTGATAAAGGTTTCCATATGTTTCAAAGTGGAAGGTGATTCTTTAGTTTTTCAAGGCTATGAAGTCCCAATTCAAGATGTTCCTTACGGAATAGAATTATTAATGATGAGATAAATTCCATCATGAGGAAAATATTTGGATTTTGGTTAATTTACTCCTAAAAGTAAACCTATTGGGTGAAAAATGATTTTTCAAGGTCATTGAAAATTGATGGACTATTGATGTGTCATAAGCCCGATTAATGACATTCACCCATTGTTAGTGTTTTATTATAAGTTATTTATAGTTCATGTAGCTATTTATAATCTTATGATCCATAAATGGATGTCAAGATAGCATTCTTGAGTGCTGTGTTATATAAAAGGTTTACATACAACAAATGGTAGAGTTTGATGTGTAAAGTCAAGAACATAAAGTTAAGTTGATTAAATAATCTTTGTATGGGCTTAAATAAGTGTCAACAATTAAATCAAGGATTTGATGACATTGTGTTGTATGAATTTCTATGAACAATTCAAACAAGTGTATATATATAGTAAATTGATGACCACGGTCTAGTTGTCGTAATTCTACTATATGTAGATGACATGCTTTATTTTAAAACGGTTTTTGTCCCTAGCTATAAAAGATCTGGGGGAGGTTAATGTCATCTTGGATATAAGAATTAAACACTTATGTATACTGAATAAGTTATTACCAAGTAAAAGGTAATGCAAACTATATGTTGTTTAATGTAAGTAACACGAATATTATTACATTTGCGGTGAGCAAATTGTGTAAAGTTATTAGTATTAATAGTATGGAACGTTGAAAGTTAATTATTCGTCATGTAAGGAAACCATTTTTTTTGTTTGTTTATAGTAATATTCTTCGATTGTCGAAGGGAGTTTTAAAGTTATTTTTCTTCTATTGGATGGGTGTTCCTCCATAGGGAAGGTGATATTTCTTGGGTATTTATCAAGAAGCAAACTTGCGTTATAGACTTTCTTTGACAATGGAGTTTATTGCTATGTATTCGATGGGTGAAGGTAGCCGAATTGATAAGAAATTATAGTCAAGTTTATAAAGATGATGCACTTTAATTATCGACTATGTATGAAAAAGAAACTAGCGGTTTAGCTAGAGATACAATATAGTAGTGGATGGCAATCGGTTTAGATTGAGGGCCCTGAAATAATCACGAATGAAAGAATCTCAACTTGACACCCAATAAGACGTTGGGTCTTAAGTTCAATGAGATCAATTCTCTCATTTGTTGATTGGGAACTTGTGTAATCATCCAAGGTAAAGTTTTGAAAAAATATGATGGTAAAAGAGGTTGGTTTATCCTTAATAGATCTCGAGATTGTGCTTAATCACACGGGCATGTTAAGAGATTTACCTAAGCAAATGTGAGGTGTAGCCGCTTCAAGAAGTCATCGGGCTGGACTTTGTTACATTTGTGATAAGATACAGGACACATGGCTGTAATATTGTCGGGTTCTTTATATGTAAAAGTAAAGTATTTTGTGCGTGTAAAATCGTCAGGTTTTCATATGTATTGAAATTGTTCAATTGTTTATCAACACCATTTGGATACGAACTCTTGTATGTATTTTGCAATAGATGGAAGTTCAAGTCATGTACACTTTCATTTATGCATGAAATTGTTTTAAGTTGAAATGTTTTCTTTGTGTTAAGTATTATACTCTAAATGGGAGAGGATTGTAGGAAGTTATTTAGAGCATAAACTATATAATATAATCGTATTATGTGGGAAAGGTGTAACGATCGGTTATATTGTGTATAAACGCGGTAATAGCGTGTATAAACGTCGTACCGAACGTAATGACGTGATCGGATCCCGGAAATAATATCATATGAAAAATTGAGGTTTCTCATTTTGTGCAGTTTGGTGTCGCGGACAGAGGCTTTGGAACAAACGCGAAGCCTCGGTAACAGTCTGCGACGCGAAAGGTGCAAGAAAGGGGGATGGCTAGGGTCGCGCCCGAGCCAAAGCCTGGGTCGCGCCCGCAACATTCGGTCTTCGTTTTTTGCGCTTTGTTCCGAATTTCTTGCTTTTTCGTTCATTTGTTCTGTTGTGGCTTGAATGGGTTTTTGAACGTGGGATTAGTGGGTTTCCGATGTATGTGGTCTATATATGAACCACTTGTGGAGAGAGAAAAGACAACTTCATTCTCTCATCTCTGATTAAAAGTTTACAAAGCAGTTTCTCTTCATTTTAAGCTTTTACATATATTTGAGTTTTGTGTGAGCATCAAAACCTGCCCAGTTCTTTGTTGTATCTCAAAGACTTTTTCAGTAAACCCTTACTCATTTCTATAGGGTCGGAATATAGTCTTTAGGAAAGCGTTCGCACGCCTCGAAGGTTTCATTTCTCTAGTTTTCTTTTGTGTCCATTGTTGTTCATCTATTTAAAACCGTATTCCCCAACAGCATAGAGTTATGAGTTTACACCGGGTGCACATTAATTGTATGCAACGAGAATTGTTCATGTAAAGTTTGAGAATCATTTTGACATTATCAAGTACTAAATACACTTTCTTTCTAAATAAACAACACAATAAAATTAATAAAAAAAAATACAAATACATCATCAAACAATACTACAAATACATAATCAAACAATATTAATTCAATTGGATTCCATGTGAGGTATGAGGATAAAAAATTCCTTTGATAAAACTTCATCTGTATTTTGCAATAATAACCTTAATTAATTAACTATAACCCTAAATAACAAACCCTAAATAAACAAAAAAATATAGAAAATAACAAAGAGATTAATAGAAAAGCATTAAAAAAAAAAAGACAAGTATTAAAAAAAGAAGAAGAAATAATAGATCTTACCACTACAAAGGCGAGGAGGCGGCCGAGCGAGGGGGAAAGTGAGTAGGCGGCTGAGTAGGAGGCTGAGCAGGCGGTTGAGTAGGAAGGCGAGTAGGCGGCGACGCGAGCAGGAGGGCTGAGCAGGAGGACGACGTGAGCAGGGGGCGAGCAGGTTGGGGTTGGACCATTGAAGAGTAGAGCAAGAGGGCGAGCAAAGTAGCAGGACTGCTGGGACTTGGTGAAATGGTGAGTGACTGAGTGAGAGGCTGAGAGTGTGAGCATATTAGGTAATTAGGGTTAAGTTTTGGGCTGATCTTTTTTTTTTTGTGTTTTATTTTTGGGCCTTGGGTTACACACTTACACAATTGGGCTCTCACCAAGACTTTGGTTAATAGATTTATAATTATATACATATATACATATAGGAATAGGATCGTGTGAGAATGAGTGCTTTAGGTGAGAAAACACTGCACCGCTGACAATTTTAGATCTAAGTGCTGATGTTTGATCCTTATTTTTTTTAGTAAGAGAAAATTGGTAATTTAATTTGATTAGTATATTTCTAATTTTTTTGGTAAAAAAATCTGTCTTTTTTTTTTTTTTTTTTTTTTAAGTTTGTTACCTTTTTTTAAAATCATATATATATATATATATATATATATATTTTTTTTTTTAAATTCTGCTTTTTTATTTTTTTTTTTTTATAAAAAAATATGTTTTTTTTTTCCAGAAAAATTCTATAGCGTTTTTTTCATGCTTTTTAATTTTATTTAAAAAAAATCTATTTTTTATGTATAATATATGGTTTTTTTCAATCTAAAATTCTACTTCATTTTTTTTGTTCGGAAGTACATCTTAATATGTTCAATATTTTATGAGTCATGTTCTAAAATTTTTACGCCATGTTCATAATTTTATAAGCTTTGTTCTAATTTTTATACACCATGTTCTAAATTTAAAAAACCATGTTACAAATTCATCATATTCTAATGTGTCTGTGTGTGCTTTAAATATTAAAAATATTAAAAGCCATATTTTAAAGTAGTAGTTTATTGTTTGTTTTATTTTAAGTAGATGAAATATTAAAAAATTTATAAATCATTTTTAAAATTTTTTGAGACATTTTCAAAACTGTATACAATAAGTTTGAAATTGAATAAACTTATTTTTAAATAAATAAATTAGAAGATACAATTATAATACAATTATTGACCAATTGAATATTATTGATCCATACAAAAATATAAGAAATAAAATATATACTTGAACAATTGAATATTATTTCAAAATATTCTCAATATATTGAATTGAAGTTGATCTATGGAACCCGTAAAAAAAAAACATTGATTTATAAAAATATTGTTGTTAACTTTTTTCTATTTTTACCGAACATTACGTTAAATTTTTTTCTATTTTTTTTCAAATTCTGATATTAAAAAAAAATGATGTTTAATATATCACATTTTTTTTCTATTACTGGCTCATTGTTTTTAGCTAACAATTTGTTAGGTTTTGACATGCAATTTTTTTTTATAATAATCTAACTTATTTAATGTTCTTAATTTACTAAGTGTATTCTAATTTTATATTTTATGTTCTAAATTTTATATGACTAATTGAATATATGAGAGGATAACAGTATAAGTGTATAACACATTCCAAATTTTATTATTATTTTTGGATAAAAAATAAGTTTAAGTTTTTTTTTGATAAAAAAAATAAATTAAATAGTTTTTTTTATAAAAAAAATAAATTAATTTTTTTTGATAAAAAAATAATTTTTTTTATATATAAAATAATTTTCGTTTTTTTTTTTGTTTCATTTATCCCCTCACAAATAGGGGTTAGTTACCTAAATTTTTTAACTAAAAAAAATTAGCCCATTAAATTCTAACCATTAGATCTAACTAAATCGACGCTCAAGATATATTCTCACCTAAACAACCATTCTCAACTAAAGAGGCCTTTTCATCTATATATATATATATATATATATCTATATCTATATCTATATCTATATCTATATCTATACATTATAAAAGCCTCTATTCACCTTTACTATTCATTTTGAATAGTAATACAATCTAATGGCCATAACCTCTTCCATGATGTCATCATCCACTATTACACCCATTTTGCTTCATCCAACGGTTAAAATTGCAACCTTGAATCTATATATATACATGGGAAACCCTAATTACTTTAAATTGGGACCAGCCGTTTACTTGCTTCTCTTTCATCACCTTCAACACTTTTGTCTTCGTCACCTTCGAAGCCTGGCCTCTCTTTCCTGTTTTTGCCGTCGGTTTGGGTGCAGTTGGTGCTGCCGTGGTGCAGAGGCAGCACACGTGAGTATTGCGTCCTCCATTAGAGCAGAATCGAGGTAAGCCTACTTATTGTAACATTAGCTCACCTGTTCGAATTTTACATTCTAGGGTTTCAAGTTTCATGTTGTTTTTGTTCAAGTTTCAAGTTTCAATTCTAGGGTTTTCTTTCGGGTCGTGTGTGCCTACAATGAACGACCATTCTAGGGTTTCAAGTTTCATGTTGTAAAAGCAAAATCGAATTTTAAATTCTTGGGTTTCAAGTTTCAAGTGTCATGTCTCGTTGTTCATTGTTGCGAATTGTGATTAATGTTACAATCAATTCTTACATGTTAGAGTTTGATTTTTTTTCAGGCTTTGATCGTCATACAGCATTCATGAATGGTATGGTTTTCGATTCTGCGTATGATTTCATTAGTTTTGGGTTCGGTTTTTTTTTTCCTTGTTTGCTTTTAGGTTTGTATTTTAATTTCTCTTTTTTCCTGAATATTTTTTGCTCCAATTTGGTTTTTGGTTCTTATGCATATAATTAATTAATCGAGTTTTACATCTTTGCGTTTGTTTTTTGTTCAGGATTTGATCGCTACACAACTTTCACAAATGGGTAAGGTTCTCCATTCTTCGTATGATTCTATTACTTTTGGGTTCGTGCACTGCTTAGGGTTTCGATTTTGTGGTTTTTGTTATTTTTTCTTCTATAATTCTTTAATTATTAGATCATTCTGGGTATGTTGGAAAGTTACCTTTCTTTTATATTAATAAGATGATATTGTATTCATGTTCCCTTTTTTTATTTGCACTATTTTGTTTTAATTGAATTTCAGAACTTTATCCTCTCTCTAATTCATTGAATGGAGTTCGTTTTTTTTTTTTATTTTTTTTATAAGTTCTTCTTCCTCCAACAATTTTTCAGGTAATTTCTATTCTTTAGGTTCCATTTCAGCTGCCTTTAGTTTATTTTTTACATGTAGTATCTACTCTCTTTTGATGTCCCTTTTAATTGGTTGAGCAAAAACTTTGTTGACATCTTTTTAGTAGAAGGAGCAGGTTGTGATCTTTTTGTATCTTTTAGTAAATATCCGGGCATGTTGGAATTATGGTGTTAGTTTCCCCGATGGTTTCTTATGGGTTTACATTTTTTCGTATTAATCAAGGGTTCTTTGTTTAGTTTGAACTTGGTTTGTACGGTGATTCTTTACAGTTTGAACTTGGTTTGTACGGGTTTTGCACTACTTCTGAGTTTACCTTACTCATTGTTTTAGATTTTCCTTATAACTGAAATGGTGATGCTTTAGAATTAGCCTCTTTGTTTATTCGGGTTTTACACCAATGTTGTATTTGCCAAACATTTACTTTTTTTATTTGCACTATTTTGTTTAAATTGAATTTCAGAACTTTATCCTCTCTTTAATTTATTGTATGGATTGCGTTCTGTTTTTTTTTTTTTTAAATTTCCTTTTCCCCCAATAATTTTTCAGGCAATTGGTATTCTTTACGTTTTTTTTTTTTTTTAAAAAAAAAATTTCTTTTTCCTCCAGTAATTTTTCAGGCAATTTGTATTCTTTAAGTTCCATTTCAACTGCTTTTAGTTTATTTTTTACATGTAGTATCTACTCTCTTTTGATGTCCCTTTTAATCGGTTGAGCAAAAACTTTGTTGACATCTTTTTAATGGAAGGAGCAGGTTGTGATCTTTTTGTATCTTTTAGTAAATATTCGGGCATGCTGGAATTATGGTGTTAGTTTACCCGATGGTTTCTTATTGGTTTACGTTTTTTCATATTAATCAAGGGTCCTTTGTTTAGTACCTTAACGGTGATGTTTTAGAGTTTGAACTTGGTTTGTACGGGTTTTGCACTACTTCTGAGCTTGCCTTACTCATTGTTTTAGATTTTCCTTATAACTAAAATGGTTATGCTTTAGAATTTGGCCACTTTGATTATTCGGGTTTTACACCATTGCTGTATCTGCCTTTTGTATTAGTATCTCTTTGTGCTTGTTCGAATGGAGTTGGAGAATATGTTTGTTGAAGCTACTTGAAATTGGGTTGTCTACCGCCTTCGAGCCTGGCCACTTAGCACCTCTGTCTTCATCACTATCTTCGCTTTAGCTGCAAGGTACGCCTCCCTGACTTTTGTTTGCTGTTTTACTTTATTGAAGAATTGTTAGGGATATGTATTGCCAAATTATTAGGCCTATCTGTTGGGGAATGCTATGAAATGTGGAATTATACGATAAGCTTATTAATTTGTTGCGTATGTTTGTTTGAAATTTGTTGTTTGGCCCTTCCGTTGGATCTACAATTGCGATTGCTTAATAACAAATTAAATGCCTGCATGATTGTTAACGTGCTCCGCGTAACCCGTGTAGGGAAGTGATTACCCTAGATGGCGCGCAAATATATGGCTGTTTGCTCACTACTGCTTGCCTGGGCCGTCTCAAGGAACGAAATCGGAATTGATTCAATGTTTAGGGTTGGTGATAACCCGTGATTTTCATTGATCAGTTACTAAAATTGTTTCTTAAACGGATGCGTAGTTGTGGTATGAGCAGGCACCACTATTGCTAGGCACAGAGAACATTTATAGCGTAGACATTTCCATTTATCACCCACTGTGTTAGCATACATAAACGTTGCTAAAAGTAGCATTAGCCAAGCCCACATAATTATTATGTGCATACTAGGATTCCGCTCCTTAAAATGTAACGGAAAAAGGATTAACCTGAAGAAGATAGAAGCAAATCGACTTATTTGTTTGTTTGTGTTCACTTTTGTACCATAATTAAAATACCGTTGGCATAAATCCTTTTGTTCTATCCTAGAAGTACATTAGCACAACTTACAGTTTTTTTTTACAATATAGTGGCGCTAATCATATAAATATTTACACGGTTTCTCATAACCCCATCGTACATTAGCACAACTTACAGTTTTTTTTTTTATAATATTTTTTTAGGAATTATAAGGGATATTGTTGAGGAATTGTTAGGGATATGTATTGCGGAATTATTAGGGCTATCTGTTGGGGAATGCTATGAAATGTGGAATTATACGATAAGCTTATTGATTTATTGCGTATGTTTGTTTGAAATTTGTTGTTTGGCCCTTCCGTTTGATCTATAATTGCGATTGCTTAATAACAAATTAAATACCTGCATGATTGTTAACGTGCTCCGCGTAGCCCGTGTAGGGAAGTGATTACCCTAGATGGGGCGCAAATATATGGCTGTTTGCTCACTACTGCTTGCGTGGGCCGTCTCAAGGAACGAAATCGGAATTGATTCAATGTTTAGGGTTGGTGATAACCCGTGATTTTCATTAATCAGTTACTGAAATTGTTTCTTAAAAGGAGGCGTAGTTGTGGTATGAGCAGGCACCACTATTGCTAGGCACAGAGAACATTTATAGCGTAGACATTTCCATTTATCACCTACTGTGTTAGCATACATAAGCGTTGCTAAAAGTAGCATTAGCCAAGCCTAGATAATTATTATGTGCATACTAGGATTCCGCTCCTTAAAATGTAACGGAAAAAGGATTAACTTGAAGAAGATAGAAGCAAATCGACTTATTTGTTTAATTTGTTTGTGTTCACTTTTGTACCATAATTAAAATACCGTTGGCATAAATCCTTTTGTTCTATCCTAGAAGTAAATTAGCACAACTTACAGTTTTCTTTTACAATATAGTGGCGCTAATCATATAAATATTTACACGGTTTCTCATAACCCCATCGTACCGAAATACATCCAGATTGTTTTTTTTTTCTACCTAAAGACATTTAATTTCCTCCACCCTAAAAGAACATTAGCATAGACTATATTTTTCCTTTATCATATGGTGGCCATAACGGTATAACTCTTTAAAAGGTTTTTCATTGCTACATCGTACCAAGCTTTGTTTGTAATAGCATAGATAGCGCAGCATTTCAGTTAACATTATTCAAGGAAATATACATTTAATGTATAATGCCCATACTAAAAGTACCTACCAACATCGTCAACATAAGAAGGGATACATCAGAATAGCTTATTTTGTTTATGCTACAAAGGGCATGGGTGCTGAGGCGGACAAAAACCAAAAAAACATTTCGCCGATTTACTTCTCGTTTCTTTACGTTCGTGGTTGTTTCGTTTGCCTCTTTGTGTAGTGATCGCCGGTTTTTCCAATAATCATTTGTTCTAGCTCTACATTGTGGGTATAGTTATATTATTACCAGGCTTGTTATACCTTCTTGATTGAAGGGTCGTGCCATATGATAATAGTACACTAGCCTGCAATTATTTAATATTATGGAGTCCAAATGATTATTGTACGCCTAATGGTCTGTTGCTCCTTAGAAAGTAACGGAAAAATCATCAACTTGAAGAAACTAAAAGTATCTTGACTAATTCGTTTGTTTTGGTTTTATTGTAAGCTTTACATTGGTCGTTCGCCCCCCCCCCCCCCCTCCCCACCTTTTGATCACAAGTATTGTTTTCTTCTAAGCTCATTATCATCACCATGGTTTAACATGGCTTTCACATAAATCCCTTTGCTCTATCCTAGAAGTGCATTTCAGCCACCATTATGCAATGAAATAAACATTTAGTATATAATTACCATAATAAAACTATCTATTAATTCCATAAAATAAGAAGGGATACATTAGAAAAGCTTAGATTGTTTATGCTATGTAGGACATGGGTGTTGGGACACGCACAAAAAAAAAACCTTGTCGATTTGATTTTCGTTTCTTTAAGTTGGTAGTTGTTCCGTTTGCTTCTTGGTGTAGTGATTACCTGTAATGACACGACTTTTCTAGACTGCCGATTTACGAAGGAAATCGACGAATGGATCATTACCAACATAAACTAGATAGCATTTTAATAATTTAAATTCCAATACTCCTTTTATTAACCAAACTAAATAAATAATATCCTAAAAGTCCAAAATAAATATTAGAATACATAATAATGATACTGTTCCATCCCAACAGGCTGGGATATACTACTTAATAATTAAAAGAAAGCATAAACTAGACTCCGGGTTCACTATACTGCTCTCATCAACACACAACCCGAATCATATAGGAGCCCACTTATGTGTCTGCATCATCACCTGAAATAGGGGGGGGGGCTCCACCGTTAGTGGCAAGTAACTAGGCTGTCCCGCTTAAATGAGGGACCGCTAACCATATAATAGCATAGAATCAACCAGGAAAATCATACAAAAATACATAAAAATACATACGAGAATACATACAAGAATACGTAGAAAAGTAAGTATAAAAATACGTAGAAAAATACGTATAAAAATACATACGAAATACGTAGAAAAAATACGTAGGAAAATACGTAGAAAAATACGTATAAAAATACGTAGAAAAATACGTAGGAAAATACGTATAAAAATACGTACAAAATACGAGTACAATACGTATAAAATACCTGCAAAATACGGTTAGAAATACATACAATATACATATAAAATACGGATAAAAATACGTACCGAATACAGACAAATACGGATACGATACGCATGTAAATACAGGCCAAAGATACTCGTACAAAATACATGGAATACACGTACAAGGTACACCAAAAATGCATATAAATACAGACTTGCCAGACGTACGCAGCGGAAGACTTATCATTACATAAATACAACTTATACACACGAATATACACGTAAATACACATATAACAGAATCCTTCCCGTGAAATACTTATCTTGTCATATTTTACCCAAAAACCCTTCTTTTAACCATCTTATTGGACCGATCATTATAGTTCGTAAGGATGCTCGTGTACATCCCAACTTTCCTAAAACATGCCGGGAAGAACCCGTGTATTCAACCTGTAGCCCTCCTTTGCAAGAACTAAGCCTAAGCTATGGCCACAACTCCTAAATAGCAGCCCGTGTACTACTACTTAGACGACTACACATCTTAAGATCCAGAACTGCCCAGAGACCGCAGTAGGGCAGTGGCTTCGACTTAACCCGATCTGATGACCCGTGTATCACCAAATGGGCGTCCGTATCTTATCTTGTCTTATCTAAAGGCCATCGTGAGACCACTAATTATTATCATCTTATATCTTGTCCTTTTAGTCATATTGTTACTTTCCTTCATATTGCAACTTATCCCTATTAATTCTTTTTAATTCCTTTAATTATATCAATTCCTAAAATTACCTTCTAAAATATTATCAGTAAAAAATTAAACTAAAATTAATCCAACCTAAATTGTCCCACTCGACATTTTAATAATAAAAAAAATAATTAAATAAAGTCATCAATTAATCAT
Organism: Salicornia ramosissima; assembly: GCA_951394345.1. Lineage (NCBI taxonomy): Eukaryota > Viridiplantae > Streptophyta > Magnoliopsida > Caryophyllales > Amaranthaceae > Salicornia > Salicornia ramosissima. The sequence goes on along the minus strand of OX596233.1, from coordinate 42,603,581 downwards.
ATAAACAATTAAATAATTCATCCAAATTAACAATTAACAACAAATATTACTTAAAACATGATAAAAATCCTATTTTTCATAACTTGTACCACTCAACATTTTTGGATAAAAATACCAAAAAATACACTTTAAATTATTTAAATGCAATCATCAATAATTAAAAAATTAAACTTAATAATACATAATAAAATTATACAATAAAAATTAGATCATGAAACATGGACAAAAACAAGATCAAAATCATCCCTTTATTATACATAAACCACACGGGATTTTAAGGATTAGAACTAGATCAAGATTCAATTCAATAACTTCGATAACGTGATTAAATTAAAGATTATCAATACTTATTCAAGAATTAACAAGATTCAACAATAAAAATTAGATTTTAATTCTCTATTAAACCTTGAACCACTCGACATGTGCATGATCAAGAACAAAATAATAATTTTAATTTAAGACTTTAATCACACAATTAATTAATCAAGATTATCATATTAATTCAAGAAAATACCATAAAAATTATCATAATACTCCATGCATCACTCGACATTCAAGGAATTAATCAAGAACAAAATTCAACAATTTTTCATACAATTAAACTATATAAATATACAAATAATTAAATTGATCTAAACATAAAATTAATTAAAACACCTAAAGATTCATGAAAAATTACATAAAATATCAAGAAAATAACAAGATAACTATCATCATATCACTCGAAAATTCTAGGTCATCATGATACCAATCCTAACAATTTTCATGATTCAATCCTAATTAACTATGTGGGAAACTTGTACCAAATTTAAAAGAGATAGACTAGTTACCTTAGCTAGGAAAGAAAACAAGAAAAATCCTTGTTCTTGGCACTTGAAACCACACGACACACTAATAATTTGTAAAAAGAAAAAGAATCCTTGGCCATAACAAGAGGGGGCCGGCCAAGGGGGAGGAAAATTGGGTCATCGGGCCCAATTTCGAGATAAGGAGAAGAAATGAAAACAAACAGTCCAATATGCGGGCCCTTTGGACTTAGAATAATAAAATAATATTAATAAACCGCGAAATTTTCTAGCCCTAAATTTCGGGTTATTACATTACCAATTTTTCCAATATCCATTTGTTCTTGTTCTACATTGTGGGTATAGAAATGTTATTGTAACGACCCGACTCGCTTAAATCGGCGCGGAAGAAACCGACGAGTCAAGTAGTTATAAAACTAAAACTCAACACTTAGAAAATAAACTAATACCTCAAAATATTATTATTAAACCAAAGATGTACAATAACCCACAATCTTGTACAAAAACTAAATCCAAAAGTCAAATGTACTAAAACAAAAGTAAAGTGCAACTCTAACCACATGCTAGAGTCTTATACAACATATGTAATACCATAAGTCTGAAACAACGTCTATAGAAACTAAAACTATAAAACAACTGTAATAAACAACAACAAAGTACACAAAGCGTCGCTCGCCCAACCCCAAATTTAAGCAAGAGCATCATCGTCAGATGTACCTGAAAAACACAACATAATCCACCATCAGTGGCGAGTAACATAACTGACTCACCCTAACGGGAATACACAAGCACATAGCATTAATCAAATAACATCACACGTAAATCCTCGAAGACACGAGACAACCTCAAGCTCGTAATCCAAACTCGACTAATCACTCGACATCATCACCATACGACATCACTATACTCAATTCTAACTCAGGTGCAATCATTCTAGTTCTAGACCGGACTATGCTCGTACGGAAGCATCTTACGCAACCGAACTTCTACTATGTCAGGACCGGGCATAAGCCATACACCCAAATCCCACGAACCCATTCCATACTTGGAAATTCGTGTCCCTAATCCCCAAATCATTCTGAGCGTACTAGGAATAACATAGCGAGACTCCAAAACTATTCCGATACCGCGGACGGAATAGGGGCAACGTCTTAACCCAAAAACTAAGCATAAGCCATACACATAGTCAAGGGCGTCTAGAAAAGAAATCAAGCCAATCATCATACCACTATTATCTTTTCATCATATCGTCATAGCTAATTAAAGACAAGAATAAGCCATACTCTTGAATTTAACAACTAAATCATCGAAGTTAACCCAAGAATTGCCTATAACAATACTCTTGAGACTAACCAAACATCGTATCAACAATCTTTAACTCAATCTTTGTTCAACGTATCCCAAATCTTTAACTTTCAAGACTCTTTCAACCTCTTTCTTTAACTTTCAAGATTCTTAAAGAACTCATCAAACCTCAACAAGAACTCTAAAGAACTCAATCAAGAACCTTAAAGAACTCATCTATTACTTAAAGAACTCATAAAGAAACCATTCAAGATTCAAGAACTTCAATCAAGAACTCAATCAAGATTCAAGAACTTCAACCAAGAACTCAAACAAACTCAACATCACACGCATATTCATCACCATCACACACGAAAATTCAACAATATTTCATCAAAAATTCATCAAACTTAAACCCAATCACCATGATTTCCAAAATATCATAAAATAATCTTAAAATACGAAAAACCACCATTAAAACATCATTAAAATACTTCAAAAATCAGATTTAAAGAATAACTTCAAAATCATGAACAATCATCATCAATTCAACCAAACATGCATTTAATCAAAGCTATAAACATAGTATTACCAATTAAGTTGAGTTAGTATGTTACCTTATTGAAGATTACACACAACCAACACACAAATGTAGTGCAAGAACACGTACTCAATCACGGCACCACACGGCACACAACACCACAAACACGGCCTTGCACACGGCTTGGCTCGAACCTCACGAACACGAACACACCAACAGCACCACCAACACGGCTGCAGTACCTTGTTCACACGGACCTGCTGCACCACCACGGCATCCAAACACGAACACCCACACACGAACACAAACCCACGAACAAACCCGGAAACAACCCAACAAGTGATCTTGGTTGAAATAATGTGTTTAGGATTGTGTTTAGGATGCTTAAAGATCAATGGTGTTTGAATCTTTAAGTTTTGGGCAAAGGAAGATGATGAACAATTGAAGGTTCAAATCCCCCAAAAATGGCGTGAGAATGAGTGAAAGAGAGAGTGTTTAAGTGCTTAGCAAATTGATGGCAAAGTTTAGAATGGCAAAAATGAGTTTAAGCCTCACTAACTCACATATAAATAGAGCTAGCAAGGTGTGAACACAAGGCAAGTGGCAAGCCACTCTAAGCCTTAGGAAAACCGGCCCTCTTGAGAAAAATGAGCTTGCTTGGGCTCTAAATGGGCTCTCGTGATCCATTGGGCCAATTATAGAATTTTACACGAAAAAAATCATGCAATAACCGGCAGCTTGTGAAGTTCAAGACCGGCGGTATGGAACCGGCAGCTTGTGAAGTCCAAGACCGGCGGTATAGAACTGGCAGCTTGCAAGGTCCAAGACCGGCGGTTTATGAAGACCAAACCGGCGGTATAGAACTGGCAGCTTGCAAGGTCCAAGACCGGCGGTTTATGAAGACCAAACCGGCAGCTTGAAGCCTCCTCTTTTAAACTGGCAGCTTCATCTCGAAGTCTCAATTGGGCCAAAGACCCAATTTATTTCTTTATTTTTAGTGGTGGCCGGTTTTTCTTAGGCACTTGGGCCAATTAATTAAATAATAATTAAAATAAATAATAAAAACTAAGAAATAAAACATTTCGATTAAATCGAAATTATTCACGTAAAATTAAAATAAATAGTTCAAAATAAATTTTGAACTAGCAAATAAACACATAAATACACACATAAATACCGGCAAAAATACCGATAAAATCTGGGTCATTACAGTTATCACCAGGCTTGTTATACCTTCTTGTTTGAAGGGTTGTGCCATATGGTAATAGTACACTAGCCTGGAATTAGTTAATATTATGGAGTCCAAATGACTATTGTTCGCCAACTGGTCTATTGTTCTTTAGAAAGTAACGGAAAAATTATCAACTTGAAAAAACTAGAATCATATCGGTTTATTTGTTTATTTTTTGTTTTATGGCTAATTGCGCACGATTGCTTGCGTGGTTCGTCGCAAAGACCAAAATTGGAATTCATTTAATGTTTTGTGTGGGGAGTGACCCCATCGTACCGAATTATGCTTACGATTTCATAGATAGCACATCATTTCAGTTAGTATTATTCAAGGGAATAAACATTTAATGTATAATGACCATAATAAAACTAACTAGCAACACCGTAAAAATAAGAAGCCATCCATTACAACATCTTAGGTTGTTCATGCTACGAAGGACATGGGTGCTAGGACACACACAAAACACCAAACATTTTATCGATTTACTTTTCGTTTCTTTACGTTGGTGGTTATTCCGTTTGCCTCTTTGTGTAATGATTACCAGTTTTTCCGAACATTCATTTGTTCTTGCTCTACATTGTGGGTATAGAAATATTATTATAGGGCTTGTTATACCTTCTTATCTAAAGGGTCATGCCATATGGTAATAGTACACTAGCTGGCAATTAGGGTATATTACGGAGTCCAAATGCTTATTGCACGATTACTGGATTTTTGCTCCTTAAAAAGTAACGGAAAAATCATTAACTTGAAGAAAATAAAAGCATATTGCCTTATTTGTTTGTTTTACTTTTTTTCTAGGCTTAATATCGGTCTTTATGCCCCCTACCTTTTTCATAACACATATGATAAAAGGATAGAAAGCCCATTATCTTCACCGTAGTTGTTTGCCTTTTAAATTTTTTCTTCTACGTTCTGTTTCATAACACCTATTACCCACCTCTTTACCGCAAATCTGTTACATAAATATAATCTGTTTTACCTTTACTACCCACTATAATAGTTGTGCCATAGTGTATCGGTTTAGTGTCCTATTACCTAATGGCATAGGCATTCTACTTCTACACGGAGTCCCAACCAATGATTCCCTCTGTCTCATAGGTGGAATAACTATACCGTTCGGTAATAGGACATTCAACCCATAAGTTCTATCACAATTATATTAGAGTTTACATTGTGGGTATAGAAATATTATTATATGGCTTGTTATACCTTCTTATCTGAAGGGTCATGCCATATGGTAATAGTACACTAGCTGGCAATTAGGGTATATTACGGAGTCCAAATGGTTATTGCACGCCTACTGGATTGTTGCTCCTTAAAAAGTAACGGAAAAATCATTAACTTGAAGAAACTAAAAGCATATTGCCTTATTTGTTTGTTTTACTTTTTTTTCTAGGCTTAATATCGGTCTTTATGCCCCCTACCTTTTTCATAACACATATGATAAAAGGATAGAAAGCCCATTATCTTCACCGTAGTTGTTTGCCTTTTAAATTTTTTCTTCTACGCTCCGTTTCATAACACCTATTACCCACCTCTTTACCGCAAATCTGTTATATAGATATAATCTGTTTTACATTTACTACCCACTATAATAGTTGTGCCATAGTGTATCGGTTTAGTGTCCTATTACCTAATGGCATAGGCATTCCACTTCTACACGGAGTCCCAACCAATGATTCCCTCTGTCTCATAGGTGGAATAACTATACCGTTCGGTAATAGGACATTCAACCCATAAGCTCTATCACAATTATATTAGAGTTTGCCTATACTTCTCTTCGTAGTAACAAAAGCATACTAATAGTTAATGAACAATATAATACAGTCATGGTATATGTGTCACGTTAACACCATTATTTTTATTTCTGTTTACTTTAACATTTAGATTCCAACGTGTTAATGCCGAAAATAAATAGCCCACTTACCTAAGCAAGGCCCAAAAATAAGAAGATCGAAGAGGGAAGCCCAACAGAAGCCCTCAAAGCAACGGCCGCGTGGCAGCGTCTTATTGACCCACGTGTCAGGGTATTATAGGGCCACGTGGCACTTCACGGTGACGACATCTGGCAGGACCTACTTCAGCACTAAAGGCTAAACCGAAGTATCAAACTAGATAGAACAAAAACGATGCATCCCACATTGATAGTTTACCAAAGGGAATAGGGAGATTCTTGTATAAAAGTATTGATGTAATAATTGCGACAGAGATCCCAATATTGGCTGATTTGACAACACATACTTGTAATTGTCAATTAACCTTAATCAATCCTGATTAGCATCTATTTGAGTTATTATTATCTTTTGCACATTTAATTGTTTATTTCTGTATTTTATTATTATTACTCTGGAAAAGTGTGTAGCATAGAAGTGTTAGTCCTCTCCTTAATTTCAAAAAACCCTAAAACATTTGGCGCCGTCTGTGGGGAGGACACGGTTCTATGGCAGACTTAGGAGAAAAAACTCCCGAATTTCCAAAAACCACCTTAGTAACGGTCGAAAACGACCATGAGTCGGACGAAAGAGAAACAGATCATGACCGACCTCCTCGAAGGGAGAAGACCGCACAACGTGCGAGTCAGGCTGAGGCCCACTCTCCTGAGGAGGATCAGCTGATCTCTCTCTCCCAACTGAAACACGTAAGGGTCGACCTAAGGAATTCGCTTGCCACGCAAGTGAGGGACATGATAGGCCAGACCAACAAGACTGAAGTAGTGGCCATGATTTCAGGAGGGCTCGCCTCGGGGGGCCCGACTATCAGGGGTGTGAAGGATCACCTTCGTAGCCTTTCACAGGTTATGAATACCGAGGGAAAGGAAGAAGCTACCAGAGGTGTTGATTGGTGAGAAGGATCGACCAATCATCCAAACCCCTCATGACGACCCATTGGTTGTCGAGTTCAAGGTGGTAAATTTGAGAGTTAAGAGGATCCTGATCGATACTGGTAGTTCAACAGATATCATCAGCTTTGCTTGCCTTGAGAAGCTAAGGTTCCAGGACAATGTACTCCAGCCTATAAACTACCCCATTATAGGGTTCGGAGGAGGTGTTATTCACCCAGTAGGCGTTGTCACATTGCCTATCCGGATGGGGAGCAAGGAGATGCCATGGCATATGTTCGTGAAGTTCTTGGTAGTTAAAGAACTGACGGCCTATAATATCATCATAGGCCGACCAACATTAAATGTATCAAAAGCCGTTATCGTCCCACATCTCATGCTAGTGAAGTTCATATGTAATGATGGGAGTGTGGGGGCATTATATGGTGATCAGCAGACTGCACGAGAGTGCTACCTCGCCACTATAAAGTCCTCATCCACACTAGACCAACAAAACAAGGTCCAACCATCATCCAAGAGAAGAAAGAAAGAGATCGAGGGGTCGCACCAAGAAGTCTGTATGATTAGGTCAGCAAACCCAGATGAGCTGCGTCCCCAGCTTGTTGGTGAATTTCGTGACGTCATACTCAACGTCGATCGACTAGAACGAGCTGTGCAAATAGGATCGTCCTTGGAGGAAGATCACAGCCGAATGTTGGAAGCACTCCTAAGGGAGTATCAGGATGTATTCGCCTTCATTGTTCAAGAGATGCCGGGCATTGACCTGAGCATCGTATGTCATGAATTGAATATCCTACCGGGCATGAAGTCGGTCAGACAAAAAAAGAGGAATCATGGGGAACTCCGGGACAAAGCAGCAGCTGAGGATGTCAAAAAGCTTTTGGAGGCTCTATTTATTCGCCCTTGTTACTACCCTGAATGGGTGACCAATGTTGTATTGGTCCCCAAACCTAACAAGCGCTGGCGGATGTGTGTCGATTACACAGATTTGAATCGGGCCTGCCCCAAGGATGGATTCCCTTTACCAAAGATTGACCAATTGGTCGACTCCACAGCAGGACACGCTCTCATGAGTTTCATGGATGCCAACTCAGGCTTCCATCAAATTCCAATGAACCCTGATGATCAAGAAAAAACGGCCTTCATCACTTCTCAGGGTCTATATTGCTATACAGTGATGCCTTTTGGTTTGAAAAATGCCCCATCCACCTTTCAAAGGTTGGTAAACATGGTGTTTCAACACCAGTTAGGGCGAAACCTAGAAGCTTACATAGATGACATAATCGTCAAAAGTAAGGAGCCGGTTGATCACTTGGCCGACCTAAGGGAAACATTCGATTCCCTTAGAAAATATAACATGAAGTTAAACCCTAAGAAGTGCGTCTTCGGGGTTGGCTCAGGCAAGTTCCTAGGTTTCATGATTGATTAACGGGGCATAGAGGCGAATCCTGACAAAGTAAAGGCGGTAAGTGACATGGCTTCCCCTAGGACGATCAAGGAAACTCAAAGGCTGACCGGATGTTTGGCTACTCTAGGCCGATTCCTGTCCCGGTCAGGGGATAAATGTCACTACTTCTTTGATGCTATAAAGAAGAAGTCCAAGTTTGAATGGACAGAAGAGGCCGAGTTGGCCTTTACCAAGCTAAAGGAGCATATGCACACTTTGCCTAGGCTGATAAGCCCTATCCCAGGCGAAGTATTGTATATGTACCTAGCTGTTTCAGAATTTTGTCTAAGTGCGGTTCTGGTAGCCGTTTGAGAGGGTGTCCAACACCCAGTCTAATTTGTAAGCCATATTCTGAGGAATGTCGAGCTACGATATCCTTCCATGGAGAAGTTTGGGCTCGCATTGTATATGGCTTCCAAGAAACTCCGGCCTTATTTCAAGGCACATCCTCTTGTGGTTTATACTGATCAGCCATTGAAACAACCGTTCACTAAGTTAGAGTCCTCTGGCCGAATGTTAAAATGGGCAGTGGAACTCAACGCTTTTGACATCTCTTTTGAGCCTAGAAAAGCAATCAAAGGCCAAGCACTTGCAGATTTTGTTGTGGAAATGACCAGGCCAAATGACCAAGCCAGTGTTGGCTCCAATGGTTGGAAGTTGTTTGTTGATGGGTCATCAACTCAAAACGGGTGTCGAGCTAGCATCTTGTGTATCTCGCCTGAGGGTGACGTGTATGAATATGCCCTCCGATTCAAGTTTCAAGCCTCCAACAATGAGTCGGAGTACGAAGCACTCCTTACTGGGCTGAGAATGTGCATCGCCGCAGGAGCAGATAAAATTGAGGCCTCGTCCGACTCACGACTTGTGGTGAGTCAGGTCAATGGGGACTATGATGCCCGAGAGCCAGCCATGAAAAAATACTTGCAACTAGTTAAAGAGGTCAGTGCTTCCCTCAAAACGTTAGTCGTTCAACATGTGCCTCGGTCAGACAACAGCCAGGCCGATGCATTGTCTAAGCTGGCCTCCTCGGCAATCAATGAAACCCCGTGGACTGTGTTTTGGGAAGTGAAGGAAAGAAGAAGTATAGATGAACAAGAAATCCTAACTTTAGATCGAAGCAGTACGTGGATGGATTCCATCCTAGACTATAAGGTGAATGGCATTTTGCCCGCCGATAAGAAAGAAGCAAAAGCTACCGAGCGAAGGGCTGCTTGGTTTGAAGTCTTCAATGGAAAGTTGTATAATAAGGCTTATTTCAAGCCATTCCTTAAGTGTATTACGCCAGAACAAGGACAGGAAGTACTGGATGATTTACATCAGGGTTTGTGCAATTCCCATATTGGGGGACGGGCCCTTGCGGAAAAGGCCATTCGGACCGGTTACTATTGGCCCACACTGAAAGAGGATGCTATGTGGAAAGTAAGAAAGTACGACAAATGCCAAAGGTTTGCCAGGCTTATACATCGCCCTTCCAATACTCTGGTCCCTATTACTAGTCCACTTCCCTTTGCTAAATGGGGAATGGACATCCTCGGTCCATACACTCCGGCAACTGGCCAGCGACGCTATGTATTTGTGGAAGTCGACTATTTCTCTAAATGGGTTGAGGCCGAGGCAGTCAAGGGTATCAAAACAAGTGATGTCAAGTGTTTCATCTGGAAAAACATAATCACAAGATTTGGTGTGCCGCAGGCTATGGTGTGTGATAATGGTCCACAGTTCGAGACTCCTCAGCTCAAGATTTGGTTACGAGACCAAGGCATTGCACACTGCTTTGCCTCGGTGGGTTGTCCCCAAACTAATGGCAAAGTTGAATCCTTCAACAAAACTATCTCGGATGGGATTAAGAAAAAGCTTGAAAAAGCTAAGGGTTTGTGGGCAGATGAACTTCCAAATGTGCTTTGGTCTATCCGAACTACAAGTAAGTCTTCAACTGGCGAGACCCCTTTCATGATGGTATATGGGGCAGAGGTGGTTCTTCCCATCGAAATTGGGAATGAAGAAAATGCAAATTGGGAAGCAATGAAGTTGAATCTGGATTTTTTACTAGAAACAAGGGGCAATGCCCTGCTAAGACAAGAAGTCTACAAATTAAGGATGGCTCGGGGGTACAACAAGAGGGTCAAGAATTGTCCACTGAGAATTGGCGACTATGTTCTCAGAAAGATGGACGCACAAGGCCGAGCCAATGAAGAGGGTAAACTTACTCCAACCTGGGAGGGTCCCTACAAAGTCACGGAAGCAGTGCACGATGGTACATACCGACTTGAAACAATGCAAGGAACGGTTGTGCCACGTTCATGGAATATGGATCACCTGAGGAAGTATTATTTTTAATATCTCAATGAAAGATCTCGGTTAAAGACAATGTAATCAAATTCCATATTAATGAAAAGGGCAGGACTAGGTCCCGAAAGGCCCTATCACTTTCAAAGTGAATATTTTAAAGGCTAGTGTCCACTATTTTGTTTATAGTAATAAGACCAAATGCCTGTGGTGCTAATCTAAGCACCAAGTTTCCATTCCCCATTAATTGACCCCTAAAAAAGGGGCAATAGTGACCAGGTTCACGAGGATGAAGGGTGGCCACCCATGCCCCCTAATACATTTCCAAGTGTTTTCATTGAGGGGGTGTCTCGGCTGAAATTAGCCGAGCCACTCGAAAATCTAAAATGATTCACTAAGCAGTGCCTCGGCTGTAATTAGCCGAGCCACTCGAAAATCTAAAATGATTCACTAAGTGGTGCTTCGGCTGTAATTAGCTGAGCCACTCGAAAATCTAAAATGATTCACTAAGTGGTGCTTCGGTTGTAATTAGCCGAGCCATTCGAAAATCTTAAATGATTCACTACGGGGTGTTTCGGCCAGAACTGGCCGAGCCATTCGAAAAACCTATGTTATTAACAAACAGGGGTCTCGACTTTTTAAGACTGAGCCATTATGCAAATAATAAAATTGGCAACGACTTAAATAAACCATAAAATAAAACCTTTTATAAATTAAGTACCGTGCAATACAAAATGGGCAAGGCTCAGCACTTGCCATGGCTAAAAGGCTAACAAAAAAGAAAAAGCACTTCTAAGTGCAACTAAGCCTAATCACTCTCATTTGGGTCAGGTACCACAGGAGTCGAAGGACGGGGCCGACCAGTTTGCTAACACCAGCTCTTCTCGTCAGCCCAGTCCAGAAATTCACGAAAGTACCCAAAGTCCTTGAATGTATACGCTTTATTCCAGGCCTCTTCGACTTTGTGCCTATACTCCGCCTCACTCGAGACCGGCCGAATCACAACCCCTCGGTTATTCTTATCCCGCGACCATCTCTCTCCTTTCTTGGAGCACCTCTTCCCTTTCTCAGCTCGAGCCGAACCCTCTCTATCAGGGGGGCACTTCTTCATCTCTTCCCATTCCTTCAGCCGCACATTATACTTCATATTCAGGAAGCGCTCTTCATCCATGAAACCTTCATATTCTTCGACAAGCAGCTTGCCCGTGTGAGTTGAGCCCTCGCCCTCCTGGGCACGCTTCTCCCCCTCATCCCACAATTCCACCTTCCAGGCATATTTGGTGAAATCGTCACCATCTGTAGTGCCCTCATGCTTCTCCCTTGGAAGTTTACTATTGTTAGACATTCTTTCTCACAAAGTTGGGAAGATTTTTAAACCTCTCTCTCTTCTTTCCCCCTCAAGGAATTGTAAAATGCTTTGTGAAGAATGGAAGGGAAGCAAGTGGTATTTATAAGAGCTCCACAAAATTCCACTATTCCAGTTTCACCCCTATAGCATTTATTGCTCCTAAAATCAAGTTGGGGGCCCAATATAAGTGGTTTGCTATAAAAACTCCTAAAAATTTGCTTTATTACTTTAGGCCCAAAACAAAGACCCATTTTTGGAATTAAATTCCACGTGGCAGTTCTTGTTGAAACTTGTTTAGAGCTTAATAAAGGACAATTTCATAATTGCTTCCCAAGTCAAACGATAACTCGACCAGGTAGGGCCGAGCCCTAAATGCGTACATATCACATTGAGCAATACACTCGGTTTAAGGGCAATCAAGTATCTGATTGATTGCCCCCTAACTTATTTGGCAAAGAACAATTGCCAAGATAAATTGCCGAGCAATCACTCAGACATTGTAAACCGACTGCATTGCTCAGGGGCATAATATACTACTAAAAGTAAATTCAAAGTGCTAAAATAATTTTAAAAGTCGAGAGATGATGAAAGTAAAGACTCGTTTTATTCATGATAAGTTTAACTATTACAAAGTATGGCGGACCAGCCGCCTACAGAAACTAAAAACTAAATTAAAACCTAAACTAATCTCATTCTATCAGACCTCAGAACCATCGTCGTCATTGTCTTGGCCCTCGTTTTGTTCTTCCTCCTCTTCTCCTTCGTCTTCAGTATCAGACGGGTATGGAGGAGGGGGGCGACCAGCTTTCTCGGCCAACCCCTTCATGTCCACCCAGTCTATGGCACGACTGAGATGGTTAAAGGACGAACCTGCGTAGGCCTCGGCCTCGGCCACTTCCCAGGCCTCGGCCACTTTGTCCTTGTAGGCCTGCTCGGCCTCCAAGATATTTTGTACCAACCCCTTTTTGAAGGAGGAAACTTCTTCCTCCAGCTCCTTCTTTCCAGCCTGGAGCAGGGTGACCTGAGCCTCGACCACAGTAAGGGCCGCTTTGGCAGAAGAGCTTGCCTTCTCGGCCTGCTTCTCCACCTGCTCCTTCTCCTTCTTCAACTCATCGCGCTCGGCGATAAGGGCGTTGATCTTGGTCAGGTGATTGGCACACTCGGCCTTGAGGCTGACGATGGTGTCGGCCTGTGATTCGACAGTAGCACCAGTTAGTTGGTCTTGTCGAAGTGTAGTGAACATAGTAGCATCTTTTGTTTCACTAACCTCGACCCTAGACTGCTTAACTTCGTTTACCATGGCAGTGCGCCACTGTCTGGCGTCGTCCAGTCTCAACATGGCCTGAAATAAGAATATTAGCTTCGAACAAAAATTAACTCAATGATAAAAAACTGAAACAAGTACTTAAAGCATACCTCGGCTAAGTTGTATAAAATGGGCATGATGTGCCCATCATGAAAGCCCTTCATATTGTGGGCTACCTCCTTGGGAGCTCCCTTGAGCATCCCTCGGACAATGTCAAGCTTCTCTTTCCCGGAGTAGCCGGGAAGATAAGAGCCGCCAGGCATGCTCTCGGCCTCTTCATTAGTAGGCCCTCCTGAAGGGTCAGAAATGGGAAGCACTATTGAGTCTGGATGAGAAGGTGAAGATGAGATAGTTTTACCTGACACAGACCGCAGGGTTCTAATGCGATGAGAGTAGTATTTACCTCCCATTTTGTTCGCCAAGTCCCTGATGGATGGCGGGATATTCTTAGAAACTGACTGAGAAAGGTTGGCTAAGACATCTAGCGGAGCCATGACGCCGGGTGTCTCAATAACCCCTGGTTGATAGACCGACATTGCAGCAGTCGGTCCCTTCCCCAGAATGGGGGTAAACTTGGTCTCCAACTCCTTAAGCTCCCAGGAGTCATCGACTGCTTCCCTTTATCAGCAGGAAGCAAGGGAGTCTTAGCTTTCTTCTTGGTGCCAGAAGTGCTGACACCCTTCCTCTTGTTCCCCTTTGATGGGGCATCACTTGCCTGCAAAGGTTACACACATTAGGCAAGTTTTCTAAGCCCAACAACAATCCCCTCGGCACACGTAGTGGCCGAGCAGGGCAAGATTTTGCAGTTGTTCACAACACCCCCGCTCGGCTTCCAAAAGAGTCGAGGGGGGCTGCTACAAACAACCTACCATGTACGACCCCCTCGGCACACGTAGTGGCTGAGTGGGGCAATATTTTGAAGTTGTTCACAACACCCCCTCTCGGCCTCCAAAAGAGCCGAGGGGGGGTTGCTGCACAACCTACCATATAAGACCCACTCGGCGCACGTTGTGGGGCAAGATTTTGAAGTTGTTCACAACACCCCCTCTTGGCTTCCAAAAGAGCCGAGGGGGGCTGCTGCAAACAATCTACCATATAAGACCCCCTCGGCACACGTAGTGGCCGAGTGGGGCAAGATTTTGATGTTGCTTACAAACCCCCTCTCGGCTTCCAAAAGAGCCGAGGGAGGCTGCTGCAAGCAACTTCCAAAAAACGGCCTTCTCGCCCCATATAACTGTCGAATGAAATAAATATGGGGCGAGAGAGGGTATTGCAAATCATATAGAAAAAACGACCTACTCGGCCACTATATGTAAAAAAAAAAAACGGGGGGGGGGGGCGGGGAAGAGAGAACATATATATATATGTACCTTTGCTTCTTCCTTCCTCTCTGCCCAAGCCTTAGCCTTGGCGTGGTACAGTTCGTCGAGATAGGCGTCGCCCGTGGCCTCTCCCGTTTTCTCCTTAGTAAGCTTCGACATAGCTCTCTCTAAAAAAAAAGAGAGAGAGAAAAAGGGAAGAGTTAGATATAAAGCAAGTTAGAACGCAGAGAAATAAAGAATTACAAGCTACCTCTATCAATAGCCTGACTCAGGCCAGCTACGGACAAGAAGTTTTTGTCCTTAAAAAATGTCCAATCCGGCACCCAAAGTACCAGGAACTGGCATTTTTTGCCAGCTGTATAAACAACTCTTGTTTTAAAGTGGTCTCCTTTGAGTACCATGTCATCCTCATAATGGGTTGGGGGCAAATCAACGTCACGACCACAGAGATAGGGGTCGGTATTCATACGACTCTGCCTCTCGGCCAGGTCTTCGTCATCAGCTGTTACATAAAGGAACCTATTCCTCCAGTTCCTCCACTTGTTATTTTCTGAAACAGTCATTTGATAGGAAGGCCGGGTGCTAAGGATATACCACGCATCACAGCTGTTTTCAGCCTTGTTCAAATGATGCATATGAGAAAAAATGCCGAAGGACATCCTATAACCCCTCAGCCTACAGGTGGCCATGTAACCAAAAATATTCGCCCAGGAGTTGGGAGTGAGCTGCCAGATGCCGAGCTCATACCCCTCTAATACCTCCAGTATGAAGGGATGAAGAGGGAATCGGAGCCCAAGCTCAAACACAGCCTCATAGACTGGGAAAGCATTCTTAGGTAATGTCCTCACGGTCGCCTCTGGTTCTGGCACAATGATCTCAAAACCTTCACAATGAACGAAGGCCTCCCTTGTTTGGAGCAAATTAGAAGCATATAAGTCATGACAGACCTTTAGCATTCCACACATGCTCGGGTCGTAAAACGTATCTGCTCTCTTCCTAGATGACTCAGGAATGTTGGGCATCTCTTCCTCGTCCAATTTGGATTCGGTTATCTCGACCTCTGGCTGCTCAGAACTTTTAGGTCCTGGACCGGTCGTTCCTTCCTCATACTCTTCCTGGTTCGATGTCCCAACCGAATCCTCTAGAGGAGGGCTGTATCGCATTGTCTGCTTCAACCTCGCCATAGTACTCTGCATAGGTACAAAGGGAGGAATATTCAGAGAATGGGTTTTAGAGCTCGACCAAGAGAAGACGGGTCAGGACACCCTGGATTCCTTGCTACTCGAGGATTCGGCCATACTATTGGGTTTAGAAGGCCGAATGCAAAAGATAAAACACAAAGAATGGGAAGGAGGAAGAAACGAATACCTGATTGAAGAATCGACGACTCGGTTTAAGTAAGGTCGAAAGGGTTCCTACAAATAACAACTTCGGATCAAACCAAGGTTGTTCAAAGATTCAACTTAGTTCTTGCCGCAATCCTGAAGTTCAATCCAAAATCCACAGAAAGGTTCAAAGTTTTGAAGTTCTTACCCAGAGGATCTCTCTCTAACGTCTCTCTAAGATTTGGGAAATGATTTTGGAAAATGACTAGGGGGTATTTATAGACCCCCAATCATTTCAAAGTCCAAAAACTTTCCTTATTTTCCCTCTAGAAGCAGGTTAGGAATCATAATAAAAAAGAAACTGTTCAAAAAGGGAAAAATTATGCTAATCTTCCTCCTTTTGAGGGGCAAATGTTAATGCCAAAAATAAATAGCACACTTACCTAAGAAAGGCCCAAAAATAAGAAGATCCAAGAGGGAAGCCCAACAGAAGCCCTCAAAGCAACGGCCGCATGGCAGCGTCTTATTGACCCACGTGTCAGGGTATTATAGGGCCACGTGGCACCACACGGTGACGACATCTGGCAGGACCTACTTCAGCACTAAAGGCTAAACCAAAGTATCAAACTAGATAGAACAAAGACTATGCATCCCACATTGATAGTTTACCAAAGGGAATAGGGAGATTCTTGTATAAAAGTATTGATGTAATAATTGCAGCAGAGATCCCAATATTGGCTGATTTGACAACACATACTTGTAATTGTCAATTAATCTTAATCAATCCTGATTAGCAGCTATTTGAGTTATTATTATCTTTTGCACATTTAATTGTTTATTTCTGCATTTTATTATTATTACTCTGGAAAAGTGTGTAGCATAGAAGTGTTAGTCCTCTCCTTAATTTCAAAAACCCTAAAACACAACGGTTGGATAGCCATCCTTTTATTTGTTACCACCACTTTGGAGAAACTACATCCAGATTGATTTCTTTTCTCTATCTAAGGAATTTTTCTCTATCCTAAAAGTACATTAGCACAAACTATATTTTTGTTCTGATGATTAGTGTTGTTCATCAAAAAATAAAGGAAACACATATACCTACGGTTTATTTGTTGTTTCTTTGTGCTGATGATTAGTGATGTTCATTTACTATTCTCTTGGGAAATTGTCATTGTAATACTTCCCAGGGTAAAAAAATGTGGCAAATCATAGCTTTTTTATTTACGGTGTTATCTATTTATACTATAATTGCTTTTTGTTTCTATGTCCATTGTTAGTTACTTTTAGTAAATATTCGGGCATGCTGAAATTATGATCTTTTTGAAACTTTTGCTAAATATTTGGGCATGCTGAAATTATGGTGTTAGTTTACCCGATAACACCCGACGGCACCCTCTTGCCAGCCCATATTCCAATTCTTAGTGATTTGCAGAAGCTACCTGAGGTTGCTAAGGTATTTTTTTCGTGGTACCTATCCCAAATGGACAACACCGATTCATTAGATGTTGTTCCACCATTTTTAGAAGACTTGATTGATCCACCTCAACCATTGCAAACTGAAATAACTTTCTTCAACATAGAATATGACCCAATTGTTATCGATGTCGAAAGTTATACAAATAGTGTCCAACTAATCACCACCATTAAAGAGGAGTATAGCTTACATTTCATCATGATGACTAGCCTACCAAGTCCTATAGTAGAAAATGCAAATCAAACACGTCTAATCATCGGACCTATGCTACCTGAACCATTCACATCCAAACAGCCAATTCAAACAGGAACTACTATTCTTTCATGGAATGTACGAGGGCTAGCTCGACTAAGCATCACGTCCAAAATTTATCAATTAACCACACAACATGACCCTGATCTACTTGTTCTTTCTGAAACACGTCTTAGTCCAGATAATTCGCGAGAAATCATTGTTGCATTACCATTTGATAAGAGCTGCGTTTTGGATCCGGATGGCTCTTCTAGGGGTGTGGTTCTTTTGTGGAAGGCTGCAACTATTAGCCTACCAAATTTATTTACCCAGCAATACTTGATAAATGGCTCCATCTGGGTATGAATCATTGTGCCTATTTAATAACATAGCAAAATTTGGTCAGAGCATTATTAACTAATTATTTATTACACTTCGCAGGGCCCGGACTTGTAGATGCGACGTTACACGCTTTGGTGACGATGAAGGCAATAACTTCAAGATTTGTAGCCCAATTTGTACAATGCATTAGTTGTATTAGTTACATATACTACAACTTTGTAGCCCAATTTTCATATTATGTTGTGTTGGTACACGCGTAGAGTAGCTACGGTTGTGTTCATTTCTTATTAGTATGTATTCTCTATTTAGTAGTCCTCCTATCTACTCAGTTCCAAGAATGTATTTACTCTTTATCTTTGTGTTATGCCTCCCTATCTATGTCCATCCACTTTATATTGCTATAATTATACAACACCCTTTGCAATTTTTACACACTTGCATAACTATGCATCTATGCTTGCCTTTTCCCTGCTTGAATTGTTTGCAGAGTGCAAAGTACCACTTCAGTCTGCATATATGCTACGATATCACACACTCGACGCTTATTAGACAATTCACTTCTACTTTAGAATGTATCTTTGGTTTACTTTATCGGTTATATTATGTGTACTTTTAGACTTCACCGTCTCTTTAAACTATGATTATGTTTTCAGGATAAAGTTACCTCTGAATTTTTTTAAAACTGATTGTCGGGTTAATTGTCCTTTAAAGACTTTACTCAAATTACCTATTTGTATGTTACCTCTACTTTAAGCATTAAAAGGATTTTATAATTAGAGGTCTACGTTGACAAGGAGGTAATATTAAAAATTTAGCTTCACCTTTAGACATATGAGTACATTTTCAGCGTAAGGTAAATTATACCTCGTACTTTTATCTGCGAATAATTTAGAGTTTACTTTTTCTTAACTTTATTTACAAGGGAACTATAAGTTTACTTTAATTCATAAGTAAAACATCTATTTTTTTATAAAAAAAATTACTTTTAAATATATAAAAATGTAATTATATATAATACTGATTCAACAATGTAGATTTAAAATTAGATTTAATTTCCAAAATTTAAGTGTGCATTAAAATCATTGCTATTTACCAAATTAAAATTGACTTTTAGCTTTTTCAAACGTTTTATTTTCCTAATTACAATGATCTATTTTCTAAAATTCACTTCTACTTTACAATGTAAGCTTTGTTTCACTTTAGGGATTATATAACGTGTAAATTTAGCCTTCAATGTCTCTTTAAATTATGATTATGTTTTCAAGATAAAGTTACGGAATGATGGTATACATTTTCAGCCTGTGCATTAGGCCACTACTTATTTCTCCATTTTTCCCCTTGCTTTCAGGCCATTTTTCTCCAAGAATACAGGCCATGGCACCACCCTTGCTTTCAGTCACTATCTCTTTCATTCAACTTTTAGAACAAATATGCACCTGTTTAGGCATACACGAGCCTGCATATACAATTGATAATGCAGCTGAAAATTCAGCCTATGTTATAGTCAGAAAACGACGTAATCCTCATGTGTAACGACCCCGATTTTATTGGTATTTCTGCCGGATGATTATGTGTATTTATGTGTTGCTATGTATGGTTCAAATTTATTTTTGAACTATTTATTTTATTTTATGTGAATAATTTCGATTTAATTCGAATTATTTTATTTTGATTAGTTATTATTTATTTTATTATTATTTAATTAATTAGAATTTTATTATTTAATTTTCTAATTAATTATTTAATATTTTGGGCTAAATCGATTTAAGCATGATTAATCATGTAATTCTTGTAAATTAGCCCAATTAATCACGAAAGCCCATTTTTAGCCCATTTCTCCTTGCTTGGCCGAATCTCCCTTGTACATGGCAAGGATTTGCCACTTGCCATGCATTCACACCTTAACTAACCTCTATATATAGGAGGGTTAGTAAGGCTTAGAGATCCATTTGCTAAATTGCCATCTTATGCTCTTGCCATCAAAATTCAAACACAAAACACCTCCACTTTGCTCCCTTGCCTCACGCCATTTTTGGCTCTTCCCAGTTGAACATTTGTTCATCATCTTTTCAATACCCAAACTTAAAGATTCAACTTCCATTGATCTTTAAGCATCTAAACACAATCTAAACCTCCTAATTTGCATTCAAGATCTCTAGTTCGGGTTTGGTTGGCAATTGTTCGTGTGGGTTTGATCGTGTGGGTGTTCGTGTGTGGAGCCGTGTAGTGGGAAGCCGTGCAAGTGGTGGTGCCGTGGCCGTGTAGTTGGTCCGTGGCAGTGGTGGCTCGTGTGACACAGCCGTTCTGGGCAGCCGTGTGTGCAAGGTATGGAAGCCGTGCGTGTTGTGCCGTGGCTAGGGTCGTGTGGTTCGATTTTTCCGGGCTGCATCTTGTGTTGATTTTGTGTGTTAATCTTCAATAAGGTAACATACTTTCTCAACTTAACTGGTGTACTATGATTCATAGTATAGATTAAATGATTAGAATAGTTTATTTTGAAGTTTTAACCATGTTTTTATGTATGAATGTAATCTGATTTTGGAGTGGTTTTATGATGATTTTATGTATGAATATGATGATTTTATGACTGATTATGTTAGTAGTCAGTTTGTTGATTATCATGTTCAAGTTTGATGATTTTTGGATACTTGGAAGTGGATGATTTTCATTGTTGAAGAGTTGAATTTATGCGTGTGGTATGATTGTTGGGATGAGTTTCTTGATTCTTGGATGAGTTCTTTAAGTTCTTGATGAGTTCTTTAAGAGTCTTTATGAGTTCTTGATTAAGTCTTTTAAGTTAAATAAAGTTAAGAAAAGGTTAAAGAAAATGATAAGATGATGTGAGATGATTGGTTTGCACGTTATTTTCTTAAGTCAAGGCGTAAGATGCAACTTAAGAAGTAACTAAGAATGTAAACTTCGGATTAAAGTTAAAGAATGTAAGATTAGCTTGATTTCGTAGCTAGACGCCTAAAACTTAGAGTAAGATTCTATGTTTTTGGGTTAAGACGTTGCCCCTATCCTAACCGCGGTATTGGGATAGTGATTACCACTATGTCGTCTTTGACATGGATTTCCAGTAAGATTGGTTTCATGGGGTTGGGAGTAAGATTCTCAATCCTGGCATAGTTGGAAAGTTCGTTCGCGTAAGAGGCGTTCGTACGTGCATAGTCCGGTCTAGTTTATGAATGATTGCGCCAAAGATAAGTTTGGATAAGTTAGTTGAGTCAAGCATGTATATTTGGATGATTTCGCATGGCTCGATGGTATGATTTGCGTGTTTGGTTTATGCTATGTTCTTGTGTATTCCCGTTAGGGCGAGACAGTTATGTTACTCGCCACTGACGGTGGACTGTTGTTTACTTTTCAGGTAATTCTGATGATGAGGTTCTTGCTTAGCTTTGGGTTGGGCGAGCGCCGTTATTATGATATAGTTGTATTTCTGTTGTTTTATGATTTTAGATAGTGTTGAACTATAGTAGTGGTATTTATATACTTTTGTTATAACTCTGACACGGTTTTGGAGTTACTTTTATTAGTGGTAGTAATTGACCTTTGGTACAAACTTGTGGGTATTTGTACTTTTTGGATTAGTAATAAAGTATTTTGAGGTATTGTTTCAATTTTTAAGTATTTTAGTTGTTAGTTCTGACTATTCGACTCGTCGGTTTCTTCCGCACCGGTTTAAGCGAGTCGGGTCGTCACATCATGCGTTCGTTTTCTACGGGAAAAGGAGGACAACGATTCAAGAAGCTTTTAAATCTGCTGCTCAAAGAATGGTTCTATTTTTAGTCCAAAAATATAGGATTGTAATAGTAGATTTTAATATCACTATCAGGCAAAGTATTGCACAAGGAGTGCAACTTTTTAGAATGAAAAAGGACGACTTTGAAGCAATGTGGAAAAATATACCATCATTCCGTAGAACATCCCTTCATTCCGTTCAGGGTATAGACAATGGCCTATATACTATCGAAATAGACTTTTGCCATTTGATGCAAAATGTTATTGACAAAACCAATGCTGTTGCCACTCCTATAGAAGTGACAAGTTTATATGGTCCTCAATACCTGGCATGGTTCACAAGACAGGCCTTGTAATTCAAGGTGCCTTATTGGAGAGCTATCTCCGTCTTCAGCAGCAGCAAAACAAACTTTGGCAAAAAGAGCAGTTCTTGAGCTTGTAACAATGTATAACATTCAAGTTAAAGATGTCAATTACTATTTTCTGAGTGAAGCTCGTTTAGCAATGGAGTTTGAGCAAGAGAATTTGAGTATCCTTAAGGAGAAAATTCAAGGATTACCAGAACATAAGGACCAGCAACCTCTGGTAATAGAACAGAATAATCTTACGCCGAAGGGATCTGCAAACTAGATTCCAGTTCCAAACAGTCCACCGTTGCCTCCTAAAAAAAGGAAGTGGATTTCTATAGGAAAATGTGTTGCAGCCACCATGCCTGAAGACTTAGAACTACCATAGGTTGCTCTTTTCTGGTGTAATTAAGGGGAGAAAAACTTGATGCTTGGTTTGTATTTCCTTGTTAATTACCCTTACTTATGTACTAATTTAAATCATTGACGGCTTAGTTATTAAGTAGATGTAGAATATTATGCAATGTCATTAGGAAATATGCTTGTATCGATCAGACCTTCTTTTCTAGACATTATGTACAAGGTTCTGAAATTATGTATAAGTTTCTGCTTTCTTTATGTAATCTATCGTTCCGATCGTTGTAGTAATGCTTTATAATATATATATTCTATACCATTTAAGATGTCTTTTTTATTCCATTAAAGTTAAATTAATTACATGAGTTCTTTATTTATCAATATTATTTATTTAATTTTGGAAGCATAATTCATTTACATTTGTAACAAACACCTTACCGACTTAGTTGTGTACATTATATTGTTTCCATGAAAGTAAGTCCAGCCTATGGTTTTGTAAAACATTTGGTAAATCCTGAGAGTTTTCGTTGTTCTGTACTATGTGTAGATAACACTACAGCCTCTGTCAAGATGGCTGCTAGATTTAAAAGAGTATTTCATCAAAGCAGACGCGTTGCAAACACTGGGCGTGTTGAGCAACATTTGAATATTGTTGATCAACAAATACACCACGACCAGGCAAACTCATACCCAAGAGTTGCTTTGCAAAGTAACATTGTACCAAACCCGGACTGCATCCTAACACCAACAAATACCATTAATCAGCAACATAGTCGGGCTCGCAATAGAACCAGACAGCCAAGTATGTATGATGCGTTAGCCAAGTACCCTATAAGTGAATCAAATGCTCCAGTTTTTATTATTTTACATTCAATACCTCACATGCCGCTTAATGTTTCATCCTTTAACAGGGGTTCCGGCTGCAGTTATTGGTGAATTAATCCCTACCGCTGCCGTGCTACTACCTACACCTACATTTTGCCAATATTGTACCGCAACAAAGTTTGCATTCGAGCCACCTACTTTCTGCTGTAGCAAGTGCTCAGTGCACATCGCTACTAATCAATTCCCATCTGAACTCTTGCAATTATTCACTTCAAACGATGATGATTCCTTACATTTCCAAACATATAGTCGTCTTTATAACAATCTCTTCGCTTTTAGTTCGCTTGCAGGTACAATTGATGTCAAAAATTCAAAAGGCATTTATGTTTTTAAGCTACATGGCCAATTATACCATTTCTTGCCAAATTTGCTTCCACAAAATGAACAGCCAAAATTCCTTCAGTTATACTTCTACGATGCACAGTTTGAAGAAAGCAACAGGTGAAATTGTTTTCCTGACTTGCGACCTTCTGTGATCAATAGGCTTATGTCTATTATACAGCATAATCCTTATGCAAATTTTTTTAAGAGACTGCAAGAATTACATTTTGATGACACTACCACTATCTTCATAAACAAAAGTCCACGGTTAGATCAGCGGGTGTATAATGCTCCGACAGTTGACGAAGTTGCAGCAATATGGACTGACTGGTCAGCTGAAACAGACTGCACCAGTCCATACATAGTTGTTTCAGGAAAGGCTGGGTCGGTGCATGTGGGTGTTATGATCCACTTCAATATCCTCTTCTTTTTCCATTTGGAGAATCTGGCTGGCGCCATGGAATTCGCAAAGCAACACAAGGTTCTGGTCATTCAAGCATGCCTATTCCTAATTTACCTTTGCAGAATTCAACAACAACTAATGAACTACTTGCTGCTAAGAACTCATGTATGCTTTACAACCTTACCCCTCCATCTAATGCTTATAAATTCTTTTGTTAACAGTCTCTAGCATACATTCTTTTATTTCCCTTTGTGATTTAATTTTTAATTGCATTTTATTGTTTATGTCAATTTCCATGATAGAACGTGCTTGAATTCTGTGGAAAATACTAATGTGCCTCTAAAGCCTTAGACTTCATTCTGCATGATAGATTTTGTCACTTCTTTTGTAAGCCCTATCCCTTATGCTATGTTATTACCTTTGACAACCCTTTTTTTACCTATTTCAGTTTTGTTTGATCGAAGCAAACAGAACATTTCCTGCCGAGAGTATTACTCATACCTCCTTCAGATTCGCAGTGGAAACCACATATTAACAACTGGTCGGGTATTATTACACTTTATAGTTGATATGTATGTAAAATTGGAAAATACGCGTCTTGATTTTTTTTAAGAGAAATCAGACCACAATAAGAGCCGATCTATACCAAGGATTGCTAGATACAATTGTAGCTGGTGAATGTGCTGGAGAAAATGCTGGTAAGCGAATCATCTTGCCACCATCTTTCATTGGTGGACCTAGGGATATGAAGCGCCGATATTTGAATGCAATGGCTCTGGTTCAGAAATATGGGAAACCAGATATATTTGCAACAATGACATGTAATCCTAATTGGCCAGAGATTAAGGCTCAGCTTCATGAAGGGAAAAAAGTCCAGCACAGGCCAGATTTAATTGCTAGGATATTTCATAGCAAACTCAAGCTTGAAAAAAAGGAAATTATGGAAAACAAAATCTTTGGAGAAGTAGCCGCTTTGATATACGTAGTTGAGTTCCAGAAACGTGGCCTTCCACATGCTCATTTCTTAATAATTTTAAGCTCTGCTCACAAGCTGAAAGCTCCAGAGCATTTTGACAGGTTCGTTTCAGCTGAGATTTTTCAACAACACAACCTCATTTACGTTCCTGTGTGCTTAACCATACGATGCATGGTCCTTGTGGAGATATAAATCCTCAGTGTTCTTGTATGAAAGATTATGAGGGGGAGAGAGTATGTAAGTCAAAGTATCCTATAGACTTTGCCCCATACACTACAAATAAAGATGATGGTTATCCTATCTACCGAAGAAGAAATACAAGGGAATTTGTTTTCATACGGCGGCATCAAATGGATAACCGTTGGGTTATACCTTATAATCCATATCTACTGCTTATTTTGACTGTCATTTTAATGACGAAGTCTGCTCAACAATCCAAGCTATTAAATATTTGTACAAAGGGCACGATCGAGTATAATTCAACATAGGCTTAACAAATACTCATCAACCAGTTGACGAAATTGGAAATTTTCAGGCAGGCCGTTGGTTATCTCCACCAGAAGCAGCATGGAGGATCTTTGGATTTGATCTGTACGAGATGTACCCTCCTGTCCTGCCACTTCAAATACATTGTGAGAATATGCAACCAATAAGTTTTGCAGCATCTGAAAATCTGGAAACAATTCTTTCTGACCAAAGGCACTACCAAACCCCCTGACTGAATTTTTCAGAATGAATGCAAGTAACTTATCTGGGGGGCAGTGTTTGTACTCTGATTTCCCACAACATTTTGTTTGGGATGATAAGTTACGGAAATGGAATTCACGAAAAAAAAGAGAAAATGATCGGGAGACTCACATTTGTGAGTCCTTCAGAAGCAGATCGGTTTTATCTACGATTGCTTTTAGCAAACGTTCGGGCACCTCATTCGTTTGCTGCACTTCGAACAGTTAACGTGGAAGGGCGTACCTCATTTCAAGAAGCTTATTTCAAGCGTGGCCTTGTAGAACATTGCCAAATCACTGAAATGTGTCTCAATGAAGCAGTTGAGGTCAGCATGCCACACTCATTGCGCCATTTGTTTGCCACGCTACTAATTGTTTGCCATCCTCCAGATCTGTTACAGTTGTGGCAAAAATATTATGTGCACCTGTCAGAAGATTTCCGGAAAAAATATCCCAACTCAACCAACACAATCCTTTCATTAATACTTGATAAATTAGAACAATAGTTGGAGTGTATGGGTCGGTGTCTAGCAGATTACAGTCTGGACCATCTTAGAACTTCTGAACATGAAAGCCTTCAGTTAACCAGGGATATCTGAGATGCTTATGATGCTCCAGTGACTGAAGAATACATTAAAGCGAGAAAAGAGCTTAATCCTAAATAAAAAAACAGCATACAAGAGCATTGTGCAAAATGTCAAACAAGGATTACCTGGTGCTTTCTTTATAGATGGGTCTGGAGGAACAGGAAAGAAATTTTTGTACTGTGCATTGTATGCAAAAGTCAGGCAGATGGTTAAAATTGTTATACCCACAGCATCATCTGGGATTGCAGCAGGGTGTCTTCCCAATGGCCGCACAGCTCATTCTAGATTCAAATTACAACTAGATCATAATAAATCTCTTGTATGTGATGTTCCTAAGCAAGGCAGCTTAGCTGCACTAATAAAAGAGGTTGCCCTTATTACATGGGATGAAGCACCAATGGCACACAAAGCAAACATACAAGCCCTCGACACCCTATTGCGTGATTTATCTAACCCAAATTTGATATTTGGTGGTAAAGTTGTCGTGCTGGGTGGTGACTTCAGATAGGTTCTGCCTATTCTGCCACAGAAGACTCAAGTGGAGGCAGTTGAAGCAAGCTTGGTATCATCGTCATTATGGGCTCACTTTACAAGATTTCATCTTGATCAGAACATGCGTGCTAAAGATGACCCTTTGTTTGCTTCCTTTCTACTAGCTTTAGGAGATGGTCATTTGCAAGACAAAGAACAGGCATTCATAAAGTTACCTCCATCCATTAGTCAATCATGTATTGAATCTCAGCCAACTGTATATTGCTTAATGCAAGACCTATTCCTCCAAAATGTCCAGACAGGGATAACAAACAACACATTCATCAACAGAGCCATTTTAACTGCAAAAAATGATGAGGTCAATATGCTGAACAAACTCTTTATTGAAGCGTTTGAGGGTGAAGAAATATGCTACAAAAGCTTTGATTCTATGTTAGATGATGACTGTCATATCTACCCTATAAAATTCTTAAACACACATTGTCCTGGAGGAATGAGTCCACACGAACTCCATCTCAAAAAACAATGTCCAGTAATTCTGTTGAGGAATCTTGATCCATCATCAGGCCATGTAATGGAACCAGGCTGACGTGCAAAGAATTTTTTCCAAACATGATTCTGTGTGAAATTGCTGTTGGCTACTACAAAGGATGTCAAGATATGCTTCCAAGGATTAATCTAAGACCACCATCATCTTCTAACTATCCGTTTCAGTTTGAGAGAAAAAAATTTCCTATTAAGTTATGTTTCGCTATGACAATAAACAAGTCACAAGGCCAGACCCTAGATGAAGTTGGTATTTTCCTCCAACAACCATGTTTCTCACATGGCCAACTCTATGTTGCTCTATCCCAGGCAAAAAAGGCATCAAAAGTACGTATTCTTTCACGGCCATGTCCACTTAATACCTTTGGCGACAATATAAAAAATGCTGTTGCCTTTGATGTCTTAACAAGAGCTGGTATTAGATGACTTGGAGTTCCAATCAGGTATTTCCAATCCCTTCTTCTAATATAGTTCACTAATTTATAAATTCAATATCATACTCCTACAAATTTTTTAACCATAGTTTACAGTTGTATGCTATTCATCTTTCGTGCTATGCTGTGCAGATAATTTTATTGCAAACCAAAGGGAAACGCAAGGATCTATGAGCTACAAAGCAGTACCATTACTTTGCTTTATCATATATATATGATTGAAGGAAATAATTACTACTTAATATGTCATTATATTTTCTTGTATATTACATCGTAGGTTTACTGACCACCAAATTATATTAAAAGTAATATTCTGAAGAATATTTATTTCCCATAATACTATAGTTAACGGGTAATTGTCTCTTGATGATTATTTGTACTTTTCAAAAGCTTTTTTTTTACAATGTCATTCTTAAAAATGCAGCACCTTTAAAACAAATTGTATTGCTTTGACTTAGATCCAAAATATATATCCATACCTATTACTACCCTTAAAATATGTTACAAAACTGTCTAAGTTAACTTGTGCAGGATTTATGGGATGAACAAACTCTGCTACAGTAAAAAAAAGATTTTGAATAGTAGGCAGATGTACTTCAATTAACAATGTGGTATGGGCTTACCACTCTTTTCATTTTTAGCTACTATTCATCCCTTTCTACTTAATATTCAGTACCTCTTTGAGAGTGAATTATATTCATTCTCCTTAATAAATACTTACCAACATCATTCTCTACAACAACTGATCTCCAAAAAAGGGAAAACTCACCATCTTCTGCACTTCCATTTCCAACAAGCACTTGGAGAAAAAGTTCTAGAAGTTCAACTCCACAACTGTAATCATAGGTATTGAATGCTACTTACTTGTATCTACTCTCTCATCATGTAAATACCCATTTATATATTTTACAATTAATGCCGTGCATGCCTTCTACAGTCCTCAACCCCTATTTGATTACACCATCCCTGCATATACATTAATTCTTTTGGTAACCCATTATAAAGAGTTAATTTTGCTATGCATTACTTCTTTCTTATTAAAATCCTTGCATGCCAAAAAAAAACAATAATCAGTTGCAGCTACTGTTAATGATTTATTAAAATCCTAAACCCATTTATATTTACCTAAACCCATGTATAAATTACTCCACTGTTAGTATCTTTACTTTGCTGCTACTGCTCTGCCTTTCTATAAGGGGGAAAAAATTGTATTGAATTCATATCCATGGTTAGTGTTAGCTACGAGACAACAGAAGCAGCAAAGCAAGATCTGTCCAAAAGAGTTGTAACTCATTTCATGCATGAATATCAATTCGATATCAAAGACGTTAACTACTATCTGCTGGATGAACGCAAGTTAGCTCTTAAGTGT
The DNA here is from genome assembly GCA_951394345.1 of Salicornia ramosissima. Lineage (NCBI taxonomy): Eukaryota > Viridiplantae > Streptophyta > Magnoliopsida > Caryophyllales > Amaranthaceae > Salicornia > Salicornia ramosissima. The sequence continues at coordinate 42,574,604 of OX596233.1, read as the reverse complement.
GAAAGGGAAAGCTATATTTCTACCAAAGAAAGAGTATATGGATATATAGAAGATCCAACTCCTATCCCCAAAATTATTGACCAACAACTTTGTGCAAGCAATGGTTATACCAGTGAAGTTGTCGAAGAAAGCAACCCTGCAAAGACTCCAATTAAGAAAAGGCGTTTGACCAAAGGGGGTACCTCGAACAGCGAGGGTACGTGCAAGGAGATGCCCACAGATTTACTGCTTGCTCTGAAACACCATTAACCAGCCATGGCTCGGATGGTTAATCTAAAAAAAGTCTTTTGCTAATATATATATATTATGGTACCTTATTACATGGCCTAATTACCACCATAATCACCAAATATGTCAAGCGCATAGCTACCAACCACACCAAGTATATTGTATTCTTGACATTATTTTGCTACATATATAGATAGATTATGGTGTTAACATGTTTTCATTTTGCCTTTAGCTAAATATGCATTGTACTACTTTGTAATTGGGCTATTCCTTTCTTCAATAACATTATGGAACTTATTATGTATGGATATATATATCTACTGTTATTATGTTTTTCCTTTCTACTTTTGTAATTGGGCAACTCCTTTCTTCAATTGTTATTTAAGTCAAGCATCTAATAGGCTTATGTCTATTATGAAGCAATTGTTTTCCTGACTTGTGACCTTCTGTGATCAATAGGCTTATGTCTATTATGCAGCATAATCCTTACGCAAATTTTTTAAAAAGTCTACAAGAATTACATGTTAATGACACTACCACTATCTTCATCAACAAAAGTCCACTGTTAGATCAGCAGGTGTATAATGCTCCTACATTTGACGAAATTGCAACAATATGGGCTGATTGGTCAGCTGAAACAGACTGCACCAGTCCATACATGGTTGTTTCAGGAAAGGTTGGGTCGGTGCATCGTATCCAACATCACTTTAGGCATTACGATCTACTTCAATATCCTCTTCTTCTTCCATTTGGAGAATCTGACTGGCGCCATGGAATTCGCAAAGCGACACAATGTTCCGGTCATTCAAGCATGCTTATTCCTAATTTACCTTTGCAGGATTCAACACCAACTGATAAACTACTTGCTGCTGAGAGCTCATGTATGCTTCATAATCTTACTCATCCATCTAATGCTTATAAATTCTGTTATTTACAGTCTCTAGCATACATGCACAAAAAATGACATAAACATTAACACTAATGCTTATCAATCAATTATACAATATAAGGCAGAGGTCACACTTAAGAAATCTTCCACATACATGGATGCCATGAAAGAAAGGAATGCCAAAAAAAGGGTCGGGGTTGTACTGCATAACCTTATCTCTGTATTTCTTATAATTTATATGGTTTTTTCAAATATATAATTCAGCAATACTTTAAGCTAACATAAAGATTGAGTTGTTCCATGTTTTAAGGAAAGTTAGAAAATTTTTGTGCCAAATATAGTAAAGCAATTCCAAAATCTTTTGATATATATGTACCAAAACAACATTTGAGTTGCTCCATGTTTTCAGGGAAAAATCTGAAAATTTATGTACAAAAAATAATAAACCAATTCTAAAATCTTTTGATACACATGTACCACATCAAAGATTGCATTGCTCCATGTTTTTAGGGAAAGGCTGAAAAGTTTTGTACCAAAAAATAGTAAAGTACTTCCAAAATCTTTTGATATACATGTACTTATCCTCAATTATTATGCTACCTCCACAATCATTACTTCAATTATTTTCTTTGCTTGTTCTATACACAAAGTCATTACCTCAATCTCTATAAATATCATATACTCCATCTTCATAATCATACAAACTAGCAATTTTTTTTCCTTGTACTCCTTTGCAAGACAGAACACCAATAGCAACAACAAAATTCCAGGTAAACTTACACTGATATGCAACTTGTTTTCCAGATTCCATTTCATTTATAATAGTCTTGTCTACTAACATGTAACAATCAAATATTTCTAGATTGAATACCATAAAAGAATTAGAAATGCAGTTGCGTTCATGGCATTATAGACATGTCAAATATTTGTTTAGATATCAAATCAGGTTTATCATTTTGTCAATTCTACTTCTGATCACACATTGATATGCAACCTATTTAATTGCAAATTTACATTTTGCCTAGATAATTATATAAGTACCATTCACTTAATCCCTACTCGAATATATGGAACCTTACTTTCCTTTCATTTCCTTAATCTTTGGACTTTTTTCTAGGAGAACAAAGCTTCAAAACAACTCCTTTTCACAATTCCTTATTTTCTGATAAAGATATATCCATTTCCGTCCAGGCACATCATGAAGAAAGAATACAACTATCTAGATGAACTAACTGACAAGTCTAGCAAATTCAAAGTGAAAGTGAAAGTCATTGAAAAGTCTAGACCTCATCAATCTCCAGGGAAGAAAAAAATCCAACGGTTGACGCTACAAGAGGATAAGGTTCGTAACTGTATTTCAATTTTAAGTTGGCTCATTTTTTAACTTATTCCAAGCCATTTGTGCATATGTTACAATTATAAAGATTATATGTCAACCCTGTTCCTTAGTTTATAATTATTTGAGCAACTATGTTACTTTACATGTCACCTTTCCTTTTGTAAACTTGGTTTTTGATCCTTTGAATGTTGTGCTCATGTTTTTTTCCTTTGTTACTTTCAAGTAGCTCATTTACGCTTTCCATTTATAAAATTACTCAAAAATTTAGACTCTTACTCCTGCTATACATCACAAATTTTCAACACATATATATTAATGATCAGCTACTTCATTGATGTATTTGCAGTCTTACACTTGCTTCCACTCATCTTATGCATATGTTACATTTTTTTGTAAACATGTCATTTCTGCTTCTTATATAATAATGATTTCAGCAACTGTGTTCCTTTACATGTTTGATATGTGATTGTATTTTCATAAACATGTAACATGTAAAAGAAAACATGTCATTAGCTATACTTACTTGTTTGATATGTGATTGCATTTTCATGCAACTTATGTGTCTGCACATTTACTATAGGTATTTCCACTAGGAAGATTCTCTAGCAATTTAGGTACTTAATTCTGTTATACACCCCTGATATTCAGCACAGATACATTCAAGGGCTAGCAACTTCATTAATGTTTTGCAGTCTCACATTTGCTTCAGCTTAGCTTCTACCTCCTATTTTTCTTCTTGTTTGTATAAGCTACATTAGTTTTAGAGAAGGTTTTGTCTATGTTACACCTTTTTAGGTTTTACAGTTTGTGTATATGTTCATAAGGCCTCACTTTACATAGGTAACCCTTACATAGCTTCACTAAGCATTACCACTTTACAGGGCAATACTATAAAAGGCACAATATTCGACACCGATATCCCCACTTTTGAACAAGCTATTGTTTGCAACGGGGAGTATGAAATTGAAGATGCAGTGATTCAGAAGTTGCATGACTCTGCAAAGAAAGACTGGACTCCGTTCTAGATGAATTTCAATCCCAACATACGGATCACCCCACTCAATGTCGAGCCAGGAGTTGGCAACCCAAATTACATTAGGCTATCAGCTATACCTCGCACACAAGGCGCTAACCAAGAATTAATCGGTTAGTTATTTAAATTCAAGCATAAACTAACCTATCATTTAGTAGCAAATTGTATACTTACAATAATACCCAATATGCAATTGTTATTCAGACATAGTAGGCGTTGTAATTTACATTAAGGAAATCTGTAATATCGGGGTAGGTTCAAGCACTCAACATGTACGCGAAATTGTGGTCACTGATAATAGGTACACTTTCTACACTTCTTGCTTTCATCACCCTACTCTTAAAGCAATGATTCAATACAAATCACTGGCCTGAAAAAATTCATACCATTGCAGCAACAGCACCCCACGTACACTCGTTTCAGCATGGAATGACTTCGCAGATAACGACATCGATCGAAAGCATCATTCCTGTTGCAGATACGCATCCTGTTGTTAGAATTACTGCATTACGCAGGACTATTGTGACGACCCGACTCGCTTAAACCGGCGCGGAAGAAACCGACGAGTCGAATAGTCAGTTCTAACATACTAACATACTTAAAAATTAAAACAAAACCTCAAATTAAATATATGCTAAACCAAAAGTACAACACCCACAAGATTGTACATATCGAAATCCAAATATCACTACTACTACGAACAATATTAACTCCAAAATATATGTCAGAGTTAGAAAATACAAATATCACTACTATGGTCTAATACTAGAAATCGTAAAACAACAAAACAAGAACTAAATAATATCGACACTCGCCCAACCCAAAGCTAAGTAAGATAACTGTCCCACCCTAACGGGGATACACATGGTCATAGCATAAATCAAATAATCAAATCAAACATACCAACACCAACATGCGAACCACACATCATAATATCAATTATTATAACAACAACAAGTAATCATATTGACTTGACTAACTTTAATCATTTAATTAACAACCTTAAACTTTGGCGCAATCATTTACATATTAGACCGGACTACGCACGTACGAACGCATCTTACGCGAACGAACTTTCTACTATGCCAGGATTGAGAATCTTACTCCCAACCCCATGAAACCCATCTTACGGGAAATCCATATCCAAAGACGACATAGTAAGACCTCCAACTATCCCAATACCACGGATAGGATAGGGGCAACGTCTTAACCCAATTCTTAGAATCTTACTCTAAGATTAGGCGTCTAATAGTAAAATCAAGCAAATTATTAATCGAAATTTACATTCTTAGTTAATCTTAAGTTGCATATTACGCCTTGACTCAAGAATAACATGTAAATCAACAAATCTTGGAACCTCATATATCATTCTTTACATTTCTTTAACTTTTCTTTAACTATCTTTAACTTTCTTTAACTTTCAAGATTCGACCAAGAACTCATAAAGAACTATCAAGACTCATAAAGAACTCAACCAAGATTCAAGAACTCAATCAAGATTCAAGAACTCAACCTAAGAATCATCATCAACATTCACGCATAACATGACAAACTATAACAACTTTTTCATCAACTTGTAAACACCAAAACTTCAAAAAACTTGAACATGATCAACATCAAACATGGAATTAATTTAAACATCATAAAATACATAAAATCATGACAAGAACATCATAAAAAAACTTCCCAAATCAGCCCCAAGTTCACGCATAAACAAGGGTGATATTCATCAATTCATTCTAATCTAATCATCTAATCTACACTATGAATCAAGGTATACAAACTAGGTTGAGATAGTATGTTACCTTAATGAAGATTAAACACAAATATACACAAAACTTGCTACCCGGAAACTAATCTACACGGCCCCAATACACACGGCCAACCACACAAGCACACACACGGCTTCACCTTCGAACACGGCCCTGGCTGCACGGTCTCACGAACACGGCACAACCTTGGCTCGAACCACCAACACGGACCACCGTCTTAACACGAACCACCACACGAACCACGCATGCACCACACGGCCTTCTCGAACAACCCCAAAACCAAACCCGAACAAGAATTCTTGAATGAAATAATTGAGGTCTAGATTGTATTTTGATACTTAAAGATCAATAGAGGTTGAATCTTTAAGTTTGGGCTTGAATTGATGGATGAGAAATTGACTGGTTGATGATGCCAAAAATGGCGTGTGATATGATGGAAAATGGAGGGAATTTTGTGTTGATAATTTTGTGTTCTTTCGATTGAAAATGGAGGGAATTTTGTGTGATTAGTGGCATTTAGTCCACTAATCACAAGGGATAACCGGCCATGGCAAGGGAAAATGGGGTTCTAAGCTCATTTGGGCTAATTGACTCATGCATGACTAATCATGCTTAAATCGCATTTGGCCCAAAAATATTAATTAACTAATTAGAAAATTAAATAATAAAAATTCTAATTAATTAAATAATAATAAAATAAAGGGTTATTCTAAGCTATGCCCCTGAGGTTTTCGCCTTTCTAAGTTGTGCCCATGCTTTTTGAAACTTCTAAGCTATGCCCCTCAACTTAGGTTTTTTAATTAATAGTGCCCACTTTGTTATCTCAACGTTAATAGTTCCGTTAAGAGGAGTTGTATTTCGTGGGAGGGTAATTCCCCGCCTAAAATTCCAGAGTTTTTAGCTAATTTTCACTCTTTATTTTAGGAAAATGCATCATTTACAGGGCAGTTCATCATTTATTTTAGGGATATATATATCAATTATAAATGGTAAAAATCAGCTAAAAACCTTAGAATTTTAGAGGGGAAATTACCCTCACACGAAATACAGCTCCTTTTAACGGATCTATTAACGTTGAGTTAACGGAGTGGACACTATTAATTAAAAAACCTAAGTTGAGTGGCATAGCTTAGAAGTTTCAAAAAGCATGGACACAACTTAGATAGGCGAAAACCTCAGGGGCATAGCTTAGAAAAATAATAATCGAATTCAATCGAAATTATTCACATAAAATAAAAATAAATAGTCCAAAATTTACTTGGTATGTTTATTAATTTATAAAATAAAGTCTTAGTTCAACCATATCAAAAAAATTATTACAAGAAAATCATAGTACATACCAACTGTTTTAGGGGGTTTTGTAAATAAGGAGAGGGCTAACCAATTTTATGCTACAAAGTTTTGTTCCAAAAAACTATAATAAATGCAGAATTAAATATAGGAATAAACATAAAAGTAATTAAAAGTGCAAAAGATAACAATAACTCAAATCGTTGTTAATCAAAGATGATTAAGGTTAATCGACAAATTACAAGTTATGTATTGTCAAATCAACAATCATTGGAATGTGTGCATTAATCATTACATTAATCCTTATATACAAGAATCTCCTCATATCCTATTGTAAACTACCAATGTGGGATCTATTTCCTCTATTGATGTTTTGGCCTAAGTTTCAATGTTGAACATCAACTTGCCAGATGTCATCATAGGGTGGTGCCACGTGGCCCTGTGATGTTCTGCCACGTGGACCTATAAGATGCTGCCACATGGCCCTTGCTTTGATGGCTTCTGTTGGGCTTCTCTCTTGGGTTTCTAAACATCTTGGGCTTAGCCTTTAAAATGGGTTGTGGTAACACATTGAACCTCCTCTTGGATCTTCTTATCTGTTGGGCCTTACTTAGGCATGTGGACCATTATTTTGGTAATAACACCAACAAGTCCTAAATCAAAATCAATTAAATATATATATATATATATATATATATATATATATATATATATATATGTATATACAATGTATAATAATTAAGGGTTTGGAATTTAACTAAGAAACTTTATATAATTGTGGTTTGTTTTGGTTTGAATTTTTTTTATTTTTATTTTTGTAAACCAAACCAAACCGCAAAATTTCTGTTTGATAATTTTATAAACCAACCCATACTTTTTCAAACCGCAAAGGTTTAGGCTGCAATATGCTCAACCCTAATATTTAATTCAACTAGGTCAATATCCCGATTCCAATTTTGAATATTTGCCATAATCAAACAAGTTTGCATAAAACAAAAATAAGTATACTTTATCCACTTTATATTACTCTTAATATACATTTTTGGAACAAAACTTTAGAAAGATACTTGAGTATGTAAATGAGAAAATTTAATGAAATACTTTCAACATTGGAAACTTATAGTTTCGCTCTTCCATGTGTTAAAGATATTCTAATTAATTTTTGGGTTTTTCTCAATTATACCCATGAGTTATTGGAATTTCCCAGCTATAGCCATGAATTTTGAAAAATTTCAATTATACCCATGACATTTTTAAAAATTCTTAACGGTAGCCAACAAACATAATAATAGATATCATAGTTAAGTCATTAACAACAAACTAATATTAATTTTCACCCCCACAACTACCAAATTAACCTAACAAAAGTCCATCACGCCTCTACCTTTTTTTTACAAAGTAAACGGTGCTAATCTTTGTGACCTATAATTATGTTTTTTGGCTACTGTTAAAATTTTTTACAAACCTCATGGGTATAACAAAGAATTTTCAAAATTCGTGGCTACAGGTGGGAAATCCTAATACCTCATAGTTATCACTGAGAAAAACCCTTAATTTTTTGTCTACATCATCAAATTTATTCCTTAAACTGTGTGACGAAGAGGTATAAGTTTATGAGTAATGTGGGAACAAAAAAAGTTATTTTAATTAATTTTCTTGTTTACATTCTCTAATTTGCTTGCAAGATGTAGTTTTTTTAGTTGGAAACACATAATTGTCATGGTAATTGTTTGATTTGTAGGCGAGGAAATTTATGAATAGTAAAGATTAATATAATAATATTTGGAGAATTTGAAAATTGAGAGATTGATTTGTTAAAATCATTAACAGTCCATTTGATAGTTGGCCATAAATGGTGGTATTGAGAATGAATTTATGTTTATACCAATTTTCGTCTTACAACCCAAATTGGATGGGACGTTGCAATAACTAGGCATTGGACACTTATTTGATTAGGTCGTTGATTAATGTTAGTGATTTGATTGTTAAGAAATAGAAAAACAAGCGACACAAGGATGTGGTAAAATGTCTTTAAATAACGTATGTGACAAACCACGGGTGGCTTTGAGTACACCAATCTTCACTATGAACGTGATGTAAAATGTCAGTGATTACAAGTACAAGTTCTAGAGTTTTGACGTTGATGAGAAAATGCTAAATGTTCAAGTAAGCAACAATCAATAGTAAGCGGTTGAATATAAATCAACCTAAATACATGCTATTTATAAGAAATAAACTAGGTTTAATGACGTTACCTTGGAGCCATTGTACAACCATCTAATTATTTAAGTCGTGTCGCTGCAAAAATCGGGTTGTTGCAACTAACTTTGAACAAGTCTTCCAATGTTCAGATACTCCCTTGCCCGTTACATAACTGTTTTATTGACTTGGTCCCTGATTCCCTGCGTTCTGACATTTCCTATGTGACAGCTCACAACCTTCATGCACATATTTATTCCCTGGAATACAATGTCATGGCACCAGCATCTCGACGTTAAAAGTTAGCTTCGTCACAAGTAGGCAGCAACTGATGTTGTGACCTGAAAGATAGACATAACAATTTATACGTAAATTTTTATAAGGAAAATCAATATTCATATCCATGGTGGTGCCAGTTTAACTCTAATTTATCTAATCTTCTTCACAAATATTCTTTCCCATCCAATACCACCCTTCTCAATGATAATAGATGGTAATAGAAAATATGAAGAAAATTTAAGCTTGAGAATGAAAATGTATTTTTCATGGAAATTATAAGGTTCTTCCTTAACAAAATTACACTTTAAGGGTGCGTTCTTGTTAGACCATACTATTGTATATTTAGATATGTTTATTGGCCCATTGTATTTTAGGGCCCGATATTATTATTTTAGCTTGTATATAAACTTCACTCTACAGATTAATGAAGGTTAAGGGAAACCAATTCCAGAGCCTATACAATTCTAAATTCTAAAACCTTTCTACGAAAAAAAATCGATTTTTTTTTTCTTCTATACTACTAGACTTTCATCTACAATGGTTGATAATATTGAGACACCTTTCTTCTAATTCTTTTTATCATCAACAATATAATTTTTTACCTAATAGACATGAAAAATCAAAGCTATATTGCACTCACTGTAATCGATCGGGTTACGATTATGACTCGTGTTTCTTGATTCATGGCCTCCCTGATTGGTGGTGTGAGAAGTACGGCCGAGCAAAGGATGCTGCCTCACCTTCTTCTGCTTCTGCCGTCCTGTTTTCTTCCTTTGCCGTCAATTCCCCTTCTGCCGCTGCTACCTATTCGTCGGCGACCACCGCTATAGTAGTGGCGGATGTTCAGTCCGGTGCTTCATCACAACAGGTCCCTCATTCCATCAACGGTGCATGTGCGACTATTCCTACAATTTCTCATACAATTTCTAATACTTACAACCCTAATATTAGGGGTGAGTATAATATCTCGACCAATTAACAAATTGATAATTATAACTTGAAATCTTGGATAATTGATACCGGGGCATCATATCATGTCACCGGTGATGACTCTTGTTTTATTAATGAACAATATATTGTCTCTTGTCCGGTTGGTCTTCCGGATGGTACTCAAGCGACTGCTACGAAAGAGGGTCGTATTTTCCTAGCGGATGGCATTATTCTCAATCATGTTTTATTTGTTCCGAAATTAAACTGCAATTTAATTTCAGTGTCTAAATTAATTGATGACTCGAATTGTTTTATCCGATTCACTAATTCTTTATGTGCTATACATGATCAACATTCGGGGAGTTTGATTGGAGGCGGTGAACAGATTGATGGATTGTACTATTTCCGGCGAATTCCAAAAGTATGTGCGATCACGGGTCCGTAAGTCTCTACATTTGAGTTGTGGCATTGTCGTTTGGGTCATCCATCAGAACGAATTGTCAAATTACTTCCTGTTATCCGAGGTAGTACTGGTACTAAGTGTTTACATAAAGCTTGTGACATTTGAAATTTAGCTAAATAGACTAGAAATAGTTTTCCTGATAGTGATAGTCGAGCCAATCGTATGTTTGAAATGATTCATTGTGATTTATGGGGGCCATATAATACTCCTACTTGTGGTGCTCATTATTTTCTAACTCTTGTTAACGATTACTCAAGGGGTGTTTGGGTTTATTCTTCTACTTTTGTTCTTTCCTTGCTATGATTAAGACTCAATTTGATGTGACTGTGAAGTGTGTCCGAAGTGACAATGGTACAGAATTCAAATGTATGTTTCCATATTTTAATGACCATGGCATTTTATTTCAATCCTCTTGTGTTGGGACACCCCAACAAAATGGTCAGGTAGAGCATAAACATCAACATATTTTGAATGTGGCTCGTGCTTTAAGGTTTCAAGGGAATTTGCCTATTGGTTTTTGGGGAGAATGTGTTCTTGGAGCGGATTATATCATTAATCGTTGTAACTACCCGTCTTATAATAGGGTGTAATGGCGGAAACAATACACCAAGTTAAGCCACAAAAAAGCGGAAAAATTTAAAACTTCTAAAATAACATAAACCAAGAGTTATTAAATTACAATCCGAGGAGTAAATACCTCCTGAAAAACTTAAACAAAACAGCTAATTCAACACTATTTAAAGAAAGTCTTAAAGGTAATCCTAGGCTCTCTCATAAATCACATCCCAGCAGCTTCGGTGACGGATCAATCCTCACCTGCACCATCTAAAACCACAAAAATATGCCACTTAGTGGCCAGTGACTAGACCGTCCTTAACACACGTGTTCAAAATTAAACCAAGAGTTAATGCAAGGCTTAAATTTAAACTCAAAGAACTTACAGAAATCAGCCACACGAGACCAACATTAAAATTGATAGATCCATTAACTGAATTAGTTTGAAACCCAAAAACGAGTCAACCAAAAATAATTAAACCACAACAAAATCAATTAGATCATGTAAAAATAGAAGAACATCAAAACCAATATCCAAATTTTCAAGTTGTAATTGGAGCAGACGCAGTGAACAAATTCGCGGCTCACTAAGCCTAGATATAGCCAGGGCGAACCTCGGGTCACCCACAAAAACATGACCCTGTCTGAGAATGGCCAAACTCTCTCATTTTCCGAAGATCCAGCATCATGAGAACGACAACTAAATCTAAAACCAATCTACTATAGATGTGTTGTCCAATCGAAGGAACCACTATGGACTTACCCAACAAAACAATCCAACAAGAATCAACTCCAAAACCAAAAATCAAATCAAAACCAATGTTCTTAAGGTACCACTATGGACTTACCCTTAAGAACCCAAATGCCACAATAACCATATCTAAAACAAATTCCATAATTTCCATGAAGTAGATTAAAAACCAAGTTAAGGTCAAAATCAAAGTCAAAGTCAATAATCAACAGTCAAAGTCAAGATTCAAAAGTCAAAGTCAATATTCAAAAATCAAAGTCAAAACCAAAAATCAAAGTCAAGATTCAAAGGTTGAACTCAAGATAAATAGACTTTAGCAAAGCAATTAATAAATTAATTAATCGAAGCGAATAAAGAGTGCAAAATAAATCTTCACACATTCCTTACAATTAGGTACATGATTAGAACAGTAAATTATCACGAATTATCAATTTTAAACCCTCTTAGCCACAAGTAAAAATTATGTTGTCTAAAGGACCTAGTTTAAACCAAAATTAAGCAATAATTGACCAAGTTAAGCCCAAAACTCAGCGATAGAATTAATAAATAAATAATAATAGGTTAGGTAGTGTTCTAAATTAGTTAGGGCTGTTTTTAACACTTATGGTAATTTTAATTAACCATTTTGCTAATAATTTTTAAAAAAAAAAAAAGAATTAAGAGGTTAATTCGAAATTTCATATTAATTAATTTAATTAACCAAAATTTACCAAATTAATTTATACCATTACGTAAATGATTACCACATATTTTAGTACTAAATAATAGGGGAAATAATTTATTTTCAGAATTATAACTATGTGCATTTTTTTTTTCAAAAAAATACACCGAATTAGTGAATAGTTTAAGTTCCTTTCTAATTAATTTAATTAACCAAGATTATTTTGGACAATTCCCTACTGTTTTTAACACCTTTTAGTGCCAAAATAAAGTGGCAAATAATTTTAATTAATTAATTTCCAGATTATAAAAACTGCAGATTTTCATATTACACAATTAAGAAAATTAATTCATTTGAGACACTAAACTATTTACCAAGTAAAATATATTTACTCCAATAATTTATGGGATTACTCAAGGCCTAAATAAAATTATCCAATAAATAAAAATAAGCACAAAAATATGCAGAATTTATTTACACAAAATTTGCGCCTAAAATAAAATTAATTCGCCTATTTTCAGAATTTAATAAAAATTGCAAATAAAATAATACAAGCCACGAAAAATTAAAATAACTCGTCCCAAAATTAAATCTAAATTATAACATGTCATGGAAAATTATTGCAACAATAGGATTACATAGAAACGAATTAAGACAAAATTTATACCATAAACTGATTAAACGAATTTTGATTTTTAATTAAACCTAAAAAAGAATTCTAAATTTAATTAAAAACAAGGTGAAAGGAAAACCTAGTTACCTCGATTAGGAGAAAATTATGACCCTCAAAAAAAAATTATTAGAAGAAACCTCCAAGAAAAGCTACAAGAATTCGCAAAAGAAATCCGATGAACCAAGCTTGAATAAACAGATTGAATTCTTCAAAAACTACCCAACTAAAATATTTTTTTTTGTGATGTAATTCGGCTGGTTGGAGAGGAAATGGAAGAAGGAGTAGTTTTGCTATTTTTTTTTATAGAAGAAAGTGATGAGTTTAAGCTTAATTGTTTATGAGGTATTTATAGTTTTTTTTGCTACTTAAAACAACCAAAAGCCCTCATCATGGCCGGCCAAAGGGGAGAGGAAGAGAAGAGGTTTGCAACACTTTAATGGGATAAAATGAAAGGTTTGGGATAATAAATCATGAGTTTAATCAACACACATAACATTCAAAATAAACAAATTAACAACAATAACAAGTAATAAGAGATAATAATACTAAGCATATAACTCATAAAAAAGGCTAGACTTAGAGAAAGATGACTAGAATTGGAAATTATGCCATAGAGAAAATATGGGGTATTACATCGTACCCCATCTAGATTAATTGAAAATAAAACCCCATATGAAGTATTGTTTGAGAGAGAATCTAATTTTGATGAATTGAAGGTTTTTGGTTGTCTTTGTTTTGCTCATAATCAAAAATCGAAATCTGATAAATTTGCTCCTAGAAATACGAAGTGTGTGTTTCTTGGATATCCTCATGGCCGAAAGGGAAGGAAACTATATGATCTTGAGACAGGAAATAATTTTGTGTCCCGTTATGTGAGATTGTTTGAGAATGAATTTCCGTTTGCTGTTCAAGAGGAGTCCGACAATAATGATGATAATGTGGAAAATGATAGTGATTTTTTGGATGATTTGGAGTCAATTTTGGAGGTTAGGGAGGATGCTACGGCTGCCCATAATGATCATACTTTGAGCTCTCAAGCGGTTGTCACGACTCCTCCTGGAAGCCCCCACCGCAACCCTCCTGTGGCAGCCTAGTCCGGCCACAGCCAGCTCGCAACCACGCCTGCTGCCAGCATCGAACCAACAACAACAGCTACTACCAGTGCAGAGCATTCTGCTGCTGCTGCTGCTGCCAGCAATACCACGGTAGTGGTTGCTGCTGCCAGACAGGACACGATAGTGGCTGCTGCTGCAAGTCATGAAATAACAGCACCGGGGTGTGATTCTATGCAACTTGATATTGCTCCTCGTGTTCGTCGCCCTCCGGGTTGGCATCGTGATTAGATCGCACATACTATTTCTGTCAAAAGTCCATCTTCTAGTTCACTGTCTGCTTCTCACTCCTCAGGTACTCCCTATCCTTTAGCACATTTTGTGAATTGTGATAAATTTTATATGCGCCATCGTGTCTTTATTGCAACTATTGATGCGGGGATTGAGCCTCGTAATTTTGAGGAAGCTATGAAACATGAAGGGTGGCAAGAGGCAATGCACAAAGAAATTTCTACTTTGGAAGATAATGGTACTTGGGTGATGGAAACATTACCTCCCGGGAAGAAGGCACTTGGATGTAGATAGGTCTACCAAAATTAAACATAATTCTGATGGCACTGTTGAAAGATTGAAGGCCCGTCTTGTTATTTTTGGTAATCATCAGGTTGAAGGTATTGATTATACTGAGACATTTGCTCCTGTGGCAAAGTTGGTGACTGTTTGTGCTTTTCTTATTGTCGCTGCTGCGAAAAATTAAGAACTTCATCAAATGGATGTTCACAATGCTTTTCTACATGGTGATCTAGATAAGGAGGTTTATATGAAACCACCTCATGGTTTTCACTGTTCTAAGCCCGGTCTGGTTTGTCGTCTCCGAAAGTCGTAGTATGGCTTGCGTCAAGCCACTAGATGCTAGCTTGCTAAACTAGCTAATTCTCTTAAGAGGTACGGTTTCTCACAATTGTATTCTGATTACTCACTTTTCACTATGACTAGAGGTAGTACGCATCTTATTATTTTGGTGTATGTGGATGACTTGATTATTTCTGGGAATGATTGTTCTACAATTTTTGCATTTAACAAATATTTGAGTGATTGTTTTCATATGAAAGATTTAGGATTGTTGAAGTATTTTCTTGGTATTGAGGTGGTCCGGAGTCTTGAAGGTATTTTCTTGTGTCAGAGAAAATATACTCTTGATATTATTGCGGAGACAGGTTTATTAGGGGTGCGTCCGGCTAACTTTCCGATTGAACAAAATCACAACTTAGCCACCGCTAATGGCGAGTTGTTGGAAGATCCGAAGATGTATCAACGACTTGTCTGGTCGTTTGATTTATTTATCCTTCGCTAGGCCTGATTTGGCATACATTGTTCATATTTTGGCTTAATTCATGCAACTTCCTCGGCAACAGCATTGGAATGCGGCGCTTCGCTGTGTACGGTACCTGAAAGGGTGTCCGGGTTAGGGTATTCTGTTGAGTGCAGACTGTGATTTACAATTGACAGGTTGGTGTGATTCTGATTGGGCGAGTTGTCCACTAACGAGATGATCTTTATCGGGTTGGTTAGTGTTTCTTGGTGGTTCCCTAGTTTTTTGGAAGACCAAGAAACAACATACAGTTTCTCACTCTTCTGCTGAGGCGGAGTATCGTTCTATGGCCGCCATTACTGCAGAGTTGAAGTGGCTTAAGGCCTTGCTTACTAGCTTGGATGTGGCGCATCCCCGGGCAATGAATCTCTTTTGTGATAGTAAGTATGCGTTGATTATTGCGCAAAATCCAGCCTTTCATGAGCGGACAAAACATATTGAGGTTGATTGTCATTATGTTCGTGATGCTATTCAGGATGGAATTCTACGTACTTCTCATGTCAAGACAGATGAACAACTTGCAGATATTTATACAAAGGCATTGGGGAAACGACATTTTTGTTATTTACTTGACAAGTTGGGCATTTGTGATTTGCATGCTCCAACTTGAGGGGGGTATTAGACCATACTATTGTATATTTAGATATGTTTATTGGCCCATTGTATTTTAGGGCCCGATAGTATTATTTTAGCTTGTATATAAACTTCACTCTACAGATTAATGAAGGTTAAGGGAAATTAATTCCTGACAGTTCTCTTCAACTAATTAGACATGAGCTTATCTGAGCTTATTGAAACTTATCTGAGCTTATTGGAACTTATCTGAATTTATCTGAACTTATTAGAACTAATTTAAACTTCTTAAACCTTAAACTTATTTTCTTAAGGTCTATTTCCTACTTATTAGACATAAATGTATTTGAACTTATTAAACTTAAAACTTATATTTTTATGTTAAAGAGAACGCACCCTAAATATATTACCATTACCACAATTTATTACCAACAATAAAACAAACTGAAATTTATAATTAACAATATTTAATCTTTTAATTCTAGAAATAGATTATGGGTATATATGTTTGGCATGGTTAACATAAATGTAATGGAAATGAATTTGATTAGGAGTGAAAAGGATAATAAAAAGTGTTACATTTAATATATGTTTTGTATCCAAGTGGTATGGAAACAAATGAGAAATTTTGATTGAGAAAGGAAACAAAATTTCTTTGTACTATTTTGATAAGGGTAACATTGTAAAGATTTTATTACCATTCAAAAACGATATTTGAGCTACATTAAAATTGGCTATAACAAACACCCCCTAATTGTAATTGAAGATGATATCATCATGTGATGATTATGAGGGAACTTAATTTATGGTCTTCGTTGAGATTGATTGATTATTGATTGAGTATATGATGAACGTTAAATTGCATATTATTGAATTCAATAAGGGTTTAATTGTTAATTAGTGAAGAAATAGTTTTTAACATGTAACTAGTGTGTTATCCCGGGCGTTGCCCCGGGTGTTATTATTATTATTATTATTATTATTATTATTATTATTTATTTTTTACAGTTTTATTTTAATGGTATTTTTTTTTACTTGATATGTATGTATTTTCTACTTTTGTGAAAAAAACCACTCCATCTTTAATAATAGGAATATACAAATTACATTGTTACTTAGATCACTTATAAAAGTTAGGTGGGATGGTAAATTTATAATCTTGATTTTTAAGAGGTTGCAAGTTCAAATCTAGCTCTATACAATTTTTATATAGCAAAGTAGCATGCTTATGTGGTGCATATACATTAGAGAGTGTCAAATGTACAAAACTATGTGGAGCGATGACGGGGCATGATGACTGGGCGCCTATGTAGCGCAATACGGTGTGAGGAGCACCTTTTAAAAATATTTATAGATTTTTTTAAAAATAATTAAGAATATAAAAGTTTTTTTTCTTCATGTGAGGACACCATATTTCACCTCTTGGCTTATCTAATAGATACTAAGGATCCATTTGGTAGGGGTCGGGTGTGACGACCCGACTCGCTTAAACAAGCGCGGAAGAAACCGACGAGTCGAATAGTCAGTTCTAACATACTAACATACTTAAAAATTAAAACAAAACCTCAAATTGAATGTATACTAAATCCAAAAGTACAATACCCATAAGATTGTACATATCTCAATCCCAAATATCACTACTACTAATAACAGTATTAACTCCAAAACAATGTCAGAGTTAGAATATACAAGTATCACTACTATAATCTAAACTAGAATCGTAAAAAAACAAAACAAGAACTAAATAACATCGGCACTTGCCCAACCCAAAGCTAAGCAAGAACCTCGTCATCAGAATTACCTGAAAAATAAACAACAGTCCACCGTCAGTGGCGAGTAACATAACCGTCCCACCCTAACGGGGATACACAAGATTATAGAACAAATCAAGCAATCAAATCAAACATACCAACACCAACATGCGAACCACACATCAATAATCATAATAACAACAAGTAATCATGTTGACTCGACTAACTTTAACCATTAATTAACATACTTAAACTTTGGCGCAATCATTTACATATTAGACCGGACTATGCACGTACGAACGTATCTTACGCGAACGAACTTTCTACTATGCCAGGATTGAGAATCTTACTCCCACCCCCATGAAACCCATCTTATGGGAAATCCATATCCAAAGACGACATAGTAAGACCTCCAACTATCCCAATACCGCGGATAGGATAGGGGCAACGTCTTAACCCAATTCTTAGAATCGTACTCTAAGATTAGGCGTCTAATAGTAAAATCAAGCAAATCTTTAATCGAAATTTACATTCTTAGTTAATCTTAAGTTGCATCTTACGCCTTGACTCAAGAATAACATGTAAATCAACAAATCTTGGAACCTCATATATCATTCTTTAACTTTCTTTAATTCTTTTTAACTTTATTTAATTTCCAAGACTCGACCAAGAACTCATAAAGAACTTAACAATATTCATAAGGAACTCAACCAAGATTCAAGAAACTCATCAAGAACTCAATCAAGATTCAAGAACTCAATCAAGAAACCATCCATATACTTATCATCAAAATTCACGCATGAATCTACAATGTTCAACCATCAATTATCAACTTACATGCATCAAACTTGAACATAATTATCAACAAACATGAAATTATCAAAAGCAAACATAATATACATAGAATCATGGCAAGAACATCATAAAACAACTCCCCAAAATGAGCCCAAGTTCACGCATAAACAAGGGTGATATTCATCAATTCGGTCTAATCTAATCATCTAATCTACACTATGAATCAAGGTATACAAACTAGGTTGAGATAGTATGTTACCTTAATGAAGATTAAACACAAATTAACACACAAAAACTCGCTGCCCGGAAATGGAACCACACGGCCCAACAGTCACGCACACGGCACGAACAATGTGCACCACCGCACGGCCAGACCACGAACACGCACGGCTGCCACCACGGACATGGCCACCACACGAGCACGTGCACCACCATGAACCACACGGCCACCTCACGAACCAAACTGAATCACGCCACAACCCGAAACCCTACCTAAACTAATGATCTTGATCACAAAAGATGAAGATAAATGGGTGTTTAATCACTTAAAGATCAATGGGATATGAATCTTTAAGTTTTGGGTTTAAAAGGTTGATGAACAATTGATGGGAAAATTGAGCCAAAATAGGCGTGTAATATGATGGCAAATGGAGAGAGTTTTGTGTTTAAACTTTGTATGGCAAATGATGAGCAAATGGATCCTAAGCCTTACAATCACCTTCTATTTATAGAAGTGATCAAGGTGTGAACATGAAGCAAGTGGCAAAATAAGCCACTAATCACAAGGGAATAACCGGCCAAGGCCTAAGAAAATGGGCTTCTAAGCTCATTTGGGCTAATTACACTCATGCATGACCAATCATGCTTAAATCGCATTTGGCCCAAAAATATTAATTAACTAATTAGAAAATTAAATAATAAAAATTCTAATTAATTAAATAATAATAAAATAAATAATAATCAACCAAGAATACAAATAATCGAATTTAATCGATATTATTCACATAAAATAAAAACAAATAGTCGAAAATAAATTTTGGACCATACATAAAATCACATAAATACAAATAAATCGGTGATAGAAATACCGATAAATGTGGGTCGTTACAACCTCCCCTCCTTAAAGAAATTTCGTCCCGAAATTTAAGGCAAAGGATTGTTCACCCACAAAAAGCTCCGGGTATTTCTGCCTCATGGACGCCTCTGTCTCTCAAGTCGCCTCCTCATGGTGTTGATTTCTCCACAACACCTTGACGAGCTGGACTTGCTTACGCCGGAGGGTCCTCACTTCTCGATCCAAGATCTGAACGGGTCGCTCCTCGAATATCAGATTCGGCTCAAACGTGGCCGACTCCACTGGGATGATGTGGGTAGGATCATGTACATATTTCCTTAGCTGGGAAACATGGAACACATCGTGAACATTAGACAGACTAGGTGGTAATGCCAACCGATATGCCACCTCCCCAACTCCTTCCAGTATCTCGTAAGGTCTCACGTATTTCGGTCAGAGTTTCCCCTTTTGACCAAAGCGTGCCACTCCTTTGAATGGTGAAACCTTAAACAAGACTTTCTCACCTACCTCGAAAGCCAGCGGTCTGCGTCGATTATCGGCGTAGGATTTCTGACGACTCTGAGCGGCCTGCATCTTAGAGCGAATGACTCGGACCTTCTCTACGGTACCTCGTACCATCTCAGGTCCTAAAGCCACAATATCACTGATATCATTCCAACAAATCGGACTCCGACATTTCCTGCCATATAGGGCCTTGTACGGAGCCATATTGATGCTGGAGTGATAGCTATTATTATAAGAGAGCTCTACCAAACAGAGCATACGTGCCCAAGACTGATGGTAATCCAGTGTAAATGCTCGTAACATATCCTCCAGAGTCTGGATGGTCCTCTCAATCTGACCATCTGTCGTCGCGTGAAAAGCGGTGCTCAGCTTCAACTTCTTCCCAAAGGCTTCCTGAACTGATTTCCATAAATGAGACAGAAATCTCGGATCCCGATCAGAAACGATCTCCCTCGGAACTCCGTGAAGTCGGATAATATCCTGGGTATAAGCCTCTGCCAGGCGCTCCATAGACCAGGTCATCTTCATCGGTATGAATCTAGCGACCTTGGTCAACCTATCCACTATTACCCAACTGGCATTCATACCACTACAAGTAGGTAGGCTAACCACGAAGTCCATAGAAACCGACTCAAATTTCCAGGTTGGAATCGGTAGTGGCTGCAACAGACCTCCAGGTCTCTGATGCTCGATTTTAACCTTCTGACAGACTAAAGATCGAGCTACGAACTCTGTTACATCCCTCTTCATTTTAGGCCACCAGAATTGGCCCTTAAGGTCCTGGTACAACTTGTTACCTTCAGGATGAACAGAGTAGGGCGAGTTATGTGCCTCAGTCATAATTTTGTTCCTAAGATCAGAACTGTCCGGTACACACCACCTCCCTCGAAATCGCAGACTACCATCGGAAGGGATCTCGAAACCTACGACTTTACCTTGCCGTAAAGCCTCTCGAATCCTAGCCAACTGCGGATCATTCTGCTGACCCTCGTGCAATTCCTGAAGTAATTCAGGCTCAGCACTCATAGATGTCAGACGAAGTCTGACGGAACTACGGCTTCTACTGAAGCTCAATCGATGCTTGCGACTCAGCACGTTAGCGACTAAGTTCGCCTTGCCCTCGCAATAGTTAAGCGTCAGGTCGTAGTCCTTAATAAGCTCAAGCCATCGTCTCTGCCTCATATTAAGGTCTTTCTGAGTAAAGATGTACTTGAGACTCTTATGATCTGTGAATACTCTACACAAATCACCATAGAGATAGTGCCTCCAAATCTTAAGCGCGAACACCACAGCTGCTAGCTCCAAGTCATGCGTGAGATAATTACGCTCGTGCACCTTCAGCTGCTTTGATGCGTAAGCGATGACCTTCCCGCCTTGCATGAGCACACATCCTAGGCCACTCTTAGATGCATCACTATAGACCTCGAAATCCTCCTCATCGTTCGGAAGGGTAAGAATAGGAGCAGAGACTAATCTCTGTTTCAAGTGCTGGAATGCTTGCTCGCAAGCCTCCATCCAAACGAATCGGATCTCCTTCTGTAGGAGACTAGTCATCGGCCTAGCAATCTTGGAGAAGTCCTGGACGAATCGTCGATAGTATCCGACCAATCCCAGAAAACTACGAACCTCCGCCACATTTCTCGGGCTACTCCATTCAACTATAGCCTTAACTTTTTCCGGGTCTACCTTAATGCCTTCTTTACTAATTACGTGACCCAGAAATGCTACTTCGCGAAGCCAGAACTCACACTTGGAGAGTTTTACGAACCACTTATTCGTATGTAATATCTCTAGTACCACCCGGAGATGCTCCGCATGCTCAGACTCATCTCTCTAATAGAATAAGATATGATCTATAAATACTACAACGCACTTATCGAGTAAGTGATGGAAAGTCCGGTTCATCTGGTCCATGAACACAATTGGCGCATTAGTGAGGCCAAAGGGCATCACCTCGAACTCGTAGTGGCCGTATCTCGTACGAAAAGCGGTCTTCGGGATGTCTTCTTTCTTGACTGGAATCTGATGATATCCAGATCGAAGATCTATCTTCGAAAACACTCCCGCTCCTCGTAACTGATTGAACAGGTCCTCAATACTAGGCAACGGGTACTTATTCTTGATAGTTACCCGATTCAACTCTCGGTAGTCTATGCACAGGCGCATACTATCGTCCTTTTTCTTCACAAAGAGCACGGGTGCTCCCTATGGAGAAACGCTCGACCTAATGAAGCCCTTGTCGATCAAATCTTGGAGTTGCGTTTTTAACTCTTGCAACTCCGATGGTGCCATCCTGTAAGGTGCCTTCGAAATCGGCGCTGTCCCGGGTGCTAAGTCGATATGAAACTCGACGTCGGGCTCTGGTGCAACTTCTTGTAGCTCATCAGGAAATACGTCTCTAAAATCCCTCGTTACAGGTATATCGTCCAACAGACGCTCCTCAGTCAAGTCCCTTACCTGACATAAGTACACCATATCGCTCTTCTGGCGATGTTTCCTCATGTTCAAGGCTGAGATTACCTTAACTCCTTTCTTAAGGACGAACCCAGAGTAGGTAACTCGGTTGCCCTGCGATCCTCGGAATGTCACCAACTGATCTCGGCAATGAATGATCGCTCGATACTTCGACAGCCAGTCCATACCAAGAATAACATCGAACTCCATCAGCGGGAACTCCTTCAGATCGATCGTCGCTTGCTCCCCAGCTATCAAGATAGGCACTCGTCAGAACTCACGCTGACAAATAAAATCCTCTTCGGATGGGAGAGTTATAACTGAACTATCAGGAATGCTGCCACGAAGATTAGACCTCGAGGCAAAACTACTAGCCACAAAAGAGACAGAAGCACCAGAATCAAATAAAACAAACGCTAACACCAGAGACAAGACATGTACCTGAGACAACGTCGGGCTGAACCTCGGCCTCTGCCTCAGTCATACAGTAGATTCGGTTCTTCACCGGAGTCTTAGTCGGTACCGGAAGCTGCTTGATCTCGGTGTCTGGCTTCCTCTCGGGGCAAACTGACCCCATATGGCCTTCCTTCCTGCAGCTAAAACATGCTATGGGCGAACCGTCACACCGCTTCCCTGGATGGAAGTCCCTGCCGCAGCCTCTGCATCTCGAGCCGTCGGAATCCTTATGCGAACTCGTGGTCGGAGGGGTACTGCTAGGAGCACTAAATCGAGGCTTCTTAAAAGCAGATGACATCGCTGGGACCTGGGTCCTCTTCTTGATCGCATCCTCCTCGATCGTCGATGCCTGAATCTCGAGTGCTACCTCGTAGGCCTGCTGAAATGTCATCGCTCCACTGCTGATCACGTGAATGCAAATCCTCGGATCTAGCTTTTTGATGTAGCGCTTGACCCGCTCCTTCTCTGATGAAACTACAGACGTAGCGAACCTCGATAACTCCGTGAACTTGTCGGTATACGCCTGAACTGTCATCTTACCCTGAGTAAGAGTAAGAAACTCCTCCTATTTCTGCAACCGCAACTCGTCGGGGTAGAATCTCTCCTGGATCTTATCTACGAACTCGATCCACGACATCGAATGCAACGGTAAGCACGCATCCTTAGCTACAGTCCACCAGTTATTGGCCTCTTCACGTAGATAGTAAGTGGCGATCTGCACCTTCTCGTGCTCGGGGAAAAATGTCGCGTCGAAGAGCTTCCTCATCTCGCGGATCCAACTCTCCAGGATAGTAGGGTCGGCAACCCCATCGTAGGTCGGAAGTCGATGACGTGCGATACGATCGAATGTCGACTGCGTACTAGGCGTATAAAGACTATGATGCGCCAACGTAAGGATTGCCTCCTCGAGCGCTCGTAACCTCTGTCGTCCCGTACTCAATCGGCGAGGCGTAGACTTGCTGCAACGCAATAAGACAAAGACATACTAAAGGACAGTGTCAGTCATACATCCCCACCACAGTCAAGTACACAAAATCAAAAGAAAAAGAATAGAAAAAGAGTCTTATCCCGGTCCTTCTACCCGAACTCTTCTCCCTTCTATTTAACCTTAATTTGGGTTCATCACTTGGGAATAGTAAAGCTCTCAACTCCCGGGTTTAACTCAAAGCCTAAAACTTCACTTAAAACCTATTCGGCTCTGATACCAACTGTGACGACCCGACTCACTTAAACCGGCGCGGAAAAAACCGGCGAGTTGAATAGTCAGTTCTAACATACTAACATACTTAAAAATTAAAACAAAACCTCAAATTGAATGCATACTAAATCCAAAAGTACAATACCCACAAGATTGTACATATCTATATCCCAAATATCACTACTACTAATAACAGTATTAACTCCAAAACAATGTCAGAGTTAGAATATACAAGTATCACTATTATAGTCTAAACTAGAATCGTAAAACAACAAAACAAGAACTAAATAACATCGGCACTCGCCCAACCCAAAGCTAAGCAAGAACCTCATCATCAGAATTACCTGAAAAATAAACAACAATCCACCGTCAGTGGCGAGTAACATAACTGTCCCACCCTAACGGGGATACACAAGATCATAGAACAAATCAAGCAATCAAATCAAACATACCAACACCAACATGCGAACCACACATCATAATATCAATAATCATAATAACAAGTAATCATGTTGACTCGACTAACTTTAACCATTAATTAACATACTTAAACTTTGGCGCAATCATTTACATATTAGACCGGACTATGCACGTACGGACGCATCTTACGCGAACGAACTTTCTACTATGCCAGGATTGAGAATCTTACTCCCACCCCCATGAAACCCATCTTATGGGAAATCCATATCCAAAGACGACATAGTAAGACCTACAACTATCCCAATACCGCGGATAGGATAGGGGCAACGTCTTAACCCAATTCTTAGAAACGTACTCTAAGATTAGGCGTCTAATAGTCAAATCAAGCAAATCTTTAATCGAAATTTACATTCTTAGTTAATCTTAAGTTGCATCTTACGCCTTGACTCAAGAATAACATGTAAATCAACAAATCTTGGAACCTCATATATCATTCTTTAACTTTCTTTAATTCTTTTTCACTTTATTTAATTTCCAAGACTCGACCAAGAACTTACAAAGAACTTAACAATATTCATAAAGAACTCAACCAAGATTCAAGAAACCAATCAAGAACTCAATCAAGAAACCATCCATATACTTATCATCAAAATTCACGCATGAATCTACAATGTTCAACCATCAATTATCAACTTACATGCATCAAACTTGAACATAATTATCAACAAACATGAAATTATCAAAAGCAAACATAATATACATAGAATCATGGCAAGAACATCATAAAACAACTCCCCAAAATTAGCCCAAGTTCACGCATAAACAAGGGTGATATTCATCAATTCGGTCTAATCTAATCATGTAATCTACACTATGAATCAAGGTATACAAACTAGGTTGAGATAGTATGTTACCTTAATGAAGATTAAACACAAATTAACACACAAAAACTCGCTGCCCGGTAATGGAATCACACGGCCCAACAGTCACGCACACGGCACGAACAACGTGCACCACCGTACGGCCAGACCACGAACACGCACGGCTGCCACCACGGACATGGCCACCACACGAGCACGTGCACCACCACGAACCACACGGCCACCTCACGAACCAAACTGAATCACGCCACAACCCGAAACCCTACCTAAACTGTAACGCCCCAGATTTTGGGCTAGTTTCGTGTTTAATTTCTTGTAATTAGTTTGTATCAGTGCATGGTCTAAATTTATTTTTAAACTATTTTTAATGTTTGAGTGTAACCATTATTATTTAATGGTTTATTAATTCTTAATTTTATTTTATTTCAATTAATTAGAATTTTATTATTTAATTTTCTAATTAATTAATTAGTTTTGGGCCAAGTGCAAAATTAATCATGTTTAGTCATGAATTAGTGCAAATGGCCCAAGTGAACTTTGAGCCCATTTTAGTAAGGCCATGGCCGGATTTCCCTCCCTTTTAGTGGCTTGATTTGCCACTTGCCATGCATACACACCTAACTCACTTCTATAAATAGAAGTATTAGTAAGGCATGATGATTCTTTTATCATTTGCTCATCTCTTGCCATCTCTTTTTAAAGGCAAACACTCTCTCCATTTGCCTTACTTTTCCCACGCCATTTTGGTGCCCCAAACCCATCAATTGTTCATCACCTTTTCTAAACCCATACTTAAAGATCCTTCATCCATTAATATTTAAGTATTAAAACATAATTCAAACCCCAACAATTTCATTCAAGATCACTAGTTCGGGATGGTTTTGGGTTCGTGTTCGTGCTTCAAGTGGTGATGCTCGTGGATGGTGGTGTGGCCGTGCAAGAGGCTGTGGGAGGCCGTGTGTGTGCTGCTGTGGGAGGCCGTGTGTGTAGCAGTAGGGACGTGCAAAGGGTGGCCATGTAGGTGCTGCTGGGCAGCCGTGTATTGTGCTGTGCCGTGCGTGTTTGGATGACCGTGCAAGACTCGTTCCGGGCAGCAAGTTCTTGGTACGTTTTTGGGGTTAATCGTGATTAAGGTAACATGCTTTCTCAACCTTTTTGGTATACTATGTTTATAGTATAGATTAAATGAATGTATGGGTTATTCGGTGATGAATATTCATGATTTTTATGTATGATTTACATTCTGGTTTGGAAGTGATTTTATGATGATTTCAATGTTTTAAAATGATGATTTCATGATTGAAAGTTATTTTTAAGTTCTATGAAAATCGTGTTCAATTTTGGTAAAAGTTGGATGATTGGAAGTTGATGAAAATTGTTGTTTAATTGTATGGTTTATGCGTACAATATGATTATTGGTATGGGTTTGATTCTTGATTGAAGATCTTGAATCTTGATTGAGTTCTTGATTGGAAATCTTGAATCTTGAATGAGTTCTTTAGGAGTTCTTTATGAGTTCTTTGAGTTCTTTATGGGATCTTGATAAGTATTGTTGAGTTCTTGGTCGAATCTTGAAAATTAAAGAAAGGGTTAAAGAATTAAAGAAAGTTAAAGAATGTGTCTAAGTTGTTTAAAGGATGGGTTTAAATGATTGATTATGGTTGGTTAGACTCAAGATCAAGGCTTAGAGGCAATCTTGAGAAGAACTTCGATGTTTTAACTGATTATTTTCGAGAATCAAGGCATAAGAGGCAATTCTTGAATTTAATTTAGTTATGTTGGAATAAAAAGATGATTAAAGATTTAGTTAATAATTAGCTTGATTTCATTTCTAGACACCTGATACTTTGAGTAAGATTCATTGTCTTTGGGTTAAGACGTTGCCCCTATTCCATCCGTGGTATTGGGATAGTTGGAGTCATACTATGTGATCTTTCGTGAATTTCCAGTAAGATTGGTTTCACGGGACATGGATTTCCAGTAAGATTGGTTTCATGGGGTTTGGGAGTAAGATTCTCAAATCCGAGCATAGTAGAAAGTTCGATCGCGTAAGATGCGTTCGTACGAGCACAGTCCGGTCTAGAATTTGAATGATTGCGCCAAAGATAGTGTTTAAGTTGGTCTTGAGTCGAGTTTACGTTTTGAGGTGGTTCTCGTACTTTGGTTGGATATTGTTGTTTGATTTATGCTATGTGCATGTGTATTCCCATTAGGGTGAGTCAGTTATGTTACTCGCCACTGATGGTGGACTGTTGTATGTTTTTCTTTCAGGTATTTCTGATGACGATACTCTTGCTTAGCTTTGGGTTGGGCGAGCAACGTTTACTATTTCTGTTATCTGATGTATTTATTGTTTTCTGTTGTTTTAGATAGTGATGGAGTTGTATAGATTTTATACGTTGTTATTAGACTCTTTTACCTTGTTTAAGACTCTGACATGTAGTTGGAGTTTGCTCGTATTATTGGTATTTCTATTTTGACTTTTGGGACTAGTATGTACAAACTTGTGGGTATTTGTACGTTTTTGGATATTAATAATAATTTTGGGGAATTAGTTTAATTTCCTAAGTTTTGAGTTGTAGTTTCTAACTATTCGACTCGTCGGTTTCTTCCGCGCCGATTTAAGCGAGTCGGGTCGTTACAGTTGGTATCAGAGCCGAATAGGTTTAAGTGAAGTTTTTAGGATTTGAGTTAAACCCGGGAGTTGAGAGCTTTACTATTCCCGAGTGATAAACCCCTAAAGTTAAGATTTAAGTAAAGGGAGGAAGAGTGACGGGTAGAAGGATCCGGGATAAGACTCTTTTTCCTACCTTCTTTTATGTGTATTCTTGACTTGAGTGTGGGTTTTTGATTAACATAGTGTGCTTATTTGTGTCCTTATCGTGTTACGTTTCGACGTGTTCACACCTCGCCGGTCGAGTTCGGGACTACAGAGATTGCGAGCGCTCGAGGAAGCGATTCTTACGCTAGCGCATCTTAGTCGTCAGCCATCGGGATCGCAGTCGACGTTCGATCGTATCACTCGTCTTCGACCACCGACTTACGATAGGGTTGCCGACCCTACAACGTTGGAGAGTTGAATCCACGAGATAGGGAAGCTCTACGGCGCTACGTTTTGTTCGAGCACAAGAAGGACCAGTTCGTCGCCTACTACTTACGAGGAAAGGCCGATAACTGGTGGCGCATAGCTAGGAACGCGTGTTTACCCTGCATTCGATATCGTGGTACGAGTTCGTAGCTAAGGCCCAGAAGAGGTTCTACCCCGACGAGTTGCGGTGGCGGAAACCAGAGGAGTATCTTACTCTCATCCAGGGTGAGATGATAGTTCAGGCGTACCCCGATAAGTTCGCCGAGTTATCGAGGTTCGCTACGTCGGTCGTTCTATCCGAGGAGGAGCGGGTCAAGCGTTACGTCAAGAAGCTAGTTCGAGGATTCGCGTTGTATGATCAGCAGTGGAGCGAAGTCGTACGGCAAGCTTACAAGGTAGCACTCGACTTTCAGGCGTCTGTTATCGAGGAGGATGCCAGCTAGAAGAAGACCCCGACCCTGATGATGTTGCTCTCCTTTGGGAAGCCCGATTTAGTACTCCTAGCAGTACCCCCCCCCCTCCGACTGCTAGTTCGCATTAGGGTTTCGACGGTTCGAAGTATAGAGGTTGCGGCCAGAACTTCCACCCAGGGAAGCGATGTGACGGCACGCCTATGGCATGTCTATCGGCAGGAGAGGAGCTTTCGGCATCGGCTAAGTCTCCAATGAAGGATCGAGTCCGTTGTACGATCGAGGCAGAAGTAGAGGTCCAGTTCGATGGAGTCTCAGTTTTCCCGTTAGTTCGTTTATAACTCTCCCTTCTGGAGAGGGTTTTGTTTGTCAGCCCGAGTTCCGAGGTTTGCCTATCGTTTTAGCTGGTGAGCAGGCAACAACCTATTTGAAGGAATTTCCGCTGATAGAGTTCGATGTCGTTATTGGCATGGACTGGCTATCGAGGTATCGAACGACCATTCGTTACCAAAATCAGTCAGTGACATTTCGAAGACCGCTTCTTCGTACGTATACGACCACTACGAGTGTAAAGGTGATGCCGACGATCTCACTAACGCATTACCCGTGTTCATGGATCGGATGAACCGGACTTTTCATCACTTACTCGATAAAGTGCGTCGTAGTCTTCTTCGATAATATCTTAGTCTAAACGAGAGACGAGTCTGAGCTTGCAGATCATCTCCGTATGGTACTAAGGATATTATGGAGCAGCAGGTGATTCGCGAATAACTCCCAGTGGGAGCTCTGTCTTCGCGAATTTGCATTTTTGAGTCGCGTACTCAACTAGGAAAGTGTTAAGGTAGACCAGACTAGAGCTTATAGGGGTGTAATTGTGGTCAGGAAACCGCTTTGACCTACCGTATTCGACCAGAATCTGTTTGTACCAAACCTATTTGATCAACCTTACAATTGATTTACGATTAACCTTATTTTCCGTTATTGAACTTATTTGGTAAGTACCATCATTGTTAACATAAGTATCACCATCAATTCGTTGTTGTTACTAATTGTTAACAATATCGTTATCACCCTTGTTATAATCAATCCCTTAACATCCATGTTGTTATCCTTATCATCGTTCAGGACCATCTATCATTTTGATCATCATTCCCTTATTTCGACGTCATAGGTTTTTAACCATTGATTATGAGCGTCGTAATCCATTATCATCGTTCATGTCATCGTGTTCAACGAGCATGGTCCTTATTATCATTTATGATCACCCATTATCGACGTTATCATCACCATACTTAATTGAGGCCATCATAAATCATTAACGTTATTCATGTTGGCCAACCTCGTGACTAACATCATTTCACCTTGCGTCATCCACCATATTTTTTGGCCGTTGTTGTTAATATCATCCATCATCACTCGGATTTATCGATGGATAATTTATGCCATTTACACACCATCATATCTTTATTTCCTATTTTGGCCATATATATATGTATATGTATATATATATATATATATATATATATATATATATATATATATTTATTATTTTATATAATTGTAGCCATCCTACTCCTCAAAATCAATATAGTTCGTCGAAATATTCCTTGATTTCTATATTATATTCATATCCGACTTTTATTAACATCCTTGCTATTCCCAACTTTTTGATCCAGATATTCTAAGCCATCTAAACCAGAATGTCAAAATCTGATATGAATTATTGAATTAATTGATTGTTTTGGAATTTTGTTCGATCGTCCAAGACAAACTGGTTGTTTCCTACTTTTACATTGATCGACCGATTATATCTGCATTCCAATTTTGACCGATCGATCATAACCCGTATACCAGTTTTCGGCCATTTGATCGTTTTTACACCTCTAAGAGTTAAGTCTATAGTCGAGGGGAGTAGCTTGAGTATGTGACAGAGGTTCGTGATTCTGGGTTCGTCGCTGAATCAGAAGATAGGCTTTGCTCCTATCCTTATCTTCCAAGCGACGAGGAGGATCTCGAGGTCTATAGTGGTGCGTCGAAGAATGTTGGAGCATGATCAGGACTTCGACGAACGCTTTTCGATCATGCAGGCAATACAAGCTGAGTGGTTGAAGCATCAAGTCGCGAGTAGAAGCCGACGTTCCGTCAGATTTTGTCTGACTTTTTTTTGTGTGTCAAGCCCAGATTACTGATGGTGGAGAATCTCCTTACCATGCATACACACCTAACTCACTTCTATAAATAGAAGTATTAGTAAGGCATGATGATTCTTTTATCATTTGCTCATCTCTTGCCATCTCTTTTTAAAGGCAAACAGTCTCTCCATTTGCCTTACTTTTCCCACGCCATTTTGGTGCCCCAAACCCATCAATTGTTCATCACCTTTTCTAAACCCATACTTAAAGATCCTTCATCCATTAATCTTTAAGTATTAAAACATAATTCAAACCCCAACAATTTCATTCAAGATCACTAGTTCGGGATGGTTTTGTGTTCGTGTTCGTGCTTCAAGTGGTGGTGCTCGTGGCTGGTGGTGTGGCCGTGCAAGAGGCTGTGGGAGGCCGTGTGTGTGCTGCTGTGGGAGGCCGTGTGTGTAGCAGTAGGGACGTGCAAAGGGTGGCCGTGTAGGTGCTGCTGGGCAGCCGTGTATTGTGCTGTGCCGTGCGTGTTTGGATGACCGTGCAAGACTCGTTCCGGGCAGCAAGTTCTTGGTACGTTTTTGGGGTTAATCGTGATTAAGGTAACATGCTTTCTCAACCTTTTTGGTATACTATGTTTATAGTATAGATTAAATGAATGTATGGGTTATTCGGTGATGAATATTCATGATTTTTATGTATGATTTACATTCTGGTTTGGAAGTGATTTTATGATGATTTCAATGTTTTAAAATGATGATTTCATGATTTAAAGTTATTTTTAAGTTCTATGAAAATCGTGTTCAATTTTGGTAAAAGTTGGATGATTGGAAGTTGATGAAAATTGTTGTTTAATTGTATGGTTTATGCGTACAATATGATGATTGGTATGGGTTTGATTCTTGATTGAAGATCTTGAATCTTGATTGAGTTCTTGATTGGAGATCTTGAATCTTGAATGAGTTCTTTAGGAGTTCTTTATGAGTTCTTTGAGTTCTTTATGGGATCTTGATAAGTATTGTTGAGTTCTTGGTCGAATCTTGAAAATTAAAGAAAGGGTTAAAGAATTAAAGAAAGTTAAAGAATGTGTCTAAGTTGTTTAAAGGATGGGTTTAAATGATTGATTATGGTTGGTTAGACTCAAGATCAAGGCTTAGAGGCAATCTTGAGAAGAACTTCGATGTTTTAACTGATTATTTTCGAGAATCAAGGCATAAGAGGCAATTCTTGAATTTAATTTAGTTATGTTGGAATAAAAAGATGATTAAAGATTTAGTTAATAATTAGCTTGATTTCATTTCTAAACGCCTGATACTTTGAGTAAGATTCATTGTATTTGGGTTAAGACGTTGCCCCTATTCCATCCGCGGTATTGGGATAGTTGGAGTCATACTATGTGATCTTTCGTGAATTTCCAGTAAGATTGGTTTCACGGGACATGGATTTCCAGTAAGATTGGTTTCATGGGGTTTGGGAGTAAGATTCTCAAATCCGAGCATAGTAGAAAGTTCGATCGCGTAAGATGCGTTCGTACGAGCACAGTCCGGTCTAGAATTTGAATGATTGCGCCAAAGATAGTGTTTAAGTTGGTCTTGAGTCGAGTTTACGTTTTGAGGTGGTTCTCGTACTTTGGTTGGATATTGTTGTTTGATTTATGCTATGTGCATGTGTATTCCCATTAGGGTGAGTCAGTTATGTTACTCGCCACTAATGGTGGACTGTTGTATGTTTTTCTTTCAGGTATTTCTGATGACGATACTCTTGCTTAGCTTTGGGTTGGGCGAGCGACGTTTACTATTTCTGTTATCTGATGTATTTATTGTTTTCTGTTGTTTTAGATAGTGATGGAGTTGTATAGATTTTATACGTTGTTATTAGACTCTTTTACGTTGTTTAAGACTCTGACATGTAGTTGGAGTTTGCTCTTATTATTGGTATTTCTATTTTGACTTTTGGGACTAGTATGTACAAACTTGTGGGTATTTGTACGTTTTTGGATATTAATAATAATTTTGAGGAATTAGTTTAATTTCCTAAGTTTTGAGTTGTAGTTTCTAACTATTCGACTCGTCGGTTTCTTCCGCGCCGATTTAAGCGAGTCGGGTCGTTACATAAACTAATGATCTTGATCACAAAAGATGAAGATAAATGGGTGTTTAATCACTTAAAGATCAATGGGATATGAATCTTTAAGTTTTGGGTTTAAAAGGTTGATGAACAATTGATGGGAAAATTGAGCCAAAATAGGCGTGTAATATGATGGCAAATGGAGAGAGTTTTGTGTTTAAACTTTTTATGGCAAATGATGAGCAAATGGATCCTAAGCCTTACAATCACCTTCTATTTATAGAAGTGATCAAGGTGTGAACATGAAGCAAGTGGCAAAATAAGCCACTAATCACAAGGGAATAACTGGCCATGGCCTAAGAAAACGGGCTTCTAAGCTCATTTGGGCTAATTGCACTCATGCATGACCAATCATGCTTAAATCGCATTTGGCCCAAAAATATTAATTAACTAATTAGAAAATTAAATAATAAAAATTCTAATTAATTAAATAATAATAAAATAAATAATAATCAACCAAGAATACAAATAATCGAATTTAATCGATATTATTCACATAAAATAAAAAGAAATAGTCCAAAATAAATTTTGGACCATACATAAAATCACATAAATACAAATAAATCGGTGACAGAAATACCGATAAATCTGGGTCGTTACACCGGGGTAGGGCGTAAAACATTTTCTCTGAAAAACTTGTTTGATCTGGAGTAAAATATTCAAATGTAAAACTTGGAGTAAAAAATGATTTTCCACCTTATTGAAAATATTTTCGATCTTTAAGTGAGAATGAAAACATTTTACATCACAATGTGAAGCAAAATATTTTCCCTTACAATTGAAGCAATTGATTTTCAGTTTAACCAAACAATGAAAAATGCTTAAAAAGAAATATTATTGGGTTTTTCTCATTTATACTCCTTAACTTTTGGGTTTTCTCAATTGCACCTGGCTTTTATTTCCTTTCTCACTCGTGCCCCTTAATTTATTTTTTTTTTCTCACTTGTGCCCCTCTATTTAGGATTGTTAATTAGCAATAACCTTCCCCTTATACCATTGTTAACCCTATTAATTTAAGTTCACATTAAGTAAATCCCTTTTTTTTGTTTTTATATTTTACGAAATCTAAAAACAAAAAAAAAAACTTTATCTCCTTGATTGTGCATTTTATTTTTATCCCAAAAATAGTGATTTATTTGATAATCGTCACTCTTCACACAACTTTCTTCCTCTGCTTCATATCATAAATGTCTAAATCTCAAAATTTGCTATAAATCAAAATTAATAATAAAGTTTTGTTGGGCTTTGTGTTGCGTGATTAATTGGAAGAATCCGACATGGTTGTAATTGGGATATGAGAAGGTATTGTGTCAGACCAGTCCGACATAAGTTTACTGTCAGACCAGCTCAACTGGACCTGGACACATATTCTCGAACCTGGACAAATTTTATTGAACCTGGACACATGTTGTTAAACCTAGACGAGTGTTGTTAGCCCTGGACACATATTTGTAAACCTGAACACAAATTTGTAAACCTGAAAATATATTTGTAAACCTGGACTCATGTTGTTGAACCTGGACACATAGTATTAAATCTGGACACATAGCACTGAACCTGGACACATATTATTGAACCTGGACATAAATTTGTAAACTTGGTGAAACTTATTGAACCTGGAAACATATTGTCGAACCTGGACAAATTTTGTTGAACCTGGACACATGTTGTTTAACCTGGACAAGTGTTGTTAGCCCTGAACACATATTTGTAAACCTGAACACAGATTTGTAAACCTGAAAATATATTTGTAAACCTGGACACATGTTGTTGAACCTGGACACATAGTACTAAATCTGGACACATAGTACTGAACCTGGACACATATTGTTGAACCTGGACATAAATTTGTAAACCTGGTGAAACTTATTAAACCTGGAAACATATTGTTTACCCTGAACACATGGACCTGGACACATATTGTTAAACCTGGACATATATTGTTAAACCTGGACATATATTATTAAACCTGGACACGTTTTATTGAGCCTGGGCATAAAAAAATACAAGTGTTGGACGGTCCGACGGTCGGACCGTCTGACACAATACTTTCACTTGGGATATATATAAAACGCATAGTCAAGGAGAATTTTTTTTTTTTTTTTTCAATTTCGTAAAATATAAACACAAAAAATTAGGATTCACTTAATGTGACTTAACAGGTTAACAGAGAGTACAGGGGAACGTTATCACTAATTAACAACGAACTCAAAATTAAGGGGCACAAGTGGGAAAGAAAAAAACTTAAGGGACATAAGTGAGAAAGAGAAAAAAAGCCGGACACAATTGAAAAACGCAAAAGCTTGGGGTTATAAATGAGAAAAACCCAATTTTAGTTTACATACAACCAAACAAAATGAAATCTTCATGAAAATAAAATTTCCAATATAATAGGTTTTACATGAACAACCAATTTCATTAGAAAAAGTTTTATACCCTACCAAATAGACCCTTATATATCTATTATATAAGCCAAGGGGGGAGCCACGGTGTCCCCTGGAAAAGTCCATGTTACCCCTCAAATTTTTCCAAAAATTCAATTTGCATCACCTATTATGGAAAGCTATTATATTTTTTCAACTTTTTAAAATGAAAATATTACAAAATATAGAATCCTTAAAAATAAAATAAAAATACCAAAATTCATATTATTGAATTCTCTATATATAGATACCCATATTCATATAGTTTGTCACACAAAAGTTTTACCTTTTGATTATCGTAGAAATTTGAAAGCCGATAGAATATAGTAAAAAAAAACTTTTCTTTTTTGTTCATTTTGTTGTGGGATGGGTTGATGAAAAGGGAATATATCTTTTATTACTATGTGAATGAGTGTGAATTTGAAAAATATTTCAATTTTTCAAACAAACAACTTTCGTTTTTTTGTTTGTTTAGACAAATTAAAAGATACATTTAAAATATTATCACACGCAAAACGTGGATACGAGGCTACTCTATTATAGAAGGGAAGGGGGAGGTCGCGACAGTGTCCAAGTGGATTACCATACTAACCTGACTCATCCGTTATAATTGTTAATCAAGTGGAGGTATTTTTTATTATTTGTGTACTAAAATATCCCGTAATAATAATTGAATTTTGAAATCATTAATAACCTTATCTCTATTATATAAGGCAAGGGGGGAGCCATGGTGTCCCCCCTTGAAAATTTCATCTTACCCCTCAAAATTTTCTAAAATCTTAATTTTTATTACTCCTAATTATTAAGGAAATTTATTACAATTTTAAGACTTTTTAAAATGAAAATAGTACAAATTTAACTTCAAAAAAATTAAAATAAAAATACCAAAATTTATATTTTTAAATTCTCTATAAACAGACATCCATATTGATATAGTTCATTAAATAAAAAATTTACATTTTGATTCTCGTAGAAATTTGGTAGGCAATAGAATATGGTAAATAAATCTTTTCTTTTGTTCATTGTTGTGGGATGACCGAATGAAAGGGGAAAAGTTTGTTTTTGACGATGTGAATGTGTGTGAATTTGACAGATTTTTTAATTTTCGAACAAATAACCTTTTTTTTTGTTTCAACAAATTAATATATGTATTTAAAATACAATCGCACGGAAAGTGTGCATAGAAGGCTAGTATAAAAAGTAATTCCTATTCTATTAATTTTAAAATACGCCAACTTGTTGTCATTAATATGTTATAGAAGGAGTATAAAAAGTAAGAGAGAGGGTATGAAAAAGAGCGAAAAGGGATTAATTTTATTTAATTTAGTAAAAAATGAGAAGGAGAGTATATGAAAAAAGCATTTGGGAATCATAAATTAATAAATGTAGGAGAATAAATGTTGGAAGTGAGTAAATTAAAAAAACGGAGGGAGTAATTTTTAATAACAAAACTAATCAAAGAATAAATGTATGTTTCAAGAAAACATCAGCAACCATTCACCACAAATAATCTAATTGTTTATTAATCTATTTATATCTAATAATCCATGTCAATAATGTTAGGGAAATTCCCAGTGGTATACCCGAGCTTTTTCGAAATCTCATTGGTAGGGGTGTCCAAAAAAAACCCGGCCCGCTGACCCGCTGACCCGAACACTACCCGACGAGTTTTTTTTAAAAAAAAAACTTTTTTTCGGGTCGGGTACCCGACCCGGTATAAACACGATTTATCGGGTCGGGTAATGGGCCGCCCTTTTGTGGAGCGGGTACCCGCTAAATACCCGAGTTTTTTTTATTTTTTTTATTTTTAGGGTTTTCCTACTTTTGTAACTTATAATTGTTTTAAATGACTAAATGTTCTACACTTCTACGGCCGTTCTCCTCTCCATTTCATCACCTTTCTGATTTTCTCTACAAAACTAGGGTTTCTCCATTTCTCCTCTCCATTTCACCTCTCCATTTCTTTTCTCATACTAGGCTTTTCTCCTCCACGGCTGGGCGTCGGCGACATCTTCTCGGCTCCCTCCTGCCTCCGGCGACCGGCATCGGCACGACGGACGGTACCCCCTTCCTCCATTTCACGGTATATGCAATTGCAATCTACTTGTTTGGTTTTTTCCTTCTTATTTGTTGGGTTTTGCTTTGAATTACGATCTACTTGGGGTTTTACTTTGAATTACAATCTAGTGATCTACTTTGGGTTTTGCATTGAATGAGATTTTGGGTCTTTTATTTCTTTGATTGATGGTTTGATTTTGTATTTCTTTGAATTTTTTTGAGCTATTTTTTCCCTTCCTTGCTGTGCTACGGTGCTACTGCTGGGCCGGTGCTGGCTGCCGTGCTATGGTGCTACTGTTGGGCCGGTGCTGGCTGCCGTGCTACGGTGCTACTGCTGGGCCGGTGCTGGCTGCCGTGCTACGGTGCATTGAATGAGATTTAGTATGTTTGCTGAGTTGCTGAAATGCTACAAGTCATTTCTATATATGGGTTAGTATATTTCATGATTAGTGTCACTTCTTTATTTTTTTTTTTTCTATTAACTGATTTTGAGGGAATTTTATATTTGTTATTTTGTGGGTAGCTTCAATTTTATTGGAATATATTATGAATTTATATAATTATATGTGTAGATGAGATATTCCTTTATGAGATTATGGGTATTATTTATAAATGAGTTTATGAATTAATTTATTAAAATTTGAGAAGAATGGTTATACATCTTATAAGTTATAATTAATCTCAAATGCTTTCGATTAATTTATTTAGTATGTGTATTTATTTTTATGCTATTGTTTATTTGGTTTAGTAATTGTTTATTTATGTTACTAGAAATGTCAGCTTCTGATTCTGATGACTTGAAGTTCATGGGGGCTAATTCAAATCCTACAATTGGAGATGACATCATTGATGAGTCTGATGCACCTGAGGATGATGAGATCATGGAGAATACTTCTTCAAAGCATAAGAAGAAGAAAAAAGTGGTGAAGAAACCTAAAGATGAAAATGTTGGAGGTAAAAGGAAAAAAGATCTCTAATGTTTGGGATCATTTTATTGTGATTCCTAATAATGAAAATTTTGCTAAGTGTTCTTATTGTGGGGCCAAAATTTCTTGTTCTTCTAAAAATGGAACTAATGCCATGGCACGACATACTAAAAGGTGTAAAAAGTCTCCTTGTTATGTAGATAGGTCACAAACACTCTTAGAGTTTGAGTCAAGGACTAAGATTAATACTGATGGGAGTGTTGCGACTTTTAACATACCTAAATTATGGAAATTTAATCATGACGAGGTTAGAAAAGCACTTGCTAAAATGTTGATTTTAGATGAATTGCCTTTTGCTTTTGTTGAACGTGAAGGTTTTCGTCAATTTTGCAAAGTTGCTATTCCTGATTATGTTCCTCCCTCACGTTCTACTATTACAAGAGATTGTTATGGGCTTTTTATTGAACAAAGGAAAAATTTAAAGACTTTTTTCAAGAACTTGTCTTCTAGAGTATGTCTTACTACGGATACATGGACTTCAGGACAAAATTTGTCGTATATGTGTCTTACTGCGCATTTTATTGATGATAATTGGCAATTACATAAGAGAATCATTAATTTTTGTCCGGTTGCTGGTCATTCTGGGGAGTTGATTGGGAAATCTGTTGAAAAGTGTCTGTTAGAATGGAATTTGAAAAAGGTTTTGTGTGTAACGGTTGACAATGCTAGTTCGAATGATTTAGCTATAAAATACTTGAAAAAAATATTTAATCTTTGGGATGGGTGTTTGTTGGATTCTAAGTTTTTGCATATGAGGTGTGCCGCACATATTTTGAACTTGGTTGTTAAAGATGGCTTAAAAGATGTGAGTAATTCTGTTTTAAAAGTCCGAGCTGCTGTGAAATATGTGAGGTCTTCCCCTTCTAGGCTTCAAAAGTTCAAGTCTTGTGTTGAAGAGGAGAACATCACTTGTAAAGGTCTTGTTTGCTTAGATGTTGAAACAAGGTGGAATTCAACATATTTGATGCTTAAGACCGCTTTAGTTTTTAGGAAAGCCTTTAAGAATATGAAAACAAAGTTCTCTCCTTACACTAAAGAACTTATGAAGCAACCGGTGGGGGGTGCTCCTGATGATGATGATTGGGATAAGATTCAATGTTTCTTGCCTTTCCTTGAAATTTTTTATAATGCTACATTGAAATTGTCTGGATCTCAATATGTGACGGGAAATACTTTTGTGGAAGAGATTTATGATATTGGGTACACCATATATGAACATGCTAATGACCCGAATGATGATGTTAAGAGGATGGCAAAACAAATGAAGTTGAAATTTGACAAGTATTGGGCAAATGTACATAATATTAATATATTGATGTTCATTGCATTGGTTCTTGATCCAAGGAATAAGATTAAGTATACGGAGCATATCGTGCGTAATTCTTATGATATTAGCAATGCCTATACTTTGTGCCAAAGGATTCATGATGCATTGAACTCATTATTTGATTGTTATGCACAAAAAGTGGGGTCATCTTCTGCTAATACAATCTCTTCTAGTCAAAGTGAAATGGGTGTGAATGAACAAACAAATGAGGACGGGGCACCTCGCCAATCTCGATTGAGAGATAGTTTTGTAAGGGAGACTGGGAATGATGAATCTTCCAATGGAAAGACCGAATTAGAGAAGTATTTAGGGGATAAACTAGAGGGTAATGTTAAAGGTTTTGATATTTTGTCATGGTGGAGTGCACAAGGAAAAACATATCCAATACTTATGACAATGGCTCGTGATATTCTTGCTATTCCGGTTTCTTCCGTTGCGTCGGAGTCCGCTTTTAGCACGGGAGGACGTGTTTTAGATTCTTTTTGTACTTCTTTAAGTACAAAAATGGTAGAAGCTCTTGTTTGTGGTCAAGATTGGATGCGTAGTTCTAATGCACCTATTACTATAGAAGAAAACTTGCTTGAGTTGGAAATTATGGAAGAAGAAGGTGATTTTATGATTTTTATCAACTTACTTCTTTCAAGTTTCAAATGTTTGTTTTATATACATATGTAAAATGTGTGATGTGTGATTAATTTTTTATTTTGTGTTTTGTAGGAATGAAGGACTTGGTTTCGGATCAACCAACGATTGTTATTGATGAGACGATTGAAGTTTCGGATCTCACAAGTGATTGAAATGATCCCCTATTTACTTTTTAGTTTGTTTCGTGACCTTGTGGCGTTGTGCCATTATTTGAAATACTTAGTTGTTTTGATGTTCTTTAACTTGAATGTGTAATTTAATTTGGTACTTTGGATTTTTAGTTTATTAATTTGGTAGTTTGATCTTAGTTTAAAACTTAAGGTTGTTAGTAATTTTTAACTTAGTATCTCAATTGCCAAGTTATTTTACAAATTATTTGGTACGGTTTAATTGTACTCAAGGGTCAAGACTAAAGACTCTTATTTTACATTTCATGTAGCTATAAAAAATGATAATAAATTCTTCCAAAAAAAAAAAATAATGATAAATAATTCTCGGGTACCCTGTGACCCGACCCGGATAACCCGGGTACCCGATTCTCGGGTACCCGGGTTATCCGGGTCGGGTCATGGGCCGGCCAAACAACTACCCGGAACCCCGGGTACCCGATTATGAACGCCCCTACTCATTGGTATACCCGAGTTTATTTTAATCCCAGTGGTATACCTGAAATTATGTCTAATTCTCATCCGTTACATTTAGAAGGTATATTCCGTTAAATGTAATGGAATATACCTATTTTAAGGTTAGATTTAACTTTGGTTAACAATTTTTTTTAATTTTAAAAATAAAATAAAATTTAAAACTAGTAATATATTAAATTAATGGGTTTTTGCAAAAAATGATCTGATTGCCCCCAATTCGCGTTTCTGATTCGCATCGATTTGCGCGTATTGATCCATGTGAAAAAAATAGTCCGCTCTTGGTTTTACGGGTCATTTTCATCCTTACGGGATCCGATTTGAGGTCGAATTTTGCAAAAAATGATCTGATTGCCCCCAATTTGCGTTCCCAATTCGCCTCGTTTTGTGCGCATTGATCTATGTGAAAAATAGTTCGTTGAAGGTTTTACGATTCATTTTTACCCTTATGGGGTCCGATTTGAGGTCGAATTTTGCAAAAAATGATCCGATTGCCCCCCAATTTGCGTTCCCGATTCGCCTCGTTTTGCGTGCATTGATTTATGTGAAAGAAAAAGTCCGCTCTAGGTTTTACGGGTCATTTTTATCTTTAAGGGTTCCGATTTGAGGTCGGATTTTACAAAAAATGATCCGATTGCCCCCAATTTGTGGTTGTTTTTCCTTTATTTTAATTTTTTTGGTTTTTTTTTTTCAATTTATTAACCATGGTTAGTGTTTTTAACAATTTGTAAGCAAAAAGGTTACTTTTGGGAATTATGTTTAACATTAGGTACACCTCTGGGATTAAAAAAAACTCGGGTATACCAGTGGGATTTCCAAAAATTTTGGGTATACCACTGGGAATTTCCCATAATGTTATCTAAATTCAATATTATATGTGTACTTTTGTTACATATTTTCATATATCATGAGTATATATTTATTTAACGCATGCATCATATCGGATCGCTTGCATAAAAGAAGAGTAGTTTTGATGAGAACAATAATGTTGAGAAGATAAACAGTACAAGAGGGGGGTGAATTGTAGTTTGAGAAACTAGTGTAGATTTTTTGCGGAATTATAAAGAAACTTAACAAGAAAGAAAGAAACAAGAGATTCTCTGAAACACAGAAACCTTCTTGAACTCACAAGAAGTAAAACTGTGACCCACTAGGGATTTCCTCTTTTATTATATTAAGGGAACAACTTAATACAATCTACTCTATCAAGTTCCTCCGTGAACCTGATCTCCCCTTTACGATTAATCCCTCAATTAATCGACTCTCTCTCTCTTTCTCTTCTCTCTGACTTAA
Organism: Salicornia ramosissima; assembly: GCA_951394345.1. Classification (NCBI taxonomy): domain Eukaryota; kingdom Viridiplantae; phylum Streptophyta; class Magnoliopsida; order Caryophyllales; family Amaranthaceae; genus Salicornia; species Salicornia ramosissima. The sequence continues at coordinate 42,531,878 of OX596233.1, read as the reverse complement.
CTCTAAGTCACTCTTTCTCTCTCGAGTTCATTCAAACCCAAGCCCCAATACAACTCGGTAATTAAATAAAGAACTCTATATTTTGGCAAGAAGAAGACACAGTGGAATAATTCACTTTAGAATATTAAGTCTGTTAATACTTGTGAATGCCTTGATGTTAGAATGATGTTTAGGCAGTATTTATAGAGCCAGAAGACTTGGAGACAAAGTCCCACAATCCCACGTAATTACTTCCTACAATCGAGGAGTAGTTGGACTGGTGGAACTTGACTGCCTGAACGTGGAACATGTCAAAGACATAGCCAAGTCAGCTCCTATAAACTCTCTAACTACTTTTGACTCATTTAAAATAGTTTGAACAACTCTAACAAAGTGCAAAGTCAGTTAGTTAGTTCCTATCACTCAACAACCTTTTACTAAAAATCGAATCTTTTAAGAATAAAACCGAAATTGTTTTTTAGATTTTAAAACCAAAATTCTGATTTTTATTTCTCTATAAATCATTTTAATGAAAAATATTTCATTTAGTTTTATATAAAAGGACAAAAATATTTACACTTAATAAAATTCTTTTTAAAACATTATTTAATTATACAATAATATTTTTCATTAAATGTCATTAATTCCATATTTTATATTCCACTGATTAACTTAACTATAATGCCAAAATATTACAAAGACGCCTAAAAATACGTTGGTACAAGACATCTGTAGTTCCTTCAAGCATCTGCTCCAACGCTCAAGTTTCTCCAGTGAAGTTCCTTCTTCACGATCTCCTCTTGATTAGCTTTGAACATCACGTGCAAGATCTCCAATCTTCATTAAGATCATCATCAAGCTTCCATGCTACATTCAAGTTATTCTAAAAACCAAAACAATTAAACACACATATTAAAGTATGAGTTTGTCTAAGTGCAACTCGATCATCATCAAAACATCAAATATAAAATCCAACAAAATTCCCCCTTTTTGATGGATGACAAACTTACCAAACTCTAGCCAAAAATAATTAAGTGTTCATATGCTTTAGCAATATTTTTAATTTTTCAATTTTTACTTTTAATTAAGAAAACGAATAACATAAATTAAAATTTTTTCTTTTTTTAATTTTTTTTTTAAAAAAACAACTCAAATTAAACTTTAAGAAATAAAGAATATAAATCAACCCAAAAAAACTGTAAATCAAAGACTTAGAAATTTCGAAAAATTAAAACAAAAACTACTAAACTAAAAATTTTAAAACTTGATGATCATACTACTTTCGAAAGTTTGCTCACTTTTCCCCTTTTGTCTTTCATAAAAAAGCTAAGTAAGTACACATACTTCTCAAACCACAGTACCATGGGAACAAAAAGTTAAGTCGTGGCCATGCTCTTTCACAGAAAAATCAAGTCAAGCACACAAACAATCGAAAAAGAACTAGAAAAACAAGGAGCCTTCAATATTCATTATCAAAAGATTAAGCCCATTAGTTCCAAAAGTTAAAGAAAATAGATAATATCCAAAGAAAGCAAAATAAAACAAAATAGATAATTGTTTATACAACCCAAATGAATAAAAGTTTAGAAATTAAAAGGCTAAGGGAAGTAGGATTAGGAGATAGGGTGAAGGAACTAGGCAACAAAAACACCATCATCATCTTTCTGGACCTCCTCTGCATCTTGTTCTTCATTTGATTCAAGAACCATTTCTTCAACTATGTTCTCGAGAGCTTGTTGTCCTTGGCCAAGAAGAACCAATCCTTCCTTGAGTTCCTTAGTGAGCAGATCAGTCGACACACTCAAGTTCCCTAGGACAGATTCAATATCCATAATCCTTGAAGAACGATCATTCTGACAGGCCACCATCTTTACTACAGTTCCTCCAAAACAGAGGCAGAGGAACTAAACCCACCAAAGCCTAGTCCTGCTCCAAGCACCGTCTTGGCAGCAGGTTCCTTCTCTTCAGTTTCCCTTTCATCATCATCTATAACCACATGAGAGGTTGTAGGTGTGGCACAAGGTTTTGTTGCCAACCTCAAACTCTTCTGATCCTCTTCCTCCCTTGAGTTCTCTTTGCACTCCCTTTCTTGTCTTCAACCTTCTTTTCTTTCTCTTACTTTTGTTCCTCCTCTTCCTTCTTCTGTTCCTCCCCTTCGACACTCTCATTATCATCAATTATTTTCACCTCAACCTCTTCTTTCAACACCCTAGCCTTTGTAGACTTTTTTACTAAAAGTTCCGTTTTTCCCTCCACAACACAAAGGTTCCAACTGGAAAGGATACGGGGTTGAATGAAGTGGTTAGTTTGTAATTTGAGGTGTTCAAAATCTGTAACACTAATCCATAACTCTCAAGAAGAGTCATGATGAGGTTCGAATATCCCACATAATTATCATTTTTTATGCAATGGGAGAGGTGTTTGATCATCAAAGAAGGAAAGTTGATTTTGATTTTGTTTTCAAGGCAGTACATTAACATAGCATCAAGATGGTTTGCCTCGTTCCTATGTTGAGAACGAGGAACTAGGGCTTGAAAAACAAAGTGAAACCGAATTTTTTGAATTGGTGAGAAAATTTTGTGGTTTGTTTTAACTAATTTAGCTTTTCCACCAATTGATTCAACAATTTCTCCTATTTTTACTCCTTCAATATCCTCCATAGCCGTACCTTTGAAGTACGAATCAAAACCCTCATTAGGCACTTCAAATGCCTCACTCAAATCGTCAACATCAAAGACAATTTCTTTCTTTTTAACTACACTTTTGCAAATACCATCCTCACATGTAAAATTCGAACAAAATTCCTTCAACAACCCATAAGCTAACACATTATCATAACAAATACTAAAAAGCTTAACCCATCCTTGAAATTCAAGAATTAGTCATCTTCGAGTTCCATTGATTTCTCTTTCTTCTTTTCTTTTGACTCGACAGGCACAACCTTCGGTTTCTCTGCTGCAGTTCCATCCACCCTCGGTTCCACCGTCTTTTCAGCAGGACAATTGGGACGAGTTTGGGAGTTCTCGTCAGTTTCCATGGGTGTATTTTGTGGGTAGATGGTTTGAATTGGTGAGATGTCCATTGCAGAGCAAGGTGAGAGCAAGTTAGGGTTTAGTTCTCTTAGGATTTGGAAATTTTTTGGAGTTTGAGTGAGTGAAGGTGAGTGTTGATTAAGAGATTTTTCCATTTATATATTCGAACAAATGGACCTTTGTGGTGCTTTAGTTTAATTTCAGATTTTGTGAGAGGGTGTGACTTTACCACTTCTTAAATGATTCTTTGTACCACAAGTAGAATTAAAGAGAGAACTCTTTAGATCATTAAATAGGCATAATAAATTCGAAATTCTGATTTTGAAGTGAAAAAGTGTGGGTTTTTTTTCATTAAAAATAGGGAATTTGTTAATTTGGGCCAAAACAATATTTTGTGGATTGGATAAACTTGATAAAAATTTGGTCTTTGAAAAGAATAAGTCTCGATCTACCCAAATTGGATGGAACTAATACAAAACAAATTGGGCCTATATTTTAACAATTAAAATTATTATCCTTGTCTCACTAATTTATTTAATTCAATACTTGCAAACAAGAACAAAATTAATCTATTACTTGACACAGTGTAAATACGCGTTGAATTTGTGCATGGGATATGTATACTTAACATAACTGAATGACTTATTTACCTTGGGGGCATAAGTTCCTTCTATTGTAGTTGAATCATCCTAAGCTCCATACACATCCTTTCATGCTTTTCTCTTATTAGGGGCTTAATAAGAATATTTGCAATTTGATTATCAGTTTCACAAAAATCAAGTTTAATTAATCCTTTTTCAACATAGTCTTTAAGAAAGTGATGCATTATATGAATATGTTTAACTCTTGAATTATGAACTGGATCCTTAGAAATGCATATTGCACTTGTGTTATCATAATAAATGGAAATGCAATCAAATTTCATACCATAATCTCTTAATTGTTGCTTGATCCAAAGAACTTGTGAACAACAAGCAGCAACTGCCACATACTCAGCTTCAGCAGTAGATAAGGCAACTGTGCTTTGTTTCTTGGAAGCCTAAGAAACTAGACATGACCTGAGGAACTGGATTATTCCAGAGGTACTTTTCCGATTTATCAAATCACCTGCATAGTCAGCATCTGTATATCCTATTAAGTCAAATGTATCACTTCTAGGATAGAAGAGACACAAATCATTAGTTCCTTTAAGGTATCTAAAGATCCTCTTAACTGTTGTGCGATGAGATTCTTTAGGGTTAGATTGAAATCTAGCACATAATACAACACTATAAGAAATATCGGGTCTACTTGCAGTTAAATAAAGTAAAGAACCAAGCATACCTCTATATTTAGTTTGATCCACAGGAGTTCCTTGAGGATCCTCATCTAATCGAGTTCCAACACCCACAGGTGTATGATTAGTTTTCGCTTGATCAAGGTTATACTTTTTCAGAAGTTCCTTGACATATTATTGCTGATGAATTAAGTTACCCCTCTTTGTTTGCTTAATTTGCAAACCAAGGAAGAAGTTTAATTCTCCCGTCATACTCATTTCAAATTCATCACTCATTAGGTTAGCAAAATATTTACAAAGTTCATCATTAGTAACACCAAAGATTATGTCGTCAACATATATTTGCACAACTAATAGATCAATTCCTTTAGCTTTTAAAAATAAAGTTTTGTCAACCTTTCCTCTTTTAAAATCATTTTTTAAAAGAAAGTTTGAAAGTCTTTCATACCAAGCTCTTGGAGTTTGTTTGAGACCATAAAGAGCCTTATCTAATTTGAACACATGATTAGGAAAATTTTGATTTTCAAATCCAGAAGGTTGTTCAACATAAACTTCCTCCTCAAGAAATCCATTTAGAAAAGCACATTTTACATCCATTTGATAAATTTTAAATCCCATAAAAGAAGCAAAAGCAATCAAAATTCGAATAACTTCTAACCTTGCCACAGGTGCAAAAGTTTCTTCGAAGTCAATCCCTTCTTGTTGATTATAGCCTTTCACAACAAGTCTAGCCTTGTTCCTTAAAATTGTTCCGTATTCATCAAGCTTATTCCTAAATACCCTTTTAAGTCCAATAACTTTTTTGGATTTAGGAACAGGTTCAAGGTGCCATACCTTATTTCTTTCAAATTCGTTTAGTTCCTCTTGCATGGCATTGATCCAATCAGCATCTTTGAGAGCTTCCTCATGGTTCTTTGGTTCGATGTTGGATATAAGCGCTTGAAAAGTACAGAAGTTCCTAAGTTGAGATCTGGTTTGAGTTCCTTTGGAAATGTCACTGATTATTAGGTTAGTGGAATGAGACTTTTGAAGTTTCCAAGGTTTGGGCTGAAACTCTCTCAAGGGAACTCCAACATGTGCAGTCTCTGCTTCAGTTCCTCTGACTTGTTCTGTTTCCCCCTCAGGTTCCTCAGTTATAGCTTCTTCTACTTCAGGTTGATTGTGAGTTTCCTCTTCCTGTATATGAATGTTCTCCTTATGAGAAGTCTGGATTTCTTCATTTGTATTAATTTTCTTAATAAGACCTATTTCAAAATCATTTTCATCAAGTTCCTGCATATTCAAATGAGTGTTAGCTTAATCAAATATAACATTTATACTTTCTTCCACACACATTGAATTCTTATTATAAACTCTATATGCCTTGCTAATTGTAGCATAGCCAAGGAATACAGCCTCATCGCTTCTTTCATTGAATTTTCCTAAGTTTCTTTTACCATTGTTATGGACAAAACACCTGCAACCAAAAGCTCTGAAGTACAAAATATTGGGTTTTCTACCCTTAAACAGTTCATATGGAGTTTTGTTGGTTATTGGTCTCATCATAACTCTATTGATTATGTAACATGCAGTGTTAACAGCTTTTGCCTTGAAGTTCCGTACACGACCACTAGCTATCAACATAGTCCTAGCCATATCTTCGAGTGTCCTGTTCTTCCTTTCAACAACTCCATTTTGTTGTGGAGTTCTTGGGGCTGAAAAGTTATGATCCATACCGTTTATCCTGCAAAACTCATCAAACTTTGAATTTTCGAATTCTGTTCCATGTTCAGACCTTATGTGGATTACTTGAAATCCACATGTCTTTTGAATTTTGGTTACAAAAGCTTCAAACTCATCATAAGTTTCATCTTTAGTTGATAAGAATATAACCCATGTGAATCTGGAATAATCATTAACAATAACCAAAACATATTTCTTACCACTTCTGCTTTGGATTCTCATAGGACCACACAAGTCTATATGAATAAGCTCTAAAGGTTTAGAGGTGCTAATCATATTTTTACTTTTGAAAGAAGATCTGACCTGCTTGCCTTTTACACATGCTTCACATACATGATGACCAGGGAACTTGACTTTTGGTAAACTAATAACCAAGTCCTTAGAAGTTAATCTGTTCATGTGTGAAAAGCTAGCATGTCCAAATCGTTTGTGCCATAATACAGGATCATCATCAATAACACTTAAACATGTAAGATTGTTCCTTAGGATGGAGTTGAGATCCACAGTGTATGTGTCCCCCCTCTGAGTTCCTTCTAAAACAACTTGTCAAGAATGATTATTGATGATCTTACAAACATTAGAACTAAAACTTACAGAATTACCTTTATCACAAAATTGAGATATACAGTAGGAACTTGACCTTCCAACTTTTCCTTTGGCAATGATCTCCCCTTTCTTGTTATCTCCAAAGGTCAAAGTTCCTCCTGGGTAAGTCTCTAGTGAGAGAAATCTTGATTAGTCTCCTATCATGTGCTTTGAACAACCACTGTCGAGGTACCATGTGTTGTTCCCCCTCACTAGGACCTGCAAAAGAACTTAATGGTTAAGTGGAGGAACCCAGGTTTCCTTGGGTTCCTTAGACAAAGAAACAAAATCAATTTTCTTTATCCAGAATTGATTAGCATTTTTCTCTTGAGCAAGTTCCTTCTTGTCACATGATTTTTTTTTATAATGACCAGTTTTTCCACATAGAACATATCTTGTTTCTGGGTAAATCAACATACTTTTTTCTGTTTCCCTTTATTCTTAGTGTGGACATAACCTAAACCTTATGTTCTTTTAGTTTGGGCATTCTCAATCCACTTTGGAGTGATTTACTGACCAGTTCCTTTATTTTTTCTGGCCTCAAGTTCCTTCTCTAATTTAGCCTTTTCAAACCTCATTTCCTCAAGATCTCTCTTGAGTTTTTCGAAATCTTTATTAAATTTTCTAGAGGAGGAACTCTATCCAGTCAGGTCAGTCTCCATCAATTTATATTGAGTCAATTCGATATTTGCCAAAATATTTTTATATTTCAATTTTTCAACGAGTTCCTTTAGGTGGAGATTCTTATCAAAGAGATCAAAAAATTTTCCTTGAACATCAATGCGTTGGCTCTTAATCCAAGCATTGTGTTCCTTACTTATTTCAAGAGCTTTTTAACATTCTCTTAAGCGATTAAGTAAAGTTTTCCAATCATCTTCCATTTCTTTTAATAGGTATACTAAAGTTGCTTTAGGAAGACTTTTTAACTATTTAGGTTCTAGAATTACCTCATTTTGTCAAGTTTCTCCATCAGATGCCATTAAGCATAGATTGACAGTCTCTTCTTCTGGTTGTTCGAGTTCCTCATCACTTTCAGAATCTCCCCATGCAGCAATCATGGCCTTCCTTACGTCAGGTTTGTTGAATGGAGCTCTGGTTCCCTTGACTTGTTCCTTCACCTTACCTTTGCCTTTTTCCGTGTCCCATTGAGGACATTCTCTTATGAAATGGTCAGAGGAACCACACTTGTCACATCCAGAATCAGCCTTGGAGGAACTTGTTCTTTTGAAGTTTCCTCTTGTGAATTGTTCTTGTTGAACATTTTTCTGAATCGTCTAACCATCATAGTAGCCTCGTCTTCATCGACTTCTGATTCGTTTTTGTTCCTCAGCCTTAAGAGCCAAGTTCTTTGCCTTGAGACCTTCACTATTTCTAGATCCCAGATGTAACTCATGAGTCATAAGTGATCTAGCTAATTGTTCTATATTGAACTTAGTGAAATCTTTGTTCTCTTATAAGGCAGTAACTTTAGCGCTCCATCTTTCATCTTGGGGCAAGCTTCGTAGAACTTTTTGTACCTGCTCATCAGTTGGGATATGCTTTCCAAAAGAGACTAATTCATTAGTAATATTAGTAAATCTTGTAAACATTTCTTGAATGGTCTCTTTTGGTTGCATCGCAAATCTTTCATACTTAGAAATCAATAGATCTATTTTAGACCTTTTTACCTCGTTAGTTCCTTCATGAGTGATTTGAAACAAATCCCAAATTTCCTTTGCATTCTTGCATCCCATGACACGGTTGTGTTCATGTGGACCAAGACCACAATGGAGCAGTTTAATGGTAAGAGCATTAATTTCCATTTTATTAAAATCTTCCTTTTCATATTCGGTTATACGTTTTGGTGTTACCTCATTGTTATCATTTGTTTTAGTAATTTCATAATCACCAACTTCTATAACACCCCATACCTGATAATTCTCAGCTTTGATGAAGATTTGCATCCTATTCTTCCAGTAAGAATAAAACTTACCATTGAACATATGCGGCCTTTACGTAGAGTATCCTCCTTCGAGTTTCTCGTGGTTATTCATCTTCAATTCCAAGCTCTTCACTCGTCAGGGTTTCCTGGTTTCTCCAAGGAACTTAGCTCTGATACCAATTGTTGAGAAGATAAACACTACAAGAGGGGGGTGAATTGTAGTTTGAGAAACTAGTGTACATTTTTTACGGAATTATAAAGAAACTTAACAAGAAAGAAAGAAACAAAAGATTCTCTGAAACACAGAAACTTTCTTGAACTCACAAGAAGTAAAACTGTGACCCACTTGGGATTTCCTCTTTTATTATATTAGCGCAACAACTTAATACAATCTACTCTATCAAGTTCCCCCGTGAACCTGATCTCTCCTTTACGATTAATCCCTTAATTAATCGACTCTCTCTCTCTTTCTCTTCTCTCTGACTTAAATCTAAGTCACTCTTTCTCTCTCGAGTTCACTCAAACCCAAATCCCCAATACAACTCGATAATTAAATAAAGAACTCTATATTTTGGCAATAAGAAGACACAGTGGAATAATTCACTTTAGAATATTAAGTCTGTTAATACTCGTGAATGCCTTAATGTTAGAATGATGGGGGCAATATTTATAGAGCCAGAAGACTTGGAGAGCAAGTCCCACAATCCCACGTAATTGCTTCCTACAATCGACGAGTAGTTGGACTGGTGGAACTTAACTGCCTAACTGCTTTTGGCTCATTTAAAACTGTTTGAACAGCTCTTATAAACTCTCTATCTGCTTTTGACTCGTTTAAAACTGTTTGAACATCTCTAACAAAGTGCAAAGTCAGTTAGTTACTTCCTATCACTCAACAACCTTTTACTAAAAATCGAATCTTTTAACAATAAAACTGAAATTGTTTTTTAGATTTTAAAACCAAAATTCTGATTTTTAATTTCTAAAATCATTTTAATATGAAAAATATTTCATTTAGTTTTATATAAAAGGACAAAAATATTTACACTTAATAAAATCCTTTTTAAAACATTACTTAATTATATAATTATATTTTTCATTAAATGTCATTAATTCTATATTTTATATTCCACTGATTAACCTAACTATAATGCCAAAATATTACAAAGACGCCTAAAAATACGTTGGTACAAGACATCTCTAGTTCCTTAGAGCATTTGCTCCGACGCTCAAGTTTCTCCAGTGAAGTTCCTTCGACTCTGAAGTTCTTTCTTCACGATCTCTTCTTGATTAGCTTTGAACATCACGTGCAAGATCTTCAATCGTCATTTAGATCATCATCAAGCTTCCAAGCTACATTCAAGTTAATCTAAAAACCAAAACACTTAAACACACATATTAAAGTATGAGTTTGTCTAAGTCCAAGTCATCATCAAAACATCAAATATAAAATCCAACAAGTAATGATTACTGAATACTTTCTCCTAAAGTCTTACATCTTTTCACCTTATTTTAACCTACTACAAAAAAACAAACATAAGAAAAGTAACACAATTTCAGACAAGCTTAAAAAAGCAAAGGGAATGAAGTTTGGTTATAGGATTTTTTTAGACGCAATAATAATTTAGGTGATGAAATTTAACAAAAGTGAATCATAAGATGGCTATGTATTTTAATATTATGAAAATGATGAAGTGAATAGTAACAAATTAGTCTTGGTTATATCATAAAATTAGGTCTCATAAGGTCATAGAAGCTCATAAGTTAAGATTTATCAAAAAAACAAAAGTTTATAGGTTAAGACGTTTAGATAGACAAAATGCATTAAAAATAAGGAAAATTTGTTAAAAATCACCTAATAAAACTTTTTTTATATCTCAAAAACAACCTTAAATTTTTTTTTTTTGTTGTTGTTGTTGTAAGAAGCCACCTTATTTTACAATTTTTTTTTTTGTAAAGAATCAATTTTAGCCTAATTTCGGTGTTTAAATCGAACCTCCCTCCGTCATTTCGTCGAGCACCCTTCATACCTCACCAAGCTATGTCCGTCCCTTTTCCTCCCCTAAACCACCACATCAAAAATAAACCTAAATCGAAACCCGAAATTCAACCAAAGGTGCTTCTTCGCAAAAAAAAAATCCAAAAAAGATGGCTTCTTAGAAAAAAGAAATTAAGGTGATTTTTGACAAAAATTTTATTTTATAAGGTGGTTTCTGACAAATTTTCCTAAACAGAATGAACGCTTATTTTTTCTTAAAAAAAATCCGTCTTTCTAGTTTTCTATTAAACATCATTAATACTTAGTGTTTCTATTTTATTTCAATTCTGTCAAAAAAAAAAAAAATCAATACGACACAAGCTTCAACCTCAATACTTTTGTAACACCCTGAAAATTCCCTACTTCAAACTCTAAATATTATTCAAAATTAGGACATAAAATATATATTTGAAAGGAAATTTCCAAAGCATTACCGCCACGTGAGAAAAAGTTTCGGCTTACTCAGAATTTTGCAGCGAAAGAAAACTTTAATTGTTATTAAAATAAATAACGTAAATGAAATAATGTTTTAAATAAGCTAAAATACAAGAATCGTTAACTCTCGAATCACATCCCATGTCAATGCATACACTAGTGGAAAAAACCCTATCTACTCCGCTATTTTCGGTACTATCTGCTCCGCGATTGCCCCGGAGTAGCATTGACCGGAACAGTTAGCCATGCATTATCTGCTCCGCTTCTTCGCGGAGCAGATAGTAATTATCTACTCCGCCATTTTTGTAATAGCGGAGCAGATAATACAATATCTGCTCTAAATAGAGGAGCAGATAATACACTATCTGCTCCTCTATTACTAAAATAGAGGAGCAGATAGTAAGTTATTTTATTAAAAAAAAAAAAAATTAAGCTAGCTGCTTCCAGCCTTCCCCCAAGTGTTCCCCATTGTCCTTCAGGTGCTAATTAATTCATTTAAGAAAATCTACAAGCTAACATATGAACAAATACCGCAAATTCAACATTATATCTTTTACCATGTGTTTACATGGAATTGAGTTACAAATTATTGAAGGAAAAAAGAAATTAAATACCTAGATTTACATACACACACTAGCTAGTAGCTACCAAATAAAAAATTACAATGTAGCTATTAAATACCTATATAAATACACACACTCTAGCTACCAAATACAAAATTACAATGTAGCTTTGGAGAGATCGAGATGTACAACACATGACATAGCTTTCTTCCACTGCATAATATGCAACACCCTTCTGATAATATTACCAACAAGAAACTCTACAATCCAGTCCTGTTTGGTCTTCTCTCTGTCATTTATCATTTTTAAAAAAAGTTAAAACCAATTATAAATAATTAAGCAAACAAAAGCAAGTCATAAACAACGATTCTCGTAGAACAATGTCCATGTAATCTTCTCGTAGAACAATGTCCATGTAATCTGTCTCTAGTGATACACCATAAAAACAAAAGATATTTTTTTGTAAATATGCGTCTCTTCTTCCCCAAAACCCCATGTCATAAATATCTATTTATGCTTAAATATGCGTCTCTTCTTCCCCCAAACCCCATTTCTCAATCGGACGTTTTATTCTTTGGCAAGAAAGATACATTAGTCAAGTGTTTAATTAAAACAAAAGTGGCACTAACTTCTGGAATTAAGTTATATAATTAACATAAAAACTTCATTTATAGATATAGTGTCAAGTATCATAAAAATACTTTGTCTATGGTAGTTGATTGGAAGCGCATACTACAAAATAGAAAAAGATTGTCAATTTACGATTTCACATATTAGATACCAACAAACAATAATCACAAGCTCACTCCAATATTTTAACACAAACACAAACTGATGAAACCTAAGCCTTGACATTCATATTCGCACCAACTAACCTAGTTCATGTTTTTCAGTTTCACACATGTCCTATAACATTCATGAAAGCATTATATAACTTATTTGCATGCTTTTGGGCAAAAATAAGGCATGTTGGAACAAAACAAGGCAAATAAGTCATTTATGGCTAGTTTTGGGTGTTTTTGTTCCCGACTTCGCACCTACAAACCTAGCTCATGTTTTTAATGTTCAAACATGTCTTATAACATGCATGTCAGCATTGTGTAACTTATTTGCATGATTTAGGGCAAAAAATATGACATTTTGGAACTAAAACTAGGCATTTTTGGCTAGTTTTTGGCATTTTCGTGGCCATCTTATTTAACGTTTTTAAGGTTAATCCATGTCCTATAGCATTGATTTAAGCATTAAATGGCTTATTTTCATTGTTTTGGTCAAAAAAGGATGTTTTGGAACAAAAACAAGGCAAATAGGTCATTGTTTGATTGTTTTGGGCGTTTCCATTCTCGTATTCGCACCAGTCAACCTACTTCATGTTTTTAAGGTTCGCACATATCTTATAACATTCATGTAAGCCTTAAATGACTTATTTGCATCATTTTGAGCAAACATATGGCGTTTTGGAACAAAAACAAGGCATATGGTTATTTATGACTAGTTTTGGGCGTTTTCACGGCCAACTTCCAACCATTCAACCTATTTAATTTTTTTCAAGTTTATCCATGTTCTATAATATTCATGTAAGCATTATATAACTTATGTTCATTATTTTGGGAAAAAATAGGGTCCTTTGGAACAAAAACAAGGCAAATAGGACCACCTAAGTTGACATTTGACAAAGGCTATCTACTTTAAAAAAAAAAAACAGTGATGCAAGCAGTAGTGAGAGAATATCCTTATGATTGCACCCCATCTAGAGTCATCACTTCCCTAGAAGGCATACGCAGACCGCGTAAATAGGCATGTAGTTATTGCATTTATGATTAAGTTACTTGATTTTTGTTATAGTGATATATAGATATATATATGTTTGTATGTGTGTTTGTGTGTGTGTGTATATATATATATGTTTATATAGGGTGCTGCTGGGTGGGTGGGGGGGGGGTTGCTGCAGGGGGAGCGGGTGGGAGGGGGGGCTGGTGCAGGGTGGGGGCAGGGGGGTTGCTGTATGAGGGCTGTTGTGGGGGGCGGGGGGGTGCTGCAGGGTGGGGGGCAGGGGGTGCAGTGGGGTGGCAGGGGGTGCAGTAGAGGGATGGCATGGTGGTGCAGTAGATGAAAATTTCTGAAACGCACTTTTGTGTAAAATACGAATTTAAGCCCTATGTATTCAAATAGTGATGAAAATAATTAAACGGAGAAACGATTGGGAAATTTTTATAAGCCCTCTGTATTCAAACAGTAGAATCTCCAATAATCACCAATAAAAGCAAAGAAAAAAAATAAACATATCTAAGAACACAAAGAAGAAGAAAAAACCTTGCGATAAGTGGTGCCATCTTCTTCAAAAACCTTAAGGAATGGATCAAATAGTAAACAATCATCAAAGTTGCCTTGTATTTCCAGTCAATCAGAAATACTATAAACGAAATGTTAGGTTTTTGTGAAAAACATGAAGTCAATGATTTGTACTAATATAAATAAAGACTTAATTAACAAGACAAGAAAACAAAAACTAGAATCAATGATTTGTACTAATACAAATGTGATGAGAAAAACCTGAGAGAAAGCTACTGCAAGTCACCCAATGAGCAAGAGTGTGTATGATAACCCCATAGTCTACAACAAAATACAACCAAAAATTATTAGTTCAAGCTCAATTGAAGTCCTTTAAGAAAAAGAGATTCATTTAAGTACTCATCACACTTCAAATTATTAAAAATCAGTCAATTGAAGCACGGAAAGAAAAATATATGATTTTACTAGTGTCACATGAATATCAAGTAAAAAATCTTCCATCAGATAAGTCTTTTTCTAATTTCAGGCGGTACATATGTTTAAATTTATAATAGCTATGTTTAAATTTATATTAGCTTCCTTATACATACTCGATTCTTATAAGCAAGTCACTACATGTTCATAAAAGAATGCTGAAACGATAATATTTAAATCAATTTACAAGATCCATCTGCAACACTAATACAAGTTTGAAATGAAAAAATATTCATTATGGTTAGATCATGAGCTAGCTAAAGAGACTGAAAAGTACTAACCCAGGGAAAGAAACTTCATATGCTTTCTCTAAAGTGACAGTCACATAGGAAATCCAAGAATCCAATTCCCTTGATAAGGCCTTTACTGATTAAAATTTCCCTTGATAAAATGATAAGGCATTTCGTCAACCACCATTATCACCTACATATCACAAATTCACAATTAAAATATGCATCAGAACTTAAAAATATCCTGAACAAGACTTATCCAAACCATTTAAACGCATGTTTGTACTGCATTTGTGGCATAATTAGCTTTACATCAAATAAAATACAAACTCACAAAATGTAATCCAAGTAATCCAAGTGGCTTTACATCAGAACTTAAAAATATCCTGAACAAGACCTATTAGTAATTAATGATTACTAATAATAATATGTTGAGTAGGAAATAAAATCTCACCCAGCACCAGCAGTAGTTGAGGGAACAGCTGACCTTACTAGTTCTTTCCATGATAAGTTGATCCTCTTGTCACCGATGAATGGCTGACTTTACTAGTTCTTTCCATGATAATAGTTACAAGATCAGAAAATGATTATTGACATAATGAAGAACACAAGACATGATCGAAGTCGTTAAATTTCTCATACCTGAGTCATAACCAGAATGTTGTTGCAGGTTTTCAGCCCCGTCGTAGCATTTTGTTTTTCAGTTTTCTGCACATAAAAAAAAACATAATAGATTATACAGCTTATAGCATCATGTTAAGGATTATCCCTTTACTCTTAGAAATATCATGTTAGTTCTATTTACCGATTATCAATTCAAAGATCATTAAATTATAGTCAGTGTTAGTTCTATAATTCAATTTGCTAAACGGAAAATCATCACCAACAAAACTTCTATCATAATAAAAGAAAATCTAAACTTTTACACTCCAAATTAAAAAGAAGAAACTTTAATAATTCACACAACACAAATTGCGAATCTATAATACAAATAAGCCAAATTGTATCAAAAATCCAAAAACCCTCAAATCCAAATACATATAATAAGACAATAAATCCTAAATCAGCAAAAATGTACCTGCGTGATTGCTTTTTCATTCACCCATTTCTTTTCAATTTTCCATCAAACTATTCAAAGCTAGAATGTACCTGCATGATTGAATGCTGTGAGAGCAAGAAAATACAAAAGCGACATGGACACACTCGAATCTGGTTGAAAAAAATTGAAAGAAAAAATCACTAGCCAAATAAGCAGAAATTTGTAAAATTAACAACATAAACATATCACCGATTTGCAAGAATTCAACAACAAATCACTAAATCGAACCCATAACCTCCAAAAGCACAACCTTTAAACCCAGAACCACCGAAATCTAGAAACCCAGAACCACCAAAATCTAGAAACCCAAACCCAAAACCTACACAAACCGAAACCCTAAAATCCCAACAAAACCAGAAATCAATTAGAGTTTAAAAAAGAGAGGATAAACCATGAAATTATGTACTTAATTAGCACCTAAATTATCAATTCACTCTCAAAATCGAGCAATAAAACTAAATTTGTAAGTAAAAACCCTAGATTTGAATAAAAAATAAACCATACCTGAATTCAAACTTTGAGATGAGATGAATAATCCTTGTCCTTCGCGACCTTGCTTGAGTTTTCCTCTATTTGTCCATCACGACCTTGAGAAGAAGAAGCATATTGTTGAGATGAGATGAGATGAAGAGAGAAAGAGGGAGAGAGGGAGCAGAGAAGCGAGAAAGAGTGAGAGAGGGAGATCGAGTGTAAGATGAACGAGTGCAAAATGAAATCACGAAGAGTGCACCGTGCGTGTTTTATTTTATTTTTTTCTTATCTGCTCCGTGTTACATACTAGCGGAGCAAATAACGTTTTTTGAACTTACTACTCCGCTATACCAAAAACCCGGAGCAGATAACCTTTTTTTTAAATGGAAAATAAATATGTTATTTTCTGCTCCACTTTTTTAAAATAGCGGAGCAGATATGGAGTGGTAGATGAGGTTTTTACCACTAGTGATATGCTGAATACTTGAACTTCATATCATCAAGCTAACCTGTGTAATTCTGCTCCCCAATAATACAAGTGCATAAATTGGTTCATCACAGGGGTCATTAAGGCGAGAGCCATGACCATAGAAGACACAAACAAAAGCACGTAATCAGCAAAATTGTTGAGTACATATATACTACAGGCGGCAATAAATAAATAAATAATTAAATAAATAAATAAACAAATAACTTGTGATAACTGACCTAGGACTATAGACTCCATGATCAGACAAATAAAGATAGTGATCAAATTAAATAATGGTGGAATGTAGTTTAATTGATTACTTGTTAGGAGATACAAAAGGAGTACCATACATCTTATTTATAGAAAATAGAGAGAATAAGAGGCTAGCAAAATAACTAATAAACCTAACAAATTAACTAAAAGGAAATACCAACTAATATACACTAATACCCCCCCCCCCCTCAAGTTGGAGGTGGAGAAGAATTGGACAGCTGCAACTTGGACTTGAGGGCATCAAATTGAGGGGCTGGGAGTGGTTTGGTTAATAGATCAGCAACTTGATGAGAAGTTGGGACATAATTAACTAAGCTGTATGAGACCTCCAAAACATTATCTCTTGTAAAGTGACAATCAATTTCAATATGTTTTGTTCGTTCATGGAACACTGGATTCCTTGCAATATGCATTGCAGATTGATTGTCACAATATAAGACTATTGGAGTGAGACTAGGCAGACCAAGTTCTTGTAATAGTCTAACCACCCAAGTGATCTCAGAGGCTGCAGAAGCCATGGCTCTGTACTCAGCCTCTGAAGAAGACTTTGAAATGGTGGTTTGCTTTTTTTATTTCCAGAATATAGGTGACCCTCCAAGAAGAAGAATGAGTAATGGACCTTCTTGTATCTGGGCAAGAAGCCCAATCAGAATCAGAGTAGGCTTATAATGATAGCTGTGAACTACCATTGAGAAGAATGCCTTGACTGGCTGTGTTATTTACATATGCAAGAGTATGTGTGAGAGCAGTGAGGTGAGGAGTTCTTGGCTGCTGCGTGTATTGAGACAAATTCTGAACTGCAAAAGCCAAGTCTGGACGAGAGTTGGATAGATAGTTGAGCTTGCCAACATAGCTTATGTATAGATCTGGCTGATCATATATTTCACCATCAGTGTTGTTCAATTTCAAATGTATGGATAATGGTGTTGTGGCTTTAGTTGGCAAGGAGAAAGGGCAAGATTGCAACAATTCTTTGGTGAATTTCCTTTGGGACAAAATCAAACCTTCTTGAACATGAGTAATCTCCATTCCCAAAAAGTAACTCAAGAAACCTAAATCTTTGATGCTGAATTTTTGTTGTAAATGTGACTTCAGTTGATCAATAACTAAGACATTTGTACGAGTTAGTAAAATATCATCAACATAAATGGCTGCTATAGTAAAATCTGATCCTGATTTATTAATAAACAAGCTGTGATCATTCTTAGATTGGTGAAAACCTTGTTTTTGTAATTCAGTTTGTAATTTAAAAAACCATTGTCTTGATGCTTGTTTGAAACCATATAATGATTTATTAAGTTGACATACCTTGTTTTCTGGATTTGAAACACCTTGAGGAACCTTCATGTACACTTCTTCATGCAAATCACCATGAAAGAATGCATTATTTACATCTAATTGAAAAATAGACCATGACATATGAACTGCTATAGCCATTATACACCTGATTGTGGTCATTTTGACAACGGGAGAGAAAGTCTCCTCAAAATCTATACCATATTGTTGTGAATATCCTTGTGCAACTAACCTGTCTTTACATCTTTCCAAGGACCCATCTGAATTGAGTTTAACTTTATAGACCCATTTACATCCTATAGGCTTTTTTTCCTATGGGTAAATCAACTAATGTCCAAGTATCTGTGGCTTGTAAGGCTGTGATTTCTTTATTCATTGCTTCAATCCATTCAGATTTAGTGGAAGCTTCTAAATAATTTTTGGGTTCTGAAATTGAAAATTGAGGAGTGGGGATTGAGGAACATGAAACAAGATTACAACCATGTTGTTGAATGCAAGGACAGTCATAATCTTCAAGATATGATGGTGGCTTTCTAGTTCTAACAGGTCTGGTTGAAGTAGGTTCTGAAACTGAAGTGGTGTCTGGTATAGGCAGAATTATAGGGGTGGATTCTGCAGTATGAACAGGTTGTTCATCACTAGAATAATCTGAGCTGAAGATTGGGAAAAATCAAAAGATGTAGATGGTGTAGTTTGAGAGTGTGAATGTAAAGGAAATATATTATCCCAATGCACACTACTCTGAGGAGTAGTGATAGAAGGGAGAAAAATATTATGAGACAGAGAAATATCATAATGAGGTTTATGAAAATGAAATGGGAAATGAGATTCATGAAAAACTACATCTCTAGACACAATTGTTTGATAACTTTCAAGATCCAAAATCTTGTAACCTTTTTGTGTTGTGGAATAGCCTAAGAAAACTGATGGTTTGGCTCTAGGATACAACTTAGTTCTTCCTTATTTAATAGTGCACACAAAGCATAAACATCCAAAGGACTTTAAATGGGAAAGAGAGGGTGGTTTTGAGTAAAGTTTTTCATAAGGAGTAACATTTCCTATAACACTCAAAGGCATTCTATTGATTAGGTAAGCTGCACAAAGAACACTCTCACCCCAAAAGGCAATACGAATATTAGATTGAATGCACAAGGCTCTAGTAACTTCTAGTAAATGTCTATGTTTTCTTTCAACAACACCATTTTGTTGAGGGGTTTCCCTACAATTTGTCTGATTAATTATGCCATGTTTTTGAAAGAGTAGTTTCATGCCACCCTCAGTTACGTCTTTAGCATTATCTGATCTAACTACTAAAATCTTTGTTTGAAATTGAGTATCAACATAATTATTAAAATTCTCAAAAACACCAAAAACATCTAATTTATATTTGAGTAAATGTATCCAAGTAAATCTTGTATTATCATCCACAATAGTAAGAAATTGAGTACAACCTGTTTGGGTTTTAGTCTTATACGGACCCCAAACAACAAGATGAAGAAGTTGAAAAGGTAATGTGCTTTTAATAGAACTAGAAGAAAATTTTAATCTAGTTTGTTTAGCTGCAGGACATACTTGATAAATGTGATTCTTAATACAATTATTCACATCACAATCTATTGGTAAGTGTTTAAACTGAGAAAAAGAAAGATGACCTAATCTAATATGCCAAAGTCTTGCATCAGAAGTAATAGAGGATGTAAGACAATGTTTATTAGTAGAAGAACAACATTCATTCTGATCAACCACATACAATCCTTCTCTTGCTTTACCAAGTAGAGTAGGAGGCCCTTTCAGCATGAGGTCCTGAATGAAACATTATGAGGCATCAAAAAACACAGTACATGACATATCTTGACATAATTTCTTTACTGATATTAAGCTCAATTTAAAGTCAGGAATATGCAAAACATTTTTCAAAACAAATTTTAGAATTTAAATGGATATTTCCAATATGAGCTATAGAAATATGCCTTCCATCAGGAATAGTTATTGTAGAATTAGATCCAACAGTAGCTTTATAACAAGAAAACATATCAAGATAAGGACAAATGTGGTCTGTGGCACCACTGTCCAACACCCATTCAGTAGGGGAACAAACAAACAAGCAAGTTTTACCTGCAAGATGTACTTGTGGTTTGACATCAGTTTGAGAATCTATAGTTTGTGAAGAGGTAGCATTCTTGTTGATGTATTCCATCAAACTTGATAGTTGTTCAGGGGTAAATCCTTGAATGTGAGCAGCTTCCTGCTGAGGTTGAGCTTCATCTTCTGTCTGATTAGTAGAAGCAACAAATTTGTTGTTCTAAAATCCTTTAAACTAACCCTGGTTGAAACCCATGTACTTTAAAGCAACGATCATAGCTATGCCCAGGGATCTTACAATGAGTGCAATAGTAATTGGATCCTGGTTTCCTTTGTCCAACACTTTGGGTGGATGATCCAGTCTTATTCCAAGTAAGCTGCCTAGGAACAGGGGAATAGGCAGTATTTCTAGTGTTTCTAGGATTGTCATTCATTCTCCTTTTATCAGCATAAAAGGACATAGACTCAATGGCAATAGAATTGTGAGTGGTTTCTTTATGGGACTCTTCTTGAGTAAAAAATCTATAGACCTCATAAATTTTTGGAAAAGGTTTCATCATCAAAACATTCCCTCTAATATTAGCAAAGGTATCATTTAATTTCATCTTGAATCTTACTACATTTCTTGATTGTTCTCTTTCTTCAATTCGTTTGGTTAAATTGCAAGTGCAATTGTTACAAGTACAATATGGTAAAGGGTCTGCATCATCCAAATTATCACAAATAGTCTTAAAATTTGTATAAAATTCAGCTATACTTAGGGTTCCTTGTGCAAGACTATTTAATTTTTTTTCAAGATTAAAGACTAGAGTCATTGAAGTGTCTCCAAAAAGTTCAGCTAAATTGTTCCAAATATCTTTTGCAGAAGAGAAGGATAACACACTCTTAGCAATTTTTGGTTCAAGATTATAAAGAATCCAAGCAATTACCAGATTATTGCAGCGTTGCCAAGCATTGTGTTCAAGAATTGAATCCTTTGAAGGTTCTGCTATGGTGTTATCAACAAATCCCAATTTGTTCTTTGCTGAAAGAGTTATTGCCATCGACTTCTTCCAGTCATGAAAATTTTCCCCATTAAAATTGGAGGAGACGAGCTGTATCGCGTTCGAATCTGAGGGATGAATGTAGTATTTGCTATTCGAATCTTGATTCAGAGGTAGTGTGACCACCATTTGCATGTATTCAGGAGGTGAAATCGAAGAGAGTTTGTTTCAGAGAAATTGATTCAGAAGATCAATTGAATTGTTCAGATCTTGAAGAAAATAATGGTGGAAGGGATTCTGAGAAAGAATTAAAAGCAAGCTTTAATGGAGGATTTTGGTCTGAAAAAAAAAAACGAGCTCAAGTGTTTGCATGCTCTGATACCATGTAATTTTGCAAAGGAAATTCAGAGAAATGAAATTCAGAGAAAATAAGAATGAATTTTTTTATTAATCTCAAAGTAGTACAAAAGGAGTACCATACATCTTATTTATAGAAAATAGAGAGAATAAGAGGCTAACAAAATAACTAATTAACCTAACTAATTAACTAAAAGGAAATAACAACTAATATACACTAATATATTTTGTTCTCTACTTTCATCATTCCACTTTTTGCTGCTATATCCCCCCATATTTTCCTATGGTCATCATATTTTCAATTGAAAATTGTTTTCTCTCACAACAAACAAATTAGCCTTAATTTGAAGATTGAAAACAAAACTTAAAATAAAGATTAGACAAAGGTGATGGCAACTCATTGATGTATCCATCTATATGTTTGCTTATTAGCTATAGCATCATCTTTTTTGATAGATCATTTTGAAAAAGTAATTTTGATACACTCTAATTATTAATTAAAATGACTTTGGCGTCCGATTTTGTGAGTAAAACATAAATAATTTTACCATCGCAATGAAAGTTGAGTGCTAATATTCATTTTTGGAGTGCCAAATCAAAACATTGTCATTTTGAACTTTATATTAGAGGGACTTTTTTTGTTTATTATACTACCAATAAATGAAAACCAATATACTGATTTTACTTTTATTGTTACTAGATAAACCAATAAATGAAAACTTTTACTTTTAAATAGATTTGTTAAACGTATCCCCCAAATTACTTACTAAAACCCCTCTTTTGACAATTTTTCCCCTGGTTAAACATACGTTTGTTGGACCGAAAATATCCCAACATAAACCCGTGGTTTGATTTAATGACTCATACCTTCTTACACATAATACATTTTGAGGGTGGCACTTCAACTTGGAGAAGATTCTTTGTTCCGGGAGCTTCTATTTGATATATTATATGTCAAATTTCATTGAGACACGAATGAGATATGACCAATTGAAAAACAAGTGTGCAGTCAGGAAGACAGGGGTGCATGGTCTATGTGCCTTAGCCTATGGCCCATGCTCCCCAACTGCATGGCCCATGCGCCCCAATCGCATGGCCCATGCGCCCCTACCGCATGGCCCATGTGCCCTAGCCTAGGTACGGGCGCATAACCCATGCGTCCTGGCCTAGGTAAGGGCGGATCGCCCATGCACCCTGTTTTCCTGACTGCGCACTTGGTTGTCAAATAATCATATCTCCTTCATTTCATAGTAAAATTGGACGTATAATATATCAAATCGAAGCTTTCAGAACAATGAATCTTCTCCAAGTTGGATACCCTCAAATAGAATTATGTGTATGAACTTATGAGTCTTTGAATCAGTCCACTCTGCAAAAGCATTTGTAATGCTTTCAATTCATGATTTTACCGTACGTAATATGTTTTAATTCATGATTTTAGTGTAATAATATGTTTAATTCATGATTAATCGTCTTGATATAAATTAAATTAAAGAATTTAGAATTTGGTTATCAGAGAGAGGGTGTGTTTTAGAATAAGGGTAGTTTTGAAATAATGAAGGTTTTAGTAAGTAATTTGAGGTTGTGTTTAGGAGTTCACTTTTAAAAATATATATATTGATTTGAAAAGAATAGAAAAACAAAAATGAACTGCATTATTTTATCTTATATGAGATCAGTACCTTACATATTCGTATTAGAGCCGTGTTTAAATTGAACTCCACAGTCCACACACATAATTTTTGGAAAAAAAATTGAATAAATGGTAGTACATCATGCTTAAATAATTAATTCCAAAGCCACTAAAGTACGTACAAAGTGAAAGTGGTAAACCAAAAACTGTGGGCTGTATTATTATTTTTTAAATCTCTTTTTGACCTCTTTCTCTTTTTACTTTATTTATTTAGTTAAATCTTCTTCTTCTTATTCTATGAATAGTGATTTTGTCACTTCATAATTCATTTTCGTAGTCACTACAAAATAAAATAAATTTATCAACGGAATAATAATTCCGTCGCAACTTTGAGACGGATTTTAGAAAAATCGTCTTAAAACCAAAGATATCCGTCTCAAATTTAAAACGCAATAATGAATTTTTCTTTTCAATAAATTGGCAACACCTACTATGGAGACAGATGTAGAAAATCCATCCCAAATAGTGATTTTGAAATGGATTTTACCCATCCATCTCCATAGAAGGTGTCGCAAATTTTTTGAGACGAAAAATTCACTAATCCGTCTTATATTTACTAAAATTTGAAATGGATTTCTTTCGTTTTGAGACAAAAATTTCAAATCTGGCTCAAATTTACGACGGAATTACAATTCCGTCTCTAATTTTATTTTATTTTGTATTGTGTACTCTACTTTAATTTATGAATATATTATCGACTAAAAAAATATTAGAAAAATAGTTAAATTTCATAGTGCCATAATGACTGTCCTTATTTTAAATATTGTTGTTTATATATGTGGAGATTTGGACATATTTGTACATACTAGCTAGGGGTACATGTGCTTCCTCATAAGAACAAAAATAAAAAAAGAAAAGGAAAGCATGTGAAGATGTGCTAGATATAGAAAGAACGTGCATAGCTTTTTAGTTTGTATAACGACTCGGATATACGAGTATTTCGTATTGTTTATATAGAGACTGAAAATGTTAAAAAAAGCTATGCACGTTTCATATGAAGTATATATCGTGCATAGCAGAAAATTAGTAAAATATTTAGAAAACTGGTTGAAATAATCAATAAGCTAAAAACTCTGGCAAAACACTCAAGATTTGAGCTTCTTAATTTCAAAATTGGAAAAATTCATATAAATAATTCAAATTATTGGATACATTCCAATATTAATTCCAACTATTAGTTATTACAGTATAATTCAAACTTTGGGGTTGTTTTATGATATTAGTCCATTGACTAATTAGTTAAACAAATGTAATCGGTCACCAATTCATAAAATATTCATTATCTTTCAAAATTACAGTATGGACTAATATTATAATACTACCCCATAGTTTGGATTATAGTGTAATAACCTATAGTTGAGATTAATATTGGAAGATCTCCAATAGTTGAGATTATTTATATGAATTTTTGCTTAAAATTTTTAGAAAATTGTATGAAAAAATCAATAAGCTAAAAACTCTTGCAAAACGCTCACAATTATTTGACATTGTTAGGCTAGGTTCGAGCTTGTCAAAGGCTAAAAAGTTGGCCTGATAGTCGAGTAGTACGTGCCAAGTTTCATACAAAAAATCATTGTGTAGACCAATACATTTGGGACGACTATAAGCTTTGGCTTAAAACGTTAACTTAAATCCCTTAAAACTCTGGATTAAAACCTATTCAAATGAAAAAGAAAAAAAAAAAAAAAAAACAAATTATGTTATCCAAAACCCATGAATGTTTGGGTTGGTTGTACTCGTTAGCCAAGCTATAGTTGATCAATTTTTTTTTATCTTAATTTTCCTTGATCTATCCCACCTTCAAACTTCATTTCCGAATGACATAAACTAAGGCTCCATTTGCTTTGAAGAAAAAAAAATTTCATGGAAAATAATTTCCAATGGAAAACATAGATGTAAACAAAGTTTTCCTTTGTTTGTTTGATTAGAGGAAAACTTGTGAAGGAAAGAAAAAATGAACTAGAAATGAAGGAAAGATGGGAGGAGTGAATAAGGGAAAAGTAAAGAGTAGGAAGGAAAATGTGGCATTCCTTCTCCGCAAAAGGAAAATGATTTTCCTTTTCCAAAGTGAGATTTTCCACCTCAAAGAAAATTATTTTCCATCCCTTTCGATCAAAAACAAACAAAGGAAAATGGAAAGAGGGAGGAAAATCATTTTCCGGGAAAATGTTTTCTATCAAAGCAAACGGAGCCTAAGAGTGAGTTCTATTCAATTTTTTATATCCGAACTTATATGAATTGAACTTATTCAAACTTTTTCGACCTTAACTAAGCTTATGAAAACCGAGTTAAATAGACTGAAATTGATTGAACCTGATCAAACCTTATTGAAATTATTACATATGGTTAGACCTAATATAAACTTATCTGAATTTACTAAAATTCAAAACTTTATTTTTTTTAATAAAGCAAGGATTTTTTTTTATGAGGAAAGAAAATCCAGCTAGCCTCTCGGGGACGACCAACCATAGACGTCCTTTCGAACAATGAAGGAAAGATTATGATCGCAAGGGGAATACCATATATAAAGTCATAATTTATAGTTATGTCCTTATTTATAATCTAGATAATGTACAACATAATTTGCTTCTTTGTAGATGTGATCTATTGTAAATTTGTCAAATTTAGTGAGGTCGAGACAAGTGTCTTGTACTAGGTTATGGATTTACCAAGGGATTTGCCAGGTTTTTCGAACAACATTAATTAATGCAAGATTGTCTCATTCGATTAGATATTTTTAATACCTAAAGAGATGACATTATTAACACATTCCCTGGACGCCATAACTTCTGCAAAAAGAATGGATTTTGAATTATGGATTTGCATAGCTCCATAATTTAGGATATGTTCTTATGATAAATTCTAAAGTTGTCCTATTAACCATCGAAGTTAAATTTACAAACTTATGTGTTTGGAAGGGTCCTGTAGGATCTAGAACTACTCAAAGGGGTGGGGGGGGAATTGAGTAGTTAATGGCAGTGTCAGGTTTTTACTTAAACTAACTAGACCAGTTGAAACTGTTCTAGTTGCGGAAACAATTAAGCAAATAAAGTAAATTGAACACACGGATTTAACGAGGTTCAGCCAACTGTGGCCTACGTCCTCCTACCTTAGTTATTTTAATAATCAACTCTGAAAGATAGAATAACTGTAACACCCCGACTTTTACAAAGTAAATAAATACGATATAAAGCCAAAATGCACTCAATCGAAAACATGAAATACCAAAAACTTAAAACAAAAGTCCCAAATATCATTTTTAATACTCCAAAATCAACATAGTCCAAGTATAGCTACATCCAAAAAATCCAATGAATCCAAACTACCAAAGTACTAAACCGAAATACTAAACAACATAGAAAGTAAACCTATAGCTATCTACAAACTCGCTGATACACACGCCCAAGCCTGGCCAAACAGTACGACAGCTACTCAACATCATAAGAATGCTCTTCTTTTGGGAAAGTTATTCACAAATCATAACATTATTATAGACATTCTATCACTTATTTGCATGTTTTTGGGAAAGTTTAGAGGGTTTTGGAACAAAAAACAAACCAAATAGGCCATTTTTGGCTCGTTTTGGGTGTTTTCATTCCCAACTTCGCATCGATCAACCTAATTTGTATTTTTAAGTGTCATTCATGTCCTATAATATTCATGAAAACTTTATATAACTTATTTGCATGTTTTTGGGAAAGTTTAGAGGGTTTTGGAACAAAAAACAAACCAAATAGGCCATTTTTGGCTCGTTTTGGGTGTTTTCATTCCCAACTTCGCATCGATCAACGTAGATCATGTTTTAAGGTTAATTCACAACTCATAACATTGATATAGACATTCTATCACTTATTTGCATGTCTTTAGGAAAGTTTAGAGGGTTTTGGAACAAAAAGCAAACCAAATAGGCCATTTTTGGCTCGTTTTGGTGTTTTCATTCCCAACTTCGCACCGATCAATGTAGATCATGTTTTAAAGGTTAATTCACAACTCATAACATTATTATAGACATTCTATCACTTATTTGCATGTTTTTGGGAAATTTTAGAGGGTTTTGGAACAAAAAACAAACCAAATAGGCCATTTTTGGCTCGTTTTGGGTGTTTTCATTCCCAACTTCGCATCGAACAACCTAATTTGTATTTTTAAGTGTCATTCATGTCCTATAATATTCATGCAAACTATATATAACTTATTTGCATGTTTTTGGGAAAGTTTAGAGGGTTTTGGAACAAAAACAAACTAAATAGGCCATTTTTGGCTCGTTTTGGTGTTTTCATTCCCAACTTCGCACCGATCAACGTATATCATGTTTTAAAGGTTAATTCACAACTCATAACATTAATATAGACATTCTATCACTTATTTGCATGTTTTTGGGAAAGTTTAGAGGGTTTTGGAACAAAAACAAACTAAATGGGCCATTTTTGGCTCGTTTTGGTGTTTTCATTCCCAACTTCGCACCAATCAACGTAGATCATGTTTTAAAGGTTAATTCACAACTCATAACATCATTATAGACATTCTATCACTTATTTGCATGTTTTTGGGAAAGTTTAGAGGGTTTTAGAACAAAAACAAACTAAATAGGCCATTTTTGGCTCGTTTTGGTGTTTTCATTCCCAACTTCGCACCGATCAACGTATATCATGTTTTAAAGGTTAATTCACAACTCATAACATTATTATAGGCATTCTATTGCAAATAATTAAAAAACAATCCTATTCGTACTCTTCGGCTTTTAAGCCAGAATTCCGCTCTAAACATCAATTGCAAATAATAAAAAATCAATCCTATTCGTACTCTTCGGCTTTAAAGCCGGAATTCCGCTCTAAAAATCAAATGCATAGTAAAGAAGAAAGCATTACCATCACTTCCTTGGCCTTATGGCTAATTGGAACCGGATCCTTCCCTGGTTGCTTCTTGAAGTGAGTATCAAGGAAGAGATCCGCAACATCAGGCAGCTTCCCTCCTTTCGCCTTAGTCAACACAAACAAATGTGCGTAAGGGTAGGATATATAATCAAATGTTAACGAACGAGCATTAATTACAATAATTTAATGAAATAGTAGACTAACCAATTGCTTAGCTCGCTGAGTGGTGGAGACAGATCCCGCGCAGTGAGAGGCCTGGGCCTTGCCACTAGCGTTGCCGCCTCTCCTGTTTGCCTTCGCTCGAGCCGACCTTTCCTTGAATACCTTGTCATCGAGCCTACCCTTCATTGCCTGGTACATCTCATCACCAAGCCAATTTGGTCGGTCTTTCCGCTTGTGCACTGTGTCATTGAATATGTCCTTCAGCCGTAATCCAGCCTTGGTATCATACGCATCCCGCACAGTGCCCTCGAGCTCAGGCCTCCAAGTGTACTGTTTCTGCATTAGACCAAAGACAATAAAATATGTTAATGTAAGAGATTATATTTAAATAAATATTGTATCAAATTACATAATTCGTCTTACTGACCTTCCACATGTTCCACCAATGCACCTTGGTCGCCTGATCTACCTCAGTGTAGTTCTTCCAAGGCTGATGGAAGTAGGACTTGATGACGTGTGTTATTGATCGAACAACAGCACCCTTGTCAAACCTTGCACACAAAACATTGTTAGATTAAACAACATATGAATACAACTTAATTTCAATAGTGAAAACATTAAAAAATTACACAAAAACTCACCATAGGCCATCAGGGTCCAATTCTCGAACCCCAGCTGTGGATGTAGAAGCTTCTCCCTGATCCTTGTCTCCACCCTCAACCTCACCAGTTTGTCTCTCGGGTTCTCGCGTCAGAGTAGTCTCAGGCGGAGGAGTAGAGTGAGAAAAAGGAGTGACCTGAGGCAGCGAGGATGGAGTAGGCTGAGACAAAGGAGTGGGCTCAGACGTAGGAGTAGGCTCAGGCAGCGATGTAGGCTGAGACATAGCAGCTTGAGACACATATGGATGAGGAAGAAGAGGACGATGCCGAGGCCGAAGTTGTGTTATCGGAGGTAACCCCAACTGTGGTGGTGGAGGTAAGGTAAACGTAGGCTGAGTTGGACCGGAAGATGAACTCGCCGACCGTCTCCTAGACGACTCAACACGACGATGAAGGTCACCAGAAAGCATATCGGCCTAGACCCAGTAGGACGAACCGAAGACTGAGAGGGAGAATGCTGGTCGGTCTGGGAGTTCTGACTCTGAGCCTCCGAATCTGACATGTTCCTGCATAAAGTAATGAGTAAATTATTTGCACGATTAATAGTTATTGACAGAAATCACAATCACAAAATGATGGTATGAAAACGTACCCCAATTAACTAATACTGAATATTGTCCTGAACATGCACAAGCATTAACAAACGCGAATAATAAACTAAACTAAACAATCAACGTTAATATATTTAAGAACATCGAGGGGGAACTCAATAAACTTAAATTTCTTTGAATTATTAAATTGATCTTGTTTTTCGTTTCAAGTTATCACTTCTTTCGAGGGATCCATCGCGAGAGCTCGTGTGACGTCATTAGCAGACTGTGTCCGAAGTACCTAGCTTTGTTGAGTGAGTCATTAAATAAAATGATGGTATGTAATTAAAAAATTAGGGAATTAAGGGATTACAGTTCCTCACTTGTGTCCTTAACCATGTTGGGTATTGGGATTCGCATTTGATCCAAATTTCCTCCCTCTTTATTTGGGGATTTGACTGCACTATGTGATCCTCAAATTGCCTATTACAGTGTGCAAGTTCGATCTAAGTCAGCTAAGGCGGAATGCAATATGGTTTTGTAATCTAAGACAGTTAAACTAATAAAATTACCTTTCATAGTCACTTAATATGCCACAATTTGCGAGGATGTACAGATGGGCTCGGACGTACTCCTTGTCTGTCAACCAACGTTTACTACCACTCGTTGTTGGTCGACCACAATCCTCCCTAAACAATTCAGGGACATTGACACCATGTTGGCTTTCCACAACATGATATGCATTTCTACCCATGTCCCTCGACTTGGTATCAACCTCCGACTGAAAATACTGTGAGCAGAAATTGGATATCTCCTCAGCCAGGTATGCATTGCATATAGAGCCTTCAACCCTTGCCTTGTTCCCCACTTTACGCTTCAAGTTGTTAAGGTACCTGTCAGTAAATGAAATATGAACAATGTAAATGTCACTTCATAAGAAATTAGTAAAGGGGTATAAACGATTACAATAACTCACTGTTCGAATGGGTACATCCATCTGTACTGAACAGGACCCCCAATATATGCTTCATATGGCAAGTGTACCGGCAAGTGCTCCATGGAGTTAAAGAATGCTTGGGGAAATTTTTTTTCTAACTTACATAAGATCTCAGCAATGTTCTTATGTAGGCGGTCCATCTCACTCAACGTGATAGTGGGAGCACACAAGTCACGGAAGAATTGGCTGATTTCGGTTATTGCCTTCCAAATATGAAGGGGGAGCAACTCTCTTAGGTAAACAGGCAATAACCGCTCTGTTGAGCCAAGTATTGTTTTGATGATAGTGAACAAATGATGATTATCTAACTAACATGTGTGTTGAGATGTGCATAAACAAGTTCATAGGTCTTAAGGAAGAAAGTTCCTATTATGATTGAAGATGTATGCAATACAAGTTCCAAAGTTGGAACAAATCAAGAGAAGCTTCTGAGTTGAAGCAACTAAATAAAGAAGTTCAAGTGAAGGAATACAAATAGAGAAGTGTTTCTAAACGAGAACTTCAAAGAGAAGATCAACCAAGAATGAAGAACTTGAAGGAGTATTTAAGTATTCAAGGGAGATCAAACAAGAGAAAAGTTTCAATGTAGGAATGCAACTCAAAGAGGTACCAAGTTGAAGCCTTGCAAAGAGAATACTTGAAGAAGCAAAATCAAGCAAGCAATCTAAACTGAAGTTCCTATGAAACACGAGTTAAGTTCCTGTAAAGAAACAAATCAAGAGAAATGAGAATCAAGATTTCCAGAATTAGAGCATCTTGAAGGTGAGAAGAAACTAGAAAATTAAGAGTTTAATTTTCTAAGACTTTTGTAAATATGTTGAGTCATGAGTCTGACTGGAACACGAGTTAAGTTACAAGTGGAACTTGGGTCTGTCTGTCAAAGGAACTTGAGTCCAGTTCCTACAGGAACACGAGTCAAGTTCCTAGAGGAACTTAGGTCAGTATGGTCAGTTATTTAAGTCCACGTATTTAGCAGAATTATAGCATCACTCTAACCACTTCTAAGGCCAGTTTAAATTCAGTAAAACAGTCAGAAATTGGTTGGGTAGTGGTCTCCTTGATTTAAGGAATTCAAACAAACTATTTTGAATATATCATGGTCAAATCGGTTTTCTAGGTTATTAAGTTTTTTATTCTAATTTATTTTAATTATTCAAGAGTCAAAAGTTTTATTTTTGGTAAAAGTTTTATTTTTAATTTTTTTTCTTAAAACCGATTTTATTTAAAACCAGTTTTATTAGCCATCTTATTTTTACTTAGGGTTTTTGGTTGACTTTTAATTTCTGATTTTATTATTTAAAATAGTCAATTAGTTACCTACATTAGTGGAGTCAAGTTAGTGGAGAAAGTGGACGTGAGTGTGTGCATGTGTTAAGTTTATGAAGTAACCTCTTCACCAAGTAAGTTTATGTCATACTTCACATAGCTATTAAAATCAGTCATGGAGTCCTAAAAATAGGAGTCAACAAGTAGTGGGACGTGGCTGTTAGTTAATGGGAACATTGGCAGCAATGTAGTGGGCAGTTACAAGTTCCTGACAGAACTTTGAGTGGGTTTAGTGGTGTATTTAGTGGTTTCTTGGAGAGCACGACCTATTTGCTTATAAATATTTTTTGAATCACCATTTCTAAAGTGAGCCAGACTTAAATAATGTGGAGAGCTAAAACGTACCATCTTATACCCACATATTGAGTCGGTTCCACTCAAAGTTCCTATCGTATGTTCCAGATTATGTTCCAAGTTCCAGTCAGTTTTATGTTCAACATATTAGAGTTTGATTTCTATCAAGATTCTGTAATTTTAAGAATAGAGAAGTGAGTTTGAGTGAACTCTTGTAATGGGGAATTTGTAAAGGGTTTGAGAGAATTCTTGTAATTGGGGTGAGAATTTGAGAAAAGTGTGAGAACAGAGAAGAGAAGAGAAAGAAAATGAGAAAAAGAACAGAGAATAGAAAAAGAAAGAGAAAGAGAAAAAGAGAGAAAAAGAAAAGGGAAAATAACATTAGAATATAGAGAATAGAGAAGTAAGTTCCCAGAGGAACTTACGGGTCCAGTAGAATATTATAGGTTGTAATTGATTTATTGGCCTATAGTGAAGTGTTTTAGAGAAATCCCTAGTGGGTCGAG
The DNA here is from genome assembly GCA_951394345.1 of Salicornia ramosissima. Classification (NCBI taxonomy): domain Eukaryota; kingdom Viridiplantae; phylum Streptophyta; class Magnoliopsida; order Caryophyllales; family Amaranthaceae; genus Salicornia; species Salicornia ramosissima. The sequence goes on along the minus strand of OX596233.1, from coordinate 42,499,263 downwards.
GTTTTATTTCCAGTTGGGCCCTGGAAAGTTTCCTCGCTAAATCTCTCTTGCATCGTTTCTCTTTATTTTCCTTTCATGTTCTTTAATTTCCGCAATAATTGACTATCATGTTCCATACTACAATTCACCCCCCTCTTGTAGTAGTTCATCCGAAATAACACGCTCCATAAATACATGACAATTGTGACTCTTCATTCCATGGAGCCTATTTTTTTTTTTATCAACACATCGGCTCAAGTTCGAAGCATACCCGTCAGGAAACCTCAAGTCTCGGATCCATTCACATAACACCTTCTTCTGCTCCATGTTAAGTGCGTAAGGTGCCTTGGGCATCTGCTCATTACCCTTACCATCATCAACGAGCTCCAACTCTCGACGCCTACAACCACTCTTCATGTCTTTCCTCGCACTTACAGTGTCAGACGTTTCGTCTTTCACAGCCATGACGGTGTGGATGAGCTGCTCGAAGAAGTTCTTCTCAATATGCATAACGTCTAAGTTGTGTCGAAGCAGCAAATCCTTCCAATACGCCAGGTCCCACAAACAAGATTGCTTATCCCATCCCATTTTTTTCTTCTTCAATTGCTTCAAAGCATCAGGACCATCAGTTGCTTTCGGTAAGTCCTTCACACACTACCACAGTTCCTCACCTGACATGATATGAGGAGCCGAGTCATTTTCAACTCTGTTCTTACAAAAAGCTATCTTATTCTTTCGGAAGGAGTGGTCGGAATCTAAAAACTGACGATGGCAATCAAACCATGATACTTTGCCACCATGTTGTAGCCAAAAGGCTTTGCTTTTCTCCATGCAATATGGAGACGCCTTTTTACCGAACGTGTTCCAACCTGACAACATACTATATGCTGGAAAGTCACTGATAGTCCACAACAAGGCTGCGCGAAGATTGAAATTTTGCTTCTTTGAGATGTCGTAAGTCAAGGATCCAACCGACCATAGATGCTTCAACTCATCAATCAAAGGTTGCATGTAGACATCCAAATTGTTCTTCGGATTTTTTGGCCCAGGGATAAGCAACGAAAGGAAAATGAAAGGTTTTTTCATGCACATGGACGGTGACATGTTGTAAGGTGTAGTTAAAATAGGCCAACAAGAGTATTGCTTTCCAAACTTCCCAAAAAGGAAAAACCATCAGTGCACAACCCAAGTCTAACATTTCGAGGCTCGGATGCAAAGTCCTTAAAGGTCCTGTCGAAGACCTTCCAAGCTTCACTATCACTTGGGTGAGCCATGTTCCCTTGCCCTCGACGATTTTTCAAAATGCCATGTCATAGCCTCAGCAATGTTCTTAGTGGCAAACATCATTTGCAATCGTGGTGTTATTGGGAAGTACACCAGAAAACTTACGGGAACCAAATTGTCATTCGAAGTCTTCTTGAACCGATTGGACCCGCAATGACGACACTTATCAAGCTCAGCATCGTCCTTCCAAAATAGCATACACCCATTCGGGCATGCGTGTATCTTCTCATGAGGAAGCTCTAATCCCTTGAGTACCTTCATTGTGTCGTAATAGGTGCTACACTTAGTTTTTTGGGTGGTGGGGAGCGCATCGTTCACCAATGACCCCATACCATCTACGCACCTGAGTGGCAAGTTGTACTCAGACTTTAAATTGATCATTCTAGAAGCCATCTCCAACACAGATATGTTGCTACCATCATACAAAGGCTGCTCGGCTGCCTTGAGCAAGTCGAAGAACATCTTCACTTCTGCATTTGGTTCTTCTTCAGCCGAAGTTGCCTCCTCAAGGAATGGTGGGTCCACGTTGTTCCCAAAAGCATCGACAACCATTTCCCGTTAAGGATTCGGATGAGTAGGAGAAGAGGTGGACCCTATACTCACCCTTTCACCGTGACATAACCATTCATAGTAGTTCGGAATGAACCCCTTCTTATACAAATGTACCTTTATGTTGGGCACATCCAAGTAATTCAAGTTTTTACACCGAACACACGGACATCTTATCTTGTCCCTATCATTAAGCTCAGGGTGCTGCTGCGAGAAGGCAACAAACTCATTCACCCCTTGGATGAACTCATCCCAAAGTTTGTGGTCCTTATCGTGTCTCTTGTACATCCAATCACGCTCCTTCCTTTTTGGTAAGCCTTTTATGTCGTTAAAAATAAAAGACTTATCAAAAGTAAATTTCTCCTACTCTCCAATTACAACTAGTGTAAAGGGCAAGTAAGGTTCGTATCCACAGAGAACGGATTTATGTTGATTTAATTGTGTTAATATGTATTTGGATTATTAAAGGGGAGAATCACTAATTCCATAGTGATATTGGTAACAAGGGGGGGAAATTGGAGATTTTAGTGATAAAATAAACTAACAACTAATTGATTGCGGTAAAATTCTAGTTTTAAAGAATCTTAGGATTCGGTTACAACGACTCTGACTCGGCTAATTGAATTAGACTCTCAATTACCAAACCATTTCAATACTCAATTAATTATTGACAAGAGTAAACTCTTGTAGTCCCCTTAATTAGCTAGACAAGATAAATCGTAAATTGCCTAAAACCCTTAATGTTCAAAGAACACGCAGTGAACAAAAGCTTTAAGAACGGAGACATAATAAGAACGCAATTGTTTAGAGAATACGCAATAAACAATTAACGTTTAAAAAGCTCTACTAAATTGTTCACAATAAGAATACGCTTAAGCATGAACAAGATAGTTGCTACTCGAGGTTGAACACAATAATCGATTGTGTTCAAACTCTAGTAATGATTTTGTAAAATATAATAACAAGACAAAGATCAAGCTAAAACATTCAACAAAACCAATAACAATTCATATAAGAGCAAGTAAATAATTGAAGTAAAGAAATAGTTTAGAGTTAGAGAATCCTCACAAGGAGCCTTTTGGAATCATTGAAACCAATCCCAAGAACAAGTTTAAGCTACCATTTCCATTGATGAACAAAGATTCTTCATTGATTCCATGATTAAATATCAAAATTACAAACTAAAGATTTAATAGTTTTTATGTAATCTAAGGAGAAACTAGAGAGAATTTAAGCTAAGGAACTATTTGAACATGAAAAACTAGATTCTTTTACAATGAGAATCAACTTTTATATTTATACTAAACTAAATTATAACCTAGAAATCAAGTGGATGAAACTGCGTGCAGAACAGAGCAGATGGGCGCTGGCAGCGCCCTCAAAGGCGCGGGGCGCGCCCCTCCTTGGAAGTACTACTGTAACATGGGCGCTGGCAGCGCCCCATAGGCGCGGGGCGCGCCATTCCTTAGAGGGATACTGTGATGGGGGCGCTGGGCGCGCCCCAAAGGGCGCTGGGCACGCTTTCTTCTTGATGCTCACTGCAATGGGGGCGCTGGCAGCGCCCTTTGAGGCGCGGGGCGCACCCCTGTAGACTGTCTGTGCAGGTCGGACTAAAATAGCCATAACACTCTTGTTCCTTAACGAAATAAGGCTTATGACCTACCGTTGGAAAGCTATTGAAGAGAGATACAACCTCCAATTTGAATCACATAAATCCAATGAGTAGATTGGGAGATATTTCCATTTGAAGTTGGACTTACTACATTTGAAGGTTCACAATAAGGCTTTTCTTTCCCTCTAATGCTTAATGGTTTCTTTAAGTGTGCTTGGCGCATGATCAATGACTCCAAAAATGCTCCTAATGATGTTTCGTAGCTCAAGACTACAAGAACACATAAAACCAAACCGCAACTACAAACTACACTTATCCTAAAAAGCATTAAAAACTGTAAATTACACTACAACTTTACATTTCAAGCCAAACTCTCGTTTAAACTCAAAAGTAACAAAATGTGCAATCTTATGCTAAACTAATTACATAAAGGAACTAAAAAGAAGTTAAATAACTCGTACAAACTGGACACATCACTTTTCATTTCGATTATGCCTATTCTAAGCCATTAACAAATATCAGTTCAAAGCATTCAAACATCCTTCAATGTCTTCACTCCTATCTTATTTTAGCCTTTCTTAATTCTTCTTAAAGCTTTCTTATGTAATGCACATGTATATATATATATATATATGTATATATATATATATATATATATATATATATATATATATATATATATATATATATACATATATATATATATATATATATATATATACATACATACATATACATATATATATATATATATATATGTATATATATATATATATATATTTAAGTCATATTTAGTTCTATTTTAATTGTATTCATTCACAACAATTACAAAGATTCATAATAAATCAAATATAGAGGCAATTTTGTATTTGAAAATAAATACAACTCAACTTTCAACCAACAATCATATTTCTTGACATATATACAAATACATAATACATTAACAAACATACAAATACATAAATAAATACATATGCATAGAAATTTTTGGACAAAAAAATCAATAAAACTTTAATAAATTCAAAGTAAAATAATACATAAATAATACATACAAATACATACATAATACATATACATACACATAATTCAATAAATTCAAAAACAAAAAAAAAAAATCACATACATACATAATACATATACATACACATACATACAAATACATACAAATACACATAATTCAATAAATTCAAATACAAAAAAAATAAATTCACATACATACATAATACATATACATACACATACATACATATACATACACATACATACACATACATACAAATACATACAAATACACACAATTTAATAAATTCGAAAACAAAAAAAAAATAAAAAACCCTAACCACAAGCAGAGGAGGACGGCGGCGGCATAGGAGGGACGGCGGCAGCACAGGAGGGTCGGCGGCAGCGCAGGAGGGCCGGCAGCGGAGGCGGAATAGGACGCCGGAGAAAGAAAGAGAAGGAGAAAGAAAGAGAAAGAAAGAGAAGGAGAAAGAAAGAGGCCGGAGCACGGCAGTCACCGGTCGCAGGTGGTGGCCGGAGGTTCGAGAGAGAGAGTAAGGGTTTAGAGGGTTTCGAACGTTAGAGGATAGAGAGAGTAAGGGTTTCGAACATTGGGATTGTGTTCAAAATCACGACTCTGAAGTTTTAAAGATAGTCGAAAATTGGTCGGTAAATTCCGACCGCACATAGACGGTCGGAATTTACCGACCGTTACCGACCGTTATGTCGGTCGTTAAAACTTTTTTGACTGTCTTTGCAGTCGGAAAAAAGTTCCCGACTGGTTTCAGTCAGGAGCAGTCGGTATTTTTCGACTACGACAATGTCGGTCGGTAAAATCGGTCGGGCGAACGCGATTTTCTTGTTGTGGAGGGGGCCGGTTGGGCTAAATAAAATGGGCCAACATGTACTCATGGGCCACTTGCACTTAAGCATGAATAATCATGATTAATTTTGGACTTGACCCAAGATTAATTAATTAGGAATTAAATATTCCAAATATTAAATTAAATAATAAAATAGCATGAAAAATTAATATCCAAAATTTTAGGATATTATAATAACCTTACACACTCAAATGTTCTATCAGCTCAAATAGACAGCTGACACTCAACCCAAATGTTCCCCTGTGATCTTGAACTCACAAGAACAAGTACAAATGAACTCACAAATGTACCTTTCACCAACCCCTCTATTGGTGATGAATAACAATAATTTTCTCACCCAATTTTCTCTCAAAAGCTAGAAATGAGTAAAGTGAATTCTTAAGGGGAAATGCTCAAAGACTGATTTTTGCGTATTGCCTTTAGTGCTCAATCTTTTCTCTATGTATATCACTAATTCTTTATAATTGTTGGCTTTTATAATCATGTAACAACTCCTTGTCGAATTAGGAGGATAATTCTGATTTTTTGAGAATCAAGAAAACTTTCCTAAATTGACTAGGGTGAATAATATATTTGATTTTCTCAAAATAAATTATTCCTTGCCATGTTTTATAGCGGTCAACAACTGTAGGAATCACAAGAAATATGGTAGCAATATTTTTCCAAAATATTTTCGATCAGTTTCAAGAACTTGCCATAAATCGTATTCAGATATGAACTGTTCTGGTGAATTGTTCTACCTTGACCACAATGTTCTAGTTGTAAAATTCTTTCAGAATATTATAACTCTAACATATACACTTTAATTAGCAACCACATAATAAGTAAGAACATTTAACATACAAGAGACTAAGTATAAGATTTTCCTATAAACTCAAACACTTCAAATCGTCTCTTTAAGATCTTCAAGAATGCTTCCTTTTTCTTCACTTGACTTAAATCAACCAAGCTACCCTTAAATTCATCAACAACTTGTTACTAAGCATACAAACATATAGACCAATACAACAGGTTATACTAAACAGTCTAACAAGACTGTAAACTGTTCTAGCAAACACAAAACTGTTCCTAAGGCACAACTCTTCCTTGAACTGTTATGGTTTGTCATCATACCAAACCAAGGAGGTATCAACAAATTCCCCCTTTTTTATTATGACAAACACTAAATGTTCTTGTAAGTTAGCACAAGTAATATTAACAATTTTTAGCTCTGTGCAGACATAAAAAAAAATAAATTTTGCCAGAATATTTGCCAGAACACTGCAGCACATATCTTTACTATTACTGTCTTTGTCATTTGACTAATGAGGAGCAACACTTGCATCAACAACTATTAGGCACAAGTAATAAGTAAGACATGGACAGTGTTCTTCTATGCTTCCCCCTTTTGGCATCACTCAAAAAGAAGGGAGTTAAAGTAAAGATCAAGCATAAAAAATCAGTTCAATGTATGATGGGCATAAGAGAAGTTAAGTCTAGTGAACTGCAACTCACAATCTCGTTCTAACAACCATCTACCCAGCAAGTTAAACACATACACAAGTCCAGAAGGTTACCAAATTAAAGAAAGAGTTTTGTAAATGGTAGAAAGCATAAGAGATAAAAGTGAAATATCCAGAGTAAATGTTAGGGTGAGGAGGCTATGAAAAGTGCAGCAACAAAGCATTAATCATCTTCCTCTTCCTCATCATCATCCTCCTCTTTGTTAGATGCAGAGTGATCATCATTCTCATCCTCTTCTTCTTCTTCATCCTGCCCGTCTTCATCCTCAGTTTCACCATGGTGACTAGGAGTTGCTTCTTCCTCTGTGACCAGCTTAGCACTTGCTCCACTATCCTCTTCTTCTCTTCATCTACATGTACCCCTGGAAGATTCAGCACCATCCTTTCAGTTCTAGTTACCTGCTCATGGAGTTTTGGGATCCCAACAATCATTTTCATCATTTTGTCTAAGCTTTTCTTTTGGGCCTCCATTTTCAGCATAATGGAGTCTAGTTCAAAACCTTGTGAAGTCTTTATTTTCTTTGCTGAAAATGGGCTAACAGGTTCAGGAGCGCTGCTCTTAAACCTCAACTGGTTGCCTTTAAAATCAAGACCCTTTTGAGAAAGAATCTTCTTGGAAAATACTTGGGCAACAACCTTTTCTCCATCAAGAGTAAAATGCAACTTCTTGAGGATGTAGAAAATGAAGGAACCATAAGGAAGAGAACTATTTGAGGTGTTCTTGCAACTGAGCATGTGATCAATCATGAGAGATGGGAGATTGATTTTGATCTTCCTTAGCATCAAATACATGAGGAACATATCCATAATCCTCACAGAACCCTTGCCCTGCCCCTTAGGCAGCAACACCTTATTATATATGGAATGTAGCACTAACACTTTTTGCTCTTTCAGATGTTCAATTTTATAGCCATCCTTTTTGTTGACCTTAGACAGCAAATGTTTCTCAATTTCTTTGGGTGTTACCCCAGCAATCACAGGCCAACCCTCATGACTATAATTGTTAAAACCATCCCTTTCAACATGCAAATATTTAGACAAAGAACTAATAGTTAAAGTCACATATTTTCCAAACACAGAAGACTCTACAAAACCATCAGGTAATTGTTTTAGATTTGAATAGAAGATCCTCACATAATCCACATAAACATTTTCATCATGTTCGAAAAGTCTAATCAACCTTGAAATTCTAGTAACTCCTTAATCTCAGACAAGGAAACAAAATCCCAATAACTAACTTCATAAGTACAACCAGTCAACCAGATAGAACATTTCTAGAAGCTAGGTTTTAAGAAATACCTTTTGTAGATGCAATTGTTTTAGTGGAAACCCTTTTCCTGGAACTGGTTCTTTGTGGAACTTCAACACCCATTTCAACATCCTTGTCTTTATTTCTAGCACTCCTCCTTACAGCACTTACAGCACCAGTCCTTCTAACAGGACCTGTCATTACTTCAGCTACAATATGCACGTCATCCTCATCATTCAGATCACCAATTTTCTCTTCGGCCTGAATATCTTCTTGAGTTTCAGCAATGTCCTCACTTATCTTCTTTTCCCCCTCAGATTTACCCTAATCTTTTTATTTTTGGCTCTTAGAAGTTTCAGATGGTGTTCTCTCTTATGGTTTGCGTGGAGGTTTGGATTTTTTTGGAGAAGTTTTTTGTGAAATAGTAGCAGATTTTGGAGAAGAGATGGGAGATTTTTATGAAGTTGTAGGTGATTTTTGTGGAGGGTGATTTTTGTGGAGTGGTATTTGGAGGATCAAGTGCACAAGTTTTATCAATGGTAATGGGAGTGGGAGGAGTTTCTTTTGAAGGTGATTCATAAGTACCCTTGGCAGTTTATGCGGTTTTCTTCCTCATGATGAACTTTACTTTCAGAGATTTTTGAGAGAGAGTAGAAGCATGCAGTTGAGAGGAGAGGGAAGGTTGAAGTTAATTCTTTAACTGTTGTACCTACGAGGAGTTTGTTGAGAATTTGTTGAGACCCTTTTTGGTTTTGAGTGATGACAAACACTGAAAAAACTTTGACAGGAAACAGTTGTGTTTTACAAGAGCTATTTAGTTGGTTAGAACAAGCTATGAGTTGTTTCCATTTTTAAATGTTTGTATTGATTGAGTTTATTCTTGATTGATAATATGTGATATAATATTACAGGGAATAAGTATTTGAGCTTTAATGTGTATACTGGTATGGTACCGGTTGTAGTGTTCCTTGAACTGTTTGTAACAATTACATATTTTACTTGTTATGCCCTAATCATGTTGGATGCGTAGAAAGTATAATTGTCCCAAGTATTAAAGTCTAGATTGAAGATTGAAGATATTCTATAGAATACTTTCAAGACTTGGATGAGCATGAAGATAAACTAGGTTTTAAACTGAGCATATTTTAGTCTTCATGTAATGGTTGTGTGAATGTTTGATTAATCACTATAAATGGCTTTGTGTGTGTGTTAAAATAGTAATATGGATATTACAACCAAATGTTATAATATTCATAAGACTATGAGTTAGGTTTATAGGTCTGACGACCAGTACACTCTATGAGAAGCTATCAGTTTTCGAAAGAAATAAGGTTTTTCTTAAATTGTCTTATTAAAAAGGGTTTTTAGGCTTTTAAACACCTTATTGACAGGTAAGTAAATGCTAATTAATTATGACACCCACGTGAATAGATTAAAAAATCTTTTTGAGCATAAAAAACTTTCTTGAAAGGTTGTTGTGAATAAGATGCATAGGGTAGGAGGATGTAGGCCTTGAGTTTGGCCGAACCTCGTTAAATTTGGTGTTCCTGTTTTAATTATTTTCCAATTCATATCCTCTATAGGAAACACCATAACTGGTTCTAAATCAAGAAACAAGAAAATTTTAAATTCGTAATCATTTCACCAAATACTCAATTCACCCCCCCTCTTGAGTATATTCAACCTTTCAGAGTTAATATAGACAAAGCCAAGGAGAGAGAATAAAGTGACAAAAATAAATCAAGGAAATAAGGAACGAAAAAAATTATTTAGGGGAAAAATATGGAAAGAAAAAACTATTAAGAAACACTTACCAAAAGAACACTAAAGAAAATGGAAAAGAAGGATGGATAAACACAGACATTTATTCTTGCTTAAAATAAGCAAAAATAAAAATTTGCATGATATGTCAAAAAGATATGTATCTTTTCAAATTAGCCTGTATCTCTTAGCAGATTTTGTATGCTGTTCTGATTTGCTAGAACAGTTAGAAGTCAAACCAGTCAGCTTAGCAATAATCCATCAAGACATTAGCTCACTCATTATATACAAAACAAGAACCAAAGATATATATATACAAGAAATTCACACATAACACCATATCTAAGAATTAATTTGGGGAAACACTTGAAGTACCACCTTGTGCAGTTATTCTTACTAAGCCTAACAGTAGTCTGAGCTTGCAAAAATGCTCTATTCCTAATGTCTTAGTAAATATATCTGGCACCTGTTCTACACTTATGCAAAAATCAATAGACACAAAGCCTTTTTCAACATTGTCCCTTAAAAAAGTGATGTCTGATTACAATGTGTTTAGTCATTGAATGCTGCACATGATTATTAGAGATGTTAATAGCACTTGTGTTGTCACAAAGAATTGGAACACTGTCAAATACAACACCAAAGTCCTTAAGCTGATTTCTTATCCACAACAGTTGTGCACAGCATGCAGCACCAGCTATGTATTCTGCTTCTGCTGTGGAAAGAGCAACTGAATTTTGCTTCTTTGATCCCCATGAGATCAAGCAAGAGGCTAGTAAATGTGCCATACCTGATGTGCTTTTCCTATCAACAAGGAATCCTACATAATCAACATCAGTGTACCCAACCAGTTCAAGTGTACTATCTTTGGGGTACCACAAACACAGATCTGTAGTTCCAATCAGGTAACTTAAAATTCTCTTAACAACTTTCAGGCTTGATTCTTTTTTTATTTACACTGAAATCTAGCACAAAGTCCTACACCAAAGAGTATATCAAGCCTGCTAGCTGTTAAGTACAGTAGGGAACCAAATTTTTCATAGGCCCTAGCGCTTACCATATCAAACCTTTTTAGAAGTTCTTTGAGATACTTCTGTTAGTGAATCATAATACCTCCATCTGTTTGGTTGATCTGCAATCCAAGAAAGAACCCAAGTTCCCCCATCATGATCATCTCAAATTCACTCTGCATAAGATCAACAAATTCCCTTCACAAAGATGAGTTAGTAGCACAGAACAATATATCATCAACATAAATTTGTATTAACTAGCAAATCATTCCCCCTAGTTTTGATAAACAAAGTCTTATCAGTTGTTCCCCTTTTATAGCTGTACTGTTTTGAATCAGAAAGTTTGATAGCCTTTTATACCAAGCTCTTGGAGCTTTTTTCAGACCATACAATGCCTTATCAAGTTTAAACAAAATATCAGGGAACTCATTGTTTATAAAAACAGATGGTTGCTCAACAAATAATTCCTCTTTCAAATAGCCATTTAAGAATGCAGTTTTAACATCAATTTGAAAGAGTTTCATATTAAAGTGAGTTGTAACAGCAATCAACATTCTAATTGCTTCTAATCTAGCTACTGGTGTAAAGGTCGCTTCATAATCAATTCCTTCTTGCTGATTGTACCCTTGAACCACTAGTCTTGCCTTATTTCTGACTATGGTACCTAGGTCATCCAATTTTTTTCTGAATACCCACTTTATACCAATGACTGTCCTATTCTTGGGTCTTAACTCTAAGTCCAAACATTGTTCCTTTCAAACAGATTAGCTCATCTTGCATAGCCAATACCTAATCAAGATCATTCAAAGCCATTTTATAGTCAGTTGGCTCAATAGTTGAAACAAAAGTAGAAAATGCACAAAAGTTCTCATACACTTATTTTCTGGTTTGAACACCTTTTGGAATGTCACTTAAGATCTTATCAGTAGGATGAGAAGATTTGTATTTAAATGTTGATTTTCTTCCAACTATTTGTGGTGGAGGCTGAGTTGAACTATCAGAGTTATCACCTTCATCATTTGATTCATGAATGTTTTCTACTGGTTCAACTGTTCCCCCTGACTCAGTTACCTCTTCTAAAACTGTATTACTTTCCTTACCTTATTGATCTTGATCATGCTCACCCTCATTCTCAGAATTTTCTGGATGAGTGGGAGATTGACCAAGATCTTCTCCTTCAGGATATGTAGATGCTTCTAATTCAGGGAAATGTAAAAGCCCAATTTCTTCATCTTCATGTACCTGTGGGGTCTCAGAAAACATGTTAGTTTCATCAAAGATAACATGGATACTCTCCTCAAATTTCAAGGTCCTTTTGTTATAACTTCATCACTCTTAGGATCAAATTTTTCCAACTGTTCTTTTTCATTGTTGTGTACATATCATTTGCATACAAAAATCCTAAAATGTGAAATTTTGGGTTTTCTACCTCTTTAGAGTTCATAAGGTGTCTTTCTAAGTTTTGGTCTGAGAAGAGCTCTGTTAAGTATGTAGTTTGCAGTACTAACAGCTTCTTCCCAGAAACTCTTAGGGAGACCACTTTCAATTAACATTATTCTAGCCATCTCCTCAAGAGTCCTAGTTTACCTCTCCACAACACCATTTTGTTGTGGTGTTCTTGAGCAGAAAAATTGTGAATTGCACCATTATACCTGCAAAACTCAATGAATTGTGAATTTTTAAATTCAGTACCGTGGTCTGATCTCAAGGAGACTAGTTGATGACTTATCTTGTTTTGAACCAGTTTAATCAATACCTGAAATTCCTTAAAAGTCTCATCTTTGGATGATAAAAATAAAGTCCGGGTGTATCTAGAGAAGTCATCAACAACCACACAGATATATTTTTTACCATTTCTTCTTTGAACTTTCATTGGACCACAAAGATCAATGTGAATAAGTTCAAGTGGCTTGGTGGTAATGATTTGGCCCTTTGACTTGAATGAGACTTTGACATGCTTTCCTTTTACACATCCTTCAAAACTTTATCAATTTTATGCTTTCCTAATCTCTTGTGCCATAGTCGCTGCTCTTTCTCAAATATAGCTTTCAAACATATGGACTTGTCTTCAGGAATTTCTTCCAAACAGGTAACGTAAACATCATCTTGTCTGGTTCCATGGTAGACCATTTTATCTGTTTATGCATCTAGTATGAGACATTTATTACTTTGAAATACCACTTTATTTCCTTTGTCACATAACTGAGATTTGCTAAGCAAATTGTGTCTAAGGCCAGTGACATAGTATACATCATCAATTGCTTGTGAAAGATTTTTACCAACCTTACCTATACCAACAACTGTTCCCTTGTTGTTGTCTCCAAATATGACTCTTCCACCACTGAAGGCTGTGAGTGAAAGAAACTGAGATTTGTCCCCTGGCATATGTCTGGAACATCCACTATCCAAGTACCAAAAGCTACTTTCTTTCACTCTAGCCTACAAAGCAAATCAGATGTTAGGTTTGGGAACCCAAAATTGTTTAGGCCCCTTCACAGAAACAGTTTTAACATTTCTATCCTTTCTAACCCAGACTTGAGTTACCTGTTTCTTGTTCTTTGCCACACTGTTCTTCTTTTTCTTCCAGCATGAATTAATAGTGTGACCTTCCTTACCACAATGATTGTATAAAATCATGTCCTTTGCAAGAACATAATTACCTTCTTGGAACTCCTTGATCCATATGGTAGAGGGTGGCTGCTTGTACCAGTATATCCTAGACCAGTTCTTCTACGTAATGTTTCCACCAATGGTTAATAACTTGTTAAGGTTATTCTGACCGCCAAGCAACCTGATGACACTAGTTTTGCTTTGCTTTATTTAGCTTCTTTTTCATCAATTTTTTTAAGTAAAATTTCATTTCTTTTAGATAAGTTTATAAATTTCATTTCTTTTAGATAAGTTTATAAAGTCCAGGTTTAACTTTTCATAGTTATCCCTTAACTTTATGGCGAGCAATTCAAAACCTTTGTCAACAGTAGCCACTACCTTATTATTTTTTTAGATGATATAACTCAGTTTCAAGATCACAGATTTTACTTTCCAAATCATCAATTAAGTTCTGAGTATCAGAATCATGAGTGCAAAGAATAGTAGGAGTTGGCTCAAGACTTTTGTCAACAGTAGCCACTGCCTTACTATTTTTAAGGTGATATAACTCAGTTTCAAAATCACAGATTTTACTTTCAAAACCATCAATTAAGTGGTAAGTGTCAGAATAATGAGTGTAGAGAATAGTAGGAGTTGGCTCAGTACTAATATCAGCAGATGCCTTAAGCAAGTCTTTTACATTATCAACCAGAAGATTAAAAGCATGTAATAAGTTAGTCTTACTTAAGGTACTTTCTCTGGTTTTTAACTTATCAAGGTTGAATGGGTCTCCACCTGTTCTAGGAACAAGGGGACCAGTTAATCCTTCATCTGATTCTCCATCTAATGAAGTTTTAACTGTTTCCAATTTAACCTTGTGCTCATCTAAGGAAACTTCCAATTCCGCAACTTGATTTTTCAATTCATTGCAAATATCCTCAAGATGATTACAACTTGCTATAGCAATGTCACATTCCTGAGTTTTTTCTTTTAAAAGATTTTTACCACTTTTATAAGCAGTACTTAGTTCAAGACATTGATCTAGCACAGTTTCTAGACATTCTAGAAACTCATCTCTATCATAGCCATACATTTCACTTCGAATGTTAGAGATGCATACCTGTTGTGAGCTGGTCTCACCAGTCTTGTCCATTAAACACTTGCTGACAATATTTTTCAAACCTATAATGTTCTCCTCAGATGTTACTCTTCTGTTCATTATTGCAGTCATGCAGACTTCATCCTTTTCCTCCTCATCTTCTGATTCAGAGTCTAAGTCACCCCAAAGAGAGGCAATCATGGCCCTTTTGAATACTTTCTTGTCCTCCTTCTTGTTCTTGTTGTCCTTCTACTTTAGACAATCTTTGATCATATGACCTATTTCAGCACACGTAAAAAATCAAGAATTGTTAGAGTTACTCTTTTTTGTTTTCTTACCCTTGAAGTTCTTTTTCTAATTTCTAAAATGATTTTCAAATCTTTTAGCAATCATGGAGATCTCATCTTCATCAAAAATTGTTCCCTTCAGGGCAATGGACTTGTCACCCTTCTTTCCTCCCTTGGAATCTACCATAATCTCATGAGTCAGTAAAGATCCAATCAACTGTTCTAGTGAAAGTTGGTTAGATCCTTAGCCTCATAGGTGGCAGTAACTTTGGGAGTCCATGCATCAGTTAAGCTCCTTAGCATCTTTCTAACTAAAAATCTTCATCTGAAAAGCTTTTCCCTAAAGAGTTAAGATCATTCACAATGGTCATGAATCTAGCAAAACATTCATTAATACTTTCATCCTGAATCATGCAAATCGGTTTATATATATTTGGACATAAGCAAATCAATTTTTGACCTCTTTACCTCACTTGTGCCTTCATAGGCAAGTTCCAAGCAATCCCAGATTTTCTTTGCTATTTTGCATGCAGATATCCTGTTAGTTTCATTCTCACTAATGGCCTGTATTAGTATGGAGATAGCCTTGGCATTTTTCTCCATTTTTTTGAAATTAGAGGACACATATGCAGATTCCTTTCTGGCCACATGGTTTCCTGAATCATCAAGTTTGTTCACCTCCATAGGTCCATTCTTCATGATCATCCAACATTCATAGTCAATGCCAATGATGATGTTTCTCAATCTGTTTTCCCACCATGCATAGTTCTTGCCATTAAACTTGGGAGTCTTATTTCATACCCCATATCATTCATTTTTTTGAGAGTTCATCTTCTAGGATGTTAAGCCTGTGAGAAGATCCAGGCTCTGATACCAATTGTAGCATTTGGAACTGTAACGACCCGGATTTTTGGGCCGTAAAATTTCGTGTAAAATTAAGCCTTTAAGCCCAATCTATCTGAACTGCGCCAAGAGACTTAATTTTATGTTAGGAAAACAGGCCCAAGGCCTTGTCACTAGACCTCACGGACGGCCCTTCCTTTTGCTCCCCCTTATTTCACTTCTAAACTACCTCCTAAAATCTAGTAAAAACCCCTCACCTAAAATCTAGTAAAACCTTACTCTATTTATACTCCTAAAAACACCAACTTTGAACCCTCACAATCCTTATTCATCAAAGCTTACTAAAATCCCCTAAACTTTTCTTTCCAACTCTTTCTTTCTCAATCTAACTAGTTTCACCCTTTTGCAGATTATAACAACCTTCGTGATAGTGAACCAACCCATACTTTACCACCTACAAAGAAGCAACAGGTTAAATATCGAAAACAACAAATTTATCAAAATAAAAAGAGAAGAAAAGAAAAGTCCACCCTTGCCCAATCACCCATCTCAGAGTGATCCAGGGTCAGCCACAGAACCAAAGGGTTTATCCTGAGGACCTAGAGCCCTGTGCAGCATGCTCCTGATATACCCATCAGAGGCCAAACCCGATGTAATGGCCCAGATTTTTCGGTATTTTTGCCATTAATTTATTTTCTATTTATGTTATTTTATGTATGGTCCAAAATTTATTTGGACTATTTATTTTTATTTTATGTGAATAATTTTGATTAACTTCGATTATTTTTATTTTGGTTGTTTATTATTTATTTTATTATTATTTAATTAATTAGAATTTTAATATTTAATTTTCTAATTATTTAATTAATATTTTTGGATCAAATGCGATTTGGGCATGATTAAACATGCATGAGTGCAATTAGCCCAATTAATCACCAAAAGACCATTATTGCCTTGACAAAACCGGCCCCCCTTTGTAATTAGTGGACTAATTGCCACTTGCTTCATGTTCACTCCTTAAACCACTTTTATAAATAGAAGGGTTAGTAAGGCTAATAAACTCATTTGCCATCATTTGCACCCTTGCTCATCATTTTGCCACAATTAAAAATTAGCCAAACACTCTCCCTTGCCTTTGCTTCCACACGCCATTTTTGGCTATGAACACCAACCATTGTTCATCATCCAATCACATCCAAAACTTAAAGATTTAATCACTATTGTTCTTTAGGTAACTTTAGACACATTAATCCCTTTTATTTTCAATCAAGACTTCTAGTTTGGGTTCAGAATTTGGGGTTGTTCGATTGGGTCGTGATCGTGTTAGGGCCGTGTGGTTCGTGTGAAAGGATCGTGTGATTCGAGTGGTAGTGCCGTGTTGAAGACGGTGGTTCGTGGTGGTGGTTCGTGCAAGCCGTGGTGGTGCCCATGCAAGGACCGTGTTCGTGCGAGCCGTGTCGTGTTTGTGAGAGCCGTGCCGTGTTGGGTGCTTGATAGGGCCGTGTATTTGGGTTTTCCGGGCTGCATGTAACGACTCGACTCGCTTAAACCGGCGCGGAAGAAACCGACGAGTCGAGTTGTTAGAAACTACAACTCAAAACCTAAGAAATTAAAACTAATTCCTCGAAACATTATTAATAAACCACAAACGTACAAATACCCACAAGTTTGTACATAAACTAATCCAAAAGTCAAACTAAAAATACTAAAATACGAGTTAACTCCAACTACATGTCAGAGTCTTTAAACAACACGTAAAAGTCCAAAATTCTAAAGAGTAGCATCTAAACAAACTATCACTATTAATACTACAAAATCAGTAAATACAACAGATAACAAAAGAAAGAAACGTCGCTCGCCCAACCCAAAACTAGGCAAGAGCATCATCATCTGAAGTACCTGAAAAATATAACAACGGTCCACCATCAGTGGCGAGTAACATAACTGACTCACCCTAATGGGGACACACATGTACATAGCACAAATCAAACGATCAACATCATTAAACAAAGTACGAGAACAACCCAAAATGTGAACTCGACTCAAACCAACCTAATCAACTATCTTTGGCGCAATCATTCACATTCTAGACCGGACTGTGCTCGTACGAACGCATCTTACGCGCTCGAACTTTCTACGAACCCCATGAAACCAATCTTACTGGAAATCCATGTCCCGTGAAACCAATCTTACTGGAATTCACAAAGATCACATAGTATGACTCCAACTAACCCAATACCGCGGATGGATTAGGGGCAACGTCTTAACCCGAATACATTGAATCTTACTCAAAGTATCAGGCGTCTAAAAATGAAATCAAGCTAAGTAATTAATTAATTCATTTACTCATTTTAATCATATTATTCATTATTATCCCAACTTAACTAAACTAAGTTCAAGAACTGCCTAAAGCCTCGGTTCTCGAAATTAATCTAGCTAAAACATCGAAGTTATTCTCAAGAACTGCCTCTAGCCTTATTCTTGAGTCTAACCAATCATTATTCATCAATCTTTAATCATTCTTTAACCATATTAAACACTTTCTTTAACTTTCTTTATTCTTTAAACCATTTTCTTTAACTTTCAAGATTCAATCAAGAACTTCTAACGACTCATCAAGAACTCATAAAGAACTCAAAGGACTCATAAAGAACTCATTCAAGATTCAAGATCTTCAACCAAGAACTCAATCAAGATTCAAGATCTTCAATCAAGAACTCATCCAACATAATCATCACACGCATATCATCATGAACAATCAACCTAAACTTATCCAAAATTCATCAAACTTTGATACATAAATCATGATCATATAATAATGTATAACTAATCATAAAATCATGAAAATCATCACTAAAACATCATGTAAACACATTAAAAAATCAGATTGCATAATCATACATAAAATCATGAATAAACATCAACAAACATCCTAAACATACATTTAATCTATACTATAAACAAGGTATACCAATTAAGTTGAGTTAGTATGTTACCTTATTGAAGATTACACACAAATTCAACACAAAAAAGTTGATGCCCGGAACAAGGCACACACGAACACCACACGGCCCAAACCACGTTGCACACGGCCTTGCTTCAAACCACACGAACACGGCTCACTTGCACACACGGCTGCCCAGCACGGCTGTGTCGCACGAACCACCACTACCACACGAGCACGGCCCTCTGCTGCACCTTGCACGGCCTGCTGCACACGAACACGCACGAACCCCCAACGAGCAATCCCAAAGCAAACCCGAACTAGAGATCTTGAATGAAATAAATGTATTTAGGATTGTGTTTGGTCACCTAAAGATCAATGAACTTTGAATCTTTAAGTTTTGGGCTAATAAAATTGATGAACAATTGATGGGTATCAATCATCAAAAATGGCGTGAAGTATAGGCAAATGGGAGGGAGTTTGTGTTTTGAATTTTTGATGGCAAGTGTATTAGATGGCAAATGAGCAAAAATGATCTTAAGGCTCACTAATCCCCTCTATTTATAGAAGTGGGAGAAGTGTGAACACAAAGCAAGTGGCAAGCCTTGCCATGCTTGCTCAAAAACCGGCCAAGGGTAAGAAATGGGCCTCAAAATGGGCTCTCGTGATCCATTGGGCTAATTTGCGAAAACCGCATAATTAATCATGCCCAAATCGATTTCACCCAAAATATTAAATAATTAATTAGAAAATTAAATAAATAAAATTCTAATTAATTAAATAATAATTAACATAAATAATAAAAACTAAGAAATAAACATTTCGATTAAATCGAAATTATTCATATAAAATTAAAATAAATAGTTCAAAAATTAATTTGAACTAGCACATAAACAAACATAATCACACATAAATACCGACAAAAATACCGATAAAATCTGGGTCATTACACTGCAAGTTTGTGTGATTGTGTGCTTGTTCATCAAAAGGTAACATACTTTCTTACCTTAATATGTGTACTATGATTATAGGATAGATTAAGTAAGCATGTTAGATGAATTTTTAATGATTGATTATCATTTCATGCGTGATTTTTAAGTGGGATTTGAGTATTGATTTTATGATGATTTACTTAAGTTTTCATGTATGCTTTTGTTGAGGTTTTTCATGTGGTATGTTTTTGAAGTCGAGTTCTTGATTGAGTTCTTGTTGAGTTCTTGATGAGTTCTTGATGGGTTCTTGATAAGTTCTTTGAGTTCTTTATGAATTCTTGGTTGAATCTTGAAATCTTGAAAGTTGGTCTTATGTTCTTTGAAGTGCAAGATTGTTGATGTTTTCTAAAGTATTGTTTAAAGTTAGTAAGGTTTTGTAAAGATTTTGAGAGATAGTTTTAAAGAAGTTAAAGAAAGGTTTAAAGATTTGTTAAAGATTCGTTAAAGATTGGTTATGAAGTAGGATTGGTTTTGGTTAAACTCAAGAAAAGGAAAAAAGAAGCGATCTTGAGTATAACTTCGATGTTGTAAGTAAGATTAGCTTAAGTTTACTTTTAGACGCCTAATCTTGGAGTAAGATTCTGAGTTTTGGGTTAAGACATTGCCCCTATCCTGACCGCGGTATTGGGATAGTGTGTATTTGCTATGTTTTCTGTTTGATATGAATTTCCGTAAGATGGGGTTCATGGGTTTGGGAGTAAGATTCTCATTCCTGGCATAGTAGGTTCATTCGCGTAAGAAGCGTTTGTACGTGCATAGTCCGGTCTAAAATGTAAATGGTACTGACAAAGACGTTTTTATGATTTTTAAGTTGAAAATTATTTTAAGTTGGTCAGTTTTACGATTAATGGTATTTTGACGTTTTTACCATATTTTGGTTAGTAGTCTGATATGTTGTTTGATTTGTTCTATGATTATGTGTATCCATGTTATGGTGGGACTGTTATGTTGCTCGCCACTGACAGTGGATTGTTGTTATTTTTCAGGTAATTCTAATGATGACTGTGCTGCTTAGCTATTGGTTGGGCGAGTGTCGTTATAGTATTCTTGTTTTAGATTACGTTATGTTGTTAGTTTGGACGTATAGATTTATCTTTAGTGTATTTTGACTCTGACAGTATTTGGAGTTATTTTCTCTAGTTTTGATACATTTGGGTTTAGTATTGTACAACTTGTGGGTATTGTACGTTTTTGGGTTATAATAAGAATCATTTCGAGGTTTTGTTTTAATTGTTAGTAAGTTTGTTTGTTAGATCGACAATTCGACTCATCGGTTTCTTCTACGCCGGTTTAAGCGAGTCAGGTCGTCACACCCGGAGTAGCATCATACCTCCCCTCATTTGGAAGGGGAAGGTTTGAATCAAATAAAGCTGCCAACTCTAAGGGCAGAATATAAGATGGAAGGGTGTCATGAACTGGTGGTGGTTGTGTTGACTCTGTTGTTGATGTTGCTGGTGTTGCTGTTGCTGGTGCTGCTGTTTTTGTTGCTGTTGCAGTTGTTGTTGTTGTAGTTGGTATTGTTGTTGTAGTTGGAATTGTCGTTGTTGTTGCTGTTGTTGTTACTGTTGCAGTAGTGGTTGTGGTTTGATTGTCAGCTGTGGAGGCACCAGGTGCCTCCTGAAATAACTTCTCTGCCGCCACAATGGGCGCAGGGGTAATAGAACCATGGGGGCCAGGTAACTCAGCAGACCTCCCACTCCAGCTAGAAAGCAGGGAATAAGAGGGCATGCTAAATAGCCCTGCCCCATCAGATGGATGGCTCCCAAGAAGGAACGCATCCCCACCAACAAGAGATCCAAGGTCCCCCTGAGCCAGGTCCTCCTCATAAACGGCCATGGCAGTACGGCGTCCAGTCTCCTGCTTCTTCTAAGCCTTAAAGGCTCCTCATCATCATCATCATCAATTGTTACTACCTCCTTGCCCTTCTTGCTTCCCCCCTCAGTGTCACCAGGAGACCTGGACCTCTTGCCAGCCAGGGCACCACCTTCATTAATCACTAGGGAAGACCCTTGGTGCCTGGTCACAGCCGCCGTGGCACTTCCAACAGTAGGAGGAGCTAACCCATCACTCCTCCTGGACCTCCTACCAGGTCCAGTCACTAACCTGGTAGCAATGGAAGAGGAGACAACAGAATTAGTCCTAGGCCTGGGGGGCAGCCTGCTTGGAACAACCCTAGGCCCCTAGCAATACTGTCAGGAGCCTTAACCTAGCTGGGTACCACCATGGGAGTAGGAGGAAGAGGAATGCCCTTATCATTCTCTATGAGGACGTATTTCATCTTCATAGGAGGGTCCACAGGAATGATCCTTGAAGGCTTCCCATCCTCATCTACCCCCAGCCTGTAATAGTCGACAGCCTCTTGAGCCTGAGCTGCCAAAATCAGGTCAAAAGATGACAAGAGCATGATTATAATTGAAAAGGCCTGGTTCAAAATGACCAGGACTTATACAACAAAGGAACAGGATCAAGATGAATTGAAAAATAAATCAAACATTCAATAAAAATAAAGAAGGGAGGTTACCTCTAGTCATCCTGCAGCTTAGGCTGCATACGACCCACTCAGTATGCCTAGGACTGGTCCACTCAGTCCTAACCATGTAGACATTGGGGTCTCGATTTCCCAGAGGAACCCTCAACCAGAGGAATTAGTAGTACCACTGACCCATTTCCCTGGGCTTCGGATAAGTGGTGGCATACGTCTGGTTGTCCTGCCTCAGCACTTCCACGGTCCACCATCCCTTTGGTACATTGGACCCCTGTAAGGCTTAAGCCTGTACATGGTCCTGAACACCCTAGAGCTCAGGGGCAGCCCCCTAAACTCACAAACCTAGATGAACCCAACCAACCTTTGAATGGCGTGGGGCACCAATTGTGACAAAAAAACATTCCAAACCCGAAGCACCTCCACTATGAAGGTGTGCAAGGGGAACCTGATCCTAGAATTCAGATGGGCTAAGAAGACAGGAATATAACCTGGCTCAGGGTCCCATGCACAGGACTTGGAGTCTGGGGCAGAGAAGCAGTAGCCATCTAGATCTGGGGCCAGGGTCAAGACGTTTTCCCTGGTCACTAAGCTCAACTGAAACATCTTCCCCAAAAAAGAAGTTGAGGGCCTGATGTTGGTAACTCCTGAGAGGGCTTCAAAGTCCTCCCATCTCACGGTCACCTAGTTGTCAGAGGCATCCAAGTAATGGTCCCTGTAAACCGGACCCTCTCGCCTCACTTGAGCCCTGTGGTCCTCACCTCTAACCACCAGGGCCCCCTCCTGCTCGTGCTGGCTAGGGCTGTCTCTTTCCATCTCTTGTAATTATTCAGCAATTGCAGCGTCACAAGTAACATCAGGACCCTCGTCGAAGATTTCATCCCCAGGTTCGTTGAGGGTAATCGAAATATCAGAGGTACTGGGAATGTCAGCCATGGTTAACGAAGAGAAGAGAGAAATTTTTTGAGAAAGAATTAAGGAGAAGAGGAAGCAAAAAACTTGAAGAAATTAAGAGAGAGAAAGAGAGCAACGAGAGTTAAGAAATTCTGTGAATGAAAATTGAAAATTTTCCAACCCCCTCCTTAAATACAGTTCTTGCACTCCACTGCCCACTAAGCACGATGGTAAGTGAAGGTTGTCATAACTGCTGCTCCACGTTTCTTAATTGCAAAAAAAATATAATTAAAAAAAAAACTCTTCAAATTCAAAAGAAGAAGAAGACTGTTTGAAAGTCCTACTAGCAGGGCCGGGGCCCACTCGACAAAATCCATAAAGATTCCTTCATAATTTTTATGGACTTGGGGGGCAAAATACACCCACTAGCCATTGAACCAGCCACTCTTAAAGACAAGGCGCAATCCATTGTCAAGGCATGCAAAAGAATGGTTCTACTAGGAAAGCCCACATATGACATCAGGCCCCAAGTACAAGACAAGGTCTTTACAAGAGGTCTGGTCCCACTGAATCCACGCTCAAGCACTTACCTGGTCCAGATCATATCTACCAGGTCCAGGGAACACCTACCAGGTCCAGGGTAAACCTACCAGGTCCAGTCCAACCTACCAGGGGTAGTTTACTCCCACGTTCTCATGGCACTATATATACTCCTTTCCATGCAAAGGTTAAGGTATCCAAGAAATACCAAACACACCTCAAACTTCTCCCTCACTTTCTCTCTCTACATTCTTACACTCTTGAGCGTCGGAGAGTCTTTCCCCGGAACACCTCCGGGGGTAGCTCACGTTTGTTCCTTGTGCAGATTGACGAGCCCATTTACGTGAATTTAAACTAGCTCTCGGCCCAAAACATTGTTGTGAACCAAAAATCACCTCAACAGTTTCCATGCATGGGAGAGTTATATACGCATTCCCACATTAAATTTCCCTAACACATGCTTAGAATGCTTTCAACATGATCATTTTCGGTATACTGGAATGAGGATTTGTGAAAGTTAACTAATTGTACATAAATTTTACAATAGTTATTAATAACTTGCTTGATAATTTAATAAAGCAAAGATAAGGCACCTAAAGACGAATTCTCACTCAGCTTTGAGTACTTCCTCCGTTTTCATTTGTTTTCCTAATTTGAAATCTTGGCACGTACTATTCATAAGATGTGAAAATAATCTAAATTATTCTTAATATATAAAACGTAATATAGTCATGTGGGATCTTGTTTGATTTGTAATATTGTAAATTGTTTTTAACATAAATGATTAGAGTTTAGATGAGAGTTTAGAGTTTTGGAGAGAGTTTAGAGTTTTGACTAATCAAAACTCTAATTTGAGTGTTTGGTAAAATAGAGTTTAATAGAGAGTTTTGTACCAAAAACTCTGATTAAAACTCTCTTTAGAAAAAGCTGGGTTAGGCAGCTTTTTCTTCAAAGTTTTGGATAGAGAAATATTAATTGGCTAATTTGTCCACATTTTTAAACCTATTAAAACCTAATAAGTTATTTTGAAATGTCCATAAATGTCATTTTACACAACAAAACTCTAAGCAATCTATTATGTGTTGCCAAACACCTTTAAATTGTAAACTCTAAACTCGATCTAAACTCTAAGGCTCTGTTTGTTTTGATGGAAAACATTTTTCCGAAAAATGATTTTCCTCCCTCTTTCCATTTTCCTTTGTTTGTTTTGAAAATGTATGGAAAACAATTTTCTTTGAGGTGGAAAATATCACTTTAGAAAAGGAAAACCATTTTTTTTTATGGAGAAGGAATGCCACATTTTCCTTCCTACGTTACTCTTTACTTCTCCCTGACTCCCTTATTCACTCTTCCCATATTTCCTTCATTTCTATTTTATTTTCCCTTTCTTTCACAAGTTTTCCTCTAATCAAACAAACAAAGAAAAACTTTGTTTACATCTATGTTTTCCATTGAAAATGATTTTCCATGAAAATTGTTTTCCTTCAAAACAAACGGAACCTAATTACCAAACAATTAAGGCCATAATATACAAGTAAAACAAATGGAAACTGAGGTAATAGTATGTAAACAAAGTACCTACGTCAGAGTCCTCCTAATTCTGGTTTACACTACAGTTTGCAGCCACTAATTGACCAGATAATATCTTGCTTTAATTAGTGCAATATTTTACTTATTATAGTACATAAGTACAGTACTATTATACTATCTTTTCTTATTAGTGATTTCCTTTTGGATAGTAGTGTAAGCACGACTTATTAAGTACTACTCTATTTTTTCTAAATAAAGCAACCATTTAATTTAATACTACCAATTAATTATTTAATGTTTGGCCATGATTAGCTTATTTGTATTATTACCCAATTTACCATATATAAAATCTCTCTATATATATCACTTGATCCATTTCCATGTGGCCTGATTCCATAGTGTTCTAGGGTATTGTGTTTTTTATTGTTTAAACTTTGATTAATCAATTTTAATTAAATGTTCCTCTAATATTGATTGGTTATGCATTTTGGGGCTTGAATTGAAAATCACATGGAGTTATCAATTCTTTTACATACGGCCATGAAAAGTAATGAGTCTTCCCCCCCCCCCCCCCCAGATCAGTCTCATTGCTTATCAATATTTTTTTTTTTTAAAAAAAAGGTTACAAAATCCTATAATACATCTTTTGAAAATAAAGGAAAAAGAATATAAGTACATAATCCAAAATAAAATTCATGCCTTCCAAAAAAAAAAAAATTGTGTTAGTCCAATGAAAACTGAGGTTAATGTTCCACATCCACTTTTGATCTTATAGGTCAGAGGTACAAATTCTCATAAAATCGAAAAATTTTATGGCTTTCTTATCAAATTAAAAAAATATATATACCAATTAAGTTAGTCCACCAAATAAGCTATTTAAGGGAAAAAAGAAGAAATAAATTTAGCTATTTTGTTGGAATAGATGCATAAAACTAACTTCATTACATGTTGTGCATATATATTATTGATTCTACTACTACATTTTAAAACTATATTACAACACTTAATTAACGTTGCAATAAACCTAAAAACAACAGCAATATGCCTATTGCAACGGTTTCACAGTCATTGCATCTACTGTCGTTACAATATATCTATTGCAACGGCTACTCCACCAATTGTGTTGGATTAGGTTAGCTATTGCAATAGTTTATTTTAAGTGGTACAATATACTAAATCGTTGAAATAGGTGTTACGATATATATTGCTTGTTAATTGTTGCAATTGGAATGAATTGGATTGAGATTGTGATTGTAAGGAAGAGAAGAAACCTTAGAGCATATATATTCATAATACCTAACAACTATTTTGTTTGGGGTTAGAAAACAGTCTACTTTTGAAATTGTAATATCTGTAATTTTTTTTGTTTAAAATAATATAATAAGAGTATTATTTAATCCTAATATCGGAAAATATTGAAAAGTGGAAAGACATAGTCAAAAAGAATATAGTAAACCAAGTTGGGGAGACAAGTCAGACAAAGCCAACAAAGAATCACTGGAAACCTAACATGAATACATGATCCATCTCCACTCTAAATCAATTCAAGGCCACCAAAATTATATTAAAATAATTGAATATTAATCTTGCCAATTTGAAACGCTCCCCCTTTTTACAGTTTTACTTACCAATGATTCGAAACGCTTACCTTTATTAAAGTGAATCCCTTTTAAAGCTTCATTTTGAACTTTTTAATTAAGGCAATTCTTATAGTTACTTTGATCCAAATTTTCTATTTCAGGATATTTTGAATTATTTATGAGTACAACAGTTTTAATGTTTTCATTTTTAATTTTTAGTGTTTTCTTTATTTGTAACAATTATTATTTGTAACTATTTTTAATTTAAATATTTAATTAACCTTTTTCAATAAATTAGTCACGGTTATTAAAGATAAAATATATTATGTTTGAATGGTTATTAACTGTATTTTTAAGCTCAAACGGTATGGTTAATCATTTATGCAGTATCGATAATGGTGTTATTGGTGTATATCTAATAGTAGGTCTCTGGTCCAATTTAAGTAATCTATATTTCTATACACTTAAATATTTAAAACAGGAAGTTTTTAACTGCCACATGTCTTCCCTTGCTACGTGTCTTCTCTTTGTTAATCATTGCCTCAACCCTTTTTAAGCTTAATTTACTTTTTTTTCCTTTTTTCTCAAGATAATCTTATTACTTACCCCTTCATTTATCATTAGTTCTCTAAAATTATTTCATTATTTCTTAATTACTCTATTTAACTTCTTTAAATTGAATTGGATTATTAGATAAACAATCAAAGCGCTATACCCTCCTATTTATTCTTGATACTATAGAGAAAATTGTCCTAGCTTGTATTGTAAATATATATGGTAGTTAGTCAATGATCATGGACAATAGGTTTGACCTTTTGTGATTTGCTATGCATGATTGAATTAATTTTACACATCTTTTTAGGGGAATATTTGAAAATAATTTGTGTAAATTAGGCGAATAGTAATTTAGTATACTATTTTTTTTGGTGTACCCACTCCATTCACCGTTTTGGGCTAATCCGGATTCGGAGCGCATCCTGGGGTTAAGGTTTTAAACTCCTCCCAATGTGCTTGTGGGGGATCGAACCGTGGTTCTCCCTACTAAGTCTAGCCCCTGGCACCACTAGACCAAGACAATGTTGGTAGTAAATTTAGTATACTATAGTTTAAAATTATTTTAAAAACAATAATTATTGTTGTTTCATTATTAATAAAAAAGTATCAAGAAGACTATTAATCTTTTCAAGGCAAGTTTAAACATGTTATACACTATTTTAATATATACTCTTATGCATTTAACCTTTTATTTTGAGGAATTGAATATCTTTGTAATTTATTAAATTAAACATGGACAATGATGATATATTGAAAGAGAGAAATCTATGTCAACTTGTGAAGGATAGATTGACATTATATTATATCTCATCTTTGTTTCTATTTTTTTTGTTCTTTAAAATGTTTATCAATAGGGATGTACTTGGGGAAATGAGGGTTTTTTTTACCCGCATCTCAAAGATTTTGATCCACGTCCCCATCCTTATCCCCACAATGAGATTCATTCACATCCCTACCCCAACGACTACACAATTAAATATATCATCTCGTCTCATCATGAAATTGGATAATATTCATCCTACCTAGCTTTCCCTGCTCCACTAACTCATCGTCATCCCCATAGTGAAATTTTTTTTATCGTCATCCTCATCGGTCATCCTTAGGCGGGTATGAGCAGGTTTCCAATTTAACCCACCACTGGCATCCCTCATCCAAGTTTTTAAAATATAGAGGAATAGGCTATGTTCCTTTGAATTGGAATGAATTAAACTGAATTAAATTCTAATCTCATTAGGAACTACATACACTGAACTAATTGAATTTGATCTTTGGAATTAAGTCAAAAGGAATAGGGCCTTAGTGTGAATAACACAACCACTAGTATAAATCTAATGCTCTGGAGGCCTAAAGGTCAACCTTGAAGTAGAAATGAAACTCAGCCTTAGTAATATGAGGTCTAAAGAGGAAGGACGGTCGCTAAGCGGATAGGAGAAGTATGTATTCAGTGTTGGTAGAGATTTGGAATTTTTTTTACTAGAAAGATATATAGGGCCCACACAAAATTCTTATAACAAAAATTTTAAATGGCGAATGGAACGGAGGTGTGGCGAGGATCGAACCCGGATCATTACACCAAAATCTCTTGCTCGACCACTAAGATAATTTTAGAGATCATCCTGAGGGAAAATGCTCTATTATTCTAGGTAGTATAGTAGAAAGGTACCAAGAAAACTAAAGGTGCCAAGGTGCAATTTTTCTTAGCGTTTACTCAAAATTTATTATGTATCCTAATAAGTCATACTTTTATAAAAACATGTTACTGTACATAATTGATAAAAGTCTAATAAAACTTAAAGGACCACATATATATTTTTCTTTAATTATAAATAGTTTGATAGCCAAATAAAGGATTTCAAATAAGTGACAACATTGTTATGCTCTTATTGGTTAGAGTCTTATAGATTTACAGTAATTCTTCGATTCGAAATTTAATGACTGTCATATTAGAGAAAAGTTATACAAAAACATTTAGTAGAAATTACAAAAAACTTATGAAAAAGTAAAAACTATCTTTTTAAAAAATACAATGTATTTTCATGCATATTTCCTAACTTTTAGTTATTTTTTCAATTTGGTAAATCAGATTGTTTAACCAAGTACTTTACCAAATCAAAGTATGCCTAATTCAAGCTTAAGCAAAGAATATACCTTTAATTATCTCTTCCAAATGGACCCCGCATAAGCAATAACTAAAAAACAAAAAGCTCAAGGCCAATACTACTTAATTATACTAGTAAAACATACTAGTGGCAAGAACAAAAGAAGAAACACCTCAAAATAAACAATCATAATAATTAATAATATTTTTCTCCAATTGTGGTTTGACCCACTGCTACATCTTTGGCATAGCAAGACCCCCCCAATTAAGCTATGCAACCACATTTTAACTCTTCCTCATTACAAAACTCTCATCTCTTAATAAATCTAGCTACTCATTTTGACCTCTTACACCACCTACTTCAATTCTCATCTTCATCAATTCATTCTCTTCATCATATACTACCTATATCCCAGGTAATTTCGTTTTTAGCATTATCATCTTTCTATTTGCATTGTTATATATAAAAAAATATAAAAAAATTCCATCTTTTTTTTTCCCAAAATAAATAAATAATTTGTTAATAACAAGTTTTTATTTTTTATTTTTATTTAAATTGATCCCTGATTTTGTATAGTATATATTATTCTTGCTTGTATGATTTTTTGATATGTTGTTTTGCACATTCATGTAACTTTTATTAAGATCTATATTTTTGCAATTACCTTGCTTGATGATGATATAATTAAACCCTACCTCTATATATATATATATATATATATATATATATATATATATGTTTTTTTGGTGAAATTAATTTATATATTTTTGTAGAAAAAAAATGGGAAGAGGGAAGATCTCGATAGAGAGGATAGACAACATGACAAGTAGACAAGTAACGTTCACAAAGAGGAGAAAAGGGCTGTTGAAGAAGGCCAAAGAGCTTTCTATACTTTGTGATGCCGAAGTTGGAATTATCATCTTCTCTAGTACCGGAAAAGTCTATGAATATTCTAGTCATTGGTATGTTTTTTTTCCCTTCTCCCTCTTTTGCTTGTCTTTTTTTCCCTCGTTTTTTTTATAAAAAATATTATTATTATTATTATAATAATAATTATTTTATTCAAAATACTTGATATAGTATATTATTATAATAATATATTAAAGATATTGATAGGGTGTTGTATATTTAACAGATGGAAAATCATTTTTATTAAATATATATTATTTTTTAGTAAAAATGGATAAGGGGTTTAAGTTTTATTAAGGACCAATCCTTAATCTAGGCAAAGGGGAGATCACTTATTAATGATTAACTTTGGCAAAGTAGGCTCTATTCTTTTGGACATAATTGATGGAATTTCAGTTCAGTTAGTGACAAGTTTATGATTTAGCTTAATTCAATTTACGTTTTGTTCAAATTAATTCAATCCAGAAAAATAGGGTCTTATATGGGAAAGGTTATATTATGAAAGGTTTAATTGTGATGTAATCATGGCATTATTGCACTAATAGTTGTGTTGAAATAAATAAGAATAAGAATTACGGCTCTGTTTGTTTTGAAGGAAAACAATTTTCATGGAAAATCATTTTCTAAGGAAAACAATTTTCAATGGAAAACATAGATGTAAACAAAGTTTTTCTTTGTTTGTTTGATTAGAGGAAAACTTGTGAAGGAAAGAAAAAATGAAATAGAAATGAAGGAAAGATGTGAGGAGTGAGTAAGGGAGAAATAAAGAGTAGGAAGGAAAATGTGGCATTCCTTCCTCACAAAAGGAAAATGATTTTCCTTTTCCAAAGTGACATTTTCCATCTCAGGGAAAATTGTTTTCCATCCCTTTCCAAAACAAACAAAGGAAAATATTAAGAGGGAGGAAAATCATTTTCCTGGAAAATGTTTTCCATCAAATCAAACGGAGCCTAAGGGAGTATATTATGAGTTTATGACCCTACATATATTGTGGAGCTGATTTATGATAAAAATTAAATTAATATTTTAGACAATGCTTTGGGTCACTATATGAGTATGAGATGAAGATTTTAAAACTTAATAACTATTGGAATTTTCAAAAAATTTATTTTATTTTCCTATTATAAATTGAAAAAAAAAAATAACTCTGAACAACATTGAAATAAAATTATATTCGTTGTATACTAATTTACTAGACCCCAATGTATATTATAAATTGCAAAACCATAACATCGCTTGTCCATTCAAAATATCTTGTTGAATTAGCTTATTTAATTTGAGAAGGTGATGGAGAACCCAAAAAAAGCATGTGTTGTAAGAAAATCAAGATATGATGGTAGGAAAGAAAGGCTGATAGAGGCTTAGCTACATGCTTCAAAATAAATTGAAACTTCTCGTGAGATTACAGTTTGTTTAATTATTTGATAATTAGTAAAGGGAGGTTATAGTAGAATGAGTTAGGATAAATATTTGCTACTAAACTAAGCTACATGCACGATGGATGATTGTGAGTATCAAGCTAAGGTCCTCTTCTTTTTAGATAGTTAAACAATTACACTCAAGATTTTTTCCTCTGGAAGAAATATTCCGATTTATCTGTAATAAGGATTAATTACAATATGAGTAGGGGTTTAATGCCATAATCTTTAATTTGTAAAGTAATGTCGTGTTATATTAAAAGAACATATATCGCATAAAAAAAAGAATATATATACATATAACGGGATGTCATTTCCTATCTTGGTGTTTTAATTAGTTATTAATACGCATATTCATATCTTAATATGTTCACTTCGCCCCAACCCGAGACTCCTGTCTAAATTATGTGTAGCTGACATGGTTTGATGGTTAATTTAAGGAAGAAATTTATCATTTATAAGAAACAAACCACGCACTTTAACTCACTAAAAAAGTGAGACCACATGGCCTTCTGTGGTGGTTTTTCAGAAGTTTAATATAGATTAAGATCCAAGCTTTCTATATTATACTCCATACCATATATTAAATGGATTGTATGTTTGGTGTTCTTAATATGATTCAGTAGAGTGTGGTCTAGACTTCACCAAACAATGTTGTACCCAAGATTTTAAAACCATGAATGAGGTATAACGTCCAGGCGCTTGGATGTATAAAATTGAAAAGCTACTACTACAATACACAAATTATTGAATACATAAAAGGAATTGTTTGTACTATGATTTTGCTATAATAATGTCTTTAGATGTGGTGAATCTAACACTTTATTTTAAAAAAAAAGTTATTCGAAGATTTGTCAAGAAAATAATATATATTTTGGTTAAATCGGCAACTGCACCGGACCAAACTACAAGTGCAGCCTATAGGGTACGGTCTAACGAAATTTGTAGTAGATCAAATTTTTCTAAAAATTTTTAAACCGCAAAATTTTATTTTGGCATGGTTTAAAGCTCTAACTGCGCAATGCACAACTTTCACCACTAGTTGTTAATATAAACTAGCTACACTAGTTGCAATAGTAAACAACTAGACAAAGCTCATAAGAGAATTGAAGATAATATATATATATATATATATATATATATATATATATATATATATATATATATATATTATTGTATAGTATCTAGATGAACGAATCTTTACGTACAACGAGTAACTCACTCTGCATTGTTAACGCCAAGAATCATGTCAAGAAGGATAGGTTCAATGCACATTGTTTAACTAGGGAATAAAATGGGTCCATTTCACAATAGTAGAAGATACAATACAAGTGAACAATGTTTATTACAGTATGAAAATAATTGAAAGGCGCCTTTATGTATGTATTTATTATTGTATTATGATAAGATTTCAAAGAAAAGAAAAAAACTTTATAAATTTTTTTTGGTTGACCAATATTACAATAAGATTAGTGAGTAGGTGAGTCCAATTATTATTAGAAATAACTCATTAATTGAGCGATTAATCCTAAACCAATTAGCCTAATTCTAAGGTTGTAGGATATTCAAAATTAGGAAGTAATAAGAAAAAAAATATATGGCAACAAAAACTACTCTTTTAAGAAACTACTTATTATAAATTAAAGTACAATGATGATTTCAAAGAGGAATGATGAAAATACGGTGACCCAAAGAATCCTCGTGTAAGATTTGGCATAATCGTACTGATGATTTTCGTTCTGGCTATAATATATATATATATTATAAAAATTATGAACAAGTCGTAAAAATTTTAGAACATGACTCATAAAATTTGGAACATATTAAGATGTAATTCTGGAAAAAAAAAATGTAGAATTTTAGATTAAAAAAATAGATTTTATATATAAAAAATAGCTTTTTTTATAAAAATTAAAAAATCAGGAAAAAAACTTAACAAATTTTTTTAAAAAAAAAAAAACAGATTTCTTTTATTAAAAAGCATATTTAAAAAAAATATATATATATGATTTTTTTTAAAAAAACGGAACTTTTTTTTTTAAAAAAAAAAACATATTTTTAAAAAAAAAATTAGAAATATATAAATCAAATTAAATTACCAATTTGCCCTTAAAAAAAATAAAGATCAAACATCAACCCTTAGATCTAAAATTGTCAATGGTGCAGATGTTTTCTCACATAAAAGCCCTTCTCACCTAAAGCACCCTTTCGCACACGATCCTATTCCTATATAGAAGTAGGCTCATGTGAGAAATTTAATTTTGGTGAGAAGGGTGAAAAGCAATCACAACCCTTTGATCACCAAATGAAGGGCTAAGATTAAATTTGATTTTCCCTTCTTACTCTTTTGATAGTTTGGAGTCAATATATATATGGTATAAAGTCAATGTATTTTTACTCAATGTATTTATAGTGTATGGTGAATGTACCTATAGTTGGTGCTCAATGTACCTCTAGGTCATAGTTGATGTATTTATCTCTTCTCACTTTTCTCACCATAAGAAATTTCTCACCGGAACCCAACCCTATATATATATATATATATATATATATATATATATATATATATATATATATATATATATATATATATAGAGTCAGGATCTGCTAAAAACCTATGTTAAGTTGAAAACTAAAAACTTTTAGTTATGATCGTTAGATGTAGATCAAGGGTTGTGATTAATTTTGGGTAAAAAACACTAACCACCCAAAGTTACTATTTTTTTTTAAAAAACACTTTCGCTCAGGTTTTTATAAAAAAATTACTTGATTGAACCAGTTTTTTTTTTTGGCAAATTGATTGAACCAGTTCATTCACACTAATTTAACATATTTCACGCAAATTTCAAATAACAATTTAGGTTTTGTTCAAAATGTTTTTGCGCATTTTTTTAATAAAATTTAAATTTTTTTAAAGTGCAATTTTTCGTATTTGATTTTGTATGTACCCTTGTATCTTTGCATGTACCCCTTTATTATTAACATGCACCCTCTTGATTTAATATGTTTTTGTGCATTTTTTTATAAAGTTCGATTTTTTTTAGTGTAGTTCTTCGTGTTTGATTTTGTATGTACCTTTGTATCTTTGCATGTACCCCCTTAATTTAGTATGTTTTTGTACATTTTCTTATAAAGTACAATTTTTTTTAAAGTGCAATTCTTCATGTTTGAT
The DNA here is from genome assembly GCA_951394345.1 of Salicornia ramosissima. Taxonomy (NCBI): domain Eukaryota; kingdom Viridiplantae; phylum Streptophyta; class Magnoliopsida; order Caryophyllales; family Amaranthaceae; genus Salicornia; species Salicornia ramosissima. The sequence continues at coordinate 42,464,501 of OX596233.1, read as the reverse complement.
TTTGTATGTACCCTTGTATCTTTGCATGTACCCCTTTATTATTAACATGTACCCTCTTATTTTAGTATATTTCTATGCATTTTTTTTGGAAAGTTCAAATTATTTTTAAGTGTATTTTTTCGTGTTTGATTTTGTATGCACCCTTGTATCTTTGCATGTACTCCTTTAATATTAACATGTACCCCCTTAATTTAGTATGTTTTTGTGCATTTTTGTTGTAAAGTTTGAATTTTTTTTAAGTGTAATTCTTCGTGTTTGATTTTGTATTTACCCTATCATTGCATATACTCCTTTATTATTAACATGTACCCCCTTAATTTAGTATGTAAGATTTGAATTAATTTGAAAATTAATATATATCTCCTTAAATTAACATGTATCCCTATAATATTAACATTTACCGCTTAATTGTACTACCTCCGTTTTTTTAAGTTTACTCAGTTTGACTTTGTCACTATTCACAAAGTCTACTTTGACTATCGTTTGTGCTTTTATACATAAGATAAAACATAGTCATGTGGGGTCTCGTTGGATTCGTTTTAATATGTAGTTTTTTAATATCTAGGTTTTATAATTTTTACAAACACACAATTACACATATTAATCTTCAAAGTTTTACCTCGGCAAGTGTGAAAAGTGAAGTGAGTAAATTTAAAAAAAAAAAATTACTCTCTTCACTTTTCACACTTGTCGAGGCAAAGCTTTAAAGATTAATATCTTTAATTTTGTGTTTGTAAAAATTATAAAAACTATATATTAAAAATCTACATGTTCAAACGAATCCAACGAGACCGCAAATGACTATGTTTTATCTTATGTATAAACCACAAACGATAGTCAAAGTAGACTTTGTGAATAGTGACAGAGTCAAACTGAGTAAACTTAAAAAAAACGGAGGTAGTACAATTAAGGGGTACATGTTAATATTAGAGGGGTACATGTTAATTTAAGGAGGTACATATTAATTTCCAGATTAATTCAAATCTTACATACTAAATTAAAGGGGTACATGTTAATAATAAAGGGGTACATGCAATGATAGGGTACATACAGAATCAAACACGAAGAACTGCACTTAAAAAAAATCGAACTTTACAAAAAAATGCACAAAAACATACTAAAAATAATGCATAGAAACATACTAAAATAAGAGGGTACATGTTAATAATAAAGTGGTACATGTAAAGATACAAGATTACATACAAAATCAAACACGAAGAATTGCACTTTAAAAAAATTCGAACTTTATAAAAAAATGCACAAAAACATACTAAATTAAGGGGGTACATGCAAAGATACAAGGGTACATACAAAATCAAACACAAAAAAACTACACTAAAAAAATTGAACTTTATAAAAAAAATGCACAAAAACATATTAAATTAATTAAGGGGGTGCATGTAAATAATAAAGGGGTACATGCAAAGATACAAGGGTAAATACAAAATCAAATACGAAGAACTGCACCTAAAAAAATCAAAATTTATTAAAAAAATGCACAAAAACCTAAATTGTTGCTTGAAATTTGCGTAAAATATGTGAAATTAGCGTGAATGAACTGGTTCAATCAAGTAGTCTTTTTTATAAAAACCTGACCGAAACTTTTTTTTCAAAAAAATGGTAACTTTGGGTGGTTAGTGTTTTTTACCCTAAAATTAATCACAACCCTTAATCTACATCTAACGGTCATAACTAAAAGTTTTTAGTTTTCAACTTAACATAGGTTTTTAGCAGATCCTGACTATATATATATATATATGAGAAAATTTAGAAAGCTTCTTTAGGTGAAAAGGCTTGTTTATATGAGAAAAAATCTTGAGCTTTGATTTATTTTGATCTAAAGGCTAAGATTTTATGGATTTTTTAATTTAAAAAATTTTTAAAAAAACCCTGAAATTTATCCCCTCCCTTCCTTATAATACATAGGATTAGGATTTTTTTTTCTTTTTTTTTTTTCTTTATGACTTTCTAAAAAAACAGTTTTTTTTTTGTTTGAATATTTTTATTTTTAAAATATCAATTTTATGGATTTTTTTTCTAGATTTGTTGTATTAAAAAAAAAAAGATTCAAGCGAGCCTCCAAAAAATCTACCTATTAATTAATTAATATTTCTTAAAAGTACAGTGTACCTTGTTTTGAATTAGAGTATTGACACGCGTGTAAATATTAATGTTCCTAATGAAAATAAGGGATTCTCCTTAATTTATCTTTTTTTTTAAAAATTATAATTATCATGTACAATTAAACTGAATGTAAAAATTGGTGCAATATTTTCAGCATGCAGACATTGCTGGAGCGGTATTACAAATCAAATGAGGAGAATCAAGTGCTCAATCCCACTTCTGAGGCTCAGGTGACTTATCTAATCTACATAAACTTTTTTTTACTCTATGTTATATATATATATAGAGAGAGAGGAATGATTGGCTAAAAATCAAAAGATGGTTAAAAACCAGACATAAAATGGTTTAAAGGGGGTACATTAGCAGTCGCAGGGATACATTAGATGTTTAAAGGGGAACAAATGATTTTTAGCGAAAGTTACTAATATTTACAAAGATTGTCATTAGTAATCACACGTGTACCCCTTTAAGTGTCTAATATAGGGATTTTTAGGTTGAAAACTTTTTTAGTTGATCCTATATATATATATATATATATATATATATATATATATATATATATATATATATATATAATCAAAAATTGGATGGGAATGAATTATCTGAATGTATCTTGAGGTTTTTTGGGTTACATTTTTGTAAAACTATAGGCACCATAGAGTTACGTTTTTATACTTCATAGATCATATGAGCCATTTATATTTTAGGGTCGGGATTTTTCATACGGTAGGGTATTCTTGTGATTTTTTATAATTCACGTGGTATCTAATAAACCTTTTAATTTTCACCTTCTACCCTTGAGATTTGATAATAATTCTTAAGGCAATCAATAACCACCATCAACTAATCAAGAGATAAAAGTGATATCATAATGCTTAACTTCGTGCTCTATATAAAATAACCACTTCATTGGTACAATTAATCAAGAGAGAATTTTTAATTCGTTTGCATAGATTGATTAGTACGTAGAATAGTCGTGCATCTATTTGAATTTATTTCTAGCTAGTTTTTTTACACTAATATAATTAATTATAAGAATCTGAAGCAAAAATATACTTGAACATGGAAATTGTCAGTTGTGGAAGGTTGAAGCGGAGAGTTTACGTCAACAACTAGAGGAGTTGAAAAAGAACAACAGGTATTTATTTCACAACTAGCTAGTATACATCTATTGATGCAAAAAATTAAAGTTTTTTTTTTTTATAACTATACCATATATATACACATGAGCAAACAACGTTTCATATCTTATTGCTACATTTTAAAAGATTAAAATATATGGAGTATCATAATTTACATACACAAATATGCGGTTGGTTGCATGGTTTACAAACCATGCGGCCAACTGCATTGTTTCAAATGATACGGCCGTTTTTAAGGGTTACAAAGTCTTCAGTTGGGTTACAAAGTTTTTTTTAGAGTTACAAAGTGTTTAAGTGGAGTTACAAAGTATTTTGTGGGGTTACAAACTGTTTTTTTAGTTACAATGTGGTTACAAAGTGTTTTTGGGGTTACAAATTATTTTTTGGATTACACAGTGTTTAAGTGGGGTTACAAAGTGTTTTTTGGGGTAACAAGTGTTTAGGTGGTGTTACAAATTGGGGTTACAAATAAAGTGTTTAATTGGAGCTACAAAGTGTTTAAGTGGAGGTACAAAGTGTTTTTTTTTTTTTTTTGTGTTACGGTGGGGTTACAAAGTCTTTTTAGGGTTACGAATTATTTTTTGGGTTACAAAGATTTTAAGTGGGGTTATAAAGTGTTTTTTGGGGTTACAAGTGTTTAAGTGGGATTACAAAGTTTTTTTTTTGGGTTACAAAGTGTTTTTTTTTTTTTTACAAAGTTTTTAAAAAGGGTTATAAAGTGTTTTTTGGGTTTTGAAAGCATTTAAGTGGGGCTACAAAGTGTTTACCCTCTGTTTGATTTTACAAAGCATGCTGCACCATTTAATAATGATGCAACCAGCTGCACCAAAAACGCGTTGCAAATAGATTGTTGTTATTTGTTGCATGCATAATCTATATATTGTATTATTATTTTGTCAATGGTAGGGAAAAATCTTAAGGAATGTTGAAAATATAACGATATGACCTCTTAATTAAATTACAGTAATGGGTTTAAGTAGGGTCATAAAATCTGCTATGCTGTTACGTATTCCCTTTGTTACATAAAATTCTTAATAATTGGTTTTACAGGAATTTTGAGGAATTAATTCAACGGTGTAAACGAAAGATTTAGTCAAAATAATTTTAATACAAGTAAGAACATGATTATAAATTACCAATATTATAATTATTTTGACTAATTTCTTTTTTTACACTCTTAAACCGCTTCCTCAAAATACGTGCAAAAATAATGGTTGAAAATTTTATAATAGATGGAGAGTACTATGTAAATATCTAACAAGCTTGATGTAGTTGGTTGGAAATCCAGCTTGTATAATATCAAGGATAGGAGAGAGTTCTCTATTCATGCCAAGTTGCCAACTATAATTCGTTCATTGGAGCAAGGATTTTTCTTATTCTTATGAAATTGGGTATAATTAGATTAGAAAACATTAACAATAGGTACTGTACATTATCAATTATTATGCCTTGTATGATAGCCCTTATTTTTTTTTATTCCATATCAGATTAGAAAAAATAAGTTCAGATCAAATCTGATAATTTAATTTCATTTAGTTTTTAAACTTTAAATATATTTAATTCCGTAACATAAAAAATTATTATTATTACATATTAAAAAACTATTCATTAATACGAATAAAATAAGACATCAATTGATACATATTTTTCATATGAATTAGCATATATACACGGTGAAAGTTTAGTCAAATTAGGCAATAATTAAGTTCAAATAAGATCAAATCAGAAAAAAATAAGTTCAGATCAAATCAAGTAAGCAAATTTCAGGTAAGTCAAACAAAACCTTACTCTTTGCTACATGTTTTGCACCATTCATTTTTTTTTTTCTACTTATGTTAAACTTTGGTTTAGTTATGCACATGTGTTTATTGTACTTTTGAGATTTTAATAGAGAGAAAAAGTGGTCTCATAAAGAAATGTAACAAATTTTAAGGATTCACTAGAAAGAAAAATGTAGTATATAACAAGGAAAATTAAGATGCTAATCCATTCTACATAATATCTAATCATTGTTTAGAAAACATCTTTAAGAAACCTAATAGAAAAGGAAAATAATATATTCAAGTCTATATTGATTTAATATAGACAATTTGATAGCTTGCATTCTAAATTGATTCATCTAGCTACTAACATTTAAATTCATCATGATACAAAATCAAAATTGATGTTTTCACTTGCATATGTATGAAAAAATGTAACATCAAATTAACAAAGTTTTTTTATTGGACGAAACATAATTGAACATAATTTTTAAAGGATTGCTTTAGCCAAAAGTTTAAGCTGATGGTTGAGGCCCAAGATTATATATGTTAACAAATTGTAATAATTGCCGAATAATATTATGCCACATAATATTGAATTAAAATTAAATGTCGTCTTTTGGGATTTGCATTTTGCAGCATTGCTCGGTTATATAACCGAGTTGAATTGTTGTGATTTGCAGCTAGCAAAACACATACGTACTAGTACTAGTACGTACAATCAACTACGTACAGGGCTACAAATTAAGTTTAGCATCAGCAAGCATGCATGGATTTGATGATTATTGAAGAAGATCAATCTTGAAGAATTACCATCTCATCCTATCTTTGAAGAATTAAAACAATACTTGGAGATTGATGTCAGCTAGCTTAGCTAAGCTAGTTTGGTAAACAAAGATATACTTGGATTTGGAAACCCATACTTTAATTAAATTCTTTGGAGGGGGAATTACAAAAAAAAAAGAAAAAGAAAAAGAAAAAGGAGAGGTCTTTCTCAATTAATTTATTGATGAATTTTGTTTTTCAGGCAGTTATTAGGAGAAGATCTTTCAGAATTAAGCATAGAGCATTTGGAATCCCTAGAGAACCAATTAGAGATGGGTACAAGGAGCATTCGTTTAAGAAAGGTGAATTTTCAAAACAAAATAACGTTTCCTTTGATGTCTTAAATATTGATATTTGGCGAACTGTATGTGATTCGAATTTTGCAGGAGGAGATTCTCAAAGAAAAAATTCAAGAACTTAACAAAAGGGTATGTTGTTTTTTTTTATTTCAAATTAGCATATTAGTGGTCATTTTGTTGGATGCAAAAATTAAAACTCACTTCTTAGAAGTTTATGATTTTCATCCTACATGCATCATGATGCACAATAATATCCTAACACTTTGCTCACATTTTCCTTCCGATGTGCTCACGTGCAGATCACATGGGAAGGAGAATGTGAGAGTACTCCCTGGTGTACAATTTTGTCAGGAATTTGGTTGAACGCCTCTGACTTTTGTGTATGTTGTGCTTATTTAAGAGGATTTATTACCAAATTCTTATTTTATGCATACAATTGGTCAATAATAGAAATTAACATTAAGGGTTGTTTGGTAGGGTGAAAACTATTTTCTCCATTTTACATTTGAAGGAAAATATTTTCATTGCTCCTCATTTCATGCAAGATTTCTAAACATTTTTATTTTCATGTTTTTAATGATTTGAAGTTCAACCAAACAATGAAAACTGCTTAAAATAAAAATAAAAAATGTTTTCGTTACAATCAACCAGTATAAAGTTTTCGTGAATATGAGTTTTCCATTGTAAAATATTATTTTTCTGAAAAGATCAAATTGAATTGAAATTATTTAATACTCTACCAAACAGAGCCAAATTGATATTTTACAATAATAATGTAGAATGCCCTTAAATGGATCAGCTACGAACACATTTGGGAATAATGTCAATTGTAAAACAAGTCCTTTAATTAATTTGTTTATCAACGACAGGAGATTCTGGTACACCAAGAGAACATGGAATTGCACAAGAAGATAAATCTCATGCGTCAAGAAATGACAGACTTGCAGAAGAAAGCTGAGCTCAGTGATGCCAACAATAATTCAGCTACTAATAAGGTCATCAATTCTTCTAATTAAATTTATCGTTCCATATTTTTCAAGACATGCCAAATATTATCTTATAGATGACCTGGCCTTAAGTATTTTTTTAAAAAAATAAAAATAAATAACCACCTAATGTTTTCAAGAATTTTGACATAATCACCTATTGAATTTTTTTATATTTATTTAACCACATAATACTTACCATATATAAACACCTTGTAACAGAATTTGTCAAAAATTATGTTTGTGTGGTCCACTCGTAATGTTTATAAACCACTTATATGAGTTGAGAGCAAAGTTGAGTACTCAACTTTGATAAAAGTTGCAGTTTAGGTACCCAAATTGCAAAAGTTGCAGTTTGGGTACTCTAAATATAATTCTTTTAAGTTAACTTTTAGCATTTGATTTTTTTAAGGCAACTTTTAACATTTAATTATAATGGCTAATTACTTTCGTAAAACTACTAAAAATTACTAATTCGATATTAATTCTCACCAAAATCATAGACAAAGCTCTGATGGTAAAAAAAAAATCTAGCTATTCTTGTATTTAATAAATAAACAAAATTATAGCAAGTACCCAAAAAGACCAATATCCCACCTAAAAAATATCAATAGCTATCATGTGAATTTTACATTTTGGTATATGATTTTTAATAAATATCTACATTCTTTAACAATTAATTTGTAGGTAGTTTCCTACGTTTTTTTTAGCGGAAGTAGTTTATTAATTAGTTAGTTACTTAGATAATCATAAGTTTTTTTTTAAATATAAAATTGTTAAAAAAAATTTGGTGCCTCCATTGGGGGTTTGGAGCTCTTACAATCAAAGATTATCCTAAATTATTAAATAAATTGAAGGGAGAAAATTTGAAAAGATGAGGGTTGTACTAAATCAAGAGGAACACAAAGCAACGAAACAAAAACGGAAAGTGAAAAAATAAAATAAAAAGAGGGACAGTACACACATTTTTTTAATATAGTAATGCAAAGGTTATATATTAAAGTAATGATATTAACAAAAGAATCTAACGGAATTTTTAACGGTGTTAGTGGAGAATACTCTTTTTGCAATTTTTACAATTTGGGTACTCAAACTGCAACTTTTATCTAAGTTTGGTATCCAAGTTTGCACTTCACTCCCACTTATATATATCGTTTTTTCACAATTTTAACAACCCTCTCTTCCTCCATCCATGTCCATTTTGAGTGGTTCCCACAAGCGAAATTTATGTTACAAGCTGCCTATAAATTCAACAAAAGCTAAGTAATAATCGTTAAATAAAAAAGAAAATCAATAGGCACTACAACAAAATACGCCTTCTACTACCGGATTTCCCGTCGTAAAAAGGACAAATCTCGTCGTAAAAGGTTTTTTACGACGAGATTTCCGTACGGTCGTAATTCTTGGTCGTAAATGAATCCTTTTTCTTGTAGGGAGGTGGGTATTTATTTTTATTTTTTAAAATATTAGATTGTTATTATAAAGAGATCCTTACCTTAATCCCGCACTAATTATATATTTATTTTCATGAACTTCAGGTTTACGGAGAAAACGAAGGTGGTGGAGGTGGTGGAGTATCTAGCGGCACATCAGCATATGATACTTACGATTCCATTGAACTTAAACTAAGCTAACTAATTACATAAATCCAAATAATGGTGCAAGAAAAGCAACAATTATATTCAAAATTAAGAAGAAATATTTTTAAGCCTTCCTCACTACTAAGCGTAAGCTTATTAGAGAGTTCATGACTAATTTTCTAAGTTAAGCACCCCTTAGTTAATTAGTCTAAGTTTCTATTTTTTTTTTTTTTCCACATAGACATGTGATTGATGAATATTTTATACCTGGTAACACTAGTTGTATCCACTTTGTAAGCCTGTAGCCCGAAGGGCTTTTGGTTTAGGGGTGATGATGGGATGTTAAGATGCATGCCTGAGCCTAATGCTTGTATTTTTCAATTTTTTTTTTTTAAATTAAAAGCAAAGAATTGGTGACCCAAACCATAGAAGGTCTCTTGTAACTGCTTTTGTTTGCCTCTTTGCCAAAGTAAAAAGAGAGCAATGAATTGGATTTATTTTTTAATGTTGAAGAGAATTTGAGCTATTATGTGATATTGAAGGCCATGGTATTAACTTTTTTTTTTATTTAAATGTTTTTTTGTCATTTAATTTTCAACAAGGTATAATATAATGTAGAATCGAGTGTATAGCTGAGTTTATAGGAAGTACAAGGTCCTACAGGGTTATAAAAAGCCCAATTGCTTTTTCTGTATTTTGGTACAATATCCTTTTTGTCCTGTTTTGTATTCTGTTTTGGTTGTGTATCAACCTTGGATCATGTGCAAGCACATGACTAGTTGACGTGGCAGGTACCAAGGAGTGTAGGTGTAACACCCCCACATCTCCCTCTACGGAAATACCAAAATGATACATACAAAATACCGTTGAGATAGACTTGGGCGTATTACCGCCACGTGATAACGTAAGGCTATTAAAATACTCCTATACTAACTTGCAGCGGAAAATTCAAATACTTTATTGATATTGAGTAAATACTTAATAATATTGTATTTCAATAACTAATGCATTAAAGAAGTAAATCCTAAGCTAGGTGGATGATGCCCTTAATCTCCTTGATGCCACATATAGAAGTCTTCATTTATCTTCACCTAACTACTCATCAAAATGATAAGTAGGGCCAAGCCAAAAACAAAACAAAGTACGGGTTAGCAAAACATGCTAAGTATGAAAAATGCAAGATAGGTCAAATAACTTTATTTAATAAACATGCTTTTGAAATACTCAAGTCATATTATATGACAACAATTGTTTATCCAAGATGTTCATTTTCCAAAGATATTACAAATAAATAATATTGAATGTAAAAACTCAAATATTGAAAATAAAATTTTCCTATACCCCAAATTCCTCCTCTAAGTGTGCACACCCCCCAAGTTAGTATCTTTCTGTATAAAGGCTATCCTTGAGGAAAGACTAGGTCATACAAAGTCCATAGTCTTATCAACCAAATCCGCATAGTGGGATTACAAAACAATAAATAAGCTTATGAAGCTTGTGGGGTCACCAAAATATTTTTAATATAATAAGAGTTGAGTATAAAGAAAATATACTCTTACTTGTAACTTTCCAAAAAATTTTATTTCCTTAAAGTGATATGACAATATCAATAAATATTTAGTTATTCCAAAACTTTTCATAGAATATATTTTTTCTAAGATGTTATTTTCCAAAATATAATAAGATTCAAATCTTTCCAAAACTTTGCTTTCTAAATATAATAAGATGATTCAAATCATAATTTAATATTATTTCCAAAATCTACAAATTTCATGAAAAAAAATATAAGGCTACTAAAATAAAAAAATAATTTTCTCATCAAACTTTAAATTAACATAATGCAAAATTAATTGAACATAAATTATATCATGTATCATATAAACACGTAAAAATCATGTAAATACTTTAATAAAGTATCTAGCCACTTAACGTACCGTTACCGAGTCACAAATAGCCTTGATCCGAAAGACCTAAGAACTTCATCTACAAGAGCACCCTACATACAAATATTATAACCTTGATTAATATAAGGTCATTCAAACATTCCAAATTACTTAAATAGGCTAATATGTGCATGATCTTTATAAGACGTTTCATATCAAAAACTTGTGTTTTTATAAAAAGATCGGTTGAATATTAATTCATAAATAAAACCATAATATCATTGATAATAAAATGTTTATTACTTATACTACATAATTGAAATAATCCTAACATAAAAATAATTTTATGATTTTATTGTTTATAAATTTTAAGAGTGATTAATTAATATTATAAACCGTGATATACTTAAAAGTAATTATTTTCTAAAATAAAATGTGAATGCAAAAAGAGAGGAAGAGAAGAAAACCAAATAGGAGGAAGTGGCGGCACGGCTGCCCGAGGTGGTGCCGTGCACGGTGGTGGTGCACAATGGTGGAGAGAGAGAGTGAGAGAGAAAAGATGGGAGAAAATTGTGTTTTTGTGTGAGTTTGTATTGAAATGAAGGAGGTATTTATAGGCTAGTTGTAAGTAAAATTTATGGAAGGTGAATAATTTTTTTTTTTGCTTGGTGATCAAGGAGTTTGATCATGGATTAAGAAAAATGGTACGGAGTTATGTGGAGAATATTTGCATATAATTTGGGTGTTGTATTTGGAAGTAAAATTATTTAACCTAATATTTTTTTTTCTTTTTGTCTCCTCTTGTACTAATTAGCCGTGTAGTTAGGTACTAGGTGGGCTTTCAAATTTTTTTTATTTTGTTATTTTTTTTATTTTTTTTTTGGTTTGGGCTTCTTATTTGGTCTCTTGGGATTTAGTTTGGAATTTTAGAAAATCCTAAATAACATTTGGGCTTAAAATACTTTTTCAATAAAATTAGTTTAATCATAAGGTCCTAGTAATTTATGAAAATAAAGGTTATTTAAGATATCCGAAAATTATATGTATGTATATGAAATTTCGATTTTTATAATTTAAAATAAAATTTTAACTTGGAATTTTATATCTAAAATGCAAATAAATAATTTAGTAGTATAAAAATATTAATTATTTTAAAAAAAATATTTATCCAAATTTACGGGGTATTATAGTAGGGTTTCTCTGATGTATTTGTAGTCGTTTAGGCAACTGTCCTAGGTAGAACAAAATGTAAGAAATGCTCACAGAAGAAAAGAATGAGTACGTGAAATGATTGAATGAGAAAAACACTGACTGAAATCCCAAAAAAAAACCTTAACCATCATCCTCATTCATGTCATCCTTACCCCACATGTTGTTAGCCTCCCTATCCATCTACTCTACCACAAATATAGCCTTCCCATACACATTAACACCATGGGCTGGGGGCTCAATCATGATTGAATTGAAACTTTTGTCTTTGATTGATTGGGGGCTTAAGACCGCTCCATCCCCATTTTAAGGAATTACTATACTATTGGCCGATCCCCTTGGTCATTCAATGCCTTTTCATACATAACATATCATCCCATATGCACTACATTTCACAAACACTAACCACATCATGCATCATGCACCACAAGCATATCACTCATCATAATCATTTGATGCATACATTCATATACTTGCATAAGCATCACGCACACTGTACATACGCACATCATAGAGCACAAAGCACACAAGGCTAGAGCCCATCTTTGTGGAATGTTTTGAATGAATTTTTTTGGTCATATGGCATTTGTCATTATATGCGATTGTTGGCTTGAATGAATTTTTTGGTCATATGGCATTTGTCATTATATGCGATTGTTGGCTTGCTGCCATGCGTAGCTTGATATCTTTGTACATGCCCGCCTGTCAGGGTTGCTATATGCAGCTCTTTCTTGATACCCATACATGGTATTCCCAGCCTCGACTAGCATACTTTGACTTTCGTCTCCCTAGACTCAGTCAAAGTGGGGGCTTCTCATCAGACACACACTTCCTTTTCCCTCACTCACAAGTACTTTTCTCACAGGGTTTATACTTACCCTAAGTTTACAAATACTTTCCTTTGAGGGTTAATTCACTTACTTTTCTCACGGGTTTATGCTTACCCTAATTCCTCTCAAGGTTTACCCTTAATTCCCCAGCTAGAATACTTTGACTTTCGTCTTCAAGAACATTTTTCTCTCTGATCCAGACTCAGTCAAAGTGGGGGCTTCTCATCAGATGTATATGTTTTCCTTACACATTTTTTCGCCTCAACGACATCACTCACAAGCACTTTTCTCACAGGGTTTCCACTTACCCTAATATTACAACAGTTCTTCTAAGGGTTTATGCCTACCCTTAATTCACCTACTTTGCTCACGGATTTATACTTACCCTAAGCTTACAAAAATTTCGATAAGGGTTTATGCTTACCCTTAATTCACAAGCACTTTGCTATGGGTTTATGCTTACCCTAAGCTTACAAATATTCTTCTCTATGGGTTTATGCCCGCCCTTAATCCACTTGCTTTTCTTATGGGTTTATGCTTACCCTAATCTTACAAATATTCTTCTCTAAGGGTTTATGCTTACCCTTAATCCACTTACTTTGCTTACGGGTTTATGCTTACCCTAAGCTTACATATGTTTTTCTAAGGGTTTATGCCTACCCTTGATCCACTCACTTTACTTATGGGTTAATGTTTACCCTCCAATTAAACCTTCTCTCAAGAGTTTATACTTACTCTTGATTCTCCTCCTAAGAGTTTATGCTTACTCTTATCACATCATCCTCGCTCATGGGTTTATGCTTACCCTCATCTCTCAAGAGTTTATTCTTACTCTTGTTCCTTCCTCTAAGAGTTTATGCCAACTCTCAGCACATTATTATTCTCACGGGTTTATGTTAACCCAAACACACATCATACCCTTTTTATCAAGATTTTATGCTTACTCTTGACTCGTCACATTTTCTACTAAAAGTTTGTGCTTACTCTTGGCACACAACGGGTTTATGTCCACCCTAAACATATTTTCTCGCGAGTTTATGCTTACTCGCGCACTCCTTTTCAAGAGTTTATGCTTACTCTTGATCGATCCTACCTGTACGACTTTTCATTGTCCCAAGGGTTTATGCTTACCTAAGGGAATAGCTCCGAAGGATCCGAGCACATCCGGAGGAACCCGACGATTCATCTACTATCATACCGAGGATCCGCGCTTCTAAGGGATTAAACCGCATGGGGCGCGGCGACAGGTAAAACTAACCATTGTTTTGCAGGTACCGGCGTTAAAAAGGGTAACTCAAGATCGCCGAACGTCTTTAGTGATCCTCCGTCCCGACAGGAATACTTTGACTTTCGTCTTGCGAGAGCACTTGTCTCTCCAGAATCAGTCACAACCCACCTAGTAATATGCGTTATTTGGGATAAAACTGAGATATCTATGTATTCGGGATTAATAATAATTTGACCACAAAAAGAGACCTAGTAGAGACCGCTTAAAGGCGGGCGGGCCTAATGCACGATTGGCCCGTAACCTGTCCCCGAACCCATGCTCTGGTGCACGACCATATGGCCGGGGCTGATTGCTCCTGGCTTTCGGTACTTCTTCGATGTCCGTGGACCGTATAAAACGCACGGTGGCGACTCCTACTAGCCCGTATTCATGTACGGCGTTAACGAGCATTCAAACAAACTCGTGAGACTTAGGCGGCCGGGTAAAAACGACTCCTATAGTTTGAATAAACTGATTAGTGCTTTAATGGATTATGAAATCAAATACATATATGATTATAAAGAGATTGAGTCCTCAAAAATTATACCGAAATCAAGGCTCATAATCAAATACATATATGATTATAAAGAGATTGAGTCCTCAGAAATTATCCATTATGTATTTGATTTCGCCAAACTGTAGGGGTCGTTTTTACCCGACCGCCTACATCACGCGTTGTTTGAATGTTCGTTAACGCCGTACGTGAATACGGACTAGTAGGAGTCGCCACCGTGCGTTTATACGGTCCACGGACACTGAAGAAGTACCGAAAGCCAGGAGCAATTGGCCCCATATGGTCGTGCACCAGAGTATGGGTTCGGGGACAGGTTACGAGCCAATCGTGCATTGGGCCCGCCCGCCTACAAGCTGTGACGACCCGACTCGCTTAAACCGGCACGGAAGAAACCAACGAGTCGAATAGTCAGAACTAACAACTAAAATACTTAAATTTCAAAACAAAACCTCAAAACATTATATTACTAAACCCAAAAGTACAAATACCCACAAGTTTGTACATTAATAATCCAAAAGTCAATTACTACTACTAATAAACGTAACTCCAAACACATGTCAGAGTTATGGCAAAAGTATACAAGAATCACTACTAAAGTCTAATGCTAACTGAAATCATAGAACAATAACAAAAGAACAATTAAACAACTAAATCGGCGCTCGCCCAACCCAACGCTAAGCAAGAACCTCATCATCAGAATTACCTGAAAAGTAAACAACAGTCCACCGTCAGTGGCGAGTAACATAACTGTCCCACCCTAACGGGGATACACATGATCATAGCATAAATCAAACAACCAAAAGAAACACACAATCACACATTCACGTAAAACAACGTATCATACCAAATAATATCGAACCATAATCGTAACATTACTCGACTAACCCAAATACTTGACTTAGACCCAAATAATAACTCTTAATCTTAATCTTATTCTTACTTAATCTTTGGCGCAATCATTTACATATCAGACCGGACTACGCACGTACGAACGCCTCTTACGCGAACGAACTTTCCAACTATGCCAGGATTGAGAATCTTACTCCCAACCCCATGAAACCAATCTTACTGGAAATCCATATCCGGAGACGACATAGTGGTAATCACTATCCCAATACCGCGGTTAGGATAGGGGCAACGTCTTAACCCAAGCCTTAGAATCTTACTCTAAGGTTAGGCGTCCAATAGTAAAATCAAGCTAATCTTTTAAATCTTTAACTTATAATCTTTTCTTTATATTCTTAGTTAATTCTTAAGTTGCATCTTACGCCTTGACTTAAGAAATAACATGTAAACCATCGAAGTTATCCTCAAGATTGCCTTTTCGCCTTTATCTTGAGTCTAACCATCAACAATACCACTCTTTAATCAATCTTTAATCGTTTCTTTAACTTTCTTTGGCTTTCATCTAACTTTCTTTAATCTTATCTTAAATTTCTTAAACTTATCTTAACTCTCTTTAACCAAGACTATATAATCTACACTTAAGACTATATAATCATGATCAAAGAATCCTAGACTCATCATAAACACAATCAAGATCCAGAAATAACTTATAAAGATTCATAATCAAAATCATAAAGAAATCATAAAGAACTTCAAAGAACTCATAAATAACTCATCCAAGAACTTAAAGAACTCATAAGGAACTCATCCAAGATTCAAGATCTTCAATCAAGAACTTAATCAAGATTCAACCAAGATCATCATACCCGCATATATCATGTTCAATCATAAAATTCATCAACTTCCAAATAACCAAAATTCATCAAACTTGAACATGAATATCATCAAGCAAAATACTAACATAATTAATCATTAAATACACATATTCAAGAAGAAATCATCACCATTTGACACCCCAAAATCAGATTATAATTCATGCATAAAAACGGGTACGTAATCATCAAAACGGTCTAACTTAGCCATCTAATCTATACTACAAATCAAGGTATACCAACTAGGTTGAGATAGTATGTTACCTTAACGAAGATTAACACGAAAACGTACACAAACTCGCTGCCCAAATACCAACCCACACGGCCAGCAATCACGGCAGCAACACGCCACAGCACGGCACGACTTCAACACCACCTCGAACCGCCACGGACCCGCGGTCCCTGCTGCCCCCTTGGCACTTCTTCACGCACAGTCACCCGGCTACACCACCACGACGCCACTGCCCAATAGCACGACCTTCTTGAACCACCACACGAATACACACACGGCCACCACTTGACACACGAACCAAAACCCCAAACCAAGCCCGAACACACGATCTTGATCAATGGCAATGAAGGATACTTGTGTTTGAATACTTAAAGATCAAGGGTGATGAATCTTTAAGTTTGGGTTTAGAAAAGATAATGAACAATTGATGGGGTTCAAGTAACCAAAAATGGCGTGAGGCAAAGCAATGGAGGGAATTGTGTTTGAACTTTTGATGGCAAATGGATGGCAAATGAGCAAATGAGTCCTCATGCCTTACTACTACTTCATTTTATAGAAGTTAGTTAGGTGTGAAAGCAAGGCAAGTGGCAAAACTTGCCATGCATAAGGGGGCCGGCTATACTAGGCTAAAATGGGCTTCCAAGTTCAATTGGGCCATTTGCACTAATTCATGACTAATCATGATTAATTTCGCACTTGGCCCAAAACTAATTAATTAATTAGAAAATTAAATAATAAAATTCTAATTAATTAAAATAAAATAAAACTAAGAAATAATAAACCATAAAATAAAAATGGTTACATTCAAGCGATAAAAATAGTCCAAATAAATTTAGACCATGCACAAAAACACAATAATTACAAACAAGAAAATAGCCCAAAATCTGGGGCGTTACACAAGCGGTCTCTACTAGGTCTCTTTTGTAAGATCATTGTTCAATTTCAGAGCAACAGAGATAACTCAATTTTAGCCTTAATTTGCGAATTACTAAGTCGGTTAATATTAATGCACAAATTATCCTAAAATTATTTTGTGACCACTTTGAAATTAGTCTATTTTATTATACTAGAATCAGGCCAAAAGTACGGGAGAAATCAAGGGTCAAATCGCATAAAAAAAAAAGTTCAACACAACAATGGCATGAAAAAAAAGAAATTGAAAATGCGAACGTACCTTGAATCCCGTGCAATTATAAAATCAAAATAAATAATAAATAAAGCTACATGAAACGACATGAAAAATACAAGAAAAAAAAATAAGACATGACATGGATTAATAATAAAAAAAGGACATGAATTAAAACATGAATAACACAAACAAAAAAGCAAAAAAAAAAAAATCATGTCATCATGATGAACGCAAGTTGTAAAGATTAAAATGAAAATTAAAACGAAAGAAAGAATATTGAAATTGAAATAAAAAGGGTCTTTGAAATGTGTACAGGAATGTGCGGAGGTCGATTACGGCCTCGGGACTAGTAGGCCAAATGCCAAATTCAGTGATTATAAATGATTGAAATGTATTTATATGTGCTTAGTATCGATTTTGACAGAGTTTTTGAATGGTTTTTAGAGAGAAACTATGTAGTAGAGAGAAGAGCAGAAAGTATGAAGTTTTTTCGTGTCTTTGAAAAGCCGGACAAAGGATCATATTTATAGGCGAGAAGAGGCAAAAACTAACCCGGAATGGCACCAGACCTGCGCCTAGGCGCAGGTCCAGTTACATGACCTGCGTCTAGGCACAGGTCCTGTAATATGGGCCTGCGTCTTGACGCAGGTCCAGGCTGGATCCGGGTCAATTTTTTGCTTATTTTGCGCGTGATTTTCCGAGATTTTTATGCAATTACGATACGATTATGGAGATCATTATGATTACGTAATATGATAGTAATATTTGGGATTCTGGGAGATTTCGCGAGGTTCCGGAATAATCCGGGCTAATTTGGACTGTTTTCGACTGTTTTCGAGTTTTTGGGACTATTTTGAAAATTGTGCTAAAAATTCCAAGAAAAATATGGAAAAATTCTAGAAAAAAATAAATGAGTGAAAAGTGCAGAAAAAGTTGACGATGAAGGTGTAAAATTACTAAAATGCCCCTAAGAAAGGAAAATGTTTCAAAAATTCATAGAAAATAGATAAAAACTCAGAAAATTATGGAAAAATTACCAAAAATTCTAGAAAAATGCAATTAACCTAGGAAAATTATTTGATGCAATGGAAAGTGACTAAAATGCCCTTAGAAAATAAATATGCATGAAAAATAATAAAAATAAATTAATAAAAATCCTAAAAAATGTCCGAAAAATCCTAAAACGAGTCGTGAGCCTCTAAAACGCCTATAAATCGTGTGAGAGTGGTATGAGAAAGGGTAAAAAGGTGGCATTTTGGCATACTAGCTCAACACCGGACCTGTGCAACAGGGTATATTCATCATAGACCGTTGGGAGCTAACTGAGGTGCTAGAATTAGGTGTCTACAGTTAGCCCCCCCTTTGACCGAGTCTGGACAAACGAAGTCTTGTAAGACGAAGGTCAAAGGTGCGCTACGCGACTTATGTATGGTGATCCCAAAGGAAATAACTAATGAGCTAACCCCTTTGAGACTGGTGCAACTTGATGTTAAAAGTGATGTTCAAAAGCCATTTGATTTGGCAATCGAATGAGCATGCAACAAGTAAACACACAAACATGTAATCACGCAACAAGTAATGCAGTGAAGTGTAAACGGTGAGAAGTGTCAATAGTGAAGTGTAACAGAGAAGTGACAGATATGATTGAAAAGGGGTGGCAAAGTCAGAATTATGCCACGCAATCCTGTGAAGGTCGGGTTTATCACAGGAAAAGAGTCTGAGTTGGCGTCGGTGTTGGTGTCGGCGAGTCTGAAGGTCAGATTTATCGCACGAAGAAGAGTGGCAAGGTCAGATTTATGCCACGCAATCTGTGAAGGTCGGATTTATCACAGGTAAAGAGTCTGGGTCGGTGTCTGAGTCGGTGTCTGAGTCGGCGAGTGCGAAGGTCAGATTTATCATATGAAAAAGAGTGGCAAGGTCAGATTTATGCCACGCAATCATGTGAAGGTCAGGTTTATCATAGGTAAAGAGTTTGAGTCGGTGTCTGAGTCGGCGAGTGCGAAGGTCAGATTTATCGCACGAAAAAGAGTGGCAAGGTCAGATTTATGCCACGCAATCCTGTGAAGGTCAGGTTTATCACAGGTAAAGAGTCTAGGTCGGTGTCTGAGTCAGTGCGAAGATCGGGTTTATCACACAAAGGAGTAGCAAGGTCAGATTTATGCCACGCAATCCTGTGAGGGTCAGGTATATCACAGGAAAAGTAAACTGAGTCTAAGTTTGAACTGGAAATTGTAGTTGTATGAGCTTTGACAGTGATCTGTGGTAGTAAGATTACTTTGGTTCAGTGTAGGTCTGAACAAGATTGGCTTACAAAGGTCTGGGATTATTGCAAGCTAGGTTGATTTCCATGCAAAGGAGGAGATAGGATAACTCAATGTCTTGTCACGGGGTGCTAATGGAATATGGGTGACTTGTGATCAGAGGTTGTCCTAGACACGATGTTTGACTTAGACGCGAAGTTTGACTCAATTTGAACTGGGACGTGAAGAAGACATGGGGTCCATGGATGGAGTTCCTTGATTTCAGCTTGATGAGATAGACCTGAGACTGTTAGATCATAGAAACAGTGGAGCCCCCCAAGTGAAGAATGAGGATGATGTTGTGGGGAGATAGCTAGGAGCAGGGTCAACATGGTGATGAGCCCCCAAATATAATGTGCTAACCCTCAATAAATTTAGGTGGCTTTACCTCCTGGAGAGTTCAGTCAATGAGTCTTTGAAGGTGACCAAAGAATGGGATAGGGTTCGAAAAATAGAAAGGTCAAAATTTTGTGACTGAGGTTGAAAATGGATGTGGCTAAGATGTAAGGTTGGCTAGAAATGCGGGTTCAAGTTTGAGTCTATGTACGGGTCAAAGATTAGCAAATGTTATTGTCGAACTCTTAGCAAGTAGAATCACTCGGCAGCTAGGCTTCGTTTCATTTTTTATTAATGTGGTCGGACCTCGAGTAGAAGCTTCCTACGTATCCTTACGGAATCAGATCATCGTAGTTCTGTGGGTCTGATTTTGAATTGATTATTTTTTTTGGCCTCAACTTTTGCTTGAATGAGGTTGCTGTCTTTTGTTGCTGTCTTTCTTTTCTTTTTTTTTTCTTTTTTTTTTTTTTGCCTTGACTTTTGCTTGAATGACATTGCTGTCTTTTGTTGCTCTAGACAATGCTTTCAAATGATCCTTGGCATTTAACCTCTTTAGGTGCGAATGAGCCTTGATTATGAGTGTTGCCATTTAATCTCTTGTACTCCATTATGAATTGTAATTTAATGAATTACTCGACTGCCTACGTACGCGTTGTTTGAATGGTCGTTAACGCCGTACGTGAATAAGGACTAGTAGGAGTCGCCACAGTGCGTTTATACGGTCCATGGACACCAAAGAAGTACCAAAATCCAGGAGCAATCGGCCCCATATGGTCGTGCACCAGAGTATGGGTTCGGGGACAGGATACGAGCCAATCGTGCATTGGGCCCGCCCACCTACAAGCGGTCTCTACTAGGTCTCTTTTGTAAGATCATTGTTCAATTTCAGAGCAACAGAGCTAACTCAATTTTAGCCCTAATTTGCGAATTAATAAGTCGGTTCAGATTAATGCACAAATTATCCTAAAATTATTTTGTGACCACTTTGAAATTAGTCCATATTATTATACTAGAATGAGGCCAAAAGTACGGGAGAAATCAAGAGTCAAATCGCATAAAAAAAAAGTTCAACACAGCAATGGCATGAAAAGAAAGAAATTGAAAATGCGAACGTACCTCGAATCCCGTGCAATTATAAAATCAAAATAAATTATAAAAAAAGCTACATGGAACGACATGAAAAATACAAGAAAAAAAAAAATAAGACATGACATGGATTAATAATAAAAAAAAGGACATGAATTAAAACATGAATAACACAAACAAAAAAGCAAAAAAAAAAAAATCATGTCATCATGATGAACGCAAGTCGTAAAGATTAAAATGAAAATTAAAACGAAAGAAAGCATATTGAAATTGAAATAAAAAGGGTCTCAGAAATGTGTACCAGAATGTGCTGAGGTCGATTACGGCCTCGAGACTAGTAGGCCAAATGCCAAATTCAGTGATTGTAAATGATTGAAATATGTTTATATGTGCTTAGTATCGATTTGACAGAGTTTTTGATTGGTTTTTAGAGAGAAACTATGTAGTAGAGAGAAGAGCAGAAAGTATGAAGTTTTTTCGTGTCTTTGAAAAGCCGGACAGAGGATCATATTTATAGGCGAGAAGAGGCAAAAACTATGTAGTAGAGAGAAGAGCAAAAAGTATGAAGTTACATGACCTGCGTCTAGACGCAGGTCAATATTTGTGACCTGCGTCTAGGTGCAGGTCCTGTAATATGGACCTGCGTCTAGGCGCAGGTCCTGTAATATGGACCTGCGTCTAGGCGCAGGTCCTGTAATATGGACCTGCGTCTACGCGCAGGTCCAAGCTGGATCCGGGTCGATTTTTTGCTTATTTTCCGCGTGATTTTTCGAGATTTTTATGCAATTACGATACGATTACGGAGATCATTATGATTATGTAATATTATCTTAATATTTGAGATTCTGGGAGATTTCGCGAGGTTCCGGAATAATCCTGGCTAATCTGGACTGTTTTCGACTATTTTCGGGTTTTTCGGACTATTTTGAAAAATGTGCTAAAAAATATGGAAAAATTCTAGAAAAAAATAAATGAGTGAAAAGTGCAGAAAAAGTTGACGATGAAGGTGTAAAATTACTAAAATGCCCCTAAGAAAGGAAAATGTTTCAAAAATTCATAGAAAATAGATAAAAATTAAGAAAATTATGGAAAAATTACCAAAAAAATCTAAAAAAATACAATTAACCTAGGAAAATTATTTGATGCAATGGAAATTTACTAAAATTCCCTTAGAAAATA
Source organism: Salicornia ramosissima (assembly GCA_951394345.1). NCBI lineage: Eukaryota > Viridiplantae > Streptophyta > Magnoliopsida > Caryophyllales > Amaranthaceae > Salicornia > Salicornia ramosissima. The sequence goes on along the minus strand of OX596233.1, from coordinate 42,442,102 downwards.
AATATGCATGAAAAATAGTAAAAATAAATTAATAAAAATCCTAAAAAATGTCCGAAAAATCCTAAAACGAGTCGTGAGCCTCTAAAACGCCTATAAATGGTGTGAGAGTGGTATGAGAAAGGGTAAAGAGGTGGAGTTTTGGCATACTAGCTCAAGACCGGACCTGTGCAACAGGGTACATTCATTATAGACCGTTGGTAGCTAACTAAGGTGCCAGAATTAGGTATCTACAGTGGGCACGGGCCGTGCCGAAACGGCCCACATGCCAAGCCCGTGTGCCTCGTGCCACAATGTTCCGTGCCTATAACGGGCCAAGAAAAGTTTGTGTCGTGCTGGGCTCGTGCCAAGTTATAAAATATAAGGCCCATGCACGGCCCGGATCACGTGTCGTGCCGGGCCGACTCTTGTCGTGCCATCATGCCTTATACTAATTTTTATATATTATGGATTTTTAACCAAAATGAGCAACGTGCGGGCCGGCCCGTCGTGCTCGTGCCGGGTTCGTGCTAAACTTTTAAAATGTTGTTCATAGGTGGCCCACGACCCACTAGTCATGCCTTCGTGTCGTGTCGTGCTCATAGCGGGCTTGTGTCATGCCAGGCCAAATCGCGTCGTGCCGAGTTAGCCCGCGTGCTGGCCCGGCCCATGCCCAGCTCTAGTAGTAATACATCAACAATACAGTCATCTAGCCCTCTCTATCTACATCCCTCTGATGGAACAGCCATTGTTAGTGTGGAAAGGCTTCAAGGGGTAAGCAACTATAGATCCTGGAGAAGGGACATGGAAATAGGCTTGCTTTCAAAGAGAAATTAAGCTCGATTTTGTTACAGGGGGAGTTAATTAAAAAAGAAGATAAGGATGAGGTTAAGAAGGATGCCTGGATCACCTGCAAAAACATGGTGATATCCTGGATCCTACATTCTGTGAGTGAGTCCATAAAAAAATCTATTATGTTTATAAGTAGTGCTCAGCAAATTTGGGAACACTTGGAGAGGAGGTTCTCCTTTACCAATAGTGCCAGAAAATATGCCTTGAACAAACAAATCTATGAGACCAAACAACTTGGAAAAGTTGTCTCAGACTACTACATAGAGATGAGAGCTCTGTGGGAGGAACTTGAATCTCTCAGCCTCTTCCCTGCAATTAGTGAGATAAACCCAGAAGTGAATGCTTACATAACAACAATGCATAAGCAACAAGATGAACAGAAGTTGTTCTAATTCCTGAATGGATTGGATGAGATTTATGGCCCATAAAGAAGCCAAATCCTACTGATGAGTCCACTACCAGTGGTAGATAAGGCCTGCAACTTGATACAATAAGAAGAAAGCCAAAGAGAGGCACTCAAGCAAGGAGGAAAAGAAGATTCAAGCATTCTAGAATTCTTGAAAAGAAAAGTGACGTTAAATGCAGTAACTACAGCAAAATGGGTCACTCCAAGGAAAAATGTTGGGCTTGCAAAGTCTGTGGGAAGCCAGGACACAACATGGAGGAATGTTGGTGGATTAAAGGATTTCCAGAAAAAAATGACTATGGAAAAGGAAAAGCAGGAATGAATCAAAGGCAGCAGTTCAGAGGGAAGGAAAGATTTCAAAAGGATTAGGAAAAAAAGGAAAATCAAGTGAGAAGAGAATGGCTGGAAATGTGAAGGTAAAAACTAAAGCAGGTGGTAGTGGTAGCAATGTAGTGACTGCTAAACAGCTTGAGCAACTGTTGAGAATGCTTCCTTCCTTGACTAAAGGAAGAGGTGGAGCAGAAAATGATGAGGAACTAAGGGAGAGTTATGCAGGCATGGTCAGCTGCAACATGGTAGAAGCAACAACTCAAGACTCGATACTGGACAGTGGAGCTACTCACTACATGACCAACAGCAAAACACTCATGTAAGATACAGAGAAATTGCAGAGGAAAAGTACCATCACTCTTCCAACTGGGGAGAGCTCAGGAATAGAAGGAGTTGGGAAGGTAAAGCTTGAGAATGAATTGATTCTCAACAAAGCTATGCACATTAAACTTCAAACACAATCTGCTCTCAATTCAGAATTGAATAAGGAATGCAACTGTAAGGTTGTATTTCAAGCTGGATTTTGCCTCATATATGGCAAAGACACAAATGATGTAAAAGGAGTAGGTAGGGCTCAGAATGGGCTTTACTATCTCATCAATGAGCCACTAAAAGTGGCAATTCAGAACTGATTGCTGAAACAACAAATGGAAGTTCCTCTGGTCATCAACATTCTATGAGTGTAGGAGCAGAACTAAAGATTCCTGACAGAATTGAAGGGGTGAAGAAATGGCAAAAACCACACTATGGAACATGAGGTTGGGGCATGCTCCAATAGACAGAATCAAGAAAGTTCCTAGGCTGAAAGAAGAAATGAAGGAAGATGGTGGTGATCTCTGTGTAACATGTCCAAGGGCCAAGCTTACAAAGTTGCCTTACACCAAGAGTAAATCTCATGCTAGAGAAGCATTTGATCTAATTCACTTGGACATTTGGGGGCCATACAGGGTCCAAACTAGAGGCGAATACAAGTACTTCTTGAAAATTGTTGATGACTACTCTAGGGTCACCTGGGTGAATTTGCTCAAATGCAAGTCAGAGGCTTTCATGGCCATTGTTAGATTCATTCATATGGCTAAGAATCAGTATGCAAAAGGAGTCAAGAAAATTAGAAGTGACAATGCTCTAGAGTTTGAAGACCATTAGTGCAATAACCTCTACAAAACTAATGGAATCATACATGAAACTTCATGTGTCAACACACCTCAACAAAATGGAAGGGTGGAGAGAAAACACAGAAACATACTAGAGATGGCCAGATCATTAAGGTTTCAAGCAAGTCTGCTACTGTGCTTTTGGGGTGATTGTGTCCTTGCAGCAGTTCACATAACTAATAAGCTGCCATCAGTTGTCTTAGGGAACAAAACTCCCTATGAGGTATTATATCAAACCTTGCCTTCCTATGACCACTTGATAATATTTTGTTGTTTTGCTATGGCTGTTAATCTTGAAAAAAATACTGATAAATTTAAAGGGGGGGGGGGTGCCTTGTGTCTTAGTTGGTACCCTCAAAGTCAAAAAGGATATAAGTTGTTAAACCCGAATATAAACATTGTCTTTGTGACTAGAAATGTAAATTTTTATGAAAACATTTTTCCCTATTAAGTGTTTAAGTCACAAAAAACCTAATGAGACTTATAAGTTGATACAACAGTCATGGAGTGATGAAAATGTTGTACAAATTGATTCTGAAACACAGAATAATTGCTGTAATGAAACTACTGAAAATGTAGAACTTGATGACTCAAAAAATCATTAACATCAAAACACTCATGATTTGTGTGATAATGCTGAGGTTCAACAAGAAGTGAGTGATGTTCCTCAAGAAATTCATGGTCATGAGAGAAGGACAGGGACAATTCACAAACCACCTTTTTAGCACAAAGATTACAAAATGAGTAACATGGTCCTAGAGTCATCACCAACTAATGTTCACCAAGTCACTAAAACTAGAAATGTCAGAACCTTTCTTCTGTTTTATGTCAAAATTAGAAGGTGTGGCAGAACCATCTCACTTTAATCAAGACATTAAGGATGAGAAATGGGTAAGAGCAATGAATGAAGAACTTGAAGCTTTGGAATCTAATCATGCATGGGAAATCACCACCTTGCCCCCTGGAAAGAAACCAATTGGGTGCAAGTGGTTGTATAAGATCAAATACAAACCAAATGGAAAAGTAGAGAGATATAAATCTAGATTGGTGGTCCTAGGAAATAGGCAACAAGCTGGAATAGACTATGATGAAACTTTTGCTCCTGTGGCAAAATTAACTATAGTAAGGTCCCTTCTTGCTATTGCCTCCATTCAAGGGTGGAGGTTGGACCAAATGGATGTTAAAAATGCGTTTTTGTATTGTGAACTACAGGAAACTGTCTATATGAAGCTGCCTCCAGGCTACTTAGGTCGGTGAAGGACAGAGACTTAGAGTTCAATCCTCAGCTGATCAAGTCCAAACCAAGGAATCAAACCATGTATGCAGATTGTTGAGGTCTCACTATGGGCTCAAGCAAGCTCCAAGGCAATGGTATGCAAAATTAAAAAGTGCCTTGAGTGACCTAAAATTCTGCCAGTCACAATCTGACTCATCCTTATTCATCAAGAAGTCAAGTGGTAAGGTCCCTATGGTGTTGGTCTACGTAGATGACCTTCTTAATGCTGGGAATGATGATGATTCTGTTAACTACACAAAAATCATGCTAAGAAAACTCTTCCACATGAAAGACTTGGGCCAGCTCAGATAATTCCTCGGTCTGGAATGTACAGAACAACTCAAGGAATCTTTGTCTCCCAAACCAAATACACACAAGACTTAGTAAAATCCTATGGCCTATTGGGTTGTAAACCACTCAAACTACCTCTTGACAGTCACTTGAAGTTTCTAGACAACAGTGGCACTCCCTTGCTCAAGCCAGAAGAATATCAAAGGCTTGTAGGCAAGCTTATTATCTATCTAACCTTAACCAGGCCAGACATTACCTTCCCTGTCCATGTGCTAAGCAAATTTATGCACAAACCCACGTGTATTCATCTTCAAGCTGCTAAGAGAATCTTAAGATATCTAGCTGGTTCCATCAACTAAGGCATTCTTCTTGCATCAACATCCTCCACACATTTGATTGCATATTGTGATAGTGATTGAGCAAGCTGCCCCAATACCAGAAAGTCCACCTCTAGCTTTTGTGTCTTGCTTGGTGCCTCTCCTATCTCTTGGAAATCTAAAAAACAGTTTGATGTGGCCAGATTAACTGTAGAGGCAGAGGCTAGGTCTATGGCTCTAACTATATGTGAGGTGATGCGGCTCAGGCAATTATTCAAAGAGCTTGGTGTGAAAGACATGGGAACAACTCCTATTTTCTGTGACAATAAAGCAGCTATTGCCATAGCAGCTAATCTAGTCTACCACGTGAGAACTAAACACCTTGACATATATCATCACTTCATTAGAGATCAAACTACCAAGAAGGTGATCATGCCAACCTATGTGACATTAGTCTCTCAACTTGCTGACATATTCACCAAACAACTCACCACTCAGCAGCAACAATGCCTACAGTCCAAGCTGGGAGTGCTCTCTCACCCACTCCCGGCTTGAGGGGAGTATAGGAAGTATAAGGTCCTACAAGGTTATAAAAAGCCCAATTGCTTTTTCAGTATTTTGGTATAATGTCCTTTTTGTCTTGTTTTGTATTCTATTTTGGTTGTGTATCAACCTTGGATCATGTGCAAGCACATGACTAGGTGACGTGACAGGTACCAAGGAGTGTAGGATTTTTTTGATGTTTTTGTAGCCGTTTTAGGCAATTGTCCTAGGCAAGACAAAATGTGAGAAATGCTCACAGAAGAAAAGAATGAGTGAAATGATTGAATGAGAAAAGCACTGAATGAAAGTAATGCACAAATTGCTGCATTATTATTCTGAAATATTTAAGATGGTTTTAGAGTTCGAATTTCACATACTAGTAGCTTATATTCATTCTGTAAATTTGACCTTTTTTAAAACTGAATGAGGTGAGCCAGACCACTCTGCTACTCCAATAGACCAACATTATACCAAAATGTTTCTCCAACAAAATAGTAATTTTAGTAAATGTTGAGAAGAGAAAAATGGTATTATTACTATACAACTACAAAAATAAAGAATTAAACCATAAAAAGTTTGAGATTTTCCATTGATAAAAAACTGATATTTTGCAATACAACTAATTATCTAATATTATTATGTAGAAATTATTACTAATTCATATAACTATTTTAAGGATAAATTTGTATATCTTTTAATTTACTATGATATGCAATCATAATTATTCAAAGTTTATTTTAGGAAAAATGGAAAAGAATAATCCCACCTTTAGGTAATCTGCTCAAAATAATCTCACCTTTATTTTATTCCAAAATAATCCCACTTTTATGCCTTCTTAAAATGGACCTTTTTACCTAAAACTTGTTTAACCGGTTTTTTTTTTTCCTTTAATAAACTGATTTTTCCCCTTTCTCCCACCTTCCTTTTTCCTTCTTTGTTACTTGTTCAATCTTCCACCAACCCCACACATATTAAACCAAACCACCACCGCCAGTCCGCCACCACCAACCACTCAAAGCCACCATCATCTTAGATAAATCACCACCGCACAAATCACCACTATCATCGTCACTGTCACAACTCACAAAAAATTATACTTTTTAAAATAGATGAAAATCTACCAAAAAGAAAAAAGAAAAGGGAAGAATAAGGAGCAAACTTAAGGATTCAAGCTTAAAATTTGAAATTTTATCCAACATTATTGAAAAAAAGGATAAGAATCAGTTGGATACCCCCCAATCACAATAAGGAGCAAACTTAAGGATTCAATTATAAGGTTGAATTAGTACTGTAATTAATTACTGCCTTAAAACCAGAGAAACGATGAGAGAGAAAGCAACAACCACCGGAGAAACCGCCATGGAAAGGCCAGCGTTAGTAGGTGCAGGTGTCGGAGCCGTTGAAGAAGCCATACCCGTTTCCATGTCGCCGCCCATTTGACCGTTCCTAGCTGCTGCAAAAAGCGCAACTACGAACATCATCATCATTATTGAGTTGATTTTCGACGCCATTTTTTTATGAATTGAAGGGTAGAAGATGATTGATTGATGAAGAAGGGGATTGGGAATTTGTGATTGAAATGACATATAGTTTTTATGTTGGAGTATGAATTATGTTGGGGGATTGGGAATTTGTGATCAATTGAGATGGCAGATAGTTTTTTATGAAAATGGAGGTGAGTTATGGCTGAAATGGCGATGTGGGTGGTTTGGTGGTACATTGCAGAGGAAAGAGCAACAATGGAGGTGAGTTATGGCTGAAAATGGCAGAAGATGGGATGATCAATTAGAATAAGACACACGGCAAGTTTACCAGCTAAATTGGTAAAGGTGCATTTTAAGATGATACGGTATAAAATTTTATTAACAAAGGGAAAAAAGGGGAAAAAAAAAGCCAAAAAAGAAAAAAAGAAAAGGAAAAATGAAACCCCAGCAACCACCTCCCCCCGCTCCTACCACCACCGGCATCCCACCTTCACCACCAGCTCCTTCACCATAGCCACCACCGGCGTCCCACCTTCACCACCACCCCCTTCACCACAGCCACCACCGCACCTCCCAAATCAAACCCAATTGGAACGCCAGCCCTCCGAAACTACCCTAACCCACATGCATCGATGAATGAGGAAAGTTTGGTGGGATTCGAATTGGGGTGGGGTTCGAACTGGGGCGGCAATGGCGGTTCAATTGGCGTGTTTGCAACGGCGGTGGTGGTCGAATTGGGGGTTCGAACAGTAACCCACCGCTATCTTTCTCCTCATCGTTACCCACCTAGCTACCGCTACCGCCACCGCATCCGCATCATCTTCCTCTTTTACCCATCGCACCAATTCTCCATTGAAGTTCGACCACCTCAGCACTTCCCAGATTTGTTCGATTTTAACCCACCACCACCCCTCATCTTCCTCTTCTACTAATCTATTTGAATTCATCAATTTTGATTTGGTTTTGGTATTGATTTTTGGATTTTGTTTGTGATGTTTAGTTTTGGTTGTGGTGTTTGGTGGAGATCCTAGTGGCCGTGGTTGGTGGAGATTGCAGTGGGGTGGTCGGGGGTTGGGTTAGGGTCGAAGTTGTTCTGCCGGATCTGCAGGCTGGTGAAGGGTGGTGGTGATTTTTTTTTTTAAAAAAATACTATTATTATTTATTTTATTTATTTTTTTATTAAAAGTTAACAGAATATTCTAGACTTAACGGAATCTTTGCTCAGTACCGTTACATTTGGAATTATTTGCAAAAATAATGGTATATTTGGGAATAAAAAAAACTAAATGGTACCATTGGGAATTCCCAATAGTACAAGAGTACCAATGACAATTTCCCTTTTATTTATTAATTAGTATTAGAACCGTGAAAATATTCTCTATATATAGTTAAGAATTTTTTTTATAGTGTCACAATAACTAATATTTTGAAAAATAAACTAAACTTTATTTGACCTGTAATTGGAACATATTAAAACACATTAGACCTAATTGAACTTATTACAATTGATTCTAATTTATCTAAACTTTTTTTAAGGTGAAGAGAACACATTCTTGATATACAAAGAAAACTCTTAACCTACATGTATGTCCATTTTTTTCAACTGTTTTTTACTTATTGAAATTTACACAAACTTATTTGGCCTATCGAAATTGTTGTATGTAAAACTGTAACTTATATAAACTCGTATCAGCCAATACACTACTAGATAAGATGATATTTACGACGGGAATTTCCGTCGCAAAATTTGACCCTGTGATAGAAAATGGGGGTCACATATGATTTTTCCCGTCGTAAAAACATAACCCTGTCGGAAAAAGAGGGGTCGCAAATGATATTTCCCTTTGCAATTCCGTCATAAATGAGTCATTTCTAGTAGAGTTTGGGTTAGATATTAGGTGAATTTTATCGACGAGCTAAAATACATTTGCGACGGGATATAGTCCCGTCATTAATATGTACCCGTCGTTAATGGACAAAATTTTTGTAGTGAGATAAGGTAAATAGAACATATATATGCTATGTCCTGTGTTATGGGATTTATATAATATATATACACCTAAGTGATACTCGTGTTTATATTTTGGTTATTTAATATGTATTTTTAGAAAATACACAATATCTATAACTAATACTAAAACACGCCATTACTGACTTCATCAAATGACAAGTGTCAAAACCTAAAAGAAATTTTTCCCTCCAAAATTAAATATGACATCATCATTTCGTATTTAAAACTAAAAAAAAATCTAATTTTTATTATTAGTTTAAAGAATGTCTACGTACTATTACAATAAATGTTATTTGTATTTAATTTTTTTTTTTTGTTTTACAACCTTTGTTGAAATGCTACATGACACAGTAACTGATATTACAATTTTATTGGTCCCTCCATCTTTTAAATAATAAATTTGGCTACCAATTCAAGTATTAAAATTTCAAAATAGTTTTTCAACTATGTTATATAGATCTTTATTTAGTTCGGTTATGTTAAGAATTTTTAAATTCACATATTGGTTCAATAATACTTTTATATTGTAAAATTAATTATCATTATTTTATATAAATTGCGCAATGCACATATGCTCATCTAGTAGAAAACTAAGCGAGAACTCTAAAATAATTTCATAGGCAAAACAACATACTTCATCCACTCTATATTAATTGCAACGTTTCCATTTTTACGTGTGCCAATGTATAATTTATATTAGTAAAATCTTTAGTTACATGTTAACAAAGATTGTTTAAAAAATATCAAAATGAAATACACATTGAGACTATTTCAAAGAGATCTCACATGACTATATTTGTTTACCTGTATAAAACATAAAAGCTAGTTAAATATATAAGTGATTGCGTATAATGCCAAATAACAAACGCTGCAATTATATAGGAGCTGAAGAAATATACTCCCTATACGAAATAAGCAAAAGGAAATTTTTTGTAAAAAACTCTTAAAATATAGACTTGCTATAAGAGCTCCCTATGTTATGATAATCTTATATATGTACAGTATATATAATAATCTATGCAAGATAATCCTCACCTAGCTAGAAGCTCTGCTAGCTTAGCACTGGGTAGATATGTACTACCTCTGTAACATAATACTAGCAACAATTGATTTTGCACGCATTTTGAGGAAGCGATTTAATGATGTAAACGAAGGAATTATTCAAAATGATTTTATTACTAACAAGAATGTGATAATTAGTTGTTAGTATTAAAATTATTTTGGCTAATTCCTTCGTTTACTCCCTTAAATCGCTTCCTCAAAATGCGTGCAAAACCAATTATTGCTAGTATTATGTTACGGAGGGAGTAGTTGTTATGTAAATATAAAATATTATGAAAACGGCTTGAATTTAGTAAGATCTCTATTATATAAGCTAAGGGGAAGTCATGGTGTCCCCCCTCGAAATGTCCATCTTACCCCTCTATACTTTTTAAAATCTGAATTTATATCACCCCCTAAACTTTTTCAAATGAAAATAGTACAAAATATAAAATTCGAAAAAATAAAACCAAAAAATAAAACAAAAATATCAAAATTAAAAATTTTAAATTCTCTATAAAAAAACATCCATATTGATATATTTCACAAATAAAAATTTTACATTATAATTATCGTAGAAATTTGGTAGCCAATAGAATATGCCAAATAAAACTTTTCTTTCGTTTATTGTTATGGGATGACCGAATGAAAGAGAATTTTTTTTTATATATAATAAAATTTGTTTAGTCAGATTAATAAATGTGTTTAAAATATCATCGCACGCAAAGCGTGCATAAAAGGCTAGTCTTAAATAACGAACCAAAAAGTTGATATACTCGGTAGTTGTTTAATTTTTAATAGTACTAGCATAGTACCCGTGCGATGCACGGCTTAAAAATATTAATATTAACTTTGTATATAGTAATGTAAAGATTTACATAATTCATTAATTATGTAAAATATTTCATTTTTTATAGAAAAAAATACATGATTTAATTCTTAGACACTATGATATTATCAATACTATATAGTTGGAAAATAAAATTGACTCTATCACTACAACTGCACATACAAGAAAGTAATTGTGGGTTCATTCACGTGTTTTCAATCATAACAAAATATGAGAAAAAAAGATACATTCAGTTTTTTTAAAATGTATTTTTTGACAAATCTTCCTAATATAAAATAAAACTTCATATAATCTGTATATATTTCATAAAAGGCAATAGAAGTTCGTTTTTACCCGTGATCACATAAGATAGATTGTTGTAAAGAACACCGCCTATTACATGTTATCGTAAAAAGTGGAAATTAAAAAATTTCTTATCAATTGTCTACTCTGTCCTACTCTATTAGTTTTCCACCATTTACTCTATTCTTTTAAAAAATCATCGAAAATTTTGACATATGATTATTGTAAGGCAAAATATTGTTTTATTTCACCTTACTTTTTTTAAGTGTCTACACCCTTTTTATAAGTGGGTAGTTCATAACTTGCTGACTCACATTTTCAATCACATACAAACTTATAAGACTTTTGATATTCATGGTTATGATCTGATATAAGTGCTCTTGTAATGATATAGTATACAATTCTTACAAAACGATGATCGTAACAAAATTTTAAAAGATTAATGATATTTTTTTAGTAACATTTTGATTGAAATTCAATTCAATAATAGTTATACTTAATATAATTTGAAAAAATCAAGATCAACGATAAATAAGAAATAAAAGATTATTAATTTTTTTCTTCAAATTATTGTAATATATGGATAAGAATAAAAAAAATGTGCGAAAAGTCAACGAAATCAACAAAAAAAAAATTGTGTAAGGTAGTACATTAAATTTGATATTAAATGGTTAAATTTAAGTTAACATGAACAGATTTTGGGGTAACTTTAAACAATTTTAGAAAAACATTAACCCACAATGATAATAATCAAATGTTAGTAATTAATTTTTAGTGGATAGTTTATTTTGATATACAATAATAAATTACTTATATATATATATATATATATATATATATATACATATATATATATATATTATGAGTAGTTTTTTTTTAATGAAATAGATCTATCATTAAAAATGAAAAATTCACGGCTTAAAAATAATAAACAATAAGTTTTAGGTTGTAGTTTTGCTTCTAAATGTTTCTCTTTTAGTATCTTTCTATATATAGATTATTTATGTCATACAATTGTTCTAAATACACGTATAGTAATAATATTGATTCAATTTTATAAATTTAGCATACGATCTTCTCTCATTTATTTTCTCATAAAATTATATTCTTACATACAAATAAAATATATATAAAACACTCAAAATTGAAACATAGAAAATATTACTTTAAGATAAAACTTGTTTTGTCACAATTGTTAGGGGAAAATATAACTAAAATGTACATTATTTTTTTTTATTTTCCAATTAAACTAAAATCTTAAGAAAAATTAATAATTTAATATGTAGAACTTCAAATTATATAAAAAGTCATGTAATAAATGTCAAAATAATAAATAAATAATGATACTTATTTCCCTAAAAAGTATGGCAAATTTTATTATGAGATTATGTGCAGGCAATAAATGTATAATGGAAAGTATATTTTGATTATAAATGTTTAGCTTTCTATATATTGATTATTTATGTCATACAATTATTCTAAATACACATATAGTAATAATATAGATTCAATTTTATAAATTTAGCGTACGATCTTTTCTCGTTTATTTTCTCATAAAATTATATTCTTACATACAAATAAAAAATATAATACACTCAAAATTGAAACATACAAAATCATTACTTTAAGATACAACTTATTTTGTCACAATAGTTAGGGAAAAATATAACTAAAATGTACGTTATTTTTGTATTTTTCAATTAAATTAAAATCCTAATTAAAATAATAATTTAATATGTAGACCCTTCAAATTATATAAAAAGTCTTGTAATGCATGTCAAAATAATAAACCAATAATAATACTTATTGCTCCTAAAAAAGTAGGGCAAATTTCATTATGAGATTATGTGCAGGCAATAAATGTATAATGAAAAGTATATTTTGATTATAAAAATATGTAGTAAATGAATATATGATCAAAACTAAATTATAATTAAGATACTAATAGTTCTAAAGGTAGAAAATATTTTAAAATACAATATAAAAAGTTTCTTTTTTAGGTTCAAGTTAAAAGGGTGAGAATTTTTTTAATGAGAGATTGACATCTGGCAAGGTTTTTTTTTTTGTTTTTTTTTCTTTTAGTATATGTTATGCATGTCAAAATAATAAATCAATAATGATACTTCTTTCCCCCAAAAAAGTAGTGAAATTTTTATTATGAGAATATGTTTAGGCAATAAATGTATAGTGAAAAGTAAATTTTAATCATAAAAATATATAGGAAATTAAGTTGTGATCAAAATTAAAATATATTACTTATAATTAAAGAATTAAGGTACAAGAATTATTTATAAGAATTAAATCACATAATATTTCTAAAGACATGTTATATTATATATCATTGTTTATTAAGGTAGAAAATATATTAAGATAGAATAAAAAATTATTTTTTTAGGTTAGGAGAAAAGGGCGGATTTTTTTTCAATGAGAGAGCGATACGTGGCAAGATATTATTTTAGTTGATTCTCTTATAGTATATATATGATTGATTGATTGTCCATAAAAAAACTGAGTAAAATAAAGCCCCAGATTCCACTTTCTATAATGGGGAGAAGCGTGAATAGGCCAATTTGTACAACTTTTTTTGGGAATTATTTGAAATTTAAGTCTCTGCTTAATTTGTTGTAATACAAACGCAACGATAATAAATTAAAAGCACGTACTCTTTAAACCCATTACTCTTTAAAGCCGTTTATTTTTATCTATATACATAAGTACATAACAAATGCACTTTTTTAGCACTATTTTGGACTGTTTCCTAGGACTACCACTCTTTCTATCAGTTGAAGGGGAGAATATGTACAACCATTTATAATTAATGTTATGGCTGAACACATAGTATGGTAGGGGACTAGGGGTTACTCGTTAGTGTTATATGGGTTACTCAATTAATTTTACAAGGGTTATTTGGTCAGTTTTACATATTAGGGTTATCCGGTAATGTTATAGGGGTTATTTGGTCAATTTTTTAGGGGTTACCTGGTTAGTATTATATTATAGGAGTTACTTTGTACTCTTATAAGTGGTCACACGGTGTGACCATTATTATTCCAAGCTATTCCATTATTGTTATGTTTTTTTTTCAATAATTGATTCGGAATTTATTTGAACTTATCTTAACCTATTTATGCCGACTATGGGTGTGCGGCGACATTTTGAGATTAACTATTACTTGGTAGTAAAACAAATCATTATCAAAAGTTTGTATCTATGTTAATATTCATTTTCCATAAAAAAAAAATTGATGTACTTACAAATAGTAATTTGAAACAAGTTATTTACTTTTATAAGTAAGAAAATTGTCTATTATAATCATCATTGCTTCCCCTACATCACTTACATATATAAAGCTTCTAATGCAGGTTGTATGTGCTATGATAAAGTTGTCATAGTCATTACTTAGTAGGGTAAAACAACCAAAAAACAAATTAAAGGCTTGTATATGAGTTCACATCGCTTAATTTGCGATACAAAAAACAAGGAAAAAATGTACGAGTTTGTTTGAAGACGTATTTAAAGTATCTAATATTCTAATTTTAGATTTTCGTAATAAAATTTTTAAAATAAAAATAAAAGAAAAAACTAATTAATTTGTTTAAAGACATAAATTAAGATGATTTACCCACCACGCACTAAGGCCTAACTTTAAAAATTACAATTCAACTATTGTAATATTTAATTTGAAGATATATTTGGGAATATAGATCGAATTTTTTAATATTTAATAATTAATGTGGTTACAATTTACACTTAATACTTGAGAGAACTAGCTACATTAGTATATATGTTACATCAATGCAATATTGGAAACTAGTCATGCAATTGAAAATGAGAAACAAATTGCTTGGAAAGGTTAGAGAGAAGGATAGATCCACGACGTATTATAGGCGTGGTGTAATTCTCATTCTTCTATAATCACAAACAAAATTTTCCTCTTTCATTCTACAATAATGAACAAAAAAAAAAAATCATCCATTATACTCTCACTCTTGTCAAATGAAATCATACTAAGGTAAAGATTTTATCTAAATTTTTTTGTTAATATGGGTGTCTATTTGCATTGTAAATAATTCAAAAATTTGAATTTTGATTTTTTTAAAAATATATATTATGTAATATTTTCATTAGAAAAAATAAAACATTTTAAAAAAGCTCAATAACTTTTCAGGTGAGATCCCATGGCTTATACAATTAAACAAAATGCTTATTTTTGCTTATTTGAATTTACCGAAACTATTGTTTTCTTACATAAATAATAATAAGTTGAATGTACATACTATTTATTTTTGTTGTTATTATTTGTTATTGTTCTTATTATTATCATTATCATCAGCATCATCATCCTTATGTATTGTTGTTGTTGTTGTTGGAAATTTATTATCGACTACATACAATTATATGTGCAATTTGGATATAATTGTATGGCACACTATCATATGATTTGGCCCAAATAAAGTGATTCAATTAAGTTAGCATTATCATTGGGCTTATTTACCTCTTATAAAATATGTGTTTAGATTTTATACGTGTATTTAGAGACTGACGGACATTTTCTAATACAAGATGGGAAGATTAGGAAATGAGTCTACTAATGGTCATTTAGGGTTATGGTCGCCGATATTTTAATCACATTAGCTTCTCACATACATTTCATGCGTAGAGAGAAAAATCTAGTGGTGCATTATATGGGAAGACTCAAAACCCAAAAGGGATTCAAGATACAACACAATATTCATTGAATCATGTATGCTTCTGTAATTTAATTTTGCCAATTAATTTCATATGAAGGTCTACAATTCGTAGTTTTATTTTATTAAAATATTTATGGCACATTTGGTTGTTGGTAATGAAATGTGGTAATGGTAATTGACAGGGCCGAGGCTAGAATTTTAAAGGCCCTGTTCGAATTCATAAAATGAGGCCCCCTAAAATCCAATATTTTAACTGCAACCTAATATATTTTTTTTTTTGTATGGGAAATGGAGGGGCAATGATACTGAATACTAATTACTCCTCTGTCTACTATTATATGCTCCAAACTCTTTTTGGGTGAATTTTAAGGAATGTTTTTAATGTGGTAATATCAAAATAAAAAAAAAATGTAATAATAAGGGCATAAATGTCTTTTTAAAAACGAATCTTATAAAAAAATAAATGGAGCAAATAAATTTGGACAGAGATAAATGAAAAATGGAGCAAATAATAGTGGACGGAGCGAGCTGAGGGAGTACAATCTACATGCTAAGTCGCTACCCCCAAGAGTAGTTCAATTAATGAGGTTTTATATTGTACAATGTAAACAAAAAAAATCATATTTTAATACAATTGAGTTAAAAAAATTAAAAAAATATCAAAATTTTGTCTCCTTTTCTTTTCCATTAGAGTATGTATCACCTTCAATCTATCGACCAAACTCCATTATCAAACCTTCAAGCTTCATCTTGAAATTGCAAAAATGAACCAAAATCAAAATTAAACTCTTAAAAGCATTTTTTTTTTCATTCAGATAAATAAAACCCTTAATGTTTTAAGATTTAAAACATGGTAAGAAAGCCCCAATTACCCTTGTAAACTTTTCGAACAAAACCCTAGATCTGAAAATAGGCTCAATTAACAGGGAAATTTAGGACAGTAGAGAACAAAAATAGGTATGCCACAATGGGAGGTTGGATTCGCAAACCGTTGCAACTTGGGGCCCCCGCCGAACTGGGGCCCTGCGCGGTCGATCACCCTACACCGGCCCTAGTAATTGATTTAAAGTGTAATAATTTGTTAAAGGATAAACTTCAAAATTTTCATGGAAAACATATTTTTCATTCTCAAACTTGGAATTTCTTCTTATTTTCCAATATCATCCATTACCATGTAGAAGGGTGGTATTAGATGAGAATGAATATTTGTGAAGAAAATTAGATAAATTGGAGTTAAGGTAGCACCGCCATGGGAATGAATTTTGTTTTTCCTTCCAAATCTAGTTATAAATTCATTCTCATTACCTCCATTTACGACCGACTACCAAACGGACCGTTAGGGATTAATCCCAAAGTGCCAACAGTTAGGGCTGTCAGATTGGGTCAGAACTGATTTAACTGAAACTGAACTTTTGGGTCGACCTGAAATTACCTGGAACTGAACTGAATGAACTGATAACTGAAAGATAACAGAAAAATATCGAATTGAACTGAACTGAATCTGAAACCAACTGAAACTGAAATATCTGAAAATAACTGAACTGAACTAAAAACCGAGTATCTGAAAAAAACTGAACTGAACTGAAAATCATGTATCTGAAATTAACTGAACTGAACCGAAATTAAGTTATGTTATTATATATTATATATTTATTAATTATTATATAATATATATTAATTATTTCTAAATATTTATTATAAGTTCAAAGGACAAAGGGGATTAATAATTCTATATAATTAAGCATTTAAGTCATTGATTCATATATAATAATTAATTAATTTCAAAAGAATGCGATAATTGATGAATCGATGACAATGATATCTAACAACTTTGTATTGGAAAAATACAAATCTACAATTATCTGAAATGAAATTGAAATTAGCCGAAATGAGATAGAACCGAAACTAATTGTTTTAAAAAAGTATTTAAATAATTGAACTGAAATTGAAAATAACGGTTAAAATTTGGAAAATGAAAAACAAAATTGAAACTAACCAAACTGAAACTAAATTAATATGTTCAAAGATTATGTCCGAAAAAAATTAACTGAAACTGAAATAAAAAACTAAACTGGAAATTAATTGTTAAAAAATTATACTCTCAAATGACCTAAAGTAAAGCTAAACGAACCAAAAAAAAACTATAACCAAAACCGAACTGAACTGTCGACATTTTGAATTGAACTGAATTGCACCCGTTGGAATTTTTAACTGATTGGTTCAACTGAACCATTAACTAAAACTGAACTGTACTGAAATATGTCAGTACCAAAACTGAACCGATCTGAACTGAAATCAAAATTATCTATACTAAACTGAACTAAAAAAATTATCTGAAATTAACTGAAATGAAACAACCCAAACTAATTAGTTAAAACTAAAACTGAATTGTTGACCTGAATTGACAATGCTACCAACAGATATTGTTGTGCACCATGCCATTATTTGGTGTTTTAATTCTCTGAACGTCTTCACGTGCTTGTCCTATTTTTCTTAACCATAACGCTGCTCCTAAAATCATGATCACATGACATGTTCCAGGTACAACCGTACAAGTTGGTCGAGTTGTATATTTTGTATTCGTTCTATATATTTCCTAATCAATGATTATGTGATTCAGAAGTGAACGACTTATACACTGCAAGTTGGGTTAATCTAGGTGTTATTACAGCTACAGAAAATCTGCATATTAACTAGAGCTTGAACTTAAACTAATTCAAGTAAATATTACTTCATTTGTTCCATTTTATTATTGTTTATATTGTGGTTAGTATAAGTTAGTTAGCCTCGATTCATCTTCTCTTATTTGGATAGTATTTACACATGAAAAGATGCAACATTATTCCCTTATAAATTATAAATTCCACTATGGGTGAGTTCTTTTCACCTTAAAAAATAAGTTTCAAGTTTAATAAGTTCCAATAAGTTCTAATAAATTCAGTGCAGATAAGTTTAGTTCAAATAAGTTCATGTCGATCTAATAAGTTTTAAATACACTTTAAAAAAAAATCAGGTTTAATAAGTTCAAATAAGTTCATATTAGTTCAAATAAGTTCAGGTAAGATGAGTTAGGTTCAGATAAGTTAAGGTTTGATAAATTGAACAGAACGCACCCTACATCGTTAAATTTTCTTGGGCATGCATAAATATTTTTCTAGAAAATAAATTAATTATTTTGCTATTTTATTTTTTAGGGTTTGGAAAAGTTGGTCAAATATGTATTCCCAAGTATGAACATTCTATATATCCCAATGAAAAAAAATAATTTAAGATTGTTGGTAATAAGTTGGGGTAATTGTTCCGACAAATTTCGTCTCCTCCGTGAATGGTGGTGATCCAAAGTGAAGGTCACGACCGTGGCCTGCACAAATGAACAAACGATGAGCTACGCCGGGGTGTTCTCGGGGAAAGACCCTACGATGCTTAAGTCAGCAAGGGGATTCAATCCAAAGGGAGAGAGGGAGAGAGTTTTGTAAGTGAGAGAGTCTGTACCTTAAATGAGGGGTATTCTCCTCTATTTATAGAGGGGGATTGTGGTAGGATGACCATCCTTGGATGCCATCCTTGGTTGTCACCCTTGGTTGCCATCCTTGGATGCCATCCTTGGTTATGATGGCATCTCATACAGCCGATAGCTTATGGGTCGGGATCCTTGGTTGCCATCCGTGGTTGTCATCCTTGGTTGCCATCCTTGGTTGCCATTCGTGGTTGTCATCCTTGGATGTCATCCTTGGTTGCCATCCTTGGTTGCCGTCCGTGGTTGCGATCTCCTTGGTTATGATGGCATCTCATACTCCGACAGCTTATAGGTGCTTCAAATGGGTATGGACCTGCCGGTATACCGGTAGGCCCCCATACAACTTTCCCCCCTAAAAGTACCGGGAAGTCTTGAGTTGGCGGTGCTTTTTTAGAAGCTGAAGCGTCATAAGACATCGGAGTAATCTCTTTGCTAAGTTTATTTATGTTGCGACACCGTTGCGTATGCCGCCATGCGGTGTTTCTAAACGTAATGTTTTCTCTCCCCTTTCATGGGTTGTTGGTCAATTTTTGAATCAAACCATAGGGGCTGACAAAGCTTTTGCCGCCGTCAAGATAGAAGTTGACAAAACTTTTTCCGTTGCTAAGATAGGAGCTGACAAAGCTCTTGCCGCCGCCAAGATTGGAGCTAACAAAGCTCTTACCACCGCCAAGATTGGAACTAACAAAGCTCTTGCCGCCGCTAAGATAGAAGCTGACAAAGCTCTTGCCGCCGCTAAGATAGGAGTTGACAAAGCTCTTGCCACGGCCAAGATTGGAGCTGACAAAGCTCTTGCCGCCGCTAAGATAGGAGCTGACAAAGCTCTTGCCGCCGCTAAGATAGGAGCTGACAAAGCTCTTGCCGCTGCCAAGATTGAAGCTATAATTAATTTTTGTTGCTTTGATTCGCAAAGTGGCACTTGCGGCATTTTCCATTGAGTGGAAATATGGTTGGCGGTGGTATTCCACTTGGCTTGTGTACTCAACGTTTTGATAACGGTCCCTTGGAGAACCTTATCTAGTTGAGTTTCACAATTGTCAGTTGTGCGTTTGGATGGCGGTGGCTTGTTGCCTTAGCAAATATAGCTAACCATCTAGCCTACTGGCAGTTTGTATATGTTTAGAATGTTTTGCCGGATGGGTGTTTGGATGGCGGTGGCCTGTGGCCTTAGCTAATTAGCTAACCATCTAGCTAATTATAATAATGGATATAAAGTGTACATTTGTGAAGGAAGAACCGTATACCATGGAAAAAATATTTTCATTGTGAAGCTTGAATTTATTCATATTTTCTAATACCATATATCCATTACCATTGGGAAGGGTAGTATTGGATGAGAATGGATATTTGTGAAAACAATTAGATAAATTGGAGAAACTAGCACCACCATGCAAATAAATATTAATTTTCCTTCCAAATTTAGTTATAAATTCATTTCCATTACCACCATTAATAATCGGCTAACAAACGGACCATAAATGAAATAAACCATATTTTTCTCTAATACCATGATAAAATGAAGGAAAAGAATGTGAAATCTTGTTTCTCCAAATTTAAACAACATACTTCCTCCGCTCCATATTAGTTGCAACGGTCTCTTTTCACGCTTGCTATTGTATAATTTATATTCGTAATTTCTTTAATTCCGTTTTACCAAAGGTTATAAAAATTAGATCACAATAAAGTATACATTGAGACTATTCAAAATAGATATCACATTACTATATTTAATTACATGTATAAAACACAAAAACAAATAATAAGAGTGATTATGAACAGTGACCAAATTGTCAATGTTGCAATTATATAGAAGTGGAGGAAGTATAATACTTCCTCCGTTTTCAAAAGGTTGAAACAAATTAAACTAGTATTTTTTGTGAGATATAAAATATAGTTTGTTGATAACTTTTTGAAAACAAATGAAGGATTTATACTAATGCAATGGGCTTAGATTAATAACTACTATTAAGCCCAAAAGACTAGACCTAAATAAAATACGTAGTATATTTTAATATTTAATATCTCAACGTCTCTCATCTCCTTTACTCTTCTTCCATTCATTTTATATATGGAAGATAATATTCACTCCAATAATTACGTACCACCATTAATAACCGGCTATCAAATGAACCGTAAGGGAAATAAACCAAATTTTTCTCTAATACTATAATTGTAATGACCCAGATTTTATTGGTATTTTTGCCGATAATTATGTGTGTTTATGTGCATTTTTGGTGTTAGTTCAAATTTATTTTGAACTATTTATTTTTATTTTATGTGAATAATTTCGATTTAACTCGAAATAATTATTTCTCAGTTTTTATTATTTATGTTAATTATTATTTAATTGATTAGAATTTTATTATTTAATTTTCTAATTAATTATCTAATATTTTGGGCCAAATCGATTATTGCATGATTAGTCATGCGGTTTTTGCAAATTAGCCCAATTAATCACGAGAGCCCATTTTTAGGCCCATTTTGCTCTCTTGGCCGGTTTCTTAAGTGGCATGGCAAGGCTTGCCACTTGCCTTATGTTCACACCTTGACTAACTCTATAAATAGGAGAGTTAGTAAGGCCCTTTGCTCATTTTGCCAACATAAGCTTTTGCCATCAAGTTTGATCACTAAAACTCCCTCCACTACTCTCTTGCCTCACGCCATTTTTGATAAATTGAAGCCATCAATTGTTCATCCATTCTTTCAACCCCAAACTTAAAGATTCAACCTCAATTGATCTTTAAGTGCTCGAACACAAGCCTAAACACATTCATTTCATCCAAGATCTTTAGTTCGGGTTTGGTTTTGGTTCGTGTTTGTGTGCATTTGTGGGTGCTCGTGCGTAGAGGCCGTGTGTGTGAAGAGGTGGTTCGTGTTTGTATCGTGGCCGTGTAGTTGGTGCCGAGGTCGTGCAGATTGGACCGTGGCAGTGGGGGCTCGTGTGGTAACGTGCTGGGCAGCCGTGTGTGCAGGCCGTGTGTGTATGCTCGTGTGGGTGCAACTCGTGGAGACCGTGCCGTGTTGCTAGTGGCCGTGTTTGTTGTGTTTCCGGACTGCATACTTGTGTTGAATTTGTGTGTAATCTTCAATAAGGTAACATACTTTCTCAACCTTTTTGGTATACTATGTTTATAGTATAGATTAAATGCATGTTTGGGTTGATTGTTGATGAATATCTATGATTTCATGTATGATTTCTAAATCTGATTTTTATGTGCTTATATGGTGTTTTGAAGATGATTTTTCATGATATTATGATTGATTATATGTTGTTTTATGATCATGAATATTATGTTAAAGTTTGATGAATTTTGGATGAGTAAAAGTTGGTAAATTTCGAAAAGATGATGATGATGATATGCGTGTGGTATGTATGATTGGATGAGTTCTTGGTTGAGTTCTTGAATCTTGATTGAGTTCTTGATTGAAGATCTTGAATCTTGAATGAGTTCTTTATGAGTTCTTTGAGTTCTTTATGAGTTCTTTATGAGTCTTTACGAGTTCTTGGTTGAATCTTGAAAGTTAAAGAAAGAGGTTTAAATGATAAAGAAAGTTAAAGAAAGTGTCTAATATGGTTAAAGAATGATTATAGAATGATGATTTATGATTGGTTAGACTCAAGATTAAGGCTAGAGGCAGTTCTTGAGAATAACTTCGATGATTTAACTAGTTAATTTCGAGAATCAAGGCTAGAGGCAATTCTTGAACTTAATTTAGTTATGTTGGGATATAAAATGAATAATATGATTAAGATGATTAAAAGATTTAATGATTAATTTAGCTTGATTTCATTTTTAGACGCCTGATACTTTGAGTAAGATTCATTGTATTTGGGTTAAGACGTTGCCCCTATTCCATCCGCGGTATTGGGATAGTTGGAGTCATACTATGTGATCTTTGTGAATTTCCAGTAAGATTGGTTTCACTAGACATGGATTTCCAGTAAGATTGGTTTCATGGGGTTTGGGAGTAAGATTCTCAAATCCGAGCATAGTAGAAAGTTCGGATGCGTAAGATGCGTCCGTACGAGCACAGTCCGGTCTAGAATATGAATGATTGCGCCAAAGATAGTTGATTAGGATGATTCGAGTCGAGTTCACGTTTGCGTTGATCTTGTACTTTGACTATTGATTTGATATTGTTTATTTGATTTGTACTATGTACATGTGTATTCCCATTAGGGTGAGTCAGTTATGTTACTCGCCACTGATGGTGGACTGTTGTATATTTTTCAGGTATTTCTGATGATGATACTCTTGCTTAGCTTTGGGTTGGGCGAGCGACGTTGTTATTGCCATTGTCTGTTGTATTTACTAATACTGTTGTTTTTAGATAGTATTGGAGTATTGTATGGACTCTTTTACGTTGTTTATAACTCTGACATGTAGTTGGAGTTTACTTGTATTTTTAGTATTTTTAGTTTGACTTTTGGGATTAGTATGTACAAACTTGTGGGTATTTGTACGTTTATGGTTTATTAATAATATTTCGAGGAATTAGTTTTAATTTCTTAGGTTTCGAGTTGTAGTTTATAACTACTCGACTCGTCGGTTTCTTCCGCGCCGGTTTAAGCGAGTCGGGTCGTTACAATAATAGAAGGAAAAGAGTGTGAAATCTTGTTATTTCTCCAAAGTTTAACAACATATATACTACTTCCTTTGTTTTCAAATTAAAAGGCTGACTTACTAACAAGTGTTTGGGGATGATAGATAAAATAGTATTGATATGATTTTGAGGTAAAAGTCAAAATCTTCTCGATCAATGTAATGAATTGTTGAGTCCGTGTTCATCCACTTGTGAATTATCCTACATTCAAACGATATTAGTATTAAGAGGAGTGTTGTGGTGATCAATCATCACACATTAAAAAAACAATAAAGTTGTCTCTACTTTATATACCTAAGGGTTAGTCCCCCTTATTACCATATGGTTTTGAGGTGCAACCTCCTTGGTCTTGTAAAGTAGACTTGCACTCACTTGTGGCGGGTGTGGCCCAAGCCCGTTTGTTATGGCATCCGAGTTCGGTTGGATTTGTTGTGATTTGGGCCAAAAATTCTGGACAACTCACATGTGAGGGGGAGTGTTGAGCACGTGTTGATCCACATGTGAGTTGTCCCACATTCAAAACATATTCGTATTAAGAAGGAGTGTTGTGGTGATCAATCTCATATTGAAGAAATAATAATTAAAGTTGTCTCCAGTTTATATGGCTAAGGAGTCACTCCTCTTATTAACATACAATTTTGAGGCAGAACCTCCTTAGTGTTGTAAAGTAGTCTTGTACAACCCTGTAAAAGGCGCAACTCAAGCCCATTTGTGATAAATGTTTATTATTTTCGCTTTTTATCAAAATGCTAACTTAACTACTATCCAAAAGACGTTGATCAACTTTTTCCTATTTACATTATATTATGCCTCACAAGTTCATCTCAAAAGAGAGGATAAGGGGGAAAAAAGCTTCATTAGTTATACTTAAATATATTATATTAAGCTCTGTATGGCAGCGCACCAAGATCCATCCAAAGTTAAATTAGATCCAAGCAATATATAATAATGATACAAACATTATATATTAGGCCTATAATTAAGTTATTAATGTGTGGCGTATAATTACACACGGTTCTCACACGTAGCTTTAATTTAAACAAAAACGAGGAAGGAAGTTCAGTGCTCAACTAGAATAGAATATCAATCAATTCAAAACTTTTGGTTGACTCGAAACAGTATTTGCTTAACATGTTATAAACTCATAATTAACAGTTTTTCGTCAGACTGTCTAATAGCTGCGGTAGTATTTTTAACATAAAATTATAATATTCAATACATCAATCATGATAATAAACCAAATAGTGATTTAAGAGCGTTAATGACTAAATTTTCTGACAAAATTTTAATATAAGAAAATATGAGATTATATATGACATATCTTCAAATTATGTTGACTAATTTTCTTCTTTACATATCTTCAAATTCGTCGATATGTGTGGAAAAAAGTATCGCATCTAAAAAATTAAAAAAAACATATGGCGAAAGTACAATTTTACAGCGAATAAATTATTATCAGATCACACCTTCTTTCTATATGACGAGAGATATACTACACTTTGTTCTTTTGGAAAAGGAAATGGTAGACAATAAAATCATTGTCCAAAAATGGACACATACACCATCTACAAATAGTGGCTGACATGACCAACTCAAACCAAAAGTATATCATATATTCATATATAAACCCTAAAACACCATCATCAAAACACAAACACACACATAGCGCGCAGTATACACACAAAAACAAGCTAAGTACCGAAAAGAAGAAGAAGAAGAAGGGAATCATATTATCATAAATAAAAGAAAAAAGATGGGAAGAGGGAAGATAGAAATAGAAAGAATAGATAACGTAGCAAACAGGCAAGTGACGTTCACAAAGCGCCGAAAAGGATTGATCAAGAAAGCTGGAGAGCTTTCTGTTCTTTGCGATGTTCATGTTGCTGTTCTTGTTATGTCTACCACTGGTCGATTTTATGATTTTTCCAGTAATCAGTATGTTTTCCCTTTTTCCTTTTCTTTTTTTTTTTTTTTTTCCAGTTTTTATATATGTTTATATCTATATATATTGATTTTAATTTTAATTACATTAATTAATCATAAACTTAATTATTCAGTTTTTATGCTGTACTTTTCAATTGAATGTGGTGGTCATCTCTAATTTGTCACGATGGCTCTTTCATTTTTTTTTTCTTTAAAAAAAAGGAGCTAGGGATCGATTAGATGACGA
Organism: Salicornia ramosissima; assembly: GCA_951394345.1. Taxonomy (NCBI): domain Eukaryota; kingdom Viridiplantae; phylum Streptophyta; class Magnoliopsida; order Caryophyllales; family Amaranthaceae; genus Salicornia; species Salicornia ramosissima. The sequence continues at coordinate 42,416,306 of OX596233.1, read as the reverse complement.
CATTAATTAGTATTATTTCATAACTAAGATATGACGAAATCATTAAGAATGTTTAATTACGAAAATATTAGAGTTTTATAAATATTACCTACTACAATTTGACATGTATTTTTTTGCAAGCTACAAATTGGCCGGAGAAATATTTATTTCTTTAGCTTATTAGACTATTTTATTGTATGTTTTTTTTAAAAAATAAAATATTATCTCTTTGGCTTCTGTTTTTTTTTCCACAGTTACCAAATTTAAAAAAAAGCAGAAGATTTTTTTTTTTTTTTTTTTTTTTTAAATCAATACAATAAAAATGTCAGTGAAAACAATGACTAAAATTATTACTAAACATAATTATATTAGGCATGCTGCGCTATGCATGCAGTGGTTGGAACTTGCAAGTGGCTATATATTGTTTTCATATATATATATATTTTTTTTCATTTTAATTTTATATGGAAATAAGGAAATAATTTGAATGATCCAGTATGTACTTAAAAAATAAATAAGCTTCAACCCGAGGATGTATTAGAGATAAGAAATGATAATTAGATTAATATAATATAATTAATTCAGTAGCATGGATTCGATGTTGGAGCAATACAAAGCTGCAAAAGATGAATCTCAGTTATTGAATGCCACATCTGAAGCCAAGGTAATCACTAATCAGCCTGCCAATCTATCACTTTAATTTGTACTCCCTATAGTTTTTTTTTTTTGATGATTTTGTTTATTGTTGGTTTAGTTATAGCTCAATAATTTCAGTTATAACAATTTATGCATTGCTTTTTGCAAGCGAAAGTAGTTTCAATACTTCAAAGTTACTTTTTGCTTGTTGGATTCGTCTTAACTTGTGTTTTTTTTTATTTATTTATTATTTAGTGATATAGGGATTCATTCACTAGGAAGTATTAATAATTGAATAAATTAATAGGAACTTTGTGTCTATTTTTTTTAGAATAATGTGTAGTATACTAGCTAGGTCTTGAAATCGGGCCATACTGCAGTTCACCAAGCCCAATTTTAGCCAACACACGTATCGGTAAGGGGGGATAATAAGGACTCCTTGCAAATGTGTGCGGTGAGAATCGAACCCAGGACCGACCTTGTGCCTGGAATTCTGAAGCCCTAACCATTGGGCTATATATATGACTTCATCCTGTTTCTACATGCATGATTGCAATCACATATTGTTAGAAATTATATGTAAAGTAGATGATCGGATATACTTCCTCCGTCACTATTTGTTTCCTACATAAGGATTTTTGACACTATTCATTGTGTAACTTTGACTCTCTCATTTTATACCTATAAAAAAAATAAAGTCAAGTCAGAACTCATTTGATTTGGCTCAACGTATAGTTTTTTAATACATAATTTTTTTTAATTTTTTAATACATTCATCCAAAGATATATTAATTTAAAGTTATGTTTCGGCCTGGGAGGCGTGAAAAAGTAAATGTAGCAAAATTTAAAGGACATAGGAAGTACTTTTTAAGACAAGGATATGTTTGTTTCCTTTCAATTAGCTTGTCTTGTGCCTATTCTACTTGCAGTGTTGCAATCACACACATATTGTTAGAAATTATATGTAAGGTAGATGATCAGATATACTTTTTTCGGTCACGGATATGTTTGTTTTCCTTTAAATTTTTATCTTCCCCCTAGGAACCATATTATAATAAAACTTGTGAGATACAAACCAAAAAAATAACTTATTTTGATGTTGTACAAATTAAAATAAATCAACCAAGACTTTGTCGATTATATAGGGAAACACTTACTTAGATTGACTTACTGCATTAAATTTCACTAATTAATTAATGGAAGTATGGATGGATAACTTATGTCTTTAATTGCATCAAATATCATCACCTTATATAAGCTAATGAAATGACGCCTTTATGCTTTCATGAATTTAATGAATTGATAAATCAATTCAATAAATTAATTAAGATTAAATTACGTAAATAATTAATTGTATGAAACCTTATGTCAAAACTGACATAATCTAAGCTTACCTGTCCAATTAGGCTAATCCGCCTAATAGGACGAATCTAACATCCAAAGTCCAAACCAACATTTTTCCTTTCAAACCTCATCTGGCATATTCGCCCGACCCACCGGTGGATGGACAAGATGTTGAACGCAACATAATCTTTCATGCCTATTCACCACCCTTATGCTACTGATATATTAGACCCCTATCACAAATATATCACATGCATCATATTTGATATGACAAAACCATTTATAAATGTTCCAACACATGCAGAACATATGTGATTACTATATCATTTGTCACATTTATGGATAAAAGTTAATCATGTATAGATATCAAATTTTCAAGCTACATACCTTGACCTAGTATGGAAAATTAACCAAATGATATTTATTTCATGCATAGTTATGGAAACTGGAAGCACAAAATTTACGCGGACAAGTAGAGGACCTGAAAAATGAACAGAGGTATATATTTTCGTATCATTAATTTTTCTTTATTCATTTTAAGCAAATAAATTTCCTTGTGTTTAATTTTTGATGTTCATGTCTCAAACAATTAGTTGAGATAGACTCAGTGCATTGTTTGCAATGTTTGGAAAAAAGAAAATGGGGGAAAGGAAAAGAATGACAACAAATCTCTTTGTTTGAGAAACAAGTTAGGAGATGGAAGGGGGGAGAGGGAGTGATCGATAGTTTGGGTACACTACAAGAAAAACAACATAACCGAGATGAGAAGTGTCGCCCAATCGTCGTCGTCCTTTCATTGGGCGTCACTTTTAATAATTTCATTGCCCATGAATTGTAGATGGGGCATCAACAACATTTGAGACGAATGAGAACAAATCTCCTTATTTGAGAAATAAGTTAGGAGAAGGAAGGTGAGGGAGAAGTAGGGATTCATTTTTTTTTCCTCCTTTAATAATCAACATTATCCCTACAAAGTTGAAGAGATTTAGGCTTCATTTGTTTGGATGAAAATGCATGTTTTCCTTTAAAACGTTTTCATTTTATGAGCTTTTATCTGTTTTACCGAGGGGGAAAATCATTAATTTTCACAAGGGTGTAAGATTTTCATTTAAAAAGGAAAATTATTTTCCTTTTCAAATCAAGATATGCCACGTTTTTCACTTTACTCATTACATTCCATTTATTCTCTATTCTCATATTTCTATTCTTTTTTAACTTTAACTTTCTTTTTTCTCTATATTTCTCGTGGCCAAACAAGCAATTAAAGGAAAATGTGTTTTACAACCGTATTTTCTCATAGAAAATATATTTTTTCGTCAAAACAAAACAAAGGTTTCGTTTACCCTTTCTTTTTCCTTCCATATTGCTGTCCAAACATAGTTCTAGATAATCATTCTGTATGTCCTTATTTCATTATGATGGACTCAAATAATATAAGGCAAAATGCAATGTCGTTTCATACTGAAGATAATCAAGGTCACATTCATTGTTGTGTGTATGTATATTCAGGCAATTGCTAGGACAAGACATCTCAAAATTAAGCTTTGAGCACTTAACAAATCTTGAGAATCAAATGGAAATTGGAACCAAAGCAGTTCGTGCAAGAAAGGTATTACTATGGCTTTACATATTAATTACAACATACAATCTTGACACGTGTTTAGAGGTATAGATTTGAAGGTGTAAATAATGAGATTAGCAATAGAGAGGTTTTGTGTGTTTTTTGAAGTTTGTTCATAAACCTCTCTATTGCTAGTGGAAGTTACTATACATGTAAAGTTTGTTGAAGTCACTAAGGGCATTAACAATAGAAGGGTTTGTTTTCAGCTTTGTGTTAGTTTTCTGAGATTTTTTCATAAACCTCTCTATTGCTAGTAGAAATTACTACATATGAGGTTTGTTGAAGTTACTAATTAGTAACCTAGGTTTGTCATTTTTTTTTGGTGAGAGTTGATTTTATTTATTTATTTATTTTTACATTAGGTCCCAACACAAACCTTATAGATGTTTGTCTATTGTTGGTGATAGATTTGTTTGGGATGAGTTTTATTAAATATGATGTGTCATGAAACAAACCTCTAACGTGTTTGTTTCTATTGCTAGTGCCCTTAAGTGAATTCACAATAGAACAAACCTATAAGAAGTTTGTTCGTCCATATAACACATCATCAATATATAAACCTTTCCTCTAATAAAATTTTTATCATCAATAGACAAACCTATCCAAAGGTTCATGCATGAGACCCATTATATTAAAAAAATCAACTCTCGCATAAAACAATACAAAAAAACTGATGTCAGAAAAAAAAAATGATTTTACAAACTGGTTACTAATTAGTAACCTCTCTCATTTATGAACCTTTCATTTCTTTGGTAGCAATAAGATGTTTGTTTTTAAACCTCAAAAAAACAAAAACAAACCTCTTGACAAACCCACTATTGTAGGTTTGTCATTTTTTTATTTTTTTTACATTGGATCCCAACACAAACCTTATAGAAGTTTGTCTATTGTTGATGATAGGTTTAATTTGTTTAGGTTGAGTTTTAATAAATATATATGATGTGTCAATAGAACAAAGCTCTAAGGTTTGTTTCTATTGCTAGTGCCCAACGTTAACACACCTGTGTAAAATATGGACTTTTTATCTTGCTTGTGTTTCAATTACTCTCTCCGTCCCAATTTAATTAGTTGCTACCTTCCCTTTTTTACATCTTCCAATCGATACACTGCTTTAAATAAAAATATCTTAAACTACACATAATAAAAAATTGTAAAAGTTATAAATTCGAAAATCACATGTTGAGAGGAATAAAACTACATCCATCAGGACTATATTTTTTCTTACACTTATAAAACTAGAAGCAGCCAAATACCACATGTGAACAGTGCTACAAGTCAATATATAACAACTAAATTGGGACATAAGGAGTATATATTTTGATTTACTAATTTATTTACGTATTGATTTTTTTATTTTTTTTTGGCTAAAATGCATGCCAAGCTCATATGTTGCAATTAATGTGAAATCATAAAACAATTGTATCTTTTTTTCTTTTTTTTTTTCCCTTTCTGACTAACATATACTAGACCACTTAACATTCATCTTTGACATATTATGTAGGAGCAAGTTTGGAAAGAGAGGATTAAAGAGCTTAATCAACAGGTTTGTCAAATTTTCTTTGTTGAACAAAAAAATTAATATGCAAGAAATTAGGGTTTTCTTTTACAATTGTTTGAATGTATATACATATATACCAAATTTCTGAAGTTTTTGATTCTCTATATTATGTAGGAAATCTCGGTGCATCATGAGAATATGGATTTGCACAAGAAACTCATTAACACACGCCAACAAATTGAAGAATTACGAAAAAAGGTTTGAGTTAAATCTATCTTCACAACTATTCTATAATAATGATGATGATAATAATCATAATTCTAAGCAATTATTTAGGCTCCGTTTGTTTTATTTGAAGGAAAATAATTTTCATTGAAAATAATTTTCTATGGAAAATAATTTTCAATGGAAAACATAGACATAAACAAAGTTTTCCTTTGTTTGTTTGATTAGAGGAAAACTTGTGAAAGAAAGAAAAAATGAAATAGATTTGAAGGAAAGATGGGAGGAATGAATAAGGGAGAAGTAAAGAGTAAGAAAGAAAATGTGGCATTCCTTCTCCACAGAAGGAAAATGGTTTTTTCTTTTCCAAAGTGAGATTTTCCACCTCAAAGAAAATTGTTTTCCATCCCTTTCAAAAACAAACAAAGGAAAATGAAAAGAGGGAGAAAAATCATTTTCCGGAAAAATGTTTTCCATCAAAACTAACGGAGTCTTACACTCAAATTAACTATTCTTTAGCTGCATTAGAAAGTTTAATTTTTCCATAATATATTCTACATATATTTACTAATTTTTTTTTTCATTAATATTTTTGAAGGATTGTGTAAGAAGGCATGAAAAAGCAAAATCTCAATATGATGTTTACAATGATAGTCAACTTCCAATTGAGCTGGAGCTAAGCCTATCCCAGCAATAGAAATATATTGGTGCAAGAAAAACTTACTACTATACATCCACTTTGAATTTAGTTGTCATATTAGTAGTTCAAATATACTATGAATATGATAATTAATTTTGAATGGTAGGTAAATCAAGATTAAGTTGTGTAATCATGGAAAAAAGAAGTATCAAAAACTAGTATTTGGTGAGCTTATAAGTGTAAAAAGCTAGCTAGTTAAGAATACAGATAGTGTCAAGTGTCAACCCATGTAAAAAAGAGGTTGTGTTGGGTGTTTACTTAGGTCTTAACGACAATAAAATATTCATGACGAGCTTGTAATACTTTACAATGAGATCAAGGTGATCTTCTATAATGAGAAGGTTACATACTATCACTACTTTATTTTAGATATGAATAAAATTATGTAAGACTATATGACTATTATCATTTGAAGGAACATAAGAATTTTCTAGTTTGATCTCCCAACAAGAGCATTAGTTTTCATAATGTAACTTGAGCAACAAATCATCCCTACTTATGCGGGATTGCGGGTGAAAATCACTAAAAAAAGAGATAAATATAAACTAAAAGAGTTATCATCGGCTTCGTCTTTTGAAACTTTTATTTGACAAAAAAGGCTAAGATAGATCCTCTCTAAGGTGGAGTATATCTTAGTAATACCATAATAACCCATAAAGATATTTTTTTCCTAAATAATCCTAAAAACCCTTATTATAATTTTTAGCACATTTTTCCCATCTAATTGCTTCTTTATTTCATCATCTTCTTAAATGTAATTTAAACCAACTTTTTTTCTTCTAAAGTTTCATTCTTCTCGGGTTATATTCCATGGCCTTGTCACTCTCAATCACCATGCTGACCACCAGTCTTTCCGATGGCACACCAGGCTTTACCTTCTCTTTTTTGACCACCAGGAGCATAAGAAAGAAAGAGTTATTGTAAAAAAAAAAAAACAAATATGCAATTGTTATCTTCACACAACTCATGTCACTACAAAAAATGTGTTCAAGAAGGAAAATTAAAATTGCCCTATTTGATACAAAATTTGTCTTCTTAGGTTATAATGACAATTTTATTATTGCCCTTATGTTGCTCTTGTAACCCCGCTGTATTAGGTTTCAAAGGCAATTTTAGATGGTTTGCCCTCTTTGACTCAATTCAAAAAGGGCAAATAAAATTGCCTTTATTGATTATCAACAAAGACAATATATTTTGCTTTCCTTGATTTAAACAGTTTATTTATTGCCAAATAGTGTAACGACCCAGATTTATCGGTATTTCTGTCACCGATTTATTTGTATTTATGTGATTTTATGTATGGTCCAAAATTTATTTTGGACTATTTATTTTTATTTTATGTGAATAATTTCGATTAAATTCGATTATTTTTATTTTTGGTTGATTATTATTTATTTTATTATTATTTAATTAATTAGAATTTTTATTATTTAATTTTCTAATTATTTAATTAATATTTTTGGGCCAAATGCGATTTAAGCATGATTAGTCATGCATGAGTGCAATTAGCCCAAATGAGCTTAGAAGCCCATTTTCTTAGGCCTTGGCCGGTTCCCCTATGATTATTAGTGGCTTATTTTGCCACTTGCTTCATGTTCACATCTTGATCATTTCTATAAATAGAAGGTGAGTGTAAGGCTTAGGAGCCATTTGCTCATTTGCTCATCCTTTGCCATCAAAAGTTTAAACACAAAACTCCCTCCATTTGCCATCATATCACACGCCATTTTTGGCATCATCAACTCATCTATTGTTCATCCATCAATTCAAGCCCAAACTTAAAGATTCAGCCTCTATTGATCTTTAAGTATCAAAACACATTAGCATTCATTACTTTGATCAAGATTTCGGGATTTGGGTTTAGTTCGAGTGGGCAACGAGTTGATTCGTGGTGGTGCTGCGTGGTGATCAAGGGTGCACGGTGGTGTTCGTGTGAAGACGTGGTCGTGCACGGTGGTGTGCGTGGTGTTGCACGGGTACGAGAGGGTTGCCGTGGTGAAGCCGTGTGTGCCGTGGTGAAGCCGTGAATCTGGGCCGTGTGGTTTCGACTTTTGGGCAGCAAGTTTTTGTGTGTAATTTGTTTAATCTTCATTAAGGTAACATACTATCTCAACCTAGTTTGTATACCTTGATTCATAGTGTAGATTAGATGATTAGATTAGACCGGAATTGATGAATGTTACCCACCATGCGTGAATTTATGAGCTGATTTGGGAAGTTGTTTTATGATGTTCTTGCCATGATTCTATGTATATTATGATTACTTATGATGATTTTATGTTTGTTGATGTTCATGCTCAAATTTTCAGGAAGTTTTGATGCATATAAGTTGATGAATTTGTTGTTGAACATTGTTGTTTTATGCGTGATTTTTGATGATGATTATGAGGTTGATTTCTTGATTGATTTTTTGAATCTTGATTGAGTTCTTGATTGAGTTATTGAATCTTGATTGAGTTCTTGAAGTCTTGTTAAGTTTTTTATGAATCTTGGATGAGTTCTTGATCGAGTCTTGAAAGTTAAAGAAAAGTTAAAGAAAGTTAAAGAATGATATATATATGAGGTTCCAAGATTTGTTGATTTACATGTTATTCTTGAGTCAAGGTGTAAGATGCAACATAAGATTAACTAAGAATGTAAATTTCGATTAATGATTAGCTTGATTTTACTATTAGACGCCTAATCTTAGAGTAAGATTCTAAGAATTGGGTTAAGACGTTGCTCCTATTCTATCCGCGGTATTGGGATAGTTGGAGGTCTTACTATGTCGTCTCTTGATATGGATTTCCCATAATCTAGATGGGTTTCATGGGGTTGGGAGTAAGATTCTCAATCCTGGTATAGTAGAAAGTTCGTTCGCGTAAGATGCGTTCGTACGTGCGTAGTCCGGTCTACTATGTAAATGATTGCGCCAAAGTTTAAGATTGTTAATTAATGGTTAAAGTTAGTCGAGTCAACATGATTACTTATTGTTATTATAATTATTGATGTTATGATATGTGGTTCGCATGTTGGTGTTGGTGTGTTTGATTTGATTGTTTGATTTATGCTATGACCATGTGTATCCCTGTTAGGGTGGGACAATTATGTTACTCGCCACTGACGGTGGACTGTTGTTTATTTTTCAGGTAATTCTGATGATGAGGTTCTTGCTTAGCTTTGGGTTGGGCGAGTGCCGATGTTATTTAGTACTTGTTTTGTTGTTTTACGATTTCTAGTATTAGACTATAGTAGTGATACCTGTATATTCTAACTCTGACATTTGTTTTGGAGTTAATACTGTTATTAGTAGTAGGGATATTTGGGGTTTAGTTATGTTCAATTTTGAGAGTGTTGTACTTTTGGATTTAGCATATATTCGATTTGAGGTTTTGTTTTAATTTTTAAGTTTGTTAGTATGTTAGAACTGACTATTCGACTCGTCGGTTTCTTCCGCGCCCGGTTTAAGCAAGTCGGGTCGTCACAAATAGGGCAAAGTTTCAAAAGTCTAAGGGGGAAAAATAATCATATTTTCTTCATTGTTAATATCAATGAGTGCAAAAATAATTACCCTTGTAGGCATCATTAAGTAAAACAATACTCATATTGCCCTTTTTAATCATAATAAGTTGCCCTCGTTGTGTTAGTTTTTTGTAGTGTGTTGAACCGATGGAATTAAATTAAAATTTAAGTGTGGAACATGTAAGAAAGATTTTAGATTTAAAGGCCAGGCTAAAGAGTTCAATGAAATACCACCAATAGGGGTAACGGGGAGATATGTTCCATTTGCTACTTTAACATGAACCGCTCCAGTATAAAAAGATTTATAAGACAAAATACCTTCATTATTGGTTGTGTGTTTGGAGGCACGCACCTAAGTCAGGATACTGTAAAAGACTCATTAGTCTCCCTTATGGGAATTGCATCTAAGGTAGGTGCAAGTTGAGACTCATAACGAGAAGGACATTTTATAGTAAAATGAGCAGGATGATAACATATTTGACAATTAGTTGGGAGGGTAGAACTAGAAACCCCTTCAACTTATGGATAACTTGAATACAAATTATTAGTAACACGAGTAGATAGGAAAACAACACTATTAATCGATGACAAAATAATGTTTTAGATGGTTATCTTATTGAGGATGTCTATATGAAACAATCTCTAGGCTTTCCACACCCCCAATATCCAACTAATTAGATTTGTCTTCTTCGCAATGTTCTGATCTCTATGGTCTTAAGCAATAGCTCCTAGAGCTTGGTTCCATTAATTTTGTAGTTTTCTCTTGCAACAAGGTATCTTTCGTCGTCTGACTGACACTTCTTTGATTATCTTCCATCATGGCAAGGTTCTTCTCTCTCTCTATATATATACATATATATCTCTTATTATATATGTACATATTTTGTCATTACAGGCAATTCTATCTCTAAGTTAGTTCATCCATGTATTTCCTTGTTTGCCACCCAATTTGCTACGAAGAACTTAAGCATTCTTGTTTTTTTTCCCCTTCTTGGCATTCAAGTTGTACGTACCTCTAAGTGGCTTTTTTTGTCACAAATATGGATGCAATTGGGATGGGTAGATATTGCAATTACTATCCCCATGTCCACCTACTTATGAAATCCCCATCCCCGCCCTGATGAGGATATATAGAGAACCACCCCACCCCATAACCCATGTGGATATTCATGCCCTCCTAATAATATCCATGTTTCCTGCCTCAAAATATCTAACTTATAAGGGTGAAAATAGGTCCATAAGCCCAAAATACATAAATAATGATGGGGCAAAATGCACCCATTAAATTGATGGGGCAAAATGCACCCATTAGATATTGGGCCAGCCACATAAAAAGCTAAGGCCCAATCCAGCCATCAACGAATGAAAGAGGCGCACCACAAGGAAAGCCCACAAAAAGGATCAGGCCCAAAACAAGCTAAAGTCTGTACAGGGGACCTGATCACCTAAATCCACGCTCAAGCACCTACCTGGTCAAGATCACATCTACCAGGTCTTAAGAACAGCAGCCTGGTCCAGGTCCCACCTACCAGGTCAAAGGAGCGCCTACCAGGTCCAGGGTTACTGACCAGGTCCAGCCCAGCCTACCAGGTCCAGTTTAACCTACCAGGGGCAGTTTTCCTCCTATATTCTCAAGGTACTATAAATACTCCCCAACCATACACATGCAAAGGTATCCAAAAAATATCAAACACACCTCAAACTTCTCCCTCACTTTATCCCTCTACATTCTTACACTTTGCTGACTTGAGCGTCGGAGAGTCTTCCCCGGAACACCTCCGGGAGTAGCTCACGCTTGTTCTTTGTGTAGATTAACGAGCACACTATGTGGAATTTGGATTAGCTCTCGGCCCATAACACATTTACATTGTTGTGACCCAAAAATCACCTCAACAATTTGGCGCTAGAAGGAGGGTCGAGGCGCCACAACGATTTTTCTTCCACCTCAAGTACCGTCGATCACGTCACCCCGTGACAACTCCGATGACCGTCAAAACAAACATACTGGATGGTCTCACCATAGAAGAAGGAGAGACACTCACTTCTACTTTTAAAAAATAAATAAATAAATAAATAATCAAATTTCTCTACAGCTATGGCGGCAAAATTCCACCTCGTCCTTCCGATGGCCGTCTTCGCTACGTCGGTGGCCTTACTGGTGTCATTTCTGTTCACCGCTCCATCTCTTTCTTTGAATTAATGTCAAAACAAGAAGATCTCCAAGTTCTCATTCCTGTCAAATCAAACGATGTGGGGCATTGATCAACATATTAAAATGGAATTTAATCAACAAGATAAACATATCAAAGTTGATCATAAAACAAGATGGTTGTTACTACTGCTATCCTTGTCATCTCCAAGCCAACATTCAACCATGTAGCAACTTGTTCATCCTCAAAATAGAAGAAATAGAAGACATACCCCCAAATCAAAAAGATAAGTTCTTTTACTACCTCTAAATTATTTGTAAAATCCATAATTTCTCTTAATTAGTTGAGCATAAATTGGTTTATTTGGAGAATTTTATTATTGATTTACCATTAATTTATACCTCTCATATACAAAAAGCTAGATCTAAAGTATAATGGTCATATGATAGCTAAGTGTAATGGTAGCACACTAAGTGTTTGATAACATGCTCAGGTGAATGTGACTCACTCCCTGCCCCGCTGTAATACCCCGAAATTTTGGGTCAGAAAATTTCGCGGTTATTAGCTTAATTAAATCCAAGTCCAAAGGCCATTTAATTTGGACTGCTTCCATTTCTAGTCCAATCTTTTTTCCTCAAAATTGGGCCAAAGACCCAATTTTCTTTTTTTTCTTTTCTTTCTTTCCTTTGGCCGGCCCTCTTGGTAACATTAGGGTTTGTTTTGTTTTTTTTTTTTATAAATAGAACCTACTCTTTTCATTTGGGTTCCTATTTTGCTAATTGTACACTTAAACCCTAAAAAAATATTTCTCCCCTCTTTTCCTTTCAAAAAGTCGAACAACACAAAAAAATTCACCAAGTAGTGAATTCTTTTTGTGCCTTGGATAATCTAGCGATTCGAGGTAACTTTGCTTTCTCTTTTAATTTTGGGTTAGTTAATCACATAGTTAATTAGGATTTGATCATGAAAATTATTAGGATTTATGTCATGTTTTGCTTAGTGAATGTCGAACTACATGATGAATTTATCCATGTATCTTTCTTGATTAATTTGATGTATTTCTCGAAATCTTTAATTGTTGAATAATTACTTGCATGAATTTATTTATTAATCAAATCTCGTTATTTCTTAATGAATTTTTCGTGGAAGTTTCTTTACTGTTTGATTATGAATCATGATTTATTTCGTGGCAAAATTCGTCCTTTTATTGCTTATAATAATTTAATCTATCAAACCGGTAAAACTGTCCAGATTTAGTTTACGAATTTATTAATATACTTAGTAAATTCGTATGGCTATGAAATTTTAGGTGGAAGTTCGTAATAGTATTTTAAAGCTTTTGTTAAATTTTCGTAATTTTTAAAGATCTTTTGATATGGCAGAAAAATCCGAAACTGATCTCAGCCTAATCTGATTCGTTAGTTGTAAAATCCCTTAAAAATAGTAAATGACATTATTTTTGGACGAAAATTATGAACGTTAAACCTTGAACCTATATTTAACTTCCATTAAAATTTCCAGATTAATCGAGACCTTTAAAGGGTCGTTCTTAATTTAATTCTTTAAAAATCAGATTGTGTAAAATAGTGTAATTAAATTATCAAAACAAGTTATTTTGAATTCTTGGAAGAAGATTAAATCTTGTTTTGCTCTTTGAATGTGTCGAGTGGTTTGAAGAATAAAAAGATGATTTTTGATCTTGTTTTGTATTCAGTCTTGATGATTTTATGTTAAAAAACATGATTTTTATTATTGTTGTTTGGTTAATTAATTGAATCTTGTTGATTGTAGTTATTTAAATTAATTGATAAAATTGGTGTTCTTGAGTAAAAAATGTCGAGTGAACAAAGGAATAAAAAAATGGAATTTTTATCATGTTTTAAGTAATTTTAGTGATTAATTGATTAATTAAAATAATTTATGAATTTATTTAATTAAAGTTGTTTAATTAGAAAATGTCGAGTGGCCTAAAAGTATTTAGTCAATTTTAGTTTAATTTTGACTTATAATATTTTAGGAATAATTAATATTATTTACTATAAAAGTTACAATTAAAGGGATTATCAGGGATAAGTTGTAACATGAAGGGATAGATAGTAATATTGTTATTATTATTACACGAGTATTATTATTAATAATATTAATATTACGATTATTATTAGTATTATTATTAATATTAGGAATCAGTAGGGATAAGATATAAAAGGTACAATAAGATATTAATAGGGAAAGAAAGGAAACAGAGTAGGAGGATTACGAATCGTTTCGATCTCTGGCTAGGAAAGACTTGGTATTTAAGGTGGCCAATATACGTGCCGCACCTCTCTTTCCTGGGACTTCGAACGGTTCATTTCCGAATACGGTCACCTAGTATTTCCCGATATAAGATAAGATATAAGATTTGAAAGATATAAGATAAGATAAGGACGCCCACCTGATGACCCGAGTAGTCAGACTGGGTTAAGTCGAAGCCACTGCTCAATGGGACGAACACACGAGTTCCCCCGAGTAGTTCTGGGTCTTAGGATATGTAGTCGTCTAGTAGTAGTACACGAGCTGCTATTAGGGGTTATGGCCATAACTTAGGCTTAGTGGTGAAACACGAGATCCACTACGGGTTGAGTACACGAGCTCACCCCGGCATGTTCTAGGAAAGTTGTGGTGAAACACGGGATCCACAACGAGTTATAGTGACCGGTCCATTGAAAGATGAAATGATAAGATATGAAATGAACGATATGAGATGTTAAGATGATTCATACGATATAAGATAAGATATTATGAAGTGGTCACCCCACCGACGATGCACGTTTCGTTACCGGGGTTAAGTCTTTGCCACCGACCTGCCGAGGCTTTCTGGTCGGTTTACTGATTCTAGTTTGTGTTGTCGTCCGAATTAGTGGCACATGAGTCGTTAATTCGGGAGTGGGGGTCCCACTTAGACTTTGGGGAAGACACATGAGTCTGACCCGGCATATTCTAGGAAAGTTGGGGTGCACACGAGATCCCCTACTAGCATGTTGACTCGACCATGGATTAAGCAAAGGTAAGATAAGATGTTATGTTATGTTTATGTTATGTTATGATATGACAAGATAAGATACTTATGTTATTATACGAAGATAAGATATGATATGATATGAAAGATATGAATGATAAGATATGATATGATCATATGTTTTGATAAGATGATGATGAGTAACATAAGTTATGACATATATTGTAATATGACATAAGATGTATAATTTAAGATGTAGGTTATGATCGAATGAATTCGGGATAGTTAGGTTATAAGGGTATAATTATATAAGTATATGTATTGAGAATGGTATAAGACTTCCGCTGTGTATTTCTGTATTCGTATAAGATTGTATGTAAGCATGTACGTATGTATGTATCCATGTATGTATACGTGTAAGTATGTATGAACGTATGTATAGTAAGTGTATATTTGTACGTATTCCTAACCGTATTTTGCAGGTATGATTACACGTACATTATACGTAGATTTGTACGTATTCTAACCGTATTTCCGCAGGTATTCTTATACGTATTTTGTACATAATCGTATACGTATTTTTGTACGTATTTTATACGTACCTCGTATTGAATTCTGTATAACATGTATTAGATTTTTGTATGGTTTTCATGCGATATTCTATGATATTATGTGTTTAGCGGTCCCTCGATTAAACGGGACAGCCTAGTTACTCGCCACTGACGGTGGACCCCCCCTCAGTTTCAGGTGACGATGCTGCAGCTTAGAACGGGCTTCCGATGGTTGGGCTTAAGCGTGGCAGAGTTTTAGCTTTACCTTAGAGTTTCCTAGATGTTTTAAGACAATTTTACTTTATTTATTCGTTTATGATCCCGGCATGTTGGGACAGTTTTTAGGACAACTTATGTAATTGCTTTTCTTTTGAGAATATTAGACTTTGGATATAGTTTTATTTATTTAATTCAATAAAGGTAGTTTAATTTAATTAATTAATTTAATATTTAGTTTAAATAGTTTTGGTAATGATCCGTTTATCGATTTCCCTTCGTAAATCGACATGTCCAAAAGTCGGGTCGTTACACCCGCTGATCAAGTCAATCCTTGTCGGCCCGCAGCACCTTGGTCGGACAACACCACCTTGGTCGCTAAGCACCAACCTGGTAGGTCAATAACACCCTGGTCAGTCAAAACCACCCTGATCGTGCAGTACCACCTTGGTCAGTCAATAGCATCCCGGTCGGTCAAAACCACCATGGTCATCCAGTATCAACTAGGTCGGTCAATAGCACCCTGGTCGGTCAAAACCACCTTGATCGTGCAGTACCACCCTGGTCGGTCAATAGCATCCTGGTCGGTCAAAACCACCCTGGTCGTGCAGTACCACCCGGTCGGTCAATAGCACCCAGGTTGGTCAAAACCACCCTAGTCGTTCAGCACCACCCCTGGTTGGTCAATAGCACCCTGGTTGGTCAACGCCACCCTGGTCATTCGACACCGCCCTGGTCGGTCAGTATCATCCTGGTCCGTTGGCAACATCCTGGTTAGTCTGCAACACCCTGGTCGGTCCACTGAACATCGGTCGACGAGCACCACCGTTATCAGTCAAGACAACCCTGTCGATGATCAGAAAGATCATCAAATAAAGTTTGTTACTAAAGCACAACGATCATTGCCACATGTTGATGGTGGTGGGATACACGTGCAAATGCAGAGTCAACCAGGCAACCCTTCCTAGAAGGTGGGTCTAGCTTGATACTGATGCGAATTCCTAGAATCATATGGATGCCATCAAGCACCTAGTCTACTTCATAAGCGCATCGTCCCAAGCAGCGCACGCCTGGTCATAAGAGACAATTACCACTACATGGCTTGTCGTGTCAACCACACCACCACGTCCTCTTCATGCTCCATCTCGCTCACATGTCAAGGGGGAAGCTAACACTGAGTCTTCCTACATCCTTACAGTATAAGAAAGGTTGGGTGCACCACCATCTTTCCACGACAGGTTGGGTGAACAAACACCTGTCTGTGATAGGCTGGGCCCAGCTGAAGAGAACAGGCCTTGTCAGGTACCTCTCCTACCCAGGGTAGCTGGTCTTTCCTCAAGCCACAAGGCAGGAAGACCATCCAAACCAGGGGTCAAGGTGCCTACCAGATCGCCTTTCCATTCTTCCATCCTCACTAAAGCTTCTCAAAAGGTGAAGATACCAGGTCACATCAAATACGATAATACCGTGGACCTAAATAATCACATACAACTTTACGAAGGACCACCTCACAACAATTTCCACACTGGCCAGACCTGTACCAGTAGGATTCTGGGGCAAGCGTGGTCTTGATTTCTCCAGAGGGGCATCTAAAAGAGTATGCCCTCAAATTAAAAAGCCCTGGTCTGGTGGGGGCAGGTGAAAAAGGTTTGCTTAGCAAGCACACCTGGTCTCATTCCTAGCCCAGTCGATGCACTTATTTGGCCTAAGGTCATACATAGGTGCATGCATCAAAAAGTCCTGGTCTGGTGGGGCAGGTGAAAAAGGTTTGCTCAGCAAGCACACCCGGTTCCATTCCTAGCCCAGTCCATGTATTTGTTGGCCTAAGGCCAAGAATGCATGCATCAAAAGTTCTGGTCTGGTGGAGGCAGGTGAAAAAGTCTTGCTCAGCAAGCACACCTGGTCTCATTCCTAGCCCAGTCTATGCACTTCTTTGACTCAAATTCATACAAAAGTGCATGCATCAAACGATCTGGTTTTGGGTGGACAGGTGCGAAAGGCCAAAGGCACACCTGCCCATATACCCTGGCCAGTCCATGCACTTATTTAGCCTAAGGTTATACAAAAGTGCATGCATCAAACGATCTGGTTTTGGGTGGACAGGTGCGAAAGGCCAAAGGCACACCTGCCCATATACCCTGGCCAGTCCAGGCACTTATTTGGCCTAAGGTCATACAAAAGTGCATGCATCAAACGATCTGGTTTTGGGTGGACAGGTGTGAAAGGCCAAAGGCACACCTGCCCATATACCCTGACCAGTCCATGTGTTTATTTGACTCCTGGTCATACAAAAATGCATGCCTTAAAAAGAAGAAAAATGCCATGGTCCTGGGCAGGCAAGTGCAAAGTGCTTGCAAAGCAGGCACACTTGCAAAGTAATTACAAAGAATTTGCAAAGCAAATCAACTTACTCAGTCACCTGTTAGAAAGTCCTGTGACCCAAATCTGGTCAGAAGGTCACTTTGTCACCTTCCAACCAGGGGGCAGAGAGTATACACAACATATATATAACACATAAAAATATTTGCAGAGACAAAAATTCATGCAAAAACCACACATTCATAAAAATCAAGTGTTAGCCAAATATTCAAAAGCAGGATAAAACACATCCACCCCCTGGTGGATGGTAATAATGAGTGTTAGAGGAATTGCAAAATGAAATGTTCGTCAAGGGTCAACGACCACCTGGCTCAGAAATGCCCAAGTAGAGGCCAAAAAATTAATTGTTCCTAAAAATGTTCAAAATAATTTAAAGAAAAGAAAAAATGAGCTGAAAAGGCACAAGAGGACACCACCACCACGCTCCAGAACAGGTCAACCAAAAGTATGACCAGATGTGCTAGAACAGGAAGAGGCACTCCCCAGGTTACCAGGTGATCACCAAACTTCCTAGGCAGGGGTGGACCCCTGCTATCCTGGTTCTCAAGAGCACTCTGATCATCCTCCATGGCTGGCCTGGCCTGGTCATCTGCTCCATGGCAGTCCATGTGCTTCTTTGACCCCTGGTCATACACAAGCATATTTACGTCATAAAAAAGGAAGTAAGTATTACACTTCTATAAAAATCCTCGTCATAGGCAAGACGAAGTATCACACTTCTATAAAACTCCTTATCATACTTCTCTGGAGACAAACCAGCACTCCTCCTGCTCGATCTCCGACCAGGCCCTGGTAGTAATCTAGCAGCAATAGAAGAGGATCCTAAAATGTCAGCCTTGGGCCTGGGGGTAGCCTTGTGCTGGCCCTAGCATCTCCACCAGAAACCGTGGGCAGGTCAGATGCATCCTTAAGAAGCAACACCCTAGTGTTAGAGGTAATGTGGCAGTGAATGGAGCTTCGGTCATTCTCCAGAGTAGTATACTTCAGCCCTACTAAAGGTTCAAGGGGTACACTTCGAAGGGGCTCACTTATTAACCCCAGCTTGTCGAAGCCCATCGCCTCTACATCTTCAGTTGTCGAAACAGGCATAAGAAAAAGATAGAGACGTGGTCCTAATCAGACTACCTATGGCTAAAACTTACCATGGCAGGCTTGGTCTGATCATGACTACATACTCAACCAAGATGGAAAAGCTAAAAGTCACAAAAGAAAAGTACCTCTTCTGCTCAATAAGCGCCAGGAGCCAAAATCAAAATCACAAGTTAATTGGTTAGATGTGGCCCGGAGACGCTTCATACGTGGCTAGCTCATCAAATAAATCCATAAAGATTCCTTCATAATTTTTATGGACTTGGGGGGCTAATTGATGGGGTAAAATACACCCACTACTATTGGGCCAGCCCACGATTATTTAAGCCCAACTAAGTCCTAAATCCAACAAGAGGACAACAACCACAGGAAGGCCCACTCCAGGACCAGGCCCACATGTGGGATAAGCCCAGTACATATAACCTGGCCCCCACAGGGTCCACACTCCACTATAGACCTGGTCCAGCCCAGCTGACCAGGACCAGCCCAGTTGACCAGGTCCAACCTAGCAGACCAGGTCCAACTGACCATGTCCAGCCCAGCGTACCAGGTCCAGCCCAACCAACCAGGGGTACCAAGTCAGTCCAGAGGTATTATAAATACCCATCTCTATGCAACAAGAAAAGGATGGAAGATGCAGTCCACAAAAGAGTAAAGTAAACACTTCACAAATACTTTCTCTCTCTTACATTCTCTCTCAAATTACTTCTCCTACACTATACTGACTTGAGCGTCGGAGTGGCCTTCCCCGGAACACCTCCGGGGGGTAGCTCACACGTGTTCTTTGTGCAGGAACGGTGCTTGATCATGTGGAAGCGAAACTTGCTCTCGGCCTATTGTTAGGTGTACCAAAAAATGCCTCAACAAATAATAAAATGCCCTAATAATTAATGGGATAATGCATCTTGTGTCAGACTCTTCAAACACAAAAAACAAGCAACTAACATGATATATCTAAAAGTAGTAGTTTATATTTTCTACATTACGGAATTTGTGAAGAAAAAGGCCATAAGTCCATAATAATAGAAAGTCCCTAAAATATATGTTATCCATTTTATTTTCAATATGTTACCCAAAATATGTAGTTCATTAAAAAAGTAAAAAAAAAATTTATACTAATGGCAAGGCGGGATGGAGCGAGGCGGGGTGTAATCTAAAAACTATCCCCATCCCCATCCTACACTAGTTACAATTTTCATCCCCATCCCCGCCTCATCCCCGCCAAACATGGATCCATCCCCACCCCTGTTGGCCGGGCGAAAATGGGGCATGTCTCCTACTTGAACCGCCACCTTTGTAGCCCTAGCCACGAATAGAAAAATATATGCACATGATTTAATTCATAAGTTTCCTTTACATACCACTATGCCTGCAAGTACTCCCCTAGCTTTTGTCTACAATGACGACACTCTCTCTAACTGATAGTGAATTACTTGTGGATCCTACTGATGAGTACCTTAGTATGGTTGGCGAGTCTTACAATACTTGGCTATGACTCTACCTGATTTAACTTATGTTGTATGTTTAGTGTCACAATTTATTCATGCTCATCAATCTACTCACCTTGCTGTTGTTAAGCGTATTTTCAAGTACTTAATAGTACTGTAGATCATGGTTTGTGGCTTCGGGCATCATGAGAGATTGATGTCATCATTGCATACTCAGATGCAGATTGGGTAGGTTGCACTATTGGCTATGCTATTTTTCTTTCAGATTCCATTCTAAAAAGCAACATAGAGTACAGTGTTGAAATCTTCCACTGAATGAGTATAGAACCGTGGCAAGCATAATCACTGATATGTTTCATCTTTGTGCTTTATTGACGGAACTAAGGTTACACCTCAGTCTAGTTATGGGTGACAATGCTTTGGCCACTTACCTCATAATTAATCGAATGTATGTGAACCAGTTTGCACATGGTGATCTTCTTGTCCTCTACATTCCTACTCAGCTTCAACTTGTACATGATTAATTAAGCCTTGTCAGGCTAGCATTTTGAAATTTCCAAATTCAATCTCTAGGTAGTTTCTCATGCAAAGATTGAAGAATAGTAATAAGTTATATCTCAATCGTAAGGGTATATCTATGTAGCTATACATTTAGGTTGTAGTTGACTTTTTCGCTATAAATATATTGTTAGGTCTTCTATATTGGGTGAGTTGCCTCTATCATCTTCACACTTATTATGAAGATGGGTCTTCTGGCATTCAGTACAAGAAAAGCAGTTTATTGCAACTACGAAAGTTGCGAAAAGCCAAATTTATTGCAATAAATTGTTTTTGTAACTACTTTTGTCATTGCAAGTTCGTTGCGGATAAAGTCGTAGCGAAAGCTTTTGCAACGCTTTTTTTTTGTTGCAAAAAATAATATATATTGCAACGACTATCGACTTTACCAAACAAATTTCATTACAAACATATGTTTTTTTCTGCCAAAAATGAGGCCATCTATTGCAACAATGTCAATTCAGATCAACAGTTCAATTTTGGTTTTAACCAATCAGTTTGAGTCGTTTTCTGTTCAGTTAATTTCAGATTTTTTTTTTCATTTCAATTCAGTTAGTTTTGATTTCAGTTCAATTCAGTTCAGTTTTTGTAAAGGATATATTTCAGTTCAGTTCAGTTTCAGTTAATTGTTCAGTTTAAACAATCAGTTAAAAATTCGAACGGGTTTACGTAATTCAGTTTAGTTCAAAATGTCTACAGTTCAATTCAGTTTTGGTTACAGTTTTTTTTGTTCGGTTAGCTTTAGTTCAGGTCATCTGAGATTATAATTTTGTAACAATTAATTTCTAGTTTAGTTTTTATTTCAATTTCAGTTAATTTTTTTCGGATATAACGTTATGGTTGGTCTTCGATTTTGCCCGTACGATTTCAATTGATGTTAGTTCATTGTTAACAGTTGATATAATCATTCGGATTGTATTCAGTTTATGTTTGGTTAAATACAGTTCTATCCGTACGATTTCAGTTATTATCAGTTAGTTGTAAATGATTATATTCAGTTACATGCATTATGGTCATTTTCAATTCTGTATGGACATTTTTAACGGTTTTGATCAAGGTAAATATCGAGTATTATAAAGGGTTTACCCAAGCTTTCTTGTGTTTTCCCCCCAAATAATATGGTCGGATTGTATTATGTTTAGCCGTTGAAGTGTTTTGCCTTACAACAGGTTAATTTATTTGTTTATTTAGTTAAGGTGCACGTTAATGTTATTTATTATGTTTCAATTTTTATATAGATCAATTTATCATTGTACTAATATTAGGTGTAAATGTGTAGGCGTGTATCGAGTATTAATATCGAGTGTAAATGACAGTCATGATGATAATGGGTGATACTGAATTGGCGACGACAACGATCATAACAATAATGACAACAATTAGCAACAACAACAATGAATTCATGATGATACCGATGATGATGGTGATTGATCTGATATATATGAATAATATAATGACAATAATAGTAGTAACAATATTGAGAACAAGAACAATAATAAGATTTCAGCGCGCCTATTAAAATTTTGGATCGGGTACCCGGTTGTAACGGTTGAATTAGGTTTTATATTTTTATCCAATGGTAAATAGTGAAGTACTAAAGTGACTACTGACTAAACCAAAATATAATAAGCCTAATTTTGTTTTTCATTCAAAATTTGTATGTTTATGTAAACTTGTATATAATTTGTGTGAACTTGTGTTTATTACTTTATGTAAAATTGTAAAATTGTAAAATTGTGTTTAAGGAAACTATCTTTGTGGATGTTTAATGGTAAATAATTAAATATGAAGTAGAGTAGTTGTTGGCCATTAACCCGATTTGTTATTTAAATTTAAAAAATTGAACAAAATACACACCCATTATATACCCGGTATTGGAACCGATACCCGGCGGTTCCGGTTCCGGTTCCAAAAACATATTACCCGGTTAGAACGGTTCCGGTTCCAAATATTTCGGACCCGGTGGTTCTGGTTCCGAGTTCGGTTCCATAGAAAAAGACCGGGTACCTGGGTTTGGTCACCACTACTAGAATGCATACAATTTTTAATTTTTCATTAAAAAGTCTGAGAGGCAAGGTTAATTCTTCATCGAAATTTGGCAGATAAGGTTAATTTTTCATTGAAATTTAGGAGGGAAATTAATTTTTTCATTGAAATTGTGGAGGGAAGTTAATTTTTTTATGGAAATTTTGGAGGGAAGGTTAATTTTAATTGAAATTTGGGAAGGAAATTAAAGTTGATTGAAATTTTGGAGGGAAGGTTAATTTGTAATTGACATTTGGGAGGGGATTTAAATTTGTAATTGAAATTTTGGTTTAGTTAACCAACAATTTAAACAATTTTAAGTTCACTTTGGTTCAGTTAACCAATAATTTAAAACATTTTTCAGTTCATTTCGGTTTAGTCAACTAACAATGTAAAACAATTTTTAGTGAAGTTCAGTTTAGTTATGATCAGTATAAAACAATTTTAAATAGTCTAACCTTTTCAGTTCAATTGGTTTCAGCTCAGTTAAGTGCAGTTCATTTTGTTTCCGTAATTATTTCATTTTTGAATCATTTGGTTCTTGATTCATTTTACTTCATTTAATTTTGTTTAGTTTGCGTTAGGTTCAGTTTCAGCTACATTCAGTTATCATCTTTTCAGCTCAGTTTCAATTAGCTTCAGTTATCCTCTTTTTAGTTTAGTTTCAGTTAATTTCAGATACTCGATTTTCAGTTCATTTCAGATACTCGATTTTCAGTTCAGGGATTTTTTTTCATAGATATTTAGTAATTAACTTCAGTTCCAGTTGGTTTCAAATTCAGTTCAATTCGATATTTTTCAGTTGCATTTCAGTTATCAGTTCATTTAGTTTAGTTTACTTTCAGTTTCAGGTAATTTCAGGTCGACCCAAAACAGTTCAGTTTCAGCTAGTTCAGTTCTGTTAAATCAGTTCTGACCCAATCTGATAGCGCTAGTTGCAATATATTGTGCCTAGTATATATAGCAACAACAAAAGTTATTGAAAATTAACTATATATATTGCAACTAATTTCTCCGTTGCAATACAATTTTTTTTTGTTGCAACAACTAATGTGGTTGCAATGTACATGGATTTTTGCAACGACAATGTAATTGTCATTGCCAAATAATAGCTGCTTAAATTTATATATTGGAAAAATGAATATATATAAAAATATATCAATAAATTATGTTGAATTGATCATGATATTTACTGAATTTTTATAATAATACCGAGTGCATATAATATATTTTTCTTAATATATGTCATTACAAAATTGCATAGAAGATTGTTTTCGTACATCACTATGCAAAATATACATCATTTGGTACATGATAGTTATAATTCTCATAACAAATGCATTAAAAATGCTAATAACCAAAAGGAAGTAGATATCACAGTCGTAGCTTCAATCATTGTACCAATAATGTAAGTTTATCTATTTTGACAACTTGCAATAGATTAAAATTTAATCAAGAAAAAAAATTTCAATGTTAGTATGCTTATTATAGAAAAATTTAACCTAAATAATAACAAATATTAACTAACTTCATTCTCATTTTAATCCCAACAACGTAACATTTTAATTAAAAAAAAGTCTAAACTATCAATAAAGTGTATCATATTAGTTTTGGTTGTTTGGTAACCTCTTTAAAAAATTTAAAACATGTCAACATTTACCATCAAAGGGTGAGTAAAAATTTCGGCAGAGTTATAATAAAAGGGTCTGGTGTGTCGTCGAGCAAGGTGGTGGGGCTTGTGCGTCGTCTAGCAAGGTGGTCTAGCTAGTGTATCGTCGCTGTACTATTGGTGGTGCGTGCGTGGTTGAGCGTATGTAACTTCCATGCGTGCATGGTGCGTGGGTGGCAGAATTTAACATCATCAATTTGAACTTGGACTGCATGCAAACAAACAGACAATTCCTAGTGGTGCGTGCATGGTTGAGAGTGGTTAAATTAAGCTTAAAAATTTGTGATTTACACATAAATTTGCATTCACGAAGGGAGAAATAGATTAACTTCCAACACTTCATAGGAATTTCTATTTCCTAGTTGAATAAACTTAAATATTAGCTAGTTGAATAAACTGAAGTATAAATACTTGAATGTAAAACATACTCGATGTTGTTGGTGAAGATCGTCTATTAGAGGTTATATTCTTATATTCCTTGTCTAGTTTATGTAAGTATTCTTAAGGTCTATATATAGGGTTAGTTGTAATAGTGTTACCTAACTTTTAGATTCATTTACTTCTCTTATTCAATTAGTTTTACTCTCTTAAATATATTCTTGCTCCAACCTACATGGTATCAGAGCAATTACCCAAATCTTGGGTTTAATTCGTGAATTCCATTTCTTCTTCTCTCGTTAATCTGCTTACTTCATTTACTCTTTCTAGGTTGAAGCTTGGTTAATTGCTTAATTTTTCCCCTCTGTTACGTTCCTTCTCGAATAATTGGGTGTTCGATTCTGTTGTGTTCGAAATCTCAAATTACTTGGAGTTATGGCGACTTCCTCTATTGCTGATTCTGAAATCCAAGATGCTCAAAATGAAGGTATTACTAATTCCTTATTTGTAGCAATATCTGATAATCCTGCTTCTGCTGTGACTAAAGTAGTGTTTAATGGAACAAATTACATGAGGTGGAGTCGAAATGTGGTTAGGTGTTTAGGTGCTAAGAACAAATTAGGTCTAATTGATGGGTCTATTATGAAACCTGAACCAACTCATAAAGGTTTTAATAAATGGAAGAGGGCAGATTACTAGGTTGGATCTTGGATCTTGAGTTCCATGTCGAGTGAACTTGATGAGGATTCTGATTATGTTGAGACAACTGTGGAGTTATGGACTGATATTAAGGATCGTTTTGGTCAAATTAATGGTCCCTTGGTGTTTCAACTTAAGAAAGAATAGCAAATTTGAAACAAGAAAACCTTTCTTTGATCTCTTATTTTGGTAAAATGAAAAGATTGTGGGATGAGTTGTCTAGCTTGAGAAAAAAACCTATATGTTCTTGTGGGATTCTTGACAAGTGTACTTGTGGATATGTCAAGAATGGTAATTGTTGAACCATGTTTGATTTGAATAATGACAAATCAGTTCTCTATACTTTATTGATATGCATGTTTGTGTATGAACAGGTTGAATCAAGTGAGGACTCATCACGACAACTTTGAAGGCAGCTTTTTATTTTTTGTTTTTCTAGGATCTTCTTGTAAAATAAACTTAAGAAAATATAACTTGTGTTTCTAAGTAAAGAACAAAAAGGGTTAAAGTTTATGTCCAGTAAAGAGAACAAGCTAAGAACAAGCTAAGAGCAGACAAAGAACAAGCTTAGAACAGTTCTCTCTACCAGATGTAAACTTTGTAGTACTGAGACCACTGTGGAAACAGACCTCAGTATTACGCACGTGCACTTAAGTGAACAGTATCGATTTTCATGTTCAAAATTATTTTTGAAAATTCATTTGAAAAATATTGATCACTTAGGTTTTGGAAAGCTGCCAAAATGATACACCAAATTAGCTTTACAATGTACTTGGTTTGGACTTTAGTGTACTTACCCGCTACATGTAGTGGAAGGAGACAAAGGTCTGAAACAAGTACTATTGTACTTGTGTCAGTTGAATTAGTTTGCACTATTTAGGCAAGTCTCCAAGCACAATTTTAGGGGACGATTTTCATTTGCAAAAATCTCTATCTTTTGAAAAACCCTAAAACCCTCTTGCTCTCCAAAGAAAACCAAGCCATATTTTCTGAGAGTTTATTCATACAACAAAATCATCTCCATATCCATCTTTAAGAGAAACTTTACGGAGATTTTGAGATTGTATTTTTGAACCACTTAGAGGGAAGTTGTTGGGGAGTGTACAATGAACACTGAGTGAACTGTTAGAGTTAACAGTTGGGGAATTAAGTGTTACAAAGTTGCAGCATTTAATTGAGTGTGTAATCTTATTATTATTCAGAGTTGATTAATAATATTTGTAAGAGAGTGGAGGACGTAGGCTTGTTTAGAAGCCGAACCTCGTTAAATCTTTGTGTCCCTACTCTTAATTTACTGTTCTGTTGTTGTTCTCCAAAATAGATAAACAAACTTGAAAAACGATTGAAAAAACACACATACTCAATTCAACCCCCCCCCCTCTTGAGTATACATTGAACTTACAATTGGTATCAGAGCCTAACTTCTCAAAGGGTTAACTACCTAGAGGAGCA
The DNA here is from genome assembly GCA_951394345.1 of Salicornia ramosissima. Lineage (NCBI taxonomy): Eukaryota > Viridiplantae > Streptophyta > Magnoliopsida > Caryophyllales > Amaranthaceae > Salicornia > Salicornia ramosissima. Next base: position 42,389,193 of record OX596233.1, on the reverse strand, counting down.
AGAAGATGAATACTCAAGAATCAAGCAGTTCCAGACTTCCCAAATTCAATGGCACTAACTACTCCTAGTGGAAGAACTGTATGAAAAATCTTATCATTGGGACATATTATGAATGCTGGATGATTGTTAATAATGGACCCACGTCTATTCACAAGAAGAATCAGGAAGGGCTCATTGTTCCAAAGTCAGAAGAAGAATATACAAGTGAGGATTACAAGAAGCTAGAGAAGAATGTAAAGGGAATGTCACTTGTTCAACAAGTAATTGCAGAATGTGATGTAAATCGAATTCTAGCTTGTTCTTCTGCAAAGGAAATATGGGATACACTGGAGCTTGCTTATGAGGGCAACTCTGAAGTGAGAAGGTCTAAAATTGACATGCTCATGTCAAAGTATGATGTCTTTGAGAAGAAAACATCAAGGATATGTTTACAAGGTTCATGACCATTGTAAATGAACTAAAGTAATTAGGTAAGACCTTCTCAAGTGAAGAGTTGGTGAGGAAAATGTTGAGAATCCTGTCAGGGAAGTGGATGCCCAAGGTTACAGCCATATAAGAACACTAGTAGAAAAAAGGCCATTTGTTGCGGGGTTTTTAAGCCCTAGTGCTGCGATTTTGCCCCGCAGCAAAAGCAGGCGCAACAGTTGGAAAAAGTGTATATGATGCGGGGTGAACCGCATCACATAACGATGCGGTTCTTCAAGAACCGCATCATATACAGGTAAAATTAAAAAAAAATAACACAGTTTTCTGATGCGGTTCTTAGAAAAACCGCAGCATATAGAGTGTTATATGCTGCGGTTTTTCTAAGAACCGCATCATATATATATATATATATATATATATATATATATAACGCGGTTAATATATTAAAATCTATCACAATTTATAATCCAATATCACATCTATCATCATACACATCAAGCCAGCGTGGTGCAAATCATATATAATCACTCCTAGCGCTGCGCCTTTGTTCAACAACTAAACATTCACCTTTAATTAAAAATAAATATATATAAATTAATCCAAGAACTCATCTATCTATCATCATCACATTATTACATCTGCCAAAACATAATAAATTTAACACACAAACGTGTTCTCCGATGCGCCTTTGTCCAACTACGACATACAAATCCAATGTAAATAATTTTTGAAAGTTTATAACAATTCCTACATATATAATATATCAAAACCTATCTATTTTACAGAGAACATATGCATTCGGAGATAAAATCAGCAAATAAGTCTCAAACGACTGTGATTTCTTCAACACTGAAAGTTGTTTCCCTTGAAACCTTCTAAACCTAAAATATAAATCATATAAGAAAAAAATAAAGAGAACCTGTTAAATGGGTTAATTTGTCTTAATTAAAAATGTTTAATTCTAATATAGCTATGATTGGTAATAATTTAAAATATAACACTTTGACAAAGTTTCGGGGGCTTATGGGACAACAAGGGCTTTTCGGAACGACAAGAAGCAAAACTGGCCATTTTGGGTTGTTTAAGGGTGTTTTTGTTCCCAATTTCAACCTACATAGCCTATTTCAAGTTTTAAGCTTCATGCATGTCCTAAACCATCTAATTTTGGATTATATGACTCATTTTCAAGGTTTAGGGGGCAACAAGGGCTTTTCGGAACGACAACAAGCCAAAACGGCCATTTTGGGTTGTTTAAGGGTGTTTTTGTTCCCAATTTCAACCTACATAGACTTTTTCAAGTTTTTAAGCTTTATGCATGTCCTAAACCATCTAATTTTGGATTATATGGCTCATTTGCAAGGTTTATCAGGTAACAACGGCTTTTCGGAACGACAACAAGCCAAAACCGGCCATTTTGGGTTGTTTAAGGGTGTTTTTGTTCTCAATTTCAACCTACATAGCCTATTTAAAGTTTTTAAGCATCATGCATGTCCTAAACCATCTAATTTTGGATTATATGACTCATTTGCAAGGTTTAGGGGGCAACAACGGCTTTTTGGAACGACAACAAGCCAAAACGACCATTTTGGGTTGTTTAAGGGTGTTTTTGTTCCCAATTTCAACCTACATAGCCTTTTTCAAGTTTATAAGCTTCATGCATGTCCTAAACCATCTAATTTTGGATTATATGACTCATGTGCAAGGTTTAGCGGGCAACAAGGGCTTTTCGGAACGACAATAAGCCAAAACCGGCCATTTTGGGTTGTTTAAGGGTGTTTTCGTTCCCAATTTCAACCTACATAGCCTATTTCAAGTTTTTAAGCTTCATGCATGTCCTAAACCATCTAATTTTGGATTATATGACTCATTTGCAAGATTTAGGGGGCAACAAGGGCTTTTCAGAACGACAACCACTCCTACCCCACCCCCCAAGCCCCTCTCCCACCACTGATCCTCCAAACCTCCTAAGTTTCATAGTAATTTACAAAAAAAATAAAAGTTTACGTACCATCTTCAAATCATTTACTTCTGTGCAAGTAGAGACTATGTCGTGCATAAATCTCATCACATAATAGCCACAATCAAGACCAGTCTTTTGTTGTGCACACTTATCACGAAATAAACATGCAATAAAATTAAGTATATTGTTAATATGCTACGTACTACTAAAAACTATCTATATTGAATAAAAATGAAATTACCTTGACAGATTTCCATTCAGGAAGCGAGGTTCTACTAAGTCCTCTTCTTCCACTCATTTTCTTCATCACACTATAATTTCACATGGTCAAATATATATGTTGCTTATTAATCATGAATATATATGTTAATTAAAACTAGAGTATAATCATATTAAAACAAGGTTAAATAAAGTAATGTACCCATCTCATCCACACCATGTATATCCTCACCAACATAATCATCATCATCTTCATGATCATAATCACTATCAACCTCCTCAATTGTATGAGCCACATTCCCATCTTTGTGCACATCATCCGCACCAAATTGTTCTTCATACACTCCCTCCTCACCATGATAGACCCACACGTGATACTGAGTCCTAAATCCATAACGAAGTATGTGCTCCCTAAGCACATCAACACTATAAACCTTGGACACATTGCAACACTTAACACAAGGACAATAAAATCCCTTTACCCCTGTCCTAGCCTGATGTGCAACAGCCGAATTACAAAACTCTAAAACGCCATTAACAAATTTAGATGAGTCAATGCCATCATACATCCATGAACGGTCTTTTGCCATCTAATAAAAAATATTTTAGATAATTAAACATTATACCCAAATTAAACAAACTTTTTAAAAAGTAAAATAATTACAATAATTACTATGAAAAAAACCTAAAAACTAGAATGAAATGAAATTCGAGCATCTAATCTATATAATAATTTAAAAACCAATTGTAACCATAATCCTCCAAACCTCAAACGGAGAAACCACATTTAATCTCACTATTTCTATTTTTTTTATAAAAAAATCATTGACACATAACCACCCTTAAAAAAACAACTCCGTACCTCATAACTAAATAAACAAACAATTCCAACCCCCCAACGGGAGACTCACATCAATCTATTTTTTTATTTAACTTATTTTTTTTTAAAAAAAGTCCTAACATAACCACCAAAACTATTGAAACAATTGAAATACAACAACAAAATATATATACTTCATAAATTCTTATAATAAATGTATCATTGACAAAGCTTGGTGAATGGAAAAAAATTGGACAAAACTAAGAAGCAATAATAGAGCATTTTAAAAACAAGTTTTAAATTTGCAATAGATTTCTTTTCAATTTGCACCTAACTATATCCATATTCATCAAAGTTTAATTCCACATTTGTAAAGAAAAAGAATCAAGAAAACAACTTTATTTATAAACAATCATATGATGAGCTTATTACAACTTATTATAAGACATCATTTTGTGAAATAGACTAACCTTAATTTTTTTTTTTTGCTCACCTAAACTTGTTTTAAATCCTAATATGAAGATATAAGGTAAATTGAACATAATCTTAATAAGACTTAATTTAAACTTATTGCACATTATTAGAACTGGCTTTTATTATTATTCTACTGATATGGTAATTATTCTTCTAATTTGTCTAATCATTATTATAATAGACTAATTATACTCTTAATTAACCTAATTAGCATTAAACATGATTATGCACATTATAAACTTCAAACATATAAAACCAAATATCATTCAAGCATTTTGGCAATAATCTCTTCTACGTATTTTATTTCTTCTTCATAACAAATAAACTAATAATATATCAATTATCATTGAAGCATTTTAACAAACATCTTGTTGGCATAAACTACCATTATGATTTTTCACATAAAACAACATAATAAGACTAAATCTAAAGCATTTCACACTAAATTCAACCACAAATCAACAATAACAACCAATGAAACACAACAAGTTGAACAATTAATAACAATAATTAACAACTTGATTAAAATTAAAAAAATAAAAATAAAAATAAAAAAACATAATTGAACCTTGAGGACGGAGATGTTGTTGGAGGTTGGGGCCGGAGATGTCGTTGGCTACGGTGGTTGCGGTTGGAGTGGCTGGCCGCAGCGGGTTGTGGCCTGTTGCAGTGGGCTCGTTACTGGTTCGGCGCAGTTCTTCGCAAGGTTGGAGGTGTAGGTGGCCTAGGTTGCTGCAATCCGAACTGGACGGAGGTAGTGGCGGTGGTGGAACTGGCCGGCGGTAGTGGCGGTGGTGGAAATGGCCGGCGGTAGTGGCGATGGTGGAACTGGCCGGCGGTGCGGTGGGTCTCATGGTTCAGCGCGGTTCAGCCGTTTAGCGCAGGGAACCCTAGATATAGTTTCACGATTTTTTTTTTTGAAGAGTTGTGTATGATGTTTGAATAAGTTAAAGTGTTTTTAAAACATATATGCGTGTAGTGTAAAGTAGCAGACCGTCCAGCACGTAGTGATATTATTAATAAAGTGCTTTTTTTTTTAAAACCTATATGCTACGGTCCTATAAGAACCGCATCACATAAAACTTATATGATGCGGTCCTTTTGGGAGCCGTAGCAGATACCCAATAGTGGTTGTATATGATGCGGTTCTTTAAAAAACCGCATCATTTAGATTGTAGCAAAAACACTTTTTTCTACTAGTGGAAGCAAAAGATCTAACCACATTATCTCTGGAACAACTCATTGGTTCCTAGATGACTCATGAAATGTTGGTAGATTCAAAGGCTGAATCTAGTTCAAAAAACAAGGAGATGGTTCTCAAGACAGAAGAATCAGAGGAGGATGAAGATGATATCAGTCTTATTTCTAGAAGATTTGAAAAATACCTTAGGCAAAATCCAAGGGTTAGTTTTCAAAAGGAAGAAACAGTTCAGGAAAGCCAGTTCCAATGCTGGTTGCTTTAAATGTGGTGAAGTGGGGCACAAAATTAAGGAATGTCCCACATGGAATGTAACGACCCGCATTTTAGCAACGTTGTTTTCGGCAAAAACAACAACACGGATCATTATTAACCATAAACTTTCAATATTAAATTCATTAATAACAGCGGAAGCTCTAAACTTAATTCAATTTATTCAATCAAACCAATAAATGGTCCAAAATAACTAAATTACCAAAGTCCATTATTATTAACAATTACGGAAAGTCCACTAAAATAAAGGTTATTGCAAAGGCTAGAAATTGACATCAAGATATTTAAACTACTATACTCGCTTGCTCACAATCCCAGCCCTTGCGTAACCCAATCAATCATCTCATGTACCTGAAAAGGGATTTTATGGGGTCCACAGTCAGTGGGGAGTAATTAGATTGTTCTACCTAATCAGTAGAACACAATTAGAAACATAATAATTAGAACAGATCAACAGAACAGTCAAACAAGTCAACAGGAAAAATCATTCAAAGGCATTCACATTCAAGTACGCAGCGGAAACAAATCATAACAATATATTCAACCAAGACCCTCAACACAAACTTAATCCAATTCTAGACTTCTAGACTCCATTATTGACTTTCAAGTTCTAGTTCAATTCAAGTGCTAATCCGTGACACAGTCATATGCTCGTAGGGGAAACCTTAACTTCCCCAACTTTCCTTGACACATGTCGGGTCAACCACAAAGGATCTAATTCCCGTGCACTGGGATCCAGAACTGCCCCAAAACCGCAGAAGGGACAGTTCTTCGTCTATACCTATGTTCATAGCACTTTAGCCACTAGATAGGCGGTCACTTCATAGTTAATTATCTTTTCAAGTTCACTTTTCTAGTTCACACTTTAACCTTTATTGGGACGACTTGACTTCTAATCAATTCTAGTTCATCTTAACCTAACTCAAAACTCTAGTCCAAGACTCAATATACTCGAATCTATTCTATCACCACACGAAGATTCATCATTCATCATTAATCAATCAATTCATCAAGTTCATACGTAGGCATGCAAGAATCATATTTCAACAACATAATCAAATCATAACCACAAGTTCAGAAGTCGAGATCTTACCCATTGCTTACCACAGTTACACGGCTCCTTCAATAATATCAATTCCATAATTCATCGTTATAATTTATACAAACCATTCAATCATCAATATAAATTACAAGTTTAAACTAATTAAATAATTCCAGGAACGTAATCAAATTCTAGTCTTTAAATTAATTGAATCATAAAAATCTAGTCTTTATTTCCTTATTTTAACTCGGCATCTTCAAATATTAATAATAAAGAAATCAAGTTTTAATCTAATTAAAAATACATGCTTTGATTAATTAATTTAAAATAATTTCAAGAACAAGTTCAAATTCTAATCTTTTATCATTTAGCCAGTAAAAATCAAACCTTTTATTCGTAAATTACCACACGGCTCTTTAAAAGGTTAAACTAAAAATTTACTCTTTCTTTTAAAATTCTAGATATATCAAGATTAGATTAATAATACTACATCAACATAACAAAAATTCATACTTAAATTTCATTCAAGAATTTCGAACCATATTGTTATTAATTCAAGATTATCACACCGCTATCTTGGTAACCTATTCAAGATTATAAATTTATACCACAAGAACCTTACTAGTTAAAGAATTAATTCAAGAAATTCATCATGGATTATTAAAAGATTAAGTTTATGATTAAAAGAACAAGTTTTTATCATTGAAATCATTCGAACAAGGGCTGTAGTACACGACATATACTTGTGCAACATTCATGCTTGGTTCCACAATTTATTCATCAATTTTAACAAGCAAGAATCATAGAATAAGCGTAGAACAAGATAAAATCATGAATTAAACTCATCAAATAATCATGAATTGAATAATCACCACTCGACATACACAACATACGACTAGCATGCTATTCGAAATTTATTCAATCCAAATCTAAGCAATTCTATGTAGTTCTAAACCTATTCTAATAATTATATGACTAATCTATCCTATTGATTAAATAAAAGCAATCTAATTACCTATTAATGGAAGATATAGTTCGAAAATCTCAAGGTATCACACGGCTTCTTGGTGTTTCTTTTACTTCTTGCTCCAATCTTGAGGGTAAATTCCAATCAAGGATTTTTAGAGGTCTTTTATGAATTGTTTTGATGGAGGAAAGATTGTAAGCAATTAAAAAATATCATAGGGTCGAGTAGGTTTATGGAATAAAGGGGATTTTTTTTTCTCCCAAATTTTAATAGTGTGTTTAGGATAAAAGGTGTGACTTTTTAGGTGTGGTCAAATATAGATATGAATTGGTATTATTGGTTAGAAAAATAAAATAAAACAATTTAATGGAAGGAGAGTAAGGGGGCCGTGGGTTTTTGGGGGAGTGAGGAAGGGTATTGTCTTCCTAAAATCTAGCAGGGTAGTTAGGAATAAAATTTGGATTTTTAGATTAAATCATAATAGATATAAATTGCTAATTTTGGTTGAAAATAGAATAGAATAAAATAAAATAAATTAATAAGGGGCCGTGGGTTTAATGATTGGGATAAAGTAAGGTCATAAGATTAAATTAATTTAATAAAAGGAAGGGGAAAGAATAGGGGCAGATTTAATTAAAAGATATTAAAAAAACTAAAAGGAATGGTTAGAATAATTAAAATAAATAAAATAATCAGGATAAAAGGATTAAAGGAAAATGAAAGGAAAGGTAGAGGGAAAAATGATGGAGAAATAAGATGATCCTAGTCCAAATAATTATAAGGAGGAAAAGGGTAACAGCTTAGAGAAAATAGGGAATGATATAATTAAAGGGTATTATTGGTTAACAAATAGAAGAAATAATTAGGAGAAATGTGTAACCACCTTTAGGAAAATATGGGGTTACATCCATTAAAAGATATAATAGAATAAAATAGGATAATAAGATAATTAAAGGGATAGAAAACCGATCAAATGGAAAGAGGGAAAAGAAGTGGGCTTGAATTATTTTGGGCCAAGGTAAGAAATATGGTTCAAACACTGAAATAGTTTTTGGGCTTGAAATGAATTCCTGAACTGGATTATTATTCCCAAAGCATTACTTTTAACTTGGGCCAGAAATCATATGAAAAGTCTATTCAAGTCCGGTTACCAAGAAAGGGACTAAAATTACTTCTAACCCCTACTTAGCCAACTCGTCATCAATTCAACATTAAATTTGAGTCGGTCCAAAACCTTGAATTGCCTTAAGATGGGTTTTAGGAACCTAACGGGTTGAGGCCAAATGAAAGAATGTAGGATAGCCATCAAAAGGGAAATTTGTTTGACACATTTTATAAAATATTAATAAGATAAATTTCCGAAAAATAATTTTAAAAAGATTTTCCATTTATAAAACAGGGAATTCATTAATATTATTCAAAATAAAATTTTAAGGCACAGGAAAGACAAACTTATTATCTAAAATTCTAACCCCAAAAATACAGGGTGTTACCTGGAATAATCCCAAGGGAATCCTGGAGTCCAGGCTGAGAAGAAGGTGTTCAAAAGAGCTATGCTTGCTGCATTTTGGGGAGATTCAGAATCAGAAGATGAGGAAGATGTAGAAGAAGAAAATCTCTTCCTTACTGCTTTCACATGCACAGACCAGTCTGAGATCTGTTCTGAAGAAAAAGATGTTCTCTGTCTCGTGGTTGGTGGAAGCACTTCAGATGACAACCAGGTATGTTTTAATGAAATAAAGGCAAACATACATAATCTATATAGAGATGAATTACTTGATTATCTTGAGTTCACCATTGATCAATGCATTAGTGTTGGGTCTTCCTACCAGAACAACAAAAGAAACTGAAAGAAACAGTTCGAGATTATGAAATATGTGGTGCTAGATCTGCTGAACTTGAGCTTATTTATGAAGAACTTGAAGAAAAAATGTCTGAACTTGAGATGACATCAGATCAGCAAAGAATAGACCTTGAGACATTAAACTCCAAACCAGTCCCTAAAGAGGATAAATTTTTTGAGAAAATTGAAAAGGGGTTTAATGAGCTCAAGGAATTTGTTACACATAATTCAAATTTTGAACCGCTAAAAGATACATGTACCTTAAGTAAATCTGATGTCATACTTGCATATGACCACTTAATTGAAAAAATTGAAGATTTACATAAGGGACATGGTGATCTTAAGGTTTATGAAGAGACTGGTTCTCCCACTGCCTTTGATGAGGTTTTCGATGTTTTACATAATAAGTGCACAGCTAAGATCTGTGATCTTGAGGCTAAACTAATCTTACTAAAACAAGAAAACATCAAGAAGACCAATGACGAACCATTTCCCTCCCTGGTTTCAAGACTACAAGATGAACTTCAGAAAACTAGACTTGATCTAAAATCATTTGAGAAACAAAATGAAGTTCAACTTAAGAGGCTTGAAAACAAGGAAAATGAGCTAACAGATTGTATGAACCAATTGAACAAAATGTTAGATGCTCAGAAAACTCTAAACATCCTCACATCCCAACCTGGAAATTCTCAAAGGTTTGGTTTAGGGTATTCTGGATCTAGTTCTACAACTGTTCTAGGCAGAGACAACACTTGGTTGAATGAATTCAAGAAAGGCAAGTACATATTTGCCAAGGACATGCATGTTGGTACCTACTATGGTAAAAGTGGTCATGTAACTATCAAATGTTTCACTAAAAAGAAACATGACAAGAAGAACAAAACCTACACCCAGGAAGTGTGGGTTAGGAAGGTCAAGGTTGAGAATAATTTAAAGAACGAGGAACCCAAGCTGGTCTGGGTTCCTAAAACTAACCTTTAATTTGCTTGTGTAGGTACGAGTGAAATGAAAGCCATATTGGTATTTGGACAGTGGTTGCTTAAGACACATGTCAGGGGATAAAGAACAATTCCTTTCACTCACTACACTCGAGGGAGGGCACGTGACATTTGGTAATAATAGCAAAGGACTTATCAAAGGAGTAGGTAAGGTTGGTAAGTCCCTCTACCAAGCAATTGACAATGTTTACTATGTAGAAGGTTTGAAACATAACCTTTTGAGCATCTCTCAACTATGTGACAAGGGAAATAAAGTGAATTTTGAATCAAATAATTGTCACATAGTGAACCCTAAGACAGGGGAACTGGTCTGTGCTGGAACAAGACATAACAATGTGTATATCACATACTTAGGTCAAATTCCACAGAATGGTGCCCTCTGCCTTAGTGTTGTAGAGGATGACCAATGGCTTTGGCATAAAAGATTAGGACATGTTAGTTTCACTTTGCTCAACAAGTTAAGATCACAAGATTCGGTGATAGGTTTACCTAACATCAAATATGTGGTAGACCAGCTCTGCCAATAATGTGCAAAGTGCAAACATGTCAGATCATCATTTAAGCCAAAGAAAGTTGTTAGTTCCTCTAGGCCATTTGAACTTGTACACACGGATCTATGTGGACCAATGCGTGTACAAAGTAACAATGGCTTTAGTTATGTATTTGTCTTAGTTGATGATTACTCTCGTTTCACTTGGACCATATTCTTGAAATAAAAAGATGAAACTTTTGATGAATTTGAAATTCTAGTGAAACAGGTCCAGAACAATATCAATCATCAGTTGGCATCTATCAGATCTAATCATGGATCAGAGTTTGATAATGCTAGCTTCATAACTTATTGTATGGAGCACCGTGTTTCTCACAACTTTTCAGCCCCTAGAACTCCACAGGAAAATGGAGTAGTTGAAAGAAAGAATCGCACTCTAGAAGAATGGTGTTAGTTCAATGTATACTCAAGAAGGGGGGGTTGAATTGAGTATGTGTGTTTTTTCAATCGTTTTCAAGGTTTGTTTTTTCTTTTTGTGAGAACAACGATAGAACAGTAAATAAAGAGTAGGGACACAAAGATTTAACGAGGTTCGGCTTCTAAACAAACCTACGTCCTCCACTCTCTCACCAATATTATTAATCAACTCAGAATAATAACAAGGTTACACACTCAATTAAATGCTACAACTATGTAACACTTAATTCCCCAACTGTTAACTCTAACAGTTCACTCAGTGTTCACAGAACACTCCCCAACCACTTCCCTCTAAGTGGTTCAAATATTACAAACTTAAATCTCCGTAAGTTTTTCTCTTAAAGATGGATATGGAGATCGTTTTGGACTAAGGATAGACTCTCAGAAAATATGACTTGGTTTTCTTTGGAGAGCAAAAGTCTTCTAGGGTTTTTTGCAAAGATAGTTTATATAGGCAAGGAAAAAACTGTCCACTAGAAGTGTGCTTGGAGACTTGCCTCAATTGTGCAAACAAGCTCAGCTGACATAAATAGAAAGGCACCTATTTCAGACCTTTGTCTCCTTCCACTACATGTAGTGGGAAGTACACTAAAGTCCAAACAAGTACATTTCAAGGCTGATTTTGTAGATCAATTTGGCAGATTTCCAAAGTACAAGTGATCCAAATTTTTCAAATAAATTTTCAAAAATAATTTTGAACACCAAAATTTGTACGGATCACTTGCGTAATACTGAGGTCTGTTCTCACAGTGGTCTCAGTACTACTAAGTCTACATCTGGTAAAGGGAACTGTTCCAAGCTTGTTTTGTGCGTGTTCTTAGCTTGTTCTTGGCCTGTTCTCTTTACTGGATGTAAACTTAAAGTCTTTTTGCTCTTTACTTAAAAACACTAAGGATATTTTCCTAAGCCTATTTTACAAGAAGATCCTAGAAATATAAAAATAAAAAGCTCCAAGCTCTTGGCTTCTGATCTTCAAGTATCTCAAGGCCTTCATGGTTGCCTTGATGAGTCCTCACTTGATTCAACCTGTTCATATACAAATATACATAGACATCAAGTATAGAGGATTGGTTTGTCATCATTTAAATCAAACATGGTTCAACAATTTCCCCCTATTTGATGATGACAAACCATGAAGTTCCCCCTGAGAACAGTAACCAATTGTTTCAAAATAAAACAACTGTTCAGAGGAACTGGTCTTGCAGTGTTCCTGTAGTCAGATTCATAATCTCAGAGAATAAAAATACACAACAGACTAAAGCACAATTAGACTGATTGCAATGGTCAGTCACTCATCACATTACTCAATTTATTATTGAGTTTCAGCATTAAACCTGTAACCTGCAAGACTTATCAGTTATCAAATGTAGCAAGAGAAATTTCAATTTCACTTGGAAGAATTTCTTCCAGTTGGGATGGATAGGAGCACCTGATCTGAATTCAAGATACTCCTAGGCAAAAAGCTGGGCCATCTCTTAACAAGGTCTGAACCTTGTTCAAGTTGCTACACTTGATACTAGGAACTTCACCTGTCCTATTCCCCCTTTTGGCATCATCAAATGACAAAATCAACCATAGCACAAAAATTAGGAGAAGACAACAAGTAAAGTCAAATATAGGCATAATATTAACACAACATTCTAGAGATGCTGTCCCACAGTTGAGTACCTGCAATTCACAATCCTAAATGTTCAAGTGCACACAGAAGTTAATAAAATATGCAGACCAGGACCATTCTGCAGAGAAATTGTTTAGCAGAAATGGTCAAAAACTAAGGATGGAAATTGTTCAAAGAAATCAGAGAATTTGTTCAGAGAAATTGAAGATAGTAATGTTAGCAGGGAAAGGGGGTAGGCTAAGAAGAAGTGGAGTAAGCATCATCATCAGAATCCTCAGTAGAATCCTCATCCTCTTTTTCGACACTCTGCTCCTGCTGCTTCTTCTTGACTTGGGCAATAATGGGAACTGGTCTTGGAGTGGCCTTGGGCTTGAAGCTGGAAGAGGAGTCAAGTTTTTCTTCATGGGAGTCCAGTCGTGCTGATATGTTCTTTATAGATCCATCCAGAGAAGTGCACAGTGCATTGACACTAGCCATCATCTGTTGCAGTAATTCCCCATGTGTCTGCACCTGTTTGGACAATGACCCAGTAGCTTCCTCAGATCTGAACTGCTTGTTCTTCTAGCCCCTGTGATCCTCTCTTCATCCCTCATTTTTAGCATGCCACCATCAAAGGTCATCCCCTTCTGACCTAGGATCTGGTTGGTGAGGACAGACATTTTCTTGACCTCACCACTCAGATGAACCATTCTACTTTGGAAAACCAAAGTAAGCCAGGCACCATAGGGTAGAGAGTGGTTTGACCTTTCCAGAATGCTAACCATGTGGGCTAGCATGAGACCAGGGAGACTTAACTTGATTTTCTCATAGAGACAATAGATAATCACAACATCCATCCTCCTAACATCCATTCTGCCCTGAGCCCTAGGGAGTACTATCTTAGAGACAACTGTATGGAACAACCTCATTACTGGTTCCCTTAGTTGGCCAATAACATAGCCAGCACCATCATTTGGAGAACCAGTAAAGAGAGTGGTCTGTATGTGTTCTGTACTGACCTCAGGAATAGTTGGCCAGTTGTCTTTGGAATAATCATAGAACCCACCTCTTGGTACACCTAGTACCTCCCCTAGAATCTTCTTTGAAAGAGTGATGTCGATCCCCTCGACCTCACTCCATACTTTCCCTTTGTCTAACTTTCCCAACTTTGAGTAAAACTCCTCAACACAAGTTTCAAAAACATCTAACCTCTTGTCAAACAGCCCTTCCAAACCCTGGAACTCTATGGCCTCTTTAAACTCCTCTAAAAATGGTTGACTCATCCGAGACTTAGGACATGCAAAACCAAATAAGACACCCCTACCACTTAATTCATATAGTGGTTAAGAAGCGGTCTTACCTTTCTTCTTGGCAGGAGTCTGTTCAGAGGCAGAAGCAGCTTTCCTCTTCTTTTCAGTTGGGAGTTTGGTTGTAGGTTTAGGGCTTTTCTTTTTTTCATCCTTCTTTTCCTCTGGAACCTCCTCAGCAGGTTCCTTTTTAACCTCTTCCTTGCAAACCCTTGTCCTCAAAGGTCTTGTTCTCTTTCCTGTTTCCCTTTCCCATTGTACTACCCCTGTGATCTCGACATCCATGTCATCATCTTGCTTTTCTGTTTCTTCCTTTTCAACTTCCTTTTCTTCAGTGCTTGGTACTGTTTTCTGTGTGGTCTGAGGTGATGGTGTGGGTGTTTTCTGTGGTTGTGGAGAAGGTGATGGGGTTGTTTCCTTTTGTGGTGAAGGGGGTGGTAGAGTTTTGGTCTTTGGTGGTGATGGTGATTTTTGTGGAAGGGAAGAGATAGTAGTTTGTGGAGAGGGTTGTTTAGGTGAAGGAGGGGGTGAGGGTTTGGATGGTGATGGAGTTTTCTGAGGTTGAGGTTATGGGGATTTTGGCGAAGATGGTGGTGATGATTTAGGGCTTGGTGGAGGAGTAGATTTCTCATAGGGCTTGCATGTAGCCTTAGATTCAGCAATTTTTTCTGTTGTGACTTGGTCCTTTACTTCTTCTTGCTTCTCTTCTGCTTGGTGGTGTTCAACAACCACAGCAGTGTTTGATTCCTTCTCAACTTTGGAGGGTGTGAAACTAGGAGATTGGCTTAGTCCACGGCTTTTCTTTTTTACAACCTTGTTCTTCTTTCTTCCCATTTTGATTTGATCAGCAGATTTGATGAAGGAGAGAGAGAGAAACTGAATTCGAGTTCTTGAAGAGGATTTTGATGATGGTGCTTAGGGTTTGAGAGAGAAGATTAATTTGAGAAAGAGAGACAATTTGAGAGAGAAATCAGTGTGAAAGAGTGAATTAAAATGATGACAAAAGGCAGTTATTAGAACAGTTAAGGTAGAAGTTACTTTACACTGTTCACAACGGTCATGTGTCAGAACAATTAAATCCTCAAGTTCAAAGTTGAGGGTTCAGCAATAAACTGATATAACCATTGTAAGGGACTGGTCTGACGATGGTATAACGCTGATCGGTATATATTAAAAACTTAAGGCATCTTTCAGTTAGGCAACTTAGAGACACCACACATTGGAACAACATCAACATAAGAATTTTGAGACCACTTGCACAAATGACATTTAAGAGTTAACCAGCCCTGCTTATATACACTAATGATAAAAAAGTCAAACATAGCCAAAAAGGGAAAGATAAGTCCTAAGGAACTAGGATCTAATCCTTACCATACCAAGTAATGTGCGGAGTTTGACAAACACTTCCCTGCTCAGGGGTTTAGTGAAGATATCAGCCAATTATTCTTCAGATCTGCAAAATTCAAGATTCACATTTCCCTTTTCAACATTGTCTCTGAGAAAATGATGTCTGATTTCAATATGTTTGGTTTTAGAGTGCTGGACATGATTTTTGAAATGTTTATAGCACTGGTGTTATCACACAATATGGGAACACTTCCGGAACAGACCCGAAAATCCTTAAGTTGTGTCTTTATCCAAAGCAATTGAGCACAGCACAAAGCAGCAGCTATGTACTCTGATTCAGCTGTGGATAAAGCCACTGAATTTTGTTTCTTAGATCCCCATGAAATGAGACAAGAACCTAAGAAGTGAGCCATTCCTGAAGTGCTCTTCCTGTCCACACTAAAACCAGCATAGTCAGCATCAGTGTATCCTAAAAGATCAAAATTACTTCCCTTTGGATACCATAAGCACATGTCCTCTGTACCACTCAGGTACCTAAAAATTCTCTTAACAGCTTTTAGATGAGACTCTTTTGGGTTGCTTTGAAATCTTGCACACAACCCAACTGAGAACACTATGTCTGATCTACTAGCTGTTAAGTAGAGAAGTGAGCCAATCATACCTCTGTATAACTTATCCTCAACATCCTTTCCTATCTCATCTAGGCTCAGTTTAGAAGAGGTAGGAATAGGTGTGTCATAGGACTTGCTATCTTGCAGACCATATCTCTTGAGTAGTTCCTTGAGATACTTTTGTTGGTGGATCATGATTCCATCATCCACTTGCTTGATTTGAAGCCCTAGGAAGAAGCCAAGTTCTCCCATCATACTCATCTCAAATTCAATCTTCATAAAATCTGCAAACTCATCACACAAAACAGAATTAGTAGCCCCAAACAAAATATCATCAACATATACTTGGACCACTAACAGATCTGTTCCCCTTTTCTTTAAGAATAGAGTTTTGTCCACTGAACCTCTCTCATAATGATTTTCAATAAGAAAGATAGAGAGTCTCTCATACCAAGCACGAGGGGCTTGTTTGAGGCCATAAAGAGCTTTGTCCAACTTGTAGACATGATCTGGACAAACTCTATCCTCAAAGCCAGGGGGCTGTTCCACAATCACATCTTCTTTCAAATAACCATTTAGAAAAGCAGTTTTAACATCCATTTGAAAGAGTTTAAAGTTCATGTGGGCAGCAAATGCAATTAAGATTCTTATTGCCTCAAGCCTGGCTACTGGAGCAAAGGTTTCATCATAGTCTATTCCCTCTTGTTGGTTAAACCCTTGAACCATTAGCCTGGCCTTGTTTCTGACTATAGTACCTGAGTCATCCATTTTGTTTCTGAAGACCCATTTGGTTCCAATAACTGACATCTCATTGGTTCTTGGTTCAAGAGGCCAAACCTGATTTCTTTCAAACTGGTTCAACTCATCTTGCATGGCCAAGATCCAATCAGGATCAGTTAGTGCACTCTTATAGTCAGTTGGTTCTATGTGAGATAAGAAGGAGAAGTAAGCACAGAAGTTCTTCCAAACAGAATTTCTAGTTTGGACTCCTTTTGATAAATCACTGATGATTTGATCAGAAGGATGAGAGCTTCTTTGTTTAAACATACTCTTTCTTACAGAATTTGAGTCACCTAAGTTAGAACCAATGTCTGTACTGGTTCCCCCTATTTCATTTTCATTTTGAGAGGGTGGACCAGTTTCTTCAGTGTTCTCTCCCACTTCATCTTCAGTTAGATGGGCAGGAGAGTCACTGAGTTCAACAACCTGTTTAGCATTTCCCTCTGCTGCACCAGACTCATTGTTGTTTTCAGGAGGAGTTGGAGAGTCTGGTTCAGCAGTGTTCTCTGGTTCAGCTCCTGTGAAATTTGTCATCCCAATATCAAAGCCTTATCATCATCTACCTGCACAGGCTTGTTGAACATGTTAGTTTCATCAAACAATACATGGATACTCTCTCACTCTCTTCAACACACAAGGTTCTTTTGTTGAAAACTTTATATGCCTTGCTATGAGGAGAATACCCTATAAAAACAGCTTCATCACTCCTGGGGTCGAACTTGTCCAAACTGGTCTTACCATTGTTGTGTACAAAACACTTACAACCAAATATCCTTAAATGTTCAATGTTTGGTTTTCGACCCCTTAGAAGTTCATAAGGTGTTTTTCTTAGTATTGGTCTTAGCATAACCCTATTGAGTATGTAGCATGATGTACTCACAGCATCAGCCCAAAATTTCTTGGACAGACCACTCTCTAGAAGCATGGTTCTAGCCATTTCTTCTAGAGTGCGATTCTTTCTTTCAACTACTCCATTTTGTTGTGGAGTTCTGGGGGCTGAGAAGTTGTGAGAAACACCATGCTCCATACAATAAGTTATGAAGCCAGCATTATCAAACTCTAATCCATGATCAGATCTGATAGATGCTAACTGATGATTGATCTTGTTCTGGACCTGTTTCACTAGAATTTCAAATTCATCAAAAGTTTCATCTTTGTATTTCAACAATATGGTCCAAGTGAAACGAGAGTAATCATCAACTAAGACAAATACATAACTAAAGCCATTTCTACTTTGTACACGTATAGGTCCACATAAATCCATGTGTACAAGTTCAAATGGTGTAGAGGAACTAACCACTTTCTTTGGTTTAAAAGATGATCTCACATGCTTGCACTTTGCACACTCTTGACAGAGCTGGTCTGCCACATATTTGATGTTAGGTAAACCTATCACCAAATCTTGTGTTCTCAACTTGTTGAGCAAAGTGAAGCTAACATGTCCTAATCTTTTATGCCAAAGCCATTGGTCATCCTCTACAACACTAAGGCAGAGGGCACTGTTCTGTGGAATTTAACTTAAGTATGTAATATACACATTTTTATGTCTTGTTCCTTCACAGACCGTTCCCCTGTCTTAGGGTTCACTATGTGACAAGTCTTTGATTCAAAGTTCACTTTATTTCCCTTGTCACATAGTTGAGATATGCTCAAAAGGTTATGTTTCAAACCTTTTACATAGTAAACATTGTCAATTGCTTGGGAGAGTGACTTACCAACCTTACCTACTCCTTTGATAAGTCCTTTGCTATTGTCACCAAATGTCACGTGCCCTCCCTCGAATGCAGTGAGTGAAAGGAATTGTTCTTTATCCCCGGACATGTGTCTTGAGCAACCACTGTCCAAATACCAATATGGCTTTCCTTTCACTCGTACCTGCACAAGCAAATTAAAGGTTAGTTTTAGGAACCCAGACCAGCTTGGGTTCCTTGTTCTTTGAAGCATTTTCAACCTTGACCTTCCTAACCCACACTTGTTGGGTGTAGGTTTTATTTTTCTTGTCATGTTTCTTTTTGGTGAAACATTTGTTAACAACATGACCACTCTTACCACAATAGGTACAAACATGCATATCCTTGGCAAATATATACTTGCCTTTCTTGAATTCATTCAACCATGTGTTGTCTCTGCCAAGAACAGTTGTAGAACTAGATCCAGAATACCCTAAGCCAAACCTTTGAGAATTTCCAGGTTGGGATGTGAGGATGTTTAGGGTTTTCTGAGCATCTAACATTTTGTTCAATTGGTTCATACAATCTGTTAGCTCATTTTCCTTGTTCTCAAGCCTCTTAAGTTGAACTTCATTTTTTTCTCAAAAGAGTTTAAGTCAAGTCTGGTCTTTTGAAGTTCATCTTGTAGTCTTGAGACCAGGGAGGGATCTGGTTCGTCACTGGTCTTCTTGGTGTTTTCTTGTTTTAGCAAGATGAGTTCGGCCTCAAGATCACATATCTTGGCTATGCACTCATCATGTAAAACATCCAAAACCTCATCAAAGGCAGTGGGAGAACCATTCTCTTCAGAATTCTTGAGCTCACTATGTTCCTTGTGTAAATCTTCAAGTTTTTCAATTAAATGGTCATATGCAAGTATGACATCAGATTTACTCAAGGTACATATGTCTTTTAGCAGTTCAAAGTTTGAATTATGTGAGGTGAATTTCTTGAGCTCATTAAACCCCTTTTCAATTTTTTCTAAAAGTTCATCCTCTTTAGGGACTAGTTTTGAGTTTAATGTTTCAAGCTCCATTTTATGCTGATCTGCTGTTACTTCAAGTTCAGAAATTTTTTCTTTAAGTTCTTCACAAATAAGCTCAAGTTCAGCAGATCTAGCACCACCTATTTCATATTCTCGAATTGTTTCTTTTAGTTTCTTTTTGTTGTTCTGATAAGCAGACCCAACACTAATGCATTGATCAATGGTGAATTCAAGATAGTCAAGTAGTTTATCTCTATCTAGATTATGCATGTTTGCCTTTAAATGATTAAAACATACGTGGTTGTCATCTGAAGTGCTTCCACCAGCCATGAGACAGAGAACTTCTTCTTCTTGCAAACAGACCTCAGACTGGTCTGTGCATGTGAAAGCAGTTAGACAGAGATTTGCTTCTTCTTCATCTTCCTCATTTTCTGATTCTGAATCTCCCCAAACTGCAGCCAACATAGCTCTTTTGAAAACCTTCTTCTCAGTCTGGACTCCAGGATTTCCTTTGGGATTTTTCCATGTTGGATTTGTGCCCCATTTCGCCACATTTAAAGCAACCAGCATTGGAACTGGTTTTCCTGAACTGTCCAGAACTGTTCCTTCCTTTTACAAACTTACCCTTGGACTTTGTCCTAAGGTATTTTTCAAACCTTCTGGCCATGAGACTTATATCATCTTCATCATCCTCAGATTCCTCTGCTTTGAGGACCATTTCCTTGTTTTTTGAGCTAGATTCAGCCTTTGAATCTACCAACATCTCATGAGTTATTAAGGAACCAATAAGTTGTTCTAGAGATAGTGAGGACAGATCCTTTGCTTCTTGTATGGCTGTAACCTTGGGCATCCACTTCCCTGATAAGCTTCTCAACATTTTCCTCACCAACTCTTCACTTGAGAAGGTCTTTCCCAATGACTTTAGTTCATTTACAATGGTCATGAACCTTGTAAACATGTCCTTTATGTTTTCATCTCTAGTCATTTCAAAGACTTCATATTTTGACATAAACATGTCAATTTTTGACCTTCTCACCTCAGAGTTGCCTTCATATGCAAGCTCTAGTGTATCCCATATTTCCTTTGCAGAAGAACAAGCTAGAATTCGATTTACCTCACATTCTGCAATTCCTTGTTGAACAAGTGACATTGCCTTTGCATTTTTCTCCAGCTTCTTGTAGTCTTCACTTGTGTACTCTTCTTCTGTCTTTGGAACTGTGAGCCCTTCCTGATTCTTCTTGTGGATGAACTTGGGTCCATTTTTGACAATCATCCAGCATTCATAATCTATCCCAATGATAAGATTTTTCATGCAATTCTTCCACCAAGAGTAGTTAGTGCCATTGAACTTGGGGAGTCTTGAACTGTTTGATTCTTGAGTAGACATCTTCTTGCTCCTCTAGGTAGTTAACCTTTTGAGAAGTTAGGCTCTGATACCAATTGTTAGTTCAATGTATACTCATTGAATTGAGTGTGTGTGTTTTTTCAATCGTTTTCAAGGTTTGTTTTTTCTTTTTGTGAGAACAACGATAGAACAGTAAATAAAGAGTAGGGACACAAAGATTTAACGACGTTCGGCTTCTAAACAAGCCTACGTCCTCCACTCTCTCACCAATATTATTAATCAACTCAGAATAATAACAAGGTTACACACTCAATTAAATGCTACAACTATGTAACACTTAATTCCCCAACTGTTAACTCTAACAGTTCACTCAGTGTTCACAGAACACTCCCCAACCACTTCCCTCTAAGTGGTTCAAATATTACAAACTTAAATCTCCGTAAGTTTTTCTCTTAAAGATGGATATGGAGATAGTTTTGGACTAAGGATAGACTCTCAGAAAATATGACTTGGTTTTCTTTGGAGAGCAAAAGTCTTCTAGGGTTTTTTGCAAAGATTGTTTATATAGGCAAGGAAAAAACCGTCCACTAGAAGTGTGCTTGGAGACTTGCCTAAATTGTGCAAACAAGCTCAGCTGACACAAATAGAAAGGTACCTATTTCAGACCTTTGTCTCCTTCCACTACATGTAGTAGGAAGTACACTAAAGTCCAAACAAGTACATTTCAAGGCTGATTTTGTAGATCAATTTGGCAGATTTCCAAAGTACAAGTGATCCAAATTTTTCAAATAAATTTTCAAAAAAAAATTTGAACACCAAAATTTGTACGGATCACTTGCGTAATACTGAGGTCTGTTCTCACAATGGTCTCAGTACTACTAAGTCTACATCTGGTACTGGGAACTGTTCCAAGCTTGTTCTGTGCCTGTTCTTAACTTGTTCTTGGCCTGTTCTCTTTACTGGATGTAAACTTAAAGTCTTTTTGATCTTTACTTAAAAACACTAAGGATATTTTCCTAAGCCTATTTTACAAGAAGATCCTAGAAATATAAAAATAAAAAGCTCCAAGCTCTTGGCTTCTGATCTTCAAGTATCTCAAGGCCTTCATGGTTGCCTTGATGAGTCCTCACTTGATTCAACCTGTTCATATACAAATATACATAGTCATCAAGTATAGAGGATTGGTTTGTCATCATTCAAATCAAACATGGTTCAACAAATGGCTAGAACCATGCTTCTAGAGAGTGGTCTGTCAAAGAAATTCTTGGTTGATGCTGTGAGTACATCATGCTACATACTTAATAAAGTTATGCTAAGACCAATACTGAGAAAAACACCTTATGAACTTATAAGGGGTCGAAAACCAAACATTTAACATTTAAGAATATTTGGTTGTAAGTGTTTTGTACACAGCAATGGTAAGACCAGTTTGGACAAGTTCGACCCCAGGAGTGATGAAGCTGTTTTCATTGGGTATTCTCCTCATAGCAAGGCATATAAAGTTTTCAATAAAAGAACCTTGTGTGTTGAAGAGAGTATCCATGAATTGTTTGATGAAACTAACATGTTCAACAAGCCTGTGCATGTAGATGATGATGAAGGTTTCGAGATTGGGATGACAAACTTCACTGGAGTTGAAACAGAGAACACTGCTGAACCAGACCCTCCAACCTCTCCTGAACACAACAATGGGTCTGGTGCAACAGAGGTAAATGCTGAACAGGTTGTTGAACTCAGTGACTCTCCTGCTCATCCAGCTGAAGATGAAGTGGGAGAGAACACTGGAGAAATTTGTCCCCCCTCTCAAATTCAGAATGAGATAGGGGGAACCAGTACAGACATTGGTTCTAACTTAGGTGACTTAAATGTTGTAAGGAAGGGTATGTTTAAGCAAAGAAAATCTCATCCTTCTGATCAAATCATTAGTGATTTATCAAAAGGAGTCCAAACTAGAAATTCTGTTTGGAAGAATTTTTGTGCTTACTTCTCTTTCTTATCTCACATAGAACCAACTGACTATAAAATTGCACTAACTGTTCCTGATTGGGTCTTGGCCATGCAAGATGAGTTGATCCAGTTTGAGACAAATCAGGTTTGGCATCTTGAACCAAGAACCAATGAGATGTCAGTTATTGGAACCAAATGGGTCTTTAGAAAAAAACTAGATGACTCATGTACTATAGTCAGAAACAAGGTCAGGCTAGTGGTTCAAGGGTTTAACCAACAAGAGGGAATAGATTATGATGAAACCTTTGCTCCAGTAGCCAGGCTTCAGGCAATAAGAATTTTAATTGCCTTTGCTGCCCACATGAACTTCAAACTCTTTCAAATGGATGTTAAAACTTCTTTTAAAATGGCTATTTGAAAGAAGATGTGTATGTGGAGCAGCCCCCTGGCTTTGAGGATAAAATTTTTCCAGATCATGTCTAAAAGTTAGACAAAGCTCTTTATGGCCTCAAACAAGCCCCTCGTGCTTGGTATGAGAGACTCTCTAGTTTTCTAATTGAAAATCATTATGAGAGAGGTTTAGTGGACAAAACTCTATTCTTAAAGAAAAGGGGAACAGATCTGTTAGTGGTCCAGGTATATGTTGATGATATTCTATTTGGGGCTACTAATTCTGTTTTATGTGATAAGTTTTCAGACCTAATGAAAAGTGAATTTGAGATGAGTATGATGGGAGAACTTGGCTTCTTCCTAGAGCTCCAAATCAAGAAAGTGGATGATGGAATCATGATCCACCAACAAAAGTATCTCAAGGAGCTGCTCAAGAGATGTGGTCTGCAAGATAGTAAGTCCTATGACACACCCATTCCTACCTCTTCTAAATTGAGCCTAGATGAGAAAGGGAAGGATGTTGAGGATAAGCTATACAGAGGTACGATTGGCTCACTTCTCTACTTAACAGCTAGTAGACCAGACATGGTGTTCTCAGTTGGGTTGTGTGCTAGATTTAAAAGCAACCAAAAGAGTCTCATCTAAAAGCTGTTAAGAGAATTTTCAAGTACCTGAGTGGTACAGAGGACCTGTGCTTATGGTATCCAAAGGGGATTAACTATGATCTTTTAGGATACACTGATGCAGACTATGCTGGTTTTAGTGTTGACAGGAAGAGCACTTCAGGAATGGCTCATTTCTTAGGTTCTTGTCTCATATCATAGGGATCTAAGAAACAAAATTTAGTGGCTTTATCCACAGCTGAGTCAGAGTACATAACTGCTGCTTTGTGCTGTGCTCGATTGCTTTGGATAAAGACACAACTAAAGGATTTTAGGGTCTGTTCCGGAAGTGTTTCCATATTGTGTGATAACACCATTGCCATAAACATTTCTAAAAATCCTGTCCAACATTCTAAAACCAAGCACATTGAAATCAAACATCATTTTCTCTGAGACAATATGGAAAAAGGAAATGTTAATCTTGAGTTTTGCAGATCTGAAGAGCAATTGGCTGATATTTTCACTAAGCCCCTGAGGAGGGAAGTGTTTGTCAAACTTCGCACATTACTTGGTATGGTAAGCATTAGATCCTAGTTCCTTAGGATTTATCTTTCCCTTTTTTATCAGTTTTGACATTTTTGATCCTTAGTGTACATAAGCAGGGTTGGTTAACATTTAAATGTCATATATGCAAGTGGTCTCAAAGTTCTTATGTTGATGTTGTTCCAATGTATGGTATCTTTAAGTTGCCTAATTGAAAGGTGCCTTGATAGGAGGGATTTCTTACCAAATAAAAACCCCCCGTCGTAGTATGAGTGGGGGTGTCGAACACGGGGAAGGTCCCGCCACTTAGCCTAGGCATAAGAGCGTCGAACAAGCTAGGTCGGGGTTGTCACGGGAGAAGGAGGAGGAAACTACGAAAACTAAACTAAGAAAGCTAGGATAAAAGGGGACTAGGGTTAAGAGATCACAACTCATGCCACCATGAATTGTGAATCAATCGAACTTAGACTTAGGTCGTGGATAAGGGGAGGTCGTTCTATGATCGTACCACTCTTTCAAGCTAGTACGATGGCCGGAGAGACGTATACAACTCACTTTCGTGCAGCGACACATCTAACAAGTCCTAAGCACAAAATCACGAAGACCGGTAACTTTCCCTTGATCGAAGGCCCAACTTTCGTGGTGCTTCCATCAATCGGGCAAAGGAAGTCATCACCCACGTTCACCTTTCGGTCCTTCGGTGGGGATTCTTCAATGAATCCTATGCTAGCTACACACAAGACTCAACATAACCGAATCCTAAGGTACCGACACTATCACAACCAAAGCCAAGAACAACTAAACCACAATCATGGAGGAATTGAGAAGTTTCACTCAAACCCTAGAAATTAACTACTCACACATAATTAATAAAAACATAATTAAAATTATAATTAAATACATAAATTAAACCTAAAACTAAAAACAACAAAAACAACTACTAACCCTAGGAAACTAGAGACTAAACAACAATGAAATCAAAATAAACAATTAAACAAACATGAAAATAACAATAAAACTAACTAATTTAACAACAATAACTAAATAAAAATATAAGAAATAAGTACATAAAGCAATAAAAGCAAGTAAAAGAAAGCTAATGAAAATACCTTGAAGAGGAGAACAAGAAGAAGATGAAGAACAAACTAACTACTTGCATAAATTAAGAACAACAATGTAAATTACAAGGAAATTAAAGAAGAAAGCAAGAAAAACTAGCCTAAAACCCTAAATGAGCCTCTAACATCAGCTCCCAATGCAAAATGGGGGAAGAGGGGTACATATACAACCCCCAAAATCTCGAGCAAAAACAGACCAAAATCGCTAAATAAAACGTGCAGTGGCACGTCAGCGGGCGCTGAAATGGCATCAGCGGCCGCTAAGGCTTACTTTCACGTGCCTTCAGGCTGCTAGAACAAATGGTCAGCGGGCGCTGAAAAAGGGTCAGCGGGCGCTGCAAGCCCCTTTGAAAGCTACTGCCTCAAAACAGGGGAGGGGGCAGCGGGCGCTGAGTTGGGGTCAGCGGCCGCTGTTCTTCTCTTTGCACATCAGGTGGCCTGGGAGCTTCGACATCAGCGGGCGCTGAGAAATGGTCAGCGGCCGCTGAGAGGCCTTATAATGCTACTGACCATTTCTCATCCAAAAAGAGCTCATCCCCCAAAAATACATCTCAGCGGGCGCTGAGGAATTCTCAGCGGCCGCTGAGGCCTTCTAAAGCCCCACTGCCTCAAGCCTTGTACATCTCAGCGGGCGCTGAGGGATTTCCAGCGCCCGCTGAGGCCTTTTTAGCCTCAATAATGGCATAGAGGACTTGTGTTTTCCTCGAGGTTCCCGGCTCGCTTCCTCGGGTTCTGAAATCAACTCGGGACCTGCAAAAAGGGAAGAAAACGTAGAAACAAGGCAAAATAGAGGAAATCACATAGAAAAAGGGGAAGGGGACTACAAGAGCAAAACTAAACTAAAAAGCCTAAAAACGCTAACAAAAGCTAAATAAAATAAGAAAATAAACTAATAAAAACTACGAAAATAACTACCAAAATACCACTTATCAAACTCCCCCAAGCTTAGCTTTTGCTCGTCTCGAGCAAAACTTAGGCTAGAAGTGATGGAAGAGCTTGATAGGAGGTAGTACTAGAAGGGAAAAACAAAACACTAATAATAACTCACTTTCGTAGGAATCACGGTTGCTTTTAGCGAAAGCAACAAGCCATGTAAACCTCTAAGTCGCCAAAGAGGACGAGTGTGCTCTCGTAAGGGTTTCCCAAGAGTTTAACCCATAACTCTTTCAAAAACAAACCAAGGCAAAGGTTCGAAGGAAACAAAAGAAAAGAAAAACAAAAAGAAAGGAAAAAGAAAACAAAACAAAACAAAAATAAAAGCAACTAGTTGGACTTGTTAAAGGACCGAGGATCGATGAATGCAAACCTTTCTAAGCACTAACGGAAGACATGCTCAAAGATGTCAAGGGTGGATAGTCAAATAAAACATGCTAGATTGGAGAACTAGAGAGGAACATTCCCCTTTCGCTCAACAACCAAGCATCCACATGCTAAGCTAGTGTCGTCTCCACCCATATAGGTAGCTTCTCATAACTCCACGAAGGAGTCGGAAAAACAAAAAGGAGAAACAATTTAGGCTACCCAACATCTCATCATAGCAAACCGCTAAATATGCTTGAAACATGACTTCCTCAACCGAAAAGGATTCAACTATCTAGGATCGAGAGGGCTTTAGGGTTGTAATGTAAGGCTAAGGATAGGGTAGGAATCAATTTGGCTTGTGGTGCTCAAACCTAAATAGTGAAGCAATAAGTGCAAATGAGCATCAAATAGCAAACGAACTCCTCAAATTTGCGCACATACACTAAAAACCCCCAAGCTTATTCAAAAAACTAAATGAAAAAAAAGAAAAAATATACAACAATTTTTTTTTTCTTCAACTACTCCCCCCCCCCAAGCTTGAATGACACAATGTCCTCATTGTGAAAGGGAAGGAATAATTACTTTTTTATATATATATGTTTTTTTCTTTTTTTTTTTTTTTTTGATGACCTTGCCTTTTTCAACTTAGGCCGGCTTTTGCTGCAATTCAAACAAATCGACACACTTTCGCTTGCCGAACTCCTTACTTCCACAAGTTTTCAATACAAAATAAAAACAAACCGAAAATCTCCAATTGCTTCACTACACCTAAAAGGTATAAAACAAAACAAAGGGGATGCAAGGCTGGTAATGTGGCTTAGATGAAAGAAAAGGCCAAGTTCAAGGGGTTCCAAATGGTGAATGGGAAGCAAGAACCTAAGAAATTGAAAAGAAGCAAGATGATAAAACAAAAAGGAAAATGCAAAAGGAAAAAGGAAAATAACTAAGAAATGAATGCCTCTATCCTCCCCTAGAGTAGCTCGGTCACAGTCTCGGAAAGTCATGAATCAAGTTCTTGATCAAGTTATACTATGACAAGGATCCTATTGCCACTCAAACAAAATGATGAAGGCTAGAAAGATTTGACAATTTTCTCACATATGAAGGGTAGTGAATTGCAAATACTACCTCAAAGGCTTCAACTAGCTAGCAAAGCTTTCCCAATCGTACCACAAGCCAAGACATTAGGTTTCATGAACTCCAAAGTTCTGAAACCTAGCATGTAGTATTTGAAAATCAACCCCAACATCTCAAACCATGTGGACCACTAACACTTAGGAAGGAATGCATTCAAAGTCCAAGAAATTAAGAACCAAGTCCAAACTACAAACAAAACAAAAACACACTTTGCCTTGAAAAGAAAATAAAAGAAAAAGAAGATGAACAAGGGAAAATAGAAATAAAAACTAAACAAAAGGAAGGAAAATAAAATCAAGCATGAATGACTCTCAATCAAGCAACCAAGCATCAAACAAATAAATAAATCGAGGTCCAACGCCATCGATATCCAAATGTCCTCAAGGGCTTAAAAGCCAAAAATTGAAAGCCAAACATCCTCGAACAATCATCTCCTCCTAAAACTAATCCTACAACTAAGCAAACAATGAAAATAAAAGAAAGGGAGTTTGGAATGATCTCACCAAAACAGGCCATAGAGTAAGCATACAACCTCCATTTTGCATTTTAGTACCGTACATGTCCATGAGAGTTGCTTATTCATTTAACCTGCAAAAAAGAAAGAAAAGAAACCAAACTCCAAAAACAAAATAATTACAAACAAAAGGAAAAGGAAAAAGAAAAAGAAGGGCTCGGGTTGCCTCCCAAGAAGCGCTTGTTTAACGTCTTAAGCTTGACGAAGGAGCTGGACACAGGGACTAAGACAGAAGAAAAACTATGTCAAAGTCATCCAGCGGGAACAACCACACGGGGCTCAGTAAATAGCCCCGCAAAGCTCGCAAGAGCTTTTCAAATGCACTGGCACTCAACTCACTGAATACCACATAAGCAATGATCAAATAAAGCAATGGGGACGGTTTGAAAATCGGCATCCTATGCTTATGTGGGAGTGAGTGCCCACAGGGAGGTAAATTAAAATAAAAACTACAAAAAGAAAAATCAAATAAAATAGGGGGGACACCTCCATACATCTCACTTGCCTTGGTTTCTGGAAGAGAAACATGGGAGTCAAGACAAGAGATGATGCCCTCGGATGGAGGTGATATGAGCACGGATGGGGGTGGAGTGGGATGTGAATAGACGAGGTTAAATCCTCCTACAAAGGGAATAAGAGAATGTGGTATAACCACATCCTCCACATTAACTACCTCGTCGGTTTCACTCGACTCTGCTATAAGGGCCTAATCCTCTACAACATCACATGACGATATGAAAGTGTCATGATTCTCATCACAACATTGCCAATAATTGTCATCGTCTATGCGAGTCGGGATGGTGTGCTCGACTATGAGGGGTGAGGGATCGAATTCATGACTAAGGTCATCATCGAAGGGCTCACCTAGGGGAATATGAGGTGAATCAACTATGTTCATGCCAAGACCTTGTAAATACTCATCAAGAACATGATTAAGCGAACTCGACTCATGTGAAAAATGATGAGAAAAATCAAAGGTAGTGGCATGAGTTGATGGTTGATTAAAACCATATTCCTCAAGTGCACTCAACTCATGACTATAATCATATATTCCTTGGCTAGTTATATCCCATTCATAGGTGTCCTTAGCGAGACACTCGAATAATAGCCAAGCTCTATCCAAGTCGAGAGCTAAGAAATCGCCATGAGATAGGTATTCTATCCAATTCCTCGTCTCATAGTTCAAACCCTCATACAACATATTGCATATATCCCACTTACCAAGATTATGATTAGGCGGAAGAGAGCTTCCGATCCTGTCATAATACACCCAAAAAAATTCATGCTCATATTGGGGAACGATCAAAGGAGTGGCCATAAGGCCCAAATATTCACAAAAATAAAGAAAAAGAAAGACCTAGAACCATTCTACTCAACCTAAACTAATGGCATTGCCTTCCTCGGCAATGGCGCCAATTTGATAGGAGGGATTTCTTACCAAATAAAAACCCCCCGTCGTAGTATGAGTGGGGATGTCGAACACGGGGAAGGTCCCGCCGCTTAGCCTAGGCATAAGAGCGTCGAACAAGCTAGGTCGGGGTTATCACGGGAGAAGGAGGAGGAAACTACGAAAACTAAACTAAGAAAGCTGGGATAAAAGGGGACTAGGGTTAAGAGATCACAACTCATGCCACCATGAATTGTGAATCAATCGAACTTAGACTTAGGTCGTGGATAAGGGGAGGTCGTTCTATGATCGTACCACTCTTTCAAGCTAGTACGATGGCCGGAGAGACGTATACAACTCACTTTCGTGCAGCGACACATCTAACAAGTCCTAAGCACAAAATCACGAAGACCGGTAACTTTCCCTTGATCGAAGGCCCAACTTTCGTGGTGCTTCCATCAATCGGGCAAAGGAAGTCATCACCCACGTTACACACAAGACTCAACATAACCGAATCCTAAGGTACCGACACTATCACAACCAAAGCCAAGAACAACTAAACCACAATCATGGAGGAATTGAGAAGTTTCACTCAAACCCTAGAAATTAACTACTCACACATAATTAATAAAAACATAATTAAAATTATAATTAAATACATAAATTAAACCTAAAACTAAAAACAACAAAAACAACAACTAACCCTAGGAAACTAGAAACTAAACAACAATGAAATCAAAATAAACAATTAAACAAACATGAAAATAACAATAAAACTAACTAATTTAACAACAATAACTAACTAAAAATATAAGAAATAAGTACATAAAGCAATAAAAGCAAGTAAAAGAAAGCTAATGAAAATACCTTGAAGAGGAGAACAAGAAGAAGATGAAGGACAAACTAACTACTTGCATAAATTAAGAACAACAATGTAAATTACAAGGAAATTAAAGAAGAAAGCAAGAAAAACTAACCTAAAACCCTAAATGAGCCTCTAACATCAGCTCCCAATGCAAAATGGGGGAAGAGGGGTATATATACAACCCCCAAAATCTCGAGCAAAAGCAGACCAAAATCGCTAAATAAAACGTGCAGTGGCACGTCAGCGGGCGCTGAATTGGCATCAGCGGCCGCTGAGGCTTACTTTCACGCGCCTTCAGGCTGCTAGAACAAATGGTCAGCGGGCGTTGAAAAAGGGTCAGCGGGCGCTGCAAGCCCCTTTGAAAGCTACTGCCTCAAAACAGGGGAGGGGGCAGCGGGCGCTGAGTTGGGGTCAGGGGCTGCTGTTCTTCTCTTTGCACATCAGGTGGCCTGGGAGCTTCGACATCAGTGGGCGCTGAGAAATGGTCAGCGGCCGCTGAGAGGCCTTATAATGCTACTGACCATTTCTCAGCCACAAAGAGCTCATGCCCCAAAAATACATCTCAGCGGGCGCTGAGGAATTCTCAGCGGCCGCTGAGGCCTTCTAAAGCCCCACTGCCTCAAGCCTTGTACATCTCAGCGGGCGCTGAGGGATTTCCAGCGCCCGCTGAGGCCTTTTTAGCCTCAACAATGGCATAGAGGACTTGTGTTTTCCTCGAGGTTCCCGACTCGCTTCCTCGGGTTCCGAAATCAACTCGGGACCTGCAAAAAGGGAAGAAAACGCAGAAACAAGGCAAAATAGAGGAAATCACATAGAAAAAGGGGAAGGGGACTACAAGAGCAAAACTAAACTAAAAAGCCTAAAAACACTAACAAAAGCTAAATAAAATAAGAAAATAAACTAATAAAAACTAAGAAAATAACTACCAAAATACCACTTATCATGCCTCAAGTTTTTAATGAATACAGATCAGCGTCAGACCATCGTTAGACCAGTTGTAACGACCCGCATTTTAGCAACGTTGTTTTCGGAGAAAACAACAACACGGATCATTATTAAGCATAAAATTTTAATATCAAATTCATTAATGACAGCGGAAGCTCTAAACTTAATTCAAATTATTCAATTAAACCAATCGATAGTCCAAAATAGCTAAATTACCAAAGTCCAGTATTACTAATCAATTACGGAGAATCCACCAAAACTATTACAAAGGCTAGAAATTGACATCACGATAATTAAACTAATATACTTGCTTGCTCACAATCCTAGCCCTTGCGTAACCCAATCAATCATCTCTTGTACTTGAAAAAGGATTTTGGGGTCCACAGTCAGTGGGGAGTAATTAGATTGTTCTATTTAATTAGTAGAACACAATTAGGAACATAATAATTAGAACAGATCAACAAAACTGTCAAAAAAGTCAACAAGAAAATTAATCAAAGGCATGCACATTCAAGTACGCAGCGGAAACAAATCATAAAAGAATGTTCAACCAACACTCTCAAGACAAACTTATTCCAATTCTAGACTTCTAGACTCCACTAATGACTTTCAAGTTCTAGTTCAATTCAAGTGTTAATCCGTGACACAGTCATATGCTCGTAAGGGGTCAACCAAAAAGGTTCTACTTCCCCCAACTTTCCTTGTCTCATGCTGGGTCAACCACAAAGGATTCACTTCTCGAGCACTGGGATCCAGAACTGTCCCAAAACCACAGAGGGGCAGTGGCTTCGACTATACCTATGTTCATGGCACTTTAGACACTAGATAGGTGGTCACTTCATAGTTTATTATCTTTTCAAGTTCAACTTTCTAGTTCACAATTTGACTTTCATTGACATGACTTGACTTCTAATCAATTCTAGTTCAACTTTTACTGACCCAAAACTCTAGACCAGAACTCATTACACTCGATATTGACCAATCATCACATGTTAAAACATCAAACAACAATATTCATTCAATTCAACAAGTTCAAACATAAAGGTATACAAGAATCATAATTCAACAACATAATTTAATCGTAAACAAGTTCAGGAATCGAAATCTTACCCAAAGCTTACCATAGTCACACGGCTCCTTGCAATAATATCAATACAGTAATTCATCATCATAATTCATATAATCCATTCGATCATCAATATAAAATACAAGTTTAAACTAGTTAAAAATCATAATCTTTAATTTATTAATTAAAATAATTTCAAGAATAAGTTCAGACACTAATCTTTTATCAAGAACATTAGTAAAATCCACTCTTGTATTATAACATACCATTCGACTTTTTCATAATTTAAGCAAGATTAATTCTTTCTTTTGTAATTCTAGATAAATCAAGATTTTATTATTTATACTAAATTAATCAAATAAAAATTAGTATTTTGTTCTATTATTCACGATTTTCAAGTACGAGTTGTTTAAACCAAATTATCACACGACTTTAACCAAAAGAGAAATCAAGATTAAATCTTTATATTTCAAGAATTATACTAGATTAACAATTAATTCAAGATTATTATTAAAGACTAATAATAGATCAAGATTTAGCATAAAGATCAAGTTTTTATCATGAACAATACTCGAACCAAAGTCGTAACACACGGCTATCATTCGTTCATCAACCATACATCATTCAACAATTATTTCAACAATTCTAATAATCAAGAAACATTAAGACAAGCATAAAATATGGTAAAGACATGAAATAAACTTATCAAAAAATATTGGAATATCATCATGTCACTCGACATTTAGGACTGAAATAATAACATGCAATTCTAAATTCAATACTATTGATTCTAAGCAATTCTACCTAGTTCTAAACCTATTCTAGTTATTATAGAACTAATATATCCTAAAGATTAAGCAAAGCAATCTAATTACCTTGCTAGAAGTTCAAATGAACAAGGTTGATTAAGTGGCCTTGTTGGACGAGTGCCTTACGGTTCTCTTTAGGTTTTCTTTGGCTTCTTGGTTCAATCTTTGAAGGTTGGAACAATAGAAAAGTTTGGGATTAATTTTAGTGAATTGTGTTGTAGCCAAGTTTGAGAGATTAGGAATTATAAAAGTTGTTGTTTATCCTTTGGGGTGGTCTTGGCCGTCTAACATAAGGAGCAAAGAGGGGGTTGGCTTCCTAAATTTAGTAGGAAGTTCTGATAAAAATAGGATTTTTAGGAAGGGTCAAAGTAGATGTAGATTAATATTGCTTTGTGGAAAATAAAATACTATAATTAAAGTAATCCTCACCATAGAGCCGTGAGGTGAAGGATACTATTGAGGGGGTTGACCTCCTAAAATCTATTAGGGTAGTTAGGAATAAAAGTTGCATTTTTAGATTAAGTTTTAATAGATATAGATTGCTAATTTTGGTTGAAAATACAATAGAATAGAATAAAATAAATAAAATAAATTAATGAGGGGCCGTGGTTTAATGATTGGGCTGAAGTAAGGTCATAAGATTAAATAAATAAAAGGATGGGGAAAAGAATAGGGGCAGATTTAATTAAAAGATATTAAAAGAAACTAAAAGGAATGGTTAGAATAATAAAATAATCAGGATAAAAGGATTAAAGGAAAATGAAAGGAAAGGTAGAGAGAAAAATGATGGAGGAATAAGATGATCCTGGTCCAAATAATTATAAGGAGGAAAAGGATAACAACTTAGAGAAAATTGGATAATAAGATAATTAAAGGGATAGAAAACTGATCAAATGGAAAGAGGGAATAGAAGTGGGCTTGAATTATTTTGGGCTAAGGTAAGAAATATGGTTCCAACACTGAAATAGTTTTTGGGCTTGAAATGAATTCCTGAACTGGATTATTATTCCCAAAGCTAAATTTTAACTTGGGCCAGAAATCATGTGAAAAGCCTATCCAAGTCCTGTTACCAAGAAAGGGTCTAAAATCACTTCTAACCCCTACTTAGCCAACTCGTCATTAATTCAACATTAAATTTGAGTCGGTCCACAACTTGAATTGCCTTAAGATGGGGTTTTCAGAAACTAACGGGTCGAGGCCAAATGAAAGAATGTAGGATAGCCATCAAAAGGGAAATTTTGTTTGACACATTTTATAAAATATTAATAACATAAATTTTCGGAAAATAATTTAAAAAAGGTTTTTCATTTATAAAACAGGGAATTCATTATTAGTTTCCGAAGTAAATTTTTAAGGGACAGGAAATACAAACTTATTATCTAAAATTCTAACCCCAAAAATACGAGGTGTTACAGTCACCCCTCCTTAAATAAGTTTCGTCCTCGAAACCTCAAAATAACACTACAGCAATTAAAATAACAATAAATATTCACACCAATAAATATAATGCGAAAATAATCATAACCTAGGCTACAACCCCAATCGCACTCTCTAAGTTCAAAGGTTGGCTAACTATGTCAAACTCTCGGAATCTTAAAGCGCACAATCTTTCGGGTTACTTATGATGAAGTAATCCTAAGGTTCAGCTCTGATACCAACTGTAACGACCCGCATTTTAGCAACGTTGTTTTCGGAGAAAACAACAACACGGATCATTATTAACCATAAACTTTTAATATCAAATTCATTAATGACAGCGGAAGCTCTAAACTAAATTCAAATTATTCAATTAAACCAATCGATAGTCCAAAATAGCTAAACTACCAAAGTCTAATACTACTAATCAATTACGGAGAACCCACTAAAACTATTACAATGGCTAGAAATTGACACCACGATAATTAAACTACTATACTTGCTTGCTCACAATCTCAGCCCTTGCGTAACCCAATCAATCATCTCTTGTACCTGAAAAAGGATTTTGGGGTCCACAGTCAGTGGGGAGTAATTAGATTGTTCTACTTAATCAGTAGAACACAATTAGGAACATAATAATTAGAACAGA
Source organism: Salicornia ramosissima (assembly GCA_951394345.1). Lineage (NCBI taxonomy): Eukaryota > Viridiplantae > Streptophyta > Magnoliopsida > Caryophyllales > Amaranthaceae > Salicornia > Salicornia ramosissima. The sequence continues at coordinate 42,353,635 of OX596233.1, read as the reverse complement.
TCAACAGAACAGACAAACAAGTCAATAGGAAAATCAATCAAAGACATGCACATTCAAGTACACAGCGGAAACAAATCATAACAGAATGTTCAACCAAGACTCTCAAGACAAACTTATTCCAATTCTAGACTTCTAGACTCCACTATTGATTTTCAAGTTCTAGTTCAATTCAAGTGCTAATCCGTGACACATTCATATGCTCGTAAGGGGTCAACCACAAAGGATTCACTTCCCGAGCACTGGGATCCAGAACTGTCCCAAAACCGCAGAAGGGGCAGTGGCTTCGAGTATACCTATGTTCATGGCACTTTAGCTACTAGATAGGTGGTCACTTCATAGTTTATTATCTTTTCAAGTTCAACTTTCTAGTTCACAATTTGACTTTCAATGACATGACTTGACTTCTAATCAATTCTAGTTCAACTTTTACTGACCCAAAACTCTAGACCAAGACTCATTATACTCGACATTGACCAATCATCACATGTTAAAACATCAAACAACAATATTCATTCAATTCAACAAGTTCAAACATAAAGGTATACAAGAATCATAATTCAACAACATAATTTAATCGTAAACAAGTTCAGGAATCGAAATCTTACCCAAAGCTTACCATAGTCACACGGCTCCTTGCAATAATATCAATACAGTAATTCATCATCATAATTCATATAATCCATTCGATCATCAATATAAAATACAAGTTTAAACTAGTTAAAAATAATTCCAGGAACATAATCAAGTTCTAATCTTTTAATTAATTGAACCACAAAAATCCAGTCTTTTATTCTCTTATTTTACTCGACATTTTCGAATCAAACCAGTCAAATAATCCAGTTTTAATCTATTTGAAAAATCATAATCTTTAATTTATTAATTAAAATAATTTCAAGAATAAGTTCAGACACTAATCTTTTATCAAGAAAATTAGTAAAATCCACTCTTGTATTATAACATACCATTCGACTTTTTCATAATTTAAGCAAGGTTAATTCTTTCTTTTGTAATTCTAGATAAATCAAGATTTTATTATTTATACTAAATTAATTAAATAAAAATTAGTACTTTGTTCTATTATTCACGATTTTCAAGTACGAGTTGTTTAAACCAAATTATCACACGGTTTTAACCAAAAGAGAAATCAAGATTAAATCTTTATATTTCAAGAATTATACTAGATTAACAATTAATTCAAGATTATTATTAAAGACTAATAATAGATCAAGATTTAACATAAAGATCAAGTTTCTATCATGAACAATACTCGAACCAAAGTCGTAACACACGGCTATCATTCGTTCATCAACCATAAATCATTCAACAATTATTTCAACAATTCTAATAATCAAGAAACATTAAGACAAGCATAAAATATGGTAAAGACATGAAATAAACTTATCAAACATTCATGGAATATCATCATGTCACTCGACATTTAGGACTGAAATAATAACATGCAATTCTAAATTCAATACTATTGATTCTAAGCAATTCTACCTAGTTCTAAACCTATTCTAAATATTATATAACTAATCTATCCTAAAGATTAAGCAAAGCGATCTAATTACCTTACTAGAAGTTCAAAAGAACAAGGTTGATTAAGTGGCCTTGTTGGACGAGTGCCTCACGGTTCTCTTTAGGCTTTCTTTGGCTTCTTGGTTCAATCTTTGAAGGTTGGAACAATAGAAAAGGTTGGGATTAATTTTAGTGAATTGTGTTGTAACCAAGTTTGAGAGATTAGGAATTATAAAAGTTGTTGTTTTTCCTTTGGGGTGGTCCTGGCCGTGTAACATAAGGAGCAAAGAGGGGGTTGGCTTCCTAAATTTTAGTAGGAAGTTAAGAATAAAATAGGATTTTTAGGAAGGGTCAAAGTAGATGTAGATTAATATTGCTTTGTGGAAAATAAAATAGTATAATTAAAATAATCCTGACCATAGAGTCGTGGGGTGAAGGATACCATTGAGGGGTTTGACCTCCAAAAATCTAGTAGGGTAGTTAGGAATAAAAGATGGATTTTTAGATTAAGTTTTAATAGATATAGATTGCTAATTTTGGTTGAAAATAGAATAGAATAAAATAAAATAAATTAATGAGGGGTCATTATTTAACGATTGGGCTAAAGTAAGATTATAAGATTAAATAAATAAAAGGATGGGGAAAAGAATAGGGGCAGATTTAATTAAAAGATATTAAAAGAAACTGAAAGGAATTGTTAGAATAATAAAATAATCAGGATAAGAGGATTAAAGGAAAATGAAAGGAAAGGTAGAGGGAAAAATGATGGAAAAATAAGATGATCCTGCTCCAAATAATTATAGACAGGAAAAGGGTAACAGCTTAGAGAAAATAGGATAATAAGATAATGAAAGGGATAGAAAACTTGTCAAATGGAAAGAGGGAATAGTAGTGGGCTTGAATTATTTTGGGCCAAGGTAAGAAATATGGTTCAAACACTGAAATAGTTTTTGGGCTTGAAATGAATTCCTGAACTAGATTATTATTCCCAAAACTAACTTTTAACTTGGGCCAGAAATCATATGAAAAGGCTATCCAAGTCCGGTTACCAAGAAAGGGTCTAAAATCACTTCTAACCCCTACTTAGCCAACTTGTCATTAATTCAACATTAAATTTGAGTCGGTCCACAATTTGAATTGCCTTAAGATGGGGTTTTCGGAACCTAACGGGTTGAGGCCAAATGAAAGAATGTAGGATAGCCATCAAAAGGAAAATTTTGTTTGACACATTTTATAAAATATTAATTATAATAACATAAATTTCCGGAAAATAATTTTAAAAAGATTTTTCATTTATAAAACAGGGAATTTATTATTAGTTTCCGAAATAAATTTTTAAGGCACAGGAAATACAAACTTATTATCTAAAATTCTAACTCCAAAAATACGGGGTGTTACAGTCACCCCTCCTTAAATAAGTTTCGTCCTCGAAACTTCAAAATAACACTACAACAATTAAAATAACAAAAAATATTCACACCAATAAATATAATGCAAAAATAATCATAACCCAGGCTACTACCCCAGTCACACTCTCTAAGTTCAAAGGTTGGCTAACTATGTCAAACTCTCGGAAAAGGGCAAGGACCATAGCACTGAATAAACTCCTGTGAAATCCAAGGATGCTTGCAAGCCCTAAGAGAAAACTCCACCACCACCAACTCGTGAATCACCACCACCATCATCACCAAAATCTCCACCACCTCAAACTCAGAAAACTCCTCAAGCTTGGGAGGGGGGGATATTACAGGTTATAGTTTTATATTCCTTGTTTAGTTTATGTTAGTATTCTTAAGCTCTATATATAGGGTAAGTTGTGATAGTGTTACCTAACTTTTAGATTCATTTACTTCTCTTATTCAATTAGTTTTACTCTGTTGAATATCTTCTTGCTCCAACCTACATCCTCTTTATCAAATACAATTGTAAATTAAATGTATGATATGTATGTATAAAGTTACTGTTACGTACCAAATCAATGTCTTAAAGTGGGTTACGAACAATTATGCTTTTAAAAATAGGGCTTATAAACCATGAAAATACAAAATATAAAGCCCTATACAATAATATATGAGTGACAAAAAAAATGTATAAAAATGACGCATCAAGCATAGAAATTAGGGAAGTGATGGTTACATCTTTTGAGATGGGCGATAAAATTAGTAATTTTGATGCCATAAATTATTATTTGGGCTACAAAACTTAGAAAAACGACGCCCAAAGTCTAGGGTATGGGTCACAAAAATTATTTTCGATGCCCATTCTTATATAAATTGTGCGATTAAAGTATTTGTGTAGTGTTTTGCGTTTTCCCAGCCAAAGTATGGGCGATGCTGATAAGGCATCGAACGTTATATTGAAACAAAAAAGTGTGTCCCAAAGTTTGGCAACAAAAACTAATGCTTGGGCGACAAAATTTTTCGTTGGCCAATATTCTTTTTCTTGTAGTAAATAACATGATACATGCAATTGTAAAATTTATTCTCTAACGCTTGAAAAAAAATTATTCTCATTTTTAGTATCTTTTAATACAAGTATACAACCAACCAAACAGACCATAAGAGCTACTAGCAGAAATTTGATCACATAACCAAAGGCTTAAGATACAATAAAACAAAGTTTGACATTACACTAAAGCTTTGCTTGGTAGTTGATACATGTGTTTTGGAGGGGTGTTTGGCAATCAAGGAGTTTGATAAGAGTACAACATACACATATATATACTCATAACAAAGTACTCGAAGAATGAAGAACGAAGTAAAGTAGGAAATCAAAAGATTTTGTGATCCAAACCACCTGAGCATGACGAGTGGAAGCCAATGAAACAGCAGAAATTAATATTAGAGTAAAATTAAAGTAGCATGCTATTTCATAGGTTTGTAATATAAGATTCTACATATCAACACACATAATCAACATAAACATAAAACACGAGTTCCCAATAGTAATTGGATCCAATATAATAAGGGTGTGTTTGGTTGGGGGTATTGATCAAAGGGAATGGTTGGGTTTGGTTGGACCCCGTGTTTGGTTGGGGGCATGCATTCCAAAACATTTATGCCCTTAGGTGAAAATTCTAGTGTAGCCTTATGACTAGTGGATGGTTAGAATTTCACGATTATTGATTTATTTTTAATTCTTAAATCTAGCTAATTGAAAATCTTTTTAAAAATATTTTAATTAGTTTTTTATTTTAGGAAAAAAAATTCTGATTGTTCCCAAAATTAGTTTTTATTCTTGAAAAATTAGAAAATCTTTTCCTAAAATAAGAAATCTAATTAAAGTATCTTTAAAACGGATTTTAAATTAGATTTAGGATCCAAAAATAAATCAAAAATCGTAGGATCCTAGCAATCCACTACGGTAGTCGGTAGTCATAAGACTACACTATAATCATCCCCCCCCCCATTAGGAACATATTACTCCCTCCGTACCCTTTTGTTTGTCTTGTTTCCCAAAATGGATTTTTTTTTCAGTGTTTGTCTTGTTTCGAATTATTTGTATTTTTAACTCCAACTTCATCCATCTTTTTTTATAGTAAAATAATCCATATTATCACCTACTATCTAAATTATCCCTCAAAATTCACTTTTCAACACACATTTAATATCGTTTCCCATTATACTAAATAAAAATTCAACAACTCTTTTTTTCATGTAAGAGTCTTATTATACTACCTCCGTTTCGAAAAAACGCAACAAATTAGATGGCACGGACTCCTAGTCCATTTTTTGTTGTGAGAGTAAAAAGGGATAGAGAGAGAAAGTAGGGTGTGTGATGATGAGAGAGTTAGAAAGAAAAGACTTACAAAAATAGAATGATTAAAATTGTTGCATTTATTTTGAAACTTCCTAAAATAGAAATTGTTGCGTTTATTTCGAAACGGAGGAAGTATTAATTATTTCTCATAATTAAAGATTCATTTTTCTTAATCCCTCCCTCCAATTTCAAACAGGATATAAACAAAAGAGAACGAAGAGAGAAAATGCTTATTCACAATGCTAAGGGTTGTATATATTATTACCCTTATTATTTTAACGGGTTATTTGAGAAATGGTCACAAACTTAAGATTTAAATGTCAATGTTGTATGAGCCACAAATAATGCCATGTATTCATTTCCTTCTCTAAGAGCTCATTTGGTATAGGAATTTAATTCCTACAGGAAGTATAATTTCACGGGAAATAAAATTCCTTGTTCATTTCTTAGAAAATAGCTAATTGTGTTTGGTTCACCATATGTATTTTTATTTGACACAAGAATTTGCATTGGGGGAGGTAGGATAATAATTTCCTACACTTCATAGGAATTTCAATTTCCCTTGGAATTCTAATTTCCTATGCTTGTGCTATTTAGTGCCAACCAATGCAAACACGAGAAAATTTAGCTATTTCCTAGGAATTTCAAATTCCAGGGGAAATATGCTCCAACCAAACGACCTCTAACTCTTTAAGGTTTATTTATTACAAAAATCTATACTTACTACTTGTATATACTAAAACAGAATATAATGCTGCTGAAATTATTCTCACCTAAATATGTACATGTATCAATTTATCAATCAAAGTTTTCCCTCCAAAAAGTTAATGACATCATCTTCTTTCTTTTTTTTCTTTTCTTTTCCTTGGTATTGAGCATACTTTGAAAATATAAATATCATTAACTCCATTCTTCCATTTTCCACATGCAATTAATGACCAATATAATGTTTATAATATCATGATAGTTTCTTTATTTTGTCAATTTTCAAATCATACCATTAAGAATCTATACTAAAATCTTTTTATTGATGTAATGATTTTATATTGCATACTTTGTATTTGTTTTTCAATTGACTTATAGTCTATCAAAATTTCAAATTTTAAACCGTGCATAGCCCGGACTAATCTAGTATATTTAATAAAGGAATTTTAGAGCTGATCAAATGGAATTCATTCCAAATCATGGACCTTCTTCTAGATGTGATAAAATTGAATTGAAGTTGGGTCAGAGGCCCAATAAAGGTCCACTAGGCTGGATCGGATCTGAAAGTCTTGTACAAAAGTCGGATCAAGTCGTGAACCTTTTGAATTAGGCCGAAAATACAATAAAATGAGTCTAAACTCATGTCATCAAGCTTAATCTAGATTCAAAAATCACGGAAGCCCATTCCTCTAACAACAGAGATGAGCACTAGAGCTGTCAATTTTCGACCCGACCCGATAAACCCAGTAAGCACGACCCGTAAATAGTGGGTTTTGACAAAAAAACTAAAAATTTAAATCCGTTTTGAACCTGTTAAACACAACCCGCTCTTAACCCGACCCGACCTACTTTCAACCCGACCCGACCCAAAAATCATTAAAAATGTATTAAACTTATGATAATGTAGGAAAATGTAAGCAAAAACACTTTTTACCATTAAAACTTTGAATTTAAAATTATTTTTATTGGACCACAACATCAATTATTTGCCATGAATTAGCTATTAATGAAGATATTTCTTATAATTTGTACTTTTTAAAACGCTTAAGGTACATTTTAGTACATATATTGCATTAAATTATGAAAAATTAAAGGGTGTTATAAAACTTCCCAAACCGCTGGGTCAACCCGAACCCGAAAAATTTGGGTTATAAAAAAGTTAATACTGACTAGAACCTGCTAATACCCAACCCGGTACAACCTGAACCTGCAACTATTTTACACCAACCCGACCCTACCTAACCTGTTTGACATGTCTAATGAGCACGCATCTCGATCTCAGAAGCCTCTCTTTGAGTTGCTTAGCTCTTATTTTGTACTATTGGGAAACAATTATCAATTCTTATTTCTTAACAAATTTCAAATACTTTTGTTTTTCAGTGTTCAATCATTGATTGATAAATTCAAATATTCATCATCAGATTGATTATAACTTTCTTAATTCAAGATTTTTGTTGAGGGAATCTTAATCCAAGATTTTGATTCAACATCTAATATATCTATACTTATATACTAAAACAAAATGTTACTGACGTCATCGTCACCTAAAAATGTACACATGTCAATTTCTCAATCAAAATTTTTCCTCCAAAAATGTTTATGACATCATCTTTTCTCTTTTGTTTTTTTCTTTTCTTTTAATTAGCATTTAACATACTTTAAAAAGTTAAATATCATTAACTCCATTCTTCTATTTTCCATAGGAAAATTTGATGGGAATAATCTCAACTTTCACACGTCTACTCACTTTGGTCCCTACTTTTGATTAACTCAGTATAATCCAAAGTTGCACAACATATTCTCAATTGTTTGTTTGATCAGAAACAACCAAGGAAAACCAACAACGATGAATGCAAGTGTTTGTTTTGAAGTTAACTGAGTTGGTGTTTTGTAATGTATTTGATGATGTTTTGGGGAGTGTTTGATGAGATGTGAATGTTTAGGGTTGAAGTATATATAATGCAGAAGAAGGCTCGGTGGTGTTGGCGTATGTCGAAAGGGTTGGAAGGACGTGTATTTATAGGCCAGAAGGAGAAAAAATCGACCCCGGATGACACCAGGTGCAGGTCCAGTAACATGACCTGCGTCTAGGTGCAGGTCCTGTAATATGGACCTGCGTCTAGGCGCAGATCCTGGTCAGATCCGGGTTGATTTTTTGCTTCATTTTGCGCGTAATTTTCAGGATTACGATCCGATTTAATTCGATTACAGAAATATTTTGTAATATTTTGATATTCTGGAATATTATGGGATGTCCCGGGATGTTCCAGGATGTCCCGCAATGTTCTAGAATGTGCCGGAATGCCCCGGAATGCCCAGAACATTCTGGAATGTTCTAGATTCCTCCAGAAGCTCCAAAAAATTACAGAAAAATTATTAAAAATTATGAAAAAAATGAAAAGTACAAAAAAACACTAATATGCTTTGCGGAACAATTTCAACATTCGGAAATGATGAAAATGCCCCTAAGCATGCAAAAATCCTAAAAAAATCCATAAAAAGCTCTAAAAATATGATAAAAAAATATAGAAAAATATGAATAAATTATAAAATTATTTTTAGGATTTTTTAAAAATATTTTGTGATGCAAAAAGATATTTTTATTATTGTTTATGAATATAAACATTGAAAAATCCATGCAAAAATATAAAAAATATCTAAAAATGAAGAAAAATTACGAATAAATCCCGTAATCATCGTGAATCCTAATACACGCTTCCAGGGCGATTCAAACATGGTTTAGGCAATTGGTTGAGGTATATTGTGCATGTAACAACCCGTATTTTAGCAACATTGTTTTCGTAGAAAACAACAATACGAATCGTCAAAACTAAATACTTTCAACAATAACTTAAAGAATACACAGCGGAAGCTCTAAACTTAATCATTTTATTAATTAAAATATTAATGTTTTTAAAAACAATGGAATTGCCAGGTCCACTATTACAACTCTAAAACTACTAAAATAGGAAAAATAACTGGAAAAAAAATAGCAAGAGCCTAATATGCTTGCCAAACACTCATCCCGACTCTAAGTTCTATCCTGATCACCTACAAAATAAGAATTTGGGGGTCCACCGTCAGTGGCGAGTAACTAGACTATTCCACTTAGCAATGGAACCAAACAACATAAAACATTAAATCAAATAGCAGGCATGAAGCGACCCAAAACGTACGAAACAACATTCAAATAACAGAATTATACAACAGAGATCATAGGCAGCGGAATACCTCACAACTACCAAATTCGAACATTAACCTAAGTATAAACAACAATAGCATTATAATTTAACAACGGACATCAAGATTTAACCGACAGACCGAAGTCGATACAACAAGCAAGTCCCCGACACGATTCATCACAGATGAATCGATACGACACGGCACGAGGCCCATAACAACAAACAAGTCCCCGACACGATTCATCACTGATGAACCGATATGACACGGCACAAGGCCGATACACCAATAACAAGTCCCCGACACGATTCATCACAGATGAACCGATACGACATGGCACAAAGCCAATAACAATAAGTCCCCGACACGATTCTTCACAGATGAACCAATACGACACGGCACAAAGCCGATAACAATATTGACATGACCAATTCATACGTTACATGACACGACTCAAGATTACATAACATTCATCAAGACTCGAACAAGGACATCAACATTCACGCCAGGAAATATACACGCAACAAGCCTTCGGCATTATCAAACATGCGAGCAACATATCAAACCCATCATATCAACTTAGACGCATAAAGTAATGCTACAACAATTCATGAAGAGCCATAACTAGATAGACAACGCAAAACAACATCAAATAAGCATAATAAAGGTTCAAGCTTTACATCAAAATCAACAAGATCACAAGGTTTCGAATTCAACACAAGTTGTCAAGCCATTCGGCTATCAAAAGTTCAGCAAGAAAACTAGGACAAAGATTGAAAACAATATTCATTAATTCTAAAAGACTCTAAAAGATCAAACTTGCATAAAAGATATCTCAAGAAATCAAGAACATAATCACCCAACTTCATCATGCTATTCGGCCATCAACAAATTCAAGTAAGAACAATTAACACCCATCAATTCTTATAAAACAATCAAGAAACTTCATAATTATCTTCAAGAATTCAAGATTACTCAAGGTTAAAACATAAAGATTTATTCTTGGCCATGACAAATAGTACACGCATGGTGCAGGAATCATAACACGGTTTTGATGCTTGGAAACAAATCATGAATTCAAGATTATTAGATATTTCAACAAGAAGATTCAATCCTAGTTAGAAATTCTAAATAGGCGCATGAAACATTGAATAAAAATACGAACTTTAGACTTCAATAGCAATTCGTAAGTTCAAGAAGTTAAAGATTCATGCTTCAATCATCAAGTCATGCTTTAAAACAAATAATAATGCTTGCTTTTGAACTAAGAATCCACACGCATGAAATCATCAAGTACAATTCAAGAATGCAAGAATTCATATCAAGATTCAAACTAACTATCATAAGAAGATTAAACAACACATAAACAATCCAAGATTCAACAAGATACAAGCTAAACAATTCAAGAAACCATGATAAACACCCTAGTCTACTCGATAATCACACGCACAAAGGAACAAGCAACATGACTTCTATCTAATCTAATATTCTATGTTGATTGATCCTAATATTAAGTAAAAGAGCTAGTTACCTTAAGGAAATTAACACACAAAAGTCACGCCCAATCCTCACGCCACTCGTCACCTAGCACGGCTCAAAGCAAGGCTCGAATCGAGGTTCTCCACACAATCCTTTTTATAATCTGAAATAAACAAGAGATAAAAGATTGATTAGATTTGATTAAGAAAGAAATTGAAAAGGAAACTATTGTTTGAATGGCTATGAATGCCGTGAAGAGTAGAGGAAATAAGAGGGATTTTTACTTGAGTCCTTGATCATATGATGAATAAGGAAAAGGGTGGACTTTTGGGGTTAAAATAGAGTAAAGGTTTTACTAAAATTAGGAAAGGCTACTAGATAATAGGTGTTAGTTTAGGAAAGAAATTTAAAGGAAGAATAGGCCAAGAGGGTCGTGTGACTTGGATGGTTAAGGAGTTATGAGCTCCTAAAATTTAGGAGGGAAAATAGGAGATCAAAGACTAGATTTTTAAGTAGGATCAAAAATTAGCTATGATTTGCTAATTAAGGTTAAAGTAGAAATAAAACAATTTGAAGAAATTGTTCATAGGGGGCCGGCTACGGGAAGGTGAAATAGAGCTTTGGGCTTGCACATCAAATACCAAATTAAGTCCTTTGGGCCCAAACTGAATGATTCGGACTTTAAGGCTTAATTTCGCACGAAATTTTTAGGCCCAAAAATCCGGGTCGTTACAGTGCATTTTCATCGTCAATTTCCCTTAGTTGTATCTTATGGCAATACGGTACGTTCATCATTAGTCTCTACATTGGGGAGACACATTTATGTGTCTACAGAAACCCCCACTTTGACTGAGTCTGGAGAGTAAGCATAAACTCGCAAGACGAAAGTCAAAGTATTCCTGTCGGGACGGAGGATAACTCAAGACGTTCTGCGACCTTGAATCATCCTTTTTAACGTCGGTACCTGCAAAACAAATGTTAGTTTTACCTGTAACCACGCCCCATGCGGTTTAATCCCTCAGAAGCGCCTGGATCCTCAGGATGATGATGGATGGATCGTCGGGTTCCTCTAGATGCGCCTGGATCTTTCGGAACTATTCCCTTAGGTAAGCATAAACCTTTGGGACAATGATGAAAAGCCGTATAGGCGGGATCGGTCAAGAGTAAGCATAGACGCATGAAAAGATGCGCGCGAGTAAGCATAAACTCGCGAGAAAATATGTTTCGGGTGGACATAAACCCGTTGTGAGCCAAGGGTAGGCATAAACTCTTGCTAAAAAGGTATGATGTGTGTTTGGTTCAGCATAAACCCGTGAGAATGATAATGTGCTAAGAGTAGGCATAAACAAGAGTAAGAAAACAAGAGTAAGAATAAACTTTTGAGAGATGAGGGTAATAAGAATAAACCCATGAGCAAGGATGAAGTGCTAAGAGTACGCATAAACTCTTATTGGAAGAATCAATAGTAAGTATAAACTTTTGAAAGAAGGTATGAGGGTAAGCATAAACCCTAAGCAAAGTGATGTGTTAAGAGTAAGCATAAACTCTTAGGAGGAGAATCACGAGTAAGTATAAACTCTTGAGAGAAGGTATGAGGGTAAGCATAAACCCATAAGTAAAGTGAGTGGATCAAGGGTAAACATAAACCCTTAGAGAAAAAATATTTGTAAGCTTAGGGTAAGCATAAACCCGTAAGCAAAGTAAGTGGATTAAGGGTAGGCATAAACCCTTAGAGGTAAGATTTGTAAGCTTAGGATAAGCATAAACCCTGTGAGAAAAGTGCTTGTGAGTAATGCCATTCAGGCGAAAAATTGTGTAAGGAAAAACATATACGTTTGATAAGAAACCCCCACTTTGACTGAGTCTGGAGAGGCAAATGTTCTCGTAAGACGAAAGTCAAAGTATTATGGTTGGGGAATTAAGGGTAAACCCTTAGAGGGAATAGGGTAAGCATAAACCCGTGAGAAAAGTAAGTGAATTAAGGGTAGGCATAAACCCTTAGAGTAATATTTATACTAGTAAAAAAAACACTTATTGTAACGGGCAAAAATAGTTTATTGTAACAGTCATTGGCTGTTACAATTGGCCCCGTTACAATAAGTAATATTTATTGTAACGGGCCTAAGTCATGCCCATTACAATAAGTACACTTATTGTAACGGGCATGACTTAGGCCCGTTACAAAAGCTCCACTTTTTGTAACGGGCAAGGGCCATGCCTGTTACAATAAGTACACTTATTGTAACAGGCATGGCCCATGCCCGTTACAAAAAGTGGGATTGTTTTTCAAAAAAAAAATTATATATAATTGCTGCCATCCTTCCCCCCACCCCTACTGCCCACCTTTCCCACCCCCTGCTGCCCCCACTTCCCGTCACCCCTTGCCCACTCCCCTGCAGGCAACCTTCCCACCCACTCCCCTGCAGCCAACCTCCCCCCTTTCCCACCCCTTCCCCAAGTCCTCAACCTTGCTACCCCCTTTCCCACCCCTTCCCCAAGTCCCCAACCCTACTGCCCCCTTTCCCACCCCTTGCCTAGCCCCTACAGCCACCCTCCCCACCCTCTGCTGCCCTCCTTTCCCACCCCTTGCCCAGCCCCTGCAGCCATCTTAAAAGTCAAAGAAGGAACAATGCTCCATCATTAAGTAAAGATTATAATCATATATACTACAATTCTCCATTCCCAAATCCAACAAAAGATTACAATAAGTCCATAATATCAAATAAGCAAAACCAAATTAAGACAAACTATTAACATCAAGAATATATATTTTACACAAAATACAAATTAACCTTAAATTATTAGATTACATAAACAACGAAGAAACAACTGATCGAAGCTTTTGGATGAAGCATACACCTCGTACTCAAGGAATCGAAAATGCTTGAACGAAAACCTATATAGACAAGAATGAAGAAAAATCATGAACCAAACAAAAACCTATATATACAAAGAAAGGCTTACCTAATAAGTGAGCAATATTTCAAAATCGATTTGTAAAATGAAAAAAAAAAATCATGAAAAAAAAACATAGAGAAATCTCATACCTAAATAGAGAGTTGGTGAGGGAGCAATTAAAGAACCAATCTGCAGCAAACAATTCCACAAAAAAGGTTAATGACAAAAATCATATTATATAGCAACAATGAAAAAAAAAATGAAGGGAAATTCTAGCCATCTTAACGGGGTATAATGAAGGAGAAATCACAAGGCAAATAGGTCATTCTTTTCTAGTTTTAGGTCTTTTAGTTCCCATGTTCCTACCAATTAACCTATTTATTATTATTAAGGTTTATCCATGTTCTATATCATTCATTTAATCATTAAATGACTAATTTGCATGACTATGGGCAAAAATAGGGCATTTTTCAACTTTTGGGGGTTTTCATTCCCATGTTACCACCAGCCAACCTATCTAATGTTTTTAAGGTACAAAAATGTCCTATAACATTCATTTAAGCATTAAATTGCTTATTTGCATTGATTTTGGGCAAACATAGGGCATTTTGGAACAAAAACAAGGCAAATAGGTCATTTTTTGCTAGTTTGGGTGTTTTTATGGCAATCTTCCTACCAATCAACCTATTTACTGTTTTCAAGGTTTATCCATGTTCTATATCAACCTATTTAGTATTTTTCTATGTTATAATCGGTAATTGGCACCTTAATTCAATAAATACAATTTCATAGTGGACAGTTTCTACAATAGAACACCACTTGGACAATTTCTAATATCTTTAGGGCATGAAGGCTTGGGATCGAGATTTTAAACAATTTTGAATTTTTTTAGACTCAATTTCAGTTTTGAGTTTGTGGTGGAAGAGTTTCCTACTTTAGTGAATGATATTGCATCTATAATTGGCTTAACTGGTAAAAAATCTATAAGAATATACAAGCAAGCAATAGGTGACAAATAAACAGTAACTACAAGTCACCAAATGAAGATAACAGATAGGAAAATTACCTGTTTAATATAATTCTTAGACCAGCATTCCCACATATGTGGTGGAAGTTGTCCACCCCAAGAATCAAATATCTGAATACAATGAGTTCCACATTTAACTTGGTAGACTATATATTCAGTAATTGCCTCCGTCAAGTGTGACAAAAGTGACTGGAGTACATGAGGTGATGTATGGCACATACTCTTTATGGCATTGTAGGTGCAAGTAGTTACTCCTTCCACTATATATGTTGCTATGGTCCAAGGTGCACCCACAAAACTCAGAACTGCAGCCTTGTCACCAACCTAATTGGGAGGGAGTGAATTAGAGGGGAAAAAATACACTCAGACAACCTGAAGCATTCATATAGAAATCACGAAGATAGAAAAAGTCACCTCATGATGCAAAATTTGAAGGGATTCACCTACAAAACTAAGTTTCTCCAAGTCAATTGGATGCAATAATTTCAAGGCATCTTTATTGCGAATAGGAGAATGGATGACAGGACCTCTGACTTCTTCTATGTCAAAAGGAACCCCAAAAGCAGGAAGAGGGGTGAGTATGTCAAAAAATAATAACTCCATCAGGGTGAAATGCTTCCCAAGGCTGCAAGGAAATTTTTAGAATCAGATCAGTCGTCTCTGATCTCTCCCTGAAGGATTGGTATTTCTGTGGAAGCCTAGGATGCTCGGACTCGGGTGCGGGTGTCGGACTTGGATACGTGTCCGAGAGTCGGACCTTTGAAGTTATGATTTTAAGGATTCGTGGACTCGTTTTGAAAGAATCCAAATTTTGAATATGGACTCGGGGACACGAGGTATTTTAATTCATATATATATGGGTTGTAATTCTAGATATAACAGTTGTATTAAGAAATGGTCTATTAAGCCCATTATTAATAAAGTAAAAGGCCAAAAAAGAAAAAGGAGGCCCAAGTTAAAAAAAAAATAAAGGTACTGTAACAAAAAAATAAAATAAAATAAAATAAAACAGTGTGAGGATAGAATTTGAGGAGAGCAAACAAGTAAAAGGGATAAGTAAAGACAGTTGTCATCATTTTTTAAGATGAATCACGTGGGATTGTGAGAGGAGAGAGAAATATAAGTATTAAAAAAGTAAAGGCCAAACATTTTACAGAGACTTTGCCTTCTCCTTTTCTTCTCCTTCTTCCTCTATTTTTCTTTTCAATTCATCAATGGCTGTAGTTCATCAATGGCGGTGGTCGACTCTCCCAAGCACCGCTACTCTGTACTAGTATTTTGTATCTCTCATTTTTTTCTCTCTTTCTAATGCTTGTTGCGGTGGTATCGGGTTATGTGCCCAAAATGGCTGAGTCCACTTTTTCCTCCCCGCGTCCCGTCCGGATTCCGTACTGGTACCTGCGTCCCACCGTGTCGACACCGGTACGCTGGGGTTGGTAGCCGAGTCCGAGCTTCCCAGGTGCAAGCTGTTTGTAATCAGCCATATACAGCCAAAACCAACCCAGCCACTAGCTAGCATCCCCCTCCCCAACCCTTGTACCCAAAAACAAAACCCACTAACAATTTCATATTCTGAGCAATGATTCGAAATGTAACAATATCAAACTTGTGGTCTATTAAATCAATAATCCAGTAGAACATGGCTATTGTAATGCAATGATAAATAAAGACCAGCAAACGTCTTATATATAATAATAACCAGCAAGCTTGAAGCATGACTACACATTTTTGAAACGCTATTCCAAATAATTAGAATAAAAATGGATTTTTTTTTTAAAGAAAGGATACATATTCGAAAATGAAATCATTGAGCTTGGTATATATGTATATAAGCACTATAGCTGATACATAATAGATAAATTCAGGACATATCACCCTTCCGCTAATGAGTGCCAAAGATGATCATTAGTATTACTAAGTGGTATAATTGAATTAATTGAAAAAAAAAATGAAAGATGCATTTTGGAATAGATACATTGAATGCCAATAAGAAAAGCAATCAGTTGTTTAGAAGATGACTGAAAGATAACACACCAGGTCATATAAAGTAGCAGCTTTCTCAAATCATTTGCGAGTTTCAATTCTTGAATATCGATTGTCTAATCTTCTACTATTAGTTCCTTCCAATTCACAACAGTATGACAAACGCAGGTCAAATATAGCACCCCAACAGAAAACTAAGAAGAAAACCCCAATTTTAGGTTTTCTCAAATATAGCACCTCAACAGTGGTCAACAAAATTTTGCATTATAACCTTATCCTAAAAAGTATAATAGAAGATGGAATGTAACACAACTAAGAGCACTAGCACCAATGAGGAAAAAAAATTCTCCTCACAACTCTCTCTACTACTTTCTCTCTCTTCCCAACCCATTTTTCCTCACATACAATTTTTTCACCACACCAATGGTAAACAAAAAAAATTCCTCAAGACTCTCTCTCCTACTATTTCCTATACCCCACCATATTACACATCATCTTTTAATATTTTAACACAATTATACTTTTAATATTTATTAAATTATGATGTAGTAAATTATGAGTGATAATTTCGTAAATTATGGTTTGGTAATTAGTTTAACACTATTAATTACGATTAAAAATAACGAAAGGACATGATTAATAATTTTAACTTCATTACATTAGCACACAAACACGACATTAATTAAATAAAACATAATTAACGATAGACTTAAAAATACATTAACAGACAATTAACCGGAAGGATAACCCATAATCACGTCTTCAAACTATTCTTCCGCATCGTAACGGAAGTTTTGCCAGATGTGCTCAACCAAATCACGCTTCAAAGATAAATGGGTTTCTCTGTCGCGAATGCCTACCCTTTGCTGAACATATGTGGTGAAATCAATGTCGCTCGGTCGTCCGACATTGTATTCGAAAGGTTCATTGTTGTTCACCATGGCACTTGTACTAGCAGTCGATGTTGCAGTCGTACGTTGTGGGCGATCTTGTTCGTAGTACCGACGCAAATCGTCTGCTCTAGTGTAGTTGTGTCGTTCATCCTCCACAATCATGTTGTGCATAATTATACAAGCTTTCATTATGTCACACAAAATATCTTCGTTGAATGCAAGTGACGGTTCCCGTATTATAGCAAACCGAGCTTGTAAAACTCCAAAGGCTCGTTCCACGTCTTTCCGAGCAGTTGCTTGTTTATCTGTGAACAACTTGTCCCTTTGGACTTGAGGATGAGTTATACCTTGTATAAAAGTTGCCCATTTTGGATAAATTCCATCGGCTAAATAGTACCCGTAATTGTACGTATTACCATTTACCGTAAAATTTATCGGCGGTGCGCGACCTTGTAGCACATCATCGAACACATCTGATCTATATAGGACATTAAGATCATTGCATGAGCCAGGCATTCCAAAGAACGCATGCCAAATCCATAAATCTTGATCAGCAACAGCTTCAAGAATGAGAGTTGCATTCTTTGAACGACCAGCATATTGTGCTTTCCAAGCAGCGGGACAATTCTTCCATTCCCAATGCATGCAATCTATGCTACCAATCATGCCTGGAAAACCTCGTTGGTGATTCTTGTAAAGGATTCTTCGTAAATCTTCATCAGTAGGTCTCCTTAGGTACTCAACTTCAAATTGTGAAACAACTGCTTGACAAAATCGATGTAATGCCTTCCTTGCCGTAGTTTGACCCATACGTAAGTATTCGTCAATTGCATCAGGCGCCATGCCATAAGCTAACATTCTCATTGCAGCAGTGCACTTCTGTAATGGTGACAAACCTAGCCTTCCAGCACCATTGCGACGTTGCTGAAAGTAATCATCTCCTTGTACAACCTTCTCCATAATACTGCAAAATAAAGGTCTTCGCATTCGAAATCTGCGACGAAATTGATTATCTTGGTAAACACAATTATCCGCAAAGTAATCATTGAATAACTGGGTATGACCTTTCTCTCTGTCTCTTTCAACCATACGTTTGGCAACATAATCATCGTTGTTTTGTGTAGGTTGGGTAATTAGAGTTTGTGGTATTTGGGTGAAAACGAAATCATCTACAAGATCATCAAATTCTTTATTCATCTCAGAATTTGAAGAACTAGAGCTGGATGATTCACTAAGTGAATACATTATTTCAATTTTAAATTTAAAGCAATGTTGGGGATTGTTGTTGTAGTGTTTGCATTATATGAACAAGTAATTTATGCATATATATATGAAGATAACTCACTAGAAATAATTGATGCTTTTCATAAATAATTGATGCTTTTCAGAAATAATTGAGGCTTTTCAGAAATAATTGATGCTTTTCATAAATAATGTTGGCTTTTCAGAAATGGTTGTGACTTTTCATAAATTATTATGACTTTTCAGAAATGAATATGACCACACAATATAATTTATTGTGACTAGTCATTTCCCTACAAAAAGCTGAATCAATGACACAATCATTACTTAAAATTTGACTTTTGACTGGATAATATTTAAACACAATATTGTATTTCTAACACAAATAATGAGTTTCATTAATAATACAATAAAAAGATATTACATTGAACAGAAATACTAACTTGATGCATTAAACATTACAAATAAACTAGATCATAAACTAAATTAAGAACATAAAGAAAAACTCGTATCATAAACGTACAAACAAACATAGATCATAAACTACATTAAGAACATAAAGAAAAACTCATCACATTGTTGGATCCCCATACACAAGTTTAAATAAGTGTTCCTTGTATGCCTCTTCAGTTGGAGTTAGAGGGGTTTGCTTCAATATGAGAGCTTGTAGCATATCAAAATTCATCTTGCTCTTTTGTAATTGAACCTGCTCTTGTTTTCTCTTTTCCTTTTCGCGGTCGAGTTCCAATTTCTTCTCACGTAGACTGTTTTCATGTTGACGTCGCTCGTTGTGAACCTTCATTTGCTCACTAATGCTTAAAGTTGCCTCTTCATAAGCCACACCTTTTCCTTTGTTACGCTTAGCCTTTGTTTTTTTAACACCATCGGGTCGAGATATTCCTCCGGATGAGTAGCCAGTTCCAGGATTATCATGGTCACCATCACCTTCATTCCTAGACCTTTTCCCACTTCCAGAACACTGAGTATCGTCATCTCCAGCGCCGCAAGCAAGTCTTTCCTCTTTCGACAATGCCCATCTCAATTTGACCCTAAACTTTGGGTCGTTTTTTACCATTTCCCAACCATGGTGACAAGTGAAGTTATGGGGTTGAGGCTTAGAAGAAAGGGAGAATAGCATGCTTGCCTTTTGAATTCGGTCGACTTCATTGTTACCACTACCAACCACTTTTCCAGCCTCGTCGTACGCAGCGCTCCATTGCACTAAATCACTAGCCATCCTTCTCCAACGGTTTTCCAAACTCTTAATAGCTCTTAGGGGAAGGATATGGGGCCTCTCAGCCTGTGCTTGATTGTACACCGCAGACACATTTCTCCAAAGCGTACTTGCCTTTTGGTTTGTACCCACAATTGCATCTTCACTAAATTGCATATACAATCCAATGAGGGTTTCATCCTCTGCAATAGACCAAGAGCGACTCGGTCTAGCGAGAGGTTGGTTTTGAGAAGCCGAGATTGTAGTGCGTGGTGGAGGTTATTGTGGTGTTTCTGGAACATTTTCCTCAATATCCTCTTCATGTTGGGAGTTACTCCCTTGATACACATGAGGAGAATTTTGTTGGGAGTCAAAAGTTCCATAAGGATTTTGCGACGATGTAATTCCTCTATTTTGAAGGAATACTTGAAATTGAGGGTTGTTCAAAAGTTCGTCATCTAACTCATTTAAATTAATTGTGAAATTGGGGTTGTTGCTAGGATCCATTTCCTGAAATTGATTGGATATGAGAATATTTTTCATTTTTTTTTTAATAAAAAAAATTACTACTTAAGAAATATAGCAACAATAAAATTATTCAATGCATTAAGTTATATTTTTAAAAAATATAGCAACAGTAAAAATGGGCGGTATTTAGTAATACCCAAACAAAATTTAATTTTATAATTAGTAATACTAAAAATATCAACAAAATAACAAAAATTAAAACAAAATAATAATAATAATTAACAAATTTAAAAATTAAAACAACAACAAAACAAATCTAAATTTTTTTTTCTATATTGTCAGTAGTATTAATGAGAATTATTAATAACAATTACTAGGAGGAAGCACTTACTTGAGAAATTAAAGTCTTTGAGGTAGAATTTGAGATTTATAATAGATTTCTATGATTTTTGAGATTTTTGAAGTGTGCCAAAATATATCAAAATGGATGTCTATTTATAGAGAAAAAAAAATAAGAACGTTGGTGATTTTTATTATTTTTTTTAAATTAATTTCGGGGTCCAAATAGCCGTTACAAATATAGAGCCGTTGCGATAAAGTAGCTGAATTTTGATTGGTTGATTTGCTGACTGGGACACGTGTCACGCCCTGATTGGGCTGACTGACGCGCCCAGTCAGCAAATTCCTTTTTTTTTTTTTTTCGCCTCCAGCATGGGTTTGGGCGGTTTTTTTTTTTCCTCAATTCTTGAGGAGAATTGGGGATCCTCATGAGGAAGGAAAAAAATCCCCATTGGTGTTGTCATTTTTTTCCTCAAATTTTCCTCATGAGTAAAAAAATGCCCATTGGTGCTAGTGCTCTAACTATGAAGAAAACCCAATTCAATTTTTGGGTTTATACACTAGTTCACCAAAAAAACAAATTAAAAACCGCATAATCTGCACAAAAATTTGTAAAACAAAGCAATAAGTAAACCTAATGTTAACTGATCAACTCAAAATATTAATCTAAATTACAAGTAAAAAATTGAAACAGAAATTAATATATCTCTATAGAAATAAATCTAAAATTAATTAATTCAAAATTTTTTAAAAAAAATACTTGAATGAATGAATAAGGAAGAGGCAAAAGCAATAGATCAGGAGGTTGAAGAAACCGTAGTGTCAAGCGGTGGTTAACAGTAACAAAGCAGCCACGTTTGAGGAAGGACAAAGCAGCAGCACGACAGGGGAGAACGGCCGGTGGTGAACAGCTACAGAGAGCGCCTGTGTGTGGTGACTGGTGACCGGTGACAGTGAGAGACGAACTGACCGGTGACAAAGAGGGAAGAACTATCGATGTAGCCTAAGGTTTTGAGTGTGGGTTGTTGTTCACTGCTTTATGAATGAGGAAAAATGACTTCAATGAAAATGAAAATAAAGAGGCAAGCAAATAACTACGCATGTATTGGAACGGGCTTGCATCGGTCCGTTACAAAAAATCATCTTTAGTAACGGGCTAGTATCACGCCCGTTACTAAAGGTTGATTTTTGTAACGGGCATACTCATGCCTGTTACAATAATTATTTTACACTTTAATATTTACGACTTATTGTAACGGACATTTATATTGCCCGTTACAAAAACTTGAATTGTAACTAACAAATTTTAGGCAAGTTAAAAAAAGGGCGTTACAATTAATGATTTTTTTACTAGTGTAATTGTGAGCTTAGGGTAAGCATAAACCCTGTGAGAAAAATACTTGTGAGTGTGGGAAAAGGAAAAGTGTGTCTGATGAGAAAACCTCCACTTTGACTGAGTTTGGAGAGGCAAATATTCTTGCAAGACAAAAGTCAAAGTATTTTGGCTAGGGAATTAGGGGTAAACCCTTAGAGGAATCAGGGTAAGCATAAACCCGTAAGAAAAGAAAGTGAATTAAGGGTAGGCATAAACCCTCAGAGGAAAGTATTTGTAAACTTAGGGTAAGTATAAACCTTGTGAGAAAAATATTTTTAAGATGGGTAAGCATAAACCCATGAGAAAAGTGAATGGATTAAGGGTAGGCATAAAACCTTAGAGAAAAACATTTGTAAGCTTAGGGTAAACATAAACCAATGAGAAAATATGGTGAGGCCGTTGAAACGGAAAAAATGTACAAGGAGGTGTGTGTATGATGAGAAGCCCCCACTTTGACTGAGTCCGGAGAGACAAATGTTCTCGCAAGACGAAAGTTAAAGTATTATGGTTGGGGCTAGGCAATAGCATGTGTGGGCTGCATGAGCAAAGATATCAAGGAAAAACTATACATAGCCATATAGGCCTATATAGGTTCATGACCAAGTTAATTAAGACAACAATCACGTATAGTGATTCAAGGATTCAATAAAGATGGGCTCTAGCCTTGTGTGCTTTGTGCTCTGTGATGTACATATGTATAATGTGCATGATGCTTATGAATGTATGCATGAAATGATTATGATGCCCGATATGCTTGTGGTGCATGATGCATGATGTGATTGGTGTTTGTGAAATGTGGTGCATGTTGTAATGACCCAGATTTTATTGGTATTTTTGCCGATAATTATGTGTATTTATGTGTTAGTTCAAATTTATTTTTGAACTATTTATTTTATTTTATGTGAATAATTTCGATTTAATTCGAAATATTTGTTTTTCATTTTTTATTATTTATGTTATTTATTATTTAATTAATTAGAATTTTTATTATTTAATTTTCTAATTAATTATTTAATATTTTGGGCTAAATCGATTATTGCATGATTAATCATGTAAATTGTGTAAATTAGCCCAATGGATCACGAGAGCCCATTTTTAGGCCCATTTGTACCCCTTGGCCGGTTTTTAGCAAGCATGGCAAGGCTTGCCACTTGCTTAGTTTTCACACTTAACCAACTTCTATAAATAGGAGTGGTTAGTGAGCCTTAGGATCATTTTGTTCATTTGCCATCCTAAAGCACCTGCCATCAAGTTTAATCACCAAAATTTTCCCTCCACTTCCTCCCTTGCCTCACACCATTTTTGGAGCAATTGAACCCATCAATTGTTCATCATTTTTCCTAGCCAAAACTTAAAGATTCAAAGTTCATTGATCTTTAAGTGTTCAAACACAATCCTAAACACATTAATTTCATTCAAGATCTCTAGTTCGGGTTTGCTTTGGGATTGCTCGTTGGGGGGCCGTGCAAGGTGCAGCAGAGGGCCGTGCTCGTGTGCCGTGTAAAGCCGTGGTGCTCGTGTGGCAGTGGTGGTTCGTGCGACACAGCCGTACTGGGCAGCCGTGTGTGCAAGTGTGCCGTGTTCGTGTGGTTTGAAGCAAGGCCGTGTGCAACGTGGTTTGGGCCGTGTGGTGTTCGTGTGTGCCTTGTTCCGGGCAGCAACTTTTTGTGTTAATTTTGTGTGTTGTCTTCAATAGGGTAACGTACTTTCTCAACCTTGTTGGTATACTATGTTTATAGTATAGATTAAATGCATGTTTGGGTTGTTTGATGATGATTATCTATGGTTTTATGTATGGTATATATTCTGATTTTTATATGGTTTATATGATGTTTTGATGATGGTTTTCATGATTTTATGATTGTTTATGTGTTGTTTTATGATCATGATTATTATGTTGAAGTTTGATGAATTTTGGATAAGTTTAATGGTGATTTTCGAATGGAACTTGATGGTTATGCGTGTGGATTGTTTGAGTTTGGATGAGTTCTTGATTGAGTTCTTGAATCTTGAATGAGCTCTTTATGAGTTCTTGATGAGCCTTTATGAGTTCTTGGTTGAATCTTGAAAGTTAAAGAAAGGGTTTAAAAGTTAAAGAAAGTTAAAGATTGTGTCTAATATGATTAAAGAATGGTTAATGAATAATGGATTATGGTTGGTTAGGCTCAAGATCAAGGTGCAAAGGCAATCTTGAGTATAACTTTGATGTTTTAACTAGTTATTTTCGAGAATCAAGGCATAGAGGCAATTCTTGAATTTAATTTAGTTATGTTGAAATAATAAGATGATTAAATGATTAATTAATAATTAGCTTGATTTCATTTCTAGACGCCTGATACTTTGAGTAAGATTCATTGTATTTGGGTTAAGACGTTGCCCCTATTCCATCCGCGGTATTGGGATAGTTGGAGTCATACTATGTGATCTTTCGTGGATTTCCAGTAAGATTGGTTTCACGGGACATGGATTTCCAGTAAGATTGGTTTCATGGGGTTTGGGAGTAAGATTCTCAAATCCGAGCATAGTAGAAAGTTCGATCGCGTAAGATGCGTTCGTACAAGCACAGTCCGGTCTAGTATATGAATGATTGCGCCAAAGATAGTTGATTAAGTTGGTTTGAGTCGAGTTCACGTGTGGGTTGATCTTGTACTCTGGTTTATTGATTTGATGTTGTTTATTTGATTTATGCTATGTGCATGTGTATTCCCATTAGGGTGAGTCAGTTATGTTACTCGCCACTGATGGTGGACTGTTGTATATTTTTCAGGTATTTCTGATGACGATACTCTTGCTTAGCTTTGGGTTGGGCGAGCGACGTTATTGTTTCTGTTATTTGATGTATTTTCTATTTCTGTCGTTTATAGATAGTAATGGTATTGTATAGACTTTATACGTTATTGTTGGATTCTTTATACGTTGTTTAGACTCTGACGTGTGGTTGGAGTTACTCGTATTTTAGTATTTTTAGTTTGACTTTTGGACTAGTTATGTACAAACTTGTGGGTATTTGTACTTTTGGTGGTTTATTAATAATATTTCGAGGAATTAGTTTTTTAATTCTTAAGTATTTGAGTTGTAGTTTATAACTATTCGACTCGTCGGTTTCTTCCGCGCCGATTTAAGCGAGTCGGGTCGTTACACATGTGGAATGATATGCTATGTATGACAAGGAAATCAATGACCAAGGGCATCGACCTATATAGTAATTAAAAATGGGGATGGAGCGGTCTTAAGCCCCTAATCAATCAAAAACAAAACATTTGATCATGAGCAAGCCCCTAACCTATGGGGAAGGCTATATTTGAGGTGGAGTAGGTGAATATGTAGGATAGCACTAATGCGGGTAAGGCTATATTTGTGGTGAATAGGTAGGGTGATATGAATGAAGGATGATGGATAAGGCTTTTGTGAGTCTGAAGTTTGTGGTGGTGTAGATGGATAGGTAAGCCCCAGCCTATAGGGTTAGAATGGGAGAATGATCAAGGTTAAAGATGTTTTGTGGATGGCTTGAAGAGGCCAAATCATTGAGGAAAGAGGCTAGCTCAAGTCGTGAACTTGAGTTAGATTTCCCATTAGGATAGAGATGAGGTGAAGATTGCCCAATTAATGAAGTCTTGTATGGAATATGACACTCCCAAATAGGAGAACACAAGAGGCAAATCAAAGCTATCAGCTTAAGAAGAGTTAGAGAAAGCCCCCAGGGTGTGTGAAAGAAAAAAGGCTTTTGGTGCAAAAAAAAAAAAGAAAGGCTAAAAATTTGTGATTAAAGGGTGATGATGTAGGGAATTGATGTGGTTGGATGAATTAATGTTGATTCAAACTCAAGCCTATACCGGGTGGTGAACTAGGAATTTGTGCTTAAAACCCTAAGTAAACCAAGTTACATAAAAGGGTGGACCTCAAAAATTCATTAATTAAGTCGAACCTCGAGAAGAGGCTTCCTACGTATCCTTATGGAATCAGACCATCGTTGTTCTTGATGATTATTTGGACAAGGCCTCAGGGGAGAGGGCTTTTGTGGTTGTAATGTTTGGCTAGGGTTGAGGGTTAAGAAGGAAAAGGGAAAGAAGGCTCAAAGTTCCCCAAATGTAGCCCCCCGGTGGTGCGTAGATATGCCTTGACTTTTGCTCTTTTTTTCTTTTTCTTTTTTTTGAATTGGATTGGACTGGATTTATTAAATTGAGCTGGATTTATTGAATTGAACTGGATTTATTGAATTGAACTGGATTTATTGCATTGAGCTGGATTTATTGAACTGAGTTAGATTTATTTAATTGAACTGGAAATTGAGATGGATTTATTGAATTGAACTGGATTTATTGAACTGAACTAGCTTTATTGACTTTCGATGGACTTTGATTTGAACTTTTTTTTTTATGCATTTTTTTTTCTAAGGCACATGTCTTCTCCTACGCACCATTTGATCCCATGGGTGAAGTAGATGTAGGTAAGGAAGGAAATTAGGTTAATATGTGTTTAAGGCTCTAAGGGTTGCAAGGGGATTGAATGAATACAGGTGATGAGAAAGAGAGTTGATGATTTTTGTGGAGTTCAAGAAAAGAAGGCCTCTCGGGCAATGTCCATTTATTAGGTTCAATAAAAATTTGAGGTTATGAATTATGTTAGAGTTAAAAGCACAAATTAAAAGTGAGGCTAAAATAAATAAAAAAAAAAGAGAATTTTATTAATGCCAATGAAATTACAAGGCTAGAAATGGAAGGAAAAATCCTAATGATATAGGCTCGAAAAAAGAAAGAAAAGAAATGTAAATATTTAGGTGGAGGGACTCTTCGACTCAACTTAATGACCCTGACTGACTCTACTTGACTAGGAGTGGGGCGTGCTAACATTGATGTTGCAAACCATCCTCTATGGCTACTTCAAAGTGATTGGCCTTTTCAATGGTGGTGAGGCTTAAGTACTTGGGGTGTTCGGGTTGTAGGCATTGGATATGGACTTGAATAATGTAGGCTTGGAATGTGGGCTTGAGTGATGTAGGTTGGGTATGGATTTAAGGCTTTTTGGGTTTTGATGAGTTTGATTAAGGCTGGGGTAGTGTTTAAGTAAGATGAGGTAAGGTTGGATTGGGCTTAGGCTTGCTCGGACCTGGGCTATGCTTTGGATTGAATGTGAACTGTTTGGACAACTCCGAATTGTGAAGAACCAAAATGTTTAGTGAACCCCCTTGATCATTGTACACTTGTGAAATGAATGCAGATGCATGTCCTAATTTCATGGTCATCTTTCCTAAAATGCATGAATGCAAGGTGCCTTTTTCATTTTTTTTTTAATTTTTTTTTTTGATTTTTTTTGGATTTTTTTATTGAAAGAGCACCAAATTAAATGAAATATGCAATCCATGTGAAGAAAAATGGTTATATGAGGAGTGGTTCTAAAGGCTTGTTTACTTCAGATTATATTCAGTTCAATTCAGTTTAGTTCAGTTCAGTTCAGTTCAGTTCAATTCAGTTCAGTTCAGTTCAGTTCATCTCTATTTAGTTCAATTAATACACTTCTATTCAGTTCAGTTCAGTTCAGTTCAGTTCAGTTCAGTTCAGTTCAGTTCAATTCAGTTCAGTTCAATTCAGTTCAGTTCAGTTCAGTTCAGTTCAGCTCTATTCAGCTAATGTAAACGAGCCCTAAGGGCTTGTTTACTTCAGATTATATTCAATTCAGTTCAGTTCAGTTAATCTGTATTCAGTTCAGTTCAGTTCAATTCAGTTCACTTCAGTTCACTTCACTTCACTTCACTTCACTTCACTTCACTTCACTTCACTTCAGTTCAGTTCAGTTTAGTTCAGTTCAGTTCAGTTCAGTTCAGTTCAGTTCAATTCAGTTCAGTTCAGTTCAGTTCAGTTCATCTCTATTCAGCTAATGTAAACGAGCCCTAAGCCCATTTAAAGGAATGACTAAGGTTTTGGGCCAAAACCTATGGTCAAACTAAGGTCAAAGCCTATATGGACTATATGCAAGGACACTAAGGCCCAACATTGTGAACTATATGAACTAGAAGATGACCATGACTATATGAAGTGTGAGTGAATAGTGAAAAGAAAAATGGCTAGAGCCCACAAAAAAAAATGCACACATAGTCACACTAATATGATACAACATGAATGGTCTTCTAAAAGGTCAGTCCTTGGTGGTCACGAGGGTACCATGACTAAAGTGAAATTGAACCGCCCTAGCCATTCTTCATGTTGAATGACACACGATTAGGAATCTCTTATTATGATCTCATCGGGCATGAGGATCAAACGCCATGGCTGGGATGGGCCGGTTATGATTATTGAGGTCGGGCACCACAACTAACCATAATCAAACCCCCCAGGGTCGGTCTCGAGCATAGAACATGCTCATATGAGACAAGGTCCTATGGTGTGGCACCTATTCGTAGGGCCGCATGCAATATGCCTAAAAAAAATCGGAAATAATAATAATAAGACCACGAGACTTTTCAAGTTTGTCCACACCACTAAGGAGTGGTAATCCCCAGTGGAGTCGCCAAATTGTAGGGTCGTTTTTACCCGGCCGCCTACGTCTCACGAGTTGTTTTGAATGCTCGTTAACGCCGTACGTGAATACGGACTAGTAGGAGTCGCCACCGTGCGTTTTATATGATCCACGGACACTGAAGAAATACCGAAAGCCAGGAGCAATCAGCCCCATATGGTTGTGCACCAGAGTATGGGTTCGGGGACAGGTTACGGGCCAATCGTGCATTGGGCCCGCCCGCCTGTAAGCGGTCTCTACTAGGTCTCTTTTTGTGGTCGTATTGTTATTATTCCCGAATTCAAAGAAATCTCCGTTTGCTAGTCATGCCTAATTAATGTGACCACTTTGCATTAAGTCAGTATTAAAAGTCCTAAAAAATAAATCAAATAAAAATATGAATAAAACATATAATGAAAGAAATTAAAAAAAATATGTGCAGGTTCAAAGTGTGGTCCAGGAAAAGTGGTTTGATGTGTTGTTCGACTACACTAAATATAATAAATATTAAAAGGAAAACGATTAAAATGATGATTAAGATACAAAAATTCTGATGCGATTTGACACTTCAATCGATACATTTAAATTAATAATTTTAATCGTCATTTATTATTATTTAATCAGATCGGGCTTTTATGTATGACTCTTGAATTTGTGAATAAATCATAAACCATATTTTGCACAACATTATTTAATGATCCGAAATTATTGCTGAAACATAGCGGTTATTTGGTAACACGAGATTTAATTAATAAATTCTTTTTACCATGACCGTATGAAAAAATTAAGATCCAAATACTTAAAGCGATAAAATTGAAAGATGAAATATATAACGGTCTTTTATGACACGAGATCTAATAATAAAAAATCGTGTAACATAGATCGCATAAAAAAATGAATTTTGTAATCATTATATTATTTATTGTCCGATCTATAAGATATAAAAGAAGATCTTAAAAAAATAAAAACATAAGAGTCAATGTTAATGTACAATCTATCAAATTACGTTGATGAATTAACAATCACCACGCGTATGAATTGCAAGATCGGAATCGAAATTGGTTGAATTATTAAGAAACATTATAAATGACGATTAAAATAACATTTGTGAATCATTATTAATTGTATCAAAATCAATATTATTGTCGATTAAAATGTCCAAATTCGCATATACGCAATCGTAGCCCTTATTTATTCACATTATCCGTTCTCAATTATTTGTATCAATTATCATCATTTTAATCGATCTCACTATGATTAAAAACTAAAAAGAATGAAGATAGAGACTTCAGAAATTGTACCTTATAATGCCTTTGATCAGAAACAACTAAGGAAAACCAACAACGATGAATGCAAGTGTTTGTTTTGAAGTTGACTGAGTTGGTGTTTTGTAATGTATTTGATGATGTTTTGGGGAGTGTTTGATGAGATGTGAATGTTTAGGGTTGAAGTATGTAATGCAGAAGAAGGCTCGATGGTGTTGGCGTATGTCGAAAGGGTTGGAAGGACGTATATTTATAGGACAGAAGGAGCAAAAGTCGACCCCCGGAGGACACCAGACCTGCGCGTAGGTGCAGGTCCAGTAACATGACCTACGTCTAGACGCAGATCAATATCGCAGATCAATATTGGTGACCTGCTTCTGGGCGCAAGTCCTGTAATATGGACCTGCGTCTAGGCGCAGGTCCTGGTCAGATCCGGGTTGAGTTTTTGCTTGATTTTGCATGTGATTTTCAGGATTAAGATACGATTTCATTCGATTACGGAAATATTTTGTAATATTTTGATGTTCCGGAATATTCTGGGATGTTCCGGGATGTTCCGGGATGTCCCGAAATGTGCCGGAATTCCCAGAACGTTCCGGGATGTTCTAGATTCCTCCAGAAGCTCCAAAAAATTACAGAAAAATTATTAAAAATTATGAAAAAAAATTAAAAGTATAAAAACACTAATATGCTTTGCGGAACAATTTCAACATTCGGAAATGACGAAAATGCCCCTAAGCATGCAAAAATCCTAAAAAATCTATAAAAAGCTCTAAAAATATGATAAAAAATATAGAAAAATATGAATAAATTATAAAATTATTTTTATAATTTTTTAAAAAAATATTTTGTGATCCAAAAAGACATTTTTATTATTTTTTATGAATATAAAACATTGAAAAATACATGTAAAAATATAAAAAAAATATCTAAAAATGGAGAAAAATTACGAATAAATCCCATAATCATCGCGAATCCTAATACACGCTTCCAAGGCAATTCAAACATGGCTTAGGCAATTGGTTGAGGTATATTGTGCATTTTCATCGTCAATTTCCCTTAGTTGTATCTTATGCCAATATGGTACGTTCATCATTAGTCTCTACATTGGGGAGACACATTTAGGTGTCTACACTCCCCTGTAGTTAGCACTATCAATTCCGGTCAACAGTTCAGTTTTGGTTTTAACCAATCAGTTTGGGTCGTTTCAGTTCAGTTAATTTCTAATAATTTTTTTGAGTTTAGTTCAGTTAGTTTTGATTTCAATTCTGTTCAGTTCAATTTTTGTATGAACACATTTCAATTCAGTTTCAGTTAATTGTTCAGTTTAACCAATCAGTTAAAAATTCAAACGGGTGTAATTCAATTCAGTTCAAAATGTCGACAGTTCAGTTCAGTTTTGGTTACAGTTTTTTTTGGTTCGGTTAGCTTTAGTTCAGGTCATTTGAGATTATAATTTTGTAACAATTAATTTCTAGTTTAGTTTTTATTTCAATTTCAGTTAATTTTTTTTGGATATAACGTTATGGTTGGTCTTTGATTTTACCCGTACCATTTCAATTGTTGTTAGTTCATTGTGAAACGGTTGATATAACGGTTCTGATTGTATTCAGTTTACGTTTGGTTAAATATGGTTGTAACGACCCGACTTTTTAGAACTGTCGATTTACGAAGGAAATCGACAAATGGATCATTTCTAAACATAAACATAACAAAAATAACATATTCTAAGTATAACTGATCTTTTATTAATTAAAGTAATAACTACTAGTCTCAAAATCCAAAAGTAAACTCTAAAGTACATATTGAAATGTTGTTTAATCCCAACAAGCCGGGATATACTTAATAAATAAATAGAAAAACATAAATAGACTCTGGGTTCACTAAGCTAATCTCATCACATCTCACAACCCGATCCATACGAGCCCACTTATGCGTCTGCATCATCACCTGAAATGGGGGGGGTCCACCGTCAGTGGCGAGTAATAGCATAGAATCATTCATGAAAACCATACATAACATATAACATTACGTACAAAAATGCATACAGGATACGTATAAAAATATGTACAAAAATACGTATACCTTTCGTATGAAAATACCTGCAAAATACGGTTAGAGTACATACAAAATACGTATACAATACAGGCACAAAATACGTTCACCATACAAATACATATACGTATACATACATACCCGAATACCTACAATGTACAAATACAGACGTACACAGCGGAAGACTTATACATATCATCTAATACATTCTATCTCATTCTTATCTTATAGTGTAAATATACATATAACTTAGCTAACTTTATACCATAACATATCATATGATATAATTATAACGTAACTTCTTATCATAACTTATCATATCTTATCATAAATTATCATCTCATCTTAACTTCTTGGCGGAGCGGTCTTTATAGCTCGTAGTGAACCTTTGCGTCCACAACTTTCCTAAAACATGCCGGGGTGAACCTTTGCATCCCACCCGTAGCCCTCCTTTGCGAGAACTAAGCCTAAGCTATGGCCATAACCCCTAAATAGCCCTCCTTTGCGAGAACTACCTAGACGACTACATATCCTAGAATCAAGAACTGCGCAGATACCGCAGTCTGGCAGTGGCAACGACTTAACCCGATTAATGACTTTTGCGCCATCAAAGGGGCGTCCTTAATACTTATTATCTTCCTTAAACTTGGAAGTACTAGGTGACCGTAATTGGAAACGAAATGTTCGAAGTCCCAGGAAAGAGAGGTGTGGCACGTATGTTGGCCACCTTAAATACCAAGTCTTTCCTAGCCAGAGATCGAAACAAGTCAATATCCTTTTACTCTGTTTCCTTTCCTTCCCTATTATTATATTATTATACTTTCCTTCCTATTGTAACTTAAACCTACTGACTTCCTTAATAATAATAATGATAATAAATAATACTAATTAATCCTCTTCGTTATCATCATGTTGTCACTTTACCCCTTTTGTCATATTATTATCCCTGATAATTCCTTTGATTGTAATATTTATAATAGTAATAATTATAATTCCTAAAATTACTTTCTAATATAATAACAAGTCAAAAATTAGACTAAAATTGATCAAAACAAAATAGGACCACACGACATTTATGAATAATCAAAATTAATTCTTTAAAACAATTAAACACAATCATCTATAATTAATCAATTAAACTTAATAATTAACAAATAAATCATACTTAAACATTAAATCATCAAGATTAATTAAACACTTCTTAGACATATTATCACACGGCATTTTAGGGCAAAAGAAAATAACAAGAACAATTCCAAGAATTGATAATAACATGTTTTAATAATTCAATCACCCTATTTTACACAATCTGATTTTTAAAGATTTAAATTAAGAACAACCATCTAAGGGTCTCGAATAATCTGGAAATTTTGATGGAAGTTAAATATGGGTTCAAGGTTTAACGTGCATAAATTTCGTCCAAAAATAACGTCATTTACTATTTTTAAGGGATTTCATAACTAACAAATCAGATTAGGCTGAAAGCAGTTTCAGATTTTTCTGCCATAGCAAACGAACTTTAAAAATTACGAAAATTTAACAAAAGCTGTAAAACACTATTATTGACTTCCACCTAAAATTTCGTAGCCATCCAAATTGATTAAGTTTCTTGAATAATTTGTAAACTAAATCTGGACAGTTTTGCCGGTTTGAAAGATTAAATTGTTATAAGCAAGAAAAGGACGAATTTTGCCACGAAATAAATCATGGTTCATAATAAAACAGTAAAGAAACTCTCTAAAATTATTCTAAGTGACTCGAAAATTTAGAACAACAAGAAAAAAATTTTTTTTTTTTAATTTAAGACTTTAATTGAACAATTAAATAGCCAAGATTATCATTTTAATTCAAGAAAATATTGCAAAATTCATCACAATGCTAAATGATTCACTCGACATTCATGAAAATAATCAAGAACCAAGAAATAAAATTATCATACAATTATACGTCATAATTATACAACTAAATAAATCAATTCATGCATATACTTCATTAAACAATTAAAGATTCATAAAATATCAAGAAAAATTACATAATAATATCATCATATGGTTCGAAATATACTAGGTGAACATGATACTAGTTCCTAACCATTTTCATGATTTAATCCTAATTAATTATATGGGAAACTTGTACCAAATTTAAAAGAGATAGACTAGTTACCTCAATACGCTAAAAATTCCAAGAAAGATTCACCACTTTGGTGATTGAAACTCACGGCTAGAGAGAAAAGTTTTTAGGGTTTTGAGAGCTTTTGCAAATGAATGAAAAATAAAAGGATTGTTCCTATATTCATAAGGAGCAAAAGCAAAACAAAAATAAAAAAAAAATAAAAAAAAAGGGGGAGGGCCGTGAGGTGGAGAGGGAGAATAGGGAAGGTGAGCAATTCTAGGATGACTTAGTTAGGTTAGTTGAATTAGGTTTACTAATTCAAAATGGTTAATTAAATAAATAATAATATCATTAATTAAATAAATATAGATTTATCTAATTAATAATAAATAAATAAAGAAAAGAAAAAAAAAACAATCTTGGCCTTGAGTAAAAGGGCCGGCCAAGAGGGAGGGAAAATTGGGTCAACGGCCCAATTTCGAGATAAGGAGAGAAATAAAAATAAAACAGTCCAAATATTCGGGCCTTTTGGACTTAGAATAATAAAATAAAAATAATAACCGCGAAATTTTCTGGCCCTAAATTTCGGGTTATTACAATGGTTCTATCCGTACGATTTCAGTTATTATCAGTTAATTGTAAATGATTATATTCCTTCACATTATGGTCATTTTCAGTTTTGTAAGGACATTTTTAACGGTTTTGATCAAGGTAGATATCCAACAATAATGGGTTTACCCGAGTTTTCTTGCGTTTTCCCCCCAAATAATATGGTCGAATCGTATTCGGTTTAGCTGTTGAAGTATTTTGCCTTACAACGGGTTAATTTATTTGTTTATTTAGTTAAAGTGCACGTTAATGTTATTTATTATGTTTCAGTTTTTATATAGATCAATTTATCCTTGTTAAATATTAGGTGTAAATGTGTAAGCGTGTATCGAGTATTAATATCGAGTGTATATATGACAGTCAAGATGATGATGGGTGATACTGAATTGGTGATAACAACGATCCTAACAATAATGATATCAATTAGCGACAACAAAAATGAATTGATGATGATACCGATGATGATGGTGATTGATCTGATATATATGAATAACATAATGACAATAATAGTAGTAACAATATCGAGTACAAGAACAATAATAAGGTTGAGCCTATTTTTAATCTAATACAAAGTTAATAATATGTGATATGTATAATATATGATATGCGTAAGAGAGTTAAGGTATGAGGATATTGTAGCCGTATACTAGAATGCATACAATTTTAAATTTTTCATTAAAGTTTGGGAGGGAAGGTTAATTTTTCATTGAAATTTGGGAGATAAGGTTAATTTTTCATTGAAATTTTGGAGGGAAGTTAATTTTTTCATTGAAATTTTGGAGGGAAGTTAATTTTTTTTTAAAATTTTGGAGGGAAGGTTAATTTTAATTGAAATTTAGGAAGGAAAGTTAATTGAAATTTTGGAGGGAAGGTTAATTTGTAATTGGCATTTGGGAGGGGAGTTAAATTTGTAATTGAAATTTTGGTTTAGTTAACCAAAAGTTTAAACAATTTTCAGTTCATTTTGGTTCAGCTAACCAATAATTTAAAACATTTTTCCATTTCATTTCGGTTTAGTCAACTAACAATGTAAAACAAAGTTCAGTTTAGTTATGATTAGTTTAAAACTGTTTTAATATAGTCTAACGTTTTCAGTTCAGTTGATTTCAGTTCCGTTTCAGTGTAGTTAAGTGCAGTTCATTTTGTTTCAGTTGGTATTTCAGTTATGAATCATTTGGTTCTTGGTTCATTTTACTTCAGTTAATTCAGTTCAGTTTGCGTTAGGTTCAGTTTTAGTTAGATTCATTTATCATCTTTTCAGTTCAGTTTCAGTTAGCTTCAGTTATCCTCTTTTCAGTTCAATTCAGTTAATTTCAGATACTTTTCAGTTCAGTTTCAGTTCAGTTCAATTATTTTCAGATATTTAGCAGTTAACTTAAGTTTCAGTTGGCTTCAGATTCAGTTCAGTTCAGTTTGATATTTTTTAGTTGCATTTCAGTTATCAGTTCAGTTCACTTTCAGTTTCAGGTAATTTCAAGTCTACCCAAAATAGTTCAGTTTCAGTTAGTTCAGTTTAGTTAAATCATTTCTGACCAATCTGACAGCGCTACTTGCAGTGGACTGCTTGCCATCTAGGGTCTCTACCTCGAGGGTGAGGGCTTCTCACCTCGAGGATGATGCTCCACAACATCGAGGGTGATGGCCCTTCAGGGCCACAAAGACTTACCTCGAGGGTCCTACTATCCTCAACCATGATGAGGATAATTAGGGTGGACCGTTTTGTTACCTCGAGGGTCTTGCTTAGCTCGACCGTGATTAGTGTGATAAGGAGAACACTTTGTTACCTCGAGGGTCCTGATTACCTCGACCGTGATGAGGGTGATGAGGGGAACACTTTGTTACCTTGAGGATCCCACCAACCTTGAAAATGTTGAGGGTGATGGAGGAGAACACCTTGTTATCTCGAGGGTTCTGCTTACCTCGATTGCGATGAAGGTGATGAGAAGAACACTTTGTTACCTCGAGGGTCCCACCTACCTCGACCGTGATTAGGGTGATGGAGGAGGACACCTTGTTACCTCGAGGGTCCTACCTACCTCGACTGTGATGGGTGTAAGTAGGGAAGGCTTTCCTTGTTACCTTGAGGGTTATTCTTCTACCTCGACTACGATGGATGCCCCTACTAAGGATTTTATAGGTCCTTGTTGGTCACTCTGATAGATGGCACCTAATGAGGTAAACTAGGTGTGGCTATTCCGCGACCGCGACCGTGCTTCCCGCGACCGTGATGATGGCAGGAATATCTAGAAGCACTTACTCTTCAACCTTGTAGGTCTTTTTCGCGATTGTGATGATGGAAAAATTGCCAGGAAACTTACCTCTTTCTACCTCATCGGTCTCCTCCTGAATGTCACGACCATGATAACTTCACCCACGACCATGATAACTTCAACCGCGACCGTGATGGTACTTCTCACCACGGATGGTAAGTATAGCTTATTGATGAAAAATTTGCTAAGTGTGGCTTTCGCTACCTTTCCGCGACCATGATAGCTTCCTGAGTCTGGATAATTCCTTGCGGGGTGCCTACGTTGAATAGGGCTTGTGAGCCTAAAGTGACCTATCGAGGTTCAGGGACTGATGAGTTCCTTGAACTCGGTGGATTCCTGTCCAGCCATCCCATCTACTTCGATGAGTGCCTATATTGAATAGGGCTTAAGCCTAGGATGATCCATCGAGGTACTGGAGCTAACGAGCCCCATGAACTCGACGGATATCCATCCAGCCTCCCCATCTTCCTCCTTGGGTGCCTATGTTGAATAGGTCTTAAGTGTCAGCCAAGGATGATCTATTGAGGTTCTGGGGGCTAATGAGTAGCACGACCTCAATGGATATCTTTCTAGCCTGCCCATCTACCTCGATGGGTGCTTATGTTGAATAGGGCTTAAGTTTCTTGAGGACGTTTGGTTTAGTTTTGTAACAACCCGTATTTTATCAACGTTGTTTTCGAAGAAAACAACAATACGAATCAAAATTATTCTAAGCTATAATTCCAAATTATCAAAAAAATAGCGGAAGCTCTGAACTTAATTCAATTTAATAAACAAAACCAATTAAAAATGTCCAATACAACTGAAAATCCATAGTCCATTATTATTATCAAACTACTAAATGTCCACCAAGATACTATTACAAAGGCTAGGAAAGATATAAAAATAAACTAAGATCCTCGCTTGCTCACAAACCCAGCCCTTGTGTATCCCCAATCATTCTTCCTCCGTACCTGTAAAAGGAATTTTGGGGTCCACAGTCAGCGGGGAGTAATTAGATTGCTCTACTTAATCAGTAGAACACAATTAGAAACATAATAATTAATTAGAATAGAATAACAGAACAGTCAAACAATTAAACAAGAAAAGTCATTCAAAGATATTCAAATTCAAGTACGCAACGGAAAAAAATCATAATAGAAAATCCATTCAAGACTCTCAAGACAAGCTTAACCCAATTCTAGACTTCTAGACTCCATTATTAACTTTCAAGTTCTAGTTCAATTCAAGTGCTAATCCATGACACGGTCATATGCTCGTATGGGAAACCTTAACTCTTCCCCAACTTTCCTTGTCTCATGTCGGGTCAACCACAAAGGATCTACTTCCCGAGCACTGAGATCCAGAACTTCCCCAAAATCGCAGAAGGCCAGGGCAGTGGCTTCGATTATACCTATGGTCATGGCACTTTAGCCACTAGATAGACGGTCACTTCATAGTTTATCATCTTTTCAAGTTCAACTTTCCAGTTCACACTTTGACTTTCAATTACAAGACCTGACTTCTATTCAATTCTAGTTCGACTTTAATGACTCAAAATTCTAGACCCAAACTCGAAACACACAACCAAATGAAAACAATAATCGACAATTCATACTACTATACTATTATTCAATCCAACAAGTTCAAATATAAAGTCATGAAATAATCATAATTCAATAATGTAAATCAGTCATAAATACAAATTCAGATGTCAAAATCTTACCCGCCACTCGGCTTGCACACACGGCCTCCATGATAATAATACAACAATAATTCATCAAATAATTCCATAAAATCATTATTAATTTATACTAGTTAAATTAACTGAACTAATCCCAAATTGCTACTAAATTCTAATCTTTTAATTAATTGAACAATAAAAATCTAGCCTTTTAATTTGTTCCTCTTACTCCACTCGACATTTTCAAACTACACTAGTGAAAATTATATTTTTAATCCAATTAAATTATAAGCCTTTAATCATTAATTAAAATAGTTTCCAGAATGAGTTCAAACACTAATCTTTTATCAAGAAAACAAGTAAAAATCACTCTTTTGTTTTAATATGTCACTCGACTTTTCCATAAATTAAGCAAGATTAATTCTTTCTTTTGTAATTCTAAAATATAACAAGATTTAATTAATTATTCTAGATTAATTAAATAAAATTAGTACTTTGTTCTATTATTCAAGATTTTCGAACCAATAGACTATTTCAACAAGATTATTACACGTTTTTATAAAAGAACTATCAAGATTAAGTTTCTATGATTCAAGAACCATGCTAGTTAAAGAATTAATTCAAGAATATCATCGAAGACTATTAATAGATCAAGATTTTAACAAAAAGATCAAGTTTTTATCATGAACAACATTCGAACAAATCAAGAAACATTCAGCCATGATTCGTCCAACACCTTTACAGCATTCCACAATTAATTTAACAATTTCTAATTAACAAGAATCATTAAAACAAGCATAAAATATGATAAAGCATGAAATAAACTTATCAAACAATCATGGAAAACCATTATGACAATCGACATTCATGACTAAATTAACAACATGCAATTCGAAATTCAATACTCTTGATTCTAAGCAATTCTACGTAGTTCTAAACCTATTCTAGTTAATTATATAACTAATCTATTATACTAATTAAATAAAAGCAATCTAATTACCTATCAAGAAGAGTAAGGCTCAAAAAAATTGAGGGTCAAGGGGTTCACAAGTCCTCTTTGGCTTTCTTTGATCCTCTTGCCTCAATCTTTTCTAGGTGGAATTGCTGGAAAGAGTTTGGAGACCTTTAGAGTTAATTGTGTTTCTGATTAGATTTAGAGAAAAGAAGTTGTAGGTGGTGTTCTGGGTTTTTCTTTTGGCCATGTGAATTAGGGAATAAAAGGGAGCTTTTGGCTTCCTAAATTTTAGTAGCAAGGATATGTAAAAGTGTAGATTTTGAGGTGGGTCAACAATAGATATAGATTAGTATTTTAAGTAATTAAATTAAGTTAGTCAATTAAAGAAATAATGGAAGGGGGTCGTGGTTAGGCGTGAGGTTTGAAAAGAATTGGGCTTTGGTTTTAGCTCAGTAAAGTAATTGGATTGGGTCCAGATTGATGAGCAACCTTACTATAGCACTAAAATAGTAATTAATTAAATAATAACTAACTACATAATTAATTAGTTAAATATTTAATTAATTAAATAAAATTTAAACTAGCCCCAAAATTTGGGGTATTACAAGTTTGACCAAAGTCAAAGGGTTCCTTACCCTATTCACCAATCCTGAGCTTCGGGAACTCACGTTGTTTCAAGAACTTTACTGCGATGGGGTAAAAAACCGTTTAACATTCTTTTACCTCCTATATATTCTTGATTCCAATCATTTGCATCTCACTATTCTCTCACTCAAGAATTTTCTCTCTCTCGGA
Organism: Salicornia ramosissima; assembly: GCA_951394345.1. NCBI lineage: Eukaryota > Viridiplantae > Streptophyta > Magnoliopsida > Caryophyllales > Amaranthaceae > Salicornia > Salicornia ramosissima. The sequence goes on along the minus strand of OX596233.1, from coordinate 42,313,340 downwards.
GTCATTTGTTTTCCTCGAAGGTCTTCCTCTTTGTTGTGGTTGCTTGAAACTCGAAGTAGTCTCCCTTTTTTGAGGTAACAGTCCTTCCCTTCTCTGTATTTATTTGAATAAAGTGAGTCATTGTCATGTCGTGTGCCTTTTCCTTTAGTAGATTTAATAACTTAGGTATTAGGCATGTCAAGTACTCCACCCCCTCTACCCCTTCATACTCGGGAGTACGTGTTTCATGTCGAGAGTGATGAAGGGATTGAGTCCCAAAATATCCTCTATGCTATCCCTGTACACGCTGATTCGGATGGATCAGTATCAGGGGGAGAGGAGGTAGATATCCCTTTTCCATGGGAGCCTTCAATAGCACATCCTAACATATATCATTCTTATTACCAAAAACGCCTTGATGTAGGTATAGTGAGCATTATGAACCTCGACGGTACCTCTACTTCTGGCCAAGGTGAAATTGAGAACATAGTGTACACTGAGATTCCCCTTGAAATGGGTCCCAACTATTTTTTCCGTTCTCATGTTTTCAACCATTGCCTAAAACAGGACATTTGTTCTTTTGTAGCCCAATACCACTTCAAAGAACCCTATGTTGTTGTTCACCCCATCAACCTTCAGACAGTCCTTTCACCCCCTGACGGATGTGTAGTTATATATAGAGTTTCAATGGTTAGGGGTCTTAGCTTCCCTTTACATAGTTTTGTTGTAGATCTTCTTTCTGAATATAATCTTTCACTAACTTCTTTGGTTCCTAACTCATGGGCTACCATTAATTCTTTCAACGGCATCTACTTGATGCTTAACGTAGCCCAAACTCTTCGCCTTTGGCGAAATTAAGTTAAATTAGTATAGAGTCGTGGTACCGACCACAGTAAGGGCTGATATAGCTTTCAATTTCGTACCGGTTATAGATTTGTAGAAAAACTCCCCCACCTACCAAGTTGGGTTTAGGAGGGAATTTTTCTTTGTGTTTTGTAGCGAGGATTGGAGAATCCTTCGTGTCTTAGATGATGAGCCCAACTTCCAACTAAACCTTCAAGTGCACAAAATGTCTGTTGAGGAGAGTGTGGTGGCCATCTACTATGAGCTGGGCTGTAGAGATAACCAGGAGTCTAATGATTATTACCCCTTTAATTGGCTCCCCTCCACGGACGACCTAAAGAATAATTACTTCTTGTCTACTGTGGGATTGAACCTATCATATCCAGAGGGTAGGGATTTTTTTCATGTTATTTGAGTCTTTTCTGTTGTTTCAAAGTTTTGACCTTAGTTTATGCTTTTAGTTGTTGCCCATTCCAAGCTCGACCTAAAGATGGCTTCCAAAATGATTGTTGCAGTGATTAAAGCTTTGGCAGTGGAAGAAGGTTGAAGAAGGGAAAGAATCTATTCCTGAGCCTCCTCATGTATGTTTGACTTTGTTTCCCCCTTTCCTTTACTCGACGTTACTCTGATACCTAACTCTTTTGTTATCTTAACAAAACCCCAAGCACAAAAAGAAGAAAGCATTGACCAGGGTGCCTCGACTAAAGAGGGCTAGGGATCACAACCCCTTCGCGGATGATGAGATAGATAAAAAGAAGAAAAAGATCATGGAGGAACCTTAGGCAACCGAGTTCAAGGACGGCCTTCACCAAGATGGCACGACTGTAGAAACGACACTCGTGGCCGCTGGGAATGTGATCAAGTCCTCAACTGGAGGACCTGTTGGTTCTCATCACCCATTTTCGGTTCTTAACCGTGAGGATAAGAATCGACGCTTGAATAAAGCTATCAAACCCATCTACTCCGATGGTGATGAGGAGCACCTTCGAAAGTCAAAGGGATCTGACACCTTTGATGAGCTCCATGAGGTTTGGTTTGAGGTGAGAACTTCACCTTTGCCCCTTTTTCCTCTTTTTCCTTTGTTATAGGTATCTGTTATTCAATTGTGTTTGTCGGATGAAGTTTTGTGTGAGGCAGCAAATGAAGAAACAACTGCGGAGTTGTGGCTAAATTTGGAGTCTGTGTACATGACAAAGAGTGTCACATATCGGTTGTTATTGAAAAGTAAGCTCCATGATTTGAAGTTACAAGAAGGTAAGCCAATAAAGTCTCATATTGTTGATTTTTGTGCAATTGTTATGGATTTGCATAATATAGAAGTAGAACTTGATGATGAGTATTTGGCTATTACCTTATTGTGTTCACTACCTCCTTCATAGAAGCATGTTAGAGAAACATTGGTTTATGGTCGTGATGAGATTAGTTTTGAAGATGTTTAAGATGCCTTGTTGAAACGTCAATTAAATGAAAAACAATTAGTTGCTAAAGAACCTGATTATACTCAGGGTGAAGGACTTGTTACATAAGGTGGTTATGAGTTATCTAATTCAACACATAAAGAATTAATTTGCAACTATTATTGTAAAAAAGGTCATATTAAGTCTAAATGTCTCAAGCTAAAGAATAAAAAGATTAGAGACGAAAGTCAAGATCAGGGTAAGATTGATCAAGAGAAGGAAGCCGCTAGTGCAAGTTTTGCTCATAATGATCTAGATGAAAACGGTGTTAGTTTGGTTGTAAATGATGTACCTAGTTCCTGTGACAAGTGGATTCTTGATTCTGGAAGTTCTTCTCATGTTTGTTCCAATATGAAATATTTTTCTACCTATGATGCAGTTCAAGGTGGAGGAGTTACACTCGAAAATGGTAATGCTTGCAACGTTGTCGGAGTTGGTTCGATAAAAATTAGAATTCTTAATGGTGTGGTGATTGTTTTGACTAGTGTACGTCATGTTCACGATTTAAAATTTAATCTTATCTCACTGGGTGCTCTTTATGTTCAAGGATATGTTTGTACTTTTGAAGATGGTGTTGCTACAATCTCTAAAGGCTCTAAGGTTGAGATGAAGGGTATTAGAGTTAGGACGGTTTATGAGTTGGTTTGTTATGTTGCGTTTGAATCAATTGGTGCTGATGTTAAAAATATTGGAAGCAATGTGTCTAATTCGTTTCTCTTTTTGGATCATCGTGATAGTGATTTGGATTTGAGGTTGCGTACGTGCATGCTGGTTCGCAAGTCGGAAGTTGTGACCGTTTGGATGCCTAAGCGTGTTTTAGGCTTGAGTTTAAGTTCCTTGTGTTAAGGTGGAGCCCGGTTGGGTTTTGTTGGAGGAGGAAGGATGAGATTAATGATGTTCTCTTTATGTTTAGATTTTAGCAAATTCGATCCAAGGTGGAGATTGTAAGGTATGGCTCGAATCTGGATTCATAGCTCTTCGTATGTCTTGTTTAGTTGAAGCACGGGTTTTTTGGGCCTCGCACGATTGGTCGGGTCATATGACCCGATCGGGTCACGTGGTCGGGTGACTACACCCGATCTGGTCTGAGTGTCTGAGGCAAGTCTGGGGGCTGACCCGATCAGTCGGGTCACCTCTGTCGACTCATTTTTTTTTGCTGGTTTTATGCTCTTCATTTATCAAGCATTTATTTTCCGATCTTTGGTTTTCTTGTGTACTTGGAGGCTACTTGTAATCTGATAGTGAACATATCTATTAGGGTTTTATTCTATATATATATATATATATATATAAAACACTACATCAGTTATTTTTGTAAGAGAGATTATGTTTTTTTTTGTGTAGTTCTTTGAGAGCCTTTTGTGTGTGGGAGTACTATAATTTCTCTCTTTGAGTTGTTCCTCCATTACTGGTATTAGTGAATTCATCCTCTTCCTCCGGCATATTATTGTTTGTTTTCTCTATTCCTCAAATTTCAATTATTCTCAATATTTAGATTAAAGTAATTAACTTTGCAATTGACATCAACCATCATCTGCGAATATTTATTTTTCCTAACATTTACCAATATAAGTTAAATTTACTAATTAATTTGTTAAACCGTGCATCTCACGGGTGCTAAACTGCTAACATAGTTAAATAAACACTAAAATAAGAATCCTCGTACTTTGGCACCAATCGACAGTAAGTATCATAGTATTGCATGCTTTACCAACATAATCTGAGCGCTAAGCAAGCTGATAAACTGAACAAATGCATCAACTTCTTTTTCAATTTTTATTATTATTACTACTACATACTGTACTTGCCTAATTAATTAATTAATATATATTAAATCTATATGGTTACTGATGAATTACTGAATTAGCAAATAAAAAAGCTTATGTCATACTTTTTTTGCCTTATACTCGATCCATAATTAATTGTTTAGAGATATGGTAGTACCACATAATCTTCTTTGGTAGCGATGAAATTGAACGAATCTCTCAAATCCATACTACTACAGTACTTATTAATGCGTTTAAATTAATTTTACTGTCTTTTGTCTCCTCCAAAGTTTATGAAGCTCTTATTACCTTTTTTTCTCATTTTTCTTTCCTTAATACCATATTGTTTTTTCATATTTATTTTTATTTTCAACTTAACAAGGTTGCACAGAGAGCTACGGTAAAGCCAAAGATAAGAGCACAGTGGTATTATGTGGAACAAAAGATTATTTGTGTAACGTGTAAAAAAGACACATTTACAATGGTATCCTAGGATACATGGATGGTTCAATTAGGTAGTTGTACCCGTGTCGAATACCAACCGATACTTCACAGATACCCGATACTTCACTGTGTCTTTTATTATATTCTTTAAAAAATATTTTATCTTATTTTAGCCATTTTTTCAGTCTTTCTATATATTGATCTTTAAAAAGGATTTTATCTCTTTACTTGATTATTTGTGTTTTTTCAAATATAACTTCCAAGTTACATCGAAGATTTTCATAAAATTTCATATTTATGTATTATTTTCTTATTCGTACCCGTATCATTAATTTTAAAAGTGATGTACTCCGTACCTGTACTTGTTCTCGAACCCGTACCCATGTCATGCAACCAACTAACACTACAAAAAGTTGGTCCATTAACGATGGGTAAACATTAATGACGAGCTTAAACCCTGTCGCAAATGTAGATCTTTTGTGACAGTTTTTGAGCCCATCGCAAAAATTTACCTAATACCTAACCCAAACTCTATTAGAAATGACTCATTTACGATGGGATTGCGACGGGAAAAATCATTTGCGACGGAGTCATATTTTTACGACGGGATCGGAAAAATCATTTGTGGCCCCCATTTTCTACGATGAGAAAAATCATTTGCGGCCCCCATTTTCTACAACGGGATCACATTATTGCGATGGAAATTTTTGGTGTAAATAGCATCAGTGATAGATGGTAATAGGTAGAATTTTCCATTTCTTTTTATGGTATATGATGTAGAGGCGTTCGAATCCGGGTACCCGGGGTTTTCGAGTACCTGATCTTTCGGGTACCCGGGTTATCTGGCAGTTGTTTGGGCGGCCCATTACTCGACCCGGATAACCCGGGTACCGCTCGGGTCACAGGATACCCGGTTTTCTTTTTATATAAACATTAAATAGATTAGATAAATTAAACTAAATTAAAAGACTTAATAAACATTAAACATACTAAATAAAAATAATAAATAACCATTAAAAAACTAAATAAACTATGGGTTAAATTGTATATTTTTGTCTTAAAAAATCACCAATTTCACCAGAGTTTCATTCTATCACTTGGACACTTTTCAAAATAAACATACTACAAACTGAACTCAAACCTTAACATGAATTAACTCGAAATCTATCATCTCAAATCTTAAATCAACTCGAAATCTATCATCTAAGTCTTAAAATGACATTGCTATTGGACACCCCTAATATGATGCTTGGTTTTTGGCTTGATTTTTCGTTGACCATTCACTTTAATTTAAAAATTTTTTTTGGCATATTAACTTCAGTTATCGGTCTTCATCAACTCTTCATTCTTTTAGATGTTTTTTTTTTAAAAATTAAATTAAATCTTAAATTTTAAGAACATTAAGTCATAATACTTACTTTATCGTACATATAATTTATTTCTTATTTAAATACTAATATATAACGTATAATTTTGTATCATGATGCATTTCCACAAATGATATAAGAATATACACTCTAAAAAAAAAAATCTATAAATGTCGAAGTACTTTGGTTCAGTTGGTTCCAAGTGTCTCCAGGATCTCTAAGGTCACGCGGTCGATACCCCACCCACTAAGGTAATTTTATAAGTAGTGTTTTTGCAGGTCCTATATACCTTTCTAGCTAATAAAATAAAATAAAAAGACTATTTGCTTTTAATAATCCATCATTTTGAGTTTTAGCAACCAATAATCCAATCGGTTACTAAAACTCGAAAGGTTGGATTAGTAAAAACAAATTTTGCTTAAAAAAAATGTAGTAACATGCGCTGTAAAAAAAAATAATATTAAATTAAAAAGGGCTAAAATTTGACATGGCCAAATTAGGAAACTTTTGCTCTTTTGCAAACTTTAATTTTTTATTAAAATTGGGGGAAAGAAATGTTAATTTTTCATTGATCTGAAATTTGATAGGGCAATTTAATTTTTTATTGAAATTTTGGAGGGAGGATTTATATTTCATTGAAATTTGAGAGGTAAGTTTAATTTTTCATTGAAATTTGGGAGGGATGTTTAAATTTTAGTTCAAACTTATAATTGGAATTGGGGTTTAGTTAACCAACAGTTTACAACAGTTTTTAATTCATTTTGGTCCAGTTAATCAATAATTTAAAGCATTTTTCAATTAATTTTTGTTTAGTCAACTAACAATTTAAAATAATTTTCAGTTCATTTTATTTATGGTCAGTTTAAAAACAGTTTTAAATTATAACCAACTTGTTCACACTACAAAATATTTGTCCATTAACGACGGGAATACATTAATGACGGGCCTAAATCCCGTCGCAAATGTACATCTTTTATGACGATTTTTGAGCCCGTCGTTAAAATTCACCTAATACATATCCAAACTCTATTAAAATTGACTCATTTGTGACGGGATTGCGACGGGAAAAATCATTTGTGACCCTTCTTTTCTACGACGAGATCACATTTTTGGGACGGGAATTCCCGTCGCAACTAGCATCTTTTCTAGTTGTGTCATTTCAATTGATTTCAGTATATAATTAACTCAGTTCAGTTTCACTTCAGTTGAGTGTAGTGTATTTTGTTTCAATTGATATTTCAGTGATGTGTCATTTGGTTCTTGGTCCATTTCAATCAATTCAGTTTAGTTTTTGTTAGGTTAATAGTTGAACCAACAGTCAATATCCAAACTGACAGCTCTAAGAATGAGCACAAATTAATGGCTTGGGGTTATCCGAGATAACGCCCCTAATTCGATGCCTAAGTCAGAAGTCTTATATATATTGAGAATGAATATCAGGGTAATTAATTAATAACTTGGCGCTTTAGAATTGAATACCTGTAAATGTTGGAGGTTGGATTGTATTAGGCAAATACAAGCTTGGCAAGTTGCATTTGTTGCGTGGCGCGCTATTGGGTGGCCCTTCATGTGTGACGTGGATGAGGTGCCCAATAGGCTTTCTGCTGAGTGGGCCTACTTAGAGTTGTATAGTTTTGAATGGATAGAGTGATTTTTAGCTACTGGGTATATGAAGTTGGAGTTTTACAGAGCGATCAAAAAGAGAATTGTTCACTCGAACTCCTAAGGTTAAGAAGAGAGAGAAGAGAGAAGAGAAAAGAAACAATACAAGAGGAATAAAGAGAAGAATGGAACACTTAAAAGAGTGATTATAAAGAGAAGGGAGTCACTCCTACTCCAGGTGTCGTTTTCGGCTAAATAAACTTCCTTATTTATAAAGGAGATTGCAGAACAGAACCGAGGGAAAATCGCTTACAAAACGTGTAGGCCTGTGTGAGTACTCAGCTCGCACGACCCGTGTCTATGTTTCTGTGCGCGGACTTCCTTTGTTTCTCTCCTGGTTGTGTTTGCAGATATATTTTGACCAATCAGGGTTTTTTCTCTATGAATACTTCATTTTTAAAAGACTGCAGATGTGTTTTGGGCCAATCAAAATTTTTCTTTTTGGATAATTTGTTTTCCAAAGATAATTTTACTAACTTTTAGGAAATAAGTCAATTATCTCCTAAAAATAATCATTTAGAAAAACAAAACTATTATTTTCAAAAGGAAAATTTGCCAAAAAAAACCTTTTAAAATCTTAAATTGTCGACAAAACCCTTATAATGTTTTTACAAGAAAAAAATCTCAACCAATTTTTTTCTTGCGAAATGAAACCTCGTGGCTTAAATTCGACTATTACTTCGGTTTAATGGCGTTAGTTGACTTTGTTAATTATAATAAAAATTAAATAAATTAACATAACCTTAAATAAATTCAGAACTAAAAAACTCTAATTAATCATGGGGGTGGACAAGTGGAGGACGACTAGGGTTTATTAGAGGTAGATAATCATAATTTAGTAATTTAAAAATATTAATTAGAATTAATAATCATGGTTAGAGCTATTAATTTGCAATTAAAGTCAAATTAGTGACATGAGGTTTTATTTAGCAAGAAAAAAATTGTTTAAGGTTTTATCTCGCAAAAAAAATATAAGTTTTTTTCCCGCTAATTCAAGATTTGAAAAATAATTTTATTTCACCAAGTAAAATCATTTAATTAAATAAACCTTTAGAAAATAAATTGCAATGTTTTAGTTAAAAATGAGTTAATCAAAGTTTGGGAGGTATATCATCAAGTGAGCATAATTGTAGTCGAGCTGGATCTGTGCAACATGGTATGAATTGAATAAATCATCGGCCTATTAGGAAGGGATAAAATTCGATGTATATAGCTGTCAATATAAATTAAAAACCCCAAAGCCAATTTTGATTTTTTTTAATAGAAAAACTTTATTTACGAAAACTGGCAGCAACTCGTACAACTGGTCCCCAGGCCCGTTACCCTAGCCAATAGTTTTATGAATATTTTAACTTTTGATTCTAATATTCATAATACTACTTCGTCATACACAAACATCTTTCATATATAGTCCACTAAGTCTACACACACAATACATGAAGATCTAAGATGCTCAAAATTAAATCAAACTCTATCTCCATGCACTTCCAAGTCTTGAGAGTTTTCTCTGAATGTATCCAATCTTGAATTGAGCTTCAAAGCTTGGAACCTCTTACTTCGTTGCACAAATAACATGGTTAAGGCATAACATGTTAGAACTTTGTTGTGGAAATTGTTGATGTAACCCTCCAAGGCGTGGAATCTACACTTTCCTTCTAAACTAATTCACCCCTTTAGATCACCGGGTTACCACGAAATATTTAGTGAGATACAATGGAGAAAGATGTATACTCTATATGATCTTTAGAGTATACCTTAAAAGTACTTAGTGTTTGTTTTGTGTTTAGAACACACTTAGTATAGATTGTAAGAAATACTAAGTGCTAGCAAGTTGTATAAAGTATAGTATTTCTGAATTTTCTTCTAACTTTCAACAATGAACTAAGCTACCTATTTATAGGCATAATGACTAGAGGAATCAGCTCTCAAAGCTGAGTAAAAACCCCATCAAAGCTCATAAACTCAGATTTTAATGGTGATTAATGTTGAGTCATTAACACCTATGAAGATGCCATTCACAAGGCAACCTTCACACTTCTGATTTTAATCCACTTTATGCTTAGTTTAATACTGCTTTGAAGTCTTTAATACATGCTTAATACGTACAAGCATCCTAGGCAAAAGTATCCAAGAAATTGCAAAACCGCTCGAATTCTTCCAGAAACAAATCGCGAGCCGCGACGAGCAGTCGCGAGTCGCGACCCTGGGCTCGCGAGTCGCGATCCTAGGTCGCGAGTCGCGACTTGATCCTGTTGCTGGCTCGTGGTTTGTGTTTCTTCCAAAAACTTTTCACGAGTCGCGACAGGTCCTCGCGAGTCGCGAGGTACCCATTGGACTCGTAGTTTCTGATTGCCTAAATCCTCTCTCCTTAATTCATGTGATCAAGCCCATTTAGTCATAAATGTTCCAACATAACAAACTATATGTGACCATTTCAGTACAGTCCAGGGAACATTTCAATTGGTTCATGACCAGTTTCCTCAAGAATGCTCAAAACTTGTTCGTACATCACAAACATATTTTTAATCAAGAATAAACTTAATCACATAACATTCATAAGAAACAACTCTCAGCTGGTTCTGACCAACTACATAGCATCTGTATAACTCAATTGTTTTCTGTCAGTGTTTGTCATCATTCAAAATCTAAGGGACTCAACAGAAACTAAGAAATATTAGGTAACATAATGTTGGTTAATCATATCCTCTAAACTATATGCTTAAATTCATTTATTTTTTAAATAGTACTGCCTGCGTAACCAAATAACTACAACTATTTGACATAAATTTTAAAGAAAAATGTCAAATCATTGTAGTTAATATGTTACAGAGAGAGTATAATAGTTGTATGATATGATCAGTGGCGGCTCCAGAATTTCAATAATGTCGGGTCACCACTCACCATTACCTGTAACGTATACCAAAAAAATTTCCGCAAGTTCTCTATAATTCATTACATTCCACAATTTTATATATATATATATATATATATATAATATTTCTCTAAGTAAGTAATTAAACAATCATTCAACATTTGATCTCATGCTATTCCGTAGCTTATCTTTCACATGGAAATAGAAATAGTGGGAAGACTCTTTCTACACTTGTCGTTGCAATTAGAAGAGTCAACAATAACTTCAAAAGCACAAAATGTATTCTTCTGTATAGTAAATCAATCAGGTAATGTATTTTCTGATATATATTATTGTTCTTATGTATATATACTCCCTCTATCTCCAAATGTTTGCAACATTTACTTTTTCACATTTTCCAATACACAACATTAAATAAAAATATCTTACACTAATAATTATAAACTATATATTAAAAATTACACATCGAGCCAAATCAAACGATATCTCATTTGACTATATATATCAGCTATACACTAATAATTTCTCGCAAATAAATAACTTACAAGAACAATAAACCCAAGAACAAGATATATACTGTAAATTAACTCACAAGAACAATAATTCAATAAATTAACTTGCAAAAACAATACATTAACTCACAAGAACAATAAATGTGAAATTAGTATATATTCTAAAATCTAAAATTAACATGAACAAAGAACAATAAATTAAAGTAAACTAAACTTTACAATCTGTAACTAAATTAATTTGGGGCAAAAACTAGGGTTTCAGTTTGGGGCTTTGTAATGGTACCATTGGTTTTGGGAGTTTTTCGGTGGCCATGGGTCGGCGATTGATATGGCCGGCGTCAATTCGTCCAGCGCGGTAGTGCTGAACTTCGACCTTCGCTGCTCGAGGCCTCTTCATAAATCGCCTTTCTATTTCTCTGTCTTTTCTCTTCATTAACCCCTTGTTGCTGCTGCTTTATTACTCTCCCTGTCCCTAAAAGATTGCCCCATTTACTTTTTGTCATCTCCTGAGAACCATTTTTAAATGAAAATATCTTGAGATATGTATAATAAAAAATTATAATCATTACATATTAAAAAAGTACACATTGAGCCGAATCAAACGAGATCCCATTTGACTATATTTTTCCTTACATGTATAAAATTATAGAGAGTCAAAGTTACCAAATGAACAGTACCAAAGTCAAAATGGGGCAATCTTTAAGGGACGGAGGGAGTATGTTTCTTTTTTTTTAACTTTTTTAATTTTATACTAATAAGCTTTGAAAATAAACCTGGGTCCCATGACCCAGGATGTCTAATGCTACATCCGCCCCTGGATATGATATTGCATAACATTCAACAAAAAAAAAAATCCTCTTATGCGGTGGTAACAATGTCCATTACGCCTGTGGAAGGAGAATTTCTCTGTGGTGTAGTACGTCCAAGGTTGATACTTATGCTTGCTTATGTTAAGTTAATTAGTTATAATATATTGTGGAAATAGGAATGAATTTACATGTTTAGTTGGTTATAAATACTTTGGAAATAGGAATGAATTTATATGTGATTTTAATTTGTGATGAAGAATTATATTTATTCCAATAGTGATTCAAAAATGTAATGGACGATACATAGTACAACAACATGAAAGTTTTATTCCCCAAAAAATTGGGGTCAGCTAGCTTCATTCATATAGCCCACGCTCCTCCAATCTTCCCCAGGCCATCTTGCTAAATTTTGTCAGATTGCTAGCAAACTCATGTTATTCCCAACCACCCTTCTTCATGTTTAGCAAATTTTCATGTTATTGGATGATAATAGGAAAAAAATAAGAAGATAAAATACAAACTAATTAAAGATAGACTTGAATTACCATGGAAATTACAACATTATGTTCATGGTAAATTACATTTAGAGTACGTTCTCTTTGACCGCCTTAAGAAAATAAGTTTCTATTTAGATAAGTTCATTTAATGTTAAATAAGGTGTAATAAGTTCAATAAGATTGATTAGGTCCAATTAATTAGGTGTGATAACTGATAAGGTTCAAATGTTTCAATTAAGTTTTAATTAGGTTCGATCAGGGCTAATCAGGTCCTATAAATTCAATAAGTTTCAATTAAGGGTGCGTTTGATTCAACTCCTGTGCTTATTTTCAGAAAATTCAGATCAGATCAGACTAGTTCAGAAAAATTCAGATTAGATCAGAAAATATCAAATCAGATCAGATCAGAAAAAAATCAGATCAGACCAGATCAGATCAGATCAGCATTTTGCTATTTGTTCCTTATAACTCAATTAATATATTTCTCTTAACAAATAATAATGAATAGTGTTATATAATTATAATATTATGCATACTAATGATTAATTATATTTATTGATGACAAAAAAATTGAATTGTTGTGATATTTTAGCTTATATTTTGGAAGTAATACTATAGCCATAAATAAAAAAAAATTACTACATATTTTGAAGGATAATATTAATTATTAATTATTTACATAATTTTTTATTTGAAAGAAAATTATATACATAATACACAATGAAGATATTAATTATTAATATATACACACACACACAACATATGTCCCATATATATGTAAGTTACCGTTATATATATGGAAGACGTGTGAAGCAACTATTTTTATTTTATTTTATTTTTATCCTTATTTTAAATTTTTTTTTATTTTATTTATTTTTTTTTTGCTTTAAATTTATTTTTTTCTTTTAATTTATTTTTTGTTTTTATTATTTTTTATTATTTTATTATTTTTATCTTTATTTTTTATTTTATTTTAATTTTTTTGCTTTTAATTTATTTTTCAGTTTTATTTATATTTTTATGTTTTTTTATTGATATTTTATATTTTTTTATTTTTATTTTTATTTTCATCTTTATTTTTATTTTTATATGTATTTTCATTTTCATTTTCATTTTCATTTTTATTTTTATTTTCATTTTTATTTTTTTATCTTTATTTTTCATTTTTATTTTTATTTTTATATTTATTTATTTTTAATTTTTTAATTTTTATTTTTACCTGTATTTCCATTTTTATTTATTTTTTATTTATTTTTTATTTTTTGATTTTGATTTTTTTTATTTTTGATTTTTTTTTCTATTATTATTTTTTATTATTATTATTTTTATTTTTATTTTAAACAATATTAATAATACTTTACATTTATAATAATGTACAATTAAATTTCACCAAAGATCAGATCAAATCAGATCAGATCATATCAGATCAGGCCAGATCATAAAATTTCAGACGAATCAAACGCACCCTAAGTATATAAGATATTAAGATATATTCAAATCTAATAATTTAAAAAGAAACCCCTTCAAAATTTATTTCCATGACCTTCATTTATTACTGATTTTAAACTTTCACCACTATCTTAGTTTCCAATATTACATAGATTTTTAGATAAATTATTGGTGTATAGCTGAGATATACATATATCAGGGTACATGACAATACTTTTTGTCTTTTTTCAAAGTAAAATGACAAATTTATTTGTCCTGTAGCTGATATATGTATATCCCATTTATACACCAATAATATCTCGTTTTCAACTAAGCTTTGAAAATATCTTTTTATAAACCTAGGATAAAGCCATTCTAGGTAACTTGTTGATGGGAGCAAAGCACATTTCTTTTTATAGTCAAGGCCTTAGTGGTACTACAATGTTATGGTTAGCAGATATTCCCATTATTCAAGATATTTGATCCTGGAAATTGTTGGGGAATTCTAAGTAACCACCTTTATTTCTTGCAACTGATAAATACCGATGTAGGATGCGTTCACATTAATGTACGTTTTGATTCTTGTGAAATTTTAGAATTTGATCTGATTTTTTTTTTCTAACTGTAGTTATTTTTATTGTTATAATTTTTCTTACCTGATATGAAATTCTCTGAACTGAACTGATGTGATCTGATTTTTTTAATTTAAACTGAACTAATCTGAAATAAAGCATGAAAATGCTTAAATCAATTGAATCAAACGCACCCTAAGTGATCTGAATAGATTTGATTTAAACTTATTTAATCAATTAGACTTAATTAAACCTAATTAGACCTAATTGTCAGAATTATTTAAAACTTATTATATTTAATTGTTTATATTGTTAGAATTAATTGAAACTTATTAGACCTGAATAGCTTATTTTAATTAATTCTTATAATATCAATGACATCAAACCCCCCACATCTAAAACTATAGAGTTGATTATAGGAATGGTGAACCTATTGTGAAACATTTCTTATAGATTTTTACTCATAAGGGCTCGTTTACATTAGCTGAATAAAGATGAACTGAACTGAACTGAACCGAACTGAATAGAGATGAACTGAACTGAACTGAACTGAATTGAATTGAATAGAGATGAACTGAACTGAACTGAATATAATCTGAAGAAAACAAGCCCTAAGTCCAATATTGGTATAAAGACTATCAACCAATATTCCTACTTCCGTCTTCAATATTAACTCTATCACTTTTCATTTACTCATATTTTTAATTTGGAGGAGGGTGGAAAAAGAAATTTATCACCTTTTGTTGATATTAATTGTTAAGGATATTACAAAAACCTAATCATGTACTAGGGATGTCCTCATTGCTAGGTTTTACAACACTACTAGAAAAGATACTATATGCGACGAGAATTTCTGACGTAGAAAAGAGGTGTCATAAAAGATTTTTCCCGTCGTAAAAATATGAGCCCGCCCCATCGCAGAAAATGGAAGGTCGCAAATGATTTTTCCGTCGCAAATGAGTCAATTTTAATAGAGTCTGGGTTAGGTATTAAGTGAAATTTAGTGACGGGTTCAAAAACCGTCATGAAATATCTACATTTGTGACGAGATTTAAGCCCGTTATCATTGTATTCCCGTCGTTAATGGACAATTTTTTTTATTGAATGACCATAAAACCTTATTATTATTATTGTCAAGGATATTAATTAAACAATAGTTGGATCGGAGGTAATCATACGTAATCAATACAATTTCATGTAGACTATGTTTGATTAGGACATTTGGTGTAAAATATTTTCAATGCAAAATGATTTTTTTAGAAAATAATTTATAATGCAAAATATAATTTTAAAATAGGTTTTTCGTTATTGGGTATCATCATGTAAGATAAATGATAACAAATAATAAAAATAAAATGGAAAGTAAGGAGGTGGCTGATAGCATTGTAGCCTCGGAAGGGAGTACAAACGAGGTAAGAAAAAAGATGGAAAATACGGTTTGGGGTTTAGAGTTTTCCATCGTTATAGGAGACATTTTACTTATAGGAAAAATATTTTTAGACTTTGCAAATTTAAGAAAATGTAAAACTATTAAATAGCGAAAAATAGTTTCCCATAAATTCTATACGAAGTACTTTTTCTTTAACTTCTTTTACTTTTCACATTCAGAGTAAGGGGTCAAGGGAATGTTTGTCTGTTTGGGAGTTAGATTTGAGGGAAAAATAAAGGTTTGACCAACTCAAAAGATTATTTTAGTGTTTGATAGTTAGAGGTTTGGAAGAGAGTTTTGGATGGGATGCAAAAAAAGCTCTTTACATGAAAAAAGTTATTATTTTATTTTGTCTCTTTGTATTTGCTACACTTTTATGGGGCATTTGATATTAGATTAGTAAAAGTAATGGATTGGAAACAAATAAGGGAGGGAAAGAGTAATACATAGTCTATACTAGTTGTTTGGCATCACTTAGAAAATGTGTATATGGTTACAACCATTTGGAACGGTACATAATTGTTTTTTCTATTCTAGGAGGGTACGTAACAAGGTAAGAAAATTTATTTCTCTTAGAAATTTGTTTCCCACAACCCATAACAAACAAATAATAACGGTATTATTTTGTGATTACGTTTCTTATGCTAATTTTTAAAAATAATACCAAACAGACCCTTAAATATTATCTTAAAAAAATGAATGCTTAAGTAATTATGTTTTTAAATTAGTGATGAAAACAAATTGTGGGAATCATGTGACTTACTTCCTCTGTCCCATTTTAATTGTTACATTTACTTTTGGGGCCGATAGACTTTAAAAATAAATGTAACAATTATTTTAAATATCCAAATAAGAACATTGTAGCTTGTAGATTAGGACGGAGGGAGTATTAATTGATAATTTCATAGATAGACAAGAATTGATAATTTCATAGATAAACGAGAACTGCATTAAAAAAAGAAAAAAAAATAGACGAAAATGGCAAATAAATAACTAATAATTCGATGGTAAAAAGGCTCTCAAACCACTAATAATTCGATCCATACACATGGAAACTATTAATCATGTGTAAAAGGCACTTTTGTTGCTATAAAAGGGTACTTTTAAGAATAAATAACTATGCCTCTTTACATTTTAGACACTGTATAAAGAAAAATAAAGTCCATTGTCTAATAGATTTATAATTATCTACTTTTTTAGTTTGCCTGAAAAAAACAAATGCTTCAATTAAATTGTAGCTAATTCAATCGACATCTAAAAAAATTTTAAACCATCAATATCACATTAATCACAAATAAAAAATTAAATTTATACCTCCCAATAAAAAATAAGGTAGTCCATCTGTTTACATTTAATTGCTCCATTTGCTTTTCCACATCTCCAGAGGTATAACTTTAAATATCAATATCTTTAATTATACATAAGAAAAATTATAAAAATTATATATTTGGAAAGTACGCTCCAAGACAAATCAAACGAGATTATATTTTTCATTACCTATATCAAATTTAAACAAGATCAAAGTAACAATATGAATAGTGCAAAAGTCAAAATGTGGACGGAGAGAGTAATACATTGAAAATTAGAAGAAAAAACAATATTTGGAGTATTTTTTTAGCAGCAAGTCTCCAGTCAAATAGTCTGACTAATATGATAACTTTTCACTTAAATAATGTAACTCTTAAGTGTAAAAATATAATTTTTTTTAATACAAGTTTAGCTAATTTTATAAAAAAGCTAGGTCAGACCGTTAGATGGAAGAAATGATAATAATTTTGGAAAAATTGCCAAGAATAAGCCAACCTTTGGCCGATCTTCCACAATTAAGCCAACCTTTTGAAAATCCAGAAATAAGCCAACCTTGTTATCATTTAAGCCAAAAATAGGTTAAATGATTTTTTAATGTATTAGTTATCTGTTATTTTAAGTTACTGTTATCATTTAAAGCAAAAAATAGGTTGAATGATTGTAAAATAGTGATAAAAAACAATAGAAATTAACATGTTAAATAATCATTTGACCTATTTTTGGCTTAAATGATAACAAGGTTAGCTTATTTCTGGATTTTCAAAAGGTTGACTTATTTGTGGAAGATCGGCCAAAGGTTGGCTTATTCTTGACAATTTTTCCTATTTTTTAAAGAGAAGAGTATTTAATTTCATGAAAGGAATAAAAAAATTCAGTTAGAGCACTAGTATTTCGAAACGTGGCAATCACACTCCCCGATACCTCTCGTACGCAGCTCAACAAAACCTTGGACATACAATTAAATACTGTAACATAATGGCCTAATGGGGTCGTACCAGGACACATTTTCCCATTGAAAAGCCAACTTGGGGTTGGGGATATTATATGTTTATTGGCTACTTTCCAAAGTCTTATTATTGGTTATTGTCATTTGTCATTTTGCCAATCTTATTTCATTCTCCATTACCATGTTAAGTATTTGTACGAGGATGAACTGATGAATTATGGCCTAATGAGTAATGTTCGGGTATGGATTTACCGACAACGTTTTTGTGATGGTGTAGAAGTGTTCACAAGGACAGCTTTAACATGCACGAAGAAACAATACGGTGAGCTGACCCCGGGGTATATCCGAGGAAAGACCATCCGATACTTAAGTCAGCAAAAGGGGATTAAGTATGTAGGAGAGATAGAAGAGGAGAGAGAATAAATAGATAGAAGTTGGTTAATTAAGTATATGTGTTCTGCCGTTATCAGGCTGGTGAGGTCTTCTATTTATAGGAGATGGCAGGCTTGGCGGTCAAACCGTGACCGTCAAGGAGGGGTGCTTTCCTAGAGTCGGTTCCGGTAACTCCGATGGCAAGCAACCTATGATGCGGTCATCACTAAGACGGCATGGGTTCTTTGATACCGTCATCATTGGGACGGCATGTCGAGAGGTAATGCCTATGTTGGTTGTCTTTAGTTGACCGTGACCGTTATCCCTTGTTGTTGGTATTTAAGTGGTGTCTGACATCTTGGCCGCGACGTTAGTATGGTAGGTCCTGCCGGTTTACCGGTAGGCCCCCATACAACTACCCCCCAAAAAGTATCAGTATCGGCACGTTGGTGATGCTTTTTCAAAAAATGAGTCGCCAACAAGATGTTAGGCTAAATTTTCCTGCCCGTTCGTTTGCATGTTACACGCGTCAGCAGAATATGAAATGTTTGCTTTTTAGAGAGTGGGTCCCGCAGCACCATATGAATCTGTCTTGACGGTTTGTTTTCTCTTTCTTCACCTCAAAAAATTTCAAAAAATTTCTGAGAAAAATTTTCTTTTCTTTCTCTCTCTAGCTGTTCGTTGCTCGTACTTTCTTCGTTTTCTTCCTCGAGCCTCTGAAAGTATTTTACTGTTGCACCATTGTTACTGTGCGAAAGCTGTAGAAGAACTTCGAACTCTGCATAATTTCAGGTTAGCTACCCTTTTTATGCTTTATTTGAGATGTGTACTTCGAATTTAGTTTTGTAGAGATGTTGTTCCAGAGTGTAGATTGAAAATTATTCTTCTTTAAATTGTTGTTTTCAAAAATGAATTTCGAAAAAATGGAGTTTTTATTTCCAAAATTATTCCTTTTCAGTTTTCCTGAATAATTTCGAAATCGTTTTTGAAGAAAAGGTACTTCGAAATATATTTCGAAAATGTATCTTTTTCTTTTAAAACCTTTACACTTGTGCATGTTACTTTTTTTTTTAGTTTTTTAACTTTTATGCCTTCTGTCAGTGTTTCAAACGATGTCGGATGCTAGTGATAGTCAAAATGATAGCAGAATTCTGGAGAGCGACGACAGTGACGTTTCGTCTTTGTCTGACTCGTCTACCTCATTGTCGTCGTGTCCTACAGAAGGTGAGCCGTTGTGTCAAACTATTACTAGCACCGCCGTCAGTGAGGTCATTGCTGACGAAGTGGTGGAGCCTGGCGTGTGTACGTGTGTGTCTCGCAGTCTTAAGATAAATAAGGGGCGTCCTCTTCACTCGAATCGAGGAGAGGGGTCATCCCGGCGTTCGCGCCGTACAAAAACCAGGAGTAAAGCTGCTGCCTTAGCTTCCAAATCCGGCAACGTTCATCCGACAGCGTCATTTTTGCCTGGTGGACTTGTGCCTAGGCAAAGGCGTATTCCTGAGTTTGATTTATTTTTGAAAATAAATGCAGACTGTGAAGGCACACGTAACCCGTCAAGTTTCAATCATGACCAACAGCATGAAGTCAGGCATCTTCGTGAGATTTTGCGTAAGTCTGTCAACCCAATGTGGACCGTTTTGTCAGAGCGTTATTGGTTTTCTGCGCTGCAGTCTGCCTTGGAGTTTGACCAATATGGTTCGAATGAAGATCTGGCACGTCCGAACCCGTTTGCCGAGCTTGGTAAATATATTGACTCCTACGTGTTTTTCTTATTATCTCCATTGTTTCTGTTGTTGTGTATTGCAGAAGCTGATATGGAGCCAGGTGATGCTCGTCTGATTAATACTGCCTGGTAGCTGGCCGGTCAGGAATGGTTCGATTCTCTTGATGACTTGCCGTCACCTGTTTTTACGTCGTTAGAATTTGGTGTCGTGCCGGCTGAAGATCATGAGCATCTGTTAGTTCGTACTCCCTACTCAGATTGGCTGAATGACATCAGCAATTGGACTAGCGGTAAGGAGGCTTATATTCAGTGGTTTAAGGATGACCACTATATTCCTGCCAACTGGGAGTTGGCGATCCCGGATAAATATGATAAGGTGACTGCACCTCCTGATGGTTTCTTTCCGGTATATTTGGCACACTTTAGATGGGGTCTTAGGTGTCCCTTTGACTGGTCCATCATGTCGGTTTTGCGACATTTTCAAATAAGTTTGGTTCAACTAGGGCCGTTGTCCCTGTTGATGTTGGTATCGGTTTTGTGGGTTTGTCGGTATCTGAAGATGAAGGTGAATCTTCATATTATACGGGCACTGAAGTCCATGAAAAAGAATAGCTCGGCTGCCGGGCGTTATACATTTTCGACAGCTCCGGGAAAGCTGTTGTATTACTCTAAGACTAGTTCGTATAAGAACTACATGGGTAAATGGTTTTGGGTTAAGGCGCTAGAAGGGTTTAGATTGGACATTCCAAGGCGACAGTTGACTGCTGAAGAGTAGTTAACTGTCGACTATTTTAAGCACGTAGGTGGCATCCCTACTAGATGGATGCCGGACTCTGGATACATGGTGGAGAATCGACGCCTTGCCTACGTGGGGTTGTGTGGCGACGTGGGGGGTTTAGACTCTGGTATGAAGAGGCTTGGCACCCTAATTCTGGCTTGTCTTTATATTCGTTTTCTGAACCTTGCCTTGCATGAACCTAATCTTTATATATATATGTTATATAGATTATCTTTTTTGTGGTTTTGACGCTATGTCTTTTGTCTGTTGTGCAGAGTTGGACCTGGACAAATTGAAACCGCCCAAAGAAGGCGCTCAGGTGGCGGCTGAAGCTGTTGTCATCGGTATTTCTGGCGCTGACAACTCTGCTGCTGGCACTGCTTCTTCCGGCACCAGGATTTTGGTTGCTAGAAGTAGCTGTGGTGGTCGCCGTCAGAGAGTAGTTACTATAACAACGCCAACTTCTCAGAGTTCTGTTGGCACTGATGCCACCCAGAAGAAACCGCGACTGTGAGGAGGCCAGCTCCTTCGACAAGGGGTGGTCGTACCAAGGCCGCTGCCACTCGTTATCAGGAGCAGGCAGTGGGAAAAAGGAAAGAGTTGGTTTCGTCTCCTGGAAAGTCCGCCAAGGTGGCGAGGTCTCAGCCTGCTGATGCTGTAGTACTTGGGTCAGAGGTAGTGCCTGCAACTATTGTGCAAGGTGAGTCTACGTCTTTTCCTACACCGGCTTCCACGGAGGTGCTCCAACATGAGAGGCGTTGTGCATGATAAGTCACCTCGTGATGTGACAATTGAGGCTGCCCATCAGGTAGTGACGGATGCAGCCACTGAGGCCACTAGTGCTGATGTTAGATCTCCTGTTTTAGAGGCAAGCTTGCCTGAACAGGAGGTAATAGTGGTGGAGGATGAGACAGCGGATGGCTGTCTTGATGATGCTGCCAAAGAGAGCTCGTGGCGGAGGGCTCGTGAGAAAGCCCTGAAGGCTCCTGCAGCTCCAGAGATTGACCCCTCCGAGGTATGGCGTCTTAACTCCTTTTTACTTCTCTTTTGAATTACACCCCTTTTTCCTTGTTGTTTTGGAGCTGATTTAATCTTTGGTTAGCTGGATCTTTTTATGCAGGGTAATTCTTCGGCTGCTGAAGACTACCGGACGGAGTATCTGGGCCCGCACTTTGGGCGTAGCATCTCTGTGCCCCGTCGCGGCGCCGGAGGGAATATCGAGGTGGATGCCTCAAATAATATTGGATCTTTTTCTTTTCCCTTGCCTGACGAAGTGCATGTAAGGGCTGGATCATGGGGTTATAGTTACTCCACCATACTTGACGAGTTTAGGCCGGGGCCGAGGCCTTCTGGGCCTTACTTCCACCCTCAGCTAGATGTCGCCATCAACGAATCGTTGATGGCAGATTTAAGTCTGGCTAGGGGTGACTTAGGGTACCGGCTATTGCAGGCTGTACGGCTGCCGGCTGATCGTAGTCAGGAGAGGTGGGTGAACCCAACTCAGGTTCTGTGTCACGATGTTGCCTGTGTGAGTATCCTTATTCTTTTTTCTTTTTTCTCTCTCTTCTTCCCCCCCTTTTTTTTGGTATTTTGTATACTGAAATTTTTCCTTTGACTTGCCTTGGACAGGCTGCCAATTCTGCTGCCGAGTTGGCTGAGGCTTACTGGAGCTGTGCATCCGATTTGGAGCAGGCAGAGAAGCTGGTTCTTCCACTGACGGATGAGAATATAGCTCTCAAGAAGGCTGCTGAAGAGAGGGAGGCAAAGCTGGCCAAGCTTCAAGAAGAGAAGGTAAGTGCTGATGCTGCCATCCAGGCTTCTAAAAAGCTTGTGGCGGATGCCTAGGCTGCCATGCAATCTGCCAATATCAAGGCAGCTGAAGCTGAGGCTGCTGGTGATGCTGCCAGAAAAAGGGCGGAGGCTCTGGCCGCTGAATTGGAGAATGTGAGGGTAGATCTCAAGGCTGCCAATAGCAGGGCTGAGGCCTTCCTTATACTTGCTAAGTCCAGCGAAGAGAAGGCAGCTGGAGCAGAGGCTAAAGTTGAGGCTGCCAAGGAAAAAACTGTGTTTGCCATCAAGAAGGCCACTGAAGAAGTGGAGGGTGCCAGGGCGAAGGCAGTGGACGAATTTGTTAAGTCTACTGACCTTCGTCAATTCTGCACACTCAGGTTTGATGGTGGCTGGATTGCCGCCATGAGGTGTGCGTTGTCACTCTACCCAGAGGTTGACTGGGTTGTTGTGGAAGATGCCTTCAGTGATGGGAAAGCCAGTCAACCCTTGAATGAGGAAGACGTGTTTCCTGAGGAACATGTTGGGAATATGTCGCCTCGGCTTACTGGGGTGCCAGCAGCAGATGGTCTGGCGGGTCCTGAAGCTACGTCAGCCTTTACTACTGCCGGAGATGCTCCTGAAGGGGTAGAATGATGTATTGGGCAGCCTTCTCTTGTTCTTTCTTCTTGTAATTCTAACTGTTATTTTTTATTTTAACTGCTGTAGTATTTTGTATATATGTTTTGTAATACTTGTTTGTAAGTTTGTTATGTTTGTCAAAATGGGCTGCCATGCCATTCAGATTGTAGTAGGTAATGCCGCCAGTCATTACTGGCTTTTGAAAGTATATAATTTTTTTTCATTTTGTCGAAAATGCTTGCCTTTTGTTTTTGTTGAATTTCCTCCATATTCTGCAATATTTTTGGATTTCGTCATTATTGTATTGCAAATGTAATTCTTCCTTTAATTTTTGTATTGCAAATATAAAAAAGCTTTTATTTTGCAATTTTATGGCAAATATCCTTGCTTTTTATTGCAAATATTTAGGATGATTGTTACTTATGACTTTAGCTGTCATCTGGCCTTTTGGCTGCTAATGACTGTTCTTGGCAGCTAGGCTTTTTGGATGACAGTGGCCTTTGGCCTTAGCTGTCATCTGGCCTTTTGGCTGCTAATGAAGTTTCTTGGCAGCTAGGCTTTTTGGAAGACAGCGGCCTTTGGCCCTAGCTGTCATCTGGCCTTTTGGCTGCTAATGAAGGTTCTTGGCAGCTAGGCTTTTTGGATGACAGTGGCCTTTGGCCTTAGCTGTCATCTGGCCTTTTGGCTGCTAATGAAGTTTCTTGGCAGCTAGGCTTTTTGGATGACAGTGACCTTTGGCCTTAGCTGTCATCTGGCCTTTTGGCTGCTAATGAAGGTTCTTGGCAGCTAGGCTTTTTGGATGGCAGTGGCCTTTGGCCTTAGCTGTCATCTGGCCTTTTGGCTGCTAATGAAGTTTCTTGGCAACTAGGCTTTTTGGATGACAGTGGCCTTTGGCCTTAGCTGTCATCTGGCCTTTTGGCTGCTAATGAAGGTTCTTGGCAGCTAGGCTTTTTGGATGACAGTGGCCTTTGTCCTTAGCTGTCATCTGGCCTTTTGGCTGCTAATGAAGTTTCTTGGCAGCTAGGCTTTTTGGATGACAGTGGCCTTTGGCCTTAGCTGTCATCTGGCCTTTTGGCTGTTGAGTGAATTAAATTAGTACATGGTTTAAAATACCTAAGTGAAAAATAAAACTTAGCTGTACCAAAAACTAGCTTCTATACATTTATTTGACACGTTAATATGTAAAAATTTATACATAGTATTTCTTGAGTACTCTGGCGTTCCAAGTATTCTTTAATTCCTTGCCATCCATTCCAGCAAGCCTGTAGGCTCCAGAGGTTATCGTTTTTTTTATAAGGTATGGCCCCTCCCAGTTTGCCGTCAATTTCCCTTCTCTGTTCTGCTTGCCGGTAGCGTCAGTTCTTCTTAGAGCCAAGTCGCCATCCTACATAGGCTTGTGGTGTACTTTTTTATTGTACGCCCTTTTAATTTGATCTTTGTATGCTGCTTGGCGGAGTTCTGCGATGAGTCTGACTTCTGTTAGCAAGTCGAGGTCTTGTTTCAATAACTCGTCATTGAGCTCAGGCTGGTATGTCTGGATCCTGAAGGATGGCAGTCCTACTTCTACCGGCAATATAGCTTCTTGTCCGAATGTGAGTCTGAAGGGTATTTCCCCTGTCGACTCTTTCTCAGTCGTCCTATTAGCCCAGAGTACATCTGGTATTAAGTCTGCCCACTTGCCCTTTAGGTCATCTAACTTCTTTTTCAAGGCATTTAGGATTCCTTATTTGCCACCTCGGCTTGGCCGTTGCTCTGAGGGTGAGTGACGGATGCAAATGCCATTTTTACTTTCAGAGGTTCAAGATATTCTCTCAGGGGCTTGCACTCAAATTGGGTCCCATGATCGAAAACTATTGCCTGTAGTACCCCGAACCTTGTAATCACTTGCTCCCAGCAGAATTTTTTAACTTGGGCCGTGCTGATAGAAACGGTTGGGATAACTTCGATCCATTTTGTGAAGTAGTCAATAGCCACTATCAGGAATCTTCGTCCCCCTTTGCCCTTTGTGAATGGTCCCAGTATGTCCATCCCCCATTGGGCAAATGGTATGGGGCTCAAGATTGGCTGTAGGTCGTTTGGTGGAGTGTTGATCATTGGAGCCAACCGTTGACACTTGTCGCATTTTTGAACGTAGCCCTGGGCGTCTCTTAGCATATGGGGCCAATAATATCCGGCACGTAACGCTTTGGTATACACAATACCAAAGTAAAGGCAGGTGGAAAGACTTTTTGTAAAGCAGGCCTTGATATACACAATACTAAGGTGCCTGTCGCTTGATCTTAGCTGCCAGTGTCTTGTCTTCTGGGATAGTTTCCAGAGTTTTGAAGGTGAGTATTGGGTGAAACCACTCCCCCTCCGTGGCGACAACGGTGGCGATAAGGACATTGTTGATCACTTTGTGGGTCCTGAGCTCAATTAGGATATTGCCTCCTAAATCCGCTAAAGGTGATGTTGCCAACCTTGCAAGGGCGTCGGCACATTGGTTATTCTCCCTTGGGACCAGTTGTATCTCAAAGGATGCTAGTTGGCCTGCCAGCTGCTTAAGATAATCCCTGTACTTGACTATTGTAAGTTCCCTAGCCTCCGCTGTGCCCTCCATTTGAGTGGCTACTAGTTGGGAGTCTGTTGTCAGCTTAACTTGTTCTGCCCCGGACGCGATTACCAACTGGATTCCTGCTATGGCGGCCTCGTATTCTGACTCATTATTTGTTGCTTTGAAGCTAAACCTTAGAGCATACCTATGAATGGTACCATCGGGGCTGATTAGTCTGACGCCGGCACCAGAGCCGGTATTGCATGACGAGCCGTCCGTGGCTATGGTCCATTCTTGAGTTGGGTCCGCCACGGCAAACGATGTTTCTGCGATGAAGTCTGCCAAAGGTTGTGCTTTAATGGCATTCCTGGGTTTGAAAGATATGTCGTATTCTGACAATTCTATTCCCCACTTCATCATTCTGCCCGACACCGCCAACTGTATGAGAGCTTTGTCCAGTGGGTGATTGGTGAAGATCAGGACGGAATGAGCATCAAAGTAGGGGCGTAAACGTCGTGCCATGATCATAATGGCTAACGCCAATTTTTCAATTGATGAGTATCTGACTTCAGCGCCGGTTAACACGTGGCTGGTAAAGTATATCGGCAGTTGAGTTTTTTCTCTTTCGACCAGTAGTACTGCCGCCACAGTGTTGTCGGATGCTGAGATGTATACTTGTAGTTGTTCTCCTTTTTCAGGCCTGGTCATTGTGGGTAGGTTTTTGAGATAATCTTTTATTTTGTAGAATGCCTCCTTTTGTTCCACATTCCATTCGAATTTTTTGTTGGATCGAAGCGCCTTGAAGAAAGGCAGGGCGTGAGCCGCTGACTTTGCCATAAATCTAGTTAGAGCCGCCATTCTACCTGTTAGTTTTTGGACTTCTTTGATTTTTGTTGGCTCTGCCATGTCTGTTATGGCTTTTACCTTGTCTGGGTTGGCGTCCATCCCTCTTTCTAATACCATGTATCCCAATAATTTGCCGGACGTGACGCCAAATGTACATTTCTTAGGGTTTAGCTTCATTTGAAATTTCTTAAGTGTTGCGAATGTTTCTTCTAGGTCGGCAAGGTGTTCCCCTTGGGTCTTGCTTTTTACTATTGTGTCGTCAACATACACTTCGACATTTCTTCCTTTTTGTTTGGTGAAGACTTTATCTACCAGTTTTTGATAGGTTGCACCGGCGTTTTTAAGCCCAAAAGGCATGGCTTTGTAACAATAAACGCCAGCATTAGTCACGAATGCCGTCTTGGGTCTGTCTGACTCTAGAAGGCTAACTTGATGATATCCTGAAAAAGCGTCCATACAACTAAGTAGTGCATGGTTTGTTGTAGAGTCCACTAGTTGATCTATTCTTGGGAGTGGATAGCAATCTTTTAGGCAATGGCGGTTTAGATTAGTGAAGTCGACGCTCATTCGCCATTGTCCGTTTTGTTTCTTTACCATCACTACATTAGCTAACCATTCAGGATAGTCACAAGGTTCTATGAACCCTGCCAACAAAAGTTTATTTATTTCATTCTCAATAGCCTCATTCTTCTCAGCTAAGAATGATCTTTTCTTTTTTTTTACAGGCCTAACGTTATCATCTACATTAAGCCTATGTTGTATTACAGAGGTGTGGATGCCCGACATCTCATCAGCAAAAAAGGCGAAGACGTCGGAGTTGTCTTGCAACAATTGAACCAAGTTGATCTTCATTTGGGCTGGCAACTTTTTCCCTATCTTGACGGTTCTGGAGATATCCGTGGCGGATAAAGGTATATCCTCCACGTCCTCGTCCTCGTCCGGTTTTGGTCTTGGGAGACCGTCGTCGTCTGGGCGACCATTGATGTCATCCATCGAGATGGGGGAGACCTCTGGTTGTCGTTTTCTTTTGTTGTTGTTGGTGTTGAGCTAAGGGGGAGGTGGAGGTCTCATGGCTGTCACGTAACATGAACGTGCCACCTCTTGGCTGCCTTTCACCTTTGCTGGGTAGCCGTCGTCGGCAATGTATAGCATAGTTAAGTGATAGGTAGAGGGTATGCCTTTGATGTCATTCATCATTGGCCGCCCTATGATGGCGTTATAGGAAGATGGTATGTCTACCACCAGAAACTCTATCATCGTTCTTTTGACTTGCCTGCCCTCTCCTAGCTGTGTCGGCAGTCTAATTATGCCTTCCGGTATCACCCTGGTTCCCGTGAAACCACTGATTGAGTAGTGTACCGGTTTCAGATATTTTTCTTCTATTCCAAGTTTGTTGAAGGCCTCCTGGAATAGGATATTGGCAGAGGAACCGCCGTCTACCAGGACGCGATGGACTTTGCAGTCGGAATGGACAAATTGATCACTAAGGGGTCATCATGTGGGTATATGATGCCCTTAGTGTCCTCAGCTGTGAATGTCATTTCTGGCACGTCTGCTGACCCCGCCCAGTGATGACGGTCATTAAAATTCACATGATGGCGGACCTCTCGGAGACTTGCCCGGGCGCCGCTAAGGGTTCCTCCATGTACTGGTCCCCCTGTGATGACCAATATGTCGGGTTGGAAGTTTATTTGTTTTTGCTTTCCCTTCTAACCCTTATCGCCATGTTGTTGATGGTGAGGTGAATCATCTTTCTTCTTATATTGGGACAGCCGCCCTCTTCTTACCAATTCCTCATTGTTTTCTTTCAGATGGGCACACTTGTCAGTGATGTGCCCATAGTCGTTGTGAAACTTGCACCACTTAGATTGGTCGCAGTTTGGTGCATTCATTGGCCTTGCGCGCCTCCACTTTTCATCTTGTTTGTGGAGTGAATAAATCCGTGAACGTTGGGTGTTGAGCTCTGTGTAGCCGCCACCTTTCTCTGTTCGTGGTCTCTTTTCCGTATTCCCCCCTTCTTCTCCGCACCTTTTTCCGCATTTATAGTGAAATACTCCTTCCTTTCGAAAGGAGCTTCTTTCTTGAACTCTTTCTTGTAGCTTTTCTCTTCTACCGCCCTCTTTTCTGTTGAGGTTCCGGCACCTATCCGGCAGAATTATTCTGCCCGGATGTATTCGTTAGCTTTTCCTAGGACGCCCCCCAGAGTTGTTAGATTTTTGCGTCCCAGATATTGACGGAATGGGCTTTCTTGCAGCCCTAACATCAGTGCCAATACTGCCACTTCTTGCTGCATATCTGGTATAGTCACGGCTTTTGCCGTGAATCGAGCAATGAAATCTCTAAGGCTTTCTTCTCGCCTTTGTTGTATCCCCATTAACTCACTCGTCAGCCTTTGCCTTTCTTTGTTGCTGACAAAGTGTGACAAGAACCGAGAGGACAAGTCGCCCCAACGGGCTATAATAAAGTTTGGTAGGGATTTGAACCAACTTTGAGCTATGACGGTAAGGGTTGTCTGAAAAACCCGGCACCAGGCGCTGTTAACAGTGGTGTAAAGTTGCATATGGCCCTCGTACGCGGATATATGATCCGTTGGGTCAGATGTGCCATCATACCTACAGTTTGGCATTTTAATTTTTGGCAGCTCTTCCTCGCTGACAGCCAAAACGAAAGGGGTCCCTTGAGGGAGGACCCTTTCTATGTGGCCGACAACTCCCATGGTTGCTGCCCTTCTTCTTTCCAGGTTGTCGCCGAAGTTCGTTTCTAACCTTCTGCTGGGGGTACTCTATTCTCAACCGTAGCCTGAATGTTTGCTGGGTACCCAGGCGGAAGTCTGGATCTAGTTTCAGCCTCGGAAAAGTCCCATTCTAACTCTTCCTCTTGCTCTGTTTTTAAGGATTCCATGTTCCTTATTGGCGACCCAGGCGTTTGACGTGTCCTGGGCTTCTTTTTGGCGGCTGCCAGAGTGCTGAGAACAGCGATGGCATTTTGCAGCTGTTCTAGTGTGAATTGGCTGAATATTTCTAAACTAGAGTTGGGAGTTGTCTCTGGTCTGGGTTCAGGGGTTTTCTCACGCTCTGTTATTGGAGTGTGGACGGTTCTTTCACTGTGAGTGGGTTTTGGGCTAGCCTATTTTTCTGGTTGATTGGGTGGTCATTTTATGTCTTTTTGGAGTTTAGAGTGTTTTTCAGGTGGATTTTTGTAAGAAATCCCCACAAACGGCGCCAATTGTTCCGGTATGGATTTACCGACAACGTTTTTGTGATGGTGTAGAAGTGTGCACAAGGACAACTTTAACCTGCACGAAGAAACAACACGGTGAGCTGACCCCGGGGTATATCCAAGGAAAGACCCTCCGATGCTTAAGTCAGCAAAAGGGGATTAAGTATGTAGGAGAGATAGAAGAGGAGAGAGAATAGAGAGATAGAAGTTGGTTAAGTATATGTGTTCTGCTGTTATCAGGCTGGTGAGGTCTTCTATTTATAGGAGATTGCTTGGCGGTCAAACCGTGACCATCAAGGAGGGGTGCTTTCCTAGAGTCGGTTTCGGCAACTCCGATGGCAGGCAACCTATGATGCTGTCATCACTAAGACGACATCTTTGATACGGCATGGGTTCTTTGATACCGTCATCATTGGGACGGCATGTCGAGAGGTACTGCCTATGTTGGCTGTCTTTAGTTGACCGTGACCGTTAGCCCTTGTTGTTGGTATTTAAGTGGTGTCTGACATCTTCGCCGCGACGTTAGTATGGTAGGTCCTGTCGGTTTACCGGTAGGCCCCCATACAAGTAATAACAAAGTTTTGCTTACCTGAGACTAGAGCTGTAAAATTTGAAGTGAACTGCAAAATGATCTGAAATCAACCTACGATTCTACTCGTTCTAATCCAAAAATCTAGGAACCCAAATCGACCCGACCCGATCCATACATACTTGTGACCTGAACATAACCCGAAATTACGTCATCATAACCCAAACCACACTCGACCCACATTGCCCCAAACCCAAATCACACGTACATGTATTAGAAAACACCGAAACTCAACCCGCACCCAACTCAAAAACGCTCAAACCCAAATATACCTGATTTAAACTTGCTTCACACCCGACCCATTTCGCATGTGACCCGATTTACACCTTCCCCATTTTGCACCCGACCCAATCCAAATGGAATGGAATTGACTTTGCATATTATTAATCTAGAGGTGGGTATAGTTTTGAGATTACGAACTTCTAATCAAAGAAATATCCACCTCGATCCGAAATTCGAAATTAAAGGTAGAAAGTTTGGAATTCGGTAACTGGATCAGATTTCCAGATTTTTACTAATTACCAAATTGATGTTTAAAAAATTTTGACAATCCATTTTTTAATTTAAAACATATTTTTGGTTCTTCTAAATCAGATCCTAATTATTATAAAATAAAATAAAAAATCTATGATCCTAAACAAAACTAATATTTGTATTTTTAGATTTGGTTCAATTCGATCATGTATCTGAAAATGTCTACACCTAATAAAAATATACAATTCACATATCATTGTTCATCGCTCCAACAAGCCTTGGTCCTATTTGATCCGAACGAAACGAAACGACACAAATAGACTTGATCCGGAATCGACCCAACCCAAAAATAGACCTAACCCGATAATGATCCGACCCAAATATACCCAACACAAGAGCGGCCCGATTAGTTTTCAACCTTAACCCGAAACAACCTAGCCTGGTATGCCCCAAACCCAGAATGAACCTGTTTCAACCAGCATCAAACCTGACCTGATCTAACCCGACCCAAAAGACACCCCACCAGAGGTTGACTCAAATCGAACCCAACCTGTACCGACAACCATCTCAACCTGTTTCCGACTCGACCCAAACATGACCCAGTCCAAACCGACCCGAAAATCAAGGGGTTTCCACCCGCAATAACCCGACCTGAAGCCAACCCAAATACCCAATTTCACACCTCTACCTGGGACTACGAGTGATACTGCAAGTTTTATTTTAGGGCTCGTTTGCATGTGTCTGAATAGAGATGAACTGAATTGAACGGAACTGAATAGAAGTGTATTAATTGAACTTAATAGAGATGAACTGAACTGAACTGAACTGAATAGAGATGAAATGAACAGAACTGAACTGAATATAATCTGATGTAAACAAGCCCTTAGTCAACCTTTTCCCTTAAGGTAGTTGTTTATGATATGTAATGGCGACCTCAGGATTTTCAAAATGATGGGTCACCATCACCTATAACAAACACAATTTGTTTCGCGTAACTTCTCCATATATAATTCATTACATTCCAAAAGTTTGCTATAAATCTGAATAAAACTATATTCAACTTCAAACTATATATTGAATATATAAGTGTAAAACAAAATAACTTCAAACACCAAAATATAATTTTTAGGGACTATATTGCCTTAGTTATAAATGCTATTATTTATTATCATAACTAAACTATATATTTATTGCCATGTAACTAAACAATCTCCAATAAGTTCAAACTATATACTCCCTTTGTTCCAGTTTGTTCTTTACATTTGCTTTTTAGGATATAAGGAGAGAGATCGAAAAGTTGAAAAATAAAAAAATCTTCATTATATATAAACATAACATATATATTCATATGGGATCTTGTTTGATTCGTGTAAATGTGTATTTTTTTAATATGTATTGTGTATAATTGTTTATAAAGTATAGTATAAGATTATCGTTGAAACAGGTGCATTGAAACTGTACAAAAAGTAAACTTAGAGAATAAAGTGGAACAAAAGGATCTGAGTAATATATACTTGTATAACTTCAAAGTAAAAAAAAATAAAATTAAGGTGGGTCTCTTGACCCAGGATGACCTTGAATCTGACCACCCCAGATGATATGAGCTTTGTGTGGACGCTGTACAATTTATCCGTGAAAAAACGTTAAGTGTATTTATATACTTGGTGTATTTGATCTATATGAAAATAAAGGTGTTATAGGGTATGGCCCAGAGCGGCCATGACTTGTGAACGCTAATATAAGGTCTAGGGTATAAATCTTACAATATACATTTGCAAGAGTATATACTCTACTTTTAGATATGTGTGTCAGACAATTTGAAGTTAAAGTGGACAGAATAGTAGGATCCTCTAAGCTCCCTTATCAATTCATTTATTAAGAAAATGATTTAAAGTTAAAAAAATTATATAATATATAGATAGAATTAAGTACATAAATCTATCTTCATAAAAAAAACACACATAATTTATTTGAAGCAAATAGACTTACACAAAATCTCAGGCAAAAATTATTTTTGAGTGTAAGTTGAGAGAGTGTGATAGAAACTAATTAAAAAGTGATGTGTAGATCGAGATAGAAAAATGTACTATACCTTAAAAAATTATTGCAAATAATGAATATCAAGTTTTCTATAAATATTATAAATAAAACGATATGCAGAAAGAATGTATAAACTAAGGGAAAAAGGGTAACAAAAACATGGAATATAGCAAATTAAAGAAATTAAGACATTTATTAAAGAAAAATAGAGGAAAATAAAATTAAGGAATACAATTTTCAGACAAGATCATGCATGATGTGATCAATATTTCAGGTTGTAAATCGATTTCCATGTGATTCAAATCGATTAGTGAAATGATTTTAAAGAGAAAAATAAAATTCTAAATAGTATTAAGATTTTAGACTGGAATATATAACAAATGTAATAATGAACGTAGGGTGCATTTTATTTAACTTTTTATAGTGCATTAGTCCTTATTTTAAAAAAGTTCAGTTTACTTCAGAAAAATTTAGAAAAGATCAGATCGATCAGGTTTCTCCTCTAAAGTAATTTACCGAAAATACAATAATAATAATCAGTATTATTAGACTCTTGAGGAAAAAAGATAGAGGATTGTTTGAAAGAGAATATATGATGAGCCATAAATTTTTAATTAATGATGTCTTCCAAAGTAATTTTAAATTTATTGACGATCCTAACACTTGGAAATTAAACATAATTTAGTTGAAGCTTTAGCGTCCAAAGAATAAGGAATTAGTCAAGTTATAACCTTATAAATATCAAAGAACTGTATATTTTGAAAGCAATAACTTAACTCCCTTAATAAAGACATTTGAAAAATCCTTTGGGAAATTAATTTCATGATCCAAAATATTAAACTAGACATTTAAAACATTAGCTCATGTTACCGGACATGACTACATCTACCTGATAGGTTTACTTACCCACTATTAATACATCATTAAAATGAATCAAGTGACAGATTATTTGGCGTATCGAGCACCCAATCACATCCATCTAACTTGGTGGTTCTATCCTTTAGACGAGCGACATACACCTTCCTTTAATTCAACACACAAGGACGTGCTAGGTTTCTTCTTTAATCGGAGTAATCGGTTTTTTCTTTTCCTCTCTTTTTTTTTAAAAAAAATACTCCATCCGTCCCAAAAAACTGCTCCATTAGGGTTTAGGGTGGAATTTTTGTTGGGACCCACTTTTTGTAAAAAGTAAGGGTAAAATTGTAAAGTTGTAAGTAAAAGTAGTTAAAAGTAGTGAGTATTAAGTGGTAAGTACGGGTATAAATGTAAAGTTGTATGTGGGTCATTTGCCAAAAAATAGGCATGGAACATTTATTTTGGGACGAATGAAAAAAAAAAGTGAAGTAATTATTTTGGGAGGGAGGGAGTACATGAATCATATATGATGCACAAATAAGGTAAATTAGTAAACTTTGCATTATTCCCACATATATAAAAACAAAAGCAGTATATATATGCGCAGTAATATAATCCAGATCCTTTTGACAACAACAAATGTAAAAGACAAGAAAAGCTGTTTTCTGCTGTATGTACTCTTCAATTCTCCATTTTCCATTATTCTTAGATTTCAACTTCAACTCCACCCATCAATCTCACTCCGGCACTCTGTAAGTCGATCTTCTTCATCTCTCTTTCTAGACTACACTAGACTAGACTAGATCCCTCTTTCTAATTAATCTCACTTCTTAATTTCATCTTATAATTAATCTGAAGATTATTATAATAATTCATCTAATAAAGATTAATTAATTAACTTACTTGACTTGTTTTTATTCCTAATTATTATTGCAATTACCTAGCTAGATGTATATATATATATATTTAGTTAATTAAATTGTTCATACTATATATTTGACTTTTTTTTTTAATTAATTACTCCCCTTTTTTTTTCTGGGTTTAATTATATATTTTCAGCTGAGCAAATTAAAAAAAATGGGGAGAGGAAAAATGGTAATAGAAAGAATAGATAATACAACAAGCAGGCAAGTAACGTTCTCGAAAAGAAGAAGTGGATTAATGAAGAAAGCTCGGGAACTTTCCATCTTATGTGATGCTCAACTTGCCTTGATTATTTTTTCAAACACTGGAAAACTCTATGAATATGCCACCCCCGAGTATGTCTCTAAACTCTCTATCTATATAATATAATATACATCTAACTCTATTTTTTTTTTTTTCTTTTGGTTTTTGATTATTAATTTTTACTTACTTGCATATATTCACTTAATTTTCTGTTTTCTAGGGTAATTTTTTTTTTTTTTTTTTGTGTATTTTTGGCTTCATGCATGTGATTAGGTTTTTTAATTGTTATTTAGTCAATTCAATGCTCATAATTCTAGATTTTTCATTTACAATTAATTGGCATAATAACTTACTTTAATTCGTTAGTTTCAAGTATTCAACACAGTACACTTGGCTTCAATCCAAAGAAAAATAAAATAAATTATGGTCTTAATTTAATCTTATGCTCTTTAATTACATTTTAATTTGAGGTTATGTTCACTTTTACCTTGTTTGATTTAGATTCTGGACTGGCCTGATATGAATGAATTTCTTTGTCCAGATCTAATCTGATCTGATTTGAAATCGGAATTGGTTGAACATTGACCTGCCTAATTTTTACACTTGTATAGATAATAAAATGTTATTATATATAACATATATTATTATATTCATCTTTTTTTTTTTTTGAGGCATTATTGTATTCATCTTAATGTATCCTAAATTTCAAATATGTGAATATATGGGAGAAAGAATGTTTTATCCGGTCGGGTTTTGTATGGTCTGATTGAGTAAGACGAGGCCTAATAATTTGAAAAAGAGAACATGTTTTAGCGAATTTGATGTGTGAAACTTTAAATTTCGACCAAATTATTTTATGTGATAGTACTTATCAAGCTTAAAATCATAAAATATGAAAATGCATCCACACTACTCTGCATGTTATCGTATACTTTCCTTTAATTATAAAAAAAAAAAAAAAAAACTTTCATTTGTGAAAGAAAATTCTAGTTTGTTGTTTTTTTTTTTGAAGCAATTCTATCAATCATTTAGGAGATAGTGTGTTACTTTGATTGCTAACTTAATCTAAGTAGAAATCAAAATTATTAAGGTTATGTTTGTTTTAATAGATATTTGCTGATATGATCTGACTAAATTTTGACCGCATATATACACTAACCTATAAAGAAAAATTATATGAATTGAAATCATAGTTTATTTATATTAGTGAGTAGTTTTTAAAATATGTAATTTTTATAATATTTTTGTTAAAGACTTACAAATGTTTAAAGTTTACAAAAAATCAAATAAAATTGACTGACATGAGTTGAATATTTTTCCGTGATCGATTGATCTGATCTGAACTTTCAAATCAGATCTGAACTTCAGATCAAGTCAGATTGGATTAACTTGGTTTATTTTCTGATCTGATTTGAAATTACCTTATCTGATATGAAAAAAGTAAAATGGTCCTAAAATCAGGTGAATCAAACATAGCCTATGTTAATTATGGATGGGAAAAATTATAATTTACGCATAAAATTGTTTTGCTATGACATTTTCGCATTGCTTAAATTAGTTGAGATGAGTTATAAGGGGAATATCAAAGCCATATCCCTTCTTAATGTTCTTGCTTTCGTTTCTTTAATTCAAGTCAAAACCCTAATACTTTGCAATGTTTTTGTTTTTGTTTTTTTTTTTTTTTTTATCTATTTAAAACTTTCATCAATTTCATGAAATGTTTATTAATTTCAGCATGAGATCAGTTATAGAAAGATACCAAAGTGCAGAAGACAACAAATCACAACCTTCTCCAACAGAGGATCTTAAAGTATGCATCTTACTTGTATTCTTATCATTTGCTTGCACATTTAAACTAGACTAGAGGTAACAATTGGTTCAAGTTGTGTGGTGATGCTATTATACGGACTCTGACCTTAACCTAATCCATTTAATTAATTCATTTTTTGTTGATCTGAGCTTGATGGTTAGGCTAGGGTCAAAGAAATCGTGAAATTTTTCAGTTTCATGAACTTCGAATTGCGATGTTTTTGACGCAATTCTGAAAATAATTTCGTTGGATATCATGTTTGACTGAAACAATTTGATAATTGACTGAAACCATGTATGCACTTATATATGTGATTAAACATTGTAAATGGTAGTATCGAATGGTAAAAGATATTTTTGAATAAAATTAGATGAATTGAAGGAAAGCTAGCATCACCAGGGGAATGAATATTGATGTTGCTTCCAAATTTACATATAATTTGAATTCATTCCTATTATCATCAATTATAACCGGTTATCAAACAACCTATTAATAATGTATACAATAAAGTGCAAAAAGTTGAATTGAAACCATAAACTAAGCATGATTTTGGCATGCAACAATTTAGGGGTGTTCATTTCGGAATCCAATCCGAAAAAATTGAACATTCGAAGTATCCAATCCGGATTTTTTTCCAATTTTTTGTGTGTTTTTTTAACTAATTTTAAAAATAATTAAGATATTTGATCCGAAATATTTAAAAAACTAGGTATTGATCCAAAATATTCATAAAACACAAGCATTTGATCTGAAATAACTAATTATTCGAATATTCGATCTGAAATATAAAAAGAATTCGGATATTCTAATAACCGAAACTTTAACTTTACCGATCTGAAACCAATTGAAATTTTTTCTTGATATACAATCCAAAATATGAAACAAATAACCAAATCAGGTATTCGAATTTCCGGATAGGATGTGCCGGATCATAAATCCAATCGACATTATTATATTATTGTCGATCAATTAAGAAAATATATTTAATCCTTATAGGGTTGCATTTTTTAAAATTTCTTGGTTGGTCATCTTCAGTTCTGGCAAAGGGAGACAATACAGTTAAGGCAGCAACTGCAACTTTTAGAAGAGAGCCACAGGTAATAAAGATTAATGCCTGAAACTAATTTACTTTTCATACTAATTTTAATTTGTTTCTTTTGGCCTTTTGGGAATTGCTGCTTTACACAACATTTGCACTATATATATAACATTACAGAAAACTCATGGGTGAAGATTTATCAAGTTTGAGCATTGAAGACCTTCAGAGTTTACAAAATCAATTGGAAGCAAGCTTAAAAGCTGTTATAACACAGAAGGTTAGTTTACAATTTCAGTTGTAAAATTTCAGAAAGTAAAAACAATTTATTGATGTTTTTGAGCAATTGAATCAAGTATCCAAAACAATCCTCAACACCCTTATTTATACTAAAACAGAAAGAAATAAACTAAAACTATAACTAACTAACTAACCTAACTAACTACAATAACAACCTTTAACAAACTAAAATAAAATACATTAATACATAATATCCTACAATACCCCCCCTCAAGTTGGAGGTGGTTGAGAAGCAGACAAATCCAACTTGGACTTTAAGAAATTGAGTTGAGGAGATGGCAATGTTTTGGTGAGCAGATCAGCTAGTTGCTGATCTGTAGGCAAGTAGCTGAGTTGTAGTAGTCCCTCTAAGACCTTGTCTCTAGTGAAATGACAATCAATCTCTATATGCTTCGTGCGCTCATGAAACACAGGGTTTCTAGCTATGTGGAGAGCAGACTGATTATCACAATGTAAGGTCACTGGCTTTAAATTACTTATCCCAAGTTCTTCTAACAATCTGATCATCCAAGTAATCTCTGAGGCAACAGATGCCATTGCTCTATATTCAGCTTCTGAGGAGGATCTAGATATAGTTGTTTGCTTCTTTGACTTCCAAGAAATAGGAGATTTGCCTAGGAGAATAATATACCCTGTGACTGATCTTCTAGTATCTGGACATGAGGCCCAGTCTGAATCTGAATAGGCTTGCAATGTGAGATGTTCTGTGGCCTTCAAAAGTATACCCTGACCTGCAGTGGCTTGTAAAAAAGATAATGTATGTTGCAAAGCATGTAAATGTGGCATTCTAGGACTATGCATATACTGAGATAATGTTTGCACAGCAAAGGCCAAATCTGGCCTAGTATTAGTAAGGAAATTTAATTTTCCTACATAAGATCTGTAAAGTTCAGGTTCAGAATAAAGCTCCCCTTCAGTAGCATTAAGCTTCATGTGTAAAGGCAGAGGAGTACTTGCTTTGAGAGGTAAAAGCAAGGGGCAACTTTGCAATAGATCCTTAGTATATTTATATTGTGATAGAATTATACCTGTTGTAGTATGTGTAACTTCCATTCCCAAAAAGTAATGTAGATGGCCTAAATCTTTGATGCTGAACTTGTTATGCAAATGAGCTTTGATTGAATCAATAATTTTCCGATTTGTTCCTGTTAGTAATATGTCATCTACATATATAGCTGCAATAGTAAGATCAGTCCCTGATTTATTAACAAACAAACTATGATCATTTTTAGACTGTTGAAAACCTTGTGATTGTAGTTCAGTTTGAAGTTTGAAGAACCATTGCCTTGAAGCTTGTTTTAAACCATATATGGATTTTTTAAGTTTACAAACTTTGTTATTAGGATTGGGTATCCCTTTTGGAACTTTCATGTAGACTTCTTCATGTAAGTCCCCATGAAGAAAAGCATTATTTACATCAAGCTGAAATAATGGCCATGATTTATGAGCTGCCACTGCTATAATACACCTTATAGTGGTCATTTTAACTACAGGTGAAAAGGTTTCTTGAAAATCTATTCCATATTTCTGATTATACCCTTGTGCAACTAATCTTGCTTTATATCTTTCAATTGTACCATTAGAGTTAAGCTTCACCTTATAAACCCATTTACAACCAATTGCCTTTTTTCCTTTAGGTAAGTCTACTAAAGACCATGTATTAGTGTCTTATAAAGCTTTGATTTCTTTTGTCATAGCATCTTCCCATTCTGGTTTAGTGGAAGCCTCATCATAAGTACTAGGCTGTCCCATATTGTCTTAATAGCTGTATAAAATTCTGCCACACTCAATGATCCTTGTGATAATTCATTCAATTTTTTTTCAAGATTATACAGTTGTGTCATAGAAGCTGAACCAAATCTATCAGTCAAATCATTCCATATTTCACTAGCAGTTCTAAAGGACAACACACTCTTTGCAATTTTAGGATCAAGATTATAGAGGAGCCAAGATTTTACCAAATTAGTGCATCTCTCCCATGCTTCGTGTTCTGCTGTTTCTTCTGCAGGTTCCAGCATTGTTCCAGTGACAAATCCTGCTTTGTTCTTGGCTGATAATGTGATCATCATAGATTTTTTCCAGTCTCCAAAGTTATCTCCATTGAATTTAAAAGAAACCAGCTGCAATGCATTAGAATCAGAAGGATGTATATAGTATTTGCTATTTGGGTCTTGATTTAAGACTAGGACAATTTTATGATTATCTTGTTGGATGATTTTGTGTTCTTCATTATGATTTTCTGCCATTGATGTTTCTATTCAGTGAAAGGATTGAGAAATAAAGTAAAGGGAAAGAATAGAAGGCAATGAATCTGAACAAATTCAAACTATTTTCAGGAAAGAAAAGAACTGAAAAATTGAATTCAGAATTCGAAAAATGAATGTAATGTGTTTGAATGTTTTTGCTCTGATACCATAAAATTTCAGAAAGTAAAAACAATTTATTGATGTTTTTGAGCAATTGAATCAAGTATCCAAAACAATCCTCAACACCCTTATTTATACTAAAACAGAAAACAGAAAACAGAAAAGGAAAGAAAGGAAAAACAGAAAGAAATAAACTAAAACTATAACTAACTAACTAACCTAACTAACTACAATAACAACCTTTAACAAACTAAAATAAAATACATTAATACATAATATCCTACAATAAGTTGCTTACTTGAGGAAACAAGCACCTTACAAAATTTATATTAATAAGCTACTCTGATTTTTTTATATTGGGAAAATTAGTAATAACCACCAAATTAATGAGTGCCATTTTTTCGAGTATACATATATATATATCATACAATTTTTTATTTGTTTAATAACCTCGTAAAGCTCACAAAATTTAATATATTCCGTACTTACGGCTTGTTGGTAACTAGTTATAAATAAAGATAATGGAAATGAGATTGTATGTAAATTTGGTAGGAAAATCAATATTCATTTTCATAATTATACTAGCTTGACTCCGATTTATCAAATTTTAATGCCACCATTTCCAATAATATAAAGTATTGTGTCGGACGGTCCAATCGTCGGACCGTTCAACACTTGTATTTCTTTTATGCCCAAGCTCAATAAAACTTGTCCAGGTTTAATAATATATGTCCACGTTTAACAATATATGTCCATGTTTAACAATATGTGTCCAGGTCCATGTGTTCAGGGTAACCAATATGTTTCCAGGTTCAATAAGTTTCACCAGGTTTACAAATTTATGTCCAGGTTCAACAATATGTGTCCAGGTTCAGTACTATGTGTCCAGATTTAATACTATGTGTCCAGGTTCAACAACATGTGTCTAGGTTTACAAATGTATTTTCAGGTTTACAAATTTGTGTTCAGGTTTACAAATATGTGTCCAGGGCTAACAATACTTGTCCAGGTTAAACAACATGTGTCTAGGTTCAACAAAATTTGTCCAGGTTCGACAATATGTGTCCAGGGTAAACAATATGTTTCCAGGTTCAATAAGTTTCACCAAGTTTACAAATTTATGTCTATATGTGTCCAGGTTCAGTACTATGTGTCCAGGTTTAATACTA
Source organism: Salicornia ramosissima (assembly GCA_951394345.1). Classification (NCBI taxonomy): domain Eukaryota; kingdom Viridiplantae; phylum Streptophyta; class Magnoliopsida; order Caryophyllales; family Amaranthaceae; genus Salicornia; species Salicornia ramosissima. The sequence goes on along the minus strand of OX596233.1, from coordinate 42,271,763 downwards.
TGTGTCCAGGTTCAACAACATGTGTCCAGGTTTACAAATATATTTTCAGGTTTACAAATTTTTATTCAGGTTTACAAATATGTGTCCAGGGCTAACAACACTTGTCCAGGTTTAACAACATGTGTCAGGTTCAACAAAATTTGTCCAGGTTCGACAATATGTGTCCAGGTCCAGTTGAACTGGTCTGACAGTAACCTTATGTCGGACTGGTCTGAGACAATACCTTCTCTTCCAATAATTATGGTTATACGTTTTCATGGTTATACTAGCTTGCCTCCAATTCCCATCTGTGGGTGGACTTTGATCAATTGGAATTGTAAATTGAAGTAAAATGAAATTGGAAATCAATGGTAAAGAAACAAATAACAAACTAGAATTGGAAGGTGGGAAAATCCTTCAATCAACTTGATTGAAGACTATAAAACCCACCCAAGAAGGAGAAATGTTTTATTGCAAAGTCACTTAGTGTTTACAATCACTAATACCTCTAGAGCACAAGAGATGTCTAATTCTAGCTCTAAAGTAATGTTTTGTGTTTGTCTAATCTAAATTACTTAAAGCCATCAAAGAGTAAATGGGTATTTATAACCCTTACAATCGAGTAATTAAACACGCGGAAAAAAACAAGATGGATTGACCCAACGTCGTGGGGTGCGAGCTCCACGTCGCACCCCGCGATGCTGCTGTTGCCTCGAATTGTGATTTTGGCAACCATCTCCACCTTGAGATGTAACCACCTCAATCAAGAGGTGTCACCACTCAATCAAGAGTGTAGCCACTCACTCAAGAGTGTCACTACCCATTCAAGGGTGTCACCATCTCCACCTTGATATGTAACCACCACATTCAAGAGGTTTCACCACTCACTCAAGAGTGTCACCATCACCACCTTGAGATGTAACCACCTCAATTAAGAGGTGTCACCACTCACTCAAGAGTGTCACCATCTCCACCTTGAGATGTAACCACCTCAATCAAGAGGTGTCACCACTCACTCAAGAGTGTCACCACCCATTCACGGGTGTAACCTTCGATAGACCCCTCTTGGACAACTCCGACAAACCCTTTTCACTCATGTGTCCCAACCTCATGTGCCATAACTTTTTGTTTTCAGATTCGGTCGTTGATGTGGACACTGCCGCTGTTGAACCCTCAACCGTCGACCCTACTAACTCATAAAGCGACCCTTCCTTCTTGCCTTTCATTACCACTTGAGCACCGAACGAAACACGAAGTTTACCCTTTTGAAGAGTGCACTTACACCCATTGTTGTCTAAAGTACCCAAATATATCAAGTTCTTGCTCATATCCAGAACATGACGAACATTTGACAAAGTGCGAAGCCATCGAACATCTTGATACGAACCGCCCCAACCCCTTCAACCTTGCAACCCGCATGGTTGGCCATTAGCATCACTCCACCTTGAACCTTGTCATATATATGTAGAGAACCAATGTCTATTGGACGTGATATGATAAGAACACCCCGAGTCAAGAATCCACCTATCATTGAACTTCTTAGTACCCGGTTCTACCGCAAGAAGTATCAAATCGTCGCTATCATTATGAGCTACCGCCGCCGAATCATTGTTGGATGAAGTACTATTGTCACTCTTCCCCTCTCCGGTTTTCCACTTGTCCGGGCAAATTCTTCGAATGTGACCCTTCTTCCGGCAATTATGGCATAGAGTATCTTTCCATTTTTTATTTTCAGAATTTTTCTTGCCCTTTTGTCTATCCTTTGCATAAAGACCTTCACCACTAATCTCAAGATCATTATGTCGAGTTAATTGTTTCTCAATCAACTCCCATTGCAATAAAGCACTCCTCACATCTTCATATGCTAACTCATCCCTACCATACAATAATGTCTCCCTAAAGTGTTTATATTCCAGAGGTAAAGAACACAACAAACGTATAGCCAAATCTTCATCATCAAGTTTAACGTCAATGTTTTGCAAGTCCATAACAATGGAATCAAAATCATCAAGATGAGTTTTCACTGACTTACCATCTTCAAGTTTGAGGTCATGTAATTTACTCCTCAACAAAAGCCGGTTGGTGACCGATTTTGTCATGTAAAGCGATTCAAGCTTCAACCATAACCCCGCCGCCGTTGTTTCTTTCGCAACCTCACGTAAAACTTCATTAGAAAGACTCAATTGAATAAAGGTTAGCGCCTTCTTGTCAATTTTCATAAATTCATCATTTGTCATTGATGAAGATTTCTTTCCAATTCCACCCATTGCTTCATCCAAGCCATTTTGAACCAAAATAGCATTCATCTTCAATTTCCACAAACCAAAGTTTGTAAACCTATCAAATTTCTCAATCTCAAACTTAGAACCTACCATGTTCACCTTCAATCACAAACCCTAACTCCAATCAACCAAGAAAAAACAAAGAAATTTCAAGATTTTACTCAAGCTCTTGATACCAATTTTTGGGTGCACTTTGATCAATTGGAATTGTAAATTGAAGTAAAATGAAATTGGAAATCAATAGTAATGAAACAAATAACAAACCAGAATTGGAAGGTGGGAAAATCCTTCAATCAACTTGATTGAAGACTATAAAACCCACCCAAGAAGGAGAAATGTTTTATTGCAATGTCAATTGGTGTTTACAATCACTAATACCTCTAGAACACAAGAGATGTCTAATTCTAGCTCTAAAGTAATGTTTTGTGTTTGTCTAATCTGAATTACTTACAGCCATCAAAGAGTAATTGGGTATTTATAACCCTTACAATCGAGTAATTAAACACGCGAAAAAAAACAAGATCGACAGACCCAGCGTCGCGGGGTGCGAGAATCCGTCGCGGGGTGCGAGCTTTACGTCGCGCCTCGCGATGTTGTTGCTGCCTCGAATTGTGATTTTGGCACCCAACTTCCAGTAGGTTTCTCGCGGGGTGAGAGCTCCCCTCGCGGGGTGCGAAAACACTACTATCCGAAATCCTCTTTGATGTATATCCAAACACATCCTCTAATCCAAACCAAGTTGATTACGAGTCAATTCCTAACACCATCTAATGCCACCATTTTCAATAGTAATGAATGGTAATTTAAGAAAATGAAAAAATATTTAAACTTGGGAATAATGAGAATATGTTTCCACGGTGATTGTAAGTTTATAATGTTGTTTTTCGTGCTAAATTATGTTTTAAGTCCATTCAATTTACCATAATATATTACCAATAATCAAACGTGTCGTTAATGAAAAATTAACAAAACCTTAAACTTTATGTTATATTGGCTCCATTTTAGTGCCCAAGCATCGCTAACCAATGCCATCACTATTATTTCCATCCTTGTTTATAATTATAAACCCTATTTTTTTCACAAATCAATTTGGATAGACAATAAATAGTGAGGTGATATGGTGGTGGCGGGTGGTTTTGGTGTGAAAAATAGAGGTGGTACTGGTTATTGATTATGGTGGTTGTTGGGTGATAGATGGGCACCAAAATGACGCCCACTAAATGAAAAGTTGACCGTTTGTTAATTTTTTCATTAAGTGGTGTTTTTTTTTTTTTTTTTTTTATATTTTTTATGAAAAAAGGTAAGGATTTTATTTCACTAGAACCATTAAGTGGTGTTTTTTTTAATAAAAATTAAGCAATTTGTGGTGGCTTGGTTAGATTTTGAAGGAAAAAAAACTAGATAATCTCCGAGCAGACTTATTAGAAATTAGAATTGTTTGTTGTTATTTTGAAAAATTAGAAATTGTTTGTTGTTATTAGACATTTTGTTTGTTGAAAAATTAGATGCTTATGGTGGTATTTTGAAAAATTAGAAATTGTTTGTTGTTATTAGACTTATTACCAAACTAGATAATCTCCGAGCAGACGCTTAGTTTATAAATAAAATACAAAATATTTTTAAGTGAATCACATTTTGATCTTTTTTTAATTGTAATTATTTTTAAATTAAGTTTTATTTTTGATTAAAAAAATATTTGTATTGTTATATATATGAGTATCAATTAACTTTTAGACAAAACACATTTATTAACATTCATTAAATATTTCTTAGATTTGTTGTGCAATAATTAATAAAGTGGAGTTTGGAGGAAAATGTGTGAGAGAAAAATTTGGAGTGTGGTTGTTGCTTTATTACGTAATAGTTATAGTAGATTATAGATATAGATAGATAAATAAGATAGATTTTGCTTTTATCCTCCTATATATACTTCTTGCATCATTGACGGTTTTTAATACATTTTTTTTTTTAAAAAAAAAAAAAAAAGTTGGTAATTTTGCATATTTAGTTATAATTTTTCTAACCTAATATGAAATTTTATGATCAGATTTGAATTTTTCTAAACTGATTTGATTTTTTTTTATCTGATTTGAATTTTTTAAAAATATGCAACAAATTACTTAGTTAAGTTAAATGAAACATACCCTAACATGCTAAGTTTGCTATTAATAATTGGCAGGATCATCTTCTGACTGATGAGATCAAAGAGCTGAAAAGAAGGGTCAGTCTAATAATTCTTATTTTTTTTAAAGGAAAAGTAGACAGGGAATTTGTATATCTTGCATATAACTGGAATTTGCAAAATTGCAAGAACGTGTAGTATATTCACAAATTATATATATATATATATATATATATATTTTTTTTTTTTTAAATTTGCAGGGAAGCCTTGTTCGTCAAGAAAATACCGAATTCCATCAGAAGCTTAGCCTAGTGAAACAAGAAAATTCCAATCTTAGAAAGAAGGTACGTAATTAACCTTATTATTATCGAATCGTTAATTATACTTTATTCGTAATAAAAAAAATTGCAAGTAATAATTATAGAAAGTTGATATTATTATGAAAATACTTGGCTAAGCAAATCTAACACGGTCTCACTTTAGTTTGTTTTTCCTTATGAAGAGTTTACATTGGATGGACTAGATTGGACTTGTAAGCCCAAATCCAATAAAAAAAATTTGGACTTCAAAATTTGAGTCTGAATCTGTCCAAAAATTTTCAACATTACCATCCGATCCGAATAAAATTTCTTAAGTCCAAATAAATCCAATTCAAATACTTAAAAAGTCATTATGTTATTTCTATCTTTTATCTTAACATCATCAACGCATTAGATTAAAAATTATTAGCGATAAATATATGTGTATTCACATATAAACATATTCATATGAAGAAATCATAATTTTTTATATACCTTTCCTTCAAAACAAAATGTATGCGACACACTTCTTGTATACCTTTCCTTCAAAACACGCACGTATACATATTCACAGAAAGAAATTAAATCAATTTCTTGTATACTTTTCCTTCATGTATATAAATACATATGTGCTTTAATTTGGACTTTGAACTCAAATAGGTTGAGTCCAAGTCCAATCCAAAAAAAAAAAAAATATTGGATTCAAAAGTTTGAGTGCGAATCCGATCTGGAGGTTCAAGTCTGGTCCAATTCGCTACATTTGGATTGAACTTTAGACTTTTACAAATCCACTAACACCCTTATTCATAATGCGTAAATCACGAGTCTTAATCAAATAAATTGAATAATGCAAGTATTGCACGAATCATAATTGTTGCTGTTATTTTGTTAGAGAAAACTTTGTTCTATTTCTTTACCATAAGAAGTACTATAATTTAATACAAGTTCATATATAATCAATCCAACTTCACTAGAGCCGCCGATACGATAGCACAACCGAGGCAACGATGGGTTCTCTGCCACTGCGAGGATAATCATATCAAAAGTTCCAATAATAGTTCTAATTAGATCTACTTTGGTTTAATTTTTTTGTTCAATTCAAATATAATTTTATTAAGTTCGGCTAGCTTAGGTTAAATTCAAGCAAAGACAAAGTGGCCTAATATAATGTGATAATTTGCTATATCATCTTATTTATTATAACTTATTTTGCTGAACTGAACTTATTCGACCTACCCTATATTGAAGTTGAATGGATCATCATACAAGGTGAACCAACCATATCAACAAGACTACATGTCAAACAATGCGGTCCAAAGCGAATGCCATATGGCACCCATCCACCTTCAACTAAGCCAACCACAGCCATTGAGCATTGATGCATCAACTGCAAGAACCACTATGAAGCTAGGGTAAGGTTATAATAAACGCTGCATTTTTTTTTGTAGTTTTTTTCCCCAAAAGGAATTACTTTTAATTCATATATTATGCAAAACTATTTATACTGAGAATTTAGGACATTTGTTTTTTACATTTATACTACTTAATTTTATATATATTTAAAAAGAAAAACAGTTTTAAAAGTAAAACATGAATGTTCTAAATACTCATTAATCATTATATATATATATATATATATATATATATATATATATATATATATATATATATAAATGTTCAAAGTGTATGTATAACAAAAATATTTAACTTCAAATGCATGTGCATGGTGATCACTATGCACCCGAGTGTAGGATATAAAATTTTCAGAAATAATAATAATCAATTCACAATTTAAGTACTAATATAAGAAAATTTAATATGTTTTAATTTAATTATTTGCAGCCTACAATTACATTAATGGTGGCATTATCATACATTCAAGTGTTTACTATAGAGAGCAAGGTAATTATGGATCAGGGGCAGCTAGAAAGAAATGATCTGAAAAAAGGCATCATATCAGATCAATAGCTAATCTTTTTTCTTATTGTGTTGTGACAAAGATGAGCCTGCCAAAAAAGAGGCAATGTTGTTATTGTATTTTTTTACAAGTATGTGCATTATTATTTTTTTAATGCGATATTACGACACGAATGTAGGATCATACATATAAGAAAAATATATCTTTTAGATCTCAATTAAAAATATAAACATTGCCTCGGATGTCAATCGAAAGCATAACCTACCTTTGCAATAAAATGTAAGCTATAAGATATAATTAATCATGAACCCACTATAATTTGTTAGTATAATATTTTTAATGTAAAATAGGAGAAAGCCTAACAATTTAAATAAAGTAAAATAGGAGAAAGCCTAATATTCTCATCTATCTCAGGGTTTTTTTTTCATGTTTTTTCTTTCCAAAACAGTTTTTCAAAATTATTAAAGGCTATATATAAGCATTAAATATATTTCCTATAATGAAAACAATGCAGATATTCATGCTAAAATCAAGAGTTGTTTGACGTAATAATAGTTTGATTCAATATTTTATTTTCATAAGCCTCTTATATATAGCTCTATGCTAAGGACTATGTTAACATTTTTTAATTAGTATCACTTATCACATCATGATCACCCTCTATATCAATGTCAATTGCAAAGATCAATGCTAAATTACAAACAATCTTTAAACCCTCGGCTAATGACAAAAATCAATACAAAATATAATTGATAATTGTAACTGGCTCAATACATTGCCTCGCATTAGACAAACAAAAATTAGAAAAAATAATGTTGAAGCCAATATGGTCATCTCCAAACAATATATGCGAGTGTCACAAATTTATATAAAAAAAGACAGTTATAAGGTGTGATCTCTTTCGCTAATGGATGCGGTCAAAACTTTATCCCAGTCAGGATAGTGGGGAATGAATTTAGAATAATCGTTACAAATGACTTGAAGATAACGCCACTTACGTCACCAAGCTCAACTAGTTAAGCAATGGTGTAATACTTTGTCTGACTCAAAGATGCATTATATTTTACTTTAGGGAAATGTTTACCACATATAGCATATGCTTTTATCCAATATTTTATTATAACTACTCTTCATGAATCATGATATTCCACTAATAAAACAACATAATGATGATAAATAGTATTTTTTTATGTCCTAAAGCAGTGACTAATTCCCTTGTCTCATGCGCTTTACTTAAGGATTAATAACTGGTTAAAGATCTCTTTTCATTCCCAAAGAATGGAATTCTAACTCCCGACCTTTTGGTTAAGAGACAAGGTGAGCGACCACCATGCTAAGATCACTTGGTCGTTGACTATAAATATTTGCATATATACAACAAAAAGTAGTCTATAATGAGAGCAAATTGAAGTTGCATCTAATATCATATTCCCGGTCCACTATTAATATAATAACAATAATGACAATACTAATAGTAAATAAAAATTAATTTAAGGAGTAGTTGAATGTGGGATGTCCTATAATAATAGTACATTGTGATCAATATAAAATGTCTTTTGCTATGTTGTTGACAGAAGACTTCAAACCTAGCTTTGTCCAATTATGTTATTTATGTATACCTTGAATAAATCGAAAACAAGTAAATATTTCAGGTTTAATTTGTCGCTTTACTTTAGCTTCTACTTTAAGCTAGCATCATTATTCTATTACTCTATATTTTAGCTTTATTAAATTCGAATAATGCTATATATATTTTAGCTCCTGGATCGTGGATGAATTTAATGATAAAACATCTCATTAAGTTTGATGTCTGTGCATCTTTATATACGGGCATAAATCTTTACAAATTGTTTTATAGTTGTCTTGATTGAAAAAAATTGTACCATATATTATACCTTCTTGCATTGGACTGTCATCATCCTCTCCACATCTTTAAATCTGCAAAATAAAATGACACTACAAAACTACATCATAACATATAAAATCACAGGATATAAAAAATTCTCATAAAGAGAGAGAGACTCATTTATTAACCAAAAAAAACAACTAAAAAACTGCATAAAAAACAAAGTAACATAGAGATTTGCAGCTTACCATGAAAATTTTCATTCATGACAACCCTGAAACTTTTGTTTTTTAGGATTTGTTTGGAGTTAGGATTTTGAATTGGTTGGAGAGGAAAGACGTATCCTCTTATACTTTGTGTATTATTGATTGGTTTTGCAATGTTGTTTCACTTGTTTGATTAGTTTTAATATTCTTTAGTTAATTAAATTCAATCTTTCCTCATTATGTATTATTATCAATCTATTATTTTCGGACTGTTAAAAAATTTAATCAAAAATAGAAACAATAGCTTTTTGATAGAAGAAAGAAAAATTCTATTCTCCACCTTAGGAACATCAAAAAATTTCAAAATAATTCATGAATGTTCTATTTTCATAACATTAATTTGAAACAAAAATTTAGATCGAAATTCGTATTAAAATTTTGGAAATCAATTTGAAAATTGAAATTTATTTAGGTAAAAAGAGGACTTATTTTTAGGCTTGACAAAATTCGGAAAAAATATACATAATATATCTTATAATATTTTTGCGTTTTACGCAAATTAAAATTGCGTGAGTTTTGCAGGTAATTTGATATTTTTATCGAATTTTAGACATCAATCGTACATGAGAAAATTGCTAATAGTGAATTTTTCTAAAAAGAAAAAAAATTCACTGAATGGAAACCCGACAGTCAGCACATTTGTTATGGGATTTTTCTCAATATTTTGGGAGATTAATAACTTATGATTAAAGCGTTTGGAACCAAGGCTAGTACGATTTACAAAGATTTTTTTTTTTTTTGTTGTTGTTTGAGAGAGTGCTAAGTGTTGAGTACGTATTATATTTCTATCTTTTTCCTTGTGTTATGTCTCAGAAATATCTTTCCTTTTTTATCCTTTTTTTTTACCCTTCTAAATGAAGTATGTATGACTATTTATAGGAGATGTGCTCCAATCACAATGCTACATGTGTCCTCCACCTTTTCTAAAAAAAGGAGTTCCATTTGCCTTTCTTCACCCTCCACTTGCCAATGGTTTACTTAGCAATATACTGATCTTACTTAGAACTTAATTTAGGCGACCTTTCTAAAGAGCTTGGAACATAGCTTTTAGAGCATCAACATTGATATCCCAAATTGGTTCCCTTTTTTACCTTTTGTGCAAATAGGACGGGTATCGTGAATAGAGTAGCCTCCCATTTAAAGGTTTATTATGGATGAGGAGGTCAATAGAAATGGCACACTTTCAATTCCATTTGTGGGACCCAATACTTACAAAAAAACAAATATGTTGTGGAAAATGTAATTGTGAATGTGAGTAAGAATTATGTAGGAGAGAAGCTAGATGGGGAGCTGAGGTTAATGAATGTGGATATAAAATTATAAAATGGGAGGAGTATATAGTAAAATTAGTAGAAAATGATGAGGACTAATGAGGCGAGGAGAGAGAAATTAAGAAAAGGTTGATGAATGTTGATGGTCTTAATTCAAGACAGCCAAATCTATAGCTTGTTTAACAAGGTTGAGCTGGTAAATTGAGTTGCCCACTTACCTTATGACATGTGTCCTGGTATGGTTAAAATGGTTTTGCCCAATAAATACTTTCCACGTATCCAAATATTTTTCTAGGCCACATCATTTGCCCTTGAAAGATAGGTCCAAAACTTATAACTTAGATTTGGGCTTAACTTTAATTTGATCAGATATTTTTTTTTTATTTGGGCCTAAGTGGTGTAATGGGCCGATTTTTGGGGGGAAAATGATTTTTTATTTTTTTTTGTGAAAATATTTTCAAATTTCAAACCTTATCTCTCCCACTTGTCTTTTTCTATAAATAGGTGTGGAAGAGAGAGATTTTTTACTCTAAGTAAAAATTATATTTTCATTGAGATAATTGGGGACTATGCCCTTTGATTGGGGCTTTGCTTTTGAATATGTGGGAAAACACCATAGTTTGGGGATGTGCCCTTGAATAAGTGGAACAATGCCCTTGAATATATGGGACAGTGCCCTTGTTTGGGGTAGTGCCCTTGAATAAGTGGGGCAGTGCTCTTTGTTTGGGGCTTTGCCCTTTGAAAGAAAACACCTTACTTTAAGCATAAGCTTGTTCTTCATTAGGTTTGAGTGAAATGACTTTCCTTTCTCCCCTCTTTGTTTTGTTATCATTTGTCGATTTTCTTCCTCCGTAGTCTCAATCATTTCTTTATAAAGGGTTTCATCCTCCACATGAACACATGAATCATCATACTTCTGGTTAACTTCACTTGACATAGTTGAGAATCTCCCCACAGACGGTGCCAAAATGTTGTGGGATTTTCCTCGAAAATTTGGGAGATAAACAACATATAATTGGAGTGTTGCAAGTACTGTGAAGGATGGATGTATGATTGGAAACCTACATTGTGTCAACATTGTAAGAGAGTAGGGCATGTGGAAGATGACTGTTGTGTAAAGAAGAAGCTTGCTCCTATACAAGTTTGGAGGCCTAAGCAGCTTCAAAAAGAAAAGGTTCCAATGAGGCAAAAGGAAGTGGATCAAAATGGTTTTATTAAGATTCCATCAAGGGTGAGGACTGTTACTAGTTCTGTGGGGAATGTAGTTGTGGTTGCTAAGTCTTTTGAGACTTTACTCACTGAAGGAGAAGAGCCAGTGCACGAGCTGAATGGGGAAGGGGTGACAACCCCCTGTTGGACATGGATAATATCAGGTGTGGAATACTAAGCGGCTAAATCATATGGATAAACAAAAGTTAGTCAAGAAATTGATTGACGCACATCATATTTAATTATTTTACCTCCTGGAAACAAATATTAGGGCTCAAAAGTTATGGGAGATGTAAATAACTATTTGCTCTAGTTGGTGCATTTCCTTAAATATTACTTGGAATGGGAGAGGAAGAATTGTCTTAGCTTGGGACCCTAGTTCTTTTGATGTGGACATATTGCGTTGCACTGATCAGATGGTGCATTGTGGGGTGACTCCAATAACTCAAAAAATTGCTTTCAAATGTACCTTTGTGTATGCTTTTAATGAGAAACATAGGAGGCATCAACTATGGAAAAATTTGGGGGATATTGGGAGAGGCAATACTAATGGCTTTCTAGTAGCAGGAGATTTTAAAATCAACTTGAACATGGAGGAGAAGACTGGTTAGGAGCACTGTAGGGCTAGTGTAAGAGATTTTAGGGACTGTGTAGATGCTTGTGGGATTGAGCATGTGAAGTTCACAGGTAGATTTTATTGGTGGAACAACAAGCAGGATGGTGAGGAGATGGTTATGTGTAAGTTGGACTGAATAATGGCTAAACTTGAGTGGATGGAGGTCTTCTACTCTACTAAAATGACTTTCCTTCCAAAGGGGCACTTTGATCATACCCCAATGGTATTGAAGTATTATCCTGATTTGCAGGGGTATAAAATTTTAAGGTTTTACAATATGTGGTCCTTGAGGGGTCAGCTTAAAGATCTTATGATGAGCAGGTGGGGGGGGGGGGGGGGGGGAGGGGAGGCAGCAGATTTAGGGACACACTATGTTTAAAATAATCCAAAAGCTGAAGCTGTTAATTTATAGCCACTTTTTAAAAGATTGAATTTGGAAGGTTTTGAGGATGTGGAGGTTGCTGAACAAAGAGCTCTTAATAACTTAAAAGAACCATGAGAATTATTGCATCAGAGTCCTTCTAATGCAAGTTATGCACACATAGAATTTGAAGCTAGCAAATTATATAAGGAGGCACATGATAATTTTGTCTCTTTTCTAAAGCAAAAGGCAAAGGAGGATTGGATTGTCCAGGGTGATAGTAACACAAAGTTGTTACATATATAGGTCAAGGCTAAGAATCACAAGAGCATGATAAATACAATTATGGATAAGCAGGGGGAATGGGTTTCTGATCCTAGTAGGGTCTGTGGGGGAATTTGTTGAGCTTTTTTCTTCGTTCATGGGGACTGTGACTAAGAGAGGTAAGCTGATGGATGGCAGAATGAGAGGCTTATTGAACTTAAGTTTTACTGGTGAGGAGATTAAAGCAGTCATCTAGGATATCCCAGTATGTAAAGCTCTTGGAATTGATGGCTAAAACATCTATTTTTTTTTAAGCAGGCTTGGGAGGTGATTGGCAATGATGTTATCAAGGTCGTTCAAGACTTCTTCTGGACAGGATCTATGCTAAAGGTAATAAAATCCACTTCTACTACTTTAATGCCTAAAATTATACCATGTTGCATAGTCTTGTACAAATGTATTTCCACATTAATTTGTACAAGGATGGGTATGTGCTCCTTGAGATAGTCTCTGACAGTCAAGGAGCTTTTATTAAAGGAAGAAGCATTAGTAATAATATTCTAGTATTTCAAGATATTGTTAGACATTAAACTAGGAAACTTGCCCCCAATGGATGTGTGCTCAAAGTAGATTTGCAAAAAGTCTTTGATATAGTTGAGTAGTTGACTAGGGCTTCCTGCAAGACTTGATGGGTGCCTTTGGCCTTCCTGAGCATTGCATTAAAGTTATAATGGCCTGTGTGACAATGAGTTTAACATTGCTTATTAATGGAACAAGTCAAAGGTTTTTTGGTGCTAAGAGGGGACTGAGACAGGGGGACCCTATGTCTCCCCTGCTCTTTGTCTTATGTATGTAGTATTTGACCGGACTATGATCTATGTGAGGGACAAACCAGGATTCAAATTCCACCCTAGATGTAGAAGTTTGAAGCTTAACAACTTGTGTTTTGATGATGATTTGATTCTTTTCTCTTAAAGAGAGGTGGGTAGTATTAATATGCTTTTGAGAAGGTTTCTTGGTTGAAGGCTAATTTTAGCAAGCTAAAATGGTGATGGCTAATATGAATGAGGATGATATTGAGTTTCTGTGTAGCAGGACTGGGTTTATGAAAGGTTGCCTGCCCTTCAACTATGTTGGGGCCCTTATATGTAAGAAGCATTAAGCCTGCTGAATGCCAGACCCTAGTGGATAAAATGACTATAAGGATTAGATCTTGGCAGTCAAGACATCTTTCATTTGTTGGAAGGGTTCAGCTAATAAATTTTTTTCTGATGAGCATTTGCACCTATTGGATGCAAATCCTAATCCTTCCCGATTCTGTAATGAAGGAAATTAATAGAGTTTGCAGACACTTTTTATGGAGTGAGAATGTAGAGGGGGGGGGGGAGATGCAAAGGTTAATTGGGATAAGGTCTGTTACTCAAAGAAATTTGGTGGCCTTGGGGTATGGTGAGAGACTTGAAGTTGTGGAATCCTGTTGTTGTTGGGAAAGTGATCTGGCAGATCTCAATGAAAAAAGAAACATTGTGGGTGAGATGGGTTCATAATGCGTAATTAAAAAATCGTGGATCTGTGGTCATATAAGCCAACTGCTGCTGCTAGTTGGTTGTGGAATTGCATTTGCAAAGCTGAGGAGAGGCTGAGGCAGTTTAATGTTTGGTGGCCATCTGATGGCTAAAGTTATTTTATAAGTAAATTTTACAAAGGTGTGAAAAGGTTGGGAAGTAGGGTGCATTGGGACAAATATGTCTGGAACAAACCTTCAGTCCCTAAGCATAACTTCATTTATTGGTTGGCAGTTCAAGGGAGGTTACAGGTGTAATGACCCGACTTTTGTAAAGCGTCGATTGCGGAATTATCGATAAGTCGTACCTTCACTTCTTACATGCAAAGATAATAACTAATCAAAGTATCATAACTATCCTAATAGTCTATTTATTTTATTATTCCAAATAAGATCGAACTAGTTAAGACATTAAACAAAAGGGGTAGACTGGGGTCATAATCCTCACACACAAGCATACCCAAGCCCACGCGAAAAAGATCATTAATATTCTCCATCAATACTTGAAATTTGGGGGGGGGGTCCACTGTTAGTGGCGAGTAACTAGGTTGTTCCACTTAAATGTGGAACTAAAACAAACATAAATCAATTAGGAGAAAACAACAATAGCATAATTCATAACATATAATAAAATCAGACATTCCATAAATATATATATCATAGCCACTTACCTGTCAACCTTCATAACAAAAGCAAACATAATGTAAATTCACTACGTAACCACATGTCATTAACATCTTGAAGCGGAACAAGATTCATACATATAAAGTTCATGGTTAAATCATATATCATAAACATCACGCAGCGGAACAACATTCAAACATATAATATCATGATAACAGGTGACAAAATTATGCACCGGAAACTCATCAATCATTCAATCTAATTAATACCTTAAGACTTATATTCTTGTGACAAATTTACCTAGAGTCTACCATATTCTTATTCTTTTCTTAATTATTACCGTTTGCTTAATCAATGGACCGGTCACTATTGCTCGTAAGGATGCCCGTACATCCCAACTTTCCTAGAACATGCCGGCTAGAACCCGTGTATCCTACCCGTAACCTTCCTTTGTGAGGATTATGTCTAAGTTGGGCCCTCACTCCTAGATTAGCAGCTCGTGTACTATTAACCCAGACGACAACATATTCTAGGATCCAAAACTGCCTAGAGACCGCAATAGGGCAGTGGCCTCGACTTAACCCGATTTAGAGACTTGTGTATCACTAAGTTGGTGTCCACTTCATAAAACCTTATTAAAGTATCTTATCATCTTATCACATAAAACAAGCAATCATCATGACCAACGTGAGGTCAACATATAACATATCATATATTATCTTCTTATCGACATGACCATCGTGAGACCAATAATCTTATACTTCTTTTCTTATCAATTTGTTATGTATTGTATATTGGTGTTCATACTGGCCGTCAATTCCTTAGTTATCGGCATAAGCCTTCAGTCAATTCTCAGTACCCCAGTAGGGTGCACCATAATCGAGAGTACTAGGTGTCCATAATTAGAACTGAGATGTTTGAAATCCCAGGAAAGGGAGGTGTGGCACGTATGTTGGCCATGTTATTTCAGATGGTATACTACAAGAGGGGGGTGAATTGTAGTATGGGACTCGCTTTCGAATTTTTGCGGAATTTAACGATTATAAAAGCAAGTAGGATAAAGTAGAGAAAAGATAAAGCAACAAGGAACAGGATACACAAACAAGTTAACCTACGAGGAAAACTTCCTAGGCCCAAATAGGAAGAAAAACCTCGACCCTTGGGGATTTTGACTCTTGGACTTCTCTTATTAATTATAGGCCAAAACGACTCTGTTTTACAACCTAAAAACGGACCTTCTCTATTCCCTATGTTCCACTAGGAACTTGTTCCCCGGTAACTTGTTCCCCTTGAACCCGTGACACGACTTCACTAAAAGTCGACTTCTTCCCTATGACTTTACTCAAAGTCTTCTCTCTTTGACTTCACTAAAACTCTTCTCTTTCTCTTCTCTAAGAACTTAACTCTAATTTCAAACATAGAAAATTCACTCGAATTTTCCCTTTCCCAAAATACAAGAATTCACTCAAACCCTTACAATTCCCTGATACAAGAATTCACTCAAATTCTTGCCTACTTCACTAGAAGTACATAGAAATAATACAGACGCTTGATAAATCGAAACTCTAAATACATTGAAGCTAATACTAGAAAACCATAAAGGAATAGGAGAAGAATATGATTTTTAAGAGGATGAAAATTTAACAATGGATGCTTAGCCTCTTAAAAATCATACTCCTTTTGGAAGGACTACATTGATACTCTTTCTTTTTCTTCTGCCTTTTTTATTGTCTGAGAGTTGTTCTTGTGTAGTACTTGTGTAGTATTTCTGATTTTCCTCCTATTTATAGCATGAAAATTTGTCTTGGAAAGTCTTGTCTTGGAGAGCACGACATCCACACGGCTTAGTGAAGTGAGAGTCATGTCCACCATTCCTAAAAAATAGCTTGACTAAAACAACAAGGCAAAACATGATAATGTATAATCCCTAGAATAAGACTAGATACATTTAAAACACTAAGTGAAACCCACTACTCCTAAAACCTACGTGGGAAAGAAAAATAAAACAAGGAATCTAAATTGTTTGTTTTAATTTCTAAAAATCAAAAACACACACACCCACTAAACTTACGTTAAATAAGAAGAAAAAAAATTAAATAATTAATTTTTTTAATCTCAAGAAGGAACTACTACTATACGTGTAACTTGAGGAAGCAAAAATGAAAAATCAGATTTTTATTAATTAAGAATAATTAATATAACCACCTTAATAATCAAGTCAAAACTCTCACCTTACTTCCTATTTACAACCAAGACCATAGACTCCACTAACTAATCCTAAAATAGTGGGTTGACTCAAAACAAAAAAACAAACTTAGAAAAACTAACTCCTAAAACTTCTAACCCATACGTGTATTACATGGAAACAAAAAATAGAATCCACTAACAACTCCAAATTTAGTGGAATTGACTAGGAAAAACTAAACTTTTTAATTTTCAAAAACTAAAACATAAAAGACTCAACACACTAGGACACTTACACGTATGACTAACAAAATAGAATAAAAATTGTAATTTTAATTTCAAATATTTATTCTACCAACTAATTGTTTAACAACTTACTAAAAGCACTCTAACCTAATTTGACACAAAGAAACCGCAAATTACCAAAGCACATAAAATTAATTACCTTGAATAATATACTTAATTAAAACAATCTTAAGTATAAAATTCGAATGACCCACTAGACTTATACTAGTAATATTTTCCTGCACCACACCAAGATTAGTATTCCAAAAATAAATCAAAATAACAAGAGAGTTAGAACATAAAATATATTTACCTTAAAAATTAGATACTCCTCTAATTTTATTCCCAATAAATATATTCTATAAAATACCAAGTATATATTAAATGAAATACATTTAATATGAATCAAATTCATTCTCTATAAATATATAACATAAAATATATCAGTTATAAAATAAATTTAATTTCAACTAAAAATACTTTTAGTCAATTCTCCATAAATCTATTTTATTCACCCATAATAAATTATAAAAGTGATGGAATTATTTTTCTAATAAAAAAATTAACTTGATTAGGTTAAATACTCCTTCAACCATTTTTCCACAAGTTATTTTTTAAATATAAAACATTTTCATCTTAACTTAGTAAAAAGATATTATTTTTATGAAATAAAAATCTTTAATTTCAACTCCATAAAATATTATTTCATCAAATAAAAAATATCTTTTTATTTGCATAAATATTTCCAAGATGAAATATATTTTTCCCATCAACTCCATTTAGACAAATATTAATTTTATCAATATTTACTATGCCCAATAATACTTGTATGTCCTTTCTCCTTTTGTGACATTCCTTTACCTGTTATAATATATTAACTTGAAGAAAAGAAAAATAAACTCTTATTTTTCTATCTTCATAATTTTGATGTTTCGATTCTGAAACGTCTTCTACTTTGCTTCTACTCTGAAGCTTCTCTTTGATTGTTCTCTTACAAAACTTCTCTTTAGCCTAAATATCAATTAGGCTTATTCTCTTTGGAAATTCTCCATCAAGAACTTCCTTTATTAATTTATGTTGTATACATCTTCTTGTACTTGGATCAACTGTACATGACTTGTCCAATAGAATATATATAATATGCACATCTTAAAACACATGTTAGTTAGATAATCATCATTTGTTTACAATCATCAAAACCATACATAATAACTCATCAGGCCATCTTAAATATCAAGCCTTTCCTAGCCAGAGATCGAAGCAAAACAATATCCTCTTACTTTGTTTCCATTCCTTCGATATTTATATTATTATCTTTATTAAAATCTTCTTGTCTTATTAGGACTTATTAATTCCAATCTTCTAAAGCCAAGCATGACAGTAAACTATTAATCCTTATTATTAATCTACAAGGTTCCTTAATCATAATATTACTATCAATTCCTTTTAGTGTTATCATCCTATTGTCATATCAACCTTATCCCTTTAGGCAATAACTGCAAGCAATATATAATAATTATGATTCATATAGGCTACAACATATAATCATAATTATTTTATTATTCCTTTTTAATTATACTCAATCCCTTTATCAAATTTTAAATTATCCATAAGCCAAATAAAATTATAACTTAGAACAAAATCATCATCACATTTGGCCCTATCAAGAATAAAAAAAAAAATTCATACTTTCATCAATAAATCACATATTAATTCATAAATCAAATACAAATAATAATACTAATAATAATATCAATAATCAAATTAAATTCAAGAATACAATTATACATGAATTTTTTTATTCCTAACATAATCAAAATTCATTCTTTTACTCCTAATAATATTCGACCATCTAACATAAATTAAGGAATGTTATTTTAAAATTCAAGAATTCAAATAAACTAAATTAATCATCATAAAATCAATCCAAATTAATTTATTAATCATTACATTTAGACAAAGGTTCATATCCATACCCTAAACTTATTCTTCTAAACAATATTAGTCCTTAGATAGTTATTTTCGTGGCCTATTATATAGTTAACACATTTTAACAAATTTTATAATCTTTCTTATAATTATTCGTAATCAGGATTATCTCCTATCGTTTTAATTATGATTTAATCATCCAAAGGGCTCATAAATTCGTGATTTTTTTATGGTAGTTAAATATTCATGTTTCTGAAATATTTCCCAATTTTCGTCATCAAATAACGTCTTTAGCCTATTTTAAAGGATTTTATAACTAATCGGTCAGATTTAAACTAAAATAGTTCCTGATTTTTCTAAGATTGTAAATTAACTCGAAAAATTACGAAAATTTAGTGAGACTTACATAAAACCATTTCTTATATGAATATTTTTTTCATAGCAATCTAACGTGATTTTTTATTTTAATAAATTCGAAAACTGATTCTGGACATATTTACAGTTTAAATGTTTACTAATGCTTAAGGCACTTAAAAGATGTTATTAATAATGAAATAAATCTTGGACAAACTAAAATGAGTATAGAAACAATCATAAAAGTCTCATCTAGAATTAACAAGATTTTTCCAAGATTCAAATTCATGTAATTCATTGTTATCATACCCGATTAAAACAAGAATTTTCAAGATCACGAATTTAGTTCAAGATTTTCACTTATCTAATTGGTTAGGTTATCATAACATGTATTAATCATAGAATTATATCATATAAACATATAAAGATCCAATTTTGCACATAAGATATTATTCAAAAATTCAAGAAAACTAACAACAATATTTTGAATTAACAAATCAAACATAATTGTAATTATTCATCATCATGGTCATGATTTTTTTGCATAAAATTATATCGAATGATGAAATAAATTAAGATTGCATAAACATATATATTTCGGCACACATACATAAATAAAGATTATATTTTTCTAATTAATTCAACTTATTGTTATAAATTCCTAATTGGTCTATGTAAATTAAATTTCTAGATTTAAGTTTGAACATCTAGTTACCTTAATAATGAGCAAGGAAAATACTTCCTTTGACACCTTCAATAATTCGAACGCCCAAAGGAAAGAAAGATCAAGAACATTATTTGTTGTGGAATTGTTAATGATTTATAGAGGATTAAACTTTAACTTAATTTATTTAATTAATGTTGGGAGAAAAGGAAAAAGAAAAAGAAAAGAAAGAGGAGAGAGACGGTGATAAAGAGATTAAATAACTAAGGTTAGCTCTCTATATAAAGATAGGGTTTAGCAAATTATTAGAGGAAAAATAGGATAATTTCACCACAATAGATATAAATTAAAATAAAAATATATAAAATTAATTAAAATAAAATAAAATAAATGAGATAAGGGAGAAGGGAGGGTCTTTCAAGCTAAAAGGAAAGAAGGAAGGAGGTTGAGTACAAGGGGTCCAAGATTAAAAATAATTAGCTACAGAAACTATTGACCCAATTTAAAATTGGTCCAAACACTTAAAATAATTAAATGGACTCTATATAAATTCTTAAAATAGATTGGTAAATCCAAATCAAGAATTTGATTTAGCCCAAAACAATTAATTAGAACTTCGGTCTCTAAATTAAATTTAAGTCTCAGGTTATTTTATATTATGTGAACCCAAAGCTAAAATTTAACTTGGTCCAAAAATTATATTGGAAGGCTATTATGGTTCGGTTACCAAGAACGGAATAAAATTACTTCTAACCACCACTAGGCCAACTCGTCATTAACACAACATTAATTTTGAGTCGGTCCACATCCTTTGATCGCCATAAGATAGAGCTCTAAGAACCTACCGATTTGAGGTCTAGAGGGAAAGTATAAGATAACAAGATGAAAGCTAAGGAAATTTGTTTCACAATATTATAAAATATTAATAACATAAATTCCCGAAAAATAACTTTTAGAAGATTTTCCATTTATAAAACAAGGAACTTATTAATAGTTTTCGAAATAAAAATTTTAAGGCGACCGGGACTACAACAGGTGAAAGTCACTGTTAGGAATAGGTGCAAGTTGCTAAATTAAATGTTAGAAAAATGAGCAACTCTGAGCTAGGATGGATGCATTGCATCACCATGTAATGTAGTTGGTTCGTTTGGGTCCTTTTGGCTCTTGGGGTGCCTTCCTAGAAGCAATGTCAAGGCTAGAATGATGTCTTAGGTTGTACTTGGTTTGGTGGTAATAAAGCTCTTTAATTTACCAAAAAAAAAGTTATTATCATTATTAACATCATCATCCCAATCAACAAATATGGTTCTAGGAGGAACCAAAAAGTTTGGATGAGGCATCTGACTAGTCTCGGATGGAACGTTCATCCACTGAACTCATTTGATTTTCAAAAGTCGACATTTATTTGTTAGTTCTTAATAATTTTTCTTAATAATAAAGCATATTATATTAGTTTTATTTTTTTTAAAGAAATAATTTTCCAATTTTGGGGTGTTTAAAAAAGTTTAAAAGTTTTAATTTATTTTTTGGGTCATTATTTGAGATTAGTTATAAAGTGTTAATTGAAGTTAGCGTATTTTTAGTGAAAATCATCAATATATATACTATAAGAGAAGACACTAAAACAACATCTTGCCACGTGTCAATCTCTCATTAAAAAAATTCCCGTCGTTTTTCGTTGGATCTAAAAAATGCATTTTTTATATTCTATCTTAAAATATTTTCTGCCTTAAAAACTATTATGTGATTTAATTCCTATAAATAATACTTGTATCTTAATTGTAATTTAGTTTTGATCATATTTTTTTTACTACATATTCTTGTAATCAAAATTTACTTTCCGTTATACATTTATTGTCTATACACATTCTCATAATAAAATGTCCCCTACTTATTTAGGGGCAATAAGTATCATTATTGGTTTATTATTTTGACATACTAGCATTACAAGAATTTTTATATAATTTGAAGGATCTTCATATTAACTTATTAATTTTTCTTAGGATTCTAATTTAATTGTTAAATCACCAAACAATGTACATTTTAGTGTATTATAATTTTTTTTTATTTGTATGCAAGAATATAATTTTCTGAGAAAATAAACGAAAAAAAAATTATATGCTAAATTTCTAAAATCGAATCTATATTCAAACTATATGTGTATTTAGAATAATTGTATGACATAATTAATCTATGTATTTAACGTATTGTTTATTATTCGTGAATTTTTCATGTTTAGTGATAGATCTGTTTCATTAAAATAAAAAACACTCATAATGTATTTAAAAGTAATTTTATTATTGTATATCAAAACTATTATTTAAAAATTAATAACTAATGTTTGATGACTACCATTGCAGGTTAAAGTTTTTCTAAAGTTATTTAAGTTACCTCAAAAATTTTCATGTTACCACAAATTTGAGAAATTTGTATTAAATTTAATGTACCACATTACACAATTTTTTTTGTTATCAATTTCATTGACTTTCACACAATTTTTTATTCTTATCGATATATTACAATGAATTGAAGAAAAAATTTATAATCTTTTATTTCTTGTTTATCATTTATATATA
The DNA here is from genome assembly GCA_951394345.1 of Salicornia ramosissima. Taxonomy (NCBI): domain Eukaryota; kingdom Viridiplantae; phylum Streptophyta; class Magnoliopsida; order Caryophyllales; family Amaranthaceae; genus Salicornia; species Salicornia ramosissima. The sequence goes on along the minus strand of OX596233.1, from coordinate 42,249,150 downwards.
TATTTTTTTAAAATTATATTAAACATAATTATTATTGAATTGAATTTCATTCAAAATATTACTAAAAAATATCGTTAATTTTTTAAAATTTTGTTACGATCATCGTTTGTAAGAATTGTATACTATATTATTGCATGAGCAATTATATTAAATCATAACCATCAATACCAAAAGTCTTAGAAGTTTATATATGATTGAAAACGTGAATCAACAAGTTATGAACTACCCACTTATAAAATGGGGGTCAGACTGTGTTTTTACGGGAGATTGGTAAAGATGAAGATTAAAAAGTTTGATACTTGAAAAAGTAGGGTGAAATAAAAGAATATATTTTCCTTACAATAACTATATGTCAAAATTCACGATGAATTTCTAAAAGAATAGGGTGAGTGGTAAAAAACAAGGACACAGTAGGCAGTTGATAAGAATTTTTTAAATTTCCACTTTTTACGAAAATATGTACTCCCTCTGTCCACAAATAAATGCTCAATTTTGACGAAAAAGCTCTCACAATTTTGGTCAAAATGGAGCACTTATTTGTGGACGGAAGGAGTACTATATAGTCGGTGTTATTTAAAACAATCTATCTTTTATGACCATAGCTATAAAGGAACTTCTATTAACTTTTATGAAATATATACAGATTATACGAAGTTTTATTTAATATTAGAAAAATTTGTGAAAAAATACCTTTTTAAAAAATTGAACGTTGCTTTTTTCTCGTATTCTGTTATAATTGAAAACACGTGGACGAACCACACTTACTTTTTTGTATGTGCGGTTGTAGTAATAGAGTAAGGTTTTAATTTCCAACTATATTATTAATAATATTGTATGTATTGTCTAAGATTTAAATCATGTATTAGTGAATTATATAAATCTTTACAAAACTATTTACAAAGTTAATATTAAGGATTTTAAGCCGTCGCACGGGTGCTATGCTAGTTAGTAAGCTAAACTAAGAGCATGTAGAAGCTTGAGTTGTCCTACATTGGGAAAATAGAATGAGCATGACAACTTAGCTTATAAGTATAAATAGAGTTCTTATGGCTCTTAGACTTCCCAATTAAGTTAGTTCATACTTTTGGGGAAAGTTGTGTTTCCTTAGAGGATGAAGCTACTACAAATCAGTAGTGGCAAAATACATTTCCAGGTAGTCTGTAAAAGTTTCATGAGTTTGTGAAAATCAAAATTTAGGTAAATTTCTCTCTTTATTTATTTTATTTAATCATTTTTTTCTTTTCACTTCTTTACTTCTATTTTATTTTATTGTTTATTTAATTTCTTTTATAGCTTTTCTCAAAAAAAAAAAATTCTTTTATAGCTATTTTCCTTTTTTTTTATTGTTTTTGCGTAGTTGTTTTTCGTGCGTAGTTCTTTATTCAAGATTCTATTGTTTTGCCTCAAAATTAAATTAAGTATTTTAAATTCGTACTTGAAATTAGAATATTTAATTTGTATAATCCTAGTCTACTAGTGAGTAGTGAGACATTGTGCTAGTTCTTATAATTAATTTAGTAAATTTAATTTGTCAAAGGTAACATAAATCTACAGTACATTAACAATAAAATTCCGTTGAAAATTCTCCTTCACTCAAAACTAACTCTAGCAATAAATTATACATTAAACACTCCCCTAATTATATTAAATAATACAACCCATAAGAACTCAATAATTGAATGTATTGCATCAGAAACAATGTAAAACTAAACCGAATGTATAATTTGATTTACCATGAATCATGATTCAACGCACAAAAAAAAAATAAGAAAGGATTTTTTGCCTTCAATAATACAATCTTTCAACAATTTGCAAAGAATAATAAATCCTATCATTTTTTCGTGAAAAATACAACCTTGTCCTCAATTTTGCAACCAATGATGCAAATGATCTGCTACCTGTTATTCAGGTTAAAATTATTAATTATTTTTATTTTTTACTTTTTTAAAATCAGAAAATAAAAAAAAAACAAAAAATTTAATTAAAACCAAACCACCAGCCCCCCACCCCCACCCCCACCCCCACCCCCACCCCCACTCCTCCACCGCAACCGCCACTCTGCCACCGCCGCCAACCAAGTTCCCCCTCCCCGACTCAACCCCACCCACGATTCCCCCTCCCCCACCCTCCCCAACCCCCAATTCCCCCTCCCCGACTCGCCCCCACCCCCGATTCCCCCTGCCTGACTCGCCCCCACCCCCGATTTCCCCTCCTCTGAAATCGCCCACCCTCAAAACCCTCACCCCCCACCCTCCCCAACCCCCGAAACCCCCAACCCGAGATCCCCCACCCCCCGAAACCACCACAACCACCCCACCCCGAAAACCTCCCTACCACCTCCAGCCACCCCTCCCAACAACATTCCCACCCAATTCCGACCACCCTCGCCCCTCCCTCGGCGCTATTCGACCCCAGTCAACCCTCCTCCCCCGTCCATGGCCACCCCACCATTCTCCCCCCACCCATCCCCAGCCCAGCCCAGCAGCCACCCCATCCCCTTTACTTATTTCTGAATTTTTTTCCCTTTTTTTTACTTTTTTTTCTTTTTTTTTAATTTTTTTCCTTTTGTTCTTTTTAAAAAAAATTGCAACAACCAGTCAAAATTTGACACGTGTTCCAAAAACCTGTTTTATAAGTTAAAAACTAGTTTTGTATCATTGGTTACAAAATTGAGGACAATGTTGTATTATTCACGAAAAAAAGATAGGTTGTATTATTCTTTGCAAATTGGTGAAAGGTTGTATTATTGAAGGCAAAAAATCCAAAAAAATATGTATATTACCGCAAAAGAGCACTGCAACAATGAAGCCGTACAAAAGGTTAAATTCCCCTTCATTTCGACAAAGAAGGTGGTGACAAACTAAAAGAGTGAATGCAGACTTTTTTTTACAGAGTAATCGAAATTTAGGGCTAGATTGAATTCGATCCAATTTAATTAGCCATTTATATGAAAAATAGATTTGAGTTTACCAGTTTTTTGGGCATTAGATAGACGGTTAATTTCTCCGGCCTTCAATTTCAAGGCGGTTAATGGTTTTCGCGTTTTTTTCTTTTTAATTTTTGATGAAAATATATTTATATATATGTAGAAGTAGACTCATATGAGAAATGTAGTTTTGGTGAGAAGGGTGAGAAGCAATCTCAACCCTTTGATCAACAAATGAATGGCTAAGATTAAATTTGAATTTCCCCCTTACTCCTTCTATAGTTTAGAGTCAATGTATCTATGGCATAAAGTCAATGTATTTTTACTGAATGTATTTTTAGTATATGTTGAATGTACCTATAGTTGGTGGTCAATGTACCTCTAGGTATTAGTTAATGTATTTATCTCTTCTCATATATATATAAGAGATAAATACATCAACTATAACCTAGAGGTACATTTATTAACAACTATAGGTACATTGAAAATATACTATAAATACATTGACTTTATGCTATAGATACATTGACTCCAAACTATAGTAGGAGTAAGAAGGAAAAATCGAATTTAATCTTATCCCTTCATTTGTTGATCAAAGGGTTATGATTCCTTCTCACCTTTCTCACCAAAACTACATTTCTCACATGAGCCTACTTCTATATATATATATATATATATATATATATATAGAGTCAGGATCTGTTAAAAACCTAAGATTAGTTGAAAACTAAAAACATTCATTCTTAATCGTCTGATTTAGATCAACGGTAGACATTGATTATATATAAACGCAGAAAAAAAAAAACACCGCAGTCTCTCTCTCTCACAAAAACGGATTCCAGATTTTTTTCTCCATTCCAAATATTCTCTCTATTTTCTTGATTATTCAACCATCTTTATCCAGAATCAAACTATATTTCTTCATTATTCAACGTCTTTCATCACGAAACATCACGATTGATTCGATTTTCAAAGTGATTCGAACTATTCGTTTGAGCATCTTCATTGCTGGTTTGAAGGAATATACATTCAAAGAAAATTGTAGCTCTTCATTGTCATTCAATTGAAGAAGTAAGCATTTTCGTTGTAGAGGAATCATAGACAATTTTTAGAGGTAAATAATCAAAAACAACATTTTCATTATGCACTATCTAGGGTTCGTTTAGTTCGAATTAGGAAAAAAGTAGATTAGATTCGTTTTTAGCAGTTTCAATCATATATAAGAGTAACCTAGGGTTTCATAGTGATTATCATTTTATCGGATTTCAATGACATGCTACAACATTTTTTCACATGTACCCTTTTATATTGAAATGTACCCTTTTACATTGAAATGTACCACTTTATTTTTATTGTTGCTTAACTGCCTTTTGAATGCATTAGAATGTGATTAAATTATATGTATCATTTTATATTTAAATGCACTACTTCGTTTTGCAAATGTACCATGTTTTATTGTAATTGTTGCTGTTATTGTACCCTTTTTTTCAAAATGAACAAGTATTGCATATGAATTTATAAAATGTACCCTTTTCTATTACAATGTACCCTTTTTTTATTGTAATGTACCCTTTTTCTTTTAAAATGTATCTTTTACTAGATTGATTTCCAATTATTATTATCCATTAATCAAATATTTTTTTACTGCAAAATGCAATATAACAAAACAGAGATTAGTTTAATTTTTGGTTATGTTGAGTGTTTACAACGTAGTTTGTATCTTGTTTATGTGTTATTAGTGAATAGATAAAATAATTCATTAAATTACAATCCATAAAATGTACCAATTTTTTTTTTTTGCAACAGGAAAATGAAAGACGAAATCAATTCAACAAATTTAGAAGAGGTTGTTGCTAGTTCAAGCATAAATCAACTCACTATTACGACTCCTCAAGCTGAACCTTCCACCTCCACCACCACCATGACTTTCACTGCTCGTGCTTGTTTTACACCAACATGTTCAAAAGAGTGGATTCCATGTTGTCCACCGGAGATAAAGCCTATGGAAGGAATGCAATTGGATACCATATTGGAAGGTATTGTATAATCTTACATATACCCTTGTAATATTGTATGTACCCTCTGGTCTTACATGTGCCCTTTGGTCTTACATGTGCCCCTGTAATTTTACATGTACCCCTCTAATCTTACATGTACCGGTGTAATTGTTGTTCAATCTTTTGTGTACCCTCCATTACATTAGGAATTACAAGATAAGTCATAGTGTTGAAATGTATAAAGATGAAACCTACTAGCTCAATTGGTAGAGCATTGTGCAATTGCAACAAGATGTAGGTTCAAATCCTACATAGGTTAAATCATATTCGCTAAGATTATTAAAAAGAAAGAATTTTAGGTGTTTAACTTATGGCTACTTGCTTGAGAAATGTAAACGGTGTGTTTTAATCCAGGGAGGTTCAAAGCTAATAAATTCTATTATATGAACATATCACTAATAAAGTAATACTATAGATTTTGAATTTGTAATATAACTTTTATTGAGGGGGTTATGGAAGAGGGAAGGGGTATATGGGGGGCATGGGGATGTTGAGGGGCAGCAAATGGGTAGAGCGTAACATAGGGAGGAGCAGAATTAATGCCATACTAGTCTTTTACAAAGCAATAATTAGCTAGGGTAATGTATATTGCATCGTTGTAAAATGAACTCACTAGTCACTCCAAGATTGTTTGAAACTTTGGCAAAAAAACACAAGAGCTAATGTATATATAATTTTAATGATAAAATTCAACCTATGTAGGATTCGAACCTACATCTTTTGTGTCATTACACAAATGCTCTACCAGTTGAGCTAATAGGTTTATCATAGTAATTATGAATAACTCATCAAAACCATAATTAAATTCAAATGATACATATTAAAGAACTATGAACCTTTTTTTAAATTGTATCAATAATTTATTACAAGATGGAGAGAGGGGTTTCATAAGGGAGTGGGGAACGGTGCAACAAAGGGAGTTACAAGCACTAGTCAACATGCCTTGTTAGATTGGGGATGTGTGTAGTAGGGGATGGGGAGGGGTACGGGTGGGGGCAGCAGATGGGGAGTGCAGTGGGGGTGGGGGTGGGGGTGGGGGGAGGGGGTTTGTAAGAGGCGGTGCAGCAAGGGGGGATTGGGGCAGTAGGTGCGAGGGGGGTAGTAGATGGGGAGGGTTGCATCGGGGGAGGGGGTTTGTAATAGGCGACATTAACACAATTCACACGGATTTATTGTTTATTGTGAAATTTACAATATCAGGTTACATTTACAAAAATAATGGTACATTATAAGAAAAAGGGATAAATGACAACTATATAATATAATATAACACAGCCACAACAAACAACCTCAGCAGCAATGATAATAACTAATAATACAAAATAGAGTGATATCTTGACAACACTTAAGAACCATCACTATACAATAACAAAAGAGAAAAGGTGCTACATTTTGAAGAAAAGTGGTAAATTTTGAATTATAAGTATGTGTTATTATAGTAGTATTTTGGTTTTGATTTGTGAACTCAACTAATTTCAATCCAAAAACCACAACAAACAACCTCAACAGCAACATGAATAACACAAAATAGAGTGGCAACATGACAACACTTAAGAACCACCACTACATAATAACAAAACTAAAAGTGGTACATTTCGAAAAAAGGTGGTACATTTAAAAGAAAACTCGTACATTTTTTATATTACGAATTTAGAATATCGCGATGATATAAATTCATGATTAATGGATGGCAGTACCAGTCTAGTGGATGAATGGCAACAGTGCAAGGAGAGGCGGCACGACGACCAACGGCGGTGCGAGCTTGGCTTCAAGCCTTCAATGGAGGAAAAATCGAACAAAGGAGATGAACGAAATCCAAAATGTAGACATAAAAAAATTTGAATGATTAATAGCAAAAATAATCCATACATAGATCATTAAAACGAAATCAAAATGAAAACATCTGCATTGGATGATTATAGGTTTGAATTCACATAACCAAGTTTTTCATTACAAAGAAAATGAAACCCTAAAACAATTTCGTTTGATTAAATTGCGAAAACAAAACCAAAAACTACAATTACATTAAAAAAACCTTTACCAAATGAAGACAATCCAAATCGCTATTGAAAAAATGATGAACTTGAGAGAGGAGAAAGATAACTGGCGAGCAAAGAGAAATGGCGTGCAAAGAGAACTGGTGAGCAAAGTTCTCTAACGTTTTTTTTAGGAGAGAGAGAGAAAAATTATATTAAAGTACATCAACGGACCAGATTAAAATGAATTTTAATCAACGACTAAGATCTGAAGTTTTTAGGTTTTTAACTTAGTAGTTGGTTTTTACATGATCCTATTCCTATATATATATATATATATATATATGAAGGATTGGCTAAAAACCAAAAGATGGTTGAAACCAGACAGAAAATGGTTTAAAGGGGGTACATTAGCAGTCGCAGGGGTACATTAGATGTTTAAAGGGGTACAAATGGTTTTTAGCGGAAGTTACTAATATTTACAAAGATTGCCATTAGTAATCACACGTGTACCCCTTTAAGTGTCTAATGTAGGGGTTTTTAGGTTGAAAACGGTTTTAGTTGATCCTCTTCCTATATATATATATATATATATATATATATATATATATATATATAGGAATAGGATCATGTAAAAACTAATTATAAGCTGAAAAAATAAAAACTTTAGATCTTGGCCATTGATTAAGCAGATTGTTTCACAGCCGTTGATCTTAAATTATAGTATTCTCTCTCTTGTTTCCACAAAAAAAAAACCCGCAGCATTGTTCATCTTATCTCTCACGCTCTACATCACTCTCAAGCATCATTCAAGTGATACAACCTTGATAAAATCGCAGTCAATTGTTCGATAATCAACCCGTCGTCCTCTTTTAGGTATGTTTTCGCAATTCTAAACTGTTTTTTTCCGAATTTTTTTCACAATTTGGGCTAGTTTATTTTTAATTAGATTTTCGATTTTGGTGTTCGAATATGCAGATCTTGTTTTAGGTTTTTGGGGTTTTCAATCTTGTTTTAGGTTTTTAGGATCTTGATGTTCGAATATGCAATTAGGATTTTGATGTTTTTGAGGTTTTAGCTTTTCCATTTCTTGTTCTGTTCGATTTCGATGTAAAAACTTTTTGTTTTGTTCGATTTTGTTCGATTTTCTGTTCGATTTTGTTTCTGTTTGATCTTATTTAGGTTTTTTAGGTTTAGGATATTTATGGTCTTGTTTAGGATGTTGTTTTAGGAGTTTCTGTTTGACTTGTTTAGGATTTTTAGGTTTTCGATCTTGTTTTATGTTTTCGATTTTATTCTGTTCAAGTTTCTGTTCAAATATGCAGATCTTGTTTTAAGTTTTCGATTTTATTCTATTCGATTTTTCCTCCATTGAAGGCTTGAAGCCAAGCTCACACCGCCGTTGCTCGTCGTGCTGTCGGTGGTCGCCGTGCCGCCTCTCCTTGCACTGCTGCCATTCGTCCACTAGACTGGTACTGCCATCCATTAATCATGAATTTATATCATCGCAATATTCTAAATTCGTAATATAACAAATGTACGAGTTTTCTTTTAAATGTACCACCTTTCTTCGAAATGTACCACTTTTAGTTTTGTTATTGTGTAGTGGTGGTTCTTAAGTGATGTCATGTTGCCACTCTATTTTGTGTTATTAACGTTGCTGTTGAGGTTCTTTGTTGTAGTTTTTGGATTGAAATTAGTTGAGTTCACAAATCAAAACTAGAATACTACTATAATAATACGTACTTATAATTCAAAATTTACCACTTTTCTTTAAAATGTACCACTTTTCTTCAAAATGTACCACCTTTTCTCTTTTGTTATTGCATAGTGATGGTTCTCAAGTGTTGTCAAGTTATCACTCTATTTGGTATTATTAGTTATTATCGTTGCTGCTGAGGTTGTTTGTTGTGGTTTGTGTTACGTTATATTATATATAGTTGTCATTTATCCCTTTTTTCATATAATGTACCATTATTTTTGTAAATGTAAACTGATATTGTAAATTTCACAATAAACAGTAAATCCGTGTGAATTGTGTTTATGTCGCCTATTACAAACCCCCTCCCCCGCTGCAACCCTCCCCACCTGCTACCCCCTTCGCACCTACTGCCCCAATCCCCCTTGCTGCACCGCCTCTTACAAACCCCCACTCCCGCCCCCACTGCACTCCCCATATTATACCCCCACCCGTACCCCTCCCCATCCCCTGCTACACACATCCCCAATCTAACAAGGCATGTTGACTAGTGCTTGTAACTCCCTCTGTTGCACCCTTCCCTACTCCCCTATGAAACCCCTCTCTCCATCTTGTAATAAATTATTGATACAATTTAAAAAAAAAGGTTCATAGTCCTTTAATATGTATCATTTGAATTTAATTATGGTTTTGATGAGTTATTCATAATTACTATGATAAACCTATTAGTTCAACTGGTAGAGCATTTGTGTAATGACACAAAAGATGTAGGTTCGAATCCTACATAGGTTGAATTTTATCATTAAAATTATATATACATTAGCTCTTGTGTTTTTTTGCCAAAGTTTCAAACAATCTTGGAGTGACTAGTGAGTTCATTTTCAACGATGCAATATACATTACCCTAGCTAATTATTGCTTTGTAAAAGACTAGTATGACATTAATTCTGCTCCTCCCTATGTTACGCTCTACCCAGTTTCTGCCCCTCAACATCCCCATGTCCCCCATATACCCCCTCCCTCTTCTGTAACCCCCTCAATAAAAGTTATATTACAACTTCAAAATCTATAGTATTAATTTATTAGTGATATTTTCATATAATAGAATTTATTAGCTTTGAACCTCCTTGGATTAAAACACACCGTTTACATTTCTCAAGCAAGTAGACATAATTTAAACACCTAAAATTCTTTCTTTTTAATAATCTTAGCGAATATGATTTAACCTATGTAGGATTTGAACCTACATCTTGTGCAATTGCACAATGCTCTACCAATTGAGCTAGTAGGTTTCATCTTTATAGATTTCAACACTATGACTTATCTTTTAATTCCTGATGTAATGGAGGGTACACAAAAAGATTGAACAACAATTACATCGGTACATGTAAGATTAGAGGGATACATGTAAAATTACAGGGGCACATGTAAGATCAAAGGGTTACATATAAGAGGGTACATACAAGATTACAAGGGTATATGTAAGATTATACAATATCTTCCAATATGGTATCAAATTGCATTCCTACCATAGGCTTTATCTCCGGTGGACAACATGGAATCCACTCTTTTGAACCTGTTGGTGTAAAACAAGCACGAGGAGTGAAAGTCATGGTGGTGGTGGAGGTGGAAGGTTCATCTTGAGGAGTCGTAATAGTGAGTTCATTTATGCTTGAACTAGCAACAACCTCTTCTAAATTTGTTGAATTGATTTCGTCTTCCATTTTCCTGTTGCAAAAAAAAAAAATGGTACATTTTATGGAGTGTAATTTAATGAATTATTTTATCTATTCACCAATAACACATAAACAAGATACAAACTACTTTATAAACACTCAACATAACCCAAAATTGAACTAATCTCTATTTTGTTATATTGGATTTTGCAGTAAAAAAAATACTTGATTAATGGATAATAATAATTGGAAATCAATCTAGTAAAATATACAGTTTAAAATGAGAAGGGTACATTGCAATAAAAAATGGTACATTGTAAAAGAAAAGGGTACATTTTATAAATTCATATGCAATACTTGTTCATTTTGAAAAAAAAGGGTACAATAACAGCAACAATATAATTATAACAAAACATGGTACATTTGCGATACGAAGTAGTGCATTTAAATATAAAATGATACATATAATTTAATCACATTCTAATGCATTCAAAAGGCAGTTAAGCAACGATATAAATAAGGGTTATTCCCACCGGTACACCTGAAAATTTAACAAATCCCACTGGTACACTTAAGTTTTTCAAATTCTCAATAATAAACCTAAGTTTTTGACAATTCCCAAACGTAATATTTAGAAGGAATATTCCATTAAATTACTATTCATTTTAGTTTTTAGCACGCATTTGAAGATGAATATTGTCGTTTTTTGCAAATTTTCACCTCAAATTTGATCCATTAAGGGCTAAGATGCCCCAAAAACCTTTGATGGTGTAATTTATTCGTCACACAAACTGGTTTCACATAAATCAAGGCAAGTAATTAACGTTTTTGGTTAATAAATGTCACATTTGGGAATTATCAAAAACTCAGGTTTATTATTGGGAATTTAAAAAACTTAGGTGTACCAGTGGGATTTGTTAAATTTTCAGGTGTACTAGTGGGAATAACCGTGGTACATTTCAATGTAAAAGGGTACATTTCAATATAAAAGGGTACATGTGAAAAAATGCTGTAGCATGTCATTGAATCCGATAAAACGATAATGACTATGAAACCCTAGGTTACACTTATATATGATTGAAACTGCTAAAAACTACACTTAGGTTTTTAGCAGATCCTAACTCTATATATACATACATACATACATATATATATATATAGAAGTAGGCTCATGTGAGAAATGTAGTTTTGGTGAGATGGGTGAGAAGCAATCACAACCCATTGATCACCAAATGAAGGGCTAAGATTAAATTTGATTTTCCTTCCTTACTCCTTTGATAGTTTGGAGTCAATGTATATATGGTATAAAGTCAATGTATTTTTACTCAATGTATTTATAGTGTATGGTGAATGTACCTATATTTGGTGCTCAATGTACCTCTAGGTTATAGTTGATGTATTTATCTCTTCTCATATTTCTCATCATAAAAAATTTCTTACCGGAATCCAACCCTATATATATATATATATATATATATATATATATATATATATATATATATATATATATAAGTAGGCTCATGTGAGAAATGTAGTTTTGGTGAGAAGGGTGAGAAGCAATCACAACCTTTTGATCACCAAATGAAAGACTAAGATTAAATTTGATTTTCCTTCCTTACTCCTTTGATAGTTTGGAGTCAATGTATATATGGTATAAAGTCAATGTATTTTTTACTCAATGTATTTATAGTGTATGGTGAATGTACCTATAGTTGGTGCTCAATGTACCTCTAGGTTATAGTTGATGTATTTATCTCTTCTCACATTTCTCACCATAAAAAATTTCTCACTAGAACCCGACCCTATATATATATATATATATATATATATATATTGAAAAAGTAAATATTGAGCTGAATTGAATGGGCTTTGAATTGATTATAGTTTTTTGTTTTATGTAAAATACTAGAGACTATCACATTGATCAAATAAACAGTGCAAATATTCTTTATGGTAAAAAAAAATTACGGATTAGGGAGTATGTTATCTATCTATTTATCTATAACTATAACTATGAGAAAAATCGCTGACATCATCTGACGCATGTGTGTTAGATTTTTGTTAAAAATTTCCCTCCAAACTTTCATTTGACTTCTTTTTTTTTAAAAAAAAAAAAAACTCTATATTTATTAAATTTCAATTATAACTACATTCCAAAGGCATTGAATAAGCAAAGATTAAAATATGAAGATTTACAAACTCAATTACTCCATAATATTAGGGCTAATCACAAAAAAAAAACTTATGTTTAATTAAAAATACGAAAAAAAAACCATGACACATTTATAACTATTACTTAAACAAAAACCCATGACATAATCATCTGACCCCACGTCAACCTTTTTCCAAACTTTCATTTGAATTTTTTTCCCTTTTTAAAAATAGTTTCCAAAATGCTAAATAAGTAATATGGTTAAAATATGAAAATTACAAGTCAATAATTCTAGAATATTAGGACTAATCACAAAAACCTTATGCTTAATTAAAACATTTACATTTCTTTATTATTTTCTATTAAAAAAATATCATTAAATGAAAGAGTAGAATAAGAAAAAAATTATGACACATTTAAGTGTCGAAAAAATAGTTGTGATGATAATTTCGCATTACATATATGTCATAACATTTATGTGTTTCAACGTAACAAACATTGCTATTCTTTCCTTAATGTCATATGCTACTTGCACAATATAGATTTGATTATTGAAACAAGTCTCACCTTTTAAAAAAAAAATCATGCATCACACGGGTGCTAATCTAGTTAAATAATACAATGTAGCCCATCAATAACAATAACAATACATTAATAGAAAGAAGTTGAATATAGAGAGAAAACTTGACACATGTTATTGAAGACCTATATATAGAAAGAAACACTTGGATAACAAATATTGCATAATTTTTTAAGATACAAAATGTAACATTTAATGACGTTCATTTCTATCTATGTTATTCTATAAAGCGAATTCCCAATTTGGCTGATAACTTTTGTACGGACCTTTTTTCCTAAAAAATGCGATAACATAGAAACTACAAAAAAATACAGTTTGGATGACCAAACGTAAAATTATTTTTGACAAATTTTTGTCGTTACACATATATAAGACAATATGGTTGACAACAAAATTCATGATATATATTTTACCTTTTGGCCAAAAAATAAAATATTTGTCACACAAATGAATAAAAGGGGAAGATTATTAACTTTGTAGCCCCATATTTGATGTTTGAATGATATATGCTATAATTGTTGCCCAATAAGAAGACATGTGTAAACACCTAAACGTGTCTCCCCAAATTAGAAACTAATGATGAAAGTATCGTGCTGCCATAAGGTCCGATTAAAGGGAATTGACGATGAAAATGCACAATATGCTTCAAATAATTGCCCGAACCATGATCAAACTACGTTGGAAGCAACAGTCACTATCCGTAATAATTACGGGATTTATTGATAATTTTCCAACATGTTTAGGAAATTTTCATTCATTTTTCCATATTTTATAAAAAATATCTTTTTGCATCATAAAAATAATTTTATAAGTCATTCATATTTTTCTATATTTTTATCATATTTTTTAAAGCTTTTTCAAGGTTTTTTTTTATTTTTTTTTTAATTTTTTTGCATGCTTAGGGGCATTTTCGTCATTTCACATGGTGGAGAATTGTCCTCCTAATCATATTTTTCTTTGATTTTTAGAGCATTTGGAACATTCTGGAACATTTTAGAACTAACATTCGGGGACATCCTGGAATACTCTAGAAGATCAAGGATTACAATAATCAATTAGTGATTACCATAATCAATCATAATCCGGTAAATCACGCATACAATCACCACAAATCGTTGATCGGACCAGGAAGGGACCTGTACGGCTGCGCCTAGACGCAACTGAGCTGCTGTAACACCCTGAAAATTCCCTACTTTTTAATCCGTAAATACTCTAAAACCCTAGGTATAAAAATATTCTTGAAGAGAAATTTCCAAAGTATTACCGCCACGTGTGAAAACGTTTCGGCTTATTCAGAATTTTGCAGCGGAAAAACTTTAACAATTATTTAAACCAAATAACGTAAATGAAATAACATTTTAAAATAAGCTCAAATACAAGAATTGTGAACTCTCGAATCACTCTCATCCCACGACAATGCATATGCCAACTGCTTGAACTTCACATCATTAAGCTAACCTGTGCAATCCTGCTCCCCAATAATACAATTGTATAAATTGGTTCATCACAGGGTCATTAAGGCGAGGGCCATGACCAAAAAAGACACACACACAAAAGCACGTAATCAACAAAAACTGAGTACATATATACTACAGGCGACAATAAATAAATAAATAAATAAATAAACAATTATAAATAAATAAATTACTGCAATTGAGCTAAGACTATGAACTCCATGATCTGACAAATTAAAGATAGTGATCAGATTAAATAATGGTGAAATGTATATTATTTGTTTATTTTATTAAGAGATTGGATTCACATCGAACGGGCTCCCAAAGATAAAAGATAAGGAAAGTTGCCTACCATGGCTGCCACCTGGCCACGCACTCGGTTGTGATCCGAGTGGGAATATCCACCATAAGGTGGGTGAAAGATAAAATGTAAAGAAATTTGCATACCACGGCTGTCACCTGGCCACGGACTCGGTTGCGATCCGAGTGGGGATATCCACCATAAGGTGGTTAGGATCCCAAAATAAAATAGAAGGAGAAAGAGAAAAAGGAAGAAAAAATAAAACAAGAGTGAACGAAGTCTCGTACCTCTTGATAGGAGCATAAGCTCCCCCATTGTTCATACTCAAGGTAACGTTCCAAGAGTTTTGGTGTGAATCTCGTTTTACTTTACATGATTTACAGTGTCATTTTATTTTATTTCCCTAAAAATCTACAACACCAACACTCATAATTCAAAACACACAGCTGTAGGTTTAATTATTTTTTATTTAGCGATTACATAGTTATTAAATCCCTTAATGTCACCTGGCCCCACACGATGGTGGTAAAAATAATATTAGTGCCACCCGGCCCCACATTAAGTGGTAAGATGATATAAATGCCCTCTGGCGTCCCATTAAGTAGTAAAACAATATTAATTGAACTTATATTCCAAACAATGATAAAATAAATAATTCAGGACATCATGCTGTAACAATATATATTTTCCCTTTCCACAATCACAGATATAACATACAACCCGACCAGTCATCAGTGTTCAAATCATGTCCTAGACATGCTACTACATGCAGGCAGTTTACTGAGTACATACGTACCTGGTATAATATATCCGGCTAGCCACAATTACTCAAATTGCCCGAATTCAAACTCTCCTACATATAAACATCGGGACTAATTAATTCCCTTGAACATATAAACTATCCTAAGTATATATTACAAAATTCCAGCTTCTATAAAATTCTAAAAATTATTTTCGACGTTGTCTTTTAATTTAAAATTTTCGAATTTGTGCCCTCTAATTAAAAATACCGATCCGACGTTTAAATAAATAAATATAACATCACGTGGACGTGATTATTCAAAAATTTCAGCCCTGATAAAACATTTGATACCCTTCCGAACGTCCCGAAAATCAATTTTTAAAGTTTTAACAACACCCGACAGGTTCCTAACATTACCGGAAACCCTTATACGCAACTAACAATTAAAATATTTGAAACTATATTATTTTTCCAAAAATCATAGCAATAATAAAATTAATAAAACTCCAAAAATATAATCCAATTAACAAGATCAATCAAAAATCCCATAAAACTTATTAAAATACAAAAACACAACTTCATCTTCAACCTCCCTACAACAACCTCCATTAAAACACCAAAATCTCCATTAAAGCTTCAAGAAAACCTTCATTAAAACGTTCAAACTTCAACAACAACTTCCAAAATATCAACTTTAATACATTAATCATCACATAACACTAAACAATCAAGGTTTAAACAAGTTTTAATCAAGTTATAAAATCTGAAAAATTTCAATTAAAACCCACAAATTTTAAAGATTCAAACTCAACTTTAATCATAAAACCTTAATCCAAAACATAATTAAATAATAACATCAAATGGGAAATTAACCCAATGTAACAATTTATAAAATTTAAATCAAGAATTAAAAATATAAAAAGATTTTTTTTTTTAAGAAGACTCACGCAGCAGCAGGGACGGCAGCGGGGCGGCACGGTCCGGTGGCTGGCGAGACGCGGCGGCAGGTCCGGCTGGCGAGACGTGGCAGCAAGTCCCGGTGGTGGTGGTGATGCGTTGTGCAGCGGTGATGCTGTTGAAGAAGAAGAATTTTTTTTCTTTTGTTTCAAGTTCACGTGAAAGGAGAGACCTAGTTTGGTTTACACTGTGTGTACATATACAACCTGGGTCTGATTTGGGTTTCCTATTAGATTGGGCTTACGACAGTGGAAATAAAACTTTTAACCTTTTTTGAATTAGAATATTTTATTTTTTTAAACGACGCCCCAAAATTAAAAACTTTAATATTATTTCTAAATATGATTTTATAAAATCCTTTATAAATATACCTAAGTTATTTAAATACTCAATAAATAATATTTTGTAAATATTGACTTTAAACCATTTTATTAATCCTAATTCGTAAGCATATAAAATGTTCCTTTAGGCGTATAAAATATGTGTATAGGTTATAAAATACGTATAAAAATACATGTATAAATGTACAAAAATACGGGGTATTACAGCTGCATCCAGACGCAGGTGCCCTGCGCCTGGACGCAGGTCTGCTCCCTTCCTGTAGTCTTCGTTGCAGGTTTGGCCTATAAATAGACGGCCCTCCAAGGGGTTTCACGGAACCTAATGACACCGAGCACTCCCCAACTTTGCATACTTTGATCCTAAACCTTTCTCCCTCCTCAAATCTCTCTCAAAACTTCTCTACACACGTCATAAACCCCCAACTTAATCAATCTTGAACAATTTTTCATTTCATCTTTTTTATGGTTGTTTTTTACCAAGGCACTACAATGTACACCTTTTCTCAAGTCTCTATTCTTCCGATCTTTCATTACTTCATTATAATGTCATTGGTTGATTAATTAAAATGGTGATTAAAATTGAGATTAGTGATGGTAATGGATGATGCAATTCATATGAATGGTTAATATAAATTGTGCATACATACAAATGTTTAATACTTTAATCAACATTTGTAATTCTTTACAATAAAATTCATAACAATTTGATCTTCCTTTTAAACACCATTTGTAATTAATTTTTAATAATTTCATTAGTTTTAATATGATCTAAATATATGCATTGTGACTAACAATTCACTTCGCATTATATTAGACCGTACATAGAAATTTGATTCGACATTAATTCACATGTATATTGTATTAATTTTTTACATATTATTTTGGACCTCCTTTATCATGAATTTTCTGATCATGGACTATTTGATCTAGGGACATGTAATACGGACTTAACTAAAGTGGTCACAATAAATTAGTCATAATTTGTGATAAATTAAACCCATCAAGTAATTAGCGCCTTAAGGATATAAAACGGGATATCTATGAATTTGGGATTGATAATAGTACGACTACAATAAGAGACCTACTAGTGAACGCTCGCAGGCGGGCGAGCCCAATGCACGATTGGCTCGTAACCTGTCCCCGAAACCCATACTCTGGTGCACGGCCTATATGGAGCCAATTTCCACTGGCATTGGTATACGTACTTCTTCAGTGTCCGTGGACTGTATAAACGCATGGTGGCGAATCCTACTAGACAACACTCACATGTGGTGTTAACGAGAATTCAAAACACTCGTGACGTAGGAGGTCGGAATTGACCCCTACAGTTTGGCGACTCCGCTTGGGACTCGCTCCTTAATGGTGTGGACAAACTTGAAAAGTCTCATGGTCTTATTATTATCATTTCCGAATTGTCTTTAGGCATATTGCATGTGGTCCTACGAATAGGTGCCGCACCATAGGAACTTGTCTCATATGAGCATGTTCTATGCTCAAGACCGACCCCAGGGGGTTTGGTTACGGTTACTTGTTGGTGCCCGACCACAATAATTATAACCGCCCCATCCCAACCATGGCGCGTGACCCTCATGCCCGATGAGATCATAATAACAGATCTGATATGGTGTGTCATTCAATGTGAAGAGTGACTAGATCGGTTCAATTTCTCTTTAGCCATGGTATCCTTGTGACCACCCAAGACTGACCTTTTAGAAGACCATTCATATTGTATCATGTTAGTATGACTATGTGTGCATTTTATGGGCTCTAGCCATGAAAATTGTTAGCCTTAATTCACTATTCACTCATACTTCAAGTAGTCATGGTCATCTTCGAGTTCGCATGGTCTAGTCTTTAGTTCACAATTTTGGGCCTTAGTGTCCTTAAGCTTAGTCTATATAGGCTTGACCTTTGAGCGAACTTAGGTTCACTCTTCACATAAGCACTTCCCTTCACATACATTGCATATCTCGTGTCAATTGGTGCCCTTTAAAAAAAAATCAAGAAAAAAAAGAAAAAAAAAGTTGAAAAAAGAAATCAAAAAATGGAAGAGCACCTTACATTCATGCATTTTAGGGAAGATGACCATGGAATTAGGACATTCATCTACATCTATATTCATTTCACAATTGTACAATGATCAAGGGGGTTTACTAAGGGTTTTGATTCTTTTCGAAAACATGTCGGAGTTGTCTAAATAGTTCGCATTCAATCCAAAGCATAGCCGAGGTCCGAGAAATCCCTAAGCTCAGTCCAACCTTACCTCATCTCACTTAAGCACCACCCCAGCCTCACTCAAACCTATCACTCATCCAAACCCGAAAACTTTAAAACACCAGCTGATGAAGGTGTTTTTGGGCTCTTTCACCAAACAAATAAAACTCCCGTTGTAGTATGAGTGGGGTGTCGAATACGGGGAACAAGTCATGAATCGTGTTGTGCGATTTAGGTCGATTGAGGATCTTGGTTTTTTTGTTGAAAAGGAAGCTAAAACGATTGTAGAGAATAAATGCGAAAAATAATACACTAAATTCTAGGGTTGTCTGATCCGGGTTCAATTAATTTCGGGGGAATTACTTCAAAAAGTCTAAAGAACGAACTAAATCAAGGAAGGGGAATTAAACTCTAATAAGGTACCCAAACCTCCTCCCGGAGTGATTTAGGAGTTGACGCATGAATATAATAATAAAGACTTCTCCCGAATGGACGTTATCAATACATTCAATGGTCACAATTATACCAAGGTTTCACTAGAAGTAAATTCCTAGTTCGACTACCGACTCCCGTTGTAATAGTCTCACTAACAACGTACCTAAAGTGGATTCCTAGCTCGACCACAGACTCCCGTTGTAATGGTCTCACTAGCAACATTGGGTAATGAAAATCAAAGCATAATTAACTCATAGACAAAGCCCTATTATACTTCAAAAATACCAAGAAATTAACTGTGGCCTTTAGCTAATCTCTAAGCTCATTAACGCCAACATTAACCAACCATGAATACAATTCCACCAAAACCTATATGAAAACCCCCAATTTCAAGTCATGAACCCATTATCACCTTCAAACCCTAGAAATTAACTACTCAAAAATCATGAACAAGAACATTACACTAATAAACAAGCATAAAAACATGAAATTAAACACTAAATCTACCAACAAGAAAGAAAATAAACCAAGCAAACTTGAAGTTAAATAATTTAAACACTATACTACTTCAAAAACATGCGAAAAACAAGATTGAAAGCATAAGAAAATAAAGAAAGAGCAAAGAAGAGAAAATGAGAACTTATTGAAATTTGATGAGCAAAGTTGTTGGATTGACCATGTCCCTTAAGAATACCTTAAAATCCATTCATCATCTTCAATAAACACCGAAAATCAAGAGATAAAACTAGACTTAAAGCTATGGAACAAAAACCAAACATAAACCCTAACCATGGGAAGAGGAAAAGAGGGTTTCTCTCTCCTCAAACCCTAAGCAAATCTGATTTTATTGACTTAAAACTAAGCTAAAATTTTGTTCTTATGTTTAGGGACCTTAGAATATATATATACAAGAGGGGGAAGCAATGGGCTAAGCATAAAATGAAGCATGAGCCAAGCACAAACAACACGAGAATCAGCAGAACAGCACGCGAAAACAGAGCAACAGCGGGCGACTCCTATAATACCCCGAAATTTCGGGATATTTTAAATTTTTCTTAATTAATTAATTATATAATTAATTAATTATTTAATTGATTATTATTTAATTAATTATTAATTATGTTTGTAGCAATCTAATTATTTTACTATAGCCCAATCCTTTGATCTCATCTTGCCAAACCCGAGCCCAATTTCTTTCTCTTTACCCTACACCTCACGGCCCCCTATCCCTTTTCTTGTAATTAATTTATTTAATTTATTTCCACCAACATTACTAATTTATATCTATTTTGACCTTTTCCTAAAAAATCCTATTTTTATCCCAACTTCTTCTACTTTGACTAATAGATTTTAGGAAGCCAATAACACCCATCCTTCTTATGATACCCCACGGTTCCCTCTTACATTTCTCGTTCAAATTATTTAATTCTTTTTCAAGCTAAAATAATAAATCATATCTATGATTGATCAGATATAAAAAAAAACCTAATTTTTTATCCTAACTACTCTACTAAGATTTAGGAGCCAAGAACCCCTCTTTGTTCATCAATATACACGGCCAAGAGAGGAAAGGACAACAAAAATTTTTATAAATTTTATTCTTTAAAGAAAAGTTGCAAAACCATCCACCCAAATAAAACCTCAATTCTTTCTATTGAATCATCAACCAAGAATTGAAACAAGAATCATCAAAGAAAGCCAAGAACCGTGAACACCCCTTTGAAAGTCGAACCATATACTTCTTGTCAGGTAATTAGATTGCTTTATTTAATCTGTAGGATAGATTAGTTATATAGTTTTTAGAATAGGTTTAATCATGTTTAGAATTGTTTAGAATTACTTAGAATTACTTAGAATCATGTTAGATGGATTTCGAATTGTATGCTGATGTTTGGCCAAGAATGTCGAGTGCTTATAGTATCAATCCATGATGTTTTGACAAGTTTATTTCATGTTCTTGCTATGTTCTATAATTGTTTTACGATTCTTGCTAGTTTAGAATTGATGAATTTAATTATTGAATAATTATGAATGATGATTGATTGTGTGCCGTGAACTATGTGAGTGTTCGAATATTAATCTTGATAGTAATCTTGATCTTTTAATTAAAATCTTGATCTAATGTTAATCTTTGAAATTAATCTTGAATTTAATTTTTGATTTAATTATGATAAGAGAGTTTCTTGAATTTAATCTTGATATGGATATTATCCAAGAAAGCCGTGTGATCTTGGTGTATTAAAGGATTGATTTTGATCTTGTTTTGGTACAAACTTGATGATTTAATGTTTAAAGCATGATTTTATGGTTTATTATTATTTTTATATGATTAATTGTTGATAATTATATTTGAATAATGTAAAGTGTCAATGTTGGTTGCTTCATGCAAAATGTCGAGTGGTGTGGTATAATAAAAAGAGGATTTTTATCATGTTTTAAGCAATGTTTGTTGATGATTGTCAGTTTATATGATTATTTGTTTATTTAGTTGGTTTATTAAATTGTTTAGATGATTATTTAAGGAATTGATTTAATTGTTTTTTTTATTATGGAAATGTCAAGTGAACCCAATCTTGGACTAGAGTTTTGAGTCAAGTTAAGTTGGACTAGAATTGATTAGAAGTTAAGTTGTGTCAATAAAGGATTGAATTGTGAACTAGAATTGAGAACTGGAATTTTTGTAAAATGGAAAAGATGATTAACTATGAAGTGACCGCCTATCTAGTGGCTAAAGTGCCATGAACATAGGTATAGTCGAAGCCACTGTCCTATCTTCGGATTTGGGACAGTTCTGGATCCCAGTGTTCGGGAAGTAGATCAAACGTGGTTGACCCGGCATGAGACAAGAATTAAGGTTTCCCCTACGAGCATATGACTGGTCATGGATTAGCACTTGAACTGATTAGAACTGGAAAGTCGTTAGTGGTGTCTAGAAGTCTAGAACTGAATAGGCTAATTCGGAAGGTCTCGGTTTATTATGTGATTACGATTGTTTCCGCTGCGTACTTGAATGATAATGTCTATGTATGATTTCTTGATGTTTTGTTGACTGTTTGGTTGATCTGTTCTAACTGTTATATTCCTAATTGTGTTCTACTGATTAAGTAGAACAATCTAATTACTCACCACTGACTGTGGACCCCAAAATCCTTTTCAGGTACAGGTGATGACTAATTGAATTACGCAAGGGCTGGGATTGTGTGCAAGATAGCTTAGTAGTTTATCCTGATGACCATTTCTAGCCTTTGTATTATTATTATTAGTGGATTTCCTCCTTATTTTGTAGTAATAATGGACTTTGGAATCTTATTAACTTTGGATTATTTAATGATTTATTTGAATAATATGAATTAAGTTTAGAGCTTCTGTTGTAATTAATGAATCTGCTAATAAAGGTTTTTAGTTAATAATGATCTGTATTGTTGTTTTCTCCGAAAACAACGCTGCTAAAATAAGGGTCGTTACAGCTCCGGCTAGGACACGCGGTGGTGGTGGCGCGGGCGCGTATCCGGCGGCGTGGGCGCGGCCGCGAGTGAAGCCTCGAGCAGGTCTGGGCGTTGCTTTCTTTGAGGGCTGTCGCGGGTGATGTTCATTTAGCATGGGCGCGCCTGGGGCTCTGTCCGCGACACTTCTTTGACCCAAATTCTTCCAACTTTTTATCGGGCTTCACGGGACGGGTCGGCACGCTTCCCGAGACATCGGGCCTCAGGCCTAACAAGCCTTAAAAATTACAAAAATGCCCTTTTGGGGGTACTTTGCCTTGTCTTGTGGTCTTGGCTTTGCGACATGCTTTTCTAAGCTTCTTGGGACCTCTCACGACCCTTGACGGCTTTCGAGAATCTCTTGGAAACCCGAAAAACACCTACATTAAAGCACAAAAGGCATAAGTAACACAAAATAGCTCAATTATTGCCGAAAACAACTATAAAACGACATTATTCGACGAAAACGCTAAATAAACTAAAACTAAACTGAAAAGGCTTAAAACATGGAAAACTAAGCCTAAAATGCGCGGAAAATAAGCGAAAAGAGCCGGGAAAATAGGTCCTAAAATGGACTGATCAAACTCCCCCAAACTTGCCTTTTGCTTGTCCTCAAGCAAACAAGAACAAGAAAAACTAAAAAGCAAAAATCTAACTCACTTTCGTAGGATTCACGGTTGTTTTTAGCGAAAGCAACAAGCCATTTAAACCTCAAAGTCACCAAAGAGGACGAGTGTGCTCTTGTAAGGGTTTCCATAGAGTTTAACCCATAACTCTTCTAAAAGTAAATCAAGGCAAAGATTCACGAAAATAAAGAAGGGAGAAAACAAAAAGAAAGAAAATAAGAGAAGGAGAAAAAAAAATTCCCTAGTTGGACTTGTAAAAGGACAGGATCAATGAATGCAAACCTTTCTAAGCACTAGCGGAAAACATGCTCAAAGATGTCAAAGGTGGATAGTCAAATAAAACATGCTAGATAGAAGAGCTAGAGAAGAACAATCTCTTTTCACTCCAAAACCAAATAACCACAAGCTATGCTAGTTTCGTATCCACCCTGAAAGGTAGCTCCTCATGACACCACGAAGGAGCCGGAAAAAAAAAAGGAGAAACAATTTAGGCTACCCGACATCTCATCATAACAAAACCGCTCAATATGCTTGAAACATGACTTCCTCCATCGAATATGACTCAACTTTCTAGGATCAAGAGGACTTAAGGGTTGTAATGTAGGGCTAGGGGTAAGGTAGGAATCAATTTGGCTTGTGGTGCTCAAAACCTAAATAGTGAAGCAAATAAGCGCCAATGAGCAACAAAAAGCAAACAAACTCCTAATACTCTACACATGTACATACAAAATCCCCAAGCTTATTCAAAGAAATAAACGAAATTTGAAAAATTTTACACAATTTTTCGCATTACTCCTCCTCCCCCAAGCTTAAAGGACACAATGTCCTCATTGTGAAAAAGAAAGGAATAAGTGCTCACTTTTTTCAACTATTCATTTTTTTTTTCAAAGTTTTTTTTTGGCCAATGTTTCCCTTTTTTTTTCAATTATTCAACATGACCTTGCCTTTTTCAACTTAGGTCGGCTTTTGCTTGTAAAAATATACAGATCATACACCTTAGCTTGAAAAACATCCCTACTTCTCCACAAATTTTCAATACAAAATAAATTCTAACCAAGATGCTCCAAATGCTTCACTACACCTAAAAGGTATAAAACAAAACAAAGTGGATACAAGGCTATTAATGTGGCTAGAAGAATAGGAAAGGCTAAGCTCAAAGGGTTCCAAAGGATAAATGCAAAGCACAAACCTAGAAAAGTGAAAATAAAAAGCAAAATGCTAGAACAAAAAGGGAAATGAAAAAGAAAAAAAAATGGAAAATAACTAAGAAATGAATGCCTCCGTCCTCCCCTAGAGTAGCTCGGTCGCGGTCTCGGCGAGTCATGAATCAAGTTCTTGATCAAGCTAAGCTATGACAAGGATCCTATCGCCACTCAAACAAAACAATGTTGAAGGCTTAAAAGATTTAACAATTCCTCACATGTGAAGGGTAGTGGATTGCAAATACTACCTCTAGGGATTCAACTAGCTAGCAAAGCATTACCAATCATTCCACAACCCAATAGTTTAAGTTTCATGAACTCTAAAGCTCTAAAACCTAGCATATAATATTTGAAAATCAACCCCAACATCTCAAACCATGTGGACCGCTAACAATTAGGAAGGAATGCATTCAAAGTCCAAGACTCTAAAACGATCAAGTCCAAACTAAAAACAAAACCAAAAATACACCTTGCCTTAAAAAGAAAAGAAAAGGAAAAGAAGGGGATAAAAGGAAATACAAAATAAGAAAAACTATACAAAAGTGAGGGAAACAAAATCCAAGCATGAATGACTCTCAAATAAGCAACTAAGCATCAAACAAATAAATAAACCGAGGCCCAACGCCATCGATATCCAATTGTCCTCAAGGGCTTAAGAGCCAAAATTAAAAGCCAAACATCCTCGAACAATCATCTCCTCCTAGACCTAACCCTAAAACTAAGCAAACAAGGAAAATAAAAGAGGAGAGTTTGGAAAGATCTCACCAAAGTAGGCTTCAAAATAAGCAAAACAACCTCTATTTTGCGTTTTAGCGCCATAATTGAGCCATTAGTTGCCTAATCATCAAACCTGCAAAAGAAGAGAAAGCAAGCACCAAACTCCAAAAACAAATTAATTACAAATAAAAGAAAAGAGGGGAAAGCCAAGTAAAACTATATACAAGGGAAAGAAGGATGCTATCTAGTAAATAGCATCGTAGAGCTCGTAGTAGCGTGTCATGGACATCGCCACTAAATCGAGAGAGAACCACGTAAGCAAAGAGAATCAAATAGGGAAAATGACCAAAGAATGTCATCTTTCGCTTACGTGGGGGAAGGGGATCAAAATTAAAACAAAAAGAAAAATTAAGAGAATGAAAAGAATTAAAATCATAATCAAAATAAGAAACATAAGAAAAACTATAATTACTATACATTCTTGCCGCTTTGGTTTCAGAAGAGTAGTCATGAGGCTCAATAGGGGGTAAGAACTCATCAAATGATGGACAACACACATAAGGCGGAAGAGAAATGGGTGATGAAGGAACTAGGACACACGCCCTATGTGAGGTGGGACAAGGAAGAGACTCGATGAAAATAGAATAGGGAGGCTTAACATCAACATTCTCAAAGAGAGGATTTTGATACTCACAAATTTCATCATCATCCTCAAAAAGAGGATTTAGAAACTCGCAAGTGTCTTCATCAATCTCAAAGAGAGGGTTTTCAAATTCAAAACAAAACTCCTCATCCTCACTATCACTCGAGTTGTCACAATGGGCTACGCCTCCATCACAATCACTCAAAACCCTAAGAGTTTCTCTATACTCAACATTGTTGCCATAAAGATATGAAAAAACCTCATCAACTAAAAGCAACAAATCCTCTTCCTCCTCATTGGAAACATGTAGCTTGGATGATTTGGGTGAAGAAAGAAAGGAAGGAGTGGTCGGCTCAAGAGGAGAGGGAGATGTCAAAACTAATTCAAAGGATTTATCATCATCCTTTTGAGCGACATCCACCTCTTCTTGAATCGGATTCCTCAAAGAAGAGATCGGGTCATCCTTGCCACAACCACCCTCACACTCAACCATAAATCCAAAATCATCCATCTCATCCTCTAAGCAAGATTCTAATATCTCAAGTCTCTTTATTAATTTACTTATTTGCACTTTGATGACTCGCCTTCCCTCACTTTCTAATGGGAGACATTTAAGAATCTTAAAACACATATCAATCAAGTCATTATACCCCTTAATCACTTGAGGAGTACAAACACTTGTATGAACAAAGTTAGAAGGTCTTAGAAACTCATCAATAAGGGAAGGGTCATAGCTAATCTCATCACTAGAAACATGAGAATCTTGATTGTAATGTGTGCAATCAAGTGAAGAATTAAAATCGGGGTGCACATCATTACAAATAGGAGAAATAGGAGGAAATGAATCGAAGTTGGGTTGGACTTGACTAGAATGGGTACCCATGTCTCATTCATAAGTTTCTTGGGCTAGCCAACAATAAAAATTCCAAGCATTTCCTAGGGTCAAAGCTCGAAACTCACCGTTATGCATAGACTCAACAACATCCAAAGTAAAAGCATTCAAACCCATGTAAATCACCTCACAAATATTCAACAAATTATCATCCCAATTAAATGGGACTATACCTTGAACTCTATTGAAATACTTCCAAAATGATTCACCTTCGATTTGAGGAATAGAAAAGCTTGCCATCATGAAACCAAAATTCGACAAAAATGCAAGCAATTATTATTAAATAAATAAATAGCCTAAATAAAACCAAACAAAACACCCCCTTTTTTGTTTTTGTTTTTGTTTTTTTTTTTCAAATTTTTGGGAAAGAAGAAAACAAAATAAAATCAAAAGAGAAAAAAAAATCAAAAGAAAAGAAAAATAGAGCAATTAATTCAATCAAGGAAAATTACACAACACCTTTCAACCGTTGTTCCCTGGCAACAGCGCCATTTTGATGAAGGTGTTTTTGGGCTCTTTCACCAAACAAATAAAACCCCCGTTGTAGTATGAGTGGGGGTGTCGAACACGGGGAACAAGTCGTGAATCGTGTTGTGCGATTTAGGTTGATTGAGGATCTTGGTTTTGTTGTTGAAAAGGAAGCTAAAACTATTGCAGAAAATAAATGCGAAAAATAATAAACTAAATTCTAGGGTTGTCGGATCCGGGTTCAATTAATTTCGGGGGAATTACTTCAAAAAGTCTAAAGAACGAACTAAATCAAGGAAGGGGAATTAAACTCTAATAAGGTACCCAAACCTCCTCCCGGAGTGATTTAGGATTTGACGCATGAATATAACAATAACGATTTCTCCCGAATGGACGTTATCAATACATTCAATGGTCACAATTATACCAAGGTTTCACTAGAAGTAAATTCCTAGTTCGACTACCGACTACCGTTGTAATAGTCTCACTAACAACGTACCCAAAGTGGATTCCTAGCTCGACCACCGACTCCCGCTGTAATGGTCTCACTAGCAACATTGGGTAATGAAAATCAAAGCATAATTAACTCATAGACAAAGCCCTATTATACTTAAAAATACCAAGAAATTAACTATGGCCTTTAGCTAATCTCTAAGCTCATTAACGCCAACATTAACCAAACATGAACACAATTCCACCAAAACCTATATGAAAACCCCCAATTTCAAGTCATGAACCTATCACCTTCAAACCCTAGAAATTAACTACTCAAAAATCATGAACAAGAACATTACACTAATAAACAAGCATAAAAACATGAAATTAAACACTAAATCTACCAACAAGAAAGAAAATAAACCAAGCAAACTTGAAGTTAAATAATTTAAACACTATACTACTTCAAAAACATGCGAAAAACAAGATTGAAAGCATAAGAAAATAAAGAAAGAGCAAAGAAGAGAAAATGAGAACTTATTGAAATTTGATGAGCAAAGTTGTTGGATTGACCATGTCCCTTAAGCATACCTTAAAATCCATTCATCATCTTCAATAAACACCGAAAATCAAGAGATAAAACTAGACTTAAAGCTATGGAACAAAAACCAAACATAAACCCTAACCATGGGAAGAGGAAAAGAGGGTTTCTCTCTCCTCAAACCCTAAGCAAATCTGATTTTATTGACTTAAAACTAAGCTAAAATTTTGTTCTTATGTTTAGGGACCTTAGAATATATATATACAAGAGGGGGAAGCAATGGGCTAAGCATAAAATGAAGCATGAGCCAAGCACAAACAACACGAGAATCAGCAGAACAGCACGCGAAAACAGAGCAACAGCGGGCGACTCCTATAATACCCCGAAATTTCGGGATATTTTAAATTTTTCTTAATTAATTAATTATATAATTAATTAATTATTTAATTGATTATTATTTAATTAATTATTAATTATGTTTGTAGCAATCTAATTATTTTACTATAGCCCAATCCTTTGATCCAAATGTTCATTGAGGGCAGGTCCGGGCGTTGTTTTCTTTGAGGGCTATTGCGGGTGATGTTCATTTAACGTGGGCGCGCCTGGGGCTCTGTCCGCGACACTTATTTGATCCAAATGCTTCCAACTTTTTCTCGGGCTTCACGGGACGGGTCGACACGCTTCCCGATACATCGGGCCTCGGGCCCGACAAGCCTCAAAAATTACAAAAATGCCCTTTTGGGGGGTACTTTGCCTTGTCTTGTGGTCTTGGCTTTGTAACATGCTTTTCTAAGCTTCTTGGGTGCTCTCACGACCCTTGACGGCTTTCGAGAATCGCTTGGAAACCCGAACAACACCTGCATTAAAGAACAAAAGGCATAAGTAACACAAAATAGCTCAATTATTGCCGAAAACAACTATAAAACGACATTATTCGACGAAAACTCTAAATAAGCTAAAACTAAACTGAAAAGGCTTAAAACATGGAAAACTAAGCCTAAAATGTGCAGAAAACAAGCGAAAAGAGCCGGGAAAATAGGTCCTAAAATGGACTGATCACCAGCCTACACCGCTCAAGCCCGTTACTAAGCCCATATCCCAAGCCTACATCACTCAAACCCATATCCTAGCCTACAACCCGAACACCACAAATAGCTTCTCAAGAGGACTAACTCAAACAGCTCACTGAACGATTCGAAAAACTAACCGCTATACTCGAAGGGCTCCAATCCAAGATCAATGATCTAGAAAAGACCCTGAGTTCTTCCATGATCAAGAACCTAGCCGAGCATGGCTAAAGAACAAGGGACCCGTCTTCCACCAAGAAACACTTGTTGTTGACCCAACCTTTCCTCCAAGCTCCCTAATGATAGTTTTATTAAGGGAAAAAGATGATTTAACTCAATTGTATTAATTCAATAAATAGGAAGTCTTTATGTAGGCAATACAAGCAGACAACTAACACAAAGAAAGTGGGAACATGACGCACTAACTAACAAATACTAAGTCTTAACTTGACCCATTACCCACTAACTCAACTTTGAAGGACTATTTCCAACACCTATGGAGTTCACAAGCACTGATCTCCCACAGTTCAAAGCCACAGATGATCCTTGATATCACCTAAAGGGTTTCCGATCCACTAAGGTCCTTAAGGGTATCGAACCAGCAGTGTTCCCCATAGTCTTTGCACTCTCACTTGAACCAGTTTGCCAAAAGTTATTCTACTCCCTTTCTTAGGAGGAGACGTCCACATGGGAAGTCATTGTTCATGCCTTCTTGACCCGTTACAAGGGGAATATTCAAGTCTGGACCTTGATGAGAGAACTTGAGATCTTGAGGTAGGGTGAGAAAGAAGGGTTCAGTGCTTATTTGACGAGATGAAAGCAAGTTGCAGCCCAAATGATCACTACTTATACCGAACCAGAAATGGTTAAGACCTTCGTCTCCAGTCTACAACCAAAGTACCACGACCACCTCAAGTACTTAGGCCTCATCACCTTCGAAAAGGCCTATCACATTGGAGTAGAAATAGAGGATGATCTGCTAAAGGGTGATACATCAAGCTCACCAGGACTCTACGAGTAGTAGCAGTGTCAGCACACCCCACTCATAGTCAATATTCAGTTATATTTAATTAGGTTGAGACGGAGAGTCCCTCCACCTAGACAATTCCATTTTCTTTTTTTTCTTGAAATTTCGAGCCTATGTCATTAGGACTTGTCTTTCCACTCTTAGCATTGTAATCTCATTCACATTAATAAATTTTCATTTTTTATTCATTATTAGCCTTCACTTTTAAATAGTAATTTTAGCTCTAACATAAATCATGACCTTAAATTTTTCATAATCAATAAAATTGAACTTAATAAATGGACATTGCCCGAGAGTCCCTGTTTTCTTAAACTCCACAAAAATCATCTACCTTTCCCAATCACCTGTATTCATTCAATCCCTTGTAGTCCTTTGAGCCTTAAACACATATTGTGATGACCCGACTCGCTTAAACCGGCGCGAAAGAAACCGACGAGTCGAATAGTCAGTTCTAAAATACTAACATGCTTTAAAATTAAAACAAAACCTCAAATTTAATGTATACTAAATCCAAAAGTACAACACCCGGCCCACAAGATTGTACATATCTAAATCCCAAATATCACTACTACTAATAACAGTATTAACTCCAAAACAAATGTCAGAGTTAGAATATACAAGTATCACTACTATAGTCCAATACTAGAAATCGTAAAACACCAATACAAGATCTAAATAACATCGGCACTCGCCCAACCCAACGCTAAGCAAGAACCTCATCATCAGAATTACCTGAAAATAAACAACAGTCTATCGTCAGTGGCGAGTAACATAACCGTCCCACCCTAACGGGGATACACAAGATCATAAAACAAATCAAGACATCAAATCAAATATACAACATTCAATCATGTGAACCAACATATCATACCATAAATAATAATAACCACAAGTAATCATGCTGACTCGACTAACTTTAACCATTAATTAACAATCTTAAACTTTGGCGCAATCACTTACATATTAGACCGGACTACGCACGTACGAACGCATCTTACGCGAACGAACTTTCTACTATGCCAGGATTGAGAATCTTACTCCCAACCCCATGAAACCCATCTTACGGGAAATCCATATCCAAAGACGACATAGTAAGACGTCCAACTATCCCAATACCGCGGATAGGATAGGGGCAACATCTTAACCCAATTGTTAGAATCTTACTCTAAGATTAGGTGTCTAATAGTAAAATCAAGCTAATCTTTAATCGAAATTCACATTCTTAGTTAATCTTAAGTTGCATCTTACGCCTTGACTCAAGAATAACATGTAAATCAACAAATCTTGGAACCTCATATACCATTCTTTAACTTTCTTTAACCTTTCTTTGATTATCTTTAACTTTCTTTAACTTTCTAGATTCGACCAAGAACTCATAAAAAACTCATCCAAGACTTATAAAGAACTTAACCAAGATTCAAGAACTCAATCAAGATTTAAGAACTCAACCAAGATCTCAATCAAGATTCAAGAACTCAACCAAGAACTCAACCTCATAATCATCAACATACACGCATAACCATGACAAACTATAACAACTTTTTTATCAACTCACAAACGTCAAAAGTTTACAAAACTTGAACATGATCAACATCAAACATGAAATTAACATAATCAATCATAAAATACATATAATCAAGGCAAAATCATCACAAAAACATCACCCAAAACAGCCTACGCTTCACGCATAAAATGGGTACATAAACATCAATTCCGGTTTAATCTAATCACGTAATCTACCCTATGAATCATAGTATACCAACTAGGATTAGGATAGCATGTTACCTTATCGGAGATTACAAAAAATTTGCTGCCCGGAACCCAAACCACACGGCCCTAACACGCAGCCACATGCACGGCTTCATCACGACTTCACACGGCCTCACACGAACCACCACGGGACCACCGTGTAGCAACCACGTCTTCACACGAGCACCACCGTGCACCACCACGTCTTCACACGCACAACCCACTCGAACAATCCACACGAACCAAACCCGAAAACCAACCCGAACTAGAGATCTTGATTGGAGCAATTTGGTTTTAGATTGTGCTTAGGTACTTAAAGATTAATGGATGTTGAATCTTTAAGTTTGGATTGGAAATGGTGATGAACAAGGATTTGGTGTTTGGAGGCCAAAAATGGCGTGAGGCAAAGGGAACAAATGGAGGGAGAGTTTTGCTATTGAATGTGGCAACTGATGATTAAAATGGTAAATGAAGTTTAAGCCTTACTAACTCTACTATATATAGAAGTTACTTAAGGTGTGAACATGAAACAAGTGGCAAATTAAGCCACTAATTACTAAGGGGGCCAGCTAATACAAGGCTAAAATGGGCCTTTTGGTGATCAATTGGGCTAATTGCACTCATGCATGACTAATCATGCTTAAATCGCATTTGGCCAAAAAATATTAATTAACTAATTAGAAAATTAATAATAAAAATTCTAATTAATTAAATAATAATAAGATAAATAATAATCAACCAAAAATAAAAATAATCGAATTTAATCGAAATTATTCACATAAAATAAAATAAATAGTCCAAAATAAATTTTGGACCATACATAAAATCACATAAATAACAAATAAATCAATGGCAAAAATACCGAAAAATCTGGGCCATTACAACCTCCCCTCCTTAAAGAAATTTCGTCCCGAAATTTAAGGCAAAGGAGATTTTTCACCCACAAAAAGCTCCGGGTACTTCTGCCTCATGGACGCCTCTGTCTCCCAAGTTGCCTCCTCATGGTGTTGATTTCTCCACAACACCTTGACGAGCTGGACTTGCTTACGCCGGAGGGTCCTCACTTCCCGATCCAAGATCTGGACGGGTCGCTCCTCGAAAGTCAGATTCAGCTCAAACGTGGCCGACTCCACTGGGATAATGTGGGTAGTATCATGTACATATTTCCTTAGCTGGGAAATATGGAACACATCGCCAACACTAGACAGACTAGGTGGTAATGCCAACCGATATGCCACCTCCCCAACTCGTTCCAGTATCTCGTAAGGTCCCATGAATTTTGGTCGGAGTTTCCCCTTTTGACCAAAGCGTGCCACTCCTTTGAATGGTGAAACCTTAAGCAAGACTTTGTCACCTACCTCGAAAGCCAGCGGTCCACGTCGATTATCGGCGTAAGATTTATGACGACTCTGAGCGGCCTGCATCTTACGGTATCTCGTACCATCTCAGGTCCTAAAGCCACAGTATCACTGATATCATTCCAACAAATCGGACTCCGACATTTCCTGCCATACAGGGCCTCGTACGGAGCCATATCGA
The DNA here is from genome assembly GCA_951394345.1 of Salicornia ramosissima. NCBI lineage: Eukaryota > Viridiplantae > Streptophyta > Magnoliopsida > Caryophyllales > Amaranthaceae > Salicornia > Salicornia ramosissima. Next base: position 42,215,252 of record OX596233.1, on the reverse strand, counting down.
TGCTGGAGTGATAGCTATTATTATAAGAGAACTCTACCAAATAGAGCATACGTACCCAAGACTGATGGTACTCCAGAGTACATACTCGTAACATATCCTCCAGAGTCTGGATGGTCCTCTCAAACTGACCATCTGTCGCCACGTGAAAAGCGATGCTCAGCTTCAACTTCGTCCCAAAGGCTTCCTGAACTGATTTCCAGAAACGAGACAGAAATCTCGGATCTCGATCAGAAACGATCTCCCTTGGAACTCCGTGAAGTCGGATAATACCCTGGGTATAAGCCTCTGCCAGGTGCTCCATAGACCAGGTCATCTTCATCGGTATGAATCTAGCGACCTTAGTCAACCTATCCACTATTACCCAAATGGCATTCAAACCATTACAGGTAGGTAGGCTAACCACGAAGTCAATAGAAACCGACTCAAATTTCCAGGTCGGAATCGGTAGTGGCTGCCACAGACCTCCAGGTCTCTGATGCTCGATTTTGACCTTCTGATAGACTAAACATCGAGCTACGAACTCTACTACATCCCTTTTCATTTTAGGCCACCAGAATTAGCCCTTAAGGTCCTGGTACAACTTGTTACCTCCAGGATGAACAGAGTAGGGCGAGTTATGTGCCTTAGACATAAATCTGTTCCTAAGATCAGAACTGTCCGGTACACACCACCTCCCTCGAAATCGCAGACTACCATCGGAAGGGATCTCGAAACCTACGGCTTTCCCTTGCCGTAAAGCCTCTCGAATCCTAGCCAACTGTGGATCATTCTGCTGACCCTCGCGCAATTCCTGAATTAATTCAGGCTCAGCACTCATAGATGTCAGACGAAGTCTGACGGAACTAAGGCTTCGACTGAAACTCAATCGATGCTTGCGACTCAGCGCATCAGCGACTAAGTTCGCCTTACCGTCGCAATAGTTAAGCGTCAGGTCGTAGTCCTTAATAAGGTCAAGCCATCGTCTCTACCTCATATTGAGGTCTTTCTGAGTAAAGATGTACTTGTGACTCTTATGATCCGTGAATACTCTACACGAACCACCATAGAGATAGTGCCTCCAAATCTTAAGCGTGAATACCACAGCTGCTAGCTCCAAGTCATGCGTGGGATAGTTATGCTCATGCACCTTCAGTTGCCTTGATGCGTAAGCGATGACCTTCCCGCCTTGAGCACACATTATAGGCCATTCTTAGATGCATCACTATAGACCTCGAAATCCTCCTCATCGTTCGAAAGGGTAAGAATCGGAGCAGAGACTAATCTCTGTTTCAACTGCTGAAATGCTTGCTCGCAAGCCTCCGTCCAAACGAATCGGATCTCCTTCTGTAGGAGACTAGTCATCGGCCTAGCAATCTTGGAGAAGTCCTGGACGAATCGTCGATAGTATCCGGCCAATCCCAGAAAACTACGAACCTCCGCCACATTTCTCGGGCTACTCCATTCAACTACATCCTTAACCTTTGCCGGGTCTACCTTAATGCCTTCTTTACTAATTACATGACCCAGAAATGCTACTTCGTGAAGCCAGAACTCACACTTGGAGAGTTTCGCGAAGCCGGGTCTACCATCCGGAGATGCTCCGCATGCTCAGACTCATCTCTCGAATAGACTAAGATATCATCTATAAATACTACTACGCACTTCTCGAGTAAGTGATGGAAATTCCGGTTCATCTTATCCATTAAAACGGCTGGCGCATTAGTGAGGCCAAAGGGCATCACCTCGAACTCGTAGTGGCCGTATCTCGTACGAAAAGTTTTCGGGATGTCTTCTTTCTTGACTGGAATCTGATGATATCCAGATTGAATATCTATCTTCGAAAACACTCCCGCTCCTCGTAACTGATCGAACAGGTCCTCAATCCTAGGCAACGGGTACTTATTCTTGATAGTTACCCGATTCAACTCTCGGTAGTCTATGCACAGGTGCATACTACTGTCTTTCTTCTTCACAAAGAGCACAGGTGCTCCCCATGGAGAAACGCTCGGCCTAATGAAGCCTTTGTCGATCAAATCTTGGAGTTGCGTTTTTAACTCTTGCAACTCTGATGGTGCCATCCGGTAAGGTGCCTTCGAAATCGGCGTTGTCCCGGGTGCTAATGCAATATGAAACTCGACGTCGCGCTCGGGTGGAACTCCTGGTAGCTCACCAAGAAATACGTCTCTAAAATCCCTCGCTACAGGTATATCGTCCAACAGACGCTCCTCATTCAAGTCCCTTACTTGACATAAGTACATCATATCGCCCTTCTAGCGATGTTTCCTCATCTTCAAGGCTGAGATTACCTTAACTCCTTTCTTAAGGACGAACCCAGAGTAGGTAACTCGGTTGCCCTGCGATCCTCGGAATGTCACTGACTGATCTCGGCAACAAATGATCGCTCGATACTTCGACAGCCAGTCCATACCAAGAATAACAGCGAACTCCATCAGCAGGAAGTCCTTCAGATCGGCCGTCGCTTGCTCCCCAGCTATCACGATAGGCACTCCTCGAAACTCGCGCTGACAAATAAAATCCTCTCCGGACGGGAGAGTTATAACAGAACTAACAGGAATGCTGCCACGAAGATTAGACCTCGAGGCAAAACTACTAGCCACAAAAGAGACAATAGCACCAGAATCATATAAAAGAAAAGCTAACACACCAGAGACAAGAAATCTACCTGAGACAATGTCGGGCTGAACCTCGGCCTCTGCTCAGTCATACAGTAGACTCGGTTCTTCACCGGAGTCTTAGTCGATGCCGGAAGCTGCTTGATCTCGGTGTGTGGCTTCCTCTCGGGGCAAACTGACGCCTTATGGCCTTCCTTCCTGCAGATAAAACAAGCTATGGGCGAACCGTCACACCGCTTCCCTGGATGGAAGTCCCTGCCACAGCCTCTGCATCTCGAGCCGTCGGAACCCTTATGCGAACTCGTGGTCGGAGGGGTATTGCTAGGAGCACTAAATCGAGGCTTCTTAAAAGAAGACGACGTCGCTGGGACCTGGGTCCTCTTCCTGCTCGCATCCTCCTCGATTGTCGACGCCTGAATCTCGAGTGCTACCTCGTAAGCCTGCAGAAATGTCTTCGCTCCACTACTGATCACGTGAACGCGAACCCTCGGATCTAGCTTTTTGATGTAGCGCTTGACCCGCTCCTTCTCTGATGGAACTACAGACGTAGAGAACCTCGATAACTCCATGAACTTGTCGGTGTGCGCCTGAACTGTCATCTTACCCTGAGTAAGAGTAAGAAACTCCTCCAGTTTCTGCCACCGGAACTCGTTGGGGTAGTATCGCTCCTGGATCTTATCTACGAACTCGATCCATGACATCGAATGCAAGGGCAAGCACGCGTCCTTAGCTACAGTCCACCAGTTATCGGCCTCACTACGCAGATAGTAGGCGGCGATCTGCACCTTCTCGTGCTCGGGGCAAAACGTCGCGTCGAAGAGCTTCCCCATCTCGCGGATCCCACTCTCCAGGATAGTAGGGTCGGCAACCCCATCCTAGGTCGGAGGTCGATGACGTGCGATACGATCGAGCGTCGACTGCGTACTAGGCGTAAGACGACTATGGTGCGCCAACGTAAGGATCGCCTCCTCAAGCGCTCGTAACCTCTGTCGTCCCGTACTCAACCGGCGAGGCGTAGACATGCTGCAACGCAATAAAACAAAGACATACCAAAGAACAGTGTCAGTCATACATCCCCACCACATTCAAGTAAACAAAATCAAAAGAGAAAAAGAAAAGAAAAAGAGTCTTATCCCGGTTCTTCTACCCGAACTCTTCTCCCTGAAACTTATTCTAAATTGGGTTTATCACTCGGGAATAGTAAAGCTCTCAACTTCCGGGTCTTACTTAAGTCCTAAAACTTCACTTAAAACCTATTCGGCTCTGATGCCAACTGGGACGACCCGACTCGCTTAAACCGGCGCGAAAGAAACCGACGAGTCGAATAGTCAGTTCTAAAATACTAACATGCTTTAAAATTAAAACAAAACCTTAAATTTATTGTATACTAAATCCAAAAGTACTGTAATACCCCAAAATTTTGGGATATTTAAAATTTTTCATAATTAATTAAATATATAATTAATTAACCATTTAATTGATTATTATTTAATTAATTATTAATTTATTGTAGCAGTCTAATTATTTTGGATCATGGCCCGAACCTTTTTGCCTTGTCATGCTGAAACCCGAGCCCAATCTTTCTTCCCTTAGTCCATGTTCCACGGCCCCCTTGCATATTTCTTGATATTAATTTATTTCTTTTAATCAATATTATTATTAGCCCTTATCTATTTTTGATCAAGCTTAAGGAACCTACATTTGCTTACCTATTCTTTTGCTAAATTTTAGGAAGTTACCAACCCCTTTTATTTAATCAAAACTCACGGCCCATCCCATCTATTTTTTTTCTTAAAATTAACTTATTTAATTTTTTCAACCAATTTTATTCCAAAAACCCTAATTTTATTCTAACTACACCTATTCTCCCTACTAGATTTTAGGAGGCCAAAATCCCATATTGTTGTCCCTCATACACGGCCTCCCTTATTCATTTCCTTTAATTAATTTATTTATCTTGTTTACTAATTCTATTACTTACTATATTTGTTGACCCTTTCCTAAAACCCCTATTTTTATTCCAAGACTTTCCTATCTTGTTACTAGATTTTAGGAAGTCAAAACCCTCCCCTATTATTACTCTTTTTATACGGCCAAACCAAACAACAACCAAGAATTGTGTTGTTATTTTCCTTCCAAGATCAATTCATTAAATTGTTCCTAAACCTTTCATATTGTTCCCACCCTTAAAGATTGATCAAGAACCTTAAAGAAACCCAAAGAAACCTTGAACCTTTGTGTAGTTCGAACCCTATCCAAAAATCAAAGGTAATTAGATTTGCTTTACTTAATCAATAGGATATAAATTAGCAATATAATTGTTAGAATAGGTTTAATCATGTTTAGATAGGTTTAGAATTGTTTAGAATTGTGTAGAAAGTATTTTGAACTTATTATTGAATCATGATTAAGAATGTCGAGTAGCATGATTGTATTCCAAGAAGTTTTGACAAGTTTATTTCATGTTCTTGCCATATTTTATGATTGTTTAATGATTCTTGTTTAATTAAATGATGAAACTAAATATTGGAAGTATATATATATGTATGCCGTGTGATGTATTATGTTGGTCGAATAGTTCTTGGTGGAAAAATACGATTTTTATGTTATAATCTTGGTCCTTAATTAATCTTGAATGATAATCTTGAATATAATCTTTGAATTGATCATGTTATGATGATTTCTTGAATTTGATCTTGATAATCTTGTTTGCCTTGAAGAGTCGCGTGTGTATGTACTTAGAAGGGGTTTATTTTTGTTCTTGTTTGATCTAATCTTGATAATTTAATTTTCTAAGTATAATTTATGATCTAATGTTAAGTTTATATGATTGATTTATTATGATTGCGTTTGATTAATTTAAAGAATGATTTTTTTCCTATTTCTTTGGATATGTCGAGTGTTATGGTGTTATAAAAATGGGATTTTTATCATGTTTCAAGTATTATTTGTTGATGATTGTTAGTTTATATGTTTAATTGATACTTAATTTGATTTATGGAATTGTTATAATGCTATTTGAGGGAATCGAACTAGTTATTGGTCTTGTTGAGAGGAATGTCGTGTGATACTGATTTGGGAATAGAGATTTGGGTCAAGTTAAGATGAATTAGAATTGAATTGAGGATAAGTTGTGTCAATAAGAATTAAATTGTGAAATGGAATCAAGAACAGAACAGAATAGCATTGAAAAGATGATTAACTATGAAGTGACCGCCTATCTAGTGGCACTAGTGCCATGAACATAGGTATAGTCGAAGCCACTGTCCTATCTTCGGATTCGGGACAGTTCTTGATCCCAGTGCTTGGGGAGTAGATCTTCGTAGTTGACCCGGCATGAGCAAGGAAAGTTGGGGGGAGTAGATCTTCGTGGTTGACCCCTTACGAGCATATGACTGGTCACGGATTAGCACCTGAACTGAATAGAACTGAAGAGTCAATAGTGGTGTCAAGAAGTCTAGAACTGAATAAGTTAGTGTGGAAGGATTTGGGTTTATTATGTTATGATTATTTTCCGCTGCGTACTTGATTGATAATGTTTATGTATGATTACATGATGATATGTTGTTTGTTTGATTGATCTTCTTTAATGATTATGTTTCTAATTGTGTTCTACTGATTAAGTAGAACAATCTAATTACTCACCACTGACTGTGGACCCCAAAATCCTTTTCTACAGGTGTTGACTGAATTGGGCTACGCATGGGCTGGGATTGTGAGCTAGCCAGCTTAGTAGTTGACCCTGTTGCTTAGTTTTAACTTATGTTTTATTGTTATTAGAGGAGTATCCCTTACTCTGTAGTAATTATGGACTTTGGACTATTATGTATATTTGATTAAGTTTAAAGCTTCCGCTGCAGTTTAAGAATTTGATCTTAAAGGTTTTCAGAAGTTAAAGATCTGTAATGTTTTTTTTCTCCGAAAACAACGCTGCTAAATTACGGGTCGTTACAAGTACAACACCCACAAGATTGTACATATCTAAATCCCAAATATCACTACTACTAATAACAGTATTAACTCCAAAACAAATGTCAGAGTTAGAATATACAAGTATCACTACTATAGTCCAATACTAGAAATCGTAAAACAACAATACAAGATCTAAATAACATCGGCACTCGCCCAACCCAAAGCTAAGCAAGAACATCATCATCAGAATTACCTGAAAATAAACAACAGTCCACCGTCAGTGGCGAGTAACATAATCGTCCCACCCTAACGGGGATACACAAGATCATAGAACAAATCAAGACATCAAATCAAACATACAACATTCAATCATGCGAACCAACATATCATACCATCAATAATAATAACCACAAGTAATCATGCTGACTTGACTAACTTTAACCATTAATTAACAATCTTAAACTTTGGCGCAATCATTTACATATTAGGCCGGACTACGCACGTACGAACGCATATTACGCGAACGAACTTTCTACTATGCCAGGATTGAGAATCTTACTCCCAACCCCATGAAACCCATCTTACGGGAAATCCATATCCAAAGACGACATAGTAAGACCTCCAACTATCCCAATACTGCGGATAGGATAGGGGCAACGTCTTAACCCAATTCTTAGAATATTACTCTAAGATTAGGCGTCTAATAGTAAAATCAAGCTAATCTTTAATCGAAATTTACATTCTTAGTTAATCTTAAGTTGCATCTTACGCCTGGACTCAAGAATAACATGTAAATCAAAAAATCTTGGAACCTCATATACCATTCTTTAACTTTCTTTAACCTTTCTTTAATTATCTTTAACTTTCTTTAACTCTCACGATTCGACCAAGAACTCATAAAGAACTATCAAGACTCATAAAGAACTCATCCAAGACTTATAAAGAACTCAACCAAGATTCAAGAACTCAATCAAGAACTCAATCAAGATTCAAGAACTCAATCAAGATTCAAGAACTCAACCAAGAACTCAACCTCATAATCATCAACATACACGCATAACCATGATAAACTATAACAACTTTTTTATCAACTCACAAACATCAAAACTTTACAAAACTTGAACATGATCAACATCAAACATGAAATTAACATAACCAATCATAAAATACATATAATCACAGCAAAATCATCACAAAACCATCACCCAAATCAGCTCATGCTTCACGCATAAAATGGGTACATAAACATCAATTCCGGTTTAATCTAATCACTTAATCTACCATATGAATTATAGTATACCAACTAGGATTAGGATAGCATGTTACCTTATTGGAGATTACACAAAATAATGCACAAAACATGCTGCCCGGAACCCAAACCACACGGCCCTAACAAGCAGCCACACGCACGGCTTTAGCACGACTTCACACGGCCTCACACGAACCACCACGGGACCACCGTGTAGCAACCACGTCTTCACACGAGCACCACCGTGCACCACCACGTCTTCACACGCACAAGCCACTCGAACAATCAACACGAACCAAACCCGAAAACCAACCCGAACTAGAGATCTTGATTGGAGCAATTTGGTTTTAGATTGTGCTTAGGTACTTAAAGATCAATGGATGTTAAATCTTTAAGTTTGGATTGGAAATGGTGATGAACAAGGATTTGGTGTTTGGAGGCCGAAAATGGCGTGAGGCAAAGGAAACAAATGGAGGGAGAGTTTTGCTATTGAATGTGGCAACTGATGATTAAAATGGCAAATGAAGTTTAAGCCTTACTAACTCTTCTATATATAGAAGTTAGTTAAGGTGTGAACATGAAACAAGTGGCAAATTAAGACACTATTTACCAAGGGGGGCCGGCTAATACAAGGCTAAAATGGGCCTTTTGGTGATCAATTGGGCTAATTGCACTCATGCATGACTAATCATGCTTAAATCACATTTGGCCCAAAAATATTAATTAACTAATTAGAAAATTAAATAATAAAAATTCTAATTAATTAAATAATAATAAAATAAATAAATAATCAACCAAAAATAAAAATAATCGAATTTAATCGAAATTATTCACATAAAATAAAATAAATAGTCCAAAATAAATTTTGGACCATACATAAAATCACATAAATAACAAATAAATCAATGGCAAAAATACTGAAAAATCTGGGCCATTACACATATAAGTCTACTTTCCCTCCATACATACATCTACCTCACCCATGGGATCAAATGGTGCGTAGGAGAAGACGTGTGCCAAGAAAAAGAAATAAAATTTATGCTCAACACATAAAAAACATAGTTCTAAAAGTCGAGTCAAAGCTTCAAATTCAAATATAATCAAAGCTAAAGTCTAAGTGCATAAATCACTACTCAAAAAAAAAAAAAAAAAAAACAAAGAGAGAGAGAGAAGCAAAAGTCAAGGCACATCTATGCACCATTGGGACACAACATGTGGGAAACTTTGAGCCTTCTTTCCCTTTTCCTTCTTAACCCTCAACCTTAGACAAACATTACAACCAGAAAAGCCCTCTCACATGAGGCATTGTCCAAATAATCATCAAGACCTACGATGGTCTGATTCCATAAGGATACGTAGGAAACCTCTTCTCGAGGTTCGACCCTATTAATATATGAATTTTTGAGGTCTACTCTTTCAATTAACTTGGTTTATTTGGGTTTTAAGCACAAATTTTTAGTTTACCACCGGACATGGGCTCAAGTTTGAACCAACGTTAATTCAGCCAACCACGTGAATTCCCTACATCATCACCCTTCAGTCACAAATTTTTAGCTTTTATGTTTCTTGCATTGATAGCCCTTTTCCTTTCACAAACCTTGGGGGCTTTCTTTAACTCTCTTCAAAGTCATCACTTTGATTTGACTCTTTTTTTTTGGGCACAACGTATTCCATACAAAGCTTCCTCAATAGGTAATTTTCACCTCATCTCTATCCTCGCGGGAAATCTAACTTAAGTTCATGACTTGAGCTAGCATCTTAACTCAATGCATTCGCCTCTTCACTTAATACACAAAACGACTTTAACCATGATCCTTCTTCCATCCTTACCCTACAGGTTGGGGGCCTACTACCCATCTACTCCACCACAAACTTGAGATCCATAAAAAAGCCTTATCCATCATCCCTCATTTGTGTTATCCTACCTATTCACTTAATCCACCACAAATATAGCTTACTCTTGATTCTTTCTTTAAGAGTTTATGCTTACTCTTGATTCTTCCTTTAAGAGTTTATGCTTACTCTTGATATTTCCTTTAAGAGTTTATGCTTACTCTTAGCACATCATTTTTCTTATTGGTTCATGCCTATCCTCATCTCTCAAGAGTTTATACTTACTCTTGATTCTTCGTCTAAGAGTTTATGCTTACTCTTAGCACATCATTTTTCTTATGGGTTTATGGTTACCCTCATCTCTCAAGAGTTTATGCTTAATCTTAATTTTTTTCTCTAAGAGTTTATGTTTACTCTTAGTTGCATATATTTTCTCACGGGTTTACGCTTACTCTAAAGACACATCATACTTGTATCCAGAGTTTATGCTTACTCTTAACTCGTCACATTTTCTAACAAGAGTTTATGCTTACTCTTGGCCCACAACGGGTTTATACCTACCCTAAACATATTTTCTCACAAGAGTTTGTGTTTACTCTTGATTGATTTCGCCTATAAAACTTTCATTTACATTGTCCCAAGGATTTATGCTTACCCAAAACAATAGTTCAGAAGAATCCAAGCGCATCCGGAAGAACCAGACGATTCGTCCATCATCATCCCGAGGATCCAGGCGTAAGGGATTAAATCGCACGGGGCGCGGTTGCAGGTAAAACTAACATTTGTTTTGCAGGTACCATCGTTAAAAAGGGTGACTCAAGGTCACAAAACTTCTTGAGTAATCCTCCTTCCCGACAGGAATACTTTGAGTTTCGTCTTGCGAGACTTTTCTCCAGACTCAGTCAAATTGGGGGCTTCTGTAGACAACTAAATGTATATCCCCAATTTAGAGAGTAATGATGAAAGTATCGTGCTGCCATAAGGTCCAACTAAAGGATATTGACGATGAAAGTGCACAATGTGCTTCAAATAATTGCCTGAACCATGATCAAACTACATTGGAAGCAACAGTTGGTGTCCGCAATAATTACGGGATTTTTTGATAATTTTCCAACATGTTTAGGAATTTTTCATTATTTTTTCATATTTTATAAAAAATATATTTTTGCATCATTAAACATTTTTAGCATCATAAAAATAATTTTATAAGTCATTCATATTTTTCTATATTTTTTATCATATTTTTTAAAGCTTTTTCTATTTTTTTTAATGATTTTTGCATGCTTAGCGGCATTTTCATCATTTCACATGGTGAAGAATTGTTCTCCAAAGCATATTAATATTTTTCATAGTTTTTCTTTGATTTTTAGAGCTTCTGGAACATCCCACACTGGGCTTTTAGAATGTTCCAATGTTCCGAAATGTTTCAAAATGTTCTGGAATGTTCCTGAAGCTCTAAAAATCAAAGAAAAATTATGAAAAATTCTAGTAGAGGAGAAAGAAGCCTTCTTTATATAGATGGATACTTCAACCAAGTAGAGGCCTTTTGGCCGGTTAGGACTTTGATTCTACACCTAAGCAAATCTTTGCAGGCTAGGACTAAAAGAGGACAATAACTACTTGTGGGCTACTGATCACCCAAGGATAGGGGTGTTATAATATCCTTTAATTACAAACTAATTGCTTTTAAAGATTCATCTAGCAGAATGTTAGTTGCTATACAATACTTGATGGAAACAACAAAAGAGTGTATCTTGTATTAACTCCGACTTCCATCCAAAAAGATATCACTGATCCTGCAAGATGAAACGCCATTCATTCATTTACAAGATAAGACTATATATATGGTAAGGAGATGCATAGGGCAGAGCAAATCATAGATACAAGTATATTCATGATTCATTTGGGGATGAGGACATTGAAAAACTAATGATTCAACCATATTTTAATTGCAAATAACATACTAACAAGGAGACATGAAGACATTGAAAACTAATGATTCAACCATATTCGAGTTGCAAATAACACGTACTAACAAGCAAGGAGACTTGAGGACATTGAAAAAGTGTAGTCTCGAAACATTTATTAATCAGTCTCGAAACTTGTTTGGGATGTTTAAAATTAGAAAGAATTGATGTCATCGGTAATTTAGGAGGAAAAAAATTCATGAGAATTTGACACGTGACCCTTGAATCCTTGATGATCGGACATCAGCAGATTTTCTTTTAGTGTATAGTTATAGAGACATAGATAGACAGATTACTATATTAGTTGCCCATTGCTCATCATTAAGATGATCATAGAAGAATTTTTGGTCCAATATGTTTTACAGGAAACTGAAAGGCCAATTAGATATTGTGGATGGCATTAGGACAAATTAACTAATCAAAATACATGATTTTTTTATTAAAAAAAAATAATTGAGTAGATTTTATTGAATTGATGAAAAATCAATATGACTTATGCCTATGATGGATTCACAAGTTCGTTAGTCAAGTGGCTTAAAAATATGGATATGAAAGTTGTTTGAACTGTACGAAGAAAATCGAAATCTGATCTATTAGAAAATCGATTGTACTTTTATTTAACAAATTAATCAATTCAATTTGAAGTAAAGGAATCATCAAGTTGGGTTCCTAGAAAACCTGCAAGTTTGACCGCTAATGAGCATGTATGCTATCCCTTATGTACCTTATATAGTTATGTAGTTTCATATACAAGATAAATCAAATCTTAGTTGCTTTTTCATTCAAATATGAAATGATATATGGAGTCTTATTGCATAAATATATATGCTAGGTAGGTCCTATTTAAGAGACTGATTGGTTTCCTTTCTTAATTAAAAAGAAATTGCATAAAATATATTCGATTTGTCTTTAGTGTCATGATAACAGCTCATGTATGCGTTAATTGATATACATTGAAATTTGTACATCAACTTTTATGGAAAATCGGAATCAAATCCTTTTGAGATGCTCTGTTTCTATAATAAAAAATTTGTAAATAATAAACCACTAGAAGCAATGATGTTGAAAAGATTTAATAATAACATATCATGAATATGAAGTACTTTATCAGACTTTAACCAACGAAATTAGTTGATACTACCCACCCAATGCATGTATAATTAGATGTTGCACAATATAATAATGCTTGTAAGTGATTCAATTCCTATTAGTATCGATGTGTTTGCAAGGTATAGGGCACATATTTGATCCTAGTCTTCAAGCATCTTTCAGCAATTTTCCCTAAAGGCCAGAGTGATGAAAATGGCTACATTATCTACCTACTATGTAGATTATTTAGGTTAATATACAAATAAATATATTGCTGAGTTGGATCCATTACATACATATCAATATCTATTAGTACTAAGTAATTAAGGGCATGTTCTTTTGCACTTATAATCGGAAATTTTAATTTAATTCAGTTCCCGATAAGTTTAGAATTTAGCTCAATTCAGTTGGTTTCGTTCATTAATTCAATTCAATTCACTCCAACAGAAAATCCTAATTTAGTTGATGCAAATTCTATTGTAGACATGGAAATGTAATGTCATGCGCACCTGCAATTACTCGCGTGATCCCTACCCGATAGCGGGCACTACCTGATAAAAATATTTAAACATTAGCCCCTAATGTTTGTTTTTATTTGTATATTACACAAACAAGATAATTTAATACACAAACTATATAATATAAAACATAAACAATAATATATTGGAATAGACGAGAATTTATATGATAATGACATCTAATATTATACAATACTTTTACAATTATGCAAATTGAAATTTTAAATTTTGATAAATTACAAACCAATACATATACTAAAAGAGAAACAACTAAAACAAAGTTAATATTAAGATTTAAATCATGTATTTTTTAAAAAAAAAATGCAATATTTCACATAATTCACTAATTATGTAAATATTTACATTATTATTTACAAAGTTAATATTAAGATTTATAAGTTGTAGATTACTCGGGTGCTATGCTTGTAGATTTTAATACTTCCTCCGTAAACGAAAAATTGCAACAAAGGGGGAGGTCATGGACTCCAAAAATTTTTTTATAAGTGTGTTTAAGTTAGGAGATTAGTAAAAGTAGGAGAGAGAAATAAAAGTTAGTAGAGTAGAAAAAGTAGGAGAGAGAAATATGTTAAATATTATCCAAAATAGAAAGTGACAAATTTGTTGCAATTTTTTAAAAACATCCAAATATGGCAAATGTTGCAATTTTTCATTTACGGAGGAAGTATAGAAGATCAACGTGTAAATATTTTACTAGGTAGTACCCCTATCTGGTAACGGGCTATCATTCCCCTACACATTGTGCCTCGTGCACGTGTCAACCTAGATGCTCATCTTTTATTGGCTCACCAAAGGGACTTCGATCATACCACTACAAAAAATGTGTTCAAGAAGGACAATTAAAATTGCCCTATTTGATACAAAATTTATCTTTTTAGGTTTTTAAGGTTGCCCTTGTAACCTCGTTGTATTAGGTTATTATGAAAATTTTAGTATTGCCCTCATGTTGCCCTTGTAACCCCGTTGTATTAGGTTTCAAAGCCAATTTTAGATGTTTTGCCTTCTTTGATTCAATTCAAAAAGGGCAAACAAAATTGCCTTCATTGATCATCAATAAAGGCAATAAATTTTGCTTTCGTTGATTTAAACACTTTATTTATTGTCAAACAGGACAAAGTTTTAAAAATCTAAGAGGGTAAAATAATCATACTGTCTTCATTGTTAATATCAATGAGTGCAAAAATAAGTGCCCTTGTAGGCATGCATCATCAAGTAAAACAATACTCATATTTTCATCTTTAATCATGATAAGTTACCCTCGTTGTGTGAGTTTTTTTTTTTTTTTTTTTTTAGTGTATGCCACCTAGACTCGCATACAATTAGGATAGCCCATGCCTTAGTGGGAAGGGCACAAGAAATATGCCTTTCGTTTAGTACTAATCATAAAATATCATATACTAATTGCTAATTAGATTAGTACTCTAATTATATTATATTATATTAAAATGAAAAGGTTGGTGGGGTCAAATTTGACTAAATAATGCAATTGTCAGACATATTATGGAATCATTTGTTGGCAGTTCAAACAACCTCGGCAACAAAACATTATGGGTAAGAAATCAAAAAAGTCCGAGGTTTAAGGAACTGTTATAAATGAATTAATTAATTAATCTACAGAAAATTTCCCTGTTTTAGCAATAATGCCAATTAAAGATGTTTAGCAATACTGTTTATTGATTTAAAAGAAAGTCCGAGGTTTAATTTTTCCATAAATCATTGAAATTCGCTTATAATTGTACGAGGTTTATTTGTAAGGAACTTGCTTTAATTTTCACCATAATTCATTGGACTTTGGATCACTAACAAGTTGCTTACCAAGTGCTAACCTTTTTAGTAAGGAAATTATTATTATTATGTTTTTTTGGTTAAAAGGAATCTCAAAGTTATGGTTGGCACTTGGCAACTTATGGTTCGTCAAATAAAATTGTCAGCTAGTATGGCGCACAAAAAAAAAAAAATTATGTCTTATTCTCGAGAAGTTTGCCCGAATTTGAAATAGTGTGCTTCAATTTGGCCCCACAAATTCAAAATAATTTACAGGAATTTCGATGTAGTTTCTGGCCTTATCTAATATTTGATCGCATCTAGGCAATAAATATGGCTGATAAATTCAAAGATATATAAATCAGAAGTAGAAAATGAATTACAAGGCTTATATAATTTTTCTTTTCTCAAAAATAATTAAAGCGTTTTATTTATATCAAAAGATGTTCTTAGTACGTTATTTAAACGTGATCACGACAAGTGGATCGGTTTGTATAATTTATTTATTTTTATGTACTATATATATAGTTCCTTCTTTCACTTTTAGATACTTGTTCATTTACTTTCTTCAATGCGTTTAATACTTCCTCCAATCCGTTGTAATCGCAACAAACTCACAATAAAATAGTTCTTCCACGGTACCTTAGTAGCTATTTTATGGAATATAGACCAAGTATATTCTATAATTTAAAGGAAACTAATACACTAATTAAAAATTTTAATTAATAAAAGAAATTACAAATAAATAGAAGAATATGCTAAATACTTGTCATTGAAAAAAAAAAAGTAAACGCATGTACTCGTATATCCTGATCAGTAGATAAACAACTATTGAATAATAATATATACTACATAATTAAAGAAATTGCTTGCTAAGAGAGATGGATGTTGCTTTCAAATTTTCAATGTTTAAACATTCAATTTGATAGAGTCCAATGTTTCTATATATATCCATAATCTATTATCTATAATCTATAATTTTAAATATTTAAAACAAGAACTTGTTTTGCCATGTGTCATCTTTTTTAGACAATTATTTTTTAAACTTTTTTTTTTAGCAATATTAATTATAACCCTTTTGATTATCCCTTCATCAATTATCATACTCTCCAATTTATAATGTTTTGTGCATTAATTTTGAAGTCAACTTGAGAATTCTTATGGTGATCATTGGGTGATTTGGTGTAAACATTAAAAAATAAAATACAATAATAGAATTCTATATCATTTTCTAAATTTAATTTGTATTTTTGATATATTTTTTTAAAAATAACACGTGTCTTGCACGGACTCAAAAACTAGTTTATTATAAATAACAGTCTCTGATATTTAATACTCAATATATATATGGACTTTAATGAAAATTTTATACTTTGAGAAACTTTAGAAAAAGTATTTATAGTCTTAACCCACTAAATATTTTTTTTCATATTCATATAATAACTCAAGTATCCTTATACAGCGGTAAACGGTAAATCGTTCCTCTTCTCATTAGACCAAGGTAACTCACTAACTTTTTTTTTTGGTGTACCCACCCGATTCACTCTTTTGGGCTAATTCGGATTTTAAACTCCTCCCAACGTGCTTGTGGGGGATCGAACCGTGGTCACAGATATAGGTTCCATCCAACTTATATATTAACATAAACTTGGAATCTTTGAAACTACTTAAAAGAGAATAATGCTCCGAATATACAGCTAAAATAAACTAATATATGAAAACATTAATTAAATGTATGTAAGGGTGGTTTGATTCAACTTAAATAAGCACAATGGTTATTTACAGAAAATTCATATTATATTAGAAATTTAGATCAGATCAGACCAGAAAAATTCAGATCAAATCAGAAAAGTTCAGATCAGATCTAAAAACTTATACCATTAATATAAAATAACTGCAATCAGAAAAATTCAAACCAAATCAGATCAAATTAGATCAGACAAGATCATAAAATTTCAAATTAGATAAGATCATATTAAAAAAATTCAAATCAAATCGTATCAAATCAATTTCAGATCAAATCGTATCAAATCAATTTCAGATAAATCAAACGCACCCAAGGCCCAATAATGTGAAACGGAATTATCGCTAGCTTGAATAAGAAATAATACCAAATAAAGACGAAAGTAACATGAGATGTCTAGGGCAGCAAAATTATTGTTTAGTGAAATCAGGCATGTACGAGGTTGATGTAGGAGCTAATTATATTAATCGAAATAAGCGGAATTTTTTTTTTTGGCAAAGAATATGCGGAATTGTTGTACTATGTACTATAGACTCTATAGTTGCACAGCCAATAACGTCTACGATACTTTACTTGAAATTTCATCCATATTAAGGGTCCACTAGAGCGAAAAATGTTTCCGTGAAAACAATTTTTCTATTTTACATCGTTTATTTTGGGTGAAACAATAAAATAATGTAGAACTTTGGGTGAAAACTCATTTTACACCTTATTGAAAACATTTTTCTCCAAATTTGAAAGTAAAATTTATTTTCCGTGCAAATAAACATTGAAAAGTTTATATGAAACTGAGTTTTCCAACGTAAAATGTTTTTCATGAAAAATCATTTTACATCGAATATATTTTACACCAAAGTAAACGGATCCTAAAACTGTCAAAATTATTTTCTACTACCATCTTTAAAGAAGGGTATATATGGATCATAGGAGATATGTAGATGGGTTTCGGATCCGAGTAGTTGGGCTCCACCCAACCTGTTCTCTCACAAGATTAGGGGTCGCTACCCATATATTATCTCCCTCCACCTTTCTTCGAGGACCAATCGGAGCCCATTGTGGGTCCTTTAGGGCCGTCCTCTGTAACGTCAAGGACAACACAACTCAGTGGTCTTATTATGATAGGAGTTGTGCGTTGTGATACAGTGTACCTTACCATATAAAGAAAAAATTATAACAAGAGGCCAGAGAGAATTAAGATATAGATGCAATTATTATTTTATGTAGTCTTGCTAGAGGGAGGAAAATAGGAGGGGTTGTAACTCACATACGTAATTAACCATAATATAAAGCTACAGTATGTAGAGTTTTTATATAACCATTATATTATTTTATCTGATATATTATCTGTATCAAAATCATATGATGAACAATTAATTATTTGGCTTCGGATCACTAGCTCACAGCTCACATGTTGTGCTAGCCAAGTGTTAACTTTTTACTTGATTGGGGAATTAGAATGATATATCACCCAGCTCATCTTCACATGATATCACCATTTGTTATTTCTTAGCATGGAGTATTGAGATATGTGCTAGTTTAGCGCAAAAAACGAATACTATACAAACATAAAATGGGTACGAGAAAACGTCATTGAAAAAATTAAAGATGCGGATAGGTGAAATAAAATAATAAGAGAATATATAATTTTGACATAATTTAAAAAGAACGAGGTAAATATCAAATATAGTGATGATAATATGGTTATTCACGTACTATATAAATTATTAAAAATAAAAAATATATCAACAATTAAAGCGAGAAAAATAACACAAACATTATGGGGTACTAGAATAAGATTAAACAATTGTTTCAATGTGAATACGTGAGTCCAACGTATGTCGGTGTTGTATCGATATCGAACATGAGTTATGACAGATTGGAGATGTTTTCGTGCTTCATATGAGGTCACCCACTTCACATTCACATGATATCAGGGAAGTTATTGTGTATATTTGTGCAAATATGTCTATGCACAATTACACGAATAGGAATAAAAACATCTGAAAGTCAATCCTGTTGCATAAAAGTGGGTGCGGTGCGGTTTGGTGTGGTTCGAGCGCCAAACCGCACCAAGCCTTAATTTTGCCGTTTGGAAAATTTTCAAACTGCATCACAAATTTCATCAAATGCAATGCGGTTTGCTGTTTAATAACTATTCATTTTGTTTTTTTATAAGTCTTGAAATATGTTTTAACTTATGTTAGTCAAATTATATAAAACATTCTCACTTTCACTTAAATCTTGCAGAAAACATAAAATAGAATTTTGTAATCCTTTATCAATTTAATTAATGTACCCCTTTAATGTTAAATGTATACCACTGAATTTCTAGAGCTAGTTTCAGTAATGAATATAAAAGTTTAAAATTTAAGCATGTTATATATAATTATAATATTAATGTTTATTAGCAAAAAAAATTATGGAATAGTCAAATATATAATCTTTTATTAGGATTTCATAAAAAAAAAATATTCATACACTTTTTTTTCCAAAAAAAACTAAAAAAAAAAACAAATTGATTTCTTGTTTCCTCTATTTATTTATTTAATTTTCAATTTACAGTTATTTGAAGCAGAACTATAATTAAATTGACAACTTTATCTGGTTGTAAATTGCAATATTCCGTAAAAAAAATTATATAAAAAGGCAAACCATATAACCATGCAATGCACAAGGCTAATTCTATTTATTTATTATATGAAGTAATTCTCCATTAATAGAAAATTAGGTAGAAATTTGAACCAAACTCTTGGCCTCTTAGGGGTATAAAGGATGACAATGGGCCAGACTCGTATCAGATTATGCACTATGTGACTGCGACCCGACAATTATTGGAGTCGGATACAAATTTTTATTATTCGAACAGAATTTTTTCTTGTGGATCGGATCGGACTCGAGTCGGATTTGGATTAGATTGTCTTCCCTAAATGAAACAAATATCTAATATAACATTAAAATTACTTTATATTTTCTTGCTAATACAAAAATAGATATTATACCTTAATAAAATACATATTTATTAACAAATAATTTATATAAAGCTATATAAATTTAATTAAATACAACTTAGAAAAATTAAAAAAATCTAATTATATGTCGTAGTCAAACTAATTTGTTAGATTTTTTTTTCCAGCAACCGACTCCGGCTCGACTCTGACTCGGAGTCGGGTTTTCTTTAGACAGAGTCGGATGCGGATATTTTTTTTCAAATTTGAATTGGATTTTTTTTATTGCGGATCGTATATTCAAATAAAATACAATATGATATTATGATAATTACTAGCAACTTGTATGATAACTTCTTAACAAATATACTTAGAAACTTGATATGATTTACTTTTATTATAGGTTGATCAATATAGATTATATTATGAAAATTTAATAAATAATTTGATAAGAAAATAATTTTGTGCAGATAACTTCATAATAAAGATCAATGATCTTAAAGTCGTATTAAGTTAGACTCATGTAATTTTTTATTGAGGTGAAATATTATAACAATGATTTCACGAAGCAAATTATATTAAGTAGAATATGAATTAATATCAACTAGTTTGATATTGATATTCATATAGTATGATCAAATGTTTCATATTATATATAGTACCATAACAATGCCATCAATTTGATTCTTAGTATGGTTCGTTTTATCTATAGTATGATTCAAATAAAATATTGTATGGTGAGATGATGAATATTAGGAACTTGTATGATAACTTCTTACTAACTATACAATTGGAGGCTCGTTATAATTTCTTTATATTATAGTATGATCAATATAGATTATAGTATGAACTTTTAAAAAATAATTAATATGATAAGTAAATATTTTTCTGGAGCGAGATATCTTCATAACAAAGATGATTAATGATCTAAGTCGTATTGAAATTAATTGAATTGAATCATATCCGATGCATATTTAAAGGACATGCCATTTGAAGCGTATGAAACGAGAAATTGTAATGAAGTCAGTACATAAACTATATGGAAGTCATTCATTTATAATGAAGTCACTCAATCATAATCAAGTTATACTGAATCTAAGCATACCAAAGCACATACTTAATCACAATTAGACTTGTTTAGAAAAAATTCAATTATTGGTTTATTTTTAACAATTGAAAATAGAAACATTTGCTTGAGGATTGTCTATATTTTATAATATATTAAGTCATCGTCTGCCTCATATACATAATACTAACTAGCCTTATGTGTACGCTATGCGTGCTACAATGTATAAGTATCTTATATTATTTACAAGTTTGTTAAAAATAAGATTATTATTTTTTAATTATACAAAAGTTAATTTCATCAACTACACTATCCTTGATCAAATTTTCACTTTAATGTAAAAACAGAAAAGCTATTTAAATATATATGGGTGTCCATTTGTAGAGAATATTATTGTTGTGAATTATAAATTTTGTGATATTTTCATTTGAAAAGATAAAAAGACAAAACATATTGTAATAACTTTCCTGAATAATTAATATCAATGTAGTTGACAATATGTTTTTTAGGGGCTGGGAACATCATAGCTCCCCCAGTCTTATATAATAAAGATTCATGTGAAATGGAAAATGATTTCATCAGTAGTTTCAATTAATTAGATGATTGAATTTTTTTGTTTGTATTGATGGAATTGTTTTGATGGACATAAGTAAAACATTTCATTCACCTATTATTGGCATGATTTAAGTAATTAGTTGTTATATTTTAGGGGGAATAATAATTTGCTCTTTGGTTGATATAATTCCTTATTGTTAATGATTGATAGAACTTAATTTCTATTTTAATTATCTTTATTTTATAAGTAAGGAAAGATGGGTATTTTGGACTTTTTAAGTTGACAAACCAACACCACCTCTCCTCGCTTTATATAATAGAGTTTTATACTAATAAAAAAGTAAAATATTTGTGTCAAAAACTATACCAATATGGATATCTAATTGTAGAAGATTCAAAAATATGAATTTTAGTGTTTGTATTTTTTTTTTTAATTATACATTTTGCAATATTTTCATTTTAGAATTAAAATACAAAAAATTTCATCTTAGTTACTATTGATATAGTTTGAGTATTTAGAAAATTTTAAAGGGTATTGTATACTTTTTGAGGGGGGACACCATGGCTCCCTCCTTGGCTTATATAATAGATAAAGATGATTGAATTGTGAAGTGTGTTCTCTCCCACTCAAAAAAATGTTTCAATGTTAATTGTAATATCCCAAATTTTGGATATTAATTTTCATGTTATTTTATTTGATAGAATAGTATTTGACGTATTAAGTTCCTAATTATTTAATTCTGGACAAGTCCAAAATTAATCTAGATTAGGCATGATCAAGTGCAAATGGCTTGCACTTTTTGGCCCATTTTCCCCTCTCCAAAACCGGCCCCCCCTCTCTTTTTGCTCCCTTACCACTTGTTTTGTGTTCACACCTAACTAACTTCTATAAATAGGTGCTTTTAGTGGACATTTAGATCATTTGCTCATTTAATCACTTTTGCTCACACATTCAATCTAAACACACTCCATTAAACTCCCTCCTTTTCACACACCATTTTTGGCTAAAAACCCCCATCAATTGTTCATCATTTTTCTCAACCCAAAACTTAAAGATTCATCTCCCATTGATCTTTAAGTAATTAAACATAAAGTAATCTTTAATAATTTGATTCTATCTTCAGTAATCTTCAGTAATCAATAATTTGATTCACCCGAGCATCAACGACCGGGTGGTCTACTGCAGCCATTGCCCATTCCTACTTGGAAGTTTGATTCTATCTCCATGGATTTCGTGGTGACTTTACCGACGACGACGCATGGGTTAGATGTTTGGGTGATAGTAGACCGGTTAACCAAAGTTGCGAGATTCATTCCTATGAAGATAACTTGGACCATGGAAAAGATGGTCGAAGCCTATACTCGAGATATTGTTCGGTTGCACGGGGTACCAAAGGACATCGCATCAGATTGGGATCCTCGGTTCTTGTCTCAGATTTGAAAAACTCTTCAAGAGGATTTTGGTACTAAGTTGAATCTGAGTACGACTTTTCATGCGGCAACAGATGGTCAGACTGAGAAGACTATCCATACATTGGAGGATATGTTGCGGGCATCCGCTCTTGATTTTCAACAATCTTGGGTGAAATCATTGAGTTTGGTTGAGTTCTCCTACAACAACAGTTACCACTCGAGTATTTAGATGGAGGCATATGAGGCGTTTTACGGGCGCAAATATCGTAGTCCCATGTGTTGGAGCGACATCAGTGATGCCTTGGTAATTGGTCCGGAACATATCAAAGAGACCGTAGAACTCATTCGTGTAATTCGGGCTAAGGTCTAAGTGGCTCAGAGTCGGCAAATGACATATGCGGAACGACGAAGAAAGCCCTTGGTATTTCAAGAGGGTGATAAGGTCTTTCTCAAGGTAACACCAATGAAGGGCGTGGCACATTTTGGGCAGAAGGGCAAGCTCAGGCCTACATATGTTGGTCCTTACAAGATTCTCGAGTGGGTTGGCGAGGTTGCGTATCAATTAGCTTTTCCACCGGAGTTGTCGAAGGTCCATAATGTCTTCCACATATCTCCGTTGCGGAAGTAATTGAGTGACCCCTCTCATGTGGTACGGTGACTACCGATTCGGTAGCTCTTGAGCCGAATCTCTCTTTCGAGGAAGTGCCAGTTCAGATTTTGGATCGGCAAGACCGACAGTTGAGACGGAAGGTAGTGCCTTTGATTAAGGTACTATGGAGGAGCCGTCAGTCCGAGGAGGCTACTTGGGAGACCGAGTCGTCTCTGCAGGAGAAGTACCCCGAGCTCTTTTGGACATGATATGTTCTACATTTTAGTTCCTTTGTTCGTTGATTGTTTGGTTGTTGTGTGTTTTGGTTTGTGTGATTGTTGTGTGAATCTTCTTTTGAGAAATTTCGAGACGAAATTTTCTTGAGGGGTGACTGTAATATCCCAAATTTTAGATATTAATTTTCATGTTATTTGATAGAATAATATTTGAGGATTTAATTCCTAATTATTTAATTTTGGCCAAGTCCAAAATTAATCTAGATTAGGCATGATCAAGTGCAAATGGCCCATTTGCACATTTTGGTCCATTTTCTCCTCACTAAAACCGGCCCCCTCTCTCTTTTTGCTCCCTTGCCACTTGTTTTGTTTTCACACCTAATTAACTTCTATAAACATGTGGTTTTAGTGGACATTTAGATCATTTGCTCATTTAATCACTTTTGCTCACACATTCAATCTAAACACACTCCACTAAACTCCCTTTTCGCGCGCCATTTTTGGCTAAAAACCCCCCATCAATTGTTCATCATTTTTCTCAACCCAAAACTTAAAGATTCATCTCCCATTGATCTTTAAGTAATTAAACCCAAAGTAATCTTCAATAATTTCGTTCAAGATTGATCATTCGGGTTTGCTTCCGGGTTGGTTCTTGTTTAGGTGATCGGGTTCGTAGGTTTCGTGACGGTGGTCCGTGGTGGTGATCACGGTGGTTCGTATGAGAAGGCCGTGTGAGTTTTGGGTCGTGTTCGTGTTGGGCTCATGTTCGGACGTGGTGGTGCACGGTGGTTCGAAATGTCGGTCTTGGTGGTTCGTGGTTCTCGTGTACGTGAACGAACGTGCAGTGCGTGGTGGTGTCGTGTTGGGTTGGTTGCTCGTGGTGGTTCGCTTGACCGTGCAGGTGGTGTCGTGTGGTGTCGTAGATTGGGCCATGTGACTCTTATATTTGGACTATTGCCTTGCTCGTTTTTCGTTGTTTGTTACCGCATTAATTCCAGGTAACTAAATAATTCTATTTAATTTCGTTAATTCAATCATGTAATATAAAATAGGAATTTAATTAGATTTCATGATTAGGATTGAATAATTATTTCATGAATTTATGTATGGTTATGGTTATCTTTAGAATTCATGGGATGGATGTTAGATGAATTTTTTATCATGATTGTTCATATAAATTCTGTGTGATGATAATGGTGATTGAATGATTTTTGATTAGTTTTTCATTAATCTTGGTTGTTCTATGATTAATATTTTGATGATTAATTTAAAATTCATGTATAGTCTTTATGCATAATTATTTGCATATGTGTATTTGGTTTTCGAGAATTTGCCATATGATTTCATGGATGATTTTGGTAGAATTATGTTGCTCATTTCGAATCTTGGGAAAAAGATTGGTTAAATTAGGTTATTTTTAATTGCTTGATAGTTTTCTTGAAATTTTGATGATTCTTGATATTTCTTGATGAATCTTGATAAATCTTGATATTTCTTGGTGAACCTTGATGAATCGTGGATGTTCTTGATGATTCTTGGACTTTCTTGGTTATTCTTTAAAATGAATCTTGGAAAGTTTTTCTGTTCTTGATTAGTTATTCCGAGTTCTTGATTTTTCGTAGTTTTCTTGATTTTTTAGGTTGAATTCTTGAAAATCATTATTTTGAATTTAGTATCGATCTTGATGATCGTGTCGTTATGCTGCCAAAATTATTTTCGAAAACAGTCGCCTAACTTAGTGAAACTCGAGTAACTAAGATGGGTTAAGTCGCAGCGGCTACCTTGTGTTCGATCCTGGGGTAGTCGTTGTCCTAGGATATGTTGTCGTCTGGATAGTGAAACTCGAATAGCTAGTCCAGGGGGTGGCCATTACTTATGCGTAGTCCTTGCATTGGAGGACTGCTGGAAAAACGCATTGGTTTGACCTGGCATGTGTTTAGGAAAGTTGGGAAATGCATAGGTTGACCAATGAGCATGGACAGTACTGTCGTTTGTTTTGAGTCATCGATTTGAATTGTGTGTTCGTTGATTGTTTAGTTTGTTTGACTTTTCGAAATCTGTTTTGGTTTTCGTAATTGGTTTTGGAGGAAATGACACAAAGTGGTCGGTTCTGATTTCGCAGTTTCGGTTCCGGACACCTTGTACTTCCTTTATTCTTTTATTCTTTTGTTTTGGAAAGCAAGTTTTTATCGGTTTTGAATAAGTTCTCGTATTTCGTTATATTTTAGTATGTTTGACTCCACTGCGAAAGGATGCCAGGTACGCGATTGTATGTTGAATTTGGTTGCGTGACTGCATGTCTTGCGTGTTAATTGATGTGGCTTTTCTATCTTATGTTGCATGCTTGAGTTCCTTATTTAAATGGGATAGTCTAATTACTTGCCAGTAATGGAGGAACTCCATTTTTCAGGTAACGATGTTGAGTAGGTGGTTAACTATTTGGCCGGGCTCGGGTGTAACGACCCGACTCGCTTAAATCGGCGCGGAAGAAACCGACGAGTCGAATAGTTAGAAACTACAACTCCAATACTTAAGAAATTAAAACTAATTCCTCGAAATATTATTATTAAACCACAAAGTACAAATACCCACAAGTTTGTACATAACTAGTCCAAAAGTCAAGCTAAAAATACTAAAATATGAATAACTCCAACCATACGTCAGAGTCCAAACATAACGTACAGAAGTCCATACAATAGTCAAAAACTATCTAAAAACAACTGAAATAGAAAATACAATAAAAACAACAGTAAACGTCGCCCGCCCAACCCAAAGCTAAGCAAGAGTATCGTCATCAGAAATACCTGAAAAAACATACAACAGTCCACCATCAGTGGCGAGTAACATAACTGACTCACCCTAATGGGAATACACATGAACATAGCATAAACCAAATAATCAACATCAAATCAATCAACCAGAGTACAAGATCAACCCAAACGTGAACTCGACTCAAACAACCGAATCAACTATCTTTGGCGCAATCATTCATATTCTAGACCGGACTGTGCTCGTACGAACGCATCTTACGCGATCGAACTTTCTACTATGCTTGGATTTGAGAATCTTACTCCCAAACCCCATGAAACCAATCTTACTGGAAATCCATGTCCCGTGAAACCAATCTTACTGGAAATTCACAAAAGATCACATAGTATGACTCCAACTATCCCAATACCGCGGATGGAATAGGGGCAACGTCTTAACCCAAATACAATGAATCTTACTCAAAGTATCAGGTGTCTAGAAATGAAATCAAGCTAATTATTAATTAAAATCTTTAATCATTTTATTAACTCAACCTAACTAAATTATATTCAAGAATTGCCTCAATGCCTTGATTCTTGAAAATAACTAGTTAAAAATATCGAAGTTATTCTCAAGATTGCCTCTAAGCCTTGATCTTGAGTCTAACCAACCATAATCAATCATTCTTTAACCATCCTTTAATCAACTTAGACACATTCTTTAACTTTCAAGATTCAACTAAGAACTCATAAAGACTCATAAAGAACTCATAAAGACTCATCAAGAACTCATAAAGAACTCAAAGAACTCATAAAGAACTCATTCAAGATTCAAGATCTTCAATCAAGAACTCAATCAAGATTCAAGAACTTCAATCAAGAACTCATCCAACACATTCATACCACACGCATAACATCATCATCATTCGAAAATTACCACTTACTCTTATCCAAAATTCATCTAACCTTAACATACTTATCATGATCATAAAACAACATGTATTCAATCATAAAATCATCAAAACCATCATCAAATTATCATAAAAACCACATAAAAATCAGATGAGGAACAATACATAAAATCATGGTTAAACTTCATCAAATAACCCATACATGCATTTAATCTATACTATAAACATAGTATACCAAAAAGGTCGAGAAAGTATGTTACCTTATTGAAGATAACACACAAATTTAAACAAAAAGTTGCTGCCCGGAACAAGACACACACGAACAACAACACGGCACAAGCACGAACACCTCGTTCTTCAACACGGCACCACCGCACGAGCACCACGAACCACCCCGC
The DNA here is from genome assembly GCA_951394345.1 of Salicornia ramosissima. Taxonomy (NCBI): domain Eukaryota; kingdom Viridiplantae; phylum Streptophyta; class Magnoliopsida; order Caryophyllales; family Amaranthaceae; genus Salicornia; species Salicornia ramosissima. The sequence continues at coordinate 42,187,686 of OX596233.1, read as the reverse complement.
ACGGCTACTGCACCACGCACACACGGCCCACGAACACCACTGCCACGGACCCACTGCACAGCCACGGTCTTCACACACGGCACCCACTCGAACACCCTCACGTGCACACGAACACGAAACCAAAACCAACCCGAACCAACGATCTTGATTGAAATGATTGTGTTTAAGATTGTGTTTGAACACTTAAAGATCAATAGACTTTGAATCTTTAAGGTTTGGGGCTAGGAAAAAATGATGAACAATTAATGGGCACAATTACTCAAAAATGGCGTGAGGCAAATGGAGAGCAAATGGGTGGGTGATTATGTTTAAACTTGATGGCAAGAGCTTATGATGGCAAAATGAGCAAGGGCCTTACTAACTCTCCTATTTATAGAGTTAGTCAAGGTGTGAACACAAGGCAAGTGGCAAGCCTTGCCATGCCACTTAAGAAAACCGGCCAAGAGGGCAAAATGGGCCTAAAAATGGGCTCTCGTGATCCATTGGGCTAATTTGCAAAAACCGCATGATTAATCATGCACAAATCGATTTAGCCCAAATATTAAATAATTAATTAGAAAATTAAATAATAAAATTCTAATCAATTAAATAATAAATAACTTAAATAATAAAAACTGAAAATAAAATAACTCGAATTAAATCGAAATTATTCATATAAAAATAAAATAAATAGTTCAAAAATAAATTTGAACTAACACAGAAATACACATAAATACACAATATTATCGGCAAAAATACCAATAAAATCTGGGTCATTACATCGGGCGTGTGTGATTGCGAGACTGTAGTTAGATGTAGTTTTGTTTTCTTTTTTTTTTTTTTGGTGTATCCACCCGATTCACCCTTTTGGGCTAATCCGGATTCGGAGCGTGTCCCGGGGTTAAGGTTTTAAACTCCTCCCAACGTGCTTGTGGGGGATCGAACCGTGGTTCTCCCTACCAAGTCTAACCCCTGGCACCACTAGACCAAGACAACGTTGGTAGTTTTGTTTTCTATGTTGATTAGAATGACTGTTTTGTACTCTAGCTGTTGTGATGTTTGGATATTTGGGTTTGTAGTTGTAATCAGACATTTATGACTTTGGTGTTTGAATAATAGTATTTGGGTTTTATGCTTAAAATTTTTAGTATATTTTGTATTTTGAAGTGGCATTTCGACTTTTTAATCGTAATAATTTACTATGTAAAAGTTGGGACGTTACATTAATAATAAGACATCGAAATTAAACATCATAAACCGTGATTTAAAAATGAGTATAGTACAATCAAGAATTCAATAATTAATATGTTTAGTCATAAAATGAACGCAAAAAAAGATACAAGTTATTCTCGTATAATTCATAGAGAAGTTAGGCACATGACTCATGAAGACAGTCAAAAGTTATTTTCATATATGATGTTGTTATTAAATCGTATGTATTTCTAATAATGTATGTATAATTTGATATGATTCAAGTTATACTTAGTATGATTCTGAGGAAAATTCCCCCCCTAAGCCCAAATCCCTCCCCTCCCCCCCCCCCCACCCCCTTAAAAATATTCTTACTTTCCCTCCTATTTGAAAATGTCTAGTTCTTTCTTATTGGTTGAGGGTCCCATTGTACGTGGGTGCTACATACTAGCATTGCATGTAGACATGTCAAACAGGTAGGGTTGGTGTAAAATAGTTGCGGGTTCGGGTTATAAGGGGTTGGGTGTCAAAAGGTTCAGGTCGTTAATTTTTTATAACCCAAAGTTTTCGAGTTTGGTTTGATCCAACGTGTTGAGAAATTTTATAACACCCTTAAATTTTTCATGTTTTAATGTAATATATGTATAAGATGTACCTTAAACGTTTTAAAAAATACAAATTATAAGAATTATCTTCATTAATAAACAATTTGTGGCAAAAAAATGATGTTGCGGTCAAATGAAAATAATGTTAATTTCAAAGTTTTAATAGTTGGAAGTGTTTTTGCCTAAAGTTTTCCATAATATCATAAGTTTAATACATTTCTAATGATTTTTGAGTCGGGTCGAGTTGAAAGTAGGTCGGTCGAGTTAAGAGCGAGTTGTATTTAAGAAGTTTAAAACGGGTTCGGGTAGTTATTTTTTCATGGCCCACTATTTACGGGTCAGGTTTATTTGATTTTCCTGGTCGAGTCGAAAATGGCTAGCTCTAATTATATGTGTATCACCACTGCAATTCACATGTCGTTTTATCATCAATTCATCATGTTCATATGATTGTATAAAATTAGGGTATTGTTTGGTTGGATGAAAATAATGTAGGAAATGAAAATTCCTAGGAAATGCATAATGTGTGAGTTGTTTGGTTGATAAAACTTTAATAAATTGGAGGAAGTGAAATTTCCTAGGAATTTTCACTTCCCACAAATTGTAGGAATTTATTTACCTAGGCTCCCCTAGGTAAATATAAATTCTCATGGGAATTTATTTCCCATATTACAAACCAAATAACTTTATAAAATTCACATGAATTTGATTAGGTAATTTAATTCTCACAAATTTGAAATACATGGGAATTTCTACTTCCTATGCCAACCAAACAACCACTAGAAATTATCTAATTAGTTTTTAGTTTATTTTCGTTTTCATTTCGGTTAAAAACCAGTTTCGATTTCAGTTAATGTTGAGATGAAATTCGTTTCAGTTTAATTTTGGTTCAGTTTCAAAACAGTTCGGATCATATCATTTTTACTTTTGGTTCATTTCATTTTTAGTTATATCATATTTCAATTCAGTTAAATTCAATAATACTCAGATTAAATCAGCTTAATTAACGTCATTTTCAATTTCGATTACAGTTTTAGTTTCCTTCTTTTTAGCTCATTTTCATTTCCATTTAGTAATTGATTCCTTTTTTTTTACGAGCAGTTTAGTTATTGATTTCAGATACTCGATTTTCATTCAGTATCAGTTTTGTTATTTTTAGATATTTAACAGTTATCTTCCATTTCAGTTGATTTCACATTCAATTCAGTTCTATTACCTTTCAATTATCAGTTCATTTAATTCAGTTCACTTTCAAAGTTTTAATCTCAGTTAACTTCAAGTTAACCCACAACAGTTCACTTTTAGTTGTTTTAGTTCACTTAAATTAATTTTGACCCAAATTGACACCACCACTCAATGTATAGTGCGATCCTTAAAAAGTATTCCCTTCGTCCCAATTTAGTTGCTACATTCATTTTTTTCACATCTCCCGAGACACGACTTTAAATAAAAATATCTTGAACTGCACATAATAAAAAATTATATATTTGAAAACTAAATGTTGAAACAAATTAAACTAGATCTTGATTTAGGTGATTAAAGAATGGATCTTTTAATTATGACTTTGCTTAATTTATGACTTAGCATGGTAATCTTGATTTATTTTAAGTATGGATTAGGTTCTTGAATTAATTCTTGAAATCTTGTTGTTCATAATGGCGAATTGATGATGGTGATTTAATGAATTTTTGGTTCAAAAATCTTGATGTTAAATTAAAGTATGGATTTTTATAATACTAGCCTAATTCAATTATTTCAATTTATTATTATGACTAAAAATAATTAATTAAAATCGTGAATTATATTATTATTTTTAGTATTGAAATATTCGAATAGCATGGATTAATGAAAGGATTGATTTTTATGAACTTCTTGATTAAAAAGATTTGATCTTGAACCCTTCTTGATTTTATTATGAATTATTGCGATTTAAAGACTATTATTGTGTTTTATTTACCTAATTAATCAAAAGATGGTATTTTTATGTTGTTGCTTGTAAATGTCGAACAGAACATGATTATATTGACCAAGATTTGATTTTTATTTAACTAATGAATATTTTGGAATTTAATTATTGAATTATTATGAATTAATTGTTATATATTGATCATGTTTGGAATATTTATGGGCTTTATGCGTGTAGCGTTATGATCGAATAGTTCGAGTTTTATGGACCAATGCGTTGATATATGTTTAGTTTGATTATTCTTGTTTTGAAGTCTAGAGTTAGGATAGAGTCTTAATCTAGAAGTTGATCAGATGTAAAGTTAAGTTGACCTAAGAGTCAAAGTTAAGGAAATTGGATAATGAAAATGATAATGGAACAATGGAGTACAAGTATGATGTACGTTGAAGTTGGACCAATGAACGATAATGGATTGAAAGCTATGAAGTGACCGCTCGTCTAGTGGAAAAAGAGCCACGAAAATGGGTATAGTCGAAGCCACTGTCCCACTGCGGTATGGCGACAGTTCTGGATCCCAGCGCTCGGGAAGTAGATCTTATGTGGTTGACCCGACATGAGACAAGGAAAGTTGGGGAACAAAAGGGTTCCCTTACGAGCATATGACTGGTCATGGATAGAACTAATAAAACTGAATAAGAAAGTTGAGTAGTCAAAGTCTAAGGAGTCTAGAGTCTTGAGGTGACCCTAGCAAGAGAGTATGAATTGGTTATGTTATATTTAATCCGCTGCGTTGTCTGATTGAATTATGTACCTGATTCATGATGTTGATATTATTATGTTTGACTTGTTAGCTTGCCTTGATTGAATTGTTGATCTGTTTTCTGACTATTATATTTTTGATTGCGTTCTACGTACTATTAAGTAGAACATTCTAAATACTCCCCATTGACTATGGACCCCTCTATTCCTTTTCAGGTAATGAAGAAGAATGAATTGGGTTGTTAGCGAGGGTTGGGATTCGTGAGCTTGCAAGGGTAGCAGTTTTTAGCTACCCGATTATTTAGTAGTCCTAGCCTTACGTTTAATTTCATTAGACTTGTAGTAGGAGTTAGTAGTTTTAAAGGAATTTAATTTATTCTTCTGTTTTTGGATTATTAGAATTCAAGTAATAAAATTCAGTTTATTAGAGCTTTCATTAATTTTCTAAGTCATGTTTATTAAGTAATTTGAACGATAACGATTCGATTTAATGATTTCTTAGAAATCAACGTTGCTAAAATGCGGGTCGTTACAACACAAGTATAAATATATATGTACAGTGAATGCACAAATTATTGGCTAGACCCAGCTGGCTTGTCCAGGGTTCAAAACAACGTCACTTTGCTAATATTTCTTTTTTAAATTGTTTTAACTAGAGGTGTCAATTTTCGACCCGACCTGGAAAACTCAAGTAACCTGACCCGTGAATAGCTGATTTTGACAAAATTTTTGAGATTTTTGACCCGTTTAAAGACGTCTTTTTAAACTCGCCAAAACCCGTTAATTTTCATCCTGACCCAGTTCAATCCAGTGGGTTTAACACTTTTTAATATTTTTATAATTTGTGGATAATTTCTAGAACATTATATTATTAAACCTTTACTATATCAAATTTCTAAATAGTCATTTTAATCATTTATTTGTTGAAAATGATTCTATAAGACGCTATTTATTAATCCTGTTATTTGTGATACAAATTTAGATAATTTTTTTTTAAAAAAATGAGGTTATAAATATTAGATTTAGAACACAAAACAACACTACGGTTATTATTGATGGTTATATAACTAATTCAGTTAGAATTAGTTTATAATGTAATATATTGGTGGTTATATAACTAATTCAGTTAGAATTAGTTTATATTGAAATATTTACCTTTCCTAATTGTGGCTTAGCTGTACTCTAGTATTTTAGTATAAATAGTTCCTACTCCCTATTCTGTTTTGTACTTTTGACAATATGAAATAAAACTCTGTCTCTAAATTTTCTCTCATTCATTTTGCTCAAAATATCAGTTATAAATCTCTAAACCCGGTGGATCAACAAGAACCTAGAAAATCCGGGTCATGAATAAGATATCTAAAACTCGAACCCGAAAACAACCCGCTTTAAGTAACCCGAATGGTTTCAAGTTAGCACAACCCAACTCGACCTATTTGACAAGTCTAGTCTTAACATTTTCATGGTACAATTTTCTTTTTTTGCTTCGTGACGTGCTGCTTCTTTTTTGTACTTTCACACCATTTTTGCACCTCTATTTTTGTTTTAATTTTATTCATCAAATTTTGAGCATTTTTTTTACAAATTCATTTTTTTAAAAAAATTCTCTAGAATTGTGGTTTTTTTAATATCCTCTTATTATCTTTCTGCTACAATATTGACCAAAATATTTACAAACGTTTTTTTTTAATTGTGAACATTTGTGTTGTATGTGGTGAATATTCATATTTATTTGGTGATTTGTAAGTGTTGTGAACATTTATTATTTGAATGGTGAACATTTTTGTTTAAACTATCTATTGAACATTGCAGATTTAGTGAGCATATTTGTATTGTAATTGAATTGTAGCGCTGTTAGTCCCAAAATCTCCATGAATGTTCTCAAAACCACCGCGCCGCCTTATCACGACATGTCCATTCAAGTCACCTCTAATAAATAATTTCTTTGTGTGGGGAAAACCTTAGACAACCTCATCAAAATCCTCCCAAAATTGGCACTTCTCCTCTGCACCCAACCCAACTTGAGGCGCATAAGCACTAATAACATTGATAATCTCCTTACCACATAGCAACTTCACCATTATCAGCCTATCACTCTTCCAATAGGTCTCAATTACCTATTGTGCTAGACGTTCATCCAGGATCACACCTACCCCATTCTTAACTCGGTCTCTAGGAACCTTATCCTGACTAACACAAAACACCTTATACCTCTAGATTAATCCTCGAACTCCTTGTCCTGTTCACATCACCTCTTGGAGGCATAAGATGTTTATGTATCTTCTCTTCATCGCCTAAATTCCTTTGCTCATTTGACACCATACGCGGGCGATGTGGCATGTCGCTTCTGGGCGATGACCTAGCAATTCTTGCATACTTATCACTACACTCGGGTTTAGAGAGTGTAGTGCGTCGCTGAGTAGGGAACGCCCCAATTGCCGGCCCTTTCTCATTTGACACCACACTTGGGCGATGTGGCACGTCACTTCCGGGCAACGACCTTGCAACCCTAGGATATTTATCACTACATATGGGTCTGGGAATTGCAGCGCATCGCTGAGTAGGGAACGCCCCCACAAGATTATCATTTTGGTTCATGTCATAAGATGTGATAAAGTTTTACTTTGGTTGTCACTGACCTTACCACATATCTCCTCCTATATCCAGGCTTGGGACTGACAGCGATAAAATTACAAAATACCTTAAATTTAATTGTGTACAGAAATTAATTATGAAGATCTAATTAAAAAATATATATCAATATGAATATAATGATACCTCATTTGATAAAAAAATTTCTTCTAATTAGTGTATAACAAGGTTTAAATTCAGTCAAAATTCAGATAACACCAGACAAGAAAAATTTTTGCTAGTTTTCTCTTAACGTCTCTCGGCAATGGGCGGAAATTGTGAGACCATCTTATTAGAGAATTTGTATTAATGTAATCAATAAATCAAATCATAGCTTGTGAGGATAACCTTTTTTTTTTGGCAAGTGAGGATAACCTATTTTAATTATGACAAACATATTATATAGCTATAGGAGTTAATTTATAATTTAGTACATGTCTATTAGCCTGGTGTTATTGGTGTGGCATAACTTATACGAAGATCTGCTGGTGATTCTCTCGACACATGTCGAACCAAAGATAATAAGGCGTCACAAGCGGAATTGAACACTCGTAAAGCTGTTTTTAACGGCTGTATTTAACCACTAATCTAAAGCTCCTTGTTTTAAGGTTTTTCTTTTCTTATTATTATAATTAAACTAATCATGCAATTAGTGGCTTTCTTATTAGGGGATCAATCAATATTTGCTTTAATTATTTAATTGTTAATTCTTATTATAATTACTAGTGGTGCTCGTATTGTACTAAAATAACAACTCCACATAGACAAACACAAAAAAGAAAAAAAAGTAATTGTAATAAACTTCATTAATAGGAAGTTTAAAAGTGGGAAAAAAACAAATTAAAAAATATGAAGGGAAATTAGTGGTGCAATTAAGTTTGCATCTTCTTTAGATTAGTTTGTCCTTCTTCATTATCACAAGCTACTCTTCAACTCTTTTAGTAAGTCAATATCTTTCTCTTTCTCTCTCTCTCTCTCTCTCTCTATCTTAATTAATTAAGTTTCTTCCTTTATAAAGTATTTTGGTATTTTTCCTATCAAAGAAATTTCATTCTTTCTTACCTTTCTATACTAGGTAAATTAATGATGATGATGATGATGTCTTTCATATTTGTTGTTTCTCTAGTAATAAGAGTAAGTATTTTAAATAGATCTCAAAATATATAAGTTTTTCATGTTAGCTTCCAATATTTTTAGGCTATTATATTGGTGATTTATTCGGAAATAGAAATAATTAATATTATTATTGTTGTTGTTGTTGTTGTTGTTATTATATTATTAATGTTGTCTATATATGTTGTTGGTGAAATTAATTCAAAGTTGAATAATTAAATTAAATGTAATTGAATTTTGTTTATGTACATAGGTGGAGTAAATATATATATTATATATATATAGCAGGAAAAGAGGTCAGAAAAAAAAAAATGGGAAGAGGGAAAATAGTGATAAAAAGGATAGATAATTCAACAAATAGACAAGTAACATTTTCAAAGAGAAGGAGTGGATTGATGAAAAAAGCTCGTGAATTGTCAATCTTGTGTGATGCTCAAGTTGGAGTCATTATCTTTTCAAGCACTAGGAAACTCTATGAATTTGCAAGCTCCAAGTATGTTTTCCATTTTTATTTTTATTATTATGTAGAGTACTTCTCTTTTCTTTCTTTTTCTTTTTTTTTTTTAATGTTTTTAGTTTTGATTTAATCAATTGATGATGTTAAAAAGGATAAAATTAATTAATAATGATAATTACAATAACGATAATAATAAGTAAGGTGTAGTGTAAGCATTTGTAGAAATCATTTTAGGGATTTTTTTTTTAATTCGTTCTTTATATAGAGCTTGGTATAATTAATGGGGAAATATTATCAATCATTTTGCTCCTCATGGAAATTACTAGGATGGTTAATTAATTGAGGAATTCATTAATCATCTAGAACACCACCAGCCCATACTAAATTTTCCATCTGCCCATATCAATACCAACTATTTATAATCCATGATGAACAACCTAAACTAAATTATGTATTTGAATCCATAAGATCTATCTACTTACTTGGTAACCTACTGGAGTAGGCAAAACACATTCACTTTTTAAAAAATTTACCCATAAATTAAAAAATAAAAAATAAAAAAAAATTTGAAGATGGAAGAGAGAATTGAAGAACATTAGGGTTCATAGCGAATGGAGAAGGAAATGTTTATAAGAAATGAGCCTCATTAAAAATCACGTGCTCTTCATGTGTATGTGTTTTACCTGCTGTAGCAGGTTACCAATTAAGTAGGTCTGATGGATTCAAATACATGTTTTAGTTTGGATTGTTTCTGGATAACTATCAATAGCTGGACTGCTATGTACAAATGAGAAATAGTATGGACTGGTGATGTCAATTTTTGTCTAATTTGTATTTTTCTATTAATTTGTAAGCCAAGGAAACTGTAATAATTAAAATTTGAAATATAATGATATATATGATCGATAAAACTTCATATGTGTGACAATTTACTCAATGCCTTCTCGTTTTCTTTTCAATTTTTATTGAGAATGCGGGAACAAATAATCATCTAAAGTATATGCTTCTAGGGTACGTGGCGCCTGTGGTACATATGGATAGATCAAGTTATGCACATCACATGCATGCATGTATGTATTAAATACACATCCAACAATTCATATGTAAAAAACATTGCAAGATCCATTTTAAAACATAACACATTTGCTATATATAAATTAAAAGGCAAATGAAGAATAACGAACTAAGCAACCCCACAGCAGTCTAGCAAAAAGAGTCCATGCTAGAAAAACTATATATCGTACTCACAAATCTTGCAAATAAACTAAAATTGGTGTAAAATAATTTATAACTATATTAATATTAATTGGAGTTTTAAACTTTAATATAATTGATAGAGTATATAACATATTCCTGGGCCCTTAACTATCAGCTTAAGCTTTTGGTTGAGATGGTCCTCTAACATGGTATCAGAGCCAACGTGACGCAGAGGTCATGGGTTCGAATCTTTCCTCCCTCTCCCTTCTAAGTGGAATTCATTAGATATGGTGAGCCTGTGTTGCATCCACATTTCAAGCTCAAGGGGCCTTTTATGTGAGGGGAGTGATAGAGTATATAACATATTCCTGGGCCCTAACCATTAGCTTAAGCTTTTGGTTGAGATGGTTCTCTAACAATAATGATGGTAACCATCATAATTTAATTTGAAGTCGTTTAATTTGGACTTGGAGGGACTTCAACAAGTTAGTGGTGCATGGCTGCATGCTTTGTCCTTTGAGATTGAATTTTGAGGTAACATCATCACATTGATTTTTATTATTTATTTTCTTAATTTTCAAAGTCCACAAAATTTCTGAGAATAATCTTTATCTTTGTAAATTAATAATAATTGAGAAAACAGTACGTTTCAAGTTAAGTTCCAATCAATTATACTGTATTTACCATCAAATATGCTTCCAAAGTCCAAGAATAGAAATTTACATTTTTTATTGTATTTACCAATATGTTTAAATGGATATGTTATTAAAATTTACCATCAAATAAAAATCCCTGCATAAGTTTGATGGATATGTTTAAATGGATATGTTTAAATGGATATGTTATTAAAATTTGATGCAGGGGTTTCAGCATCAAGGATAAGGGTAGAAGCATAAGTTTTGGTGCAACTTAAATGGATATGTGGGCTTTGGAAGTTTGCTTGATATGATGTTGGTGTTAGAGACATAAATGAATTAGGAAAATCATCTTGGACTTTGTAGTTACATATGATCTATGAATAGTTAATGAACAGTTAGTTTGAGAAAATCAAAGATTCTCAATCTCACCTAGCGACATATAGGAGTTGGGTGGGGTTCAACCATTGGAGCATTGAATTAAGTGGTAAAAGCTTCAAGGAGAGGGGGAAAAAAGAATTTTTGGATAAAATTAAAATGAATAACATGGACATTTGGTTTGAGGATATGAATTTGGATATAGAATTTGATAGAGTATATAACATATTCCTGGGTTCTAATTATTAGCTTAAACTTTTGGTTGAGATGGTCATTTAACATGGTATCTAACTTGGACAACAATTGAGCACATCATAAAGGAGGTGGCCAAAAAGTTAGTAAAATGAGGAAAATATTGTATTGAGGAGAACTACGAGAAATTTAAGGAGGCCTAGAGACAAGAAAATATTGTTGTATAAGAAGCAAGCTAAGAGCAAGGTAAGTCATGAGCTTTGTGCAAGATTGGACTCAAAAGAAGGAGAAAATGACATTTATAAAAATTAATATTACTCGTATGAGGGAGATAAGGACGACCCTGAATATAAGGGTTGTTAAGTGTGTGAAAGATTTTAACCATAGCATTTTAATTGAAGATAAGGAGATAAGGGAATGATGGAAAAAATATTTTGATAATTTATATCCAGGACATTATACGGAGAATGTAGAATAGAGAAGTTAAAAAGGCATTAAAAAAGATAGGATTGAAGAAAACGGTTGGACCAAATGAAGCTCCTATTAAGGGTTGGAGATGCTTAGTTGAAAAGGGAATAGAGTGATTGACAACTTTCTTCAATAAAATTTGGATAAGTAATACAATGCAAGATTGCGCAAACTATCGATGGATTAACTAATGCATCATACTATGAAGATTTAGGAACAAGTGATGATTGAATCAAGATTAAGAAAGAGCATAAGGCTTTTGGATAACAAGGTTGGCTTTATCCCAAGAAAGTCAATAATGAAAGCAATCTTATTAATAAGGCAGCTTATGAAAATTAAATTATAGGGATAAGAGCTTAGTTGATCTATTGGACCACATAATTGATCTATTGGGTTTTATTTAGTTTTTATTAAATCCAACATTACTTAATAATAATTTTATTAAAAACCTTTTTAATTGAATTAACTTAAATAGGGAAAACCCCTACCGTTCTAGTAATTTATTTATGAAAATTTGAACTATTTTAAAATGTCTGAAAATTTGAATATTCTTATTTCTCCAAAATTCAAATAATGAATTAGAATTACTAAAATACCTTTTTAATAATTGAATAAAAATTAATTAATTATAAAATACCAAACATACTGGGTATTACAGATATTTATTAGTATCACTTTTTTTTTTATAACTAATATTAATAAGGCATTACTAATAGAATGTTTTCCACTAATGATTTTAAGTATGCAAACAAAATCTCATATTTCATAGAACCATTAAAAGTAAATAGGAAAACAGAAAGTCATTGCGCCTCACGAAATAGTTCACGAGCCGCAGAGCAGTACTAGAATATATAAGACAAGCAAAGGTGGCAAAGCCTCATGGCGGGCTGTGACTTGGCTCAAAGCGAGCGAGCTCCTTATAGTCCAATACTCCATTATTCGACATATTCGTATTTCAAATGTTGCAAAGTCATATACTCTTTGTGACCCGTGACCTAAGTAATCAGCTGAGTCACCTACCTATAAAATTCCTCTCAAAGAGGGGACACAAGCCATTAACTAGAGACCCTACAGACAGGGCCGTCTTAAGCTTAATAAAGGCTCCGTGTTAAAAATCAAAAGTAGACCCTTCATATTATTAATATAATAACATATATTGATTTTCTAAAACATTGGTAGGAGAATGAGTAATTTTTTTAGTTAATATATATGAAAATTTAATATTTTGGGGCCCTTTTAATGATGAGGCCCTGTGCGATAGGTATCTTTGAACGCCTTATTCACCGGCCCTGCCTACAGATACTCAAATCTCCCAGAAAGATGTAATTGAAGAATTAACTAAGGAATTGTTAAATCATGGGGTTATCCAAACCACCCTATTTGCATCCCCAATGGTGCTAGTAAAAAATAAAGATGGTAGATAGAGGACGTGTGTTGACTATAGGAAGCTCAATCAGGCCACAATCTAGGATAAATTTCCAATTCCCTTAATATAAGAGTTGTTGGAGCGGGCACAAAATACTTATCAAATATAGACTTGAGATCTAGATACCACCACATCAAGATCAGCTTGGAAGATATGCACAAGAAAGATTTTAAGACACATTTGTGGAACTTTGAGTATTTAGTTATGCCTTTTGGGCTAACTAAGGCTCTAGTTATCTTTCATTCATTAATGAGTTATACTTTTAAGCCCTATTTGGGAGAATTGTTCCTTGTATTTTTAATGATATTCTCATATACATTCCTAATTGAGACAGACACTTGAGGCACCTGAAGTATGTTTTGTAGGTAATGAGGGGTCATTCTTTGGTAGTTAACCAAAACAAATGTTCATTTGATAGCACCCAACTCAGTGAACTGTGATACATTATTTCACGGAGCTGAGTGTCAACTGACCAGAAAAGATTTAGGCAATACAACATTGGCCAAAACCTAGAAACGTCAAGAAATTAAGGGAGTTTTTGGGCCTCGATCACTAGCAATTACAGAATGGGTCAAATGGCTAATAGACACAAAAATGATAGAATTTGAACCGAGTGACTAAGTCTATCTCAAATTACAAGACTATAGATAGCAATTACTAGTAGACAGAAGCAATTAATAAAGTTGGTAAGAGGTGGCTTACACCCTTACTCTACCCTAAAAAAATCCATCCCACATTCTATGTTTCCCTTCTCAAAAGGCATCCTGGGCCAATTCCATCCATTATCTTACCCCAATCCTAAATTACAGGAACCAATCCTACCATAGTATCCTCATGTTGTTCTCAATAAGAAGATGGTGAAGATCAATAATTATGCACAAGTTTACTAGCTAGGTCATACATTGGCGGGGCATCCCTGAGGAAGATACCGCCTGGGAAATGATAGCAGACATTGAAGAAGCATACCCTTAATTCGATCCTTGGGGAGAAGGATCCTCTCAAGTAGGGGGGTATTGATATCCAACTGGATAAGCTGGCACCTAAGGATGATATGCAGGGTGATCATGTGCAAGAGTGTGTCACAATTCAGGCGAAGTAAGGAAAGCCACATCTAGTGAATATTATATAAATAATTAATCTCTAATTTGTCTTATGTGCTTTAGTCACAAACAGTTTGTTAAGAGCTGCCACTAAATTACCTACATATATCAGTTGAGGCTTGTAAAAAAATCATGAATTAAGTGAATGAAATCCTTCTTCCTTCTCTCTACTTTCTCTCTAAATTCTCTCTAATCTCAGTGAATTCGAGAATTCTAGAAAGCCTTATGACACACACTAGACTTACTAGGGGTTGGAGGATAAACCATCCAAAAGAGACAAACTCTTTAAGCACAAGGGTAATCTTTCATTAACAACACACTTACTAAATGAATACAATCCACCTCTATTTATATTGTGTCGTACTCCTCTAAGCCATCCACTAGGACGGTTCTGAAGGCCTACATGCTACACACTACAAGCAACCCCAATATAATAAAGCCTATTGACTACTTTAGGTTTAGGCCCAATTATACTAAGTCACACGCTTAAAACAATACTACTAGCTACTACCATTACAATTTATTTAATGCACAATCAAAGCTAATAAAAATCCTATTAAATCTATGAGTATAAGTGTGATAAGATCTATCAACATTTGTATCATACTCCCCCTCTTGAAAAAACACTTGTCCCAAGTGTTGTAAGACCAAGAGAACATCCAAATTCTTCTTACCAAGTCATCATATTGAAGTTGTTGTAGGAACTCTTGTGGAAATACATAATGTACCATCAATTTTTTGGTGACGTCCTTTAAAGTTGTAGCAAAGTCACTATCTTCATCATCATCATAATAAGCCATTAGATGAAACATATCACGAAATTCATAAAATCATTCTTTTAGTTGCGCATTCTCAATTGTTACTTGTTTAATACATCTTGCAAATCCGTAAAAGTGCATGTTCCCTTACTTATCGTCATTCATGGATTTCTTTATTTATTGACCACTATTATCATTAAAATTCAACCCTAGAATAGACATTGGAGTGGACTTGATGTACTCTTTCTCATGAACAATTTCGATATCACATCAAAACATAATGGCAAATCAGACTATACTCCTTCGAATACTATACTCCTTCGAATTCAAGGCTATCATTGTATTCTTCCCCCAAAGGACAAGTCTCGAAAATGATTTCCTCATTAGAAACATTAGTGTCATCCAACTCGTCTTCAAGAACCAAATCATTACATGGAGAAATTATCATCTCATTGTTGGCATCATGGTTTGAACTAATTTCATTTGATTGAGTGGATGGAACTTCCTCCTCTATGATTACTACTTCACAAAATTCTTCAATACGTTCCATCTCATTGTATTCTTCTAATGAAATTAATTTTTTGTTTACACATTCATGAGCAATATGTCCAAACCCTTGACATTTTGAACAACAAATTCTCTTTTCGCCATTCTTAGAATGAAGAAAATTATCATAACATCCCTTATTGTGTTCGTTACGTGAAAAACCATTCAATGAATCCAACTTCATTTTCATCCTTTTTTTTCATTAGAAAACTTTTGTTGTTCTAACTTGAATGAATTGATAACATCCATAAATCTGTCTAGTTTAGAGTAAAGTTTTGACGTCATTTTATAAAATTCCCCAAAACTTCGTTAATGATTATTTTTTACTCAAACTTTCAGATTAGTATACCCAATGTTTTAAGAAACAAATGCAAAAAGAATCAACCAAAAATTCCAAGTAGTTTTCCCACAATGAAGCAAAACTTACCAACCACTCACTGGGTACGAAATTATGACCACCTTCACTTGTAGACTTCAAGAAGTGTACCAAATGAACTCTTTTCTTTCCCAAAATTTAGGAAAAGAAACTATACGAAATTTATACCAAATTAGGATCAAAATATTTAAATAAATCTTCTGAAACGACCAAGGTATGATCCCCCAATCTGCTCTTCAATTTTGGATGTCTTCAAAGGAGGTGTGTATGAACTCTAAATTTAAAAATTTCTCTACAACTCGACACTACTCAACATACAACCAAATTATGACTCAGACAAATTCAATCTATCTAGATTACAAAAAAATATGAATCGCTCAAAAATATGAACTATGTAATCCACACTGGCCTTCAACTTTTAAGTGTTTAGATTCGAAGCAAATCTGGGCACTCTAGAGTTTAGGCCTTTTACAGACTGCAATAAATTCGAAAAATTCTACCAAAAATACGAAAAAAATACTAGAAATAAATACAAAACCGCACTAAAAAGAATGACTCAAATTGACTCATAAATCACCTAGAAATGACCGTTCGAAGTTTATACACGTTTCTGGAAAAATTCCCCAAACTGCACGCCTATCTTCAACCAATCTTCAAAGCTTCGAAGCCTTGATTTTGATACCAATTTTGATGCGTAATTGGTGTCTCAAATGTTGGGTGAGAAATACCAAATACTATCTTAAAGTTTAGGTAGGATCTTTGAAGGTTTGAATAGGTTGAGTTTCAGAAATTGTACATGATGAATGTAAAAAAGATGAACAATATGGATAGAACTTTGGTTTTGGTGACACAAACTCCCACCAAAGGATCTTCAAGCATCCAAAGGGACACACCACAAAGGATCTAGAATCCTAGAAAGCCTTATAACACACACTAGACTTACTAGGGGTTGGAGGACAAACCATCCAAAAGAGACAAACTCTTTAAGCACAAGCCTAATCTTTCATTAACAACACAGTTACTAAATGAATACAACCCACATCTATTTATAGAGTGCGGTACTCCTCTAAACCATCCACTAGGACGGTTCTCAAGGCCTACATGCTATACACTATAAACAAGCCCAATATAATTAACAAAGCCCATTAACTACATTAAGTTTAGGCCCAATTATACTAAGTCACACGCCTAAAACAATACTACTACTACCATTACAATTTATTCAATACAAAATTAAAGCTAATAAAAATCTTATCAAATCTATGAGTAGAAGTGTGATAATGATCTATCAATATTTGTATCAGAATGGTGGAGAGGGGTGGCTTTAATAAGGTTTAAGAATCCTACTTTAGAAAGGAATTTAGCCTTTCATCCTGCTAACTTTTTATGCACCTTATCCATAATAAATTGAAATTGAGATTTGGTGGGTTTCTTAGGGGAAAGAAGCATTCCTAGGTAATTTACGAAATCATAATTTTCCCCGAAACTAGTTATTTTATGGAAATTTATACGACCAGTCGGAGAACTATTAGAAGAAAAAATTAACCTATTCTTTTTTACCCGATATTTCCCCAAAACTATTGAGAATGGACATGATAGTGTTTGCAATTTTTATATTAACCCTACCAAATGGAATAAGACCGCCTGCAAACAATATGTGAGAAATTTGGAGTTTATCTGTATAAAAGAAAACGATCCCATGATCTAGAAGCACCAGTATGGTCAATAACATTTGACGAAGAATTAAGGCAAATATTAAGAATATATTGTGATAAAGGATCCCCTTGACGAAGATCACAAGAGTGGTTAAAGGTCCTTGATTTTTTACCATTAATAAGAATTGAGGAAGAAGCTTGGTACACACAATTCATAATAATAACAATCAAGTAGTGGTCAAAGCCGAGGGATTTCAAACAAGAATTAAGAAACCCCATTCAACTCTGTCATAGGCCTTTTCAACATCATACTATTTGCCATCTGCCCATATCAGTCCGAACAATTGATTATCCCAGAGTGGGACCAACTATTACGCAAATTTGTCAAAAACAGTCCGACTTACCTGTTGACCTATTGTAGCCGGTAATCCACAACACTTGACTAGCACATGACGTTTAGTGGGGGTTAATTGCTAATTAAATTATTTTTAAAAAATAATTAATTGATAATCAAATCATTTTTAGAAAATAATTAATCCACAAAACGTGACTAATATGGGCAGATGGGAAATAGTATGGACCGGTGGGGATTACCGGCTACAATAGGTCAATAGGTAAGCCAAACTGTTTTTGGCAAGTTTGTGTAATAGTTGGGCCTGCTCAGGGATAATCAATTGTTGGGACTAATATGGGCAGATGGGAAATAGTATGGACCGGTGGTGTCAATTATGCCTCAAGTAAAACATCTCTTGTTTCTAAGGCTGAGCAAAGTGTGTTCTGAACCGCACCAAACTGCAAATAAAACCGCAACTGTGCGGTTTGAAAAGTGCGGTTTGGTTTGCAATTTTACCAAATCATAATTTTGCAGTGTGGTGCGGCTTCCGAAAATTTTGAGAACCGCACCAAACCGTAAACCGTAATTTGTTTAATTGTTCTAAAATATTTAATTTCATAGTTTTTATTTGGCCTACTACCTTACTGAAGGTATGCCTTTTGTTTGTCTAGGGCCTTATCTAGTTTTTTTAAACGCGCAACTCTCTAAGGCTTCTTTAGCTCTTTAAGGCTCTAATAAAAAATAAATCTAGGACTTTTTTATGTTCTTATCAATTACTAATTATAAAATAAAATTTTAAAAAATGAGTAAAACCGCACCGCACCAAACCGTATTTTGCGGTGCGGTGCGGTTCGGTTTGATATAAATCGCGGTGCGGTGCGATTTCAAAAAATGACAAACCGTAATTTTACGGTTTGGTGCGGTTTGACATCCAAACCGCACCACCTACTTGTTTCCCTTCTATTTTGACATTGAGTGAATTGTTTCGGAGGCAACCACTAAATTAATGTCCGATCATCTTCATTCTATGAAGCTATTCTGATTTTGAGAGATCCAATCTCGGAGAAAAGGTTCAAGTTTTTGGAAAATTATTTTTGTTGCACTCTTGTAGGGATGTCAAAACGGGTTAACGATACAGGTTAGGGTTGACTCAAACAGGTTCGGTTCAATTTCGGGTCAGGTTAAATCAGGTTATTAGCCGAACGGTTCAGTTCAATTCAGTTCATGTCATTTCGGTTCGGGTCATAACAAGTTGTCTTTTTCTCGGTGACAGTTCCGTTCAGGTTCAGGTCATTAACGGTCAGGCTAGTATCAGTTCAGTCCAAAACGGTTCGGGTTAATACAATTCAACGATAAGAAACGGTATGTTTCAGGTTGACATCAATTTACATCGGGTTATTTTGGAGCGTCCATTACAATAAAAATTGATCATAAAATACAAAAAGTTTGTTAATATGTTAATTGTGATATGAAGTTACTTTCAAGTTGAATAAGATTTCAATTCAGTTCAGTTCAGATCAAATAATGTAACGGGTTGATTACAGTTCAGTCCAGTTCAGTCCAATTTAATAAATCTTCAGGTTTGGGACATGTTATCCTCAGTTGAGGTTACTTTCAGTTCAAGTCAAGTTCAGTTCAGGTCATTAATTCACGGGCCAATAACAGTTCAGGTCACTTCAATTCGGGTCAATTTCAGGTTATGGGTTACTTTCAGTCCAGTTTATTTCAGTTCAGGTTACGGTCAGTTCAGTTAACCCAACAAATTCCAACCCAACCTGACATCCTACTCTTGTGTAGGTAATATTGCAAAGACCTATAGGTCCGAAGCTATTGATTTATTTGGGCAATGTAATTTTAGGGACTAGAAAAATAATGGCATTGCACGTGTCCTTGGATACTAACTTCGAGTTAAACCAGTTATGAATATAGTAAATTCAACTCTTTTTTGGTACAGCTGGTTGCACCATTATTAAATGGTGTGGCACGTTGTGTAAAATCAAACAGAAGGGTTCCAAAGTTAAAGACTTTGTAACCCCAACTTTGAAACCCTACATAAACACTTTGTAACCCCATTTCAACACTTTGTAATCTAAAAAACACTTTTTAACCTCAAAAAATACTTTGTATCACACTTAAACACTTGCAACCACACTTAATCACTTGTAATTTGTAAACCCAAAAAACACTTTATAACCGCACTTAAACACTTTGTAACCCAAAAAATAATTCGTAACCCCAAAAACACTTTGTAACCCCACTGTAACTCCAAAAAAAAACACTTTGTAACTCCACTTAAACACTTTGTAACCCCAAAAAACCTTTGTAACCCACTTAAATACTTTTTACCCCAAAAAATAATCTCACTTCAATACTGTGTAGCCCAAAAAATACTTTGAAACCCCAAATACACTTTGTAACCCAATTGTAACTCCAAAAAAACACTTTGTAACCCCACTTAAACACTTTGTACCTCAAAAAAACATTTTGTAACCCCAGTGAAGACTTTATAACCCGTAAAAACGGCCGCATCATTTGAAACAATGCAGCTGGAACCATGCAACCAACCGCATATAATAATTTGGCTGGTAAATTAAATAGTCTCCTATAATTGTACTTGACACATAAATTTAGAAACGAAAAATAGAAGTATTAATGAGGTTGGTGTTCGCCCAAGTCGATGGATACTTCATTGAGAAAATGCTATTCATATCAAATACCGATATGATACCGACACTTATAGAAAACCCGGTATTTTAATTCATTTCTAGAATATTTTTTTTCACTATAGATTTATTGAATTTTCATATTTTTATATGATTTTTTTACTACCTCTACTTCCTTTTAGTAGCAACGATTTGACATAAAATAAGATTTTTCTTATATTATTGTAATGATTAAAATATAGTATTTTAAAATTTATTGAAAATAACATAAAAATTTCTTGACTTTTATAAAATTTAATAATATCTATTACTCAAATCATATTGTATCCTATATTTTTAAACTAGCATATTTCACATGCGTCTTCGTTTGCGTACGAGTGGTATGACCTTATCCATGCAACTTAGGTGTCCGCTTCACCTTATGATAAATCAATCAATCAATACATATACTATAAGAGAAACCACTAAAGCCATAGATGGACACGTGTCACTCTTTGATTAAAAATTTTCGCGCTCTTTTTATTTGAACCTAAAAAAATAATTTTTTTATTCTATCTTAATTTTTTTTATTCTATCTTAAAATATTTTTTTACCTTAATAAATATTGAACTCATATATATTATAACAAATCTTTAGAACTATGATCCAATTTAGTTTCTATAATTAAAAAAAAATACATGTATATTTTTTTTTTTAAAAAAAAAATTAAATAATACATGTATCTTAACTCCTTAATTATCACATAATTTTAATCATGCATTCATTTCCTATATATTATTATAACTAAAATTTAATTTCCATAATACCTTCATATATTTTCAATATGATAATTTTTTTCATAGATTATGAATGACTTTTTTTATTTAATTTTAGCAATATGTGTATATCTTTGTCGCACTATATAATCACTAAATAAATATATCTAACGTTGTAATTTTAAATTACATGTCTAATGTAATCTTACATTAATATAGAATTTCTGAATTATGAATATGCGAAAATAAAGTTAAATTAAATTATTTATTTAACTTATATTTTAAAGGAAATTTTGTCAGAAAAGACCTTTTAAAACATTCATTTTGTGAGAAAAGACCTTATAAAAAAATTGTTGTGAGCAGGGACCTAAAACAAAAAAAAAGTTGCAAAGAGGGACCTTACCTCTATTTTCCGACGTTGACTGTGAATCTTTTGTGTTGACTCACTATTTTCCTCCAATTTTGCATGAATCCTTTCGTATTTAAGGGGGTAAGAGATAAGGAAACCTAAATTCAGAATAAGATAATTTTAGATGCTAGAAGGATGTGTTAATAAAGGATTCATATAGATGAATTTAGGAGGGAAAATGGAGGGGGAGTGGAGGAAAAATGTATTTATAGTGAAAAAAAAGAAAGGTTAAATAGAGAAGAAATGATTCGTCGAAAATTGGAGGGAAATAGCGAGTCAACGCCGGAAATTCACATTCAACGTCGGAAAATAGTGGTAAGGTCCCTCCTTGCAACTTTTTTTTTTGTTTTAGGTCTCTGTTCACAGCAAATTTTTTATAACGTCTTTTCTTGCAAAAAAATGTTTTATAAGGTCTTTTCTGACAAATTTTCCTATTTTAAACTAACTTTTTCTAGAAAAAAGTTATAAATATATTTTCCTAAAAAAATTATGCTACAAATTTATACAGTACATCTACTATATTAATTATAGATTCATTTGGTATAGTTTCTATATATCCAATTTAATTTCTATAAATAATACCCATATCTTAATTCCTTAATTATCAATTTACTTTTAATCATAGATCATTTTCTATTTATTTTTATAATTTAGAGTTAAACAAAAATAGAATCTCAACTTCCTCAGGAAACATGTATTTTCGGAGACTACCAAAATTTAATTTCCATGATATCTTCATACATCTTTAATATGATCTTTTTTTCATAGTCTATGTATGGCTTATTTTATACTCACTCCGCCCCAAAAGACTGCCCCACTTTGATCAAAATTGTCAGAACTTTTTGGTTAAAGTGATGTAGTTTTTATTAGATGGATTGAATATTTACTTTAAACAATATATATATATATATATATATATATATATATATATATATATATATATATATATATATATATATATCTTTGTCACACTATATAACTACTATCTATAAATCTAATGTTGTATTTTGATATTACATATCTAATGTAATTTTACATTAATATATAGTAGTTCCCAAATTATGAACTAAAGTAAAATTAAATTAACTATTTAACTTAGATTTTAAAACATATATATCTAGCTTAACTTTTTCCCAAGAAAAAAGTCATAAAAAAAATTTTCCTAGAAAAAATTATGCTAAAAATTTATACATCTGTAATATTAATTAAAGATTTGGTACATTTTAAAAATAGTATAAAGAATATTCCTATTTCTACTACAAGTAATTTTTAGCAAAATGGTTAGCTATGAAAAATTATATATTATTGTGCTTATATATATATTGCGGGTAAGATAAATATTTTTATTGTGCTTATAGATTTGGCGAATGCTGCGACAGATAAAACAAGTTCTTCATATTAGATTAAACAAATAACATTAAAGTTTTATTATTATTAATTTATTTTTCAATCAAATAAATAACATTAAAAAAAATGAAAAGAGCTAGATTGAAATAAAATTAATGCAAATATCATAATATACTATCAAAATTATATTATTTAATTTTTAAATTAGCCAATATTGTGACTGGTGAATAATATTTTAATAATTAATTTGTGTTCAAGTAAATGAGTCATTTACATTAAATTGACTTATTTTTTCCTATAGGATTAATAATTTATAATTTGATTTATAAACCGTCCATTGCACGGTTATTATGCTAGTTAATAAATAAATTATAGGGAAATTCCCAGTGGTATACCCGAATTTTTTGGAAATCCCACTGGTATACCCGAGTTTTTTTTAATCCCAGAGGTGTACCTAATGTTAAACATAATTCCCAAAAGTAACCTTTTTGTTTAAAAATTGTTAAAAACACTAACCATGGTTAATAAATTGAAAAAAAAAAATAATAATAAAGGAAAAACAACCACAAATTGGGGGCAATCGGATCATTTTTTTGTAAAATCCGACCTCAAATCGGAACCCTTAAGGATAAAAATGACCCGTAAAACCTAAAGCGGACTATTTTTTCACATAAATCAATGCGCACAAAACGAGGCGAATCGGGAACGCAAATTGGGGGACAACCGGATCATTTTTTGCAAAATCCGACCTCATATCAAACCCATAAGGGTAAAAATGACCCGTAAAACCTTCTGCGCACTATTTTTTCACGTAGATCAATGCGCATTCAAATCATTTTTTGCAAAATCCAACCTCAAATCAGATCTCGTAAGGAAAAAAATGACCCGTAAAACCATGAGCGGACTATTTTTTTCACGTAGATCAATGCGCGCAAATCGATGCAAATCAGAAACGCAAATTGGGGGCAATCGGATCATTTTTTGCAAAAACCCATTAATTTAATATATTACTTGGTTTAGTTTTTATTTTTTTAAAAAGAAAATTAAAAAAATTGTTAACCAAAGTTAAATCTAACCTTAAAATAGGTATATTCCAATACATTTAACGGAATATACCTTCTAAATGTAACGGATGAGAATTAGACGTAATTTTAGGTATACCACTGGGATTAAAATAAACTCGGGTATACCAGTGAAATTTCGAAAAAGCTCGAGTATACCTCTGGAAATTTCCCTAAATTATAAGACAGAGTAATGAGAGAGAGAGAGAGAGTAGTTAGAGAAACTTTGGAAATATATAGAGCTAAACATTAGAGACAATCCAAAAAGGAAATTGTACCAAAAAAAAAAAACCCCAACAAATAAATTAACTAACTAGTGAGTACAAATAATGGCTTTCGTGGACTTAGAGGAGGATAGGCTAGTCATGGCTCGGGACCACCTCATTAAAGTTGGACCCAATAACAGGATTGAGCCTGACCACAAAGCATAAGATCAGAATATAAGTCATTGAGACTAGGGGTGTAAATGTAGTCAGAAAACTGTTCGACCGATCGTTATCGACCGATATCGAACCTGTTTTTGTCCGTATTTTTAGTGATCGGATACCGACCGCTACCGAATCCGAATTATACCGAAACCGTTTCTGACCGATTTTATGCATACCGAAACCGACTGGTACCGAGTCCGTTTAAGACCGAATCCGTTTTCGACCAGCTTTTATTATACCGAGACCAACCGTTACCGAAACCGTATTGTACCGAATCCGTTTTTGACCAATTTTTTACCGACCGTTTTCGACCGACCGCTTTTGACCGACCGTTTTCGACCGAAATCTTATTGTACTGAACCTGTTTTTGCCCGACCATTTTTTATCGAACCTGTCTATTTTTACCAACCTTACGACTGAAGTACGACTGACCCCATTTTTTTTATCGAACTTATTTACATGATTGATGAGTATCATCATCGTTATCATGAGTATCATTATCAATTCGTTGTTGTTGCAAATTGTTATCAATATTGTTATCATCTTTGTTATCGTCAATTCATTATCATCCATCATCATCTTAATCGTCATCATAAGCTCATAATCATTTATTATTAGCGTCATAATCCATCACCATCATCCATGTCGTCATCATCATCATCATTCATGACCATCTATCATATTGATCATCAACATCCATCATCGTCATCATGCATCAGCATACATCATTGATGTCATCATCATCGTTGTCATCATATGCATCCATCATCAACATTCATCACCATTCATATACATCATCACCCATGATCATTATCATCACTTATTATCATCCATCAACAACGTTATCATCACCATACATAATTGATGCCATCATAATTCATCAACATCATCTATCAACATCCTTCATGTTGGCCAATATTGTGATCAACACCAATTCACCATGCATCATCCATCATGATTATGATCGTCGTTGTTATTACCATCCATAATTATTATGATTGATCAATTGATTATTTATGTCTTGACTCACCATCATATCATTGTTTCTATTGTTACCATATACGTAGTATATTGCTTTTATGATGATGATGACAAGTTGACAACGATAAATCCCATCCTCATAGCCACTGATATTCTAATGATATATATTTTAATTATAATCGTAGCCATCACACTCATCATAAATTGATATGGTTCATCAAGATTATTCTTTGATGTCCATATATAATATTTATATTAGTCACTTATTAACGTCGTTGTTATTTTCATAATTCAGGGGAGGGCATAGTTTTCGATCCCAAGATTCTAAGCCAGATATTCTGAGTCAACTAACCCGAAATATCAAAATCCGATCTGGAGTTTTGAATTGACTAATTGTATTGTGATTTGTGTTCGATCGTTTAAGACTAACATATTACGTCCTACCTTTGACCTTGATCGACCGATTATGAGCCGCATGCTGATTTTGACCAACCGATTATGATCCGCATGCTGATTTTTACCGACCGATTATAATCCGCATACCAATTTTGACCGATCGATTATAACCCGTATACCGGTTACGACCTGTAAAAAACCGTTTTTAACCGACCGAATGTGACATGTTACCGACAACGACCGCACCGATAAGTATCGGACCGAAACCGACCGACACCTGTTTAGGAAAATACCGAATTTGACCGGATACCGAATAAGTCCGACCGTTACCGACCGATACCGAAAGAGTACTCATATGACCTTTTTTTGACCGACCGTTTTTGACCGAACCTGTTTTTGACCGAACCTGTTTTTGACCGACCAGTTTCCGACCGTTTGACCGTTTTTACACCCCTAATTGAAACTACTCATTTGCTAAAATGCTTTTGAAAAAAAAAGCACTCATACAATCACACACAAGTAAAGTTTCGAGGGAACTTCTATAGTTCTTGTTGTCATGTTGCAAATATTTTTAAGTCCATCAGATCAAACTGCTTTTGTTTTACTGAATTTATTTTTAACAGCATAGAACTTTGCTTAGAAAGTTACAACCAGTAGGTAGTGAAAATCTGATCAACTAATGGTACTTTGAATTCAGAACCCAGATAAAATACTCGACTAGCTTCTGTACATTTTAAGAAATGTAGTTTTATTAAAGGCTATAAAAGTAGACTCATGTAACCAACCAAATTCATAACTATTTACCATTTTCTTTTCACTCAACATAAATATCTTATCAGCAATTAAAAAATAATATGAAAATTATTCAGTGTAATTAGTTAGGGAGTTATAATCAGGGCCGTCCTTGCACATGTGTAAGGTGACCAATAGCATAGGGCCCCCAATTGTAAGGGCCCCATTTTCATATTTAACCCAATATAAAAAAGAAAAAAACAAATTAACCGTAATCTACAATGAATGTCAACTAATTGCTCCATATTCTATTTTCACATTAAAAAAAATCATTCATTAATTGCAAATCTTAAATTTCCATGAATTAATTCTTCATCTTCATCTTCATATTTAGGGCCCAATATTTTTGTATGAGAACAGGGCCCCAAAATTCAATGTCACGGCCCTGGTTACAATCTTATATATAGTGGATAAACACAAATTACCATGTATGTTCATTTCTCTACAATCAATTCTTCAGGAATAGTGACATTAATGTTTCGAATGCCACATCCAGCATGAAGGCAGTTATTGAACGATACAATAAGATGAAGGACGAGAGCAACCATCAGTTGTCATCGGCCACTTCTGAACTCAAGGTAAAAATTTATCAGGCATCAGCAATGAATATTATTCACTTGCATTTATAACACAAAACTTATAAAATTGACTAAGGTGCAACGGATCGGAATATATTGTAATGCCTAGAAACACTATAGTGTGCCATACATAATATCACACGTATACTTTATAGTGATATTATCTATGCCTTTATAATCAAGATTCAGGGGTAGTAGAAGTGTTAACAGCTAAAAGTGGGTGGGGAGACTAATTGATTCATTGATAATGTTTACTTTTAATCTTCCCTTAGGTTCAAGAATAAAAGGTTAGATTTTTTGCACAAGAATATATGTGGATTTGGGTTTATCCCCACATTGGTGGGTATGGATTTTAGATTTAGACTGTTTTTTGGACTTAACTTTTAATTCAGTTTAGTTGAGTTCAATTCAATCCAGAAGAAGGCCTTAGATGATAATAATGTGATACGTTTATATGTGACTATCTTTAACAAATTTTTTTTTTTTTAAAAAACACTTCTATACTCAAGTATCTATTTTCCTTAGTCATTGTTCACTAAGGCTCTGTTCATTTAGATAGACTTTTAGTTTAGTTCAAATAAACATAGCCTTATAACCGCTATGAGAGGGTATAGAAATTACAAGCAGATCGGAGGAGGATGTGAAGGAGGTGGTATCCGACCACACGACCCAATTTTCCATCCTTACTCCCTTATAGCCCCCAAAAAGTTATAAGTTCGACAATCTACATATATCCTCAAGACCTGAAAACGAGAACTATAGTTAATTTATAAACATGACATGACAAAAGACAGGAAAAACATGTATTGAATTATATTGAAGGCTATTAAGCTTTGTTTTCATTTATAATTCAGTCTCTAATGTCAAACAATCAACTACTCTCACCAAAATAGTGTTCAGAGGTGTATTGTGGAAAACCTCATACCATGTAATCCTAGATACAAAATAACAAAAATTTAATAGCTATTTTGGTTCAAAATGGCTTGGATGAAGCAATGGTAGCAATTGGAATGAAACCTTCATCAATAACAAATGATGAATTTCTAAAAATGGACAAGAAGGCGCTAACCTTGATTCAATTGAGTCTTTCTAATAAAGTTTTACGTGAGGTTGCGAAAGAGACAACGACGGCGGGGTTATGGTTGAAGCTTGAATCGCTTTACATGACAAAATCTGTCACCAATAGACTTTTGGTGAGAAGTAAACTACATGACCTTAAATTTGAAGAAGGTAAGTCATTGAAAACTCATCTTGATGATTTTGTCTTTATTGTTGTGGACTTGCAAAACATAGATGTTAAACTTGATGATGAAGATTTGGCGATGCTTTTGTTGTGTTCTTTACCTCCGGAATATGAACACTTTAGAGAGACATTATTGTATGGTAGGGATGAGTTAGCACTTGAAGATGTGAGGTGTGCTTTATTGCAACGGGAGTTAATTGAGAATCAATTAACTAGACATAATGATCTTGAACATAGTGGTGAAGGTCTTTATGCAAGGGGTAGACAAAAGGGCCTGAAAATCAGAAATCGAAATCAAGATCGAATTCAAGGGGAAAGTATAAAAATACTCTTTGCCATAATTTCCAGAAGAGGGGTCACATTCGATGATTTTGCCCGAACAATGGAAAAACCGTAAAGGGGAAAGGTGATACTAGTACTTCTTCCAACGAAGATTCGGCGGCGATAGCTCATAGTAATAGCGATGATTCAATACTTCTTGTGGTGGAACCGGGTACAAAGAAATTCAATGATAGATGGATTCTTGACTCGGGGTGTTCTTATCATATCACGCCCAATAGACATTGATTATCTACATATGATAAGGTTCAAGGTGGAGTGGTGCTAATGGCCAACAATGCGGGTTGCAAAGTTGAAGGGGTTAGGACGGTTTAGATCAAGATGTTTGATGGCATGGTTCGTACTTTGTCAAATGTTCGTCATGTTCCGGATATGAGCAAGAAATTTATTTCTGTGGGTACTTTGGATAACAATGGTTGTAAGTGCACACTTCAAAACGGTGAACGTCGTGTATCGCTCGGTGCCCAACTGATAATGAAAGACAAAAAGGAGGGTTCGCCCTATGAGTTAGTTGGGTCGACGGTTGAAGGTTCAACGGCGGCGACGTCCTCATCAACCACCGAATCTGAAAATACAAAGTTATGACATATGAGGTTGGGACACATGAGTGAAAGGGGTTTGTCGGAATGTTCCAAGAGAGGTCTAGTAGGTGATCAAGGAATAGATTTTATGGAATTTTGTGAAAATTTTGTGGTTAGGAAACAAAAGAGAGTGAGTTTCAAGGCGGCAACACATAGAACAAAGGATGAACTTGATTACATTCATTCGGATTTGTGGGGTCCATCGAAGAATCCATCCTTGGGGGGTCACCGGTACTTGCTCACCATCATTGATGATTATTCGAGGAAGGTGTGAGTTTTCTTCTTGAAGAGTAAGGATGAGGTCTTTGAAGAATTCAAAGATTGGAAAACTATGATCAAGAAGCAAACCGGAAGGCAAGTGAAGAGGTTACAAATGGACAACAGTCTTGAATTTGTTGAGAAAGAATTTAACAAGTTTTGCAAGAAGCTTGGGATTGTTTGGCATCGTGCTTGTGTGGGTCGACCGCAACAAAATGGGGTGGCGGAGAGGATAAATGGGACTTTTCTTGAGAAGGCTTGGTGTATGTTGTTCCATGCGGGTTTGAGCAAGGGATTTTGGGCTGAAGCGGTAAACATGGCGGCTCACATTGCAAATATATCTCCACATATGGCTCTTGGGTTAGAAATGCCGGAGGAGAGGTGGTTGGGCTCGCCGGGTGATTATTCCGGAATGAAGATCTTTGGGTGTCCAGCTTATGCTTATGTGAACGTTGGAAAACTTGAACCGAGGGCAAAGAAGTGCATCTTCTTGAGATACACAAAGGGGTCAAGGGCTATAGGCTTTGGGATCCTAGCACGTCAAAAATCATCAATAGCCGAGATGTTACTTTCAATGAATCCGTGTTTCTCCAGAAAGAAGAAACCTCAACTTTTGAGTTTACCAAAAAGGAAGTGGAGAGTAGTGTGATTCATGAGAGGAATGAAGATGATATTGACGGAGATGATGGTGGTGTTAAAACACCGCACACGATAAGGTTACTCCTTCAACTTCCTCCCCTAGGAAGGCCACTACACCTAGGAAGGAAACATCATCACGGTACAAGTGGAAAGTCTTGTATAAGGGAGGGCTAAAAGAAACATTAGACCTCCAAATCGACTTGGTTTTGAGGAGATGGCGGCATATGCATTGAATGTTGCAAGTGACGTGATTGATCATGAGCCATCTTCATATTCCGAGGCTATGAAGAGTGTTGACTCTGGGAAATGGAAAGTTGCCGGAGGAAGAAATGAAATCTCTTCATAAAAATCAGACATGGGATCTTATTGAGAGGCCACGGGGCAAGAAGATAGTTGATTTCAAGTGGATCTACAAGTACATAGAGGGGATACCGGGGGTTGAGGAATCAAGGTGCAAAGCAAGACTTGTGGGACGGGGGTTTAGTCAAGTTCCAGGTATCGACTACAATGAAATATTCTCACCGGTGGTAAGACATACTTCTATTCATACTTTACTTGCTATTGTTGCCATGCAAGACTTAGAATTGGAGAAACTTAATGTGAAAACGACTTTCTTGCATGGGGAGCTGGAGGAAAAAATTTACATGCGGCAACCGGATAGCTTTGTTATTGAGGACAAGGAAGAGTATGTGTGTTTTTTGAAAACACTAGTAGAAAAATCCCCCATTAGTATCGTTTTTTTTAGCCTATTAGTATCGTTTTCCACACGATACTAATAGAGGCGTTAGTAATAGAGAATCTTATTAGTATCGTTTGTAAAAAACGATAGTAATGAATTCTATTAGTATCGTTTGTTATAAAAAACGATAGTAATATTGAGCTTATTACTATCGTTTTTTAATAAAAAACGATACTAATAGAATTCATTACTATCGTTTTTTACTAAAAACGATAGTAATAGACTATCTATAAGTATCATTTTTTATATGAAATGATAGTAATAAACTCTCTATTAGTATCGTTTTTCCAACAAATGATACTAATACTATTTTTTTAATTTAAATTTATATTTGATTATTGGGCCAAATATATATATATATATATATATATATATATATATACAATATATTTATAAATATGCACCCTTTCAGCATTATCTGCAGCCCTGTTCAATTTTGTATAATGTACAATAATATAATATTTTTTATAATTAATTAAAATTTATAAACGATACATATATAATACAAGTTCGATGTATTCATATAAAATATAGTTTATAAGAACGTTTGATACGATCGATGTTTACGAAGTAACTATAAATAAAATGTATAAATAATGTGCTACTAATACAAATTTTATTTAATTTGGATCGGACAATAAGAAATTTAGCCTGAAGAACCTCGCCCATTGCTCGCGAATCTCATCCAACTCTCCTTTGGTATATGGGGCAGATCTTCGAATGTAGTCCTTCAAAATCAAAGATTGAAAAAAAAAACATATAAGTAATGTTATAGACGCCATCTTGCTTAGACTTTTAGGGCCACAATATTTGCAAACTAAAAAAAAGGATGTTCTGTTATACACCTACCTAAGCTATGACGGGCAAATGAAAGATAATTTTCACTAAATTAAACTTGGAGTGATCTTAGCTTAAAACCTGATATACACTAAGTGTGCAAGCTCTCCCTCTGTTTCCTTTTTGTTGGTTAAGTTTGAAATATTTTCATTTATATATAAAAAGTAATCTTAGCTTAAAACCTAATTTTATTGATTCCCAATTGATAGCATTTATAATTGTAATATCATATCAAATGTACCTTGATATTGATTGACTAATCAAATAAATAAAAAGTTTCAATAAATTATCAAACGTATTTTAACTGTGTTCCCTCTCATGCCTTACGGAAACTATGTTCCCTCTCCACTCTTCTCATATTTTAACTATAATTAAGAAGCATAAGGGCTATATTTTCAATACAAAGTGTGATCCCAAAGGGAAATATGTTCTTGAATATTTGCTTGAGATTTCTTAGTGGAATT
The DNA here is from genome assembly GCA_951394345.1 of Salicornia ramosissima. NCBI lineage: Eukaryota > Viridiplantae > Streptophyta > Magnoliopsida > Caryophyllales > Amaranthaceae > Salicornia > Salicornia ramosissima. The sequence goes on along the minus strand of OX596233.1, from coordinate 42,155,470 downwards.
GAATAAAATAAGAACAATTTGTCAACATAAATGATCTTTGAAATAAAAATTAAAGATTTCCAATCATTCACTCGGGGTGACCCAGCGCGGTTGCCAGTAGTCGAGCACCCAGCCAGCCACCCGGGGTAGCAGCTAGGCACCCGATAGCACCCCCAAGCAATAGCACCACTGCCTAAATGATCTTTGAAATAAAAATTAAAGATTTCCAATCATTCACTCGGGGTGACCCAGCGCGGCTGCCAGTAGCCGAGCACCCAGCCAGCCACCCGGGGTAGTAGCTAGGCACCCGATAGCACCCCCAAGCAATAGCACCACTGCCCAGGCAGCAGCAGCACCACCCAGCCAATAGCACCACTGCCCAGGCAGCAGCAACACACCCAGGCAGCAACACCACCACCCAGGCAACAGCACCACCACTGCCCAGGCAGCAGCAGCACACCCAGGCAGCAGCAACACCATTGCCCAGGCAGTAGCAGCACACCTAGGCAGCACACCCATGCCCATTGTTATCCTGGCGCTAACCAGTCTCTCCACCCCGACGACCTTCCGATGAACACCACAAGGGTTGCCCCAACCTTCATGACATGTGCTAATGCAAGTAGCAAGCCACGTTTACTGAATTAAATTTCACAATTGATATTCCAATCCATTCCTAACTAAAAGAAAACTTTCACACCACGCAATTTTAGGCTTACAATTGACAATTTGGAATTTCTTATGTAAAAGGTCAAGTATTAAACAATATTTATTGTTGCGATTGTTTTATAAATATTTTATCTTAATGTTCGATTGTAAACAATAGTAAAAGGAAGTGGTTCCAAAACATCACCAAAATCCCAAATAAACTTCCAACTATGAGAACTAAACAAAGCACCGCCTTCTAATACAATCAACTAAATAATAGTAAAAGGAAGTGGTGTTCATAACCACTTCCTCTCCAAAACTTCACAAAAATCCCAAATAAACCTCCAAATATGAGCACTAAACAAAGCACCGCTTTCCAATACAATCAACTAAACAATAGTAAAAGGAAGTGGTGTTCATAACCACTTCCTCTCCAAAACTTCACCAAATTTCCAAAAAACCTCCAACTATGAGTACTATAACAGCAAATTTCACCAAATTCTCAAAACACAACAAATTAAGGCATGATACAACTTACCTTTATTTGCTTGACATCACCCTTACTTTCACCAACTTTCTTGACTATCTCATTCATGTACTTCATGACATAGTAGCCACAATCCAAACCACCGGTCTACTGGGCGCACTAACAAATTTACAAAAAACTAGGTTCAAAACAAATTACAACTGGATATTATTGTATCAATAAAAAATTGTATAATATTCGAATAAGAACAAAATATAAGTCACTCATACCTCGATTATTGTGACCTCCAACACCATTTTAGTATTTTCTTTGATCCTTGCTCTGTACGACTTGTAAGCGCTGAAAAAAAATTCAATATGCAAAAGTGATACCAAAATAAGGCAAGAATTAACCTTATAAAATCGTGATTCACAAACGAAAAGCTTGATAATCTAGAACAATAATCCTTACAGGTCAAACACGTTTTCGCAGCTTAGTTGACGTGGTGCCTGCTGTGTCAAAGGGCCGAGTTGATAAATTATACCGTCACATAAATCAATGGCCATGAGAATCCAATGGTTGCTACAATAAACATAACACATGATCATCATATCCAAAAATAACTAAGTAATTAAATTGCATGCAAATAAGTTGCTAAAAAGAAAGGATGAACTGGTTCATACCTTTCATTGTAAGGTGCTAAAATAAGGTGGGACTTTGAATCTTTCCTTTTTAGTTCGTTGTTGAAAGCGTGTTTCACATACTTAACTACATCAAAGAAACTTCTCTTGCATTCTGCTCTAGACAATCTATGGGGACACAAAAAGGTTATGTGTCCCCCTTCAAACTTAGAGATAAATTCTGTAAGGAGGTAGCTGTAATTCAAAACAAAAAGAACCAAAAATCATAATGTATATTTGTAACCACAACATAACGGGAAATAAAAAAAGTTGACCATTATGTTTAGAAGGTTTACCAAATGTACACATGGATCACCGACACATTTATACACACTCCTCTAACAAGTTCATCAACGTCGGTGGATGTGACATAAATATGTTGGTCTTCTTGGAGATAAAACGTTGGTGCCTTGAATGAAACACATACACTTTCATGCTTATCCTCAGTCATCAGCATGTATAACAAGTCACACTCCGGAAGATTGGAAAGTGCACCCATTTGAGAAGTTGGGTTGTCAGTGCGTTGTGAGTCTTGTGTTCTTAGAGGGTCACAGCTACCTACGCCTTCTTTGCTTTGCGACGCTGTCATCTTCAAAACATCCTACACATTTTAAAAGTTGTAGTTTAACATTTCAAATTCAAGTAATACTAAAATGAGTTACATGCACAATCATAAACTAAATATAAGGATTTGCATACTAATCGCGTCCTCAAGTAGTACCATAGATTTAGGCCAACTCACAAAATAATCCTTGGCTTTACCAAGCTTAGTTTCACCATCAAGCGATGGGACAGGCAACTCCTTATAGTGATACTCCTCATATGGATGGTCGATGCTTACCTTATAGTGATCGGGGACCATTGATGATTTATGAATCACGGAGGTTTCACTAGGATACCAAGTTCCATCAGCAACAACCACTAGGTTACTATCATCATCAGTCATGGCAAGACGAAACTTTTGGGGTCCCGCCTACAATAGGAAACCAAACACAGGCAGCAAAGCATGAGTGTTATGAACAGGTAAGGTTTGAACACAAGCAACAAAGCATGAGTTATCGGGGAACATAGGTTTTGGTTAATGAATTAATATCAATATAGCACAACACAGAGAGCCAAATACCGTAAAATAAGTGTGGAGTTTACTCAATTATACCTCTAGAGGAGTCTTCCAATTCAGTAGGAGTGGTAGCTTCGAGCTCACTTCCTTATTATTTCCCGCTAAGTTCATGGAGGATAATGAGGCTATGGCTTCGATCTTCAATTCCAATCGAGCTATAGTTGCTTTTAGTGCGTCCATTTCCTCATCCCTATCTTTCCTTCCCCTTCGAGGTTCCTTCCCAAAGGCTTGTCGGTGGCCAATTCCAACTCCAGATCGACCAATTCCTTTGACATAACCATAGTAGTCCTTCTTCCCAAGAGCGTTACATAAAGCGTCATTTTCGACCTCTGAAGCACAAGCAGAAGCAGACACAACTCCACTCTCTTTTTCCTTTGACTCCTTTTCCAAGTGTTCCATCTGTAAGAAGAAATAAATAATATGAGATGAAAATAACAATAGCATATTGGCATCATTAAATGTTGTAAGCATTAAAATACTTTTCCAAGTATTCGTACATGTAGGCATGAAAATACTTCAAGTGTCTATAATAAGTAAAACAACTTACAACTTGGTTCACTACTCTAACAGTCTCGCCTTTAGTTGGATCAACTTCCCATTTTCTATCGTTCATACGGCGTTGATGTGCTAAACACCACTCGAGCACTCTATTTTGCATCTTGTTGCTCACGATACTACTCTCTTCAGTAGAGCTGTCAATAGCAGAAGGTGGAAGTCTGTCCTCTTTCACCCAATCTTTCCTTTTTCGGTTGTAGCTCTTTTGACCAAGTGTATGGCGATGGATGTTTCCTTTGGAACACAATTTGCCTATCTCACTTTTTTTCTGTGTCAAACAACAAAAAATTTTGTGCTCGATAGTTAAAAAAAGCAAAAATAGATACTATTGCTTACAATTCCTTGTTTATATTATTGTCTTCTCTAATATTGCTTACTATAATTGAATGCCTACTTATACTTATACTACTAGACTATCACATAATTTACCTTGAATTCAGGGGATCGAGTGTATTTTTCAAACTTTTCCCACTGATCCTTAGTTATGTAGCCTTCATACAACTACCAAGGCTCCTTATCCGCATTTGGATTACCTTTTGCAGGTGCTTTGCTTTTATCAATGAAACGCCTTACCAAATCAGATTTGTGGTGACGAAAGTGAGCACCTACTAAAGCACCAAATAAAAGTCTCGCTCCTAGATATCAAAAAGAGGGTAGACTGCTACAGCTGAAAAACATCATTTTGATAGGGCCACTATCCGTAATTGACCTAGCAATGACTTATCGATTCCAAAGTTGTCTACCATTATTTTTTATTTTTTTCTTAAACAATCTTCTTTTCCTCAACCAATCATTTAATAGGTCCCAAACTTTTACTAGCAAGTCATATAATGAGAATGTTCAAAGTTTGATATAAAAAGACACAACTGACACGGGATGTCATGCACCAGTACTCAATAATTGGGAATCATGATAAACCATGCACATCAATATTTTATACCTCTACATGTACCTACAGTTTCTCTTTCAACTAAATTTAGGAGTTCCATTACACCTCAAAGTTATATTATTGATTACTTCTCCAAGCATAATAATCACATACTACCTTCGCCACAAATTGTAACTTTTACACAAAAAAATACTACATATTGGTTGCAAAACAAACGCTTTCCTTCTTTAATAGAAAATGATTTCCCCCAATCTCACTCCTCATAATATGCTTTTTTATCTCTCTCTATCTCTTTCATACTCACAAACAAATATTGTGTAGGATTTTATGTTTCAAGTAAATTGTAGTGGAGGTACATAGGTACGTAGTGTGCTCCAAAATGTTACACTCGAGTTGTGTTGTTAGCTACCTCAAAGCCTCTTTAGTTTTATGCTCAAACAAACCCATAGACTTGCAAAGCATGTTTTTGTGTTGAATCTCTTCAGTTTTATGGATAGGGAATCACATTAGCTCCACAAAGAGTTCTGAGCAAACAAACTCCAAACTCGAGTGACATCTCCTCGGTGTTGTTCACCTACTCCCTTTTAGTACCCTAATTCTTGAGTGAAGCGATCAACCAATCAATAAAATTATTGAAGACCCTGATCTAGTAATGTAAAGTCTTATCATTCATCTATGCTTCAAATAACGCACTAGCCCCATGTCAGACCTTCAACACATAAAGTGACATGGTCTCAAAACCAGCATCCTAACAATATGATGAGATGATCGATCTCAAATCAGCAACATTAGAATTATGCATGATCTCATCCCATCCCAACATGAACATAAAAAGGATGTAACTCACCCAAGGCCTTATTATAGGAAGCATATTATTCAAGTAATGTCCATTAGATTTTTAGGCTCGAGAAAACTCTCTCGAAATACCTTAAATGAGCCTTATGTAACTCATTGTGGCAATATGATACATAGTGATAGCATCCATCACATGTGAAAAGTTAAATTCCTTTATTTTAACTCATCACATTAAATTCTTTAAGGGACTCCGCCAACAATTAATATGTGCCTAGTAATAAGTCAATAAACATTATACATTGACATTTGGAAATCTTCCTTGATGATATCTCATGCTTAAGGTAGCAATAGTGGTACCTGAACTCTAACACTTCCACCACCCTCAACACTAGTGACGTACGTGAAACATCATTTGACATTATCGACAAGTGTCACTCTGAAATAGTTTTAGGTATTCGTAGAAAGCTTCTTGTAAATGGATTTACTTGGAACAAATACATGAATACATTTTAATTTTGTGACAAATTTAGTCAAGCTAGTTCGAAAACCATATTAGCATGTAAATATATAAACAATTTGCTTTTATGGGATTGTAATTTGTGGGAGCTTTAGCATATTGGGTTAAAAAAAGTTATGATACGTAACTTCATGCAATGCAATAAAAGATACTTGCTCTTATACGTACCTTTTTTCTTGAACTTTTATTAAATTTTCTATAGAAACGGGAAAAAAAATCATATAAACGTATTTTTAATGATTTAAAAATACGTGCAAGGAAGCTAATACTCTGAGGATGTTTGGTGCTGAATAATAAAAATTGAGAAAGGAGGAGAAGAAAGAAAGTTGGGTAGCAACACCCCCACAATTTCTTAAAGTTTTTACTTTTTTACCAAACCCCAAGCCAATCTCTCCACTCATCTTTCTTCTTCCACACATCCTCCCATTGTCATCCCGCTTTCTCCTTTACAAATCTAACTATCATTGCATTTGGTTAAATTCGACCATCAGTGTTCTAGCTTTGGAGCATTCATTATCAACTTTGACCATCAAAAGCCAAACCTCATAGTGTGGTGGTCACATTTTCATACCTCTTCTATCTCTCTAACCTCTTGAATCGTCTTTTGTTTTCCTAATAATACATATATGGGGTTAAGAGGTAGTAATGGTGGGTTGAATTATGGATGATGTTTAGCGTTCCGACAAGTCTCAGCGCCTCTGGAAGTGGTTGATGTTCTTGGTGTCTTGTGTGGTGGTGAACTGCACAATGAATAAATGGTGAGCTGACCCCGGGGTGTTTCCGGGGAATGACCCTCCGGTGCTTAAGTCAGCAATGGGATTCAATAAGAGAGAAAGTGTGACGACCCGACTCGCTTAAACCGGCGCGGAAGAAACCGACGAGTCGAATAGTCAGAACTAACAAACTAAAATACTTAAAATTTAAAACAATACCTCAAAATATTATATTACTAAACCCAAAAGTACAAATACCCACAAGTTTGTACATCACTAATCCAAAAGTCAAACTACTACTACTAATAAACGTAACTCCAAACACATGTCAAAGTTATAGTAAAGTATACAAGTATCACTACTATAGTTCAAACTAACTGAAATCATAAAACAACAGAAATACAACTATATAACAATATCGGCGCTCGCCCAACCCAAAGCTAAGCAAGAACCTCATCATCAGAATTACCTGAAAAGTAAACAATAGTCCACCGTCAGTGGCGAGTAACATAACTGTCTCACCCCAACGGGAATACACATGAACATAGCATAAATCAAACAACCAAAATCACAACATCAAATCATCCGAATCATACAAATATACATGCTCGACTCCACTGACTTATCCAAACTTATCTTTGGCGCAATCATTCGTAAACTAGACCGGACTATGCACGTACGAACGCATCTTACGCATTCGAACTTTCTACTATGTTAGGACTGAGAATCTTACTCCCAAATCCCGTGAAACCAATCTTACTGGAAATCCACATCCGAAGACAACATAGTAAAACCACCAACTATCCCAATACTGCGGATAGGATAGGGGCAACGTCTTAACCCAAAAACAAAGAATCTTACTCTAAGTTTTAGGCGTCTAGCTACGAAATTTAGCTAATCTTTAACAATCTTTAAATCCTTAATCCGAAGTTTACATTCTTAGTTACTTCTTAAGTTGCATCTTACGCCTTGACTTAAGAAAATAACATGTAAACCAATCAACTTACATCATCTTATTACTTTCTTTAATCTTTTCTTTAACTTTCTTTAACTTTAAAGACTCAATCAAGAACTCATAAAGAACTTTAAAGAACTCATCAAGAACTCAAAGAACTCATCAAGAACTCATCCAAGATTCAAGATCTTCAATCAAGAACTCAATCAAGATTCAAAAACTTCAACCAAGAACTCATCCAAGAATCAAGAACTCATCCCAAACTTCAACATATCACACGCATAAACTCAACTATTCAACATATTAAATCATCAACTTACTATCATCCAAAATTCACCAAACTTGAACATGATTAACAACAAACTTAATACCAACATTCAATCATAAAATCATCATATTCAATCATAAAATCATCATCAAACCACTTTAAAAATCAGATTTACATTCATACTCAAAAACATGATCAAAACTTCATATAAACTCATCTTGTTCATTTAATCTATACTATGAAACATAGTACACCAATTAAGTTGAGAAAGTATGTTACCTTATTGAAGATTTAACAAGGTAAACACTCAAGAACTTGCTGCCCGGAACACTAAATACACGGCCCAAGCAACACGGACACGGCACCACCACCACACACGGCACACACAGCACGGCCTTTTTAACACCACACGAACACGGCCCAACCACACGGTGCACACAGCTCGGACACGGCACCACCACGATCAGCACGGTCTGCCCAGCACGGCACCCCACGGCTGCACCACCACTTGCACGACCTTCTCACACGACCACCACGAACCACTCACTTGAACAACCCACTCGAACTAGTGCCCAAAAACCAACCCGAACTAGAAATCTTGATTGGAATTATGGAGGTTTAATTTGTGTTTTGGTTCCTAAAGATCAATGGAGGATTAATCTTTAAGTTTTGAAGTTGAATGGATGATGAACAAATGAGATGGGAGATTAGCCAAAAATGGCGTGTGAAGGGAGAGCAAATGGGAGGGAGTTTTGTTTAATCTTTTGATGGCAAGAGATGGCAATTTTGCAAATGAACCCTCAAGCCTTACTAACTCAACTATATATAGAGTTAGTTAAAGTGTGAACATGAGGCAAGTGACAAAACTTTGCCATGCACAAGGAGGGAAAAACTGGCTAAGCAAGGGAAATGGGCCAATTTGGGCTTCCGTGATCAATTGGGCTAATTTACAAAAATCGCATGATTAATCATGCTTAAATCGATTTAGCCCAAAAATATTAAATAATTAATTAGAAAATTAAATAATAAAAATTCTAATTAATTAAATAATAATTAAAATAAACAATAACTAATTAAAATAAAATAATCCGCATTAAATCGAAATTATTCACACAAAATAAAATAAATTGTTCAAAAATAAATTTGAACCATACATAGCAACACATAAATACACATAAACATTCGGCGGAAATACCAATAAAATCAGGGTCGTTACAGAAAGAGAGAGAGAGAGAGTTTGTAAGTGAAAAGAGTATGCACCCTTTAGTGGTGAGGTCCCTTCCTATTTATTGGAAATGGTTTAATACCCTGCCGGCCTGTTTAAGGTCGGCATGGACACGTGTCCCCTTGGGACTGGCCCTTGCCATCGTGTATGCAGAGTTAGTTACAAACCTGAGTGGGTCCTTGGATGGATGCCACGTGTACGGTCCTTACTACTTTAGTTAGTTAGTTTGTTAGAGAGTGGGGTTCGTGTACCTGAGTGGTTCCCTAAATGGGTGCCACGTGGGATACTGGGGACCACTGCCTTCGATTCTCTTTGGCTCTTAGTTGTTGCCTGAAGAGGCTGGCGGCCTATAAGCTCGCTATCCTTAGGATGGCGTCTCTAAGGTACGTTATGTGCTAGCTACCTTTTGGCAGTCTTAATTCTTAGGGGCCGGCTCCTTCTGGTGCCGGCATTCGAAATCTTGGTGAGGATGCCAGTAGGGTGGTCCTGCCGCTGTACCGGTAGGCCCCCATACAACTGCCCCCCCAAAAGTACCGGGAAGTCTTGAGTTGGCGGTGCTTTATCAAGACAAGGCAACACAAGATGTCGGATTATTCTCTCTATTAAAAGTTTTTTTCTGTTGTAACGCTGTTGCGTACGCCGCTATGCGGTGTTTGTAAATGTAATGTTTTCTCTCCCTTTATGGTTGGTTCTGAATCAAACCGTAGAAGCTGACAAAACTTTTTGCCGCCGCCATGATTGGAGCTGACAAAGCTCTTGCCGCCGCTAAGATTGGAGCTGACAAAGCTCTTACCGCCACCAAGATAGGGCTGATAAAGCTGTTGCCGCCGCCATGATTGGAGCTGACAAAGCTCTTGCCGCCGCCAAGATTGGAGCTAACAAAGCTCTTGCCGCCGCCAAGATTGGAGCTGACAAAGCTCTTGCCGCCGCCAAGATATGGCTGACAAGGCTTTTATTTTATGCTTAGATAGAACCTATAAGTAACTTTTGTTTCTTTGAATCACAAAATGGCACTTGCGGCCTTTTCCAATGACTGAAAATATGGTTGGCGGTGGTATTCCACTTGGCTTGTACACTCAACGTTTGGATATCGATCCCTTGGAAGACTCTATCTAGTTGAGTTCCGCGGTTGTCAGCTGGGTGTGCGGATGGCGATGGCGTGTTGCCTTAGCTAATATAGCTAACCATCTAGCCTGCTGGCAATTTGTATACGTTTGTGATGCTTTGCCGGCTGGGCGTTTGGATGGCGGTGGCCTGTGGCCTTAGTTGTATAGCTAACCATCCAGCTTGTAGGCTGTCTTACTTGATGCAGCCAGGCTGTAGGATGGCAGTGGCATGTGGCCTTAGCTTTATAGCTAACCATCCAGCCTGCAGGCTGTTATATTAGATGTAGCCAGGCTGTAGGATGGCGGTGGCCTTAGCTTTATAGCTAACCATCCAGCCTGTTGGCTGGTAGCATCTAAAAATTTATTATTATATTATGTTTGGTGAGTTGCTAAGGGCGGTGGCTTTTTTGCCTTAGCCGGCGTCCCAGTTAACCCTGAGCATGCAACCTTGAGTCCTTGACCCGAATCCTCAACGTTTAGGTGGTGGTTTCCTGGACCACCTACCTAGTTGAGTTATGGCGGTATGGTACCGCTTTCAACGTTTGGATAACGGTCTCTTGGACCGTTACCTGGTTGAATATTAAATCCTCAACGTTTGGGTGGTGGTTTCTTGGACCATCCACCTTGTTGAGTTATGGTGGCCTGGTGAGGCTCTTTTGCTAGGATATAAGGTGATGGCAGCTCATGTCTGCCAACTACCTTACCCAGGTCTTCATCCTGTTTAACAGACATATGTATATGTATTTTTTATTTATTACTATTATTATTTATTTTATTTTGCTTTTAATAATAATAATAATAAAAATAAAATTGCGGTTTCACTGAACCCTTATCTTTTTAGATAGCGGTTTCGTTAAACCCGGATCTTTTTAGATAGCGGTTTCCTTGAACCCTTATCTTTTCAGATATCGGTTGTATTAAACCCTTATCTTTTTAGATAGCGGTTTTATTAAACCCTTATCTTTTTAGATAGCGGTTTCGTTGAACTCGGATCTTTTTAGATAGCGGTTTCCTTGAAACCTTATCTTTTTAGATATCGGTTTTATTAAACCTTTATCTTTTTAGATAGCGGTTTTATTAAACCCTTATCTTTTTAGATAGCATTTTCGTTGAACCCTTATGTTTTTGCTAATCTTTAACATTTTTAAATACAAGCAAATCTTTAACAAATGATAACTTACTAAGGATTTCCGACATTGAATGAGGAGGGTATGAAGCGTTGAAATTCAGCTTGTTGTTACCGTAGGAATTTGTTGTGTTCTTGATTATCAAGAATGAAAGAAGCATATCTCCACCACATTTATTCACCTCCTTTTTTTTAATTATGCTTTAGGAGAGATATTTGTTCTAGAAATTGTTGAAGATATGAATGACGATGATCTGCAATGACCTTTAGGAGAAATTGTTGATTCAAATAATCAAAATGTTGGTGTTGTTGTTTACTATGATCAACCCTCTTTTTCTTCTTTGATTTCGTTAGTAAACATGACGGTGAAAACCCTCTTTTTGTTTTTTTGTTTTTTTTTTTATGAACCAAATTAAATTGAAATTCAGCTTTGGTAGTGTGAGAGTTTATGGTGTCTTCTAAGAGAATCAAGCAAATCACTCAACTAAATCAACCCCCACCAACAACAACTCAGCACCTGATGATTAGATTATGGTAATGGATTCGTTTGGTGCATTCTTCACCATTCTTGAGGATCTTGACATCTTTAGTGATAATTTTTCATTTTTGGGGGTGCATTCTCCGTTTGGATCGTTTTGTGTTGCCACTTCAAGAGGTAGTTTATTGAACTTTTATCGGAATGTACTTTTATAATTTTTCGGATGGGACTTTTTGTAAGATCCCCACAGACGGCGCCAATTGTTCCGACAGGTCTCACCGCCTCTGGAAGTGGTTGCTGTTCTTGGTGTCTTGTGTGGTGGTGAACTGCACAATAAATAAACGGTGAGCTGACCCCGGGGTGTTTCCGGGAAAAGACCCTCCGGTGCTTAAGTCAGCAATGGGATTCAATAAGAGAGAAAGAGAGAGAGAGTTTGTAAGTGAAAAGAGTATGTACCCTTTAGTGGTGAGGTCCCTTCCTATTTATAGGAAATGGTTTAATACCCTGCCGGCCTGTTTAAGGCCGGCATGGACACGTGTCCCCTTGGGACTGGCCCTTGCCATCGTGTATGCAGAGTTAGTTACAAACCTGAGTGGGTCCTTGGATGGATGCCACGTGTACGGTCCTTACTACTTTAGTTAGTTAGTTTGTTAGATAGTGGGGTTTGTGTACCTGAGTGGTGCCCTAAATAGGTGCCACGTGGGATACTGGGGACCACTGCCTTCGATTCTCTTTGGCTCTTAGTTGTTGCCTGAAGAGGCCGGCGACCTATAAGCTCGCTATCCTTAGGATGGCGTCTCTAAGGTACGTTATGTGCTGGCTACCTTTTGGCAGTCTTAATTTTTAGGGGCCGACTCCTTCTGGTGCCGGCATTCGACATCTTGGTGAGGATGCCGGTAGGGTGGTCCTGCCGGTGTACTGGTAGGCCCCATACATTTAGTTGCAAGTGAATTTGGGATGTTAGAAAGTTATTTGGTGGTGTTGATGAAGTTTGGGGTTTTGGGATCACAAATATTCTGTATGTTGATTCTTCATGGTTTTTTTAGCGGAAATTTGGCTCTTGGGTGGTGGTTGGGTTTAGGAGATGGTGGCAAGTACCGAACTTTTGGGTGGTTGGGTTCAAATTTTGTTGTGGATAAGTTGGAAATGAAGGTTATGCAAATAGTGGAGGCTCATACCAACTCCCTTGGAGTTTTCTCTATCTTTACCTTTTTCATTCTTTGGTTTGTATGCATTCCCCATAATGGAGGGACAATTTGGGGAGTAAGGCCCCGTTCTTTAGGACTTTTATTGACTTAATTTAATTTAATTTCATTTAAGTTCAGTTAATTTAATTTAAATTTAGTTAATTTAATTTAATTTAATTTAATTTAATTTAAGTTCATTTCATTATTATCATCATCATCATTATTATTATTATTATTATTATTATTATTATTATTTCATTATTATTATTATTATTATTATTATTAGTAGTTTCGGGCGACGGTTTTTGGGACGACTTTTCCGACGACGGTTTTCAGACTGACTTTTCCAGCGATGATTATTCGGCCGAGTTTTTCGACGACGATTTTCGGGACGACTTTTCCGACGACAGTTTTCGGACTGATTTTTTGGCGGTAATTATTCGGCCGACTTTTCCGGCGACGATTTTTCGGGACGATTTTTTCGATGACGGTTTTCGGATTGATTTTTCGACGATGATTATTCGGCCGATTTTTCCGGCGACGATTTTCGGGACGACTTTTCCGACGACAGTTTTTGGACTGATTTTCCGGCATTGATTATTCGGCCAACTTTTCCGACATCGATTTTCAGGCCGAGTTTTTCGGCGACGATTTTTCGGGACGACTTTTCCGACGACGATTTTCGGACTGATTTTCCAACGGTGATTATTTGGCCAACTTTACCGGCGACGATTTTCAGGCCGAGTTTTTTGGCGACGATTTTTCGGGACGACTTTTCCGACGACGATTTTCGGATTGAATTTTTAGGTGGTGATTTTCAGGCAGAGTTTTTCCGCGACGATTTTCGGGGTGTCTTTTCCGGCGACGATTAACGGAGTGACTTTTCCAGCGACGATTTTCAGGCCGAGTTTTTCAGCGACGATTTTGGGGATAACTTTTCCGGCGGCAGTTTTTGGAGTGACTTTTCCGGCGGTGATTATTCGGCCGAGTTTTTTTACGACGATTTTCCAGCGGTGAAAATGAAGGTTTTAGGGTTTACTTTGAAATATAAATAAAATAAAAAAGAATCAAAAAATAAAATAAAAATAAAAATAAAAATAAAAATAAAAATAAAAATAAAAATAAAAATAAAAATAAAAATAAAAAATAAAAAATAAAAAATAAAAAATAAAAATAAAAAATAAAAAAATAAAAATAAAAATAAAAATATAATATAATATAATATAATATAATTTAATTTAATTTAATTTAATTTAATTTAATTTAATTTAATTTCAGTTAATTTAATTTAAGTTCAGTTAATTTAATTTAAGTTCGTGTTTTCTAAGTGAGTATAATAAAATTACCATTTTCTTTGTCTTGTTACAGTTTTGGCAAATGGAGGCGACAAACTTGAGGCAACAACTGCAGTATTTACAAGAAATCCATAGGTAAATAAAACATTTATCTCCATTAAGCTCAAATCATGTGGATGTAAAATCACCCAAACAAATAAAAAGGGATTTTTTAAGTAGCTATAAAGCTAAGAACTAATACTTTGGCAGAAAGTTACAACATAATACCATGCTCACCTTAACTTGTTTTTGGAGAAAATACCCGGCCCTAAGAGCATCTTGCATAACATTCCAACAACCATCATTATTGTAACATGGAAATTTTATTTTTTATACATAAATTTTAAAAAATAAAATCAAACAAAATAAACCAATTGGCATCAAATTAGTAGTAGTATTTCAAAAACCTTCGGCACTATGTAGAGGCAATAAAGACGCGTTACTTGGATTGAATTGAATACCTGATGGTTGCAAGTGGATTATAAATAAAATAAAAAAACATAGTTGTTGTCAAAACTATACTTTAATCCCGAGACCCTACAAAGTCATCAATCTAGTTTGATCCAACTGCAAAAATAATCTTCATGATCTTATCTCCTCATAAAACTAATCATGAAATTATTAACTAGCTATATCCCCCTACGAGTCACAAGTCACCACATAATTCAAATCTTCTTTCTGAACTTCTAGTAATGAAAACATGAAATAATGAAAACAAGTAAACCTAGAGAAACCAATTACTAATTGTTACATGGTTACAAGTCTTCACATACATGATGAATAAATAGCAGCATATAGGAACAAAAAAATCTTAAGATCACTAGATAGCATCAGAGAATAACAAGAGTAACATAACAAAAATATGATTAACAGGAAAAAGATGGGAATAGTGCATGACAATCAATGGAATCAATCTATCATCCATAAATCAATTTAACAACTAGTTCCATGGTTAGTGAATAAACAACGATGAGGAATAACTAAAAATTAGAAGAAGATAGTAAAAACTAGACATGGGCATAGTCATATAACATTATCATGCAAAAAGAATAACAATATTATTGTAAACACAATGTTTGGAGAGATGGGGGATGGGGGGAGCAACTATATGTCAAAAGAATTTAATAGATTTTCTTGTGTGTGTGTGTTGGGGGGGGGGGGGGGGGGGGAAGACTCCCAATTGAACTAAACTTCTGATATATGATCATACAAATACTCCCTTGTAACTTTTGTATCCTAAGCACCCAGCTTAATGGTTGCAGGAGACTTTTGGGGCAAGAACTTTCAAGCTTAAGCAGCAAAGACATGCAGAATTTGGAAAATCAATTGGAAACAAGTTTGAAAAGTGTACGATTAAGAAAGGTCCAGAACATGTCTGCTACAAAATGTCACACTCATCAAAGATAACCCCAACCCCTCATCTAGCTTGAAACTCTAAACACATGCATATATACTTAACAAAAATTTACTGATGTTTTGCAGGATCAACTTCTATCAAATGAAATCAAAGAACTTAATCAAAGGGTCTCCGGCCTCAATGACGTTATCTACTGAGTTTTTTATAAAAAGAGTGGACAAAACATGCTAACAAATTTTTAACTTGTTGCAGGGAACTATCATTCATCAAGAGAATATTGAACTCTATAAGCAATTTAGTGTTATGCAACAGCAAAATTCAGAGTTGCAAAAGAAGGTATCAATAACTTAGCTTTTTTATGCATAGGAACCATTTGAATTTTAAAAAATAACATCAATTTCTTAAAGAAATATTGAATATTTATGACTTGATATCCTTTAATTTCTAAAATCTCAGGTCTGTGAAGCAGAGGAGATAAATCCAATAGAGCAACATTCACACATGACATATAATGTAAAAAATATTTTTCACATAAATACACCAATCAACCTAGAGCTAAACCAACCAGAGCAGCAAAATATTGAAACATCTACCAGAAACATGAAGCTATGGTAGTTTTGTAAACCTAACAAAGTAACTTCGTATTTTTATTAGTTTCAGAAGAAATGCAATTGCTAACACTAACTTGGTCAATTTTTCTTTGAAGCTTGCAACTACATCAATAAAGCTTACAGTATCCGGTGCTACAAAGAATTGCTTAGCTGAGAATCATCAATATCGTTCCTACTTGATGATCGATTCATGTGCTTGTATTAAAAGAAGGAACAATACCCACAAATTTGGTATGGCTTGATACATAGGGTTAGTAGTATACCAGTTCCTTGACCAACCCGCTTGCAGACAACAATTATTACATAATGTTCTAGAAAGAAGGTATGTGGGTATTATTATGATTTCCTGTTTGTAAAATTCAAATGCTAGTTGTTCTAGAAACTTTCTTGTGAAACAAATATCAAAGAACATGCATTGTATTGTCCAATAAGCAAGTATATTTCATCTAGATGATGCATTGAGATGTAAGACATCAATCCACTGTCACTGACTCACTGCAATACAATCATATTAGATAGCAAAGAAGTAAACCTGCAGGATTAATTCATATAAC
The DNA here is from genome assembly GCA_951394345.1 of Salicornia ramosissima. Lineage (NCBI taxonomy): Eukaryota > Viridiplantae > Streptophyta > Magnoliopsida > Caryophyllales > Amaranthaceae > Salicornia > Salicornia ramosissima. Next base: position 42,138,910 of record OX596233.1, on the reverse strand, counting down.
TACATTATACGAAAGTGTTCCAACCCATTTATTATTTGCAAACCGGAATTTGACCATGCAATCAAGATATTGGGGCCATAGTTAATAAGGTGCTCTACTCCACAAATGAGTTTAATTTAATAGGAGGCAAGTGCAATGATAAAATTATATTAGAACTTCAAAAGGAAAAGTAGCGTAAGCGTAGTGAAGATTAAATTATAAACATGATAAAGCATTTGTAGATAACCTATAATGGTTGTTATGAAAAACCTTCAAAAGATATGAGAGCGAGTGATGGGATACAAATTGCCTTTCCAGCCACATCAATGTTTGGTCCTTCACCACTCACTCTCTCTCTCTCTCTCATATAATGCATAAGACTAAAACCATCTTTTATAAGCAAGCTAGAACTCAAAGGTGTAAATTTTCGACCCAACATGAAAAATCCGAGTAACCTAACTCATAAATAGTGGGTTTTGACAAAAATTTCGAGATTTTTGAACCGTTTAAAACCATCTTTTCAAACCCGCTAGAAACCGTTAATTATCCGACCCATTTCAACCCGGTGGGTTAAGCACTTTTTAGTATTTTAGTGATTTTTTGATTATTTTTATAACGTTAAACTATTAGACCTTTACTATCAAATTTCTAAATTGTCATTTAATTTTGATCTTTTATTTGTTGAAAATGATTCTAATAGACGCTATTTATTTATTTTTGTTATTTGGGATACAAATTTAGACGTTTTTTTTAATAAATGAGGTTATAAATATTAGATTTAAAGCACAAAATAACACTGCCCTCCTCTCACCTCCCTCCTCTCCACCACCGCCTGTAGCTGTTGCTACCGCTTCCAAACCCGCCCCGCCGGCCTGCCGCTGGTTCAACTCGCCAATGCTTGCCCTACCACAGCCACCTCTCCTCTTTTTTTTATTGGAGAGATTTCAATATCCTCTCCCTTATTTCCTTTTGGTGTTGGTGGTTATTGGGGTGGTAGGGGTTTCGATTGTAAGGGGTGGGTATGGTGGTGGAGCTAGGTACGAATTTGGGTCTAGTGATGGGGTTTAAGGATGGGGATGGGGTCTAAGGGTGGGTTTAGGTTCGGTTGGTGGTGTGACGACCCGACTCGTTTAAATCGGCGCGGAAGGAACCGACGAGTCGAATTGTCGATCTAACAAACAAACATACATAGAAATCTAAATCAAACCTCGAATTATATTACTATAAAACCCAAATCGTACAAAACCATAAGTTGTACATAACTAAAACCCAAACAATCAAACTAGAGAATGAACTCCAACACAAATATTAGAGTTAGAAAATACATACTACACTACTAAAGTCCGAATCTAATAACGAAATACAAAAGAAAAATAGAACGGCACTCGCCCAACCCAAAGCTAAGTAACACCGTCATCATCGGAGTTACCTGAAAATGAACACAAATACACCATTAGTGGCGCGTAACATAACAGTCCCACTCTAACGTGGATACACATGATTATAGAATAAATCAAACAACATAAAGGCACTCACACATATCAATCATGCAATATAACATCACAATAATGCTAATAACGATAATAATGATAAACAATAATAATATCAAAACTCGATTAACTTTAATTACTCAATCTTATCATTACTTAATCTTTGTCACTATCATTTACGTATTAGACCGGACTATGCTTATACGGACGCATCTTACGCGAACGAACTTTCCTACTATGCCAGGAATGAGAATCTTACTCCCAAACCCATGAACCCCATCTTTCAGATTTCTATATCATATAGACGACATAGCAAGTAATCACTATCCCAATACCGCGGTTAGGATAGGGGCAGCGTCTTAACCCAAGTCTTAGAATCTTACTCTAAGGTTAGGGGTCTAAAAGTAAATTCAAGCTATCTTTAATGTTCTTTACATCTTGGTTAATCTTAAGTTGCATCTTACGCCTTTACTTAAGACTAACTATGTGACGACCCGACTCGCTTAAACCGGCGCGGAAGAAACCGACGAGTCGAATAGTCAGAACTAACAAACTAAAATACTTAAAATTAAAAACAAACCTCAAAATGATTATATTACTAAACCAAAAAGTACAAATACCCACAAGTTTGTACATTACTAATCCAAAAGTTAAACCACTACTACTAACATACGTAACTCCAAATACATTTCAGAGTTATAGAAAATAAACAAGTACAAGAATTATAGTCCAAAACTAATCAAAGTTGTAAAACAACAGTATAAAAACTATATAACAACATCGGCGCTCGCCCAACCCAAAGCTAAGCAAGAACCTCATCATCAGAATTACCTGAAAAACAACAACAGTCCACTGTCAGTGGCGAGTAACATAACTGTCCCACTCTAACGGGGATACACACGAACATAGCATAAATCAAATATCCAAACCAAATAAGCCAATCAAAACATGCGAACCATACAAATATACATGCTTGACTCAACTAACTTAACCAATCTTATCTTTGGCGCAATCATTCGCATACTACACCGGACTATGCACGTACGAACGCATCTTACGCATTCGAACTTTCTACTATGTTAGGATTGAGAATCTTACTGGAAATCCACATCCGAAGACAACATATTAAGACCACCAACTATCCCAATACCGCAGATAGGATAGGGGCAACGTCTTAACCCAAAAACATAGAATCTTACTCTAAGTTTTAGGCGTCTAGCTACGAAATCAAGCTAATCATTAAATCTTTAATTCTTTAATCCGAAGTTTACATTCTTAGTTACTTCTTAAGTTGCATCTTACGCCTTGACTCAAGAAATAACATGTAAAACAAACATCTTACAACATCTTATCACTTTCTTTATCCTTTTCTTTAACTTTCTTTAACTTTAAAGACTCAAACAAGAACTCATAAAGAACCTTAAAGAACTCATCAAGAACTTAAAGAACCCATCAAGAACTCATCCAAGATTCAAGATCTTCAATCAAGAACTCAATCAAGATTCAAGAACTTCAATCAAGAACTCATTCAAGAATCAAGAACTCATGCATACATACTCAAACTACACGCATAACTCAATCAATTCAACACATGAAATCATCATCTTCCTAGCATCCAAAATTCATGAAACTTGAACAAAATTAACATAAACTTAAAACTAACATAATCAATCATAGAATCATCATAATAAACCTTAAAATCATCATATAACCACTTAAAAATCAGATTTACATTTCATACACATAAACATGTCAAAACTTCAACACAAGCTAATCTATGCATTTAATCTATACTATGGAACATAGTATACCAATTAAGTTGGGAAAGTATGTTACCTTGATGAAGATTAAAAACGTAAACACTCAAGAACTTGCTGCCCGGAAACTACCCACACGGCTCCAAGCACACGGTCCACCACGCACGGACACGGTCCCACGGCTTCACACACTCGCACCACCGTCTTCACCTCGTGCCACCACTCGAACCACACGGCCACGGGCCTGCTGCACAGCCACGGCTCACAAACCACCTCACGAGTACAAACCACCACCGTGCACCACCACTTGAACCACGAACAACCCACACGAGCAACCCCAAAAATCCAACCCCGAACTAGAAATCTTGATTGAAAACTATGGAGATTGTTGTGTTTAAAGTTACTTAAAGATCAATAGGATATGAATCTTTAAGTTTTGGGATGAAAAGTTGATGAACAAATTGGTGGAGGATTATGGCCAAAAATGGTGTGAAAAAGGATGGCAAATGGAGGGAGTTTGTGTTTGAACTTTTGATGGCAAGAGCATAAGATGGCAAATGAGCAAAAGGATCATTAAGCCTTACTAACCCTTCTATTTATAGAAGTGGTTTAAGGTGTGAACATGAGGCAAGTGGCAAATGAAGCCACTAACCATATAGGGGCCGGTTCTCATGAGCCAAAATGGGCCAATTTGGGCTTTCGTGATCAATTGGGCTAATTTACAAAAATTGCATGACTAATCATGCTTAAATCGATTTAGCCCAAAAATATTAAATAATTAATTAGAAAAATTAAATAATAAAAATTCTAATTAATTAAATAATAATTAAAATAAATAATAACTAATCAAAATAAAATAATTCGAATTAAATCGAAATTATTCACATAAAATAAAATAAATAGTTCAAAAATAAATTTGAACCATACATATCAACACATAAATACACATAAACATTCGGCAGAAATACCTATAAAATCAGGGTCGTTATAAACTATGTAAATCAAAATCTTGGAACCTCGTTAATCAATCTTTATTACTTTCTTTAACTTTCTTTACTTACTTTATCGTTCTTTAACTATCTTTATACTTTCTTTAACGTTCTTTAATTACAACTACATATTCTATACTTAAAGACTACATATTCATAATAAAGAAAACCAAGATTTCATCATAACATAATCAAGAAAAACTCAAGAATTCAAGAATCATTATTAAGATTACATTCTTTAACTTAATTCATCGATACAAGGCTCAAGAACCATATAATACTCAACAAGACCATCAAGAATCATCATCATCAATACATACCAAAGTACACGCATGTCATAGGCAAACTTCATCAACATATTCATCAATCCTATTCATCCAAACTTCATGGAAATTGTACATAAACATGGTTAAACATGAAACTATCATAACTAATCATCGAATGTATGAAAACTACACAAAAACATCACGAAATCAACACTAAATTACAGCTCAAATACACACATGACAAAGGGTCAAATTCATCAACTTTCGGTCTAATTTGGTCATCAAATCTACCCTATGAATCATAGTATACAAACTAGGATAGAAAAGCATGTTACCTTATTGAAGTATAAACACGAAAACACACGAAAACTCGCTGCCCGGAAACGAAATCACACGGCCCAATACACACGGCCAACCACGGCTTCAACACGGCACCACCCACGAACTTGCACGGCTTCAATGCACGAACCACACCGCACATCTTCAACCACGAACCCCGCTACAGCCCACACGGCCACCACCATGCACGACCCAATCGATGCCCAACTCGAACCAAACCCAAAAATCGAACCCAATACCCAAGTCTTTATCAAGGCAATGAAGGCTACTTGTGTTTTAATCACTTAAAGATCAAATGGAGGTTGAATCTTTAAGTTTGGGCTTGAAAAGATGATGAACAATGGTTGGGGATTAATAGGCCAAATAGGCGTGTGGAACAATAGGCAAAGAAGGAGAGAGTGTTTGAAGTTTACTTGTGGGCAAAAGATGATTAAATGGCAAATGGTCATTAAGCCTTACTACCACTTCTATATAGAAGTTGGTTAAGGTGTGAACACAAGGCAAGTGGCAAACAAAGCCACCAAAAAGAGAAGGGGTCGGTTGGGCTAGGCTAGAAATGGGCCAAAAGATCACTTGGGCCATTTGCACTTAAGCATGGCTAATCATGATTAATTTCGCACTTGGCCCAAAGCATAATTAATTAATTAGAAAATTAGAATAAAATTCTAATTAATTAAAATAAAATAAAATATATAACAAAGCAATTAATCATAAAATAAAATAATCATATTCAAACCATAAAACAAAAATAAATAGTCCAAATAAATTTGGGCCATACATAATATAAACATAAATACAAGTAAATAAACATAGCAGAAAATACCGAAAAACTAGGGCGTTACAACCTCTCCTCCTTAAAGAAATTTCATCCCGAAATTTAAGGCAAACGAGATTGCTCACCTTCGAATAACTCCGGGTACTTCTACTTCATGGACGCCTCAGTCTCCCAAGTCGTTTCTTCACGATGTTGATTTCTCCACAACACCTTGACTAGTCTGACTTGCTTGCGTTGGAGGGTCCTCTCTTCGCGATCCAAGATCTGAACCGGTCGCTCCTCGAACGTCAGGTTCGGCTCAAAAGTGGCTGATTCCACTGGAATGACGTGGGTAGGATCATATACATATTTCCTTAGCTGAGAAACGTGAAACACATCATGAACATTAGATAAACAGGGTGGTAATGCTAAACGATATGCCACTTCCCCAACTTGTTCTAGTATCTCGTGAACTTCGGTCGGATTTTCCCCTTCTGGCCAAAGTGAGCAACTCCCTTGAATGGTGAAACCTTAAGCAATACTCTGTCACCTACCTCGAATGTCAGTGGTCTACGTCGGTTATCGGCGTAGGACTTCTGGCGACTCTACGCGGCTTGTATCTTCGATCGAATGAATCGGACCTTCTCTACGGTATCTCGTACCATCTCAGGTCCCAAAGCCACAGTGTGACGACCCGACTCGCTTAAACCGGCGCGGAAGAAACCGACGAGTCGAATAGTCAGATCTAACAAACTAAAAATACTTAAAAATTAAAACAAAACCTCAAAAGTATATATTTATTAAACCAAAAGTACAACACCCACAAGATTGTACATATCTAATCCCAAATGTCAAACAACTACTACTATCAAATGTAAACTCCAAATATATGTCAGAGTTATAGAAAACTATACAAGTACTACTACTATAGTTCAACCCCAGAAAATATCGTAAAACAATAACATAAAGGCTATGTAATAACGGCACTCGCCCAACCCAAAGCTAAGCAAGGACCTCATCATCAGAATTACCTGAAAAACAACAACATTCCACCGTCAGTGGCGAGTAACATAACCGTCCCACCCTAACGGGGATACACACGAACATAGCACAAACCAAACGACCAAATCAAACAAACCAACATACATCAATCCATACGACACATCATGCCATACTATCAACAATGAACAACAACAATTAATCATGCTGACTCGACTAACTTGACCATTAATTATCAAATCTTAACTTTGGCGCAATCATTCACATACTAGACCGGACTATGCACGTACGAACGCATCTTACGCGATCGAATTTTCTACTATGTCATGATTGAGAATCTTACTCCCAAATCCCATGAAACCAATCTTACTGGAAATCCATATCCGAAGACAACATAGTAAGACCACCAACTATCCCAATATCGCTGATAGGATAGGGGCAACGTCTTAACCCAAAAACAAAGAATCTTACTCTAATTTTTAGGCGTCTAGTAGCGAAATCAAGCTAATCTTTACTTTAAATCGAAGTTTACATTCTTAGTTAATTCTTAAGTTGCATCTTACGCCTTGACTCAAGAAATAACATGTAAACCAATCAAACTTAGAACCTCTTACAACAATCTTTAACCTTTTCTTTAACTTTCTTCAACTTTCTTTAACTTTAAAGACTCAACCAAGAACTTATAAAGAACTTAAAGAACTCATAAAGAACTCATCCAAGATCCAAGATCTTCAATCAAGAACTCAATCAAGATTCAAGAACTTCAACCAAGAACTTCATCCAAGATTCAAGAACTCATCCCAAACTTCATCAAAATACACGCATGATACAACATGTTCAAACAACAAATTCATCAACTTCCTAATATCCAAAATTCATCAAACTTGAACATGAATAACACCAAACATAATACTAACTTATCAATCATGAAATATACATATTCAAATAGAAATCATCATAAAACCACCCAAAAATTCAGATTATAACACATACATAAACATGGTTATAAAACATCAAAATAATCTAATCTAATCATTTAATCTATACTATGATACATAGTATACCAATTAGATTGAGAAAGTATGTTACCTTATTAAGGATTACACACAAAATCAACACAATCTTGCAGCCCGGAATTCGAACCACACGGCCTTATCACACGGCACAACACGGACACGGCACGGCTTGCACGAACCACACCACACGGTTTGCCCACGAGCACCAACTGCACCACCGTCCTCAACACGAGCCACACGGTCCACCTTTGAACACGGCCCTGGCTTCCACCACGAACACGGCCACCACACGGCCAAACCACGAGCACGGACCTGCTGCACGGCCACGGCACGAACCACACTTGCACACACGGCTTCCCACGAACCAACCCAAACACGTAACAACCCGGAACCCAACCCAAACTAATGATCTTGATCACAAAAGATGAAGATTAATGGAGGTTTAATCACTTAAAGATTAATGGATTATGAATCTTTAAGTTTTGGGTTTAAAAAGTTGATGAACAATTGATGGGCAATGAAGGCCAAAAATGGCGTGTGAAGGAGAGCAAATGGGAGGGAGTTTTGTGTTTAAACTTTTGATGAGCAAGTGTTTAAGATGCCTAATAAGCAAAATGATCTCAAGGCCTCGCTAACAACTTCTATTTATAGAAGTTAGTTAGGTGTGAAAACAAGGCAAGTGGCAAAACTTGCCATGCAATAGAGGGGGCCGGCTATACAAGGCTAACATGGGCCTTTGGTGATTAATTAGGCTAATTACAAACTTGCATGATTAATCATGCTTAAATCGATTTAGCCCAAAAATATTAAATAATTAATTAGAAAATTAAATAATAAAAATTCTAATTAATTAAATAATAATCAAAATAAATAATAATCAATCAAAATAAAATAATTTGAATTTAATCGAAATTATTCACATAAGATAAATAAGTATTTTGGACCATACATAAAATCACATAAATACATATAAACATACGACAAAAATACCAATAAAATCAGGGTCTTCTCTCTTGACCGGGATCTGATGATATCCAGATCGAAGATCTATCTTCGAGAAAACTCCTGCTCCTCTCAGCTGATCGAATAGGTCCTCAATCCTAAGCAACGGTTACTTGTTCTTGATCGTTACCCGGTTCAATTCTCGGTAGTCTATGCACAGGTGCATGCTATCGTCCTTCTTCTTCACAAAGAACATAGGTGCTCCCCATGGAGAAACACTCGGCCTAATGAAGCCCTTATCGATCAAATCTTTTAGTTGCGTTTTCAACTCTTGCAACTCCGAAGGTGCCATCCGGTAAGGTGCTTTTGAAATCGGCGTTGTCCCGGGTGCTAAATCGATATTAAACTCGACATCGCGCTCGGGTGGAACTCCTGGTAGCTCATCAGGAAATACGTCTCTGAAATCCCTCGCTACAGGTATATCGTCCAACAGATTCTCCTCAGTCAACTCCCTAACCTGACACAAGAACACCATATCGCCCTTCTGGCGAAGTTTCCTCATCTTAAAGGCCGAAAGTACCTTTACTCCTTTCTTTAAAATTATCCCAGAGTAGGTAACTCGATTGCCCTTCGATCCTCGGAATGTCACTGACTAATCTCGGCAATGAATGGTCGCTCGATACTTCGACAGCCAGTCCATGCCAAGAATAACATCGAACTCCATCAGCGGGAACTCCTTCAGATCGGCCGTCACTTGCTCCCCAGCTATAACGATAGGCACTCCTCTGAACTCGCGCTGACAAACAAAATCCTCTCCAGAAGGGAGAGTTATAACAGAAATAACAGGAAAGCTGCCTAGTAGATTAGACCTCATGGCAAATCTACTAGCCACAAAGGAAACAGTAGCACCAGAATCAAACCACACGTACGCTAACATACCAGAGAACAAGAAATCTACCTGAGACTACATCTGGCCGGACCTTTGCCTCTGCCTCATTCATACAGTAGACTCGGTTCTTCACAGGAGTCTTAGTCGGTGCCGGTAGCTGCTTGATCTCGGTGCCTGGATTCTTCTCGGGACAGACTGATGCCTTATCTGCTTCCTTCCTGCAGATAAAACATGCTATGGGCGTGCCGTCACATCGTTTCCCTGGATGGAAGTCCTTACCACAGCCTCTGCACCTCGAACCATCGGAACCCTTATACAAACTATCAGTCGCAGGGGTACTGCTAGGAGCACTAAATCGGAGCTTCTTGAAAGATGGCGATGTCACCGGGGTCGGGGTCCTCTTCCTGCTCACATCCTCCTCGATAACAGACGCCTGAATCTCGAGTGCTACCTCATAAGCTCGCTGAAATGACTTTGCTCCACTGCTGATCACGTGAACGCGAATCCTCAGATCTAATTTCTTGATGTAGCGCTTGACCCGCTCCTCCTCGGATGGTACAACAGATGTAGCGAACCTCGATAGCTCGGCGAACTTATCGGTGTAGGCCTGAACCGTTATCTTACCCTGTGTGAGAGTAAGAAATTCCTCCTGTTTCTACCACTGTAACTCGTCGGGGTAGAACCTCTCCTGGACCTTAGTTACGAACTCGGCCCAAGACATCGAGTGCAAGGGCATGCATGCGTTCCTAGCCACACTCCACCAGTTATCGGCCTCTCCTCTCAAGTAGTAGGCGGCGATCTGGACCTTCTCGTGCTCCGGAAAAAACGTAGCGTCGAAGAGCTTCCCCATCGAGCGGATCTAACTCTCCAAAATCGTAGGGTCGGCAACCCCATCGTAAGTCGGTGGTCGATGACGAGCGATACGATCGAACGTCGACTGCGAACCCGATGGCTGACGACTATGGTGCGCTATCGTAAGAATCGCTTCCTCGAGCGCTCGTAACCTCTGTCGTCCCGAACTTGACCGGCGAGGTGTGGACATGCTGAAAACATTGCAAGACAATAACGACAAAAAGAAAGTGTCATTTAATAATCCACAACTACAGTCAAGCACTTAAAAGAAATAATAATAAGAGAAAAGAGTCATATCCCGGTCTTCTACCCGACACTCTTCTCCCTTATACTTATTCTTAATCGGGTTTATCACTCGGGAATGGTAAAGCTCACAACTCCCGAGTTTTACTCAAATCCTAAAACTTCACTTAAAGTTTTAAAGTTTCGGCTCTGATACCAACTGTGATGACCCGACTCGTTTAAACCGACACGGAAGGAACCGACGAGTCGAATTGTCGATCTAACAAACAAACATACTTAAAAATCTAAATCAAACCTCGAATTACATTACTATAAAACCCAAATCGTACAAAACCATAAGTTGTAAAAAACTAAAACCCAAATAATCAAACTAGAGAATGAACTCTCACACAAATATCAGAGTTAGAAAATACAGTCTACACTACTAAAGTCCGAATATAATAAAGAAATACAAAAGAAAAATATAACGGCACTCGCCCAACCCAAAGCTAAGCAACACCGTCATCATCGGAGTTACCTGAAAATGAACACAAATCCACCATCAGTGGCGAGTAACATAACATTCCCACCCTAACGTGGATACACATGATCATAGAATAAATCAAACAGCATACAGGCACTCACACATATCAATCATGCAATATAACATCACAATAATGCTAATAACGATAATAATGATAAACAATAATAATATCAAAACTCGATTAACTTTAATTACTCAATCTTATCATTACTTCAAAGATAGGGTTTTTTCCACTAGTGATGGTTAGAACTAAGGGCAAAGGGAATTTCTTTCAAAAAAAAAAAAATGGGCAAAGGGAATTTGAAGAAGAAAAGCAGCTCTGACAATATATTGTCATCTCCATTTGTAGCTGGGTCTGATACCTCACTTGATAAAGGGAATATTTCTGATGCTGAAACCTCTCAAGTCATTAAACAACCACCACCAAAACCTCCAAGAACCACAAAAATACCCACCGCAAAATCAACCACCACTTCTAAAACCACCTCACTACCAGCTGAAAAACCCATCGAACCTGAAACCATATTTTCACCCACTTCCATTTCTACCTTACCACCTTCTACACAGCCCACACCACCTCAATCAACCTAGATCGAACCTTCAACCAAGGCTGATGTTGAGGGAGAACAATAGGATGACACTGTTCAGGCTCACAAGATTGTGTCAGAAACCCTAGAACATATTGTTGAGGAGGAAGCTAAGGTAGAAGATGAACAAGAGGATGATCAGGAACCCATTCAGGCTAAGGAAGAGGTGCCTAAAGAGAAAATTGAGGAAGGTGAGCCAGAAACGGTTGAGGAAGAAGAAGTTTAGTTTGTTAGTGAGTTAAGGGGCCTCCTATGCAGATTATAGGCAGGAGATTTATGCGTTCAGGTAGCATAATCAAGCAGGAGACCTCTGATTCTCCAAAAGTTACACCCTCTAAGAGTGTGAAGAGGAAAACACCTACTGCCAAGACAACAAAAGGTAAATCTATTGTTTCTGCTACTGAACTAATAGAAATGTGATGTCTAGATATGGATGGGAGGATGTATATTTTAAATTTCCTGCTTTGTCTGAAGTTAAGGAAATTTTGGAATTTCAAAGATGGATGTGTTTATTTAAAACTTATAGGAAAGCCTATGTAGAGGATATTAGGGTGTTTTATGAGAATTTGGAACAATGCCTTGATATGAGTTTCACCTCTACTGTTTCTAATGTAAAATTGGAATTATTTGTTGCTTCTATGTCTACATTTTTGAAAATATCTAGCGATGGGTATTCGAATTATTGTTCTGATGTTTGGCCTAATAATGTGGGTGGGGTCACTTTAAATGATATTGTAAAATTTCTGTTTAGGAGAGTGGTAGCCAAGAAGGACGGCTAGCTTCCTTGCTAAGAACTTGATTAAACCATTCATGCTAGTTTTGAATTCTATATGCCACAAGGTGCTTTTGATAAAAGCACAGGGTAGGGGATTAGTTAGGATAATGGACATGGTACTGATGAATCTAATGATAAAGAGAGTGAAAATCAATCTCCTCTCCCTCATGCTTACATTCCTAATAATTAAGAAAGGAATCGCGCTGACTGGGGAAACTGTTCTTGGACAAAAATTCTCCATGAAAATTCTGAGGCAAAAGGGGGTAGAAGCTTTTGGGTCTGTTCTAACCTAAAGGGACCAAGAAAATGTTCAGCCTGCTGCTAAAAAGAGAAAGAGCAGTGTGTCTGCATTATCAGTGGATCTAACTACTCTTCTTGAAAGAATGGAGACGCAAGAGAAAATCCTTAGCACTTTAATGACATTGGTTAGAGGGTTGACAGACAACATGGCTCAAAAGCAAGTTTCATTGGAGAAGAAATTGATTGCCACAAAGCTTCAGGTCTTACAGATGACAGGGGCAGCAAAGGAGGATGATGGTCGGTCTTCAGAGAAATCTAAGCCAGCAGGGGAACCAGTTGACACTGAGAAGGATGTAGAAGAAGGCTCATTCACTGAGAAGACTGCACAGAAATCTGAAGAGGTTGTAGAGGAATCTAATGATGAGATGATGTCTCGGAACCTGATGTTGAGCCTGATGAGGAGGATGATGATGATGATGAATGATGCCTGCCATTAGCCTTTTTATCCCTCTTCCTCTTCTGTCAATCTGCCTTTAGTATTTATGCTTTCCCCCCATATTACAAAACAATTTGTCTGTAATTTGGTTCTATCACACTCATTTGGTCTGTATTTATTGCTAAATGTTTAAACTGCTTTTGGGATAGTGAGTTGATGACTCACTTATTGACTGTTGACAGTTGGACATTTCTAATGTAGTATGCACTACCTTTGGATGAATGCAATTAATTTGCTTGCAATACTTTTCTGTGCATATTTTTTAATGATGCCAAAAGGGGGAAAATAAATCAGTTGAAGTTTTGATAAAGCCTAAGTAAGACCAGTTGTAATATCCTTAGTTTTTTAATGTGATTTTTGATTTATTTTATAATTGCTGTAATGACCCGGATTTTTGGGTCGTAAAATTTCGTGTAAAATTAAGCCTTTAAGTCCGAATCAACTGATTTGAGTCAAAAGACTTAATTTCTATTAATTGGATCAAGGCTCATTCACCCTTTTCCTAGCCAAACCCCACCGCCCCATCAACCTATCTCTTTTATTTATTTTCTTTTATTGTTCAACCATAATTAGAAAACCATATCTATTTTGACTTAACCTAAAAAAACTCTACTTCTATCTCCTAACAACCCTACTAAATTTTAGGAGCACCAAACCCCTATTTTATTCTCATATGGTCGGCCCCCTCATGTTGTTTTCCCCTTATTTCACTTCCTAATCTAACTCCTAAAATCTAGTAACTAACTCCTATTATCTAGTAAACCCATATTCTATTTATAATCCAAAAATCCACCCTTTCCTTATTAATCATTATATGATCAAACACAACAAAAACTCTCTCCCTCTCTTCTTCTTGACCCTCACAGCACACCCATCAAAAATCCATTAAACATTCTGCTTTCACTTCATCAATTCAAACACCTTCATCAAGAAAGTTCAACCTTTAGCCTTTGAAGATCAAAGCTTGCCTTGCTCATGGTCGTGCATTGGTGGTCGCAGGTGGCGTGTTCGGGCGTGGTTTATGCGTGTGTTTTGTTGTTCTTCTAAGGTAACTAGATTTTTCTACTTAGGAATAGGATTAGCTTGCATAGAATAATAGGCTAAGATTGTTTGTTGTTGTTATTCATGTGTTCGTGGATTAGCCGTTTGGCCTATGGTATTAGCTTAATTTCTTTCTTGTTGTTTCATGATTCTTGATTGGTCTTTTCATGTTATATTAATAAATGATATTTCCTTGAAGTTATTACATGATTTTCTATGATGAATCTTGATTCTTGTTTGGTTCTTGTTTAGTTGATGTGTGTGGTTGATGATTTAAAGTATTGATTTTGATCCTTGTTTTGTTATTTAAACTTGTTGAATCTTGAATTATGTTCTTGTTTGGAATCATGCGTATGTATGTAATGGCAAGTTTGGATTTTGATTTCGTTTTGGACCTTGTCTTGATGATTGTTGTTGCGTGATATATTGTTGTTTTTGGAGTCTTTTGAGTCTTGTCGAGTCATCATGCGTCGAGCGGTTGAAGACCGTGCGTCTAGCGGTTCATCTGTGATGAATCGTGCGGGGCAAGTTTTGTGTGATTGATTGTGAGTCAGAGTCATATCGAACGGTTAAAGATCGTGCGTCGAGCGGTTAAAGACCGAGCGTCTAGCGGTTCATCAGTGATGAATCGTACGGGGCAAGTCCTTTTATTGTTGGTTATGTTATAGGTTGTAGACCGAGCGTTGTCTTGTTATTGAACTTGAGTTTGGTGTGTGTTGTACCTGGAAATGTTTGCACTGGTTTGAATTGATTGATATTGTTGTTCGTGTTTGATATGTTTCGGCTGCTAACTCTGGTGATTGATTAACTTGCATTGTAACCTGTGAATGTTGCTGTTTCCTGTGTTTCTAACCCTATTATTGTATGCAATGTGGTCCTACTTCTATGTAGGATAATCTAGTTACTCGCCACTGATTGTGGACCCCCAATTCTATTTTGCAGGTGAGCAGGATAGAGGCTAGAGTCGGGATGAGTTGGTCGAGCGTCTAGGCCCCTGTTTTCTTTTCCTGCTTTTGCAGCTAGTTTTATTTCTAGTTTTTAGGACTTGATTTTGGACTAGTATAATCTTTTATATTTGGGATTTCATTATTAATAATAATAAATATTATTTCCATGAGTTTTAGTTATATTTTCCATTATTAAATCGATTGGTAACTGCTTGCTTACGACGTTATCACCGTTAACGTTGTTGCTAAAATGCGGGGTGTTACAATTGCATTCTATGTTTTGATTTATTTTTGGGTTATTCTAAAACTTGTGTTTTAATTTTGGGCTTAGATTATATTTTAGAATTAATTGGCCCAATTAGCCCATTAATCCTCCCTTGGCCAGTTATCATGGGATTAATACCCATGATTGGACTCCTTCTATTGTCCATTCTTCTATATATAGGTGGTCACTTGAGATTTTAAGGCTTCCTAATTCATTTTCCAATCATACTTTCATCACTCAAAAATAAGCACAACTCGATCTCCCTCCTTCTCATATTCACGCCATTTTGACCCACTTTCTTCATTGAAATTTAATCCTCTTCTTCCACCCAATTATTCAAGATTCATTAGCCTTTATACTAAATATCTAGTGTAGTATTAGTTTCATCAAAAACTTTGATCAAGATTGTTATTCCGGGTTTGTTCCGGGTTGGGTTTGGTTGAGGTACGTGTTCAGTTGGGTGTTCGTGAGGTCCGGGCATGTTGCGGTGGTGGTCGTGGCCGTGTCGTGGTGATTCGCGGCTGACGCATGGTGGCTGGGCGGTTTTGTTCATGGCTGCTCTTGTGTGTGTTCGTGGTTGTTTGAAGGTGATCGTCTGGTGGTGCCGTGTTGTTCAAAAGTTGGCCGTGTGATTAGGGTGCATCGTTCGTTATTTGATTCGTTCATCGTTTGAGTATCGATCTTGCATTTGATCCAGGTAACTAGATGTTTAATCTAAATTTGGTAACTAAGATCCCATAGATTAACATAGGATTGATTTAAATAAAATGATGAATTGAATCTACTCTTGCTATGATTTATGCGTTGTATATTTGTATCATGATTGTATGATTTTTGTTGTCATATACATGTATGATTTAATGGTTAAATGTTAATATAAATAATTAGATTATGAATATTATGATTTGTACGATTTAATTATGTTGTTGAATTTATTAAATTAAATCGTGATTGATGAATTTTATGCGTGTGTATTGATGATGAATAGGTTCTTGATGATTTCTTTAAGTTCTTGATTAATTATTGTTGGGTTGATTTTGAAATGACTTTCTTGAAGTTTATATTTGATTTTAAATGTTTTCTTGAAATTTTAATGAATCTTGGTTTTCTTGATGAATCTTGGTTGTTCTTGATGAATCTTGATGAATCTTGAATGCTCTTGACGAAATCTTGAATTGTGTCGTAAATCTTGGTGTTTTCGAATGGTTTAGTCGGTTTCTTGAATTTTCTTTATGATGGGTTATTTCGAAATATTTTCGAATCGTTGAGTATTAAGTATTATGGTCATGTCGGAATTTTTGTATTTTAAAGTCGTCTATGTTAGTAACGCATTGGTTACTAGATTGGGTTAAAGTCGTAGTCGCTGCCCTGTGTTCGATATTTGTGGGGTAGTTCTGAATCCTAGGGTGTGTTGTCGACTTGTCGTCTAGGTTGGTGACGCATTGGTTGTTAACTTAGGAGTCATGGCCAATACTTAGACATAGTACTCACATTGGAGTGCTACAGGAAGGACGCATTGGTTCGACCTAGCATGTGTTAGGAAAGTTGGGCATAGGTTTACCAACAAGCTGAGACTAGATTGTCGGTTTAGACTCTCGAGTCTTCGGTTTTGATTTCGGCTTTGGATTGGTTCGGTTTTTATCTCGGTTTTCGCAAATAATAAATATATGTGAATGATTGATCCGCTGTGTTGGACGTCAGGTACGCAATTATGTGATGATGTTTGATTTGTGATAATTGATCTTTTGTGTTGATTGTTTATTGTTTTATTTGATGATAGTTTATGTTGTGTATATGGCTTAAGTCCCACATTTGGGTTGAACAGCCTAGTTACTCGCCACTGACGGTGGACCTATTTTTCAGGTAATGATGACGAGTAGTTGTCTACTTGTTCTTGGGCTGGGATTGTGTGCGAGAGACATGTTGGACTACCTCTGTAATAGTTGTAGATTTACTTTTAGTTTTACCGTTTGGTACATGGACTTTGGTGGTTGTGGTTAATTAGATAGTATTGTAATTGGGACTTTTGGACTCTCGTGTTGGTTTAGTATTTGGTTGGACTATCTTAGTAGTTGTGATAGTTTTTATATTTGGGACTTTGGTTAGTAGTAATGACTTGATTTCATGTGGGTTTTAGTTTTATTTCATTCGGAAAAATCGGGTCGTTCCAGGAGAATAATCCTTAGTCTAATTATTAGTCCAAAAGCCTAAGTGTTTAGTTTAGTTAGTTGAGTCAATAAAAAAAAAATTCAGTTGTTTTGGATAGTTGTTCTCTTAGCTAATTTTGTTGCAACCTTTCAGGATAGTTGTTCTTAGTATATGGGACAATTGAATTAGTTAGTTGTTTCACTTAGTGTCTAGAACAACAGAAATAATCAACTGTTTCACTTAGAGTCTGGAATCAGTTTAGTTAGTCAGCTACTTTTCTTAGAGTCGAAAAATTCTAAATAATCCAAAAATAACCTCATGTGTTTTGAAGCTTTCTGTGACTAATTTGTTTCTTGCAGGTAAAAATTCAAAGAGTTTGTCATCATCAAAAAGGGGGAATTTGTTGAGTCTCTTAGTGTTTTGCATGATGACAAACAGTTGACAGGAACGGTTGGTAAGTAAAGAGTTTATGCAATTGTTCTGAAATAGTTTTTTTTGGTAAGTGAGTTGTTCTGAAATAGTTGAACTGTATTGTTCCTCGATTACTCACTATTAAGTAATAATACCTTTATGTCATATATTGTATATCTTGTTGTGCATGTTTGGCATAAAGATATCCCAGTACTTGAAACATGAAGAAGTACTTCAACAATACTGTAATGAACTAACAATGGAGAATCCAAGTGTCCAAGTATTGAAGAACATGAAGATTAGCCTTAGGGTTTTTATAGTCTTCTTATTGTAATGAATGCATGCTTAAGTAAGATAATAGTTTTGTAATGTTTGATCTTGGTATGTTGACAGGTAAATGTGTTTTGTAATGCATGCTTAAGTAAATGTCTTGTGGTTGCAACACGACTGATCTGCAGAACAGTTTACTAGAACAGTTCAGCAGACTGGCAGGTTGACAAACTGACTCATAAAATATTTTTTTAAAGAATTCATTTTTGGATTCTTTAAAGATTTTGCACGTGAACAAGTCAGTTTGGTAATCAATATTTAGTGCTAACAACTTTCCATCTTTTGGAGATATTATAGCAAATATTTAAAGATCCTAGATTTTCGAATATTTGGTTGAAGATTTCTTAATTAATAGGAACAAATATTGCAGCCCAAAAAACCCTCTTGATTGGAATATTTAGGGTTCCTAATGATCTATAAATAGAAGCACTAAATACCATAAAATCTCAAGACTCTCCAATACTTCAAAGAGTATTTTTTCGAGAGTTCATAAAAGATCAACCAGAACAGTTTACTAATTATGAGAGCATTCAAACCCAGAACTTAAACTTCATCTCTTGTAAGCTTTTTAGAAGCATCTTTGAGAGAAAACATTATGTAATTCGTCACTAATAGAGGGGTTAGTGATTGGGAGCATTTTAGAGTTCTTTTGCGAGCGCTTGTGAGTTCAAGTGCGAAACAACACTCTTGGGTTGAGAGTGAGGAAGTCGATTGTATGAGTTTACAACAACAAAGTGTACCGTTTTTTGTTTCTCAGAGTTGATTAATAAAAGTTAGTAGCTAGGGTAGGAGGATGTAGGCATATATAGTTGACAAACCTTGTTAAATATGTGTGTTCTCTATTGCACTACTATTATTGTTTTACTATTCTTCATAATTTTGTTGCTAGACCAGTTCACTGGTTTACAAACTAGAACAGTTAAGAATTTTTTTTAAGAGACACTCAATTCACCCCCCCTCTTGAGTACTAGTGGGACCTTCTGGCTCGAACTCTTTGTCACCACCACAAACAACCCTAAACCCTACATTCTAATTTCATGTTTCAATATCTACATTATATATATATATATATATATATATATATATAAAAGAGCTTTTAAAACATTCATTTTGTTAACGGTGATAACGTCGTAAACAGGCAGTTATCAATCGATTTCCATACATATTAAAAAACACCACTTATGTTACTGTGCCTAATATTCATTGTCATCTTCCTTCACCCACTTCTATAAATTTCCTCAGCTATTAATTGGTTTTAGAGATGCTCAGGGATTAGCTTATTGCGTCTGAAAGATGGAATTCTCTTTTCTGGCTATCATTTTTTGTAAAATAATCTTATTCATTTTTTCATTTTGTAGGGTTTCTTATGTTTGGAAATTTGAATATTTCAATATCAAATTGTTATGTATATATATATATATATATATATATATATATATATATATATATATATATATATATATATATATATATATATATATATATATGTATATAGGCACCGATTTACTAAAAGATCATCAAGGACAGATATCAATTGAGTTTACAAAAATTAAATTACTCATTTTCCTAAGTATTTTTAAATTTTTTTTTAGGGATATTCGATATTTGGTTTTATACCAAAACCAGTGAAGTACTCAACATCCAACAATTCTAAGCCAAATTGTAATATTAAATGTTATGACATTTTTTAATTTCTTGCTCCCAATGGACAAAATCTCTGCATATTTGTACCTTGCTTGATCTTAAGTCATCCCTGTGCTCTTTCTCTTATATTTATAAGTTGCTAATTAAGACTACTGCAAATATATATGTCGAGCAGAGCTCCTACTAAATCATCTCACATATAATAAGATTAGTTTTAAAGCAAAATGCATAGTAATTGCAAAGTGTCACTAAAAGTAGATGGTATAGCTGACTAGCTGCAACAACTTTTGTTATATAATTGCTTGTGTCAACATTAGTAGTTGACTGTTAACAAATTAGTTGAAAGGGTTAGTTTGTTTGTGGTTTTTAAATTTTTTAAATATAGTTGCAGGCTTTAAAACCATGCAATGAGAAATTCAGCCCCGACTTAAATGATATATGGACTAAAACTTAGCGAGGTGTTATAAAGCAAAGACGATCTCAATGAAATTGTTGAGGTTTGCATCTTTTATTTATCGACAATAGTTCTAGGGCGTACAAGTTTAAAAAATTTGTCACTATGTTGCTGAATTTATTTGTCAATTCTAAGTAGTTGTATGCTTACTAAAGTAGAGATCATTCATTGTCCAGGCCACCCACCCTTCCCCTTTTATACTGTGTGTGTTGTTTCTTAGGTAGCTAAAAGGAGCAAAATCAAAGTTGAAGTCTCCACTGGATTATCTGGTTGATTCCTTTGCTTTTCGAGTACCTAATTGGTAAGGTATTGTCTTTCTCTCTCTCTCTCTCCTTTTGGGTTATTTGCTAGAATTTGATTATTTGTTGGGTTGAGTTTATTGCCCCTTTTTCACTTTCAAAAGTTGTTTTAATATCTCCTTTCCTTTTGACATTTATTTATATTTTTCCTTAAAAATCATAAACTTTAGTTGATTTTTGGTCATATTTAGGTTTTTAAGGTTTTAGTACATCCAACTGGTTGTATGAGTTTTTTAATGGTTTTTTTTATTCAGACTTGTATTTTGTTAGCTTTTGAAGAATTTGGTTTGCCTCTTGGGTTCAATTGTTTAGGGATAAGTTGGATTTTAACTTCTTATGTCTTTAATGTGATTTATTCTAATAATTTCTTCAATCATTTCTTCTTTTTATAGATTTAGATTATTAATGTGTGTTACTCTATTGCAAGTACTTCTTAATGTAAAGGCTCTTATCTCAATTCTTGATTAATTTCACCTCTTTTTATATGCTCTTATAATATTTTTCATGTATGTTAGTTTTCTGAGTTACTTCTATTGGTGAATTATACAATTTTGTGTTTTAGTAACTAAAATTTCACTATTAATTTTTTGAATTTCAATTCTTGTAGTTAGATTGTTAAATCCGGTCCTGTATATTTCCTTGCTACTGCTCTTTCCTGTGTATAAATTGATATTTAAAAGGGAAACTATATTTCGAAAGCTATGTTACAAAATAACAAGCCGTTATGGCTGTGGTTGGAAAAGGAATCAAGTATTTTAGGCTGAATGGAAAAGCGAGACATGAGATGGAGAGGAATCAAGTATTTTAAATTGAAAAAGGTTAGTTTCAGTTTACTTGGTTTAGAACCGAATAACTTATCCTTGCACTTACTAATTCAAAATTCTTTGAAAGGTTTATACGAATTAATCTACAAGAATTAGATTTGTTCTGGCTCTAACCTGCCCATTTTGCTTATATACGAATTGGTCTTTTAATAAAAGGTTAGTTTCAACGTCCTTGCTTTTTTATTCTTACAAATTAATCTATAATAGGTTATTTTAGTATGCTTGTTTCAACGTTAATTTTTTTTGGAGAGTCGATATCAATAATTTAAAAGAGCTCTAAATAGGTAATTTTTAGTATGCTTGTTTATACTATGTAGTGAGACCATGATTTAGTAGCTTTGTACAATGTCTAATATATCCTTCAAACTCATAGACACTAATTCATTTCCTGTTTTGTCTGCTAATACTTGATAGATATGTGCTACCTATTCCCTCTCCCTCTATTCGTTGATGACAATCCATTTTGTCTTGCACCTTTCTCTTGAGCAAGTAGACGGCTTTCCTGGGATGGATTATGTATTTAGTACGTGTCATCTTCACAGGAGAGTTGATAAGACGATAGTTAAGGTTTAACCAAAGCTCAATGTTTAAAATTTTCAACATTTTCTTTACTTTTGCATTGTTAATTAGCCACCATCATCTTTAGTGACATTTTTAATTCATGGTAATTCAAAATAATTTTTTTGCTATCCTTTTCTATATCCCAATCTATTTTAGCTATTAAGGTGAATGATTCCTTTTGATTCTGTTCCAAAGTATAGCAAAGATCTAACTTCCCATTTTCTTTAAAAAAAAGTCAATTCTTACTCGGATACATTTTCAGAAATTAGGTTTTGTAAGAATTTATAAATTTCATATGTTAATTTCCATAGTCTTTAGCTGTTAGCCTGTCATTATTAAATATATTTCAATCCAAACTATTTTATATGTTTGAGTTTTTAGGCTGTTAACTATTTTTGTAAGTTTGATATGCAAAGTATGTTAAGGTTGTGGAAATCAAGGCCTTTGTGATACTTTTGGCAAATGGTTTTTGGTTTAGCTTGTGTTTTTAGATGCAAGAGAATTGTTCATTTGTAATTGCATTGATTTTTGGGTTTGAGTAGCAACATGAGATGATTAAGTTAGTGAGAGTATGAGGGGTTGCAGCCTGGCTTGTATATGAACAAAATCATATATGGATATAGGTTCAACACGGGTACATTATATGGTAGAAAAATTAGAGTATAGAAAGAAAAAATAATAAAACATGTAAAATTTTATAATAAATCAGTTGGTGTCTTGCTGATGTCTACTGGTTGGAGTAATTGCTCCTTGGGTCTCGCTTGTGTCAAAGTGCTTTTTGTCTGTGTGAGCTGCGTGCAGTAGTGGCACATGGAGCATGCTGATGCTGAATGTTGTTGAGCAGACAGTAGCTTGTTCAACATTTGTTACATTTCATCCCTTGTTTTTTTTTTTTTTTTTTTTTTTTTTGGAGTTGTTAGTGTTCTGTTTGTTGATGCACCAGCTAATGGGTGATATTGTTCTGGTTGGCTGAGGGTGTAGCTGTGCTGGGACTAACTTTTGTTTCAGGTCTGCCTAGGTTCTGATGGTGCAGTGTTGCTCAAGTGAAGACATGTACTATCAGTTTTTGTTGGCTACTGTTTTAGGAAACTGCTGGACTATTAAAGCTTTGAGACTACTATACTGCTTTCTTTGGTTGTTCTTAGAGCTATTTTTTTTACTACGTTTGTTTTGACTTTTGTAAATATTTTTATTTTTATTAAATATGCTATCAAATTGTTGAAGGATAGACATACAATTTTAATTTGTAGTCCTATTCACTTTTATTTTCTTTGGAGAGACGGTGAAAGATCAAGTAGTTTAAATGGTGTCTAATAGGGTTTTTGTCGAACCAAATTTCTATATATGTTAAATTGGCAAGGCTCTGCACTACAAAGAGTAACCTTGTTATGGTTTACAATATCTCATTGCATTTATATGTATCATACAATGCCAATATGTATTGATGCATGGTGAATTTGTGATAGATAGAATGTATATTAGAATCGAAAACACACCAGCTTTAAAATTAATTTTCCAATATTTATTGGAAATATGTAGTATTATTGTGTTATCGCCTCAAATAGATTGTTTCAAACTTTTATCTTTTGATAATTCATAGTCAATTTATACTTGATCTTCTATTTGGCCACTTAAAATATTCAATATTCTCATTAAAATGAGCTTCAACTATATGGGACAATATTCTCATTAAAATGAGCTTCAACTATATGGGACAATATTCTCATTAAAATGAGCTTCAACTATGTTAAAATATTTTTTTAATATAACCTTCTACTTGGGGGATGCTTCCGTATTGAACACCTAAATGTGGCCTTTTAAGATAAGACGTACATGTACTAGAATAGCTTTCCTCTATTATGTATAATTATGAATAATTTAGGGTATTACTAAATACCGCCCGTATTTACTGTATACCGCCCGTATTTTAACACAAACTTACAATACTACCCTTACCCTTCCAACCAATTAACCAACCCAAAAAAAAAAAACTACTCTCTCATCTAACCTTCTCTCTCCCCAAAATTCAAGAGAGCACCACCACCAAGACTCCAGCACCACCACCCTCACGCATCAGACTCCAGCACCACCACTCGCCTTCTCACCGCAACTCCGCCACCCACTGCAGCAGCACAGGACCGCCACCGACCCCAGCAGCAGAGCAACACGCACGGCCACCACTGTAGGACGACGCACGACCAGCACCACCCAAATGCCTCCCCGTAAACGTCCAGGGAAGGAGATCGTTGCCGGAAATGAGCCTCAAGAGAAAGTAATTTAGATCTAATTCGAATTTTGAATTTTATTTTCTAATTTTGTAATCTTGATGATTATGAATTTTTTGGGTTTTTTTCTGGAATTTCATGAACTTGTGTTTATTTTAGGGGAAGATTGTTAAAGATACTTGTGTTTAATTTGATGAACAGTTTGTGGAGATGAATGATTGTTTAAATTTTGTCATGAACTTGAATGCTCTTGTGTTTTTTTGATTTTTTTTCCATTTTATTTCGAATTTTTCAATTTTTTTTCGATTTTATGATTTTTCTTCCATTTTCTGATTTTTTGATGTTTTCATTTTTTTCTGATTTTCATTTTTTTTTATTTTTCTATTTCTTCATTGTTTTTCGTTTTTTTGTTTTTTTGTCGAATTTTTTTATTTTTTGATTTTCTGGTTTTTTTTTTATTTTTATATTTTCAGATTTTTTGATTTTATTTTTTTTGATTGATTGATTTTTTTATTTTTCGATTTTTTGAATTTTTTTCAATATTCTGATTTTTTCATTTTTTTTTCTGATTTTCTTTTTTTTTATTTTTCTATTTTTTCATTAATTTTCGTTTTTTTGTTTTTTTTTTCAAATTTTTTTATTTTTTGATTTTCTGGTTTTTTTTTTTTGTATTTTTAAATTTTTAAATTTTCAGATTTTTTGATTTATTTTTTTTTCTGATTTTCTGATTTTCTGATTTTTAAATTTTTTGTTTGTTAAAATGTAACATATTTTTATGTTTTTTTTTTTCAATTTTGTTGTGTTTTTCGTTGAAATTGTTTGGGAGGGGTGGGAGAGATGAATTTGAATGAACAAACCGTGGTTGTTGTTGGAGTTGTCTTGAGGTTGAGTTAGATGAAGTTTAGGAATTTTGGAAGTGAATTATGTTACATTTTGTTTTTTCATATATTTTAGATGTTTTTATGATTTAGTGTTAAATTTAGGGGAATTTTTTCAATTTTGCTGTGTTTAATCTGATGAACATTTGATTTATACACCGAATGGAGATGAAAAATCTCAAATTTAAATTTTTGAATGTTTAGAAATTAATTATTGTTAAATGGTAATTAATTGGAATTTAATTATAAATTAGTGTAATAATTTTTAAATTAGAAATTATACACACAAATATTCGATTTTTTTTTATAATAAATTGGTGTAATTACTTTTAATTAAAAATTATTAGTAATTATAATAAATTGGTGTAATTTTTGTTAATTAGAAAATATTGACGATTACGATAATTATTATTCATTAGTTGAACTAATTTTTCAATTACACTTAGCTTGCTGAGGACGACTCTTCCCCACGGCACCCTAACACACGACGCATCCTAGCCTCTGCTAGGAGGAGGGCGGGCAACGCGTCTTCATGTCAGGTCCATAATTCGTCTAGTCGGGAAGGACGTTCAACTGATAGGGCCGGGGGTTCGAATGTGGACGAGTCTGAGTTAGCGGCGTATGAGCTTGAGGCAATGTTACAATCAGGGCCAGATCACTTCGACGATGAGTTTATTCCTGATGATCATTCGTCTCTCGAGGAGGAGGGTGACGGGGATGAGGAGGTACACCAGGTCCGTACTGTGCGCAAGGGCAAGAGCGAGCGATTTCTGCGGTCTAAGGGGTCGTCATCTTCTACTCGCGGACAACCGAAGAGGAAGACAGACGATTCTTGGGTGGTTAAGGAGGCTATCCATGGGGGTCCGATAGATGGCTCCGTCATCCCTAGCTACGCAGCTCACATTGCCCGACATATATGGGATGGTGACGATAGGGGCGTGTTGGACGTTCGCACTCGACATCAGGCATGTTCGAGGTTGATTGAGTGGGAGGTTGAGTTTCGTGAGCAGGTGGATTCAACCAGACAACAAGTGGATCGAACCAGAGAGCAGGTGGATGTTGGTCGGATTATGTCGGCAAGTGGGTTGACTTGCCCAGGCTATGTTACACACATATCGACGGTCCGCTAGTGTCGGCATTTGTCGAGAGGTGGCAGCCGGACACGAACAGCTTCCACATGCCGTGGGGGGAGATGACTATCTTTCTCCATGATGTCGAGTTTATTATGGGCCTGCCTGCTGAGGGTCGACTTGTCGATGGTGTGAGCATGCGATTTCATAGTATCGGCCAGGGCTATGCACCTATACATGACGTGGCCGAGATCCTCGGCGTGCCACAAGAAGCCATGAAAAGGGACGGGCAGTTCAAGAATGGAGGTGTCTATACGGAGTGCATCTTCAACCAGTGTCGAGCTGCAGAGGGACGGGTTGCTTCGACACGAGCCATAGGGTGGATGTTGCTGACTCTTGGATCCACGCTCTTTGTGGACAAGAGTGGTAGCCGGCTCAGTCCCAGCCTTATCACACAGCTTATGGATGAGGATTCTGTTGGGAGGTACTCTTGGGGATCAGCGAGATTAGCGCATCTGTATCGCCAGCTTGGCCAAGGCAGTCGACGGCGATGCAAGCAGTTGGCCGGGTGTCTAACGTTGTTACAAGCATGGATTTATGAGTACTTCCCAGCTTTTAGGCCTAACCGAGGACGTCTGCCTCGTCGTATTGGGGATCCTAGTTGTTCTTAATGGGATGTTCGTTTGGAGCCGAACAACCCCGCTCGCCTTGTCGCCATTCGTAACAAGATCGACAACATGACTGCTGACCAGGTAATATTTCAATTTAATGTTTCTTTACTTTTTCCTAATTGCCTCGTTGTTATTAAACTGAATGTTTTCTGCACTCAACAGGTGTGTTGGTTACCGTTCGGGGATGACTTCAGTACCTGTTGTCCTCAGACTTTGTTCACTGGGTTCATCCAGCACCAGTCCATCATTGAGCCCTACATGCCCTACAGATATCTTCGGCAGCTCGGCTTCATGCAGGGTATACCCCCTCGCATCCCTACACCTATCTCGGCATATTGGCCGGAGGATCCGAGACACTACTATGTTCAGTGGCCGCCTACATCGGTTAAGGATACTTGGGACACATTCCCCATTGCTAACACTCTTCATCCCTGTGCCTTAGACTATTCAGAGTTCACAAACGCGACGAAAGACGGGTATGACACGTGGTTCGAGACGTATTCACACCCCTACATCGTGAACGACAGCGATCTGATCCCGAACACGGGACCGGACATGACTGTACCTGAGCATGTAAGTAATTTGACACACCGTATTTACTTTTTGTCTTAATTTGTTACAATTTATACGTAAGCTAACAATTTCTTTTTTTTCCTTTTTAACGTGGATGTCCTCCATGTTAGAAAATTCGGAAGTGCTGTGGGATCCTTTTATTGATGAGCTGCCAGAACGCATGGATAGACTGAGGTTGGGTCTCATTAGACTGAGAAAAGACTTTGATGAATACGAGACACGTGTTGGCATCCGACGACGTGAACCGAGACAGCGTCCACCATGTTGGGGCGATCATCGCCAGTAGTTTTCATTTTTTATTATTTATTTATTTATTAATGTTTATTTTTATTTTTTTTGTATTTTTTTTTTTGGTATTTGTATGCAAACAAATATTTTGAATTTACGTTCTACGCTCCATATTTTGTATTTGTATTTAAACACATTACCCATTTTCGTCATATTCTGATTAGATCAAGAATTTTTCTTTTAATGAGTTTCATCCAAGGTAATATAATTAAATATATTCATATAATAAACTAACTAAAGTTACAACATTAAACACATGCACAAATTGAACTAATTACAAATTCTCAATGCAAATTTTCAGCAAGTCTCATCCAGTGTGCTACTCTCCTGGTGTATAATGCATCCCATCCTTCGACGGTTTGTGTATGCACAAAGTTCCAATAGTTTGTGCAACGGGCGGAATCGGGGAATCAGGACTGACATGTAACCGTATGTAGTGCGCATAATTTTGCATGTAGTCAATATGAAGCTCACTCGTAGGAGCCGTGATGAGTTGCGGGACTCTCGTCGGTAGTACTGTACAACATTGTCCAATCGATCGGTCATTCCCATACGAGTACAACATGATGGCGCAATGATATAGATTTCCAATCGGAAATAAGTCGAAAACGACTTCCATCCAATGGTTAGCATCGCATCTGCCACCTTCCCAAGAGATACGTGTCACGGCTTCAATGACGTGCTGCTGCCCTCCATAAATAGCTGCGTAATCAGCAATGTTTGCCCCAAGTTCATTTGCGATGATTCTTCAAGCCATAAGATAGTTGTCCTGTCCACCGTGAAAAGCATCAGCCACACAACGAAACCCACAGTTTCCGTCTGCTCTTACATCAGTCCAACCCTCCATAAACGGCAATATCAAATGGGGAACGCTGTCATAGTAAGGAAATCGTTCCCTTGTTATGTTACCGCTACCACCTATAATAATAAAACATATTTAGCAAATAATTGCATCTACTACTTAATAACTAACTTCAAATAAAATATGATCATTACCTTCGGCATGGGATCCTGAGTTTTCTCCCATAGAGGAGCCCGTGTTTCTCGAACGACGCCCATGGCTTGTCGAAGCATGCTCAAAGAAACTCCGATCTCGTCGAGTAGACGAGCTCTGCAAAAAACACATATTACGTAAGACTTAATTAGTATTTTTCAATTACACCCATTTAACAATATAGTTAACAAAATCAACTCTAATTAAATTCACCTACTTCCAGCAACAAAAAAAGAAGAAAGAAAATCACCTGGTACGGAGGCCTGCCCCTAACATTGGTGTTGGTCTCTGGCTCTTCTAGCGAATCTGTATCTTGGAAGATATTTTCATGCATAACTCGGGTTGCACGCCTCACATAGTCAGAACCTCTCCGTCTAACTTCTTCGAACAACGAAGACAGGTGCTCGGCGTCTTCCTCATCGTCATTGGCAAACTCCGGGATGTCAATGCCTTGACCAATAGTTAGTGTTTTCCAAAAGTCGTGGATCTCTCTCAAATGTATACCTGTGCGTTGTTGTACTAACGTTGCAATCTCACATGCACACGGGATCCCACAGGTGGATCGCAACACACAACCACAACGATCATGGACCTCGTCGGCTAACTCTCTCATCTGAGTATGCTCTTTAAGCAGTAGATCCATGCAATGGGAGCTAACACGGCTGACAAGCATGCTGAACAACAACTTATTCCAAAACCTGGCGCCCTGTCTGTTCATTGATGTTTCCAGATGATACTTAATTTTATCATGATGCTGCTCAACCATTGCATTTGCTCGCGTAAACAGATTTTCAATTGAGTTGGTAGAGGTGCCAAGCCAACCTTTCAGCACTGAATGGGCACTCTCCACCTGACAAGTTGTCTTGTTGCCCAAATGAAGGACGTTGTTAGCCCAAGCAGCGACAAATTTCTCTTTATGAGGAAGCCAAGTGTTTTCTACATATTCAATTACTCCTCTAAATCTTGCCCAACTATCTCTCATCCGATCAAGCTGTGCATCATATTCTGCCTCTATTGACGCGTACATCACCCGGGCCCAAGCACCATGCCTAAACCGGTCTCCCAAGCTTTTGTCGCCTGTTATCTTCCCAACTCTCGCCTCCACATCCCTGTTGATGTGCCATGTGCACAACAAATGATGGGTGCCAGGAAATATTTCCTGAATTGGGCGTAACAATCCAATCTCTCGGTCTGTGAAAATTATAGCCGGACGCGCACGTAGCCCAATAATGTCATTGAGAATTTGCAACACCCATTGGTAACTCCTCATCGTCTCATCCCTCATCAACGCCATCCCAATCAAAAAGTTATGATTGGTCGGCGTCATCCCAATCATCTCGAATAACGGCATTCCATACCTGTTCGTCTTATATGTGGAGTCCATTCCTATCACCCATGGATAAGTGCGCAATAAGTTGATCGACATCGGATGAGCCATAAACACATGAGTGCATTGATTTCTCTCTTGATTAGTGTGAATGTGGTAGTTCAACTCTTCCGCAAGATGGATAAATTGTTCCATAACATTCCGCCCATCTGCATCATCCATCTTTTGCTTGCTGATTTCGTTATACACATGCCTGATTGTAGGTTTTTCGTCAGGAAACTTTTGTGTCAAAGATAATTTAATCTTCGACGGCTTGCACTGAGATTCCCTAAGCTCACGCACGTGTTGCTTTGCTGCAGGGCTCAACCCACTGAGCTGACGGTGTCCCTCCGGGTACTCAATGAAGCGATGGTTATGTGTGCCGGATACACCCGATTGGGGCTCAATATACCACAATCCGGTTTGAGGATTGCCAATCACTTTGATATGGAACGGGCATCGACAAGCTTTTGTGGACGTTTTTTTCCTTTGGGCGTTTCTCATATTTCTGTTTTCCCCTCGGTACCGCTCTCCCTTGTTACAGCGTAGGTAGATTACCATGCGAGACACCGAGGTATAATTGATTTTGGAAATGACAATTTCAAAACCAATCCCATGAGCTATCGGTTTCGCCCAATCACGTGCCTCGTGATGACTGGAAAGCGTCTGATCGGTGGCAAAACTTTGACTATAGTCCACGCCATCTCCGTCGTTATTGTCCTAAATAATTTCATTAAATACGCTAATTAGTTATTTTTATAAGCAAAAAACCATGCAAACGAACGTGCCCTTATCGCGTTGCCCACATGACAGCAACAAACCCTAAAGACGTTACTACCATTGGTGTAACGTGTCCAGAACACGTTACTACTAATGGGGTAACGTGTCCAGAACACGTTACTACCATTGGGGTAACGTGTCTAGAACACGTTACTACCATTGGGGTAACGTGTCTAGAACACGTTACTACCATTGGTAGTAATGTGTCCATAACACGTTACCCCATTGGTAGTAACGTGTTCTGGACACGTTACCCCATTGGTAGTAACGTGTTCTGGACACGTTTCAAAACACGTTACTTCTATTTTGCAAAAACGATATATTTAAGTATTGTTTTTTCTTACATGAACAAAAATTTAACTTAATACGTGAATTCTTAAAAAAAAAATTAACTTAATGCATTGAATAATTCAAGCAAATATGGAAATTTTGTTTATGTAAGAAAAAATTCCTAAAGAATAATTCAAAGTAATTAAACATGGGCAAAAAATGATTACCATAAAAATTTATAAATATAATTATTTACTAAGCTAAAAAAACATAATTAACAAGTAAAAAAAATTAACATTAATAAATTTACCTCTCCGGCATTCACGTAATCATTGTTGTCATCCGACATTTTGGTTCTAAATAAAAATTATAAATTAAACTTAGTAAATCTTATATATTTTTAGGTGAACTTATTTGTAATTTTTTTTTATGCAAGAGGTGAAATAATGAAGGTTGAAATAATTTTTTTATAATGAATGGTGTTACTATGAGTGAGGTTTTTTTTTTTTTTTTAAACCAACCACACCATTTTGACAAGTGGAAGAAGAGGGGGAAGTGGTCCACCATCCATGTGAAACATGGGGCATGACATTTTTTTTTTTATAAATTATAAATAGGAAATTTAAAAGGTAACATTTTTTAAAAATAAAAAGGGAAAATAAATTAAAGGGGTAGGGGTTAGCAGTAGGTGAGGGTGAAGGGAGGGGATGAGAGTTAGTTTGGGTTATATAAATATAAGTAAGGGTATATAAATATAAGTAAGGGTATTTTAGGAAGTTAAGGTTAAAATACGGGCGGTATTAAGTAAATTCGGGCGGTATTTAGCAAATGAGATAATTTATGATGTGTGCTATAAAATACGGAGTATGTTGTTAGCCATAATTACTTATAGTTCTATTAGATATGTGGTTCGGGGATTGAACAATGAAAAATAATATAAGGTTTCCTAAAACATCTAATGCAATGCTGCTATATAATCTTTTGTAATTTTTGAATACATTATCTACTTTTACATTGTGAATGCTATCATTTTGCTTAAACTGTTTTACTTATACCTATACTTGGCAATCCCTTATATATGTTTCTATTATTATACCAAATTGGTGAATTATTTATCATATCAATGACTTGACATGCTAAATTCCAGTTTATTTCGACATTAATCACAACTACTACTTCATCCATTTTTTTAGATAGAACACTATTTTTTCCACGCATATCAAGCAAGTGATTTAATGGTGTAAACGATCAAATTAATCAACGAATTTTAAGGTTAACTAAAAATCGTGGAATTAATACTTATTATTAATAATAATGGAATCCCAATTACAAAAGGTTAACTATACCAAAAATCTAGTCCTAAAAACTTGAAATAAAACTAATTGCAAAAGCAGGAAAAGAAAACAGGGGCCTAGACGCTCATCAACTCATCCCGCTTCTAGCCTCTATCCTGCTTACTTGCAAAATAGAATGGGGGGGGGGTCCACCATCAGTGGCGAGTAACTAGAATGTCCTACTTAGGAGTATCCCGCTTCTAGCCTCTATCCTGCTTACTTGCAAAATAGAATTGGGGGGGGTCCACCATCAGTGGCGAGTAACTAGAATGTCCTACTTAGGAGTAGGACCACATTACATGCAATAATAGGGTTAGAATCACAAGGATTAACAACGAACACAGGATACAAATTCAATAGAAGAATTAGCAGCGGAAACAAACAATCATCAATGACAACACCCAACGATTCAAGCTAGTGCACAATCTTCCAAGTTCAACACGCACAATCACAAGTTCAATATCAAGACGACGCTCGGTCTACAACCGATAACAAAACTAACACAAAGGACTTGCCCCGCACGATTCATCACCGATGAACCGATAGACGCACGATCTTTAACCGCTCGACGCACGATCTTTAACCGTTCGACATGACTCTAACTCACAATCAAACACACAAAACTTGCTCCGCACGATTCATCACCGATGAACCGATAGACGCGCGATCTTTAACCGCTCGACGCACGATCTTTAACCGTTCGACACGACTCGACTCAACAAGACTCGAAAGACTCCAAACAAAACACCAAACAAGTTCACACACTCGCCATCATCATCACGCATCAATGTTCCATACGAACCAACATCCAATTTCACGCATAAACTCAAACAAAATCATAAACCAAGATTCAACAAGTTTACATAACAAAACAAGGATCGAAATCAATACTTTAAGACTTTAACCACACGCATGAACATAATCCACCAAAGGTTCAAGATTCTAACTATAAACTTCAAGATTCATAAGATTCAATAACATGGTTCAAGAACAAAGTAAAAATCAAGGCTTTAAAACCTAACCATACTCGTATAAGAACAAGAACTAATCAATTTAAGAATTCATGCAAGAAACAAGAAAAAATCCGTACTTAACAACATGCTATAACACGCATAACATGATCGAAAAATACCAAGCAAGAACATTGTCAAATTATCAAGATTAAAATACAAAAAATCAAGAATTAATCCTGGAACGAAATAGCTTACAAAGATAACACAAGAACATATATTGATCAAGCAAGAAAACAAATCTAACAACCTAATTCCTCACGGTTTTCACACGTAAATCCCAATAATAACAACAACATGATTCTAAGCCTAGTATCCTATGTAACATAATCATAAACCTAAGTAGAAGAATCTAATTACCTAATATTGAAGCAATCAACACAAGCAACACGGCCAAAGTCCTCTCGTTACTCGACACCACCACGGCCAAGTTGTTGGGTTTACAATCTGGCACAAACTGTCACAAACTGCAAAATATTTTAAGTTAGATAGATTAAGAATTGAAAAGAAAAGAGATTGAATGAAAGGGGCCTTGAGGCCGTGTGATACCAAAAGGGTAAGAGAAGGTTTTTGCTTTGAGTTTTGTGATCATATAATGAGTAATGATAAAAGGGTGGTTTTTTGAAGTATAAATAGATTTAAGGTTTACTAAATTTTAGGAAAAGGCTACTAGATAATAGGAGTTAGATTAGGAGGTGGAATAAGGGAGGAAGTAGTCATAGGGGCCGACCATGGGGAGGTAGAATAGGGGTTTGGGCTTGCTTCATCAAATATTAAATTAAGTCTTTTGGCCCAATTTAGAAAGTTTTGGGTTTAAAGGCTTAATTTCTCACGAAATTTTACGGCCCAAAAATCCGGGTCGTTACATTGCCTCTATTTTTCGACGTTGACTGCGAATATCCGGCGTTGACTCATTATTTTTTTCCAATTTCGCACGAACCCTTTCGTATTTAAGGGGGTAAGAGATGATGAAACCCTAATTCAGAAGAAGAGAATTTTAGATGTGAGAAAGAAGTGTTAATGTATGGTTTATGTAGATGAATTTAGGAGGGAAAATGGAGAAAAATTAAATTTACAGTGAAAAGAAAAGGAAAGATTAAATAAAGAAGAAAGGATTCATCGAAAATTGGAGGGAAATAGCGAGTAAACACTAGAAATTCACAGGTAACGTCGGAAAATGGAGGCAAGGTCCCTCCTTGCAAATTTTTTTTTTGTTTTAGGTCCTTGTTCACAACAAATTTTTTATAAGGTATTTTATTACAAAAAAAATGTTTTAAAAGGTCTTTTCTAACAAATTTTCCTATATATATATATATATATATATATATATATATATATAAAGTTGGGTTCCAGTGAGAAATTTCTTATCGTGAGAAATGTGAGAAGAGATAAATACATCAACTATGACCTAGAGGTACATTGACCACTAACTATAGGTACATTCACCCTATACTATAAATACATTAAGTAAAAATACATTGACTTTATACCATAGATACATGGACTTTAAACCCTAACTATAGAAGTAGTAAAGAGGGAAAATCAAATTTAATCTTAGGCATTTATTTGTTGATCAAAGGGTTGTGATTGTTTCTCACCCTTCTCACCAAAACTACATTTCTCATGAGCCTAATTGAATTGATTTTGTAGGCAATTTTTATTTGGGTGCAATTATTATTATTGTTGTTGATTTTTGCTTAAATTCATATTTTAGGGTTCTATTGTATTATTAATAATTTTTATGTTTAAATCAATTAATATTTTAAATGAAAGAATTTAAGTCAATTAGTATTTTAAACGTATCATTGAAATAGATTGCCAACATTTTAGCAGGTTGCCAGTAAAATGGTCCAAAAATGGATGACAAAAGCAAAAGTTAGGATTATTTTTAATTTACGTAGATGTGAGATTAAAAAAAAAGGAAGATTTATGAACATTATTACACCTACCCAGTGGGTAGTCTACCCATTACTAATAGAGACATTAAAATATTATCTGTAACGACCCGACTTTTAAGCTGTCGTTTGACGAAGGAAAACGACTTGCGGATCATTACTTAAGCATTAAATTAAACATTAATGATATATTTAGAATAGAAACATCTTTTATTAACTTAAAAGTCTGTAATTAATCCCAAAAGTCGATAAAGGTAGAATACTTAAAGAATTACATAAACTAAAATAATGTTTTCCCAACATGCTGGGATAATAAAAGAAATAATGTAATATTGTCTTATTAAAACTCTAGAAAAGGAATACTAAGGTGAAACTAGAACTCTGCCTCAACAAAGCCCAACCAGCGGAAGCCCGACTACGCAGCTGCATCGTCACCTGAAACTGAGGGGGGGGTCCACCGTTAGTGGCGAGTAACTAGGCTGTCCCGTTTAAGTAAGGGACCGCTAAACACATAATAGCATAGGATAACACACGAAAATACATAAACAAATAACATTTCATACACAAGTACATACGGGGTACGTATACAAATACGTACAAAAATACATATAAAAATACGTATACAATACGTATAATAATACCTGCAAAATACGGTTAGAAATACATACGCAATACGTATAAAAGTACGTATACAATACGTATAACAATACCTGCAACATACGGTTAGAGATACGTACAAAATACGTATACAATACAAGCATACATACGAAATACACATATACCTTCTAGTGTTATACATGATCAGACATACACAGCGGAAGACTTATACCAACCATGTTATATTACATCTAATACATAACTTATACCATATTCCATCTTATTCTTCAATTATCTTAATATACCTTACATTATCTTAACTTCATAATCATATCATATCATTCATCTTAACTTTATAATCATATCATATCATTCATCTTAACTTTATCATACAACTTATCTTATCATTTATCTTCACTTCTTAGCGGACCGGTCTTTATAGCTCGTTGTGGATCCCGTGTGCACCACAACTTTCCTAAAACATGCCGGGGTGAACTCGTGTATTCAGCCCGTAGTGGATCCCGTGTGCACCACTAAGCCTAAGCTATGGCCATAACTCCTAAATAGCAGCTCGTGTACTACTACTTAGACGACTACATATCTTAAGACCCAGAACTGCCCGGGTGAACTCGTGTATTCATCCCATGGGGCAGTGGCATCGACTTAACCCGATCTGATGACTCGTGTATCATCAAAAAGGGCGTCCTATCTTATTAACCCGATTGATGACCTTTGCGTCATCGCAGGGGCGATCTTAACTTATTATCTTTCTTATAACTAGAAGTACTAGGTGACCGTAATCGGGAATAAATGTTCGAAGTCCCAAGAAAGAGAGGTGCGGCACGTATATTGGCCACCTTAAATACCAAGTCTTTCCTAGCCAGAGATCGAAACAAATAATTACCCTTTTACTCTGTTTCCTTTCCTTCCCTATAATATCTTATTATCTTTAATTCCTTATTGTAACTTATCCCTACTGACTTCCTTATAAAAAATAATA
Source organism: Salicornia ramosissima (assembly GCA_951394345.1). Classification (NCBI taxonomy): domain Eukaryota; kingdom Viridiplantae; phylum Streptophyta; class Magnoliopsida; order Caryophyllales; family Amaranthaceae; genus Salicornia; species Salicornia ramosissima. The sequence continues at coordinate 42,101,899 of OX596233.1, read as the reverse complement.
AATACAACTTATCGTCCAAAATAACTAAGTCCTTTAATCGTTTTATTATTACCCTTTCATATTATAACTTATCCCTAATTATAAATATTACTAATTATAATAATAATACTAATCCCCAAAATTGTTCCAATATTATTATAAGCCAAAATAATTAAACTAAAATTGGTCAACAATAACTAACCTACTCGACATTTTAGGGTTAGTTTACTAATTAGATAAATTCATCAACATAATAATTAACAAAATCAGTTCAATTAACAATAATTCGAATAATTAATAATTATCACCAAAAATTGCATAAAACATGATAAAAATTCTACCTTTCATATTTTATATCACTCGAAAATCATGAACAACAATACCAAAAATTACGTCTTTAATTAATTAAATTCAATAACCAATAAATCATAGCGAACTTTATAATAAACATTAAAATTATCCTTAAAACACCATATTTTACACAATCTGATTTTAAAGTATTAAATTAAGAACCACCATTAAAAGGTCTCTAATACTCTGGAAATTTTTATGGGAGCTAGATGTAGGTTCATGGTTTAACGTGCATAAATTTCGTCCAAAAATAACATCTTTTACTATTTTTAAGGAATTTTATAACTAACAAATCAGATTGGGCTGAATTCAGTTTCAGATTTTTCTGCCATATCAAACAATCTTTAAAAATTACGCAAATTTTACAAAATCTGTAAAACACTATTAATGACTTCCACCTAAAATTTAGTAGCCATCCGAATTGATTAAGTATCTTAATAAATTCGTAAACCAAATCTGGACAGTTTTACCGGTTTGAAAGATTAAATTATTATAAGCAATAAAAGGACGAATTTTGCCACAAAATAAATCATGATTCATAATCAAACAGTAAAGAAACTGCCACGAAAAATTCATCAAGAAATAACAAGATTTGATTAATAAATAAATTCACACAAGTAATTATTCAACAATTAAAGATTTTAAGAAACTACATAAAATAATCAAGAAAATTTCATAATAATTCATAAAGATTACATATTATCATCAAGAAAAATTACATAATATCCTATCATATGATTCGAAATTTTCTAGGTGATCATGATACTAATTCCTAACAATTTTCATGTTTTAATCCTAATTAACTATGTGATTAACTTGTACCGAAATTAAACGAAATAGCATAGTTACCTTAAATCGCTTAAATTTTCCAAGGAAATATTCACCACTTTGGGTGAATGTTGTTCGACTTTTGTGAGGGAAGAGGAAAGAATATTTTTTGGAGTTAAAGCTTGAGCAAAATTAGGAACAATAACAATTGCTAAGCATATATATAGAAGTAAGAGAGCAAATAACAAACCCTAAAAATACTTTAGGGTTGCCGTGAATTTCAAGAAGAGAAAGAGGAAAATGGAGTGGGCTTAGCTAGGTAGTTTGGGCTAGGTTGAATTAGTTTAGGGATTTAAAATAATTATTTAACTTAATTAATTTAATTAATTAATTAATCAAATTAAATCCAAAAAGGAAATAATACTTGGCCCAAAATAGAAGAGAGGACCGGCCAAGTCATAGAAGTGAGGGAAAGATTGGGTTATTGGCCCAATTTGAGTTAAAAGAGTGAGAAATGAATTAAAACAGTCCAAATTTAATGGGCCTTTTGGACTTAGAATAAATAAATAGAACTAATAACCGCGAAATTTTCTGGCCCTAAATTTCGGGTATTACATTATCAAACTGATGAGTAGGATTACTAATACCAAGGATTATTTTTGTTAATTTTTTCCAAAAAAAAACGGAACTTTTTGTGGGGATAACCTAGCGTTTGTGGCCATTTTGTGGGGATATCCCTCAATAAATTTTTTTTTTTTGCGAGGATATCCCAAACTAAATTTAATGATTGCAAAATTAGCCCAAATTTCATTTTCAGGGGAAAAAAGTCAACATTCCGGCCATTGCCTTTGAAAAATGGCGAGTGTGTTACAAACAGAAGGTTACTACTAAGATTCCTACTTGCACCTCTATCTCTTTTTCTATTTATTTATAACCTTATAAAATTTACCCCCCTCTCTCATTCAATTTGAAGCACACCCCTCTCTCTATTCAATTCTTTCTAATTTCAATTTTTTAGTTCTTCATTTTTCTTCAAATCTGAGGTATGTTACATTCAATTTTGTTAATTGTTTTGTTATTTACTTAAATTAATTGTTTTGTGTTGTTAATTAGGGTTACAATTCTGAAAATTAGGGTTTATGATTTTATATGTTATAGGATTAAGATTTGAAATTAATTATTTTTTTCAATAGGTAATGTCTTATGTGAGCTCTCGTTTGAGGAATCCGACCCACTGTAAATGTGGTGTACCTGTAGAACAAAAGACTTGTAAGATGTGAGTTTGAAGATGTTGATGTTGTTGTTGAGCATTCTGAGAGCTCTATTGAAAGAGCTTATTCTATGGCAAACGATCATGTTGTTGTTGATCATGCTGTCACAGAGCAAGTGGGAAGTATTATAACCCCTAATAGCAATAACACCCCAATGATGCAATTAGTTTTTTGTGCCATTTTGTCAGTTGCAGTTGGTGTTGTTGTTACTAAGATGATGATGTAATGGTTTAGGCATTAGTGTAGTTTAGTAGATGTTAGCTTATGTTAGCTTTGAAGTTGTTGTTAATTGTTGTAATTTCAAACCTAAGAATCTTGATGAAGCAATTTTCAGGTTATTGTTATTGTTGTTATCAATATTAGCACTTTGTTTTGTTATCAATACATGATCATATCAAGTATTCCAATTACAATTCTTACAAGAGCATAGACAAAGTTGTGCAAAAGTCAAAGTTTTAATACATTATCATATCAAGTTATCCAATTGCAATTAGAAGCGAGCTCCAATTCATTTCATAGCAAAAGTAAAAGGTTTGATACAAGAGACAAGTTCAAGCATAACAAACATACCATTACATAAAGTCTAAATAAAAGTTCAAAGTTCTAAATAAGTAATAATATAACCTCTAAGTTCTTAGACCCTAAGTGAAGTGAACTCAGTGTTAAGCTTTAAAAGGGTTGCCCTTGTTCTTCTTCTTTCCTTTTTTCTTTGAAGGGAGATCAGGACCTTTGTTCCCAGTCTTTTTGGTCACAACATCGGGGCCACTCTTCTTGGGTCTTCCTCTTGGTTTTGGTGGAAGTTGTTATCTTGGTGTTGGATCCTTTGTTTTGCAACTGCCTTTGTTGTGTCCTGGAGTGCCACACTTGGAGCACACATACAACTTCCTTTTCTTTAGGATGGCAGGGACATCTTTAGCTTGTCCTTCACCTTTTTCCTTTATCCTTTTGTGTGCTTTTGGTCTTCCAGGCTGCTCTTTGAAAGTAGGAGGCAGGGGTGGGATGCTGTCAGTTTTCTCCCACTGTTTGGGTCCAGGAACAGCATGGAAAGTTGGGTTGTAAGCCAATTCATATGCCTTTTTAGTTTATGCCTTATGGACATAATCTATTGGGTTACCCCTTAACCTCTGAATCACCTTAATTGCATGGCAACATGGGATCCCTCTCAAGTCCCACTTATTGTAGCCACAACTTCTTTCAAGCACTTTAATAACCCACATGTTCCCCTCATGTTCAACCTCCCATTCATTTGCAGATGCAGGGGTCTCATAGCATACTCTGGTCTCCAAGGTTTCTTTTTCAATTTGTTTCACAATAGAAGGCATCACCAAGCCCTCATATGTATGCAATGCCTCTCTCTTTGTGAAAGCCCTCTTCATAATATACCTTCTTAGCCACTCCATCATGGTTAATATTGTCTTGTTCCTCACCTTTCTAAGGACATTGTTGAAAGACTCACAAACATTATTCAATAACATTGCACTCTTGGTTTTTGTGTTAAATTCATGCCCACTCCAATGCTTAGGAGGTATTTTCTTCAACCAATTGTATGCTTCAACATTTAGAAATTTAATGGCATTCAAATGCCCTTCAAATTCTTGTTGGAGTATATGTTAAAAAAACACAGTGAGTAAAAAAATAGTTGCCAATAATATGTTAAAACAGAGAAATGTAGTTTAGAAACTTTATCTAACCTTCTTGGTTGCCCTAGCTGCTGCCCAAAAGCTGCTCTTAAATAGTTGTCCAGGCCATTTCAGTTTGAAATTTGCCCAAATATGTCTACAACAATACCTTGTCTCAGCATTTGGCACCACATCTTTAAAAGCTTGCAACAACCCCTATAAAAAGAAATTCCAATAAGATAGTGAAATTAGTTAGTAACTGAGATTTAAAGAGTGTAAATAATTGAAACAAGATAGAGGTATAAAATCATACCTTCTGTCTATCACTCATGTAAACCATTTCATCATTTTCATGAACCTAAACCACTGACTCCTGTATGCTGCTTAGATCCTTCTTAAGCAAATTCAAGAACCATGACCAAGTGTCTTTGTTCTCGACTTCCACCATAGCCCATGCAACTTGAAATAAATTGTTATTTCCATCCTTACCCACAGCTGTCAAACATACACCACTCCAAACTCCCTTGAGATGGCAACCATCAACTCTGAGAATATGTCTACAACCTTGTATGAAACCTTCCTTGCAAGGTTGTTGTAACGCCCCAGATTTTTGAGTTATTTTTTTTTTTGATAATATTGCTTGTATTTATATTTATTTTGTGCATGGTCTAAATTTATTTGGACTATTTTTGTTGCTTGAGTGTGATTATTTTATTTTATGTTATTTGTTTTATCATTTATTTTATTTTATTAATTAGAATTTTATTTTTAATTTTCTTATTAATTATGGGCCAAGTGCGAATTTAATCATGATTAGTCATGCTTGAATGCAATTAGCCCATGTGATCATCATGGCCCATTTTCGCTAACCCCAACCGCCCCCCTCCCCCTTGTTGTGGCTCTTTTGCCACTTGCCTTGTGTTCACACCTAACTAACTTCTATAAATAGAGGTGTTAGTAAGACATGAGGATCATTTGCCCACTTAATCACCATTTGCTCCCAAATCAATGTTAAACACTCTCCACTTGTCCCTCCATTTCCACACCCCATTTTGGCAAGTTCACCACCAACGTTTGTTCATCCAATTCCTTCAACCCAAAATTTAAAGATTCATCTCCCATTGATCTTTAAGTTCTTAAACACAAGTAAACCTTCATTGCCATCGAACAAGACTTCGGGATTGGTTTTGGTTTTGGGTTTGGTTCGTGTTGTTGGGCCGTGTTCGTGTGAAGTCGTGTCGGTGGCCGTGCATTGAAGCCGTGCAGTGGTGGCCATGTCCGTGGAGGTGCACCGTGTTTGTGTGGGTGAAGCCGTGTTGTTGTGCACGAGTTCGTGAGGTTGTGCCGTGTGGTACGAATTTCTGGGCAGCAAGTTTCCTTTGTCTTTTGCAATCAAGTTTGATTAAGGTATCATGCCCTTTCATCCTAGAATGAATACCTTGATCATAGGATAGATTAGGTGATCAAATTAGGCTAAAAAGATTGATGAAAGTGAGTAAAACCAACCCATTTTATGCGTGGATTATGGGCTGATTTGGGTATTGTTTATGTGATGTTTTTGCTTTGATTTCATGCATATTTTGATTACTTATGATAGACTCATGTTTGATTATGTTTATGTTCAATTTTCATGAAGTTTATATGAAGTTTTGATGCATATAAGTGATGAATAAGTTGCTGAAATTTGTCTATGTTACGCGTGTAGTATGTGTGTATTATGGACCAATTTCGGTTATCAAGATTCAATTAGTTCATGCTTATGATTGATGATTATTATGTTATGATATGTCATATTTAATTTTGGTCATGAAAATTATTCAAGATTACGTGTTTTATGATGAATCAAGAAAGAATTGATGAATGATTGTTTATAATGGTATGCGTGTGTTCTAGTATTGTTTATGATGATGATTCTTGAAGTTTCTTGAAGTTCTTGGTAATTTTATAATGATTCTTGGATTTATTTATTATGATTATGTATTCTTTAAGTATAGATTATGTAGTCATAATTAAAGAAAGTTAAAGAAAGGCTAAAGAATGATTAAAGAAGTCCAAAGAAAGTAAAGTACATAGTTAGTCTCAAGTAAAGACGTAAGATGTAAACTTGAGAATAACCAAGATGTAATGAATGAATAAAGATTAGCTTGATTTCGCATATGAGACGCTTAACCTTAGAGTAAGATTCTAAGACTTGGGTTAAGACGTTGCCCCTATCCTAACAGCGGTATTGAGATAGTGTATACTTATTATGTCGTCTTTATGATATGGGTCCGTAAGATGGGTTCATGGGTATGGGAGTAAGATTTTCATTCCTGGCATAATAAGAAAGTTCAATCACGTAAGATGTGTTCGTACGAGCATAGTCCGGTCTAATATGTGAATGATAGCAACAAAGATGTAGTAAAGTTTAAGTAAAGTTTAAGGTCGGATAAGCTATGATTGTTTACACATATGGTTGTTGGATTTGTTTATCTGATCTGTTGTATGTTCATATGTATCCACTTTAGGGTGGAACTGTTATGTTACTCGCCACTGATGGTGGATATGTGTTCATTTTCAGGTAACTCTGATGGTGATATTATATTGATGCTTAGCTTGGGATTGGGCGAGCGTCGATTTACCTGCTATTGTATAGTTTTATTTTCTGTTATTAGAACTTGGATCATTAGTAGTTGTATATTCTAACTCTAACTACGGATTTGGAGTTAACTCGTTAGTAATGACTTTTGAGGTTTTAATTTTGTACAAAATTGTGGTATTTGTACGTTTTGGGATGTTTAGTAATATAATTCGAGGTATAGATTTTAGATGTTAAGTATGTTTTGGTTGTTAGTTCGACAATTCGACTCGTCGGTCCCTTCCGTGCCGATTTATACGAGACGGGTAGTCATAGTTATAGACACATGTAAAACCTTTGAAACATTGGTGGTGCTCTGTCAACCCGCAAGACCCCAACAGTGGCAGTTGACCCTCGCAAATACTTCATCAAAGCAGCTGCATAATCATGAACAAGTCCATACGGCTCTACTGCACTTCCATGAATCATCTTTAAAGCCATTTTCTTAGCATAGTATGCTTTATAATATCCCACATCAACCCCTGTGTCTCTTTCAATCTTTTGTATAAAAGCTTGTAAATCCCACTCATTATCAGCCCTCCAATCTTCCAAATATTTGTGAGCTAACCACTCAGAAGTCATCTTAGTGTTGATGACTTGAAATCCAAAACTATGCTTCAAATACATGCTGTAAATGTGCATAGTTTCCTCATCTCCTATTCTATATGCATTGATTTTAAACTTGCACTTGTTTGTAGAATCACAAGTATACTTTGGCAATTTCCCCTTCCCCTTTAACCATTTATAGTTGCACCTATTCTTACAATAAATACTCACTCTATCTCTCCCACTGTTAATAAAAGTCATAACCAACTTGTATAGCATGTTGCCTAATTGTCTTTCTCAGTACTCCCTCCGTAACATAAAACTTTCAACAATTAGTTTTGCACGCATTCTAATAAAGCGATTTAAGGGTGTAAACGTAGGAATTAGTCAAAATTATTTTAATTTTAGTAACTTATAATCACATTTTTGCTTGTACTAAAATCATTTTGACTAATTTCTTCGTTTACACCCTTAAATCGCTCCCTCAAAATGCGTGCAAAACTAATTGTTGAAAGTTTTATGTTACGGAGGGAGTACTTCATTCAGCATTATCAAACTGCAACCCCACTTTCAAAACAATATATAGGACCCTTTAAATCAGTCCTTGAGTTAAAGTGTGCATACCTGTCACCTTCACTATCACTCCCATGTAAGCTGCCCTCTTCATCTGACCCTTCATTTTGTTCCTCTTCATCATCACTTAGCCTCTTCCTCTCCTCATTAGAATTTTAAAAAAATTCATCCTCACTTTCTTTTTCACCCACTTCTGCAGATCTTGGTTTGGGATCAGTTGGGTTGTTGTCTTTGTTGTTGTTGATTTCTTCACCAGTTTGAAGATCAAAATTATTCAGAACATTATCAACAATGTTTTCTTCAATGTGTTCTGTAAACAGATCTTCCCTAATGAAATCATCATCATTCTCATCTAAGATAGCATTAGCATCAGCATCAACATCATTAGGGTTTTCTTGTGGTGTTGTGTTTTGTGGCTGAGGAGGGGTAATGGCAACATGGTCTGTTTTTTTTCTCTTTATGGAAGTGAGCTTTTTTCTGTTTTGGTTTTGAGGGTTAAGGTTAGTACCAGTCATGGTAAATGGGCCTGTGTCAAGCCCAATTTCATCAAATTGTGATGGATGAGGCCCACCAACATCTACTTGTGACTCTTGGGCCCCATATACATCAACATAAATTTCCTCATCATCAAACTCATCAACATACATTTCATCATTGTTGAACCATGTTTGATTTGAATGATGACAAACCAGTCCTCTATACTTGATGTCTATGTATATTTGTATATGAACAGGTTGAATCAAGTGAGGACTCATCAAGGCAACCAAGAAGGCCTTGAGATACTTGAAGATCAGAAGCCAAGAGCTTGGAGTTATTTAATTTTTATATTTCTAGGATCTTCTTGTAAAATAGGCTTAGGAAAATATTCTTAGTGTTTTTAAGTAAAGAGCAAAAAGACTTTAAGTTTACATCCAGTAAAGAGAACAGGCCAAGAACAAGCTAAGAACAGGCCCAGAACAAGCTTGGAACAGTTCCCTTTACCAGATGTACACTTAGTAGTACTGAGACCACTGTGGGAACAGACCTCAGTATTACGCACGTGATCCGTACAGATTTTCGAGTTCAAAATCATTTTGAAAGAGGTTCAGTGGACAAAACTCTATTCTTAAAGAAAAAGGGAACAGATCTGTTAGTGGTCCAAGTATATGTGGATGATATTTTGTTTGGGGCTACTAATTCTGTTTTGTGTGATGAGTTTGCAGACCTAATGAAGAGTGAATTTGAGATGAGTATGATGGGAGAACTTGGTTTCTTCCTAGGGCTTCAAATCAAGCAAGTGGATGATGGAATCATGATTCACCAACAAAAGTATCTCAAGGAGTTGCTCAAGAGATATGGTCTGCAAGATAGCAAATCCTATGACACACCTATTCCTACCTCTTCTAAACTGAGCCTAGATGAGAAAGGAAAGGATGTTGAGGATAAGCTATACAGAGGTATGATTGGCTCACTTCTCTACTTAACAGCTAGTAGACCAGACATAGTATTCTCAGTTGGGTTGTGTGCTAGATTTCAAAGCAACCCAAAAGAATCTCATCTAAAAGTTGTTAAGAGAATTTTTAGGTACCTAAGTGGTACAGAGGACATGTGCTTATGGTATCCAAAGGGAAGTAATTTTGATCTTTTAGGATACACTGATGCTGACTATGCTGGTTTTAGTGTGGACAGGAAGAGCACTTCAAGAATGGCTCACTTCTTAGGTTCTTGCCTCATTTCATGGGGATCTAAGAAACAAAATTCAGTGGCCTTATCCATAGCTGAATCAGAGTACATAGATGCTGCTTTGTGCTGTGCTCAATTGCTTTGGATAAAGACACAACTTAGGGATTTTGGGGTCTGTTCCGGAAGTGTTCCCATATTGTGTGATAACACCAGTGCTATAAACATTTCTAAAAATCCTGTCCAGCACTCTAAAACCAAACATTTTGAAATCAGACATCATTTTCTCAGAGACAATGTTGAAAAAGGAAATGTGAATCTTGAATTTTGCAGATCTGAAGAACAATTGGCTGATATTTTCACTAAACCCCTGAGCAGGGAAGTGTTTGTCAAACTCCGCACATTACTTGGTATGGTAAGGATTATATCCTAGTTCCTTAGGACTTATCTTTCCCTTTTTGGCTATGTTTGACTTTTTGATCATTAGTGTATATAAGCAGGGCTGGTTAACTCTTAAATGTCATTTATGCAAGTGGTCTCAAAATTCTTATGTTGATGCTGTTCTAATGTGTGGTGTCTCTAAGTTGCCTAATTGAAAGATGCCTTAAGTTTTCAATATATACAGATCAGCGTCAGACCATCGTCAGACCAGTCCCTTACAACGGTTATATCAGTTATTGCTGAACCTTCAACTTTGAAATTGAGGAGTTAATTGTTCTGACACATGACCGTTGTGAACAGTACAAAGTAACTTCTACTTTATCTGTTCGAACAACTGCCGGTTTTCTTCATTTTAAATCTCTCTTTCACATTGTTTTCTCACTCTAACTGTCTCTCTCTCTCAAAATAAATCTTCTCTCTCAAACCCTAAGCACCATCATCAAAATCCTCTTCAAGAACTCGAATTCAGTTTCTCTCTCTCTCCTTCATCAAATCTGTGGATCAAATCAAAATGGGAAGAAAGAAGAACAAGGCTGCAAGGAAGAAAAGCCGTGGACTAAGCCAATCTCCTAGTTTCACACCCTCCAAAATTGAGAAGGAATCAAACACTGTTGTGGTTGCTGAACACCACCAAGCAGAAGAGAAGCAAGAAGAAGTAAAGGACCAAGTCACAACAGAAACAATTGCTGAATCTAAGGCTGCATGCAAGCCTGATGAAAAATATACTCCACCACCAAGCCCTAAATCATCACCACCATCTTCACCAAAATCCCCACAACCTTAACCTCAGAAAACTCCATCACCATCCAAACCCTCACCCCCTCCTTCACCTAAACAACCCTCTCCACAAACTACTATCTCTTCCCTTCCACAAAAATCACCATCACCACCAAAGACCAAAACTCTACCACCCCCTTCACCACAAAAGGAAACAACCCCATCACCTTCTCCACAACCACAGAAAACACCTACACCATCACCTCAGACCACACAGAAAACTGTGCCCAGCACTGAAAAGAAGGAAGTTGAAAAGGAAGAAACAGAAAAGCAGGATGATGACACTCATGTTCAGGACATGGATGTCGAGATCATAGGGGTTGTGCAAGGGGAAAAGGAAATAGGAAAGAGAACTAGGCCCTTGAGGACAAGGGTCTGTAAGGAAGAGATTAAAAAGGAACCTGCTGAGATGGTTCCTGAAGGGAAGAAGGATGAAAAGAAGAAAAGGGTGAAGAGTGTTTCCAAGAAGGGCAAAGCCTCCGAGAGCCCCAAGCCTGCAACGAAACTTCCAGCAGAAAAGAAGAGGAAAGCTGCCTCTGCCTCTGACAAGACTCCTGCCAAGAAGAAAGGTAAGACCACTTCTGAACCACTGTATGAACTAAGTGGTAGGGGTGTCTTATTTGGTTTTGCATGTCCTAAGTCTTGAATGAGTCAACCATTTTTAGAGGAGTTTAAAGAGGCCATAGAGTTCTAGGGTTGGGAAGGGCTGTTTGACAAGAGGTTAGATGCTTTTGAAACTTGTGTTGAGGAGTTTTACTCAAAGTTGGGAAAGTTAGACAAAGGGAAGGTCTGGAGTGAGGTCGAGGGGGTCGACATCAGTCTTTCAAAGAAGAGTCTAGGGGAGGTACTGGGTGTACCAAGAGGTGGGTTCTGTGATTATTCCAAAGACAACTGGCCAACTATTCCTGAGGTCAGTACAAAACACATACAGACCACTCTCTTTACTGGTTCTCCAAGTGATGGTTGTGGCTATGTTATTGGCCAACTAAGGGAACCAGTGATGAGGCTGTTCCATACAGTTGCCTCTAAGATAGTACTCCCTAGGGCTCAGGGCAGAATGGATGTTAGGAAGATGGATGTTGTGATCATTTACTGTCTCTATGAGAAAATTAAGTTGAGTCTCCCTGGTCTCATGCTAGCCCACATGGTCAACATTTTGGAAAGGTCCAACCACTCTCTACCCTATGGTGCCTGGCTTACTTTGGTTTTCCAAAGTAGAAAGGTTCATTTGAGTGGTGAGGTCAAGAAAATGTCTATCCTCACCAACCAGATCCTAGGTCAGAAGGGGATAACCTTTGAGGGTGGCATGCTGAAAATGAGGGATGAAGAGAGGACCACAGGGGCAAGAAGAACAAGCAGTTCTAGGTCTGAGGAAGCTACTGGGTCATTGTCCAAACAGGTGCAGACACATGGGGAATTGCTGCAACAGATGATGGCTAGTGTCAATGCTCTGTGCACTTCTCTGGATGGATCTATAAAGAACATATCAGCACGACTGGACTCCCATGAAGAAAAACTTGCCTCCTATTCCAGCTTCAAGCCCAAGACCACCAAGAGACCAGTTCCCATCATTGCCCAAGTCAAGAAGAAGCAGCAGGAGGAGAGTGCAGCAAATGAGAATGAGGATTCTACTGAGGATTCTGTTGATGATGCTGACTCCACTTCTTCTTAGCCTACCCCTTTTCCCTACTAACATTGCTTTCAAACTTTAATTCCTCTGGTTTCTCTGAACAATTTCTAGCTTTAGTTTTTCTTAACTTCTGTGTGCACTTGAACATTTAGGATTGTGAGTTGCAGGTACTCACATTTGGGACAGCATCTCTAGAATGCTGTGCTAATATTATGCTTATATTTGACTTTACTTGTTGCCTTCTCCTAATTTTTGTGCTGTGATTGTTTTTGTCATTTGATGATGCCAAAAGGGGGAATAGGATAAGTGAAGTTCCTAGTATCAAGTGTAGCAACTTGAACAAGGTTCATACCTTGTTAAGAGATGGCCCAGCTTTTTGCCTAGGAGTATCTTGAATTCAGATCAAGTGCTCCTATCCATCCCAACTGGAAGAAATTCTTCCAAGTGAAATTGAAATTTCTCTTGCTACATTTGATAATTGATAAGTCTTGCAGGTTACAGGTTTAATGCTGAAACTCAATAATAAATTGAGTAATGTGATGAGTGACTGACCATTGCAATCAGTCTAATTGTGCTTTAGTCTGTTGTGTATTTTTTATTCTCTGAGATTATGAATCTGACTACAGGCACACTGCAAGACCTGTTCCTCTGAACAGTTTTTTTATTTTGAAACAATCATCACTTTCATACTGATAATCATCATCATCATCATTTGATTCACTCTCAATCCTTTCATCAATTGTGCTCACCACCTCCTCATCATAGTGATCAACATACAAATTAAGAAAACAATAATCATCCCTTGATGCAATAACTTCCTGATAATCAAAATCCCACCCAAATAACCTCTTCCCATTCAACATACTACACCCTTTCCTCCTATAATAAATCTTACCAACATGAGGATACCCTAGTTTACTTGTCACTATATTTGCAATTCGTGCATAGCTGAGCGTTTGGAGCAATTGTTCCTGATAAATTTGCGCACCAACATAATCCAATTTCTTTTTCTTTCTAACAAATGACCCCAGATTTACAGGAATGCATGGAATATAAGTTGGAGGCTTGTTAAGAGTCTTTGAACGCTTCTGATCAATTTAAAGCCACAACAAATTTCAAACTCTAAAATTCCCAATTCAATTAAAAAAACCTAGAATTCCCAATTGAATAAATTATTAACAAATTAACACATGCAAGCCACTAACACACAAATTACTTAGATTAATTAACAATAAAAACACGTTTTAAAAAATTTAAACATTAATTAAAGAAGAGTATGTTCGAAAATACGTACCTTCAATCGCGGCTAAAAAAGCTTCAATCTTCTACTAATTACAGTGCCCTGTTGTTAAAGAATTTTACAGTAAAGATGGTGATGCTTTTTACAGTGATGATGGTGAAGTCAACAATGACAATTTTGAAGATTGCTTTTTTACAGTGACGTAAAAGTGAAAGAGAAGAAACAGAAAGAAAGAGAAAAGAAAAATTGGATATAATAAAAAGAATTAAATGATCTGAGTTTGAGGTTCACGCACAATAAACTCGCATAATTGAGGGAGTTAATGGCCGGAATGTTGACTTTTTTTCCCCTGAGAATGAAATTTGGGCTAATTTTGCAATCATTAAATTTAGTTTGAGATCGCAAAAAAAATTTAGAGAAGGTGTTGTGTCAGGCTGGTCTGACAGTAACGTTTCTGTCAGACCAGTCCACTGGACCTGGACACATATTGTTGAATCTGGACACATATGTGTTTAACCTGGACACATGCTCTTAAACCTGGACATGTATTGGTAGACCTGGACACATTTGCAAACCTGGAAACAGAACTGGACACATTTGAAATCTGGACATAATTTGTAAACCTGATGAAAAGTTGTTAAACCTGGACAAATGTGGACAAATATGGACAAACCTGGACAAATCTAGACAAACATGGACAAATCTGGATAAATCTGGACATACCTGGAAAAACCTGGACTAATGTTGACAAACCTGGACAAATGTGGACAAACTTGGACAAATATGGACAAACCTGGACAAATTCTAGACAAACATGGACAAATCTGGATAAATCTGAACACACCTGGACAAACTTGGACTAATGTTGACAAACCTGGGCTAATGTTGACAAACCTGGACAAATATAGACAAACCTGGACAAATCTGAACACACCTGGACAAACCTGAATACATATTGTTAACCCTGAATACCTATTTGTAAACCTGGACACCTATTTGTAACCTGGACACATATTGTTTAAACATGGACACATATTGTAAAACCTGGACATATTTTGTAACTAACTTGGACAAAATATAACCTGGATATGTTTTTTTTTTGCATTTTGATGCCTTTAGAGGCCTCGTTTGGCGATTTTCGGTTGCCAATTTGCAACTGCGTTCGTCTCGAAAAATTAATCAATTTTGACATATTATATTCCCTGATCCGACACCCGAGCGCAAAGTTATAGCCTCCTGAACTTTTTCACTATTATAATTGGGTATATGGATCAGCCGTCTGAGCCAATACTTTCACCAAAATTTATTGAGAGATATTCCCACAAAATCGACACAAATGCTGGGCTATCCTGCAAAAATTTTAAAAAAACGTTCAAAAACTGACGTTCATCAATCGGGCACCTTGGACATTCATGGGACTCTTGGAGCTGTAACATGTCAAGCGCAGTAATCCGCACCTGCCTGAGAAGTTCTCAATCGGCGGCGGCGGCGTTGTCGTCGCAACTCCGTCATCTCCGATCAGACGCGACACTTGAAGCACTCTCAAGGGCCACCGAAGAAAAAACGCCGGTAGTAGCGCTTTACAACTACCCTTCATTTTCCGGCGCATATTCTGCTCTCTTCACTCACCTCTTCCACTCCCAGCTCCATCTTCCTTGCCTCATCCTGCCTTTCTCTTCCGCCATCCCTTTCAGGTATTTTTTTCCCTCTCTATACTGGAGTTTATTTCTGTTAATAATCTTGAAGAAGATTTTGAACTAATATTGTTGTTATTTTTAATCTTATTGAATTTGAATACTCCGTATATGATCAGGTTTTATTTGCTGATTTTCTTTTTAAAAAATTATACTTGCATTCTGCGTAGATTCTTTTCGTGAAATATTGAATATCAAGCTTAAACTAATTAGGACTTAGGAGTATTGATATCATTCACTTTTATGCTAGACTAGAATTAGGTTTTTGCAATTCTGATTATGAGTCTATAGGAGAGCCACACCAAAAGCTTGCTCAAAGGGAGGAGAGCCCATAGACCCATATAAATCCCACATTAATCCCCATAAGACCGATGTGGTATTCAAGTCCCATACCTTACAATGGGATCACATCAGCCCACCACGCTCCCCAATTCATGTGCCCTCATGTGGATGAGAGGATGGTGGCCTGCGTACTAGCTATCGGGCTCCACTACCCCCTTGACTGTAGAGGAGCGGTGGACTGGCTATGATACCATTGATATGAGTCTATGGGAGAGCCACTTCAAAAGCTAGCTCAAAGGGAAGAGAGCCCATAGATCCATATAAACCCCACATTAATCCCCCATAAAAGTATAAGACCTATAAGACCGATGTGGGATTCAAGTCCTGTACCTTACAATGAGATCACATCAAATTCCCTTGAAGAAAAGGTAGTTTTGTGTTTGAAAGAGTTAGTGCAGTGCTAAAAGAAACATTGGAAAGTATTTATAGCTGATTAAAACTATTTTTTTCTACAATTAGGGAAATTAGGGAAACTAGTTTTCTATGTTGTGCAATGCACTAAACCTATGCTAAATCAAGAATTTAAAAAAGTCAAGAATGAAGGAATAAAATGACTCATCTTGTTTGTTCTTGAAACTTATTCAAAAATCAAAATAGTAAGAGTAAAAGGAGTTTGTCATTGCCAAAAATAAAAAAGGGAGGAGTTTATTTGGACAATTGGTAATGATTAAAATATTGCTCTTAATCACTCGTGGAAAAAAAATATAGGTTAGATATTTATTTGGGTGATAAATAAATATCATATAGCATGGTGGCAGTAATATAAAATATTGTTTGGAAGGTCGACGGTTTGAGTCTTCTTGTGCTTATTTTTTTCCTCATAAATCACAATTGTGTGCGTTATCATGATATGGCATGCATAAACATGAGTCGACAAGCTAATGGAGAGAGACACGTGGTGAAGTCTTATGAAAAAATAGGCCTTTTAAAAATTTTATGTTAGAATAGATAGATTTTTTTAAGAATACGCAATAGTGCATAACATCATACCAGAAATCAAGAACTGATTAAGAGAGAAAAAACGCTCCAACTTTGTTTTAGTCATCTTTTTAGGTGATGATAGGAACTTGATATTTATGGTTCAACACTAAGAATCCTAAATAGCTACTCAATTCCCTACAAGGAATTTTGCAATGCCTTTTTAACTTTTAGTTAGTAATTACCATCATAATCATATTTATTTATTACTCCGTTTATTATTACATTGAAAATGACTTGATTTTCTTTCTAATTTTTCAATATTACGCATAAACTATAGATTGTTCACTGTTATGCTCAAATTAGTGTATAATGATATAATATTAAAAGGATTCTTGGCTTGTTCCAGCCTCTAGGGATCCAAGTATCAATGGTTGATGTTAATGACGCTCAGATCACGGGCAATAGTTTATCAACCACACAAGAACTCAAGGAGATAGAGCTACAATCCCATAGAATATAAAAACCAATTGTGGCTTAAGATTTTGTTTGAGATGTTGAGTTATGTCCATTGATATATTATCAGTATGACAAGAAAGTCACATATTCAGATCTCATCTACCTCTCCATTCCAAAATTCCTAGTGAAATCTTGAGCATTGGGTTTAAGGGGACCCATGTTGTATCCATTTCTCAAGCTCAAATTGCTCTCATATGGGGGGTTATAGAATATAAAAACCAATTTTAGGACTCCAACCATAAATTTAGTCTTATCCTTGATTAGGTTCTTTGACATTTTATGTTAAACTATGTCTTGCCTTATGTGTAATTCGAGATAATAGGGGAAACACAAGGTTGATACCCTTTTTATTTGGTTTCTTCCATTTATATTAAAATGTCAATGCTTTATACATTTGCTTTTGTGGGAATTTCACTGCTCTCTTGCAGTAGTTGTGTACTTGTGTTGTTTGTATGATGAACTTGAGTATCTGTGACAACAGGGTTGATGACTTGTGTTTTGAAGGGCTTAAGACATGCTATTTCCTTGATTTTATTGGTCCAAAAGGATTTGCTATGGAGCTTTGGCAGAGGACTGCATGTGAGTAAGTTCATGAGTTAATCGAGCTGCTTTATGATGGGAAACTGGGATTCTTGTATTGGGAATTTGACCCTTTTTTTCTTTATCACTTGATAACAGAGTGATATGCTTTGATCATAGAAAATCAACACTTGCAATGATCCCTTCTGCTCAAGACTGTCCTGGAAAACTCACATTTCATGTTGATGTTGGGAGGAGTAGCTCAAGGGCGGTGTATGAATATTTTTCACACAAGCTTAAATGCACAAAAACACTCGGTGAAAATGTTTGGTTTTTCTCAACTTTCCCTGTGATATGCTTAGCATTTTTATGTGGAAAAATTTACATATATATTCCTAACTTTCTTTGATGTACTTATTACCCAAAATAATCTTAACATTTGATTATTCAGAATTAGTCCAAAAATTTGAAAGGGCATTCTCAGAATAATCCAAAGTACAGTGCTATTTTTTCTATTTGAAGCAGAAACAAAAGGTGTTAAACCCATAATAAGATAATAACATGGCAATTAATATTATTTGAGAATGTAACCCTTGAAGTTGGGAATTTGGGATAGATCTGTCTTTTTTTTTAAAAATAAAAAATAAAATAAGAGTTGGGCTTATTTCGAGAAGATGGATAAAATCAGAGGATTTTTTATGTCTCCTTTTTTCTCTTTACAATTCTAACCTTAATATTGGATAGTTCTAAAATAATTCTACTTTTGGGCAAACATTCTCAAAATAATCTGAAGTATTATTTTTATTTTCTTATAAATAAGAGACACAAAGGTATTAATTTTGGCAGATTTTTTTTGGGAAAATTTAACACTTTGGCTTATTTTGAAAAGGTCACCATTTGAAGTTTGGATTAATCTTGAAAATCTTAAAATTAGGCTTATTTTGAAAACACTGGTGAGTGTTGTGATTATCTATATCACTGTTGCCTTTGCCTCTTTATTGATTTTTAAGTAAGTGTCACCTAAATTGCTTGATGCAGGAAGTGGCTAGAAGTCTGCTAAACTCAAATGATCAAGTTCGTATAGAGTCACTCATGAACTACCTTGAAGATGGAGATCTACGTCAATGGATCTTGCCTGACATTCGGGCTTTTACTATTGGAATTTCAGAGTGGAGGTCAAAGCTTAACTGCATAACTAATCCCCACATGTATGAGCAGGTGGGTAGAGATAGATCTGAATGTGATAGGCTGATAGATGATGCCTAGATCATGGGGTTCGTGGATTCTTTGTTCATAACATTTTCTCTTATTTTTTATTTATATTTACATTTGTAGTCTGAATGATGAAATTGTGGCTCTCAAAATTGGTTTGGACTTTGGATAAACACATCTATGTGCAGATTTGCAGTCATTGCTTCCATAGCCTTCTTTTGAGTTTTGTGTTTAGCGTGGAATGATAGAATCTTCTGAGACTGATGAACCAGAAGAAAGGCCTCTTGAATTTTGGAATAGATTCTTATTTGTGGACTGCTATTAGTGTTACTTTTTGGTGGTCTTCCAAGGGATTTTTGTAAATGATGTTAAGTGGGAAACAAGTGCTTTGCAGGATATTCGGAGTTACTAAATGCACTCTTTTCAGTATTAATCAAACAGAAAGTTTTTCTTTGCCAAAATAGTCTTTCTATCGCACCTTGATTTTTTTTGCAAGATTGTAGGCTGCCAAAACAGCATTAATTACCCCAATAAGTGCTTATTGATGAAAACATAATTCTGTTTAGTGAAGTTTTAGGAGTTTTACATGTGTATCAACGTAGTTGTTTTCGTTTTTTTGACAAACCTAACCGCTACCTTTTTAATTGCAGCTATTGGAGATGAGTGTTAAGGAACTGATAACAAAGGGAAATTCCAAACTTTCTGCTCGGAAAGATGCAGCAAAAGAGTTTCTAGTGAAAGCTTTTAAACTTCGGCTCGGTCGAGGTTTCTACGGGGAATGCCTGGTAACTGTTAGAAAGATCACAGGCTTTTAAAATCTGTATCAATTCTAACAAACCTTTTCTTTTCTTGTTACTTGTTGATAGTTGCAGTTGAACTTTCTAATCTGATTCTTTCTATTGATTAAAGAGGAAAGAAACAAAAATATTGCACCAGAATGTTTTTTTTCCCATCATCTATTTTATCATTGTTTTTTAAACACCAAAAATTGCCCACTTTTTCTACGACATGCCTCCATATAATTTTTTTTCTTTTCCCATGTGTGTTTATATAACAGGGAGTTAGAGCTGATAGCAATCCAGATCTTAGTGATGAGATTGGAAAGGAACTCAGTATAAGGAGCGCTGTAGTTGGCCTAAGGTAATTTCTCAAAATCAAAGAATTTAAACTGGGAACCTATTGTATAAAGTTTAGCAGTTGATGTCAGCATTTAACAACTACAGATGACATTGGGTGGGCTAGCATGAAGCACAACACGTCCTAGATGATGGCTTTTGGTTTGGGTTGTACTTGGTCATGGTTTGGGAAAATTGGCATGGCACAATATGGGGTGTGATTTGTGTTGGTGCCTTGGTGGGGTGGGTGGGTGGGTGGGGGGGGGGGGCAAAAATGGCATGTGGGCCAGACATTAAGCACGGCCCATGGGCCTTCATCAATGTGTTTCTCAACGATTTTTTTTATTTCACTTGAAATTACTAATTATGTTATAGTGATATCAGAATATTATAACTAATTCCAAAATAATTTGTATCTAGTTATTGGTTCAAAGTTATAGAAATGACTCATAATCAATACAAACTATTGCACATGGTGAATTTTACATTTTTATCACATGAAGTTTATTGTACAAGATAATTTTTTTTAAAGTCAGAATGGAAAATTGACCCGTGCCTGCAAGGCCCAGGTGGCATGAGCTTGGATGGCTAGGGATGTGAGCCTGGCCAATGTTTGACAAACCTTGAATCCAGTATTCCAGTTACCCTTGCCTACCAAGATCGGACACGAAGGCATGATAGTGCAACACATGGACTGCCCTAGCACCACCAACTGCCATCTCTTTTGAACTTGGTGTATAATTTGATATTTCAGCTGACTGTCTATTTTCAAAATAACTAGTGCCAACCATTACTGCTTGGGCGGTTTTTTATGCAGCTATTTACTAGTAGTTTTTCATTCTTTGTGATGATAGATGGAGTAGAATATGAATGCCTTATAATTTTCTTCATGTTGCAGCTTTGTTAAATTGGCATGTGTGAAAAGGAGCTTGGGGATTCTTACCTGAGATTCTTTTGCATTGATTTTTTTTAAACTTAATTTGATTAATGATTTTGTCTTGATCATATATTCATATTAATGTATCACTATGAGTTTCCCATTTTACTCTTATTCATCTTTATGTCTTCATGCCCAGGCCTGTAGGAGCTGTTGTTTTTATGCAACGTAAGAATCTTAAAATGTGCCTGAGAAGTACTGATGGCAATACAGACACTTCTGAGATTGCAAAGGTGCTGCTTTAGACACTGTCCCCCCCCCCCCCCCCCTCTCTCCTGAGTTTCTCATTTTGTTTTATATGCTTGCGATAAAACCCTGTAATTAGCAGCTTTCTGCTCCTTTATCCTGTAGGCATATGGTGGTGGCGGTTCTCCTAGTTCTAGCTCCTTCATCATCAGGATGGATGAATATAACCAGTGGCTCTCAGTCAATACATCAAGTTGATTGTAGGTATTATCTATATCCTTTATTTACAAGAAAATGTAGGCCTACATTATGAACAGTTGTTCCAGATTCATTTGATCCTTTGTGTGGAATTAACTGCATTCTCAGTCACATATTCTATTTTGAGATGTCTAGCTAAAGCCATCACTTTTCTTAATATGCTAATGGTTTATGATTGGTCTCCCGTCTCCCTAGCATGTTTGTTGACAAAAATGATCTAACCATAATAAGGGGCCTTTATTCAAGTTATGTCACTTCCTCCATTATGAGGGTTTGGCAGTTGGCACAGTTAATTCTAGTTAGAGGGAATAATTTTGTCATATGCAGCTATTTCCTTGCTGCAATGCCTTGGATTCTTGTAATTAAAATATCTCAACCCTCTCTAAAGTTCTTGAAGCACCTATGTTTTGTTCTCGTAGACCTGTATAGAATGAAATGTGTCATATACTGAGTGAATATCAATGAAGTGTCATGCTTTCTGTTGAATATCAATGTCAAAGCCTTAAATTTTGTTTAACTGGCTGGAATCTGTCAAAGGTACCTCTTTGCAAAAAATAAATACTCACAAAAATTGATAAAAGGTAAATAAGACAATTTCTCACAAAAATTGTATTTTCAAAGGTTGCTTGTGACAATTCTTTCAATTTTTATTGATTAAAATTGGTTTTTACAGAAATGAAATTACTTTTACTGATTGAAACTAATTTTTACTTACTAGACTTATTGTTAGTGAATATATCTATATAAGGTGAGGATAGTAAAATCCTTAGGCTTTGTTCAATTTTACGATACTCATGTGCTTATTGGAAAAAAATAATCAGATCAGATTAAGTAATTCAGACCAATCAATCAATTAACAAAAGCCTTAGTCCCATAAGTGGGGTCGGCTTGCATGAACCAAAAATGATCATTTCGTGTGGTCATCCATAGATTTTCCTCGTCCACCCATACGACCAAGGGCCTCATTCTCCAGCAGATCCATCTGCTTCATATCTTTTCTAACTCCTTCCACCCAAGTCATTTTTGGTCTCCCCCTGCTTCGTTTGAAATCTCCCTGAATCCGCTCTTCCACTATTCGTACCATTGCCCTCTGAGGTCTTCGTCTTACATGTTCAAACCAACGCAAGCGATTTCCCCTTAGCTTGATGGCAATGTTTGCAACACCAACTTTTTTACAGATAACTTTATTTATGATTCTATCTCTTGAAGTGTTCCCTCACATCCATCTTAAAATCTGCATCTCTGTGATTCCTACCTTTTGAATGTGCTCCTTAGAAGCCCAACATTCCTTACCATAGCCAGATTTTAAAAATTCAAATCAAATTAAATGTCCATACCCTCCATATAAAAATTTAAATTAGATTAGAAAAGTTTGCTTCAGATAAAAAAATCATATCTAAGCTAGAAAGATCATCAGGCAAACTGAACCTAGCCTTAGTGAGTTGTTTTTATTGGTCGCCAGAGTCCCTCTTGGCCTCTTCTCTACATATCTGAAAAAGAAGGTGGAAGGGACACTGGGATGGAAGTAGGTCCTGTTTGTACTTCTTTTTGTGTAAAATAGGCAATAGTAGTAGTAATGTTATCTTTCTGAGCTGAAATCTATTCTGTTGTCACCTAGAATTGTGTTGTGAATGTAGATATTACACTTGGATTCAATCATCTCTAGTTTCTCGTTACATTGTATTCCCATTCTTACACTAATGCACTACTCTATCCAACAGAAGTAAATTGGAGGATTCTGTAAATGTACAAGACCTAGTGTATAGGGCAACCATCAACCAATATCCCTTTGGCTATTGGACATGTTGCCAGATCGCAGTGGTCCCCATTTGTACCCCACCAGTTCAAGCTTTTATTCTCCACACCTAGTGAAAAGTACAATAGAACTCCCATGAAGGCAACCCCAGCATCCAAAGCTGCTGAAAGAATGTAATTGTACCTTTGCCACCATTGCTTTCGATAACGGAAAACAAAGAAATTGAAAATGGTTCCAACTATGATCCAAGCATTGTAGTTTACAGCTGTTGCTGGTGGCATCATGGCTGTGGCTCCAAGAAGTACAGGCAAATTAATTAATGGAATCCAAGATTGGTTAGGGAATGCCTTGTGAAAGAGCCAAACTATTATTGGTCCGATTGCCCCTCCTAAGAAGAACCAGTTCATCGCGTTGTAAGTTCCATTTTCTCCAAAAATCCTCTTAGGACCAACCAAGCCCCATATAACAGAAGCATCAAAAAATACACGGTCACCAGGGCAAGTCCATGGACTGTCAGGTGGAAGCAAATTATCCTGGCATATGTTGTGAATGGAGTTGAGCAACCACCACGCTACTGCAATGTTGATGGTTCCCGCAAAAATGGTTCCTATGAACTGGAAGATTTTTTTTAAAAAAAAAGGTATACAAGAATAAGATATAATGTAATTTTATCTGAAAATAAAGCAGGGTTGACTTGTAAATTGTAATTGGCAATGTATTCTGACTTTATTGTGGTATATAGCTCTAGAGCTTTAGGCCCCTACTCTTTTGGATTTAATTTCAGATAAATTCAATTTATTTCCTATAGGATTTAGTTTAGGATCCGTTTACTAGAGCGAAAAATGTTTTCCCTGAAAACAGTTTTCCTATTTTACATCGTTTACTTTAGGTGAAAAAATAAAATGTAAAACTTTGGGTGAAAACTAATTTTACACCCTATTGAAAACATTTTCCTTCAAATTTGGGAGTAAAACTTGTTTTCCGTGCAAGTAAACATTGGAAAATTTTATATAAAAATGAGTTTTTCAACGTAAAATGTTTTTTATGGAAAATCATATTACATTAAAAATGTTTTACACCAAACTAAACGGACCCTTCAATTCATTTCAGTTCAGAATCATTCAGTCTGACAGACTCTTGTTGGTAACTTTGTAAGTGATATACCTGAACCAAAAACATTGATCTTGGGGGGATCTTCATGTAGTGACCTAGCTTGAAATCGCTCAGGAAAGAAACAGCTTGTGACGTGCTCATGTAACCATAAACTTTGAAGCATACGTTGGCAATCGGTTGTCCTGGTAATATGAGGCCCATAATGTACTCTGCTATTATATTCAGTCCTGGTGTCTGCAGATGAAGCATGAAAAACCCAGGTTATACAGATGTAACTTGCAAGGATAAATTTGAGGCTACTTTTTAAAATCTCCTTTGTGAGAGGTTATTTCATTTCATTTATCACCTTGTCCCGGAACTCATTTCACTTGACTTTTAGAAACTCCAAATAGTATGTTGCTGATTTGTTTTCTTTATGCAAATAATACAATTTTATCTACTTTCTCTATTTGTTTTTATTTCCAGCAAACAAATTTTCATATCTCACGAAAAATACCCGCTATGAACAGACATAGCTGATCATACTTTTCAATGATATAAAGAAAGTAGAAGATGATAAGTATGTATTAATAACTAACAGATTTGTAGAAATTGTCAAGATAAATCCACTTTAGAGGTGGACAACTGGACACTCTCCCAAAAAAGCTTTCGAGTGGCTTGAACACTCCCCTAAAAGATTATTCTCAAATACATTCAACATTCCACATGCTCCTTTCTATCTAACATGGTCTTATTTATAGAAATTACTTCTGTCTAATTCCACTAGAGCCTTCTATTAGTTTTTTACTAACAACTTATTATATTCTTCTTTTTACGCTGCACCTTAATTCCAAAGCGATGTTACAAGGACTTCCTAAGAGTTCACCCATTCTAGTACTATTCGTGGCCAACCATGGGGTCGTTGGAGTCGGCGGCATGGCAACACAATGACTTCTGAGGAGGTCATCCATCCTATTACTCTTCTTATCCAACAATACGCCTGGATGTGACATATTCTTACGTTGGCTATAACAGGTCTACCATAACCATCCTTCTTTATCCTGGTTTAGGACCGGCAGTAGAAAACCCCGCTGGCGGAGTTTAACAACATATTATATACATTCCTAAAATACCCTTCCCCTAAATGCCAGTTCGTAGCAATACCCCATTGTTCAGTAAAAAGAAATGGAGGGAGGAAATCCATTTGAAAGAATCTATCAGTTGGACTCAAAAGGACACTCTTTTGCTAAGTATTTATTAGATTCTAATTTCCAAAAGTTTAGTATAATCATTAAGGCTCTTTTGTTTTGACTGGATACAATTTTCGTGGATCATAATTTTTCAAGGAAAAACAATTTTCAATGGAAAACATGAAAAAGATGATAGAAACAAAAAAGAGTGGAAAGATAAGAGTAGAGAACAAAGCAAAAGCAATGAGTAAGGTGAAAAACGTAGCATACCTTGGTTAGAGAAGGAAAATGGTTGTGGAAAATCATTTTCCTCCCCTTAGCAAAACAAGAAAAGGAAAATAAATGGGGGGAGTAAAATGTTTTCCTCCAAAACAAACAGAGCTTAATATTGCATTCTCTTTATCTTAAAAATATAAGTTTCAATTAAGATAAGTTGAAATCAGGTTTGATTAGGTCTAATAAGTTCAATAAGATGCGGTGAACAACTAAGTCTTATCATGAATTACTCAAAAGTATGTCCCAACTTATTTTTGAGTTTGGCAATGTATAATTAATGGTGATTGGTAATGAAATGACATTTTAAGAACAAAAAAGAAGAATCTTTTGCCATGATAAGAACTGGTACTGAAATGGACATTTTACCTGATTTGTTGTGGCAGTTATGATGCTGATGGGAAGAGTGAACATGAATGCCATACCACAAGCAAAGAGGAGAGCCCACCAAGGAATCTGAACTTGATCTTTTAAAAAGATGGATAGCAGAAAAGAAATTGTTATTGTCAATCCAAGAAGGGCATAGAACCACCATGATGGTATGTCTTTGTAATTCTTCATCAGTCTGGTATGGATATCCTCCTTGCTTTTGTATGATGCTCGGTATCTGTCGTAGATTTCCCTGTTTGTACAACATTGTACCCGAATTCAGATTCAGCAAGTCTCCTTTCACACAGGATAACTTTTTGCTTACTTATAGCTTTTGAGCATAAAACCATAACTTTTTCTATAAAGATTAACTGGTTAGGTAAAAAAATTAAAAAATTATAGTAAAAAGTTAAAGAGTTTTTTTAGGTAAATGTTATGTCAGACTGTTCACAAGGGAAATGGTAATTTAGAATTATCATGTTTTGTATTCTTATAAAAAAAAGGCTTCACTTTAATCATAGATCACAGACAAGGTTTATAGTTTGTGTTGAATTGAGGAACCATATCTGATTATAACCCGAAAAATGCAGGGTGTATTGATTGTGTTGTTAAGTTCTAGTTATTAGAAGCATTAGTAAATGCTGAGAAATTAAAAAAAGGACATTACCTTCCATAGAAGAAGCCGACATGAGTAAGAGTGGCGGAAATGGTAGCGAATCCAAAGCCATAAGAAAGAGCGAAAAAGGTGCTCATATGAATCTGTCCTTGTTTCTGATATTGCACAGTATCAAGTTCAAACCTGTTGTTAACTATTGCTGATATGTTATAGATTTGACCTTGAGCTGTGAATAAATGTGAGGAGAAAATGGGAAATTTCTGAGCACTGTACAAGTCCAAACCCCAGTATGCTATGGGAATGAAAATGTATAATATCAGAACATAGCCTACACACACATTTGCAATGGCAAAGAACGGGGTTACGAGAGGGCTTAGTAAAAAGGATGCAACCGCAGACCAGTCTAGGGTTAGGGCTCCGAGCCCAAGCCCTGTCATGCCTGACCCGAGTTGTTGGGCTGTCACTGATTTTCTGAATACCCAGCAGACCCATGATATGCTTGTCAGAGTTGAGAACAGGTACCCTGGAACTGCATACCACAGGAAGCTGCATGATAGTGCTATTAGGAAGAACTTTGCCCTGGATATTTGCCTTTCTTCTTTGCCATCCTTCTCATGCAAGGCCCTACACATAATGTAAAAACAAAGTCAGTATTGATATTTTGGATTTTTTTTAAGAAAAAAAAAAAAAACTGAGGTTTTTATCTTAGGAAATAGCCTTCGGGTGTGGGGGGATGAGGATCGAACCCGGAGTATGACTCCTGGGGTAGCTAAGCATCATGCTTCTACCACTCAGGCAATGCTTCATTGCATCCTCAATGTGTGAGCAATGCCCGGTGTTTCAACGACTCAACGTGATACAAATTTTGTTTCTCACAATGACATTTGTTGTAATTTTGTGTCCGGACATGTAAAAATAAGGGGTATTTTGGGAATATATATTCAACTAAATTACAAAAATGTCATTTGATTTGTGTATGAGAAATCAATGTGTGAGAAATTAGGATTTTCCCTTTCTTTTGGCTATTATTCAATGTTGATGGGGTGGTGGGTGGAGGTTTAATTAATTAGTCGATTTAGGTGGGGAAGAAACATGAAGTGTCTGGGGGTTAGTTAATCAAGTAGAAGATAGTTATGTTGAAAGGTTTTTTCTAGTGTTTAGCTGTAATGCTATATAAAATATTTTTATCATATACTCATATCTATTTCATTTTCATTTGATAAGCTGCAGTTAAATTGATCAGTGTGGTTGGTTTAGATTAATCCTTTACCCTTCATTGTTCATCATCTTTGTGTGTGTGTGCACATGTTCATGTGTCGTTGGTTTTCTTATTACAAATATGCCGATTATAAATTATAAGGCCCTGTTCTTTCGGACTTAATTTCAGACAAATTTAATTTAGTTCAGTTCCGTTCGGTAATTATGTTTTTTCAAGATGTTCCTCCATGTGCATCAGTTAGCTTCATTTGTTAAGTCTGTCCTGATTCCTGAATGGTTCTGTCAATTGTTTTCCTCTTAGCAACAAACATGCCATTTCACTCATTTTGTTCCTGAACCTTTTTATACCTTTCAGAATTGTAGTTAGGTAAAAGATAAGTGTTTCACACTTCCACTACAAATTGATTATACGTTACAATAATACCCAACTAGCATTGTCTTTAAGGGGAAGGGATGACGAGAATCAAATTCTTAACCTCTTGATTGTAAAGTGCACTATAGTCTCACTACAATAGAGCTCGATACTCTAAAAAACTTATCATATTCTAGTCAAAGGAGTGTGCAATGGTTCGACTTTTGCACTTTTCTTTCAGATTTACGTGCAATGAAAACAGTAGCGGAGCTAGAAATTTTTTTATCACAGGGCCGAAATATCACACAAAAATAAATGGTAAAAAGAAAAAAATATTAAGAATGTAGCTAGTGGGGCTCAAACCCTAGTCTACAGAAGTATAGACAAGCAATCAAACCAATTGAGCTACAATATTTTTATTATTTATCTTCACTTAAACTTAACTACATATACTAATAATTTTAGGCCAAGAGGAGGCCAAGGCCCCCGCCAGCCCTCGAATGAAAATGCAGTCAAATTCTTAAATAAGATCTTATTTGATTTATCTAGTTAAATCATTTCATAATAGTGCATTCACGTGTGAAAGTTTGACAATTGCGCGTGTAAACTTTTTGAGCCAGTTGCCATTATTGGTTTGGCATTCAACATTCTGCATTGCAGCCATTGTAGAATGATCTCTTATAATCATTTAATATACACTTCGTAATTATCTATTCTTATCCATTCTACCTTCTCTATTCAGTGGGATTTTGATCACACTTTTCCAGGGATTTTTGCATTTAAATGATGATATTTTTAAGGACCAACTTTAATACAAAACATTGTTTTGTCTGTTTTGTGTGGTTTATTTAAAACTTCACATCTACAATGATCAGATAAATATCACTTATATATTCACATATGCTGTTTTACATTGTCAGAGAATGCATTTGTATAATTGTATCCCATGTGAATTTTTAAAATATATGAGGTGTATACTAAATTAATGTACGGAATATATAACTGAGAGTGAGGGATAACTCAGGTGGTTAGAGTTTCCCTCCCAATTTCAGGTAATTCTAGGATTGATTCTCATCTTCAACGTTTTTGACTCATTCGTATAAAAAAATATGTATGGAATATAGCAGATTGAGGATTATCCTAAAAATTGTTTTAAAATGTTAATAGTTTCCATTTGATGAATTGCTCTTTTTATTAAGACGATAACAATTAATATTTTGACGATAATTTTTAGGATGCTTTTGATTCAACTTCAATAAACTTGTAATTATTTTTAAAAAAAGTTCAGATCAGATTACACTAGATCAGAAATTTTCAGATCAAATAAGAAAACTTCGGATGAATCAAATCATTTGATTAGCTAAAGGTGTATACTTGCCTGAAGAGAGAGACTTGCACAAGAGTGTTGGGCCACCACATATGAGCGGGCTCCACCACATACTTCCTCATCAAACCTGCCCATCCATATCCTAATACCTGAAAACAAATTACTTTGGAATTATTGTAATTACTTCCTCAATTTCCTATTATTTTAAACATTCCAAAAAATTATTGCACAGTGCATAAACCTTTTTTTTCTCTATTTATTTAAATAGTCACAAAAAAAAATAAAAATAGTTTACAATTTTGTGCAAACAATTTTATTGCCAATAATATACTATGTATAATTTCATCTAAGTAAACAGTCCCTTAATATGTTTCAGAAAGATATTTTTATAATTTCAACCGACCCAATTTAACCAACACATGCATCTGTAAAGGGGAAGATAAGGAATCCTCACAAATACAACAAAAAATGTGTGCGGTGAGAATCGAGCAAATTATCTCGTGCATGGAATTCTGAAATCTTAATCATTAGGCTAAGACCTCATCCTTGATTCTGGTGAACTTATCAATTATTGCTTCTATATTATACGAAATATTCTGCTAAGGCTAGGTTCTTCTCATATTAAATTGAGTGAGTATTTACAAAATACAAATAATTCAAATTAATAGTTTCAACATTCTTATTGTATTATTTAGAAGGGCTATGGCAGCGTTTGAATTAGGTGAGTTATAGCCTACTGGGACTTGCGAGCGACTGTTATGGCCAAACCAACCAATCGTGAAGCTGCAAATAAATTACAAGAAATCCAAGAAGCCTTGCATCATTCCAAAAAAAAAAAAGCAATTGCATGATGGGTGTCGAATAGGTTTAGGACAAGGTGGGTATCTCCCAAAGAAAAAATCTAATGAGACACCACCACAGACACAACATATGGTTCATGATAAACCCCCAACCCAACGTAGAACCATGACACTATAGATATGGACATGGCAAGAATTTCACATAGCCAACCAAAGGGGCAAGACAGAGATGGAGATGATCATTAAGGGCCACCCAAAAGTAATAGGAAGGAGAAGAAAGGCAGCCCTAAAGACAGTGAGAAGCGCAAGCCCTCCAACAATTGAAGTTTGTAACGATCTGGTATGAAGGTTGAAGTCACAACCGAGACTACAACCAGGTCAACCTCGTAAACTCAATTTATGGCGGATTCCAATTATTGGTTTGCTAACCGTAAGAGGCTCTAGGTCCCACACTTTCTATAGCGAAAGAAGATTGCAATCTACTGCTGCAAGGGAAATGACTCACCTACCTTAACTCCAGAAATGGTGCCCCAATAACCATCAAAATGGCATTTACTACAAAGAAGGAAAAGGAGAAAGTGAAGTCTATGCTTGTGACAGAAGAAGATAATCATCACAACAGTAAAGAAAAAGATCTCAGGTTGGCAGATACTCAAGGAAAAAGAGATGACTTAGCCATGGAAATTGATCCAACAAACTACAAGAACAGGAACGGAGTACTCCATGTTGTTTAACAATTCTTTAAATTTTAGTAGTCTTTATCAGTGTTTTCCAAGTGATGTAAATGTAAGGAACTTTAGTAGTGTTGTGTTTTCCTTTAAGTTTACTAATTAAAGAAGCAGATTGTAATATTTGTAGTAAGGATATTGACCTTTTGACCCATGAAATGACCAGTAGGCATTATTAGTGGACTGGGTCATTTGTTCGCTTTATCTTATGTTATTGTTATGCTATGCCAAAAAAAAAATTCTTTTTGTATTGTTATTATTAAAATAAAAAACCTTTTGCTGTCGCATTGGGCGTAAATAGAATGCATACTGATGACATCATCACAACACCTTGGCCTTAGATATTTGGACTACACGTCTACACTACTTCAACCTTCAACTTTGGGGATTACGCAACGGGGCCGACTGTGTGTCAAATGCAACGATACATATTTTAAAACCCAACTGATGCAGAACGGGATTGTCAAACAAGCGTCTTCAACGGTCAACGACTCTGTTTCCATATCTATTTAACTTGTTTAGTTTTAGCTTTATTTTGAGCTTTACTTTTATGCTTTTCGGGTTGTAATAAGTAGCTTAAACTCTTGTTTTAGTGCTTTAGTAGTTAACTAGGCTTGTAATAGTATGAGAGTAAATGATTAGAATGGCTTAAAGGAGCAAAAGTGGGCCTAAACGGCCGTGCAAGAGCAATGCACGACCGTACAAGGCAAGTCGTGCATGAAATGTACAAAATTGAAGGTGCACGATCGTGCAAGAGGGTTGCACGACCGTGTAGGCTTATCTTGCACGGCTGTACATGATCCATTGGCACCAGAAGCTATTGCACGACCGTGCAAGAATATGCTGCACGACCGTGCACGATCCAGATGCTTGTTTTGGGCGTGCACGGGGGGTTGTACGCGAATTTCCATATTTGCTTTTCTCTCTTGTTTTGTTTAGTGACTTTCTAATCTTGGCCCTTGATTATTATGAGATTAATGGCCTAGATTAATAGTATTATTAAGGTGTGTTTAGTCTATAAATATCCTTCTTGCCTCATGTAAAAATCATATTTGTTGAAATGAAAAATTTGAGAGTTTTCTCTTTGTGAGCCCTTTGTGAGCTTCGCTCCTTGATGGATGGCAAAACCTTGCAAACTTGGTGATTGTAAGTCTTTTTCTATTCTCTAACTTAATGATTTTTAATAGAAATTGTTTAGTTCATGATATAAGTCCTTAGTGAGCTTATTTCTATGTCCATATCCTTGTTTTTATTGAAGTTTTCATAGTGTTTATGTTGGGTTATTCAAGGCCTATGAAAATTCTAAAATTTTTCTAGTTTTTGCTTATAATTGAGACCTCATCCTACATCAATTGGTATCAAGAGCCTAGGTTTCAATACCTCCAAAGATCTTGGTGATTTGTTGCAAAAAAATTTCAAATTTTTGTTTTTGTTAAACATTGCATAGAAGGTGTTTGATGAAATGCTTGAGTGGATTTTTTCTTCTTTAAACTCTATACTTCCTTGTCTAATCTTTAAGGGATATTTTTTTTTGAAAGACTTTAAGGGATATTAAAGTAAGCTTATACTCCACAAAAAGTAGCATCCTCCATTCACCTAGCACCACAAAATTTGTGTTTGAAGTTGTGAGTATTGATTGCACTCTAGTTGTTTGTTAAAATGCCTGTGTGAGTTTTTCTTCTTCAAATACCATATTTCTTTATCCTATCTTCAAAGGATATTGAAATAAATCTTTTAACACCACAAATAAGTTTTCCTTTTTTTACCTGGCACCACAAATTTCTAGCCTATTATCATCTTTTGAAAATGGATTTGTCTAAACACAATTTTCAATGAGGGAGATTGAGTATATGGAGGATATGTGCAAATAAACAAATGATTAACTCAATTGAACATATGGTTGAGACAAAACAACGATTGCCTAAGGAGTTTAGATCTTAAGAGTTTCAATCTAGATATACGGTTTTGGGTAGGGTTTGTAATTTCAATGTTGACCCAAATGCTAGAGAGAACTTAGTATCCCAATACATGGTTGATAAACTTGAACTACATGCCTTGGTTTTTCCTAAACAAGTGACCTTTCCTTTTTCAATTGAGAAATCATATTTTGATGAGCTTATTTGTGTGGTGAG
The DNA here is from genome assembly GCA_951394345.1 of Salicornia ramosissima. Classification (NCBI taxonomy): domain Eukaryota; kingdom Viridiplantae; phylum Streptophyta; class Magnoliopsida; order Caryophyllales; family Amaranthaceae; genus Salicornia; species Salicornia ramosissima. The sequence continues at coordinate 42,068,875 of OX596233.1, read as the reverse complement.
TTAAAAGGATGATTGTCATATTGGTTTTGGACAACCTTGGTTGATGAAGAGAAATGTCATCAATGATTCTTGTGAAAACACATATTCTTTCAAATGGAATCGGGTGAAGATTGTCCTAAATCCTTTGCCTCCGAATGAAGTGCAAGAGGTTGGTCAAGCATGAGACTCTCATTTGTAATGAAGAGGTGTCCAAAGCACAAGATGAGGGTTCATTGCCTATGGTTCATGGTGATCTTCAAAGCGAGGTAAAAGAATCCACTTCTCTCTTCTTCCATTGTGATGAGGTTTTTTATATTCATGTTGTAAATGATTGCGATAATCTATTTATTGAGCATGAATTGGATGAAGTGATGAAAATGGATGATATGCATTGTAATGATTTTACTATTGTTGATCATGGTGATGGTGATGAGACTTCTTAAGTTAATAATGAATTGGAAATTTCTAGTGTGGTGCATGATGATTCTCTTGGGCTTAATTCTAGCTTAGCATATTTTGACAAAAGCATTAGTGAATCATCACTAAGGTTTGAACGGAAATCTTTACTCCTTAATGCTATGTTTGGTTTATCTTATGTTCATGGAGATTGTTGTTGGTCCAAATTTGATAAGGGTATGCATGATGATATCTCACTCTCTTTAAGAGGTTCTTGTGTTGGAAACTTAATGTTGTTGTCAATGGCATTGAGATATGGATTTTTGAGGTGGCAGGTTAGGTGCGCCAATGCTATGCTTGATTTCGTGGTTGATGTGCGTAGGATTTTGTTGGTTGTGCTACTTGTCCTTCTTGTTTGGGTGTTTGATCCGGGTGGGTCTTCGAAGAGCAATGGAAGTTTTGATTCGATTTTCCTAGCTATAGTTGCCGGGTTTAGTGGATTGGACCTTGATCGTTGTTGCTTGTCCTCACTATGTTCCTTGTTGTAGGCGAGGATTTGAGGGCAAATCCTTTTTTAGAAGAGGAGTTTGATGCAGAACGGGATGGTCAAACAAGCATCTTCAACGGTCAACGACACTCTTTCCATATCTATTTAACTTGTTTAGTTTTAACTTCATTTTGAGCTTTACTTTTATGCTTTTCGGGTTGTAATAAGTAGCTTAAACTCTTGTTTTAATGCTTTAGTATTAACTAGGCTTGTAATAGCATGAGAGTAAATGATTAGAATGGCTTAAAGGAGCAAAAGGGGGCCTAAACGGAGAGCAATGCACGACCGTGCAAGGCAAGTTGTGCATGAAATGGGCAGAATTGAAGGTGCACGACCGTGCAAGCAAGTTGCATGACCGTGCAGGCTTATCTTGCACGACCGTGCACGATCCAGTGGCACCAGAAGCTAGTGCACGACCGTGCAAGAATATGCTGCACAACCGTGCAACCAAGTTGCACGACCGTGCAGGCTAAACTTGCACGACCGTGCACGATCCAGAGGCTTGTTTTGGGCGTGCACGACCGTGCACGGTTATACTGCACGACCGTGCACGAGGGGCTGTACACGAATTGCCATTTTTGCTTTTCTCTCTTGTTTTGTTTAGTGACTTTCTAATCTTGGCCATTGATTATTATGAGATTAATGGCCTAGATTAATAGTCTTATTAGGGTGTACTTAGTCTATAAATATCCTTCTTGCCTCATGTAAAAGCAGATTTGTTGAAATGAAAAATTGAGAGTTTTCTCTTTGTGAGCCCTTTGTGAGCTTCCCTCCTTGGTGGATGGCATAACCTTACAATCTTGGTGATTGTAAGTCTTTTTCTATTCTCTAACTTAGTGATTTTGAGTAGAAATTGTTTAGATATGATATAAGTCCTTAGTGAGCTTATTTCCATGTCCATATCCTTGTTTTATTGAAGTTTACATAGTGTTTATGTTGGGTTATTCAAGACCTACGAAAATTCTGAAATTTATCTAGTTTTTGCTTGTTTTTGAGACCACATCCTACATCACAAACCTTGTATACGTTGCGTTCTGATCCCCTATAAAATACTATAGGTAATAAAAATATAGTCATGTCATCACGTGGATCTTATTTGATTCCTCTCGTAATGTATTTTACAAATATATATTTTTTATAATTTGGAATTGGATTTGGCTTAATTCTCAACCCAAATGCTTAACAAGCAAATGTTGTGTATTTCAAATATTTAACAAAATCATGTTATTTAAAATTCTAAAAACAATCCAAACAAATAATTGTCATTTAAATAGTAACATTTTAATTTCAGAAATTGAATTCATCAATTTGAAATGAAATTCCACATATCCAAACACTACCTGAAATTATTTCACTTCTAATAAGTTGATGTTTAGGCACCCTTGTATATAATGGCATAATGTATTAAACCAATGAGTGGAACACAATTTGCATGATAAAATGATTGAGTATGTTGTTGAAAGTAAGCAACGAGATTTTACTTTTTTAAATCATCACTCGATTCACACTCCTTAGATTCCGACTATTTTTGTATTATCTGTGCATTATTCAAATTTGTATCATGGAGTATACACGTCCAAAAAAAAAAACTTGTATTACACTTTTTTTTTTATATATAGAAATGGTCTTATTAATGACTTGTAAAACAATACCAATTTAGGATCGCACATTAGAATAATTTTTAAAAGGTAATCAATAATTAGAACCACTTTTGTATAACACCCTATATATAAAATTAGGATTACTATGAAATAATTATTAATAATTTGGAGAATTTTCCAAAAAAAAAAAACTTATAAAATCTTGAATTAACGAGAAAAAAGCTAATAATTTTTTTTGATAGATAAAATCTTAAACAAATTTTTTCTTGGGAAATATAACCGTGCAACACTAATTTGACCTTAATTGCAAATTAACAGCTCTAGCCATTATTATCAAACCTAATTAAATGTTTTTAAATTACTAAAGCATGAATATCTACCCCTAACAAACCCAATCCGCCCTTCACTAGTCCACCCCCATGATTAATTAAAGATTGTTAATTCTTAATTTATTTAAGGATAGATTAATTTAATTATTTGATTTTTTTAATTATAATTTACAAAGTCAACGTCATTAAATCGAAGTCAAAGAAGAATGATTGCCACGAGGTTTCATTTCTCAAGAAAAAATGATTTAAGGTTTTATCTTGCAAAAAAAAATTATAAGTTCTTTTCTCACAAATTCAAGATTCTAAAAGTTTTTTTGTTCGCGAATTTTCCTAATAATTATGACTTTTTTGATGATTGGTCATACACTCATGCTCAAATGACTATATGAGTAATGCATGTAAACCAAATAGAGGAAAAGGTTGAGAGAAACTTATCTGGCCTCAGCCTCTCACCATCTGGGTTGCATGGATACGGTTATGGGTTCGAGAACGGGTACGTAATACCTCACTTTTAAAATTAAGGATACGGGTACGAATAAGAAAATAATACATAGAATATATAAAAATATGAAATTTTATGAAAATTTTCAATGTAACTTGTAATTATATTTGTAAAAATACAAATAATCAAGTAAAATGATAAATCCCTTTTCAAAGAATAATAGAAAGATGGAAAAATTGCTAAAATAAGCTAAAATAATTTTTAAAAATATAATGAAAATTTAGAATAAAGTATCGGGTATCCATGAAGTATCGGTATCGTATCGTTATCCGACACGGATATGACTACCTAATTATAGTATCCATGCATCCTAGCTCACCATATGTTACAAAAGAAAGAGAGAGAGAGAGAAAAATAATAGTGCAAACTTTTTAAAACAACCAAAACAAAAAAAATGGAGTAAAGATTATAACATTTATAAGACAAGAATGTAATTGAAAGCGTTTTTTAATGAATTATTATATACTGTTTCCTTTGTTTTCTTGTAAAAATGCATCACTTGTCCTCCTCTAGACTCTAGTGGGACTAGTTTCTATCAGAGGTAGGTCCAATTCCAAATATCGTCAATTATTATATGTACTTCGTAATAGTCGCTTTGTCTCAATTTGGTATCCATATTTGCTTTTGGATTAAGTTTTATTGCAAATAATAATTATGTAGATAGGAACCAATTATTTGTAATATAATTGTGATAAAAAGTATTAAATGAGAATACGACAAGAAAAAAAAAAGATAAAAATCGATAAGAAGAAGATCGATACTCGGTAAAAAAATAAGAGTGAAATTAGGAAAATTTTATTTAAGAATTACAAGACAAAAGAGGAAATATAATAAGTAATTTAAAACATCCATGTATGGAAGATGTTGCAACTGATTTGAGATAAAGGGAATAATTTTTTTTTAAAAAAAACATTTATCTTCAAACATTAATAAAATTTGCAATCACAATCATACACAAATTTTCTCACCATGTTTTTATGAACCGAATTTACATAGTGCCAAAGAATTATGTTTGTGTAGGGAATGTAGCTCTAAGGGAGGTATAAAAATTGCTAAAAAATTTATTGTAAGTGTTTTTTAAGTGTAATGTTTTACGTAGTATATTCAAAAGAATATTGGAGTTTTCTAAACATAATCTGATTATAAATTCTTATATGTGATCGTCCATAGTACTCTATATTTGAGTGTGAAAGATTGAAAGATTATTTTAATGGAAAAATAGGGTTAATTGGATTTACTCTCAATATAATAATCAAAAAAGTGTTACTTGAATGAAATACTGATGATTATTTTTTTCAAATTAATTGATTTTACTCTCTGAAATGATGAATTGAGGTTACTTGTATAGAGAAAATGAGGTTACTTATTATGTATGAATAAGAAATACTTATTAAAGTAACGCACAAAATTTGCGCTAATTGGATAGTGTGACACATGTTAATGTCCAATACTTAGCTTATACATCCCTTATATGAATTATTTGTTGAAGATTACTACTCTTTTGTCTTTTTAGTTGATGTTTCAATTTATTTGTTGCATTTTCTTTTTATTATGTGGATCCCACATAAATTCAACATCAGATTTACCACCACTTTTGTCATTTGTCCAATTTTCCCGTGGTTGTTGTCTTTTTCTTAGTATATACCTCTATTTTTAAAGTCCCTACCACTTCACACATTTTTATATATATAAAAAAACCCTACGTTAAAGCAAATCTATCCGCTAAGAGCACTCTCAGCAGTGGTAAAAAAAAATGCCCACCAATCTCTCTCTACCCACTTTCTTACTCTTCCACATAACATAATCTTGTGGGCAAATTTTTTTTACAAAACTTATACCAGCAGTGAGCAAAAAAAAAAATTGTTAAAGTATTGTGCAACAGATTAAAATCAATTACTCCCTCCGTCCCATTTTACTTGCTACATTCCATTTTAGAACAAATTTTTATGCAAACCAATTTTCATGTGGGCCCACCATTGGTAAAATGATAAAACTGACAAAAAAGAGGGTAAAAACGTAAAATATATGTAGGGCCCATAAACTATAGAAGAAAATGTAGCAAGTATTTTGAGACATCCAAATAAGGAAATTGTAGCAAGTAATTTGAGACAGAGGGAGTATGTATAAAAGTTTTCCCTTATCAAAAATAGTAATTTTATCAAGCGGTCACTATTACTATAAATGGGGTACTTTTAATTTATAACTTAAAGCATACCGTGTATTTTAGAATTTGCTTGTGGCACGGATGGTATTACTAGCTAGTTTAGTAGTTACTATAATAGTACTTTTTTCATAACAAAATAATTATAACGATTTTACCATAAAGTATTAAAAAAATGTCAAATTGTTGCAGTCAATTAATATGTTACGAAAATTCGTAGTTCTAAATAGATACTTCATTCTTATAGAGACCTATAGAAAACAAAACACCTATAGTGCAGTTAAGCTGCCTTGATTATATTAAGGGTTTTTTGTCCAAAACTATCTTAGTTACACTACTTTTTGTAAAAAACTACCTTATCTACAAAAGTTTGTCCAAAACTACCTTACTTAGCAAATCTCTCTGGTTGAGCACTACCTTATTCACTATTTCGACGTTGACTTTGCCTTTTCTGGCCAATCTGGTCGTTTTTTGAAATTCTGACCTCAAATTTGACCCTTTAGGGTAAAAATGACCCACCAAAACCTTGATATGGATAATTTTTTGGCACTCAAACCAATGAACGCATATCGAGACAAATTTTGTAATGCAAATAGAAGCTTATGCGACTATTTTTTGTAGATTCCGACCTCATATTTAACTTTTAAGGGCAAAAATGACCCCAAATCATTGATTGGGCTAATTATTTTCGAGAATAAAGCAAAGTCAACGCTAGAACAACGAATAAGGTAGTGGTCAACAAGGAATTGGCTAATAAAGGTAGTTTTGGACAAGCTTTTGCAAGTAAGGTAGTTTTTTGCAAAAAGTGGTGTAATTAAGGTAGTTTTGGACAAAAAACTCTTATATTAATAGAACTAAAACATTTTAGTGTACATTTTAAATTAATCAAATGAAATCCACAATAAAAAAAATCGACCCGAATGATAATTTAAAATACCTGGGTGGTTATAATAAGGATCCAAGCAGCCAAGAAAGATATATTTCTTTTATAGAAAGCCTTGATTATATTCACTATTCCCACAGCATAAGCTGATCCATTTCCAAAAGCACTTCCTGCATTAGCAAATATTGTTATCAACACATGCTCTTTCACGTTAAACGGGCCCGGGTTCAGTGAGAAGGCCCGTGACCCGAACCCGGGGATCCGGAACTGAGTCCGAGGTAGGACTTGGGCCATAAAGTGGCCCAAGGGTAGGGTGGCTACCTGGACAGTGATTTGGGTTATGATCAGGGGTTCAGTTCTGTAAGAAAAGAATTGGTTAAGAAATGAGAGTAGCCCACATGATAAAAGGCCCAAGAACCACATTCTGAAGGTCCATACGGGTAGGGTCGGGTCATCCGTGTTTGTAACGGTTAGCCGGACCTCTTCTATAGGGGAAATTTCGTCGTCGTTGTCCTCGGGCTTGGACTTTTCCGGGTCGGGTTGGTGGGTTTGGGCTTGGGTTGTGGGTTGGAGTTCCAAGGAACCACCCATGGTGATTGATTGTAATATAGAATAGAGAGCAAGCAAGGAAGAAAATAGGGTGGTGTTGGTGTGGGTGTAGTTTAGTAGTACATTGTTTTGGGTGTGTTTTTATAAGGTGGGTGTAGTTTGGATTATAGTGGGACATGACAGCTAAGGAAAGGGAAAATCCAAAAGATTTTGGGGGATTAAACAATTTCCTTAATAGCCATAAAAAAAAAAAACAAAAAACTTTAATAATAAAAATTAATGTTATATGCAATCCTTATTGTGTACTCACTTAGTATCATTTTAATTGCTACATTCACTTTCAGCACGGTCTTTTGGGTAAAATGACACAAGAGGGTGAAAATGTAAAATGTATGTGACACTCATAAAGGAATTGTAGCAAGCATTTTGTGACATCCAAATAAGGAAATTATAACAAATTAATTACAACAAATAACTTGGTGTACACTCCTAGACAAAACTTATCATTGACTGTAAAATAGATAGAGAGATTAAAAAAAAATGTATTTTATGAGAAAAGATATAGGGGTAAAATAATAAATAATTAAAAAAAGAAAATATTTGTTACAATTAATTTGAAATCACCATTTTAGAAAACTATTGCAACAAAATTGGGGTGAAGATAGTATAAGCATTAAATATATTTCTAAAAGTGAAAATAAAAATTGTGAATTTATCATGACAAATCACATTCAAATTGGTATAATAAATGAATAGTCATTGTTTGTTTATTCTGTTTTAGTTACTTGTATACAATCTTACAGACTGTAAAAAACATTTTACATCATAAAATGATACTATAAGGTTTAATAGTGAATTTACCCTGACAAATCACATACAAATTGGTTAGTTTAAGAAATGAATAATCATTATTTATTTATTCCTTTTTTAGATACTTGAATACAATTATACAGACTGTAAATATCATTTTCCATCATAAAATGATACTATAGGACTAGTTGTAATGAACATGTCTCGTTTTGTAGGAAGGGTTAATAAAAGCAAAAATAAAATTGTTAAAATAGTGCAAAATTAGAAAAGGTGTGGGGAACCAAAAAAAAGGGGTTGCTTGAATGAGTGTGTATGAAGAACGTGATTGCATTTATTTATGTGTGGCGAAAATCTATAGTTATAATAATAATAATTGTTATACGCACCGGGTGTAAATTGTGGTGCAGTCAAATGTAATTTTGCTTATTTAAAATTTTTAACCTTATTTTAAATTTTAATATGGTAAATGCAATATTAAATGAACAATTCAGATGTATCTACCTCTATATGCACCTGGACACCCGGGTGCGTGGTAGATCCGTTGACCGGTTTATGTTAGTTGCAACACTTTCTAAAAATAAAATTTCATATAAGTTGCAGCATTCCGGTTTATATTAGTTGCAACACTTGCGTTTGTCCGATCCCCACAATTGCCAATAGTCGCAATAGGTCCAACCAGGAAAATATGATTAGTTGAGTAATGTGACTTAAGAAATATAATAATTATTAATAAAATAAGTTGATCATTCCTAAAATTCACAAGCGTTAAAAATAATTTTATTATATCTTTCTAATATTTTATTTTATAAGAATATTTATTAATTATACAGTCCGTTTTTCAGAAAGAATATTTCGAAGCTGAGTGTATGGGTGCCGAAAGGAGCGCCGGTGTGCAGAACACCTGCGGATATACGTTGGGACGACCAGCGCCCATTGTTATGGGAGTTTTCCTAAGGGTAGTTAGGAGTTAGTTTAGTTGTTAAATTTGTTACTAGCTTAATAAGAGTTGTATATAAATAAATGTACTAAGATGTTGTAATATGGAGAAAATAATACAAACATTGTTTCTCTTGCTATCATTCTCCTCTTCTCTTATCTCTGTCTCTTCTTCTATCTTACTCAATCTTCTGTTCTTCTATCTTCTTCCTCCCTTCTTCTTCTTCTTTCTCTGTTTCTGTTCTACTAATATTCCTTACAAGTATAATCTTCCTGTAACATTGGTATTAGAGCCAAACACCACCTTTCCGCCATTAAAATACAACCACATTCTTCACTTTCTTTCTCCAGCCCATCATTGTTTCTGCCCAGAAACAAATCTTCTACTGCTGCACCTGCAATTGTCGGTGATTGTTGTTGCAAAGCTGAATTCCATTTCTTGATTGCCACCTCTGCTGAATTTCATAAATTTCCAAATGTTGTAAGTGTCCCTCCAAGCTCTGCGCCAACGAACTCAACACTTGGCTTGATACTCTCATAACATTCTACTAATAATACTCCTTACAGGTATAATCTTCCTGTAACACCCATACGCAGGTCAACGTAAATGTGCAACTCTCTGCGCACCTGCCCTGCGCTCGACCCCTCTGCATGCCTATAAAAGGGAACCTCACTCTTCCCATTCATTTGGGCAACAAGATTTTATTCGTGAAACTCTATCGAAATTCATCCAAAAAAAAGTTTGTAACTTCCTTAATCCTTTTTAGTGATCTTCTCCTCTCTAAATTAATTATTTAGAAAATTTGCTTTTTAAAACTACCCATATAGGCCATAAGTCCCAATATCATCCTTCTATGACCTTAAAAGATAACTTCATTTAAAGCATATTTACCTTCGTTAGCTCAATATTTCAGCTAAAAGATATTTTAGATTTTCCCATATTCTATTTTTCGCCTGAAGCAGTCTCACAAATGGATAGAATTTCCATCACCTTTTCAACTTCTTCCTCTGCCACTGGCAAAAACAAGAGGCTATTATCTGCGGAAATAAATGAGAAATTATATGAACTCCCTTAATTACCAATCTTAACCCTGTGGGGAGTCCTTGTGCACATAGAATAAAGAGAAAAGGGGAAAGTGGGCTTCCTTGATGTAGCCCCCTACTAGAAGTAAAACCCCTAGAAGGTTGCCTATTCAATTCACTAGCATGGTCTAGGATTGAAAAGGAAGGCGGCGTAGATACACAATCCCCAAACACATCAGGGAAACCTATTTCCCTCATCATACTCTCTATGAAAGGCCATTCCACTTGATCATATGTATTACTAATATTGGAATTCAGCTCTAAGAAAGCTTTTTTCCTTTTTGGATAATTTATTAGAAAAGACCTTTTAATTTTTGTTTTTTTTTGTGACAAAAGACATTAATTTTTTTATTTTTTTTACAGAAAGGAAACTAAACACACAAAATAAAAATAAAAAAACATTTAATTGGCGAGAAGGAACTTTTTCATCATTTTCGATGTTTGCTAGAAGGAACTTTGCGTCTGAAAACAATGGTAAAGCATGTGCATTAAGCTCATTGACAATACTTCGTTGAGCAATGGGCCACTCACTTTCTCCACCATGAAAGACATCGACGATACATCGAAATCCGTAATTACCATCGCCTTGAACATCATTCCAACCAATCAAATAAGGGAGAATACACCCCGTTACTATGTCTCTATATGGAAATGTGTCAGTCTTGGTGGAGCGTCCTGCAAATGGAAATGATGATGAGCATTGTTGAACCTTAGTTTTGATGATGACAATATAATTTATTATAGTTGAATATAATAGATTTATAGAGAATCGCCTAAAGTAATTTTAGTTGAAATTAAATTTATTTTATAACTGATATATTTTATGTTATATATTTATAGAGAATAAATTAGATGAGTGTTTAATTTGTATTAAATATATTTCATTTAATATATATTTTTTAGAATATATTTATTGGAAACAAATTAGAGGTTTTTCTAATTTTGGGTAAATATATTTTATGAAATATAATTCTAACTCTTTCTATATGTTAATTTATTTTTGTGTTGAAATACTAATCTTGGTGTTTGGTGCAGGAAAATTTGGTTAGTCCACTAGTATAGGCCTAGTGTATTAATATGTCACTCGTATGGTTCAATTATGTGCTTAAACTAATTTTGGTTTTTGTTTAGTTTATGTACATTTGTGGAAGATCGCCCAAAGGTTGGCTTATTTTTGGCAATTTTTCCTTTTTTTTATGGGCTCTAGCCATGTATTTTTTTCACTATTCACTCACATTTCATATAGTCATGGTCATCTTCTAGTTCATATAGTTCACAATGTTGGGCCTTAGTGTCCTTGCATGTAGTCCATATAGGCTTTGGCCTTAGTTTGACCATAGGTTTTGGCCCAAAACCTTAGTCATTCTTTTAAATGGGCTTAGATCCACTCCTCATATGACCACTTTTCTTCACATACATTGTATATTTCATATATTTTGGTGCCATTTCAAAAAAAAATATTCAAAAAAAAATATTTAAAAAAAATAAAAAATGGAAAGGGCACGTTGCATTCATGCATTTTAGGGAAGATGACCATAAAATTAGGACATACATATACATCTGCATTTGCATCCATATCACAATGACCAAGGGAGTTTACCAAGGGTTTTGGTTCTTTTCGAAAACAGTTCGGAGTTGTCCAAACAGTTCACATTCAATCCAAAGAATAGCCCAGGTCCGAGCAAGCCTCAAGCCCAATCTAACCTTACCTCACTTCACTTAAACATCACCCCAACCTCACTCAAACCTATCACTCATCCAAACCCGAAAGCCTTAAAATACCCATCCTACATCACTCCAGCCCGTATCCCAAGCCTACATAACTTAAGCCCAAGTCCCAAGCCTACATCTCTCAAGCCCATATCCCTATCCTATAGCAACCCGAACACCACAAAAGGATTCTCATGCTGAACAACTCAAACAACTCACTCACCATCTTCGAAAAGGCCAATCAAATTAAAGTAGACATAGAGGATGATTTGTCAAGATCAACATCAGTGTCAACACACCCCAAGAGTCAGTCATAGTTGTTCCTTTAGGTTCAATCGGAGAGTCCCTCCACCTAGACATTTGCATTTATTTTTCTTTCTTTTTCGAGCCTATGTCATTAGGATTTATCTTTCAATTCTTAGCCTTGTAATAATTTCATTTACATTAATAAAATTCTTTTTTTTTTATTACTAGCCTTCACTTTTAATTTATGCTTTTAACTCTAACATAAATCATGACCTCAAATTTTCATAATCAATAAAATTGAACATAATAAATGGACATTGCCCGAGAGGCCTTCTTTTCTTGAACTCCACAAAAATCATCTACCCTTTCGCATCACCTGTATTCATTCAATCCTTTGGAACCCTTTGAGCCTCAAAAGCAAACAAGCCTACTGTCCTTCCTTACCCACATCTGCCTCACCTATGGGATCAAGTGGTATGTGGGAAAAGACATGTGCCAAAAACAAAAACAAAAAAAAAAAAAAACAAAAAAAAGGAAATAAAATTCATACTCGACACACAACAAACATAGTTATGAAAGTCGAGTCAAAGCTTCCAACTCAAACACAATCATAATCAAAACCCAAGTGCAAAATTTCAGCAGTCAAGAGAAAAAAGAGAGCAAAAGTCAAGGCACATTTATGCACCACTAGTGGGGCAACATTTGGGGAACTTTGAGCCTTCTTTCCCTTTTCTTTCTTAACCCTCAACCCTAACCAAACATTACAACCACAAAGGCCCTCTCACATGAGACATTGTCGAAATAATCATCAAGAACTACGACGGTCTAATTCTTTAAGGATACGTAGGAAGCCTCTTCTCGAGGTTGACCCAATTAATATATGAATTTTTGAGGTCCACTCCTTCAATTAACATGAAGTTTTAAGCAAAAAATTTTAGTTCACCACCCGGCATAGGCTCGAGTTTGAACCAATATTAATTCAGCCAACCACATCAATTCCCTACATCATCACCCTTCAGTCACAAATTTTTAGCTCTTCTTTTTCTTGCACCAACAACTTTTTCATTCACATACCTTGGGGGCTTTCTGTAACTCTTCTTAAGTCATCGCTTTGATTTGACTCTTGCGACACATATTCCATACAAAGCTTCGTCAAATGGGCAACTTTCACCTCATCCCTATCTTCGCGGGAAACCTAACTCTAGTTCATGACTTGAGCTAGCCTCTTTTCTCAATGCTTTGGCCTCTCCTTGCAATCCGCAAAACATCTTTAACCATCATCCTTCATCCATCCTTACCCTACAGGCTGGGGACTTACCTATCCATCGACTCCACAAAAAAATTCAAATCCTCAAAAGACTTATCCATCATCTCTCATTCATTCTACCCTTCCTATTCTCTTACTCACCCATAAATATAGCCTTCCCCACAGGCTGGGGGCTTGCTCAGGATCAAAGGTTCTGTCTTTGATTGATTGGGGGCTTAAGATCGCTCCATCCCCATTTTAGGGAAGTATCGTACTATTGGTTGATCCCCTTGGTCATTTATTTTTTTGTCATACATATTATTCCAGATGTACCACATTTCACGAACACCAATCACATCATGCATCATGCACCACAAGCATATCGCATGTCATAATCATTTCATGCATACATTCATATACATGCACAAGCATCACACACATTGTACTCATGCATACATTCATATACATGGATAAGCATCACGCACATTGTACATCCGCACATCACATAGAACAAAGCACATAAGGCTAGAGCCCATATTTGTTGATTCCTGGAATCACCATATGCGATTATGGTCTTGAATAACTTTCGTGGTAAAGCACCCATGCATGCATGCCTATATGGCTATGTACAGTTTTTCCTTTATATCTTTACTTATGCAGCCCATACATGCTATTGCCTCACCCCAACCATAATACTTTGCCTTTCTTCTTGCGAGAACATTCGACTCTCTAGAATCAGTCAAAGTGGGGTCTTCTCATCAGGCACACACTTCCTTACTCACATGTACTTTTCTCACAGGGTTTATGCTTGCCCTAAGCTCACAAATATCACTCTAAGGGTTTATGCCTACCCTTAATTCACTTACTTTTCTCATGGGTTTATGCTTACCCTATTCCCTCTAAGGGTTTACCCTTAATTCCCTAGCCATAATTCTTTGACTTTTGTCTTGCGAGAACATTTGCCTCTCCAGACTCAGTCAAATTGGGGGCTTCTCATCATCAGACGTATTTGTTTTTCCTTACACATTTTTCCGCCTCAACGGCATCACTCACAAGCACTTTTCACACAAGGTTTATGCTTACCCTAATCTTACAAAAGTTCTTCTAAGGGTTTATGCCTACCCTTAATTCACCTACTTTTCTCACGGGTTTATACTTACCCTAATCTTACAAAAATTCCTCTCAGGGTTTATGCTTACCCTTGGTTCACTTACGGGTTTATGCTTACCCTAACCTTACAAAGATACCTCTAAGGGTTTATGCCTACCCTTAATCCACTTACTTTACTTACGGGTTTATCCTTACCCTAAGCTTACAAATATTTTTTTCTCTAAGGGTTCATGCTTACCCTTAATCCACTTCGCTTTGCTTATGTGTTTATGCTTACCCTCATACCTTCCCTCAATATTTTATACTTACTGTTTATTCTTCTCCTAAGAGTTTATGCTTACTCTTAACATATCACTTTGCTTAGGGTTTATGTTTACCCTCATACCATACTCAAGAGTTTATACTTACTCTTGATTCTTCCACTAAGAGTTGATGCTTACTCTTAGCACATCATCCTTGCTTACGGGTTTATGTGTAACGCCCCAACTTTTCGATATTTTCTGCTATGTTTATTTGTCTATATTTATGTTTATTTTATGTATGGTCCGGATTTATTTGGACTATTTATTTTTGTTTTATTTCTTGAATATGATTATTCTATTTTATGATTAATCAACTGTTTCATTATTTATTTTATTTTATTTTAATTAATTATAATTTTATTTTAATTTTCTAGTTAATCAATTAATTTTGGGCCAAGTGCAATTTAGACATGATTAGTCATGCTTAAGTGTAATTAGCTTAAATGAACTTGTTAGCCCATTTGAGCAAGCCCATAGCCGGCCCCCCTTATATTATGTGGCTTAATTTGCCACTTGCCTTGTGTTCACACCTTAACTAACTTCTATAAGTAGAAGTAGTAGTAAGGCTTAATGAACATTTGCCATCATAATGACCTTTTGCCCACAAGTAAAATTCAAACACTCTCTCCATCTTTGCTCTTGTTCCACACGCCATTTTTGGCTAAATAACCCCAACCTTTGTTCATCAATCTTTTCAAACCCAAACTTAAAGATTCAACCTCCATTGATCTTTGAGTAATCAAACACACTAGCTTTCATTGCCATTGTTCAAGTTGATTTTCCGGGTTTGGTTTTGGTTTTTGGGTTGGTTCGTGTGGGTCGTGGCTGGCCGTGTTCGTGTGAAGTCGTGTGGGTGGTCGTTCATCAAAACCGTGATTGGTGGTCGTGCCGTGCATCGAAGCCGTGCGTGTTCGTGAAGGTGCACCGTGTTCGTGGTGGTTGTGCCGTTATTTGGGCCGTGTGATTACGTTTCTGGGCAGCAAGTTTTCGTGTATTGTTGTGTTATACTTCAATAAGGTAACATGCTATCCTATCCTAGTTTGTATACCATGATTCATAGGGTAGATTTGATGACTAAATTAGACCGACAGTTTGATGATTATGACCTTATGTCATGCGTGATTTATGGGTTGATTTAGGTAGTTGTTTCGTAATATTCTTGCCTTGTTTCTATGTATTTTATGATTGATTATGATAGTTTTATGTTTGATCATGTTCATGTTCGATTTTCATGGAGTTTCGATGCACAGAATTGATGATTATTTTTTTGAAAGTTAGCCATGTCATGCGTGTGTTTTGGGTTGCATTGATGATGATGATTCTTGATGAGTTCTTTGATGATTCTTGAGTTCTTGATGTTTTCTTATAAGTTCTTTGATCATTCTTGAGTTCTTGAGGTTTCTTGATTATGCTATGATGAATCTTGATTTTCTTTATTATATTTACGTAGTCTTTACGTATAGATCTTATAGTCTTGATTAAAGAAAGGTTAAAAAGTAATTAAAGATTATTAAAGAAAGTTAAAGAAAGGTATAAAGATTGATTAACGAGGTTCCAACATTATGGTTTTAATAGTTAGTCTTAAGTAAAGGCGTAAGATGCAACTTAAGATTAACCAAGAATGTAAAGAATGTAATGATAGCTTGAAATTTACTGTTAGATGCCTGACCTTAGAGTAAGATTCTAAGACTTGGGTTAAGACGCTGCCCCTATCCTAACCGCGGTATTGGGATAGTGAGTACTTACTATGTCGTCTTAATGATATGGATTTCCGTAAGATGGAGTTCATGGGTTTGGGAGTAAGATTCTCATTCCTGGCGTAGTAGGATAGTTCGTTCGCGTAAGATGCGTTCGTACGAGCATAGTCTGGTCTAATATGTAAATAATAGCGACAAAGATTATGATACGATTAAGCCAAGTAAAGTTAAGCGAGTTATTATTATTGTTGTTGTTGTTGTTATTGTTGTTTTATGTTTGCATGTTTGTTTGTATGAGTGCCTGATTTGTTGTTTGATTTATTCTATGATCATATGTGTCCACGTTAGGGTGAGACTGTTATGTTACTCGCCACTGATGGTGGATATATGTTCATTTTCAGGTAACTCTGATGGTGATGTTGATGCTTAGCTTGGGTTCGGGCGAGTGTCGATTTTCT
Organism: Salicornia ramosissima; assembly: GCA_951394345.1. Lineage (NCBI taxonomy): Eukaryota > Viridiplantae > Streptophyta > Magnoliopsida > Caryophyllales > Amaranthaceae > Salicornia > Salicornia ramosissima. The sequence continues at coordinate 42,052,330 of OX596233.1, read as the reverse complement.
ATCTATTGTTTTAGTTGTAGTTTCCTGTTATTAGACTTTAGAATGTTAGTATGATGTATACTCTAACTCTGACATCTGTTTTGGAGTTAATTCTTTAGTGTTGACTATTTGGGACTTAGTTATGTACAACTTGTGGTTTTGTACGTTTTGGTTTTATAATAATAAAATTTGAGGTTTTGTTTTAGGTTTTAAGTATGTTTGTATGTTAGTTTGACAATTCGACTCGTCGGTCTCTTCCACGCCGTTCTATACGAGTTGGGTCGTCACACTATGCATACCCTCATCTCTCAAGAGTCTATACTTAATCTTATTTCTTCTGAGAGTTTATGCTTACTCTTAGCACATCATATTTCACATGGGTTTATGCTGACCTAAACACACATCACTTTTTAGTAATAGTTCCGAAAGATCCAAGCGCATCCGGAGGAACACGACGATTCATCCACCACCATCCCCGAGGATCCAAGTCCTTCTAAGGGATTAAACAGCATGGGGCGCGGTTACAGGTAAAACTAACATTTGTTTTGCAGGTACCAGCATTAAAAAGGGTGACTCAAGGCCGCAGAACGTCTTGAGTTATCCTCCGTCCCGACAGGAATACTTTGACTTTCGTCTTGTGAGTTTATGCTTACTCTCCAGACTCAGTCAAAGCGGGGGCTTATGTAGACACCTAAATGTGTCTCCCCAATGTAGAGACTAATGATGAACGTACCATATTGCCATAAAGTACAACTAAGTGAAATTGACGATGAAAACACACAATATACCTCAACCAATTGCCTAAACCATGTTTGAATTGCCTTGGAAGCGTGTATTAGGATTCGCGATGATTACGGGATTTATTCATGATTTTGTTTATTTTTAGGTATTTTTCCATGCATTTTTTTAATATTTTATATTCATAAAAAAAAAAAATGTCATTTTGCATTATTAAATATTTTTTAAAATCATTAAAATAATTTTATAATTTATTCATATCTTTCTATATTTTTTATCATATTTTTAGAGCTTTTTAGAGATTTTTTTAGGATTTTTGCATGCTTAGGGGCATTTTCGTCATTTTCAAATGTTGAAAATTTTTCCACAAAGCATATTAGTGTTTTTCATGCTTTTCATAATTTTTAGGAAAAATGGAAATAAATAATCCCAACTTTGAGGTGTATGCTCAAAATAATCCCACCTTTCAATTATTCCAAAATAATCCCACCTTTATACCCTATCTTCTCAAAATGGACCTTTACCTGCTGTTAACAATGTGTGACCGGTTTGAAAAGTTAAATTTCACACATGTCAACTTCAGAGTGGTTTATGCTTTTCTTTTATAATAATAATAGTATTAATAATTTTAATACCCAAACCCTTTTTTTTTCTAATCTTCCTTCTCCATCTTCCTTCTCCCTCCGTCTTCTCCATTTTTTTTTCTAATCATCATCATCTTCTTCATTACATTAGGTTTTTTTATGTTTACATTAGGTTTTATGTTTATTCACTTTTATGATCAGAATATGCGTTGAAGTGAAGGTGACGAACTGATTTATTTTGCTTAGTTTCAACTACTGTAGTAGTATTCATTGTTCTAATGTTTTGTATTTGAATTTGAGTACGCACTTTACTCTGTTTTTCTACTTTACTCTTAAGTAGAGTACTTTACTCTTAGCATAATTTGGATTTTTTTTTAATTAAAAAATATGGATACACCATTACACCTCCACAACCCTTTCTACTGTCAATTAAAAATTCCATCTTCAATCGTGCTCCACCTTAGAGATAATTAGGATTCGGTTATGTAATATTGGAATTGTCTCAATGTGCACCGTTCTGAAAAAGTTGTAGAAATTCTTGATTATTGCTACTCTATGGAAACTGCAAATCTAGTATGAAATCTTAGCTTTGGTCTTTGGCTTTCATAGGAAGATAGATGCAAGATACGTGCACTTGAATGTCAAAATGGCTTTAAAATGGAAAATTTGGCAATAACCAACGCCATCTTATTGCAGACTCAAAGAACAATATCATCTATGGGCTTGATGTAGGACTAGAAGTTGAATATTTCTACTGAATAAGAGATTCTTATAGGAAAAAAAACTATGGGTTTATAAGGGAATAATTATACGGAGATTTAGCAAAATCTCTAAGATGATGGTGGCTTTGAGTGCTTGGAGGTTGGTGGTGGCGGATAGGCGGCGGTGGTTTGGTTTAATATGGAGTTTTGTGTGGGGTTGATGGAAGATTGAACAAGTAACAAAGAAGGAAGAAGGAAGGTGGGAGAAAGGGGAAAAATCAGTTTGTTAAACGAAAAAATTCAAAAAAGGAAAAAAGAAAAAAATCGGTTAAACAAGTTTTAGGTGAAAAGTTCCATTTTAAGAATATAAGGCATAAAGGTGGGATTATTTTGAAATAAATTAAAGGTGGGATTATTTTGAGCAAATCACCCAAAGGTGGGATTATTTTGAAATAATTTTTCTGTAATTTTTTAGAGCTTCTGGAGGTTTCTAGAACATTCCGAGACATCCTGGAGCATCCTGAGACACCCCGTAATATTCCAGAATTTCAAAAGATTATATAATATTTCTGTAATCGCATAAAAATCGGATCATAATCCCGGAAATCACGCGCAAATTCAAGCAAAAACATCGACCCGTTTTAGACCAGACCTGCGTCTAGACGCAGGTCATATAACAATGACATGCGTCTAGCAGCAGGTCATTTGCGTCTAGACGCAAGTCATGTTACAAGACCTGCGTCTAGACCCAGGTCACTGGTTCCCCCGGGTCCTTCATTGCTCCTTCTGGCCTATAAATACACGTCCTTCCAAGCTTTTCAACAGACGCCAACAACTCCTAGCCTTCTTCTGCATTACATACTTCAACTCTAAGCATTCACATCTCATCAATACACTCCCCAAAACAACATTAAACACACTACAAATCATCAACTCAGTCAACTTCAAAACAAACACTTCCATTCATCGTAGTTGGTTTTCCATGGTTGTTTCTGATCAAAAGCATTGCTGTAACGACCCGAATTTTATAGCCTGTCGATTTACGAAGGAAATCGACAAATGGATCATTACCAAACTTAACATATTAAAACACTATAAGTTCAAGAGTTTATTTTATTGATCATTAACTAATGGAAAGAATAAATGTCCAAAAATCAAGCAACACTACCAAAATCCAATACATAAGAAGTCTAGACCCAACAGACTGGGTATACTTTAAATAAAAGGAAATAGAAAATAACATATTGTTCGGTTTATTCTAATAATCTTGCAAGAAAACACAAAGCCCGACCCATGCGATAGCCCGATTATTCCTCTGTCTCATCACCTGAAATGGGGGGGGGTCCACCGTCAGTGGCGAGTAACTAGGCTGTCCCATTTAAATGTGGAACCATAAACCATATAATATCATAGAATCAACCAAGAAAACGTACAAATATACATGTATAAACGTATAAAAATACATACAAATACGTATAAAAAAAATACGTACAAATACGTACAAATTACGTATAAAATACCTGCAAAATACGTATAAAAATACATATACGAATACGTATAAAATACATATAGAGATACCTGTAAAATATGTATAAAGATACATACATATACATTCATAAATACGTACGTAAATACATACATAAATACATACCTAAATACATACGTAAATACATCCATTAATACATACATAAATACATACTTGATACATACATTAATATATACTCATCAGACGTACACAGCAGAAGACTTAACTTATCATACTTATACATTTACATAAATAATATATTAACACAAACTTAAATAACATATCATTATAGAAATAACATACCAACCCATGGATTACATATTTTATCATATTGTTTCCCTTATCCCAATCTTAATCATCTTCTTATACTTATGGACCGTCATTAGCTCGTAAGGATGTCCGTGTGCATCCCAACTTTCCTAAAATGCGCCGGGAGAACCCGTGTATTCTACCCGTAGCCCTCCTTTGCAAGAACTAAGCCTAAGCTATGGCCATAACTCCTAAATAATAGCCCGTGTACTACTACTTAGACGACTACACATCTTAAGATCCAGAACTACCCAGAGACCGCAGTAGGGAAATGGCTTCGACTTAACCTAATCTGGTGACCCGTGTATCACCAAACAGGAGTTCGTTCTTATCTTATCTTATCGACATGGCCATCGTGAGACCAATACTTCTTATCGTCTTAACATCTTTTTCTTATTATCTTACTAATCCCTTCCTTCATAATAAAACTTATCTTATTGATTCCTTTTATTCCTTTAATTAAATTAATTCCTTAAATCATAAACTAAATTATTATAGGCCAAAAATTAAATTAAAAAAAAATTGGTCACAACTTCCTTCATACCACTCGACATTTATTCTAATAAAATAGGAAATTAATTCAATTCTTTAAATAATTACATAAACAATTCAATAAAACAAATAAATAATCAATCATATAAGCTAATAATCATCAATTAATATTGCATAAAACATGATAAAAATCCTTTTTTTTCTATCTTGACATATTCGGCCACCATAGAGGTTAGTAACGAAATTAACACTTTAAATTATTATACATAATTACCATGAGATAATCATTAATAATAAACAATAAAATCATAATTTAAACATCGAATTGTTAAAACAAGAATCAAAACAAGATCATAACTTATCCTAATCCACAACATAATACACGGCTTCCATAGAGTAACAATAATATCAAGATAAATTTCAAGAACTTATTATGTCATAATTAAATTAAAGATTAAATTCAAGATTAACCAATAATTCAAGATTAGCAACATGATTGATCAATAAAAATCGAAACTTTAATTCCTTTACATGCATAGAGCCACTCGACTTTTGTCATGAACAAAACAAAATTTTAACTTTAATTCAAGATTGTAATTAAACAATTAAACAATTCATAATCATAAATTTAATTCAAGAAAACATCATAAAATTATCATAAAAATCATGTGGTATGACTCGATATCACACGCCAATTTTCAAGAACAAGTTCAAGAATTATCATGCAATTATTCAAAGCAAAACATGTAAATTAAGATAGTAATTCATGCATAGAACTAATTAAAATATTAAAGATTCATAAAATATTACATAATAATATCAAGAAATAATCATAAATAATTACATAGCATGGTTAGAATAACAACATCCTATCATGATACTAATTCAACAATTTTCCTAGTTTAATCCTAATCAACTATATGGAAAACTTAATCCAAATTCAAGGGGGTTAGTCTAGTTACCTTGAATCTGGAAGAAAGAATAACAAGGAAAATTCCCTTGCTAGGCTCGACACACACACACGACACTCTAGAGTATTTTTGTGGGTTTTGTTTGGGAGTATTTGAGATAAGTAGAATAATTAAGGTTGTGCTCCTTATATCTAATTATAAAGAACACGGAATAAAAATAAAAGGAAACAAAGGGAGGGGGGCCGTAAGAATTGAGTGAGGGTAGGAGGGAATGAGTGATTTTAGGGGTAGTTGAGTCAAGTTAGGAGACTAGGTAAAAGTTAGTAAAAATAGGATTTTTGAATTATATTATTAATTAGATATTTAGACTTGAAATTTATACAATTAATAATATCAACAAAAAAGAAAAATAATCCTTGGCCAACTATAGAGGAGGGCCGGCCAAGAGGAGGAGAAATTGGGTCATCAGGCCCAATTTTAAAATAAGGGAAACAAATAAGAATTAAACAGTCCAATAATTGGGCCTTTTGGACTTAGATTAGTAAAATAATAATAATTAACCACGAAATTTTCTGCCCCAAAATTTCGGGTTATTACAGTCACCCCTCCTTAAATAAATTTCGACCTCGAAATTTACTTAAAGAGTTTCAAATAACATAAGCAGGAAAAGCAAACACAAACAGAAACAAAATGACCAACACAACCGCATACCTGCTTCAAACAGCTCAGGATACCTATCCCTCATTGAAGCTTCCGTCTCCCACGTAGCCTCTTCGAACTTCTGACTACGCTAGGGTACCTTGACCAAAGGCACCACCTTTCGTCGCAACATCCGATCCTGGCGATCCAAAATCCGCACGGGCTTCTCTTCAAAGGTCAGGTTCGGCTCGATCTCTAACGATTCCACCGGGATAATATGGGAAGGGTCATTCACGTATTTCCGTAGCTGAGACACGTGAAACACATCGTGAACCTTTGATAGATCCAAAGGCAATGCCAACCGATAAGTAACCTCTCCGACGCGTTCAAAAATCTCATATGGCCCGACATACTTGGGTCTAAGCTTACCCTTCTGGCCAAAACGAATAACACCCTTCATCGGAGACACCTTCAGCAGAACTTTATCACCCACCTGAAACTCCAACGGCTTCCGTCGACGATCCGCATATGACTTCTGTCGACTCTGAGCTGCCTGTAACCTTGCCCTGATGATCTTAACCTGCTCCACCATGTCCCTGATGTGATCAGGACCAATCACCAAAGCATCGCTAATGTCGCTCAAACAAGTAGGGCTGCGACATTTGCGCCCATACAACGCCTCATAAGGAGCCATCTTGATACTAGCATGATAGCTGTTGTTGTACGAGAATTCCACCAAGCTCAAAGATTTAACCCAAGTCTGCTGGAAATCTAACGCACAAGCCCGTAACATATCTTCTAGCGTCTGGATAGTCCGTTCCGTCTGTCCATATGTGGCTACGTGAAATGCTGTACTCAGATTAAGCTTAGTTCCAAATGCCTCCTGCAAAGACTTCCAGAACCGTGACAAGAACCGGGGATCTCGGTCGGACACGATATCCTGAGGTACACCATGCAACCGTATAATCTCCCTCGAGTAAGCTTCCGCCATCTTCTCCATCGACCAAGTTACCTTCATCGGAATGAATCGGGCGACTTTAGTCAAACGATCCACGATCACCCAAATAGTATCCAAACCCGTAGATGTCGCGGGTAGGCCCACTACAAAATCCATGGATATGGAATCAAACTTCCATGTGGGTATCAGCAATGGCTTCAACAGTCCACCTGGTCTTTGGTGCTCAATCTTGACTTTCTGGCAGGTGAGACACCGGGCAACGAAGTCTGCGACTTCTTGCTTCATTCTAGGCCACGAAAAGTATTCTTTCAGGTCCATATAGAGCTTCCCACCACCTGGATGCACCGAATAGGGAGTATTGTGAGCCTCTTCCATGATCCGATTTCTCAGTCTCGAATTCTTGGGCACACACCACCTGTTGCGGAGCAGAATTTAGTATCCATTAGGTGAAAACGGTTTAACTATAACTTTTAACTCTATTACTTGTTGCGGAACTTCATACTGCCATCTGAATCAATCGTGAAGTCTTCTGCTTTGCCTTGAGGTTTGGCTTCACGAATTTTCTCGAGCTGGGGGTCCTCTTTCTGACTATCCCGTAACTCTTGGTATAGACTGGGTTCAACACTCATAGCATTGAGATAGACTCGTGTGCTACCCGACATTACCATCTCAATCTCCATTCTGTGAAGATCAGTACAGATTTCCGTAGAAAAACCGCCATCCTATTGAATGAATGGTGATCTTTATGACTGAGTGCATCTGCTACCCGATTGGCCTTCCCTTCACAATAGTCGAATGAGAGGTCATAATCCTTAATCAACTCGAGCCATTGTCGCTGTCTCATGTTAAGCTCCTTCTGAGTGAAGATGTACTTCAAGCTCTTATGGTCGGTGAATAGCTTGCAAGTAGCTCCATAGAGATAATGTCGCCAAATGTTCAGAGCGAACACTACAGCTGCCAACTTTAAGTCGTGAGTAGGATAGTTCTGCTCATGAACCTTGAGTTGCCTCGAAGCATATGCAATCACTTTGCCTTCTTGCATCAGCACACAACCTAGACCCTTCTTGGACGCATCACTGTAGACTTCATATCCCACACCTTCATTTGGCAGAGCAAGAACTGGCGCAGATACAAGACTCTGTTTGAGGGTCTGGAATGCTTCTTCACACCGATCTGTCCACACATACTTGCAATCTTTGTGTAGCAATTTGGTCATAGGTTCTGCTATCTTGGAGAAATCTTTCACAAATCTGCGATAGTAACTTGCTAGGCCAAGAAAACTTCGGACCTCGGCCACATTCTTAGGACTGTGCCACTCCACTATCGCCTTTATCTTGGCTGGATCTACCTTGACACCGTCCGCATTGATCACATGCCCTAGAAAGGATACTTCGTTGAGCCAAAACTCGCACTTAGACAACTTTGCGAACCACTTCTGAGCTCGTAAGACGTCTAGCAGCATATGCAAATGTTGAGTGTGCTCTTGTTCAGTCTTTGAATATATGAGAATATCGTCGATGAACACTACCACACACACATCCAAGAGATGATGGAAGGTCCGGTTCATCTGATCCATGAAAACTGCAGGGGCATTAGTTAAACCGAACGGCATTACCTCGAATTCATAGTGCCCGTATCTGGTGCGAAAAGCGGTCTTCGGTATATCTTTCGGCTTCACTGGAATCTGATGATACCCTGACCTGAGATCAATCTTGGAGAACACACTGGCTCCCTTCAACTGATCAAATAAATCTTCAATCCTGGGCAAAGGATACTTGTTCTTGATCTTCACCTCGTTAATTTCCCGGTAATCGATACATAACCGCATGCTGCCATCTTTCTTATTAACGAACAATACCGGAGCACCCCAAGGAGACACACCGCGCCTTATGAAACCCTTGTCAATCAAATCCTGCAACTGGGTTTTCAACTCTTTCAGCTCTGCAGGAGCCATACGATATGGAGCCTTCGAGATTGGAGCAGTTCCAGGCACCAAATCTATGTTGAACTCCACTTCTCGTTCTGGTGGTATCCCTGACAACTCTTCTGGGAATACGTCTGCATAGTCTCGAACCACAGGGATGGCCTCCAACTGTTCTTCTTTGGTCACGTCTTTGACTTGACACAGGTATTCCGCTTCACCCTTGCGCTGTAGACTGTGCATCTTCATTGCTGACACTATCTTCAGACCTTTGCTCATGGGCTTCCCGACGTGGGTTACCCTTTTTGCGTTAGGTCCTCGCAAAGTGATAGCCTGATCGTGAAAATGAATATCTGCTCGATACTTTGCTAGCCAATCCATCCCTAAGATTACGTCGAACTCTATCATAGGGAATTCCTTCAGATCTACTTCAAACTGCACTCTCGAGATAACGATGGGAACCTCTTTGTATTCCCGACGGCAAAAAAAATCCTCTCCCGAAGGGAGAGTTATTACAGATTTGACAGGAGACTCTCCCGTGAAGTTAGCTTTTACAACGAAAGATCTTGCAACAAAAGTCACAATAGCACCCGTATCAAACAAAACATAAGCATTATTATCGTGAACAAGGAAGGTACCCGTGACCACATCTGGCTGAGCACCCGCCTCCTCCTGAGTCATGGAGAAGATTCTGTTCTTAACCGGTGCTGGACTACTTGTTGCAGCTGGTCGCTTCTTAGGACAGAACACCGACTTGTGACCTTGACCGCAATCAAAACATACGATCGGCGACCCATCACACCTCTTGCCCGGGTGGTACTATTTCTTGCAGCCTTGATAGATTCTCGGGCCTTGGCTTGGAGCTGGTCGAGCACCCTGCTGCGGCTTCTGAGTAGACTCGAACCGAGGCTTCTTTGTTGGTGCTGGTGCAAAAACCAAAGACACGCTCTTTTTTTCTGCTTCCTCCTCGGCAATTGACGCATGAATCTCCACAGCCACTTCATACGTCCTCTGAAAAGTTGTGGCACTGCTACTGATCACATGAACCCAAATACGAGGGTCCATCTTCTTTATGTACCGCTTGACTCTCTCAGCTTCAGAAGGAATGACCGCAGTAGCAAACCGAGAAAGCTCTGTAAACTTGGACGGACATGATGCCTTGGGTGAGCGTGAGGAATTCTTCCTGCTTCTTCCATCTCAGCTGATCAGGATAGAACCGGTCCTGAATCTTTCCGGTGAAGTCTTCCCAGTTCATCACTAGCTCTATTTCGGGATTGGCCCGCAATGTACTCCACCAGTTGTCAGCTTCGCCCCTTAGATAATAGGACGCTATTGTAGGGGTCGTTTCCGTCCGCCTACATCTCACGAGTTGATTGAATTCTCGTTAACACCGTACGTGAATACGGACTAGTAGGAGTCGCCACCGTGCATTTTATACGGTCCACAGACACCGAAGAAGTACTGAAAGCCAGGAGCAATCAGCCCCATATGGTCGTGCTCCAGAGTATGGGTTCGGGGACAGGTTACGGGCCAATCGTGCATTGGGCCCGCCCGCCTATAAGCGGTCTCTACTAGGTCTCTTTTTGTGGTCGTACTGTTATTATTCCCGAATTCAAAGATATCCCATATTATATCCTAAAAAGCGCGATTTACTAGGTGTGTTTAAATTATTACAATTATGACTAATTTAAGGTGACCACTTTGATTTAGTCCATATTAAACAGCCCCTAATGATCAAATTGTTCAAAAGTTAAAATAAAATATGTACATAATATTGATAAGATAAAATAAAATCAAATGAAATGAAATAAAATCATAATAGATAGAATAAAATGAGATCATATGAAATAAAATCAAGTCAAATAGTATCAAATAAAAAAAATAACAAAAATAAAAAAAGAAACTAAGAAAATCAAGTCATATGCAACCAACACTGACCAACCTGGCTTCGGACCCGAAAACCACCTGCAAGAATATTTTTCAAATTTTTTCTAGTATTTTTATATAAAACTAGAAACAATAAGCTTCAAAATGAATACTTAAACGACCACTAATTAGTTTCGATAAATCCTGTAAAATTCAGCAAAGTCAGACAAACGAAACTGAAAAAAGCAAGACTGACCGTCCTCTGTTGGAACCCAGAAAACATCTAGAAGAAAATTTTATAAAATTTATTTGATATTTTACAGTAAACTTATACATAATAAGCTTCAAAAAGGATATTCATGGGACTTCTAATTCATCACCAATTGTCCTGAAAAATTCAACAAAGTTAGAGAAACAAAACTAGAAATGAAAAATCTGAACAGCGAGTTCATTACCAGGCTGTGTTCGATCCCATAAAAATCCCAGAAGGAATTTTCTTAAATTTTTTGAATTATTTTCCTGTAAAACTAGACATAATAGGTTTCAAAACGAGTATTTACACGACTCGTAATTCGTTCTGAGCAATGCAGGAAAAATCGTCAAAGTTGCAGCAATGAACACAAAACCGAGAAGAAACATAATAGAATCATCAAATCAAATCTTGATACAAACCATGGGTAATGTAATTAACAATTAAATGATTAATGAAATAAAATATATATATATGATTATAATGAGTTAGGGTCCTCAGAATTAATACCGAATCGTCGTGGTCGAAACGGAATCGTCAAAGGCTTCGAATTGCTTGTTTCGGGGTTGTTTTGCGGTTGCGGTTGTTTTACTCGGTTATTTTTAGTCAGTTTAGGGGCTGTTTTTAGAGGGGTTTAATGGCTGCTATATGGCTTGTTAAGTATTCTGTTAAGGCGGATACAAAGGAGGGTATTGTTGCTTGTTAGTATGTCAGTTTTTGGTGTTGCTAAGACTTGTTAGTGGTGCTATGATGGTTTTCTAGTATGTCATTAAACAAATGGGAGGAGGTATATATAGTGGGATTGGAAGGTTCAAGAATAAAATCAAGAAGGATATGGGGGGATGTGATGAGATAGAATAAGGTAAGAGCTTGATATGGAGATGATTATGTAGGATATGATGAGATTTGATGGAAGATATGGATGAGATATGGTTGATATGATGAGATATTGGATGATAAACATGGGAAGCATGGTGATAGGATAATGGTAATGGTGATGATATGTGTGATATGGTGTGATATGGTTGAGATTACATGAGTTGGAAGGGTGATTAGAAATAATATAGGAGATATAAAGATTATGGTATGAGATGTAGAAGATTGTGTACAACATATATATGGTGTGATGATCTTGACTGGATTAGTATAGTAATTATTTAGTTAGTGTACTAATTTAGTTGTTGTTGTTATTATTATTATTATTATTATTATTATTATTATTATTATTATTAAACATTTAGCAATGTTAGTTAGTTTTGGTTTATTTGGGCTAAAAGATCTGGGCTTGGTTAAAAGGTTTAAATTTGGGCATGGCTTAAAAAGGTTTAGGGTTAATTATAAAGGCTTGGGTTTGGTCTAAAAATGGGTCAAAGTTCAAAACAAGCAATTCTCAGGCCTTTTTATAAATCCGGACCAATTGACGACGGGTATATTACAATCATTGGACCCTTAATTGGGGAGACACTTTTAGGTGTCTACAGCTATCGGAACTCTTTCCCGCTCGGAACATGCAAGGGCATCAAACAGCTTCCGCATTTCTTGAATCCAGTTCTCGAGAACGGTCGGGTCTGCTGCCCCATCATAGACCGACGGTCGAAGTCGTGCAACCCGATCGAAGGACGATTGACTGCTCTGAGGTTGGACACTCTTCTGAGCTAAAGTGAGGATGACATCCTCCAAAGCTCGGCGTCTGAAGCGAGAATTGCATTCTGGAGTTCACATTCTACGAAACAACACTTCAGGTTAGTAAAATCACACACAAATTAACGTCGGAAGACGCAAAGAATATTAAAATATCTTATCCCAGGCTTCTACCCATGGCTTCACTCGCTTAAGTTTTCCATTTTAGGCTATGTTTCGCTCGTGATTCATAAAGCACTCATCTTTCAAGCTACTTATGGAGAATTAACTTTAGGGTCTTAACCTATGCTCTAGTACCAATTGTAACGACCCGACTTTTATAGGCTGTAGATTTACGAAGAAAATCGACAAATGGATCATTACCAAACTTAACATATTAAACACTATAAGTTCAAGAGTTTATTTTATTGATCATTAACTAATGGAAATAATAAATGTCCAAAAATCAAGCAACAATACCATAATCCAATACATAAGAAGTCTAGACCCAACAGACATACACAGCGGAAGACTTAACTTATCATACTTATACATTTACATAAATAATATATTAACACAAACTTAAATAAAATATCATTATAGAAATAACATACCAACCCATGGATTACATATTTTATCATATTGTTTCCCTTATCCCAATCTTAATCATCTTCTTATACTTATGGACCGTCATTAGCTCGTAAGGATGCCCGTGTACATCCCAACTTTCCTAAAATGCGCCGGAAACACCCGTGTATTCTACCCGTAGCCCTCCTTTGCAAGAACTAAGCCTAAGCTATGGCCATAACTCCTAAATAATAGCCCGTGTACTACTACTTAGACGACTACACATCTTAAGATCCAGAACTGCCCAGAGACCGCAGTAGGGCAGTGGCTTCGACTTAACCTAATCTGGTGACCCGTGTATCACCAAACAGGCGTCCCTTCTTATCTTATCTTATCTTATCGACATGGCCATCGTCAGACCAATACTTCTTATCGTCTTATCATCTTTTTCTTATTATCTTACTAATCCTTTCCTTCATAATACAACTTATCTTATTGATTCCTTTTATTCCTTTAATTAAATTAATTCCTTAAATCATAAACTAAATTATTATAGGCCAAAAATTAAATTAAAAAAAAATTGATCACAACTTCCTTCATACCACTCGACATTTATTCTAATAAAATAGGAAATTAATTCAATTCTTTAAATAATTACATAAACAATTCAATAAATCAAATAAATAATCAACAATATAAGCTAATAATCATCAATTAATATTGCATAAAACATGATAAAAATCCTTTTTTTTCTACCTTGACATATTCGGCCATCATAGAGGTTAGTAACGAAATTAACACTTTAAATTATTATACATAATTACCATGAATTAATCAGTAATAATAAACAATAAAATCATAATTTAAACATCGAATTGTTAAAACAAGAATCAAAACAAGATCATAACTTATCCTAATCCACAACATAATACACGGCTTCCATAGAGTAACAATAATATCAAGATAAATTTCAAGAACTTATTATGTCATAATTAAATTAAAGATTAAATTCAAGATTAAACAATAATTCAAGATTAGCAACATGATTGATCAATAAAAATCGAAACTTTAATTCCTTTACATGCATAGAGCCACTCGACTTTTGTCATGAACAAACAAAATTTTAACTTTAATTCAAGACTTTAATTAAACAATTAAACAATTCATAATCATAAATTTAATTCAAGAAAACATCATAAAATTATCATAAAAATCATGTGGTATGACTCGACATCACACACCAATTTTCAAGAACAAGTTCAAGAATTATCATGCAATTATTCAAAGCAAAACATGTAAATTAAGATAGTAATTCATGCATAGAACTAATTAAAATATTAAAGATTCATAAAAGATTACATAATAATATCAAGAAATAATCATAAATAATTACATAGCATGGTTCGAATAACAACACCCTATCATGATACTAATTTAACAATTTTCCTAGTTTAATCCTAATCAACTATATGGAAAACTTAATCCAAATTCAAGGGGGTTAGTCTAGTTACCTTGAATCGGGAAGAAAGAATAACAAGGAAAATTCCTTTGCTAGGCTCGACACACACACACACAGCACTCTAGAGTATTTTTGTGGGTTTTGTTTGGGAGTATTTTAGATAAGTAGAATAATTAAGGTTGTTGCTCCTTATATCTATTTATAAGGAACAAGGAATAAAAATAAAAGGAAACAAAGGGAGGGGGGCCGTGAGAATTGAGTGAGGGTAGGAGGGAATGAGTGATTTTAGGGGTAGTTGAGTCAAGTTAGGAGACTAGGTAAAAGTTAGTAAAAATAGGATTTTTGAATTATATTATTAATTAGATATTTAGACTTGAAATTTATACAATTAATAATATCAACAAAAAGGAAAAATAATCCTTGGCCAACTATAGAGGAGGGCCGGCCAAGAGGAGGAGAAATTGGGTCATCGGGCCCAATTTTATAACAAGGGAAAGAAATAAGAATTAAACAGTCTAATAATTGGGCCTTTTGGACTTAGATTAGTATCATAATAATAATTAACCACGAAATTTTCTGGCCCAAAATTTCGGGTTATTACAATTGCAAGGTACAATTCTTGAAGTATCTACTTCAAATTCATTCAAAGTTTATTGTTATATTTATAAACGAATTAAAATGATGATTTACGATAATGGTTAATTCAATACTTAATCCGGATCATGTATATATATGTGCGAACTAATGCTTTAATCAATTGTATAACAACGATGCCATTATTTCTTTAATCGTCATCAATCTAATGAATTTCAATGTTTTGATTTTGCAATTTATATGCGTAATGATTATTAATTCATCGACGCATTTGCATAATCATGTATTAATAACGAATCTCATACAACTTGTTAGATCTCATTTCGCAAATTGAATAATAGTGGTTTAATGGCATTTATTTCTTTCATATGCGATTTATATCACACGATTTCGATTTTTCGAACTTTGTGTCATGAAATCATCGCTACATTTTCTTTTCCAACAATGTTGTTATGAATATTTTGATAATTACTTTTTATGCAATCATGAGGAAATAAATTTGTCCATTAAATTGCATATAAAAAAAATCGCAGTGATTAATAAAATTCTGGAATGATTGAATTTCATTATTTATGAGAGTCACGTATTAAAATTCGTTTTTGATTAAATGATAAAGATGACGATTAAAGCAGAATACAGTGGTCAATTGATTAAAGTGTTAAATCGCACAAGAATAATTTTATCAATATCATCAGTTTAATTGTGTTTTCTTTGATCGTGCACATATTTATTTTTTCTTTTTTTTATTTCTTTTAATATGTGTTTCATTCATATTTTATTTGATTTAATATTTTAGGATTTAATACGGACTTAAGTTAAAGTGGTCACAATAATTAGTCTAAATTTGTAATAAAATAAACCCACCTAGTAATATATGCTCTTTAGGATATAATATGAGATATCTGTGTATTCGGTATTGATAATGATACGACCACAAAAAGAGACCTAGTAGAGACCGCATATAGGCGGGCCGGCCCAATGCACGATTGGCTTGTAACCTGTCCCCGAACTCATACTCTGGTGCACGACCATATGGGGCCAATTGCTCCCGACATTGGTACTTCTTCGGTGTCCATGGACCGTATAAATGCACGGTGGCGACTCCTACTAGACCGTATTCAAGTACAACGTCAACGAGCATTCAAAACAACTCGTGAGACGTAGGCGGCCGGTAAAAACGACCCCCTGCATGCACAATTCACACTTGCAATATTCTTCTACATCAAGATCAAACCCCCTCATCCGATTAATCTCTATCTTTATTATTAGCCCAAAAGAAAACAAAAAGACACGACCATTTAGGTGCATATATGGTGGCCAGTAAAACTCTATTCCATGTTTACGCACGAAATCTCTAAAATCATTTCTTATGTCCACTAACTGCATTTAAATTAATTTGTTGACAGTTTCAAACAATGTATCCATGGAAGAGGTAGGAAATTCGATCCATATTTTCAATGATAAGTGTGCACTCTCAACCCTGCACGTGGTAGTGTTTTCAAAGTGAAGCACTGTATTAGCCAAGCCTTCACAAACATTTCTTTGTACCTTAACCATGTCCTACTACAATATCGAATGATTCTTGGACACCAACCCCAAGTTTCCTGAAACTGCTCCCAAGCTATATCAAACCTCGCAACTTTGCTAGCATTTACCACTTTGGCCCATTTTCCTTCCCAAAATATTTTAGCTATTTGATGGAATTTCCCGAGGTGCTTATAGGCATGCTTCTCCACATTTACACAAATATGTCATATACATCCTAGATGAGCGGCCTCAACGAAATATCTACTATCGGTTTCATGAACGCTAGTTCTCGATCCGAGACAATAGCAGTCGAATGTAATTAAAACCCGATCAAATTTCTCAACTGCTGAAGTACCCACCGATAACTACCTTGTGTCTCATCACTCATTAACGCCCAACCAATTAAGAACTTCCTGTTAGTTGATATCATACCAATAATCTCCAAGAGTGGCATGTCGTATGCGTTTGTCTTTTATGTGGAATCTAAGGCAATAACATATGGAAAAGTATGAAGCAGGTTCACCAATGTGCGATGTGCAACAAATGTGTGGGTCACCACACGATCCTCAGAGGAATCTATCCAAAACACGTAGATATGTTGCACCGTTAGATGAAGGAAATTTTGCGCCGGAATTCTCCCTTCGGCCTTCTTTTTCCTCAATTGTGATTCAGATTGTTGAGATCGGAATTCTCCTAAATATGTCTTTTGTTTAATTTGGATTCAGATCGAGAAATTGTTCTTTAACAACAGCTAAGATATCATTCGGCTTTGCTCGAGCATCTATTGTTGAGAACATTGCAGAGAGCTCGAAGGAGAAAATTGAAAAGAAGGATGAATCTACTCCTCCACCATCTCCAAAACCACAATCTCCGCCACCACAAACTGAAAAAAAAAAACCCTCACCATCAAAACTGTCTTCTCCAATAGCCAATAAAACACCATCTCCAACACCTAAACAACCATCTTCACAACCCACAAAAATTCCGTCACCAACACCTAAATCACCCTCACCAACAAAAATTCCCTCTCCACCACCAGCTCAACCATCACCATCTCCACCACCAAAAGAAAAAAACTGTACCACCATCACCACAACCACAAAAATATCTGTCTCCACCTTCTAAAACTGTTGATGAACCAGTGCCAAGCACTGGAGGTGATGATGAGGAGAGGGGAGAACCCCTTGAATGAAGTGGCTATTCCTCAACCTAATCCATCTGAAACTGATCAGGACATTCAAATAATTGCTGAAAAACAGGGGGGAAAGGGTTTCAACAAGAGAACTAGACCTATAAGGTCTAGGTCGTGCAAGGAAGATGTGAAGTAGGAATCAGCAGAGGAACAGACTGAAAAGGTGGAAGAAGAACAAAAGAAAAGGCTGAAAACAATTGTCAAGAAGGGAAAACAAGCTACTAGTTCCGAACCTCCCTTGAAATTGCCTTCTGAGAAGAAGAGAAAAGCTGATTATGCCCCTATAAAGGAGTCAATCAAGAAAAAAGGTAAGTCTACTGCTAAACCACTCTTTGAATTAAGTGGTACAGGTGTACTATATGGTTTTGCGTGCCCTGCATCTTGGTTGGACTAACCTTTTCTGGCTGAATTTAAGGAGGCCTTGGAATTCCAAGGGTGGGAAGGGTTGTTAACTCAGAGAATCACTAGTGGAAAAAGTTCTATTAGTAACTCCCTATTAGTATCTTTTAGAAAAAAAATGGTACTAATAGATACCTATTAGTATCATTTTAAATGAAAATAGTACTAATAGGTTTGTATTAGTAACTTTTTTTAAAAAAGATACTAATAGGTCTCTTATAAAAATCTATTAGTACCCTTTTTTTTCCAAAGGGTACTAATAAAAATCTATTAGTACCTTTTTTTCTCAAAAGGGTATAATAAAAATCTATTAGTATCATATTTTTAATAAAGGGTACTAATGGCTTAAATTAGTATAATATTTTTTATAAGTTATTGTAGTAGGAGGTTTGCCAAAAAAAAGAAATAACCTAATACAACCTAGTTAATTACTGGTATCTGCCAAAATAAAAATTTAAAAAAAAAAACTCAAAAATTTCACACTTACACAACCCTCACCCATAACCCTCAATTTAAAAAAAATACATGGGTAACTTTTATACTAAATATAGTGAAAAAAAAATGTTTCAAGTATAATGGTACAGCCTAAGGGTGCGTTCTCTTCACCTTAAAAAAAAAAGTTTCAAGTATAATGGTTATTATTTTTAATTATTGAGTAAATAAAATTAATAATTACCTTAAAACACTCTTACACAACAGAAACCAATTTTATTTTATCATTCTTGTTTTATAATTTTTTTAGAGAAGCCAATTAGAGTTAGATTGAATTAAACTATTTTTTTATATTATAAAATAAAACTTATTTATTTATTTATTTTGAGTTTGATTTAATTTTGGTCCAAATTAAACTTTACCCATCCTCCATATTATTATTATTAATTTTGGTCCAAATTAATCTTCACCAATCCTCCATATTATTGTTATTCAATCCGTTCTAGTTTGGTAATTTTACTACAAGTGAATTAAGAAAAATTAAATATGTAGATAAGATGTTATTGGAATTGATAATATTAATTAATAATGGATTTGAAAAAAGATATACTAATTATTTTTACGTTGTTGAACATAATTCAACAATAAAAATGAATATAGGTTCAAATGTATAGAATATTATCATCATTATTATTATCATTATTATCATTATTATTACTATTATTAATTTATTTTATTCAATCATATAAACTACGTTCCAATTATAAGTTTCAATCAGGTTTAATAAGTTTCAATAAGGTCTAATAAGTTAAATCAGATCTGATAAGTTCAGATCTAATAAGTTGAAGAGAACGCACCATAAAATGATAAAAGTTGCGAGTATTATTGTGATTAAGTACTACAGTACTACTAAATTTCCTCAAAAACAAAAAAGTACTACTACTTAATAACAAATCCCTGCATCATCACTCATTAGACTTTTAAAAACAAAAAACCCTTCGCCCAAATCCCTCAGCACAAACATCATCACCAGACTTCTTCCGGCACCGCTGTAGCGTCCCTGGAGTCGGCCCTGCCTCCGCCGCTTACTTGGAGTCGGCCCTGCCATTGATCATCTGCCGTCTTTGCTTTACTGTACTGGATTTTTTCCAGTTAATGAAAGATGTCAGACGCCAGCGACAGCCAGAATCAAGAAAGAGATGGCCAGGTTCGCAGCGAGCCTAGCTCCTCTCGGACTAAAGAGACAAGTGTTTCCTCAGCAGAGGAAGTAGATCAAGCTGCAAACCCTGTGGCTGCGGTGGAGACCTCTGCTGCTACAGCCGAAACTTCTGCTGCTCAAAAGAGAGCTAAGTCAGGTAAGGATACTCCATATATGACAAGCATTAAGTCATCCTCTCTCTGTCGTCCTCGAGCAGGATATCCTCTTCAATTGAGGAAGGACATCCTCGACCGTCGTCCGCCGGTGCGTCCACCTCCGTCACGCCCTGAGATGGAGAGGGCGGAGTGGGGCAATCGCCTCCCTCCGTTGCCTCCTCCTTGTGTTAGGGGTAAGCGGATGCCGGACTACACCCAGGTAGGGCGTACGGGGGACAACAGGGAGGGGGCTCGTAACTGGAGTAGGGAGCTTTCTGACTTTAACTTTGAGCAGCAAAAGGATGTGGCAGACCTCCGCGCTTGCTGCGGGGGGAGCGACGGTGTCCCTCTATCATAGCAGAGAAATACTGGTTCGCCTCTGTGACTTATTACAAGGAGTTTGATCAGTATGGCTCGAACTATGATCCGGGGCGCCCGAATCCTTTTGCTGCCTTGAAGAAAGTCAAATGGGGGTGGGAAAACCCTAGTGGGAGGCCCTCGCTAGGTAACTTTAACCTTGTTGTAACATTTCTATGTTTGTTTGTGCCTTGTCTATATGTGCAGGTGACGGAAAGGAGGAACACCCTGAGCCAGCCTGGAAGGCCACCAGAAGGGAATGGTTCGAGAATGAACGACGAATCTTCCCTGCGACGGACTTCGTCGCTCATGAAAATTTTGGGGAAAAGAGTCCCTCCGCCGTCCACCCTAGTGATAAGTGGTTGGCGGAGACGTCAGCGAAGGAGTGGGAAAAGGACTTCCGGGAAAAGTATCTGATCCCTAAGAGCTGGGGGCTTAGGGCCCCTCAGCTAGAGGACAACATCGTTAACCCGCCGCCCGGGTACATTGGTGCCTATACGAGGAGCTTTGAATTTGGATTGAGGCTGCCAATAGACCCGGCGGTAATGTCCGTCCTTGCTCACTTCAACGTGACCCTTGCTCAGCTGATGCCCTCTCCTTCCGCACTCTGCTGTCTGTTTTATGGGTTTTCCGGTATCTGGGGATGGCATTATCCCTGGACGTCATCCGGGAGATGATCGGGGTAAAGAGGAACAGCTCCATGAGGGGTTGGTACGTCATCTACTCCACCGGGGGTCACTGCTTCGCCGTCCCGGACAAGAGTGGGCTGAAGGATTGGGTGGGGAAATGGGTGTGGTTGGCCCCATCCAAATCAGTAAGGATGCTGTTCCCCAGCCTCTTTTCCCATCCTAAAATTAGGATGGAGCATCTCCGCCCCCGTGACCTTACAGCGGAGGAAAGGAGGATTGTGGAGTACTTCCGCGCGCGTCGCGGCGGGGGACCGAGGTATTGGTTGCCCAGTACTGACTACATCCTGGGTGAGCATGCCACCCTAGCCTTTGTGGGGCTGTGTGGGCGGTAGTATGTCGAGGAGAAGGGTAATGTCTTGATAACGAACCAAGGGCCTTCGTCCTTATACCTTTTATGTATTCTTTTATTATTCTTCCTCCATGCATTTTTTTTTAAAGAAAAACTGACCATAGTGTTTTCTGCTCTGTGCAGAATTGAACATGGACGAGCTGAAGAGTCCTGCTGAGGTCGCCAAGATTGTGAACGAGGTGACCGTGGCAGAGAGGTCCGGCGAGGGTGGTAAGGTAGCTACCACCCAGGAGAAGACAGTTGCAGCTAGGGGGCGTAGTGTCCCGAGGAGGGGTAGGCGGGGTGCTAGAGACTCTGTCCGCGGAAGTGGAACCAACGTTCCCTCCGCCGGTATTGTTATTAGGGAGTCCACGGCTGTAATTGAACCCTCTAGGAGAGGTGGGTTGACGGCGACCATAACTGGTCGTCAGCATGAGAAGAAAAGGAAGGAAAAAGAGTCGACGCCGCCGCGTCCGGTGAAGGTGCCGAGGATGACGACGGCAGACTGGGAACGGGCCATCAAATCTCTGGAAGGGGAGTTGGGCGGAGGCAGTTATGAAGCTACCGTCCCCCCAGAGGAGGATGAAGTTGTGGTGGTATCATCAACCGTGCCGGAGGGTGATGATACCGCTGTGGTAGGGGAGGTCCCAGTGGGTGGGGCCTCAACCATGGTGGAGGATGTTCATCCCCCTGTGGGTGGCAACGAGGGTGCCCCAGTCGAAGTGGGGGTGACCACAGATGATCTATTCCTGGCGTCTGAGGCCAGAGAAGCTGGTGATACTGCTGCTGTCCCACCATCTCCGACAGCGGATGGTGGGTTCGCCAGTGTAGTGTATCTGATGGTGGTCGAGCCTGAGGCCATCGTCCAAGAGGAGTCAGTGAGCCAGAGTATTGTGGCCACTGACAAGGGGAAAGAGAAAGAAGAGGAACCTGCTCCTCCGTTGGGTGCGGAAGCATTGCAGAGCTTCCTAGCTGAGGTGGAAGAGAGGAAACGCCTCCGCCGTTTAGAGAAGGCGGCGGCCTTAGAAGCCAACGACGCAGAGATGCGTCATCATCAAGAAAATGTACGCCTTGCAGACCCTATAATGGTATGTTCACGGGGTGGGGGCTTTCTTGCTTTTGTACTTGTTAGATAATGACTAAGTGCTTAGTTGCTTTATTTGTTTGTGCCAGGGATATACGTAGACCAGTGGGTCTCGTGAAGTGAGGATCCCGGATGGCTCCGTGGCTTATCGGAGCGTTGGAGTACCCCACCGCGGAGCCGGAGGTACGCTATCTCTGGACTCCGACAGGCGGTTGGGGTCTTTGAGATTCACCTTGTCCCCAAATGTCCATGTGCAACCTGGGCAGTTGGGGGTGCAAAGCCAGAGGACACCGGCGGAGCTCCTGCCCCCTATGTATGGTTTAGGGGAGGTGTTCTGCCCGGCTTTAGACGTGAGGGACAACGAGTCCCTGATAGTGGACCTGTCAGTCCCTGGAGGGGACCTGGGTTTCCGTGTTCTGCAGGGTGTCCGACTGCTAGCTGAATGCAGTCGTGGCGTCTGGACCAACCCTGGCCCGACGTTGTGCCACGATCATGCCTGCGTAAGTATTTGTAACCTTCTGCCTTCCTTTTATTGCTCAATATTTCATCCACTGAGGTGCTTTCTCGTGTTTGCAGGCTGCCAACTCTGCTGTAGAGCTGACGCAAGCCTACCAGAGCCTCTACAACGACTTGGGTCGTTGTTATGAGGTGATCCACCCTCTGCTAAAAAAAAATGATACTCTGACCCGGGAGGGGGCAGAGCTTGCCCAAGCAAAAAGGGTCGCAGAGGCAGCGTAGAAGGCTGCGGAAGACGCTAATGAGGCTATGAGGAAGGAGTTGGAAGAGAAGAAGAGGCAGAGTGCCAACCTCCTGGCTAAGAGTACCACTGATGCTGAGCTGATTAAAACCCTAAACACGAGGGTTACAGAGCATGTTGAGGAGGTTGGCCGGGTATCCCGCGAGCTGGCGGATCAAGACGCTAATATAAGGGACCTGGGGAGGGATTTTGATGATGTCCTGGCCCAGAGTACTGAAAAAGATAATGCTCTGAAGTTGCTAAACAGCCGCGTCTTGGCTGCTGAAGCTCAAGCTCAGGCGGCGGAGAGTCATATCAGGGCAGCTCAAGCTCAAGCCCAGACGGTAGAGAGTCGTGCCAAGGCAGCTGAGGAGATGGCGGAGTCGTCGAGCCGGGAAGCTGTTCAAAATTTTATTGCCTCGACTGATCTCCGCCAGTACTATACTGACCGGTTCGATGGGGGGTGGATGTCTGCCATGAGATGCGTCCTATCTGTTGATCCGTCGAAACTGCCTTCAATAATGGAATAGGGGCGCAACCTTTAAATGATGCAGATGCATTCCCCATTGAACATGCTGGGAACTTCTCTCCGGTACGTACCGGGATTCCCGTCGTACCTCCGCCGGTGCCAGAAGCAGAAGCTGACAACTCCAAGCCTCCAGAGCAACCTCAGTGATACTTTTTCCAACTCCAAGCTGGCGGCCTCTTTGCCCTTGGGAAAACGTCTATGTTGGTCACTTAGGCTTGCCAACATTTGATGCATGGCAAATCAGTCGAGTACCGCAATTCTATGTTGCGATTATTGACAAAGAACTTGCAAGGGCATTTTCTCATTTTGCTAGCTGACATCCTCTTATTTTGGACTAGTGTAATTTTTGTATAGATTAGGTTACTTGTAATTACTATTGTAGCATTGTGTAACACTTGCTATAATGCAAGCCATGTGATTGGACTGTAAAATGCCGCCGGTCATTACCGGCATCAACTGAATATATTACAAAACATTTTTTGATTATATCCTTGCAACTTATTATATTTTCCTTTGTTTAATATTATTTTCTGTTGGGTGTTATCTCTGGGAGCTCTCATGGTGTTGGTGATAGCAGCTTTACAGACCCTTATCCTTGGGATAGCGGTGTTGTGAGCTCTTATCATATCTTGAGATAGCAGCTTCACAGACCCTTATCCTTGGGATAGCGGTGCTGTGAGCTCTTATCATATCTTGAGAGAGTAGCTTCACAGACCCTTATCCTTGGGATAGCGGTGTTGTGAGATCTTATCATTCTTTTAAGATAGCAGCTTCACAGACCCTTATCCTTGGGATAGCGGTGCTGTGAGCTCTTATCATTCTTTTAAGATAGCAGATGCATAGAGCTTCTGCCCTCTTCGTGGCAGCAGCTCTATGAACTCTTATCTTTTATTAGATAGCAGATGCATAGAGCTTATGCCCTCTTCGTGGCAGCAGCTCTATGAACTCTTATCTTTCATTAGATAGCAGATGCATATAGCTTCTGCCTTCTTCGTGGCAGCAGCTCTATGAACTCTTATCTTTCATTAGATAGCAGATGCATAGAGCTTCTGCCCTCTTCGTGGCAGCAGCTCTATGAACTCTTATCTTTCATTAGATAGCAGATGCATAGAGCTTTAGCCCTCTTCGTGGCAGCAACTCTATGAACTCTTATCTTTCATTAGATAGCAGATGCATAGAGCTTCTGCCCTCTTCGTGGCAGCAACTTTATGAACTCTTATCTTTTTTTAGATAGCAGATGCATAGAGCTTCTGCCCTCTTCGTGGCAGCAGCTCTATGAACTCTTATCTTTTTTTTTTTTTTTTTTTTTTTTTTTTTTTTTTTTTTTTACTTCAGCAAAATAAACAACCACAAATAAATTGCAAACACAAACTCAAAGCTCGATCTTTTATTTATTATGAGCAAACAGGGCGGTGGCCTTCGCCTTAGCTACAAATTGTAACTAACCCTGACGGCTTGTATTTACAAATTTAGACTTTTAAGATGGCAGTGGTCTTGACCTTAACACTTTTTGCTAACCATCAAAGTCTAGTACATATGTAAAAAGGCAGAAATGCTATAAAGATATATTCATTGTTTATACATAATATTTCTTTAAAGCTTTTGCATTCCACGTGTTCTTTAATTCTTTGCCATCCATATCTGCCAGCTTATAAGCTCCGGGGACTATTATTTTTGTAATGCCATATGGACTTTCCCAGTTGGCTGACAACTTACCCTCTCTGTTCTGCTTGCCAGTGGCATCAGTTCGTCGAAACACCAAATCTCCAGCATCCATTGGACGGTGTTGGGCCTTTTTATTATAGGCACGGCGGATTCGATCTTTGTATGAGGTCTGCCGGAGTTCTGCTATAACCCTTACCTCCTCGAGGAGGTCAAGATCTTCACGGAGGAGGGCGTCATTAGCTTCTGGATCATAGGTTTGCACCTGAAAAGAGGGCAGACCTACTTCAACTGGGAGGACGGCCTCATGCCCGTAAGTGAGACGAAAAGGGGTATCTCCAGTAGCCTCCTTTTCCGTCGTCCTGTTGGCCCATAAGACCTCTGGAACTAGGTCGGCCCACTTGCCTTTAAGGTCGTCAAGCTTCTTTTTGAGTGCATTTAGTATTTGTTTGTTTGCAGCCTCCGCCTGGCCATTACTCTGAGGGTGAGAGACTGAGGAATATGCCATTTTTATTTTAAATGGCTCCAAGAACCCCTGAAGAGGTTTGCAGTCAAATTGAGTACCATGATCAAATACCATGGCTTGTGGTAGGCCAAATCTTGTTATCACCTGCTCCCAGATGAACTTTTTTACTTGAGCTGCCATGATGCTGGCGGTTGGGATGGCTTCTATCCACTTGGTGAAATAGTCAATTGCTACTATCAAAAACCTCCGCCCCCCTTTGCCTGTGGTGAATGGCCCCAAGATGTCCATCCCCCACTGAGCAAAGGGAATGGGGTTAAGGATAGGCTGCAAGTCATTGGGCGGTGCATTAATCATGGGTGCAAATTTTTGACATTTGTCACATTTTTTAACATACTCCTGTGAGTCTTGCATCATAGTGGGCCAATAATAACCGGCGCGTATGGCCTTCAAGGCCAAAGCTTTACCCCCAATGTGGTTGCCACATATGCCTTCATGGATTTCCTCCATGATTTTGATGGATTCATGCTTAGACACGCAGCGGAGTAAGGGCCTATGAAAAGATTTCTTGTAGAGGACGCCCTGAAAGATGCAATACCAGGGAGCCTGTCGTTGTATCTTGGCGGCCTTTGCCCTCTCTGTGGGCTCAACGCCATTTTCTTTGAAGATTTTCATGTCATCGTACCATTCTTTGTCTGAGACCTGTGTATTGATAATTGCTTTTGCCGCTATGGCCCAGGTTTGCCGGACCTCGATCATGGCACCCCCTCCCAGATTGGAGATGGGGGAGCTAGCCAATTTGGACAAGGCATCTGCATGTGTATTTTCAGCCCTTGGGACTAAATGAATATCCAAGGCTGTCAGCTGAGATTCCAAGTGCTTGAGCTCGTCTCGATACTGAATGATGGTAGGTTCTTTAGCTTCTGACGACCCATCCATCTGATTTGCCACGAGTTGGGAGTCTGTGACTAGCTTTACGCTTTCTTCCCCATCCGTTATGCACAACTGTATGCCGGCAATGGCAGCCTCATACTCAGCCTCGTTATGAGTGCCATCAGGGCTCGTGATCATGACGCCGGCCCCTGAACCGGTCTGACATGATGAACCATCTGTTTCAACTGTCCATTGTAGCGGTGCCGCCTCGGATGTGAAGTTGGCTTCACAAATAAAGTCTGCCAGAGCTTGACCTTTGATGGCGGTTCGAGGTTTGAACTTGAAGTCGTATTCTGATAGTTCAATTGCCCAATTCATCATTGTACTGGAAGCCTTCCACTTCTGGAAAGTTTTTTCCAGAGGTTGGTTTGTGAGGATGACAACCGGGTGTGCATCAAAGTAAGGGCGGAGTTTTCGTGCTGCCACCATTATAGCCAAAGCCAGCTTTTCAATGGATGGGTAGCGTGTCTCCGCCCCAGTCAACACATGACTTACAAAGTAAACTGGCAGCTGTTGTTTTTCTCTTTCAACCAGCAAAGCTGCTGCTACTGTGGTATCTGTAGCTGATATGTAAAGTTGTAAGGTTTCCCCTACCTCTGGCCGTGTCATTGTTGGCAGTTGTTGCAGATGTTCTTTGACGTGTCGGAATGCCGTGCTCTGTTCTTCCCCCCATTCGAACTTTTTGTTTGCCCTTAGAACCTTGAAGAATGGGAGAGCTTGTGTTGCTGACTTTGCTATGAACCTTGTCAGAGATGCCATTCTTCCTGTTAGTTTCTGGACATCTTTTATCTTTTTAGGTTCCGGCATCTCATACACCGCCCTGACTTTGTCAGCATTAGCATCAATTCCCCTTTCAGAAACCATGAAACCTAGAAATTTTCCTGATTTAACCCCAAACACACACTTTTTAGGGTTAAGCTTCATTTGATAATAACGGAGGGTTTGGAAGGTTTCTGTTAAATCTGCCAGATGGTCGACTTCTGTCTTGCTTTTAACAATAGTGTCATCTACATACACTTCTACATTACGGCCTTTTTGCTTATCAAAAACTTTGTCAACCAACTTCTGATAGGTAGCTCCAGCATTCTTTCAACCAAAAGGCATGGCCTTATAACTGTATACTCCGGCATCCGTAATGAATGCTGTTTTGGGTCTGTCAGACTCACAAAGACTTATCTGATGGTACTTAGAAAAGGCATCCATGAAACTTAGCAGAGCGTGATTGGCAGTAGAGTCCACCAATTGATCTATGCGCGGAAGGGGATAACAATCTTTTGGGCAATGGCGGTTGAGGTCTGTGAAGTCAACACACATCCGCCATTGTCCATTAGCTTTTTTAACCATCACTACATTAGCAAGCCATTCAGGATAGTCATAGGGCTCAATGAACCCCGCTGATAAAAGTTTGTTTATTTCAGATTTAATTGCATCATTCTTTTCTGCAGAGAAGGCTCGCTTCTTCTGCTTTACAGGCCTAGTTCCATCTATTACATTGAGTCTATGTTCTATAATACTAGGATGGATGCCAGGCATCTCATCCGCAGAAAAAGCAAATACATCAGAATTTTGTTTTAATAGACTAACTAGGTTAACCTTCAGCTCAAGTGAGAGTTTTTTCCCAATCTTCACAGTTCTGGTGACATCATCATCCGCCAGTTGGACGTCTTCTGTTTCCTCCTCCGGCTTAGGCTTCTCCTCATGCCCAGGTTGCAGCAGATCCTCCAGTGGTATAGGATCCACCAGAGTTTCTCTCTTCCTCTTCTTATCTGCAATGGGTGGGGCCGGTGGGGGCTTCATAGCTGTCACATAGCAAGACCTGGCCTCTTCTTGACTACCCCTGATCTTTGCAAGCTTTCCGCCGTCGGGCACATATAGCATGGTCTAGTGGTAGGCTGACGGAATAGCTTGGATGTCGCCAATTAGTGGCCGGCCCATTATAGCATTATAGGCCGCCGGCACATTCATCACTAGGAAGTCGACCATGACTCTCCTAACGTGGAGACCCTCCCCCAATTGGACCGGCAGCTTGATGATGCCGTCCGGTGTCACCCTTGCTCCTGTGAAACCGCTGATAGAATAATGGACTGGTTTAGGTGCTGCAACTTTAGGCCCATTTTGTTAAAGGCCTCCCGGTATAGGATGTTAGCAGAAGATCCGCCGTTGACTAGAATGCGGTGGACCAGGCAGTTAGAGATGGTAAAGGAGAGAACCAGAGGGTCGTCGTAAGGGTAGATTACCCCTCTGGCGTCCTCCGCTGTGAAGGACATGTCCGAGATCTCGGGAGGTGTCGGCCAGTGCCGTTGGTTGTTGTAGTTCACTTGGTGCCTGACTTCTTTCAAGCTCGCCTTAGCCCCGCTAAAGGTACCACCATATACCGACCCCCCAGTAATCACCAGAATCTCGTTTTGGTGCTGTTTCCCTTTGCCCTTCCAGCTTCCTCCGCCACCTCGTGGCTTTTTGTACGTCACCTCAGCTTTTCTTTTATATTTTGTAAAGTACCCCCTGCGCACCTGATCCTCTATGTCATCCTCTGTCATGTGGCCGTAGTCCTCGTGGAACTCACACCACTTGCTTTTGTCCTTGTTTGGGGAATGCATCTTTCTTGGTCTCCGCCAAGTGTCCTCATTCTTATGCAACTCATACACCTTAGCCTTGGGAATAGTTAGCTCAGTGTAGTTGTCATACCGTTCCGCCCTAGGCCTCTTCTCAACTACGACGACCTCCTTCTTCGTAGAGGTCCGCCCCATAATAATCCTTGTTATCAGTAGGGAGCTCTCATTTGAACTCTTTCTTCCCAAATTTTTCTTTCTCGGAGCTGCCAGCATATGTAGCTCCGCTGCCCATCTTGCTGAACTCCTCAGCTCTAATGTACTCATTGGCCTTGCTCAGTACCTCTGCCAAAGTCCTGTAATTCTTCCGACCCAGGTATTGTCGGAATGGTCCATCCCTTAGTCCTGTCATCAAAGCCAGTACGGTGACTTCCTGCTGCATGTCTAGAATGGTCACTACCTCAGCATTGAAGCGTGTGATGAATGCCCTGAGATTTTCATTCTCTTTTTGCTTCATCCCCAGCAATTCCCCAGTCATTCTTTCCCTCCTTTTATTGCTCACGAAGTGACTCAGAAATCTAATGGATAGTTCTTCCCAAGTTGCCACAGAAGATGCCGGTATCGACTTGAACCAGCTTTGAGCGACCCCAGTCAAGGTCAGTTGGAATGCTTTACACCATGCCGACTCCACCGTTGTGTAAAGCTGCATGTGCCTTTCATAAGCACAAATGTGGTTTGCCTGATCTGAGGTGCCATCGTAGCGGCACATGGGCATTTTTATCCGGGGCATATCCTCATCCAGGATATGCTGAAAGAAAGGGGAGCCCTGTGGAGTAATCCTCCCAGCGCGGTGGGCCGGAATTGTGGGCCCTCCGGGAACTCCTCCGGCAGTGCGCTGCCAGACATGGTTGGGATGCTGTTGGGGGGTGAAGGCAGTCTGAAATTGTACAGCATTCTGCTGGGGCTGCCGTGGGACCCGAGGTGGGTTCTCCAGTATGACAGGGTTGGACTCAGCGTCCTCCTCTTCTTCCTCCTCTTCTTCTACCTCTTCCTCCTAAACCTCATTGGCTGAGGTCAGGGGTTGCATATTTCTGATTGGGGAATGCGGAACGGCAGCCTCGGCATTGCCCCCAACCGTAGTTTTCTGTTGGGTTTCTGACTGGGTAATAGGGGTGGCGGTCGCCAGTGCTGATAGAATGGCTGCTGCATTGGTCAGCTGCTCAGGGGTGAATTGCTGCTGAATCGCCTCCAGGAAGGACGTTTTGGAAGGTTTTGAGGATTCTCCTTGAGTGACGACCTTCTTTTTGAGCTTTGGGTTGGTTTTGGTTTTCTCACTGTCCGT
Organism: Salicornia ramosissima; assembly: GCA_951394345.1. Classification (NCBI taxonomy): domain Eukaryota; kingdom Viridiplantae; phylum Streptophyta; class Magnoliopsida; order Caryophyllales; family Amaranthaceae; genus Salicornia; species Salicornia ramosissima. The sequence continues at coordinate 42,021,642 of OX596233.1, read as the reverse complement.
ATGGACAGAGACAGAGGGCTGCTTTTGTGTGGAGTTGTGTGGTTTTTATAGAGGAGGTTGTTGGGAGGGCTGTTTTTGTGGTGGTTGTTGGTCCATTGTCGAAGCTTTTAGGACGGTCGTTTTTGTGTGTTTTTAGTTTTTTAGGAAGAGCTTTTGTCAGTTCCCTACAGACAGCGCCAATTATTTCGTCCTATTTAAGCTTGTTTGAAGGAACGCCTCTTGGTGGTGGTCCTCGTGGTTGTTTCTGCACACAAGGAACAACGGTGAGCTAAGCCCGGGGTTGTTTCTGGGGAAAGACCCTCCGATGCTTAAGTCAGCAAGGGGATTCGATCTAAAGGAAAAGAGAGAGAGAGAGAGAGTATGAGTATTAGAATGTACCTTAAATGAGGTTCATCCTCCTCTATTTATAGAGGAGGATTTTAGTAGATGCCGGCATCCTGGGTGACACGTGTCAGTTCGTGATTGGTCGGTGCCAGCCTGAGAATCTTAGTTAGTTATTATGTTGAGTGGTGACCTAGATAGCCGCCACGTGTACGCCTCTCTTTAATCAGTTAGTTAGTTTGTTATGATGTGGTCCCAGGTGCTCGTGGTGCCTTGAGGGGCGCCACGTGGAAGCTGGGACCAGACCTCCGCCGTCCCTGGGTGAATTTACGTTCTCCCCATTCTGGCGGAGGTTCTGGGTTCTTTTGACCTTGGGATGCCGTCACGATATGTGGCGGCCTTTGGTTGCTCCGGCGTCTCAAAGGTGCTTCGAATGGGTATGTTCATACCGGTGTGCTGGTATGCCCCCATACAACTTGAAAATCATGAAAATAAACAATATAAAAAGAATAAGAAAGTAAAGAAAAATCAAAGAAGAGAAAATGAGAACTTATTGGAATTTGATGAACAAAGTTGTTAGATTTGACCATGTCACTTGAGCAACCCTTCAAATTCATTCACCATCTTCAACAAACACCCAAGATTACAAGCTAAAACTACAATTAAAACTATGGAACAAAGTTTTAAACATAAACCCTAAAAACTAAGGAGGAAGAGAGGGTTTCTCTCTCCTCAAACCTAACCTAAATCTAATTTTTGAGACTAAAACTAAGCTAAAGTGTGTTCCCCTTTGTTTTAGGAACCTTAGTGGGTATTTATAGTGGAAGAGAGTAGGTAAATGAGTTAGTAAAATAAAATACAAAGAAAATAAAAACTAAATAAATAAAAAAAAGGAAATAAACATCCTAAAACGACCCAACAAACAAAACCCACGAGCCCCATCCCCGTCCAAAATACAACTAGCAGCTTCGATCATCATCTTCGATTCATCATCATCAAGCCATCATCATAAAGCTATCATCATCGATTCAATCAACAAAACATGGCAATTTAGCTTGAATTCCTATAGAGCGGACGCTCCTATCAATTGGAGCGGACGCTCCGAACTCGCGACGTTTGGATCTAAATGTGCTCTATTTTGGAGCGGACACTCTAAACTCACAACATTTAGACTTGAAACCACATTGAAATGGAGCGGACGTTCCAAAATTCAGAGCGGGCGCTTCGATTCAATTCAATTATGCACAAATTTGATGTTCGAAGTGGTTGATTATGAGGTTGGTAATTGGGTGGAGTTGCTCACGGAGCTGCGGTAATGAAGGTCGGCGAGGCTGGGGCTGCGTGGCTGCTGGTGGTGGGTGATGGCTTAGTGGTTGCTAAATTGGGCTATTGTATGGGCTGAAATAAAGGTTGAATTACGGGTTAATTGGTGGTAGTTTGGGCAATGGGAGTGGCGAGGCTGCAGTGGCAGATTTGGGCTGCAGTTGGTGGTGGAGAATTGCGGGCTGGAGGTTTGTGGTGCTGCAGTAGCGTGCTGCTACTGCTGCTGGTTGTGCCGTGGTGGATGGTGAGTGGTAGATGAAGGGGTTATTGCTTCGGCACGAGATGCAAGGGAGGTCGGGAGATCGATCCTTGGGAGCAGCAAGTCTAGAACGAACCATAAAAATAATACGAACAAGCTATTTTTCGTACTAAATTCATTTATTCACAAAAATAGGACTAAACTAGCTCAAACTGACAAAATAACATAAAAACTAAAGAAATAATAAAAATGAGAGAAAAATAAAGGAAAATCTAATAAAACTGCATAGAGAATGAAGAAAAACCAAGCAGAAAAGTGTGACAAAAATAGGCTTATCAATTTGCTATGTTATATCTATGTTTTGTCATTTGATGATGCCAAAAAGGGGAATGGAACAAATGAAGTTTATAGGCCTTGTGTAGCAACATGAACAAGGTTCAGACCTTGTTAGAGATGGCCCAGCCCTGTGCCTAGGAGAAAATTGAATTCAAATCAATGCTCCTTCCTTCCCAATTGGAAGTTAATCTTCCAAGTGAACTTAGATTTTCTTTTGCTAGACCTGATTCTGATAAGTCTTGCAGGTTACAGGTTTTAATTTTAAAACTCAATAAATGTTGAGTAATGTGATGAGTTGACTGACCCTGTAATCAGTTTAATTCTGCTTTAATTCTCTGATATTATGTGTAACGACCCGTATTTTATCAACGTTGTTTTCAGAGAAAACAACAACACGAATCAAAGATTAATAAAAGTTTATGATTCTAAGTCTATTTATTATTAGCGGAAGCTCTGAACTGATTCAATTTATTGAAGAAATTATAAAACCAACCAAAAATCAATTATAATGTCCTTTACAACTGGGACTTCATGGTCCATTATTAACTACGAAACTACTAAATCCATTAAAAATATACTTGATACAAAGGCTAGGAAAAGGTATAAGATACTAATTTCCTCGCTTGCTCACAACCCAGCCCTTGAGTATACCCAAAATTAATCTTCTTCCGTACCTATTGATGAACAAAGATCAAGAGAGTCATGTGGCTTGTTTTGAACGAGTGGCTCACGGTTCCTTGGGTTCTTTGGTTCCTTGCTTTGATCCTTGATGGTTGGATGAATAGAAAAGTGTTTAGGATTTTTCTTGTGATTGCTTTTGAGAGAGTTAAGAATTTTAGTGTGATTGTTGTTGTATTGATGGGTTGGACGTGTGTTTTTAATGAACAACAAGGGAGTTCTTTCCTCCTAAATTTTAGTAAAGATTTTAGGATAAAAGTTCAATTTTTAGGTGAAAGTCAACTTTAGATATGAATTAATAATATTGGTTGGATTAAATTAAATAAATTAACTAAAAGAAAAGGAAACAAGGGGAAGCCGTGGGGATAGGGTTATAGGTGGGGGTTTGGGCTTGGTCATAGCAAATTAGGGTGAAGAATTTGGGCCAAGGTCAATAATTAGGCTTGCTATCAAATTATATTGTTAATTGACCCAATAACAATTAACTAATCAACTAATTAATTAAATAATTAGTTAATTAAATAAAATTTAAAATAACCTAAAGTTTTGGATTATTACAGTCACCCCTCCTTAAGAAAATTTCGTCATCGAAATTTTTCATAAGAAAGCTCACTACAAAGCATAACATAAGAAAGGACAAAAGTTCGAAGTAACCGACACTTACCCTGGCGAAACAACTCTGGATATTTCTCGCGCATGGAGGACTCGGTTTCCCAAGTAGCTTCTTCATATTGTTGACTTCTCCATAGCACTTTAACTAGTGGGACTGACTTTCGCCTCAACATACGCTCTTGCCGATCCAGGATCTTCACCGGAACCTCATCGAAGGATAGGTTAGGTGCGATAGCAGCTGACTCAACCGGAATTACATGCGACGGATCACTCACATACTTCCGTAGCTGTAAGATGTGAAACACGTCATGTACCTTCGACAACTCCAGTGGCAAGGCCAGCCTATAGGCCACTTCACCCACTCTCTCTAGAATCTCGTATGGACCTACATACTTAGGCCGGAGCTTCCCTTTTTGTGCAAAACAAGTTATACCCTTCATTGGCGATACCTTCAACAATACTTTATCACCCTCCTGAAACTCCAATTCCTTCCTCCTCCGATCTGCATAAGATTTCTGCCTGCTCTGCGCCGCTTGCAACTTTTCTCGAATCACTTTGATCTGCTCGACCGTATCCTTGATATGATCCGGTCCTATAACCAATGCATCACTGATGTCGCTCCAACAGGTAGGAGTGCGACTTACGCCCATATAAAGCTTCGTATGGTGCCATCTGAATGCTAGAATGGTAGCTGTTGTTGTAAGAGAACTCCACCAAGCTTAGGGACTTAATCCAGGACTACTGAAATTCCAATGTGCAGGCTCTAAGCATATCTTCAAGGGTCTGGATGGTCCGCTATGTTTGGCCATCTGTTGCTGCATGGAACGCTGTGCTCAAATTTAACTTAGTGCCAAAGGCTTCTTGCAAGGATTTCCAGAACCGTGATAAGAATCGTGGGTCTCGATCTGAAACAATGTCTCTTGGTACGCCATGGAGTCGGATTATTTCCTGAGTATATGTTGAGAATAGTGATTTAGAGCATAAGGTTTATATGTAACGTTTATGTGGGTACGGTGTTATAAACGTTAATATAATGATTGCACGACTAATATACGACTAAGAAATAGTCGGGATCCGAATCCGGACAAAAGTCGGGTTGACCCGTATGTACGTGAAGTGTCGCGGACAGGGGCTCTAACGCGCCCGCGCCAAGCCCGCGACAAGCGAAACAAAGCACAGACGAAGCAACACGGGTCGCGACCGCGCCAGGGGCTGCTGCGCCCGTGCCCTGGGCGTCGCGCTCGCGTGGGTTTAGGTTTGGCAGTTTACTTTGTTTCAGTTTCTTTTTTCAACGTACGTTTTGGGGGTTCGCTTGAACGGTTATGCTGATGTGTTCAGCACCTCTTGGCTAATGTTTAAGTGTATAATAAGTGAGAGAAAGTAACCAACTTATTCTCTCTTGGATCAAAGTTTCCATCATCTTTTCTCTCCAACATTCTACACATATAGTGACATTGTTGTATGAGCAACAACATTGTTGTTTACATAATTCTTCATTGTATCTCAAAGGCATATCTGGATAACCCTTGCTCCATTGAATTGGGTCAGATTATAGTCTTTAGGAAAGCATTAATTTGTGCCTTGAAGGTTTTCATTTTCTGTTTTTACATTCTTGCATACATACTTTTTCTAACAATCTAAAGACTATAAACTTTGTAAGAATGGCAACCGTGAGGGAACTTACTGCAAACTTTCACAAATTGGAGAAGTTTGAGGGCATTGATTTTCGTCGTTGGCAAAAGAAGATGCATTTTCTCCTTACATCCTTTGGAGTGGCATATGTACTCACTACACCAAAACCGGTGGAAGAAGAAAATGAAACCGTAGAGCAAACAAGGAGTCGCAACAAGTGGGATAATGATGACTACGTGTGTAGGGGTCACATCTTAAATGGTATGTCCGATTCTCTCTTTGATATTTATCAATTTTATGGATCTGCTGTCGAATTATGGAATAATCTTGAAAATAACTATATACGGGAGGATGCTTCTAGCAAAAAGTTTCTTGTAAGTAATTTTAATAACTTTCGCATGGTGGATTCAAAGAGTGTTATGGATCAATTTCATGAGATTCAAAGGATTTTGTCAATTCTTAGACAAAATAACATTAACATTAATGAAACTTTTATTGTATCCATAATTGATAAATTACCCCCAACTTGGAAAAAGGTTAGAAATTCTCTAAAACATAAAAAGGATGACATGAATTTAGAACAATTGAGTTTCCATCTTGTTATCGAGGATGACATTCGTAAACAAGATGAACTCAAGGATAGAGATTCCAAGTCTACCACTATTAATGTGGTAGAGGAAGGAAAGTTCAAAGGTACTTCAAACAAATCAAAGAAAAGAAAATATGGTGACTACAAAGCCAACAAAGGATCTAAGCCTAAGGGGAATGGCGAACAACCACGTAGATGTGTGGTAAACCCGGTCATTTCAAGCGTGACTGCACCATCTGGAAGAGAAGGTTCAACAAGAACAAAGGGAATGGTGACAATGACCAAACCCTAGAGAGACAAGGTTACTTTGCTTGTGCGCAATTTTCACTTAATTCTTGTATGAATTATGTGTGTGTTATTGATGAAATCAATATTGTCCAGGATGATGTTTCTTGGTATATCGATCGCGGCATGTATGTAAAGACAAATCGTTGTTCAAACTTTTCGCGAAGTTCACAACGGGGATAGCCTTTACATGGGAAACGATTCTACCGCTCAAGTCTTAGGAGTAGGGCATGTGTAACGACCCGACTTTTCTAGACTGTCGATTTATGAAGGAAATCGACAAATGGATCATTACCAACATAAACTAGATAGCATTTTCATAATTTAAAATCCAATACTCCTTTTATTAACCAAACTAAATAAATAATATCCTAAAAGTCCAAAAACAAATACCAGAATACATAATAATGATATTGTTCCATCCCAACAGGCTGGGATATACTACTTAATAATTAAAAGAAGGCATAAACTAGACTCCGGGTTCATTATACAGCTCTCATCAACACACAACCCGAATCATATAGGAGCCCACTTATGCGTCTGCATCATCACCTAAAATGGGGGGGGAGGTCCACCGTCAGTGGCGAGTAACTAGGTTGTCCCGCTTAAATGAGGGACCGCTAACCATATAATAGCATAGAATCAACCAAGAAAATCATACAAAAATACATAAGAATACATACGAGAATACATACAAGAATACGTAGAAAAATACGTATAAAAATACATAGAAAAATACGTAGAAAAATGCATACGAAATACGTAAGAAAATACGTATAAAAATACGTACAGAATACGAGTACATTACGTATAAAATACCTGCAAAATACGGTTAGAAATACATACATTATACGTATAAAATACGGATAAAATACATACCAAATACAGACAAATACGGATATGATACGCATATAAATACAGGCCAAAGATACTCGTACAGAATACATGGAATACACGTACAAGGTACACCAAAAATACATGTAAATACAGACTTACCAGATGTACGCATCGGAAGACTTAACCTTACATAAATACTACATATACACACGAAAATACACATAAATACATATATAACAGAATCCTTCCCGTGAAATACTTATCTTGTCATATTTTACCCAAAAACCCTTCTTTTAATCATCTTATTGGACCGGTCATTATAGCTCGTAAGGATGCCCGTGTAGATCCCAACTTTCCTAAAACATGCCGGGAAGAACCCGTGTATTCAACCCGTAGCCCTCCTTTGCAAGAACTAAGCCTAAGCTATGACCATAACTCCTAAATAGTAGTCCGTGTACTACTACTTAGACGACTACATATCTTAAGATCCAGAACTGCCCAGAGACCGCAATAGGGCAGTGGCTTCGACTTAACCCGATCTGATGACCCGTGTATCACCAAATGGGCGTCCGTATCTTATCTTGTCTTATCTAAAGGCCATCGTGAGACCACTAAGTATTATCTTCTTATAACTTGTCCTTTTAGTCGTATTGTAACTTTCCTTCATATTGCAACTTATCCCTATTAATTCTTTTTAATTCCTCTATTTATATTAATTCCTAAAATTACCTTCTAAAATATTATAAGTAAAAAAATTAAACTAAAATTGATCAAACCTAAATTGTCCCACTCGACATTTTAATAATAAAATAATAATTAAATAAATTCATCAATTAATCATATAAACAATTAAATAATTCATCTAAATTAACTATTAACAACCAAAATTACCTAAAACATGATAAAAATCCCATTTTTCATACCATGACCCACTCGACATCCTATGTCAAAATACCGAAATTAATCATTTAAATTAAATTAATACAATCATTAATAATTAAATAATTAAAATTACTAATAGAAATTAAAATTATACTTCGAGCATTAAATCATTAAACATGGACAAAAGCAAGATCAAAATCATAGTGTAACAATCATCAAGACTAATTTCAAGGTTTAACAATAATATGACTAAATTCAAGATTTAATTTAAAGATTATCAATACTTATTCAAGGATTAACAAGATTCAATAATAAAAAATTAGATTTTTAATTCTCTTTTGAACCTTGAACCACACGACATTCTAATAATTATTTTAATTTAACAATTTAAACATGCAAGATCATCAAAATAATTCAAGAAAATATCATGAAAATCATCAAAACATTCTTCATGCCACTCGACTTTTACACGATCAACCAAGAACAATAATAACAAATTTTCATGCAACTAAACTATATAAATATACAAATAATTAAATTAATCTAAGCATAAAATTAATTAAAACACTTAAAGATTCATGAAAAAAATTACATAAAATATCAAGAAAATAACAAGATAAATATCATCATATCACTCGAAAATTCTAGATCATCATGATACTAATCCTAACAATTTTCATGATTTAATCCTAATTAACTATATGGGAAACTTGTACCAAATTTAAAAGAGATAGACTAGTTACCTTAGATTAGGAAAGAAAACAAGAAAAATCTCCTTGTTGGGTTCGAATTCCACACGGCTACACTAGGTTTTTTTTTTAGAGCTTTTGAGATTAGGGCAAAAGAAAGTGTAGGTTTTTGTTCACTATGCTTTTAATAAGAACAAAAGAATTAACCCAAAAAGAAATAAAAGAAAGTGAAGTGGAGAGAGAGTAGGGGGTATGGAGTGATTTTAGGGGGGCTTGGTAAGGGTAGAGACCAAGTAAAAGGTAGTTGCAACAATAGGTTTTTAAAATTAATTAAACAATTAATCATAGGATTATTTAATTAATTAAAAATTACAAAGGAAAATGATTCTTGGCCTAAAAATGGGAGCCGGCCAAAGGAAGAGGAAATGGGTCCTTGGCCCAATTTAAAGATAAAGGAATGGAAATAAGAATTAAGCAGTCCAAATCATCGGGCCTTTTAGACTTAGATTATAAATAATATTAATTAACCGCGAAATTTTCTGGCCCTAAATTTCGGGTTATTACAGCATGTAGAATTAAATTTTAGTTCAGGAAAAATTCTTGTATTACAAGATGTGTTGTATACCCCGAAACTAAGACGGAATTTAGTGTCCGGTGCCATCTTGAATCGAATGGGTTATAAGTTAGTGTTTGAAGCAGATAAATTTGTATTGTCTAAGGGTGGTAATTTTATAGGATTAGGGTATTTGTGTGATGGTATCTTCAAACTAAGTATTTCTGTTTGTAAAGATAATGTGTGTGTGTTGAATGATGATTCTTCTCTTTGGCATGTTCGGTTAGGACATGTGAATTATAAAAAGTTGCATATTATGTCAAAGCATGATTTGATTCCTCCATTTGATCAAAACATTGAGAAGTGTCGTACATGCATGTTAACAAAGATCACATGAAAACCTTTTCCTAATTGTATTGATAAGAACACTTCTTTGTTGCATTTGTTGCATAGTGATTTGTGCGATTTTCATAGCATACCGTCTTTGGGAAATAAAAAGTATATTGTAACTTTTATTGATGATTTTTCTCGTTTTTTCTATGTATATTTATTATTTTCCAAAGATGAAGCCCTTGATAAATTTAAAATTTATAAAAATGAAGTTGAATTGGAAATGAATGAAAAGATTAAAAAGCTAAGAACCGATAGAGGTGGTGAATATTGTGACCCGACGTATTTCCAATCTTTAGGTATTATACATGAAACAACCGCCGGTTATACACCACAATAAAATGGTGTGGCAGAAAGAAATAATAGGACGTTGTAAGAGATGGTTAATTCCATGTTGTCCTATTCGGGTCTAAGTGACGGGTTTTGGGTAGAAGCCGTTTTAACGGCTTGTTACATATTAAATCGTGTTCCTATGAAAGGAAATTCGGTAACCCCTTATGAGCAATGGTTCAAAAGAAAGCCAAGTTTGAGTCATGTCAAAGCGTGGGGTTGTAAGGCAATCGTAAGAGTGCCGGAACCCAAACAAAAGAAATTGGGTGAACGAGGAGTAGAGTGTATTTTTATTGGATATGCGGAACATAGCAAGGCTTATAGATTCTATGTTATAGAACCAAATGAATTTTGGTCGGTTCATACCACCGCAGAGTCAAGAGATGCTATATTTGATGAAAATCGTTTTTCATCAATTCCTAGACCTAAGGATGTTACTCCAATGACCAATGCTCAAGAACTTGGCCAAAGTTCTTCTAGTCAAGTTGATAATCATCTTCAAAATGAAGAGAAAGAATCTACATCACTTGAACCTAGGAGAATTAAGAGAGCACGAAAGGAGAAAACTTTCGGCTCGGATTTTCATGTATATTTACTCGAAGGGTCACGAGATTCGGTTTTGACTCAATTTCCATATATCTTTAATGTGGAGGAAGACCCTTTGACGTATAGTGAGGCTATGAGGTCTCATGATTCTTCCTTTTGGAAGGAGGCTATTGATGATGAAATGAGTTCGATCATCGGTAATAACACGTGGGTGTTAGGAGATTTACCACCTAAATGTAATCCAATTGGGTGCAAATGGATTTTCAAAAAGAAAATGAAAGTCGATGGTACAATTGACAAGTTTAAAGCCCGGCTAGTGGCACAAGGTTTCACATAGAAATCGGGTATTGATTATTTTGATACATATGCACCCGTTGCTAGAATCTCCACGATTAGGTTATTAATAACTCTAGCGGCTATTCATAACCTAGTGATTCATCAAATGGATGTCAAGACAGCGTTCTTAAATGGAGATTTAGAGGAGGAGGTTTATATGCGTCAACCCGAAGGGTTTTTCGTAGAAGGTCAAGAGCACAAAGTTTGCAAACTTGTCAAATCTTTATATGGGCTAAAGCAAGCACCAAAGCAATGGCATCAAAAATTTGATGAAGTGGTGTTGGGCAGTGGGTTTGTGTTGAGCAACTCAGACAAGTACGTCTATAGCAAGTTTGATGACAACGGTAAAGGGGTCATTATTTGCTTATACGTGGATGACATGTTGATTTTCGGGACTGACTTGGAACAAGTTGAGTTGTGTAAATCTTTTTTGTCATCAAAGTTCTCCATGGAGGAAATGGGGGAGGCGGATGTCATTTTAGGCAGAAGGATCAAGAGACAAAATAAAAAGTTAATCTTAACACAATCTCATTACATTGAGAAAGTCCTTAAGAGGTTTAAAGTTGATGAAGTTTCTCTTGTATCCACACCTATGGACTCTAGTATAACTCTTTTTCCGAAAAAGGGGAGTTCATTTTCACAACTTGATTATGCTAGAGTAATAGGTTGCTTGATGTATGCCATGACAAGCACAAGACCGGACATTGCCTTTGTAGTGGGAAAGTTGAGTAGATATACTAGTAATCCAGGTATTCTACATTGGCAAGCAGTCCGTCGAGTACTTAGGTACTTGAAGAAAACCATTGATTATGGTTTATGCTATAGTGGTGATCCTTCGGTTTTAGAAGGATACTCAAATGCAAGTTGGGTCACTAATAGAGAGGATCACTCATCTACGAGTGGTTGGGTATTTTTGCTCGGTGGAGGTGCTATAGCTTGGGCTTCCAAGAAAGAGGCTTGCATTGCCGATTCTACAATGGCATCGGAGTTTATAGCATTAAATTTGGCAGGCAAAGAGGCCGAATGGTTGAGGAATCTCTTGTTTGAGATCCCTCTGTTGCAAAAGCCAATTTCACCTATTGCAATCCATTGCGATAGTAATTCTACGTTGGCTAAGGCATATAGTTAGATTTATAACAATAAGTCGAGACATATTGGTATTCGAAACAGTTTCATACAAAGCTTGATCAAGGATGGGGTAATCACCCTAGACTTTGTGCAAACGAAGTTAAATTTAGCCGATTGCTTCACAAAAGCATTGACTAAAGATACGGTAAAGAGGATGGCAATCGGTATAGGATTGGAGCCCACCGTAATCGCGAGTGAGAGAATCTCAACTTGATGCTCAAAGAGCTTTGTGTATTAAGTTCAACGAGATAAATTCTCTTATTTGTTGATTGGGAAACTGTTTAATTCTCTTATTTTTGAGAATAGTGATTTAGAGCATAAGGTTTATATGTAACGTTTATGTGGGTACGGTGTTATAAACGTTAATATAATGATTGCACGACTAATATACGACTATGAAATAGTCGGGATCCGAATCCGAACAAAAGTCGGGTTGATCCGTATGTACGTGAAGTGTCGCAGAAAGGGGCTCTGACGCGCCTGCGCTAAGCCCGCGACAAGCGAAACAAAGCACAGACGAAGCAACACGGGTCGCGGCCGCCCCAGGGGCTGTCGCGCCCGCGCCACTAGGCCTGCGCGCCCGCGTGTGTGTAGGTTTGGCGGTTTACTTTGTTTCGGTTTCTTTTTTCAACGTACGTTTTGGGGGTTTTCTTGAACGGTTATGCTGATGTGTTAAGCACCTCTTGGCTGATGTTTAAGTGTATAATAAGTGAGAGAAAGTAACCAACTTATTCTCTCTTAGATCAAAGTTTCCATCATCTTTTCTCTCCAACATTCTACACATATAGTGACATTGTTGTATGAGCAACAACATTGTTGTTTATATAATTCTTCATTGTATCTCAAAGGCATATCTGGATAACCCTTGCTCCATTGAATTGGGTCAGATTATAGTCTTTAGGAAAGCATTAATTTGTGCCTTGAAGGTTTTCATTTTCTGTTTTTACATTCTTCTATACATACTTTTTCTAACAATATATGCTTCTGCCATCTTCTTCATGGTCCAAGTGGTCTTCATGGGGATAAATCTTGCTACTTTCGTCAGTCGGTCCACTATCACCCATACCGCATTCAATCCACTGGTGGTAGGCGGCAAACTGACCACAAAATCCATGAAAATAGAATCAAACTTCCATTTCGGAATTGGCAATGGTTGAAGTAACCCTCCGGGTCTCTGGTGTGACGACCCGACTCACTTAGATCGGCGCGAAAGAAACTGACGAGTCGAATAGTCAGAACTAACCAACTAAAATACTTAAAAATTAAAACAATGCCTCAAAATATTATATTACTAAACCAAAAAGTACAAATACCCACAAGTTTGTACATTACTAATCCAAAAGTCAAACTACTACTACTAAAATACGTAACTCCAAACACATGTCAGAGTTATAGCAAAGTATACAAGTATCACTACTAAAGTTCAAAACTAACTGTAATCATAAACAACAGTAATAAAACTACATAACAACATCAGCGCTCGCCCAACCCAAAGCTAAGCAGGAACCTCATCATCAGAATTACCTGAAAAGTAACAACAGTCCACCGTCAGTGATGAGTAACATAACTGTCTCACCCTAACGGGAATACACACGAACATAGCACAAATAAAACAACCCAAATCATAACATCAAATCATATGAATCATAGAAATATACATGCTTGACTCAACTAACTTAACCAAACTTATCTTTGGAGCAATCATTCGTAAACTAGACCGGACTATGCACGTACGAACACATCTTACGCATTCGAACTTTCTACTATGTTAGGATTGAGAATCTTACTCACAAATCCCGTGTAACCAATCTTACTGGAAATCCACATCCGAAGACAACATAGTAAGACCACCAACTATCCCAATACCGCGGATAGGATAGGGGCAACGTCTTAACCCAAAAACAAAGAATCTTACTCTATGTTTTAGGCGTCTAGCTACGAAATCAAGCTAATCTTTAACAATCTTTAAATCTTAAATCCAAAGTTTACATTCTTAGTTACTTCTTAAGTTGCATCTTACGCCTTGACTTAAGAAAATAACATGCAAACCAAAAAACTTATCTCACTTAATCACTTTCTTTAATCCTTTCTTTAACTCTTAAGACTTAATCAAGAACTCATCAAGAACTCAAAGAACTCATCAAGAACTCATCCAAGATTCAAGATCTTCAATCAAGAACTCAATCAAGATTCAAGAACTTCAACCAAGAACTCATTCAAGATCAAGAACTCATCCCAAAATTCATCATATCACACGCATAAACTCAACTATTCAACATATTAAATCATCAACTTACTATCATCCAAAATTCACCAAACTTGAACATGATAATAAACAAACTTAATACTAACATTTCAAACATAAAATCATCATATTCCATCATCAAATCACTTAAAAATCAGATTTACATTCATACCCAAAAACATGATCAAAACTTCATATAAACTAATCTTGTTCATTTAATCTATACTATGAAACATAGTACACCAATTAAGTTGAGAAAGTATGTTACCTTGATGAAGATTAACACACAAAATCAACACAAATTGCAGCCCGGAAACTCGAACCACACGGCCCTAGCCACGGCACAACACGCACGGCTTCCACACGGCACCACCTTGGCACGGCTGCCCACTGCACGAACACACGACACCACCACTTGCATGGCCCGTCTGCACGCCACCACCGCACGGCCACGATGCACCACCATGAACACCACACGAGCAACCCACACGATCAAACCCACACGAACAAGCTACACGAACAAGCCTAGAAAACAACCCAAACTAGTGATCTTGATTGAAACAATTGGGTTTTAGATTGTGTTTTGATACTTAAAGATCAATAGACTTTGAATCTTTAAGTTTAGGATTGGAAATGGTGATGAACAATGATTGGGGTTGATGAAGCCAAAAATGGCGTGTGAGTATGAGGCAAATGGAGGGAGTTTGTGTTTTAAACTTTTGATGGCAAGGGATGGCAAATGAGCAAATGAACCCTCAAGCCTTACTAGCTCAACTATATATAGAGTTAGTTAAGGTGTGAACATGAGGCAAGTGGCAAATCCTTGCCATGCACACAATGGAAAAACCGGCCAAGCAAGGGAAATGGGCCAAATTGAGCTCTCGTGATCCATTGGGCTAATTTACAAAAATCGCATGATTAATCATGCTTAATTCGATTTAGCCCAAATATATTAAATAATTAATTAGAAAATTAAATAATAAAAATTCTAATTAAATAAATAATAATTAAAATAAATAATAACTAATCAAAATAAAATAATTCGAATTAAATCGAAATTATTCACATAAAATAAAATAAATAGTTCAAAAATAAATTTGAACCATACATAGCAACACATAAATACACATAAACATCTGGCAGAAATACCTATAAAATCAGGGTCGCTACATCTGGTGCTCAATCTTAACCTTTTGACAGACAAGGCATCGAGCTACAAATTCCGCAATTTCCCGCTTTATTCTGGGCCACCAGAAGTGCTCTTTCAAATCCTTATACAGCTTGCCACCCCCGGGGTGTACTGAATAAGGAGTATTATGTGCTTCCCGCATGATCTTGTTCCGTAGAACCTTTTCGTTCGGCACACACCACCTGTTAATTTATGATTAGATTTAGCTTAATTAGAAATTAAATAGAGAATTCCGACTAGTATATGGTATACCTTTCTCGGAATTTCAGACTCCCATCGGCCTTTATAGTAAAGTCCTCCGCTTGGCCTTGCAGCTTAGCTTCGCGGATTTTCTCGAGTTGAGGATCCTGTTTCTGCTTATCTCAAATTTATTGATAAAGATCAGGTTCCACACTCGTAGCATTAAGATATACCCGAGTATGTCCCGATGCAATAATTTCCACCTCCAGTTTCTGAAGATCTACATGAACTTCCTTCGGCAACACCATTACTCGGTTGAGGGAGTGCCTCTCCTTGCGGCTTAAAGCATCTGCCACACGATTAGCCTTCCCCTCGCAATAATCCAGTGAAAGGTCATAATCCTTGATGAGCTCTAGCCACCTTCGCTTCCTCATGTTGAGTTCTTTCTGTGTGAAGATATATTTAAGGCTTTTGTCATCAGTGAACATCTTGCAAGTTTCTCCATACAAATAATGTCGCCAAATTTTGAGGGCGAACACTATAGCTGCCAACTCCAGGACGTGAGTAGGGTAGTTCTTCTCATGCACCTTGAGCTGTCGGGAGGCATATGATATCACCTTCCCTTCTTGCATCAACACACAACCTAGTCCGTTCTTTGATGCGTCGTTGTAGACTACATATCCTATCCCTTCATTTGGCAAGGATAATACTGGCTCTTCAACTGAGCTTTGCTTCAGAGTCTAGAACGCCTTTTCACATTGTTCGGACCAGATGAACTTACTTTCTTCTTGCAATAACTTTGTCATTGGCTGAGCGACCTTTGAGAAGTCCTTCACGAACCTCCGATAGTAACCTGCTTACCCAAGGAAACTTCTGATTTCTGCTACACTCTTCGGGCTATTCCATTCCACAATGGCCTTAACCTTTGCTGGGTCTACCTTGATACCGTCCTTGTTAATGACGTGGCCCAAAAATGCCACTTCTTGAAGCCAAAATTCACACTTGGACAGCTTGGCAAACTACTTCTGAGCTCGCAACACATCCATCACCATACGTAGATGTTTCTCGTGGTCCTGCTCATTCTATATATCAGGATATCGTCAATAAATACCACTACGCAAACATCAAGTAGATGGTGAAAGCTCGGTTCATTTGGTCCATAAACACCGCCGGAGCGTTGGTTAGACCAAATGGCATTACTTCAAACTCATAATTCCCATATATTGTTCTGAATGTCGTCTTAGGAATGTCTTCCGCCTTCACTGGAATTTGATGGTATCCGGACCGAAGATCAATCTTGGAGAAAACACCTGCACCCGTTAACTGGTCAAACAAATCGTCAATCCTGGGTAGAGGATACTTGTTCTTTACAGTTACCTTATTGAGCTCTCGATAATCGATACACATCCTCATGTTTCCATCTTTCTTTTTAACGAACAATACCGGAGCGCCCCATGGTGACACACTGGGTCTTATGAAACCCTTATCGATCAGGTCTTGCAGTTGAGTCTTCAACTCCTTCAGTTTTGCCAGCGCCATTCTATATGGAGCCTTTGATATCGGTGCCGTTCCCGGAACCAAGTCGATGTTGAACTCTACTGCTCTTTCTGGAGGTATTCCCGGTAACTCTTCCGGAAATACACCTACGTAGTCCTTGACCACTGGTATTGCTTCAAGTTGCTCCTCTTTGGAGACGTCCTTCACCTGGTACAGATACATTGCTTCTCCTTTTTGGTGAAGTCTCTTCATCTTCATTGTTGACACGAACTTTAATCCCTTCTTGCTCGTTGTGCTGGAGTAAGTTAAACGCTTTCCTTTAGGTCCACGCAAAACAATTGCTTGGTCTCGGCATCTGATCGCCGCTTGATATTTGGATAACCAATCCATTCCCAGAATTATATCAAACTCAATCATCGGAAACTCCTTTAAGTTGGCCGTTAACTGCTCCCCAGCTATGACTATTGGAACGTCCCTGAATTCACGAATACAAGCAAAGTCCTCGCCCGAAGGCAGAGTTACAATAGATTTTACGGGAGACTCTCCCGGCAAATTAGCTTTACACACAAAAGACTTTGCAACAAAAGAAACAGTGGCACCCGTATCAAACAATACCAAAGCTGACAAATTATAAACAAGGAAAGTACCCGTAACTACATCGGGTTGCGCATCCGCTTCTTCCTGTGTCATGCAGAAGATACGGTTCTTTACTGGTGCCTTGTTCTCCGAGTCTGCTGGTTTGTTCCTCGGACACACCCAAGACTTGTGCCCCTCCTGACCGCAAGAATAACAGACTACCACCGAGCCATCGCACTTCTTCCCTGGATGAACCTCTTTCTGGCAACCCCTACAAATTCGGTTTCCCTGAAATTTGGGCGTGGAGTTACCCTGCTGATGCGGTTTCTGAGGTTGCTCGAATCTCGGCTTCTTTCCTACTGCCGGTGGTTGACTAACTGTAACCCTTTTCTTGGAAGCTTCCTTCTCGGCCAAGGATGCATGAATTTCCAAGGCCACCTCGTATGCCTTCTGGAATGTTGTGGCACCGCTGCTGATAATGTGCACCGTGATATCAGGGTCCAGCTTCTTGATGTACCTCTTTATTTTCTCTGCTTCAGACAGTATCAATGCAGTAGCAAATCTGGACAGTTCTGCAAACTTATGTGTATAAACTTGCACAGACATAGTTCCCTACGTGAGCATCAGGAACTCCTGTTGTTTCTGCCACCTGAGTTCATCGGGGTAGAAACGCTCTTGGAGATGGGCGATGAAATCCTCCCATGACATGCCTCTCACGGACCTTCCCGGAGGACGAACCGTCATCCACTAGTTATCAGCTTCTAAGCGCAGGTAGTAGCTAGCAATTTGAACTCGTTCTTCATCCGGGCAATCGGTCGTATCGAACAATTTCCGCATTTCCTGAATCCAGCTTTCGAGCACTACAGGATCAGATGTGCCATCATAGGTCGGAGGCCGATGATGGGAAAACCGATCAAATGTGGACTGACCACTAGACGATTGTGCCCCTCTCTGAGCTAAACTAATGATCGCACCTTCAATCATGCGACGTCGATCGCGACCACTGAGTGATCGTCCCGCGCTTGCAATTCTATCAAGATAGCACTCAAGTTAGGATCGTAAAAGAACAATTATAAGTTAATTAATCGCGAAAAGAACAAAAATTCACCTATCCCAGATAGTCTACCCGAGTCAACACTTACTTAAGTTCTTTTGGCAACGCTACAAAAGTCAACTCTCGGGTAATAAAACACAATATCTCACGGGTTATTTATGGTGAAGTAACCTAAAAATTCAATTGTGGTACCAACTGTAACGACCTGTATTTTATCAGCGTTGTTTTCGGAGAAAACAACAACACGAATCAAAGATTAATAAAAGTTTATGATTCTAAGTCTATTTATTATTAGCAGAAGCTCTGAACTAATTCAATTTATTGAAGAAATTATAAAACCAACCAAAAATCAATTATAATATAATAACCCGAAATTTAAGGCCAGAAAATTTCGCGGTTAATTAATGTTATTTTAATATTCTAAGTCCAAAAGGCCCAGATATTTGGACTGTGTTTTCTTAAATTCTCCCTTATCTCGAAATTGGGCCCAATGACCCAATAATTGTTTCCCATGGCCGGCCCCCCTTATGCATGGCCAAGGAATATTTTCCTTTTAAATACTTTTATTATTTAGAACATTCTATATCTAAATATCCAATTTTTATTTTTATTTTTTATTTTTTATTTTTTTTATTATCCTAATTAATCTAAAAACCCTATTTTTAACTAACCTCATACCTAGTCACCTAAAAATTACTCAATCTCTCCTACCCTCACTCTATAATTCGGCCCCCTCTAATTTTCTTTTCCTTTTTATTAAATCTTTTGTTCTTTATAAATTATTTATAAGGAACAATACTCATAATCTTTTACTCTAACTTCAAACTCTAAACTCTCAATAGAACCTACAAAACCCCTAGCTAGCCGTGTGGAATTTTCAAACCATAGCCAAGATTTTTCTTGATTTCTTCCTAATCTAGGTAACTAGACTATCCTTCTTAAATCTGGTATAGTTTTCCATATAGTTAATTAGGATTAAACGAGGAAAAATTGATAGTATTAGTATCATGATAGGTTAGAATATTTCGAACCATATGATGTAACTTTCTAAGTTATTTTCTTGATATTTTATGTAATCTTTATGAATCTTTAATTGTTTTAATTAATTCTATGCATGAAATAATTTCTCTGATTGCATGATTATATTGAATAATTGCATGATAATTTGTTGAGTCATGTTCTTGAATTTTCTTGTGATTGTCGAGTTCAATATGATGATTATATGATAATTATTTCTTGATATTTCTTGGATTAAGTTAATAATCTTGATTGTTTAATTGTTGATTAAAGTCTTAAATTAAAATAATTATTTTTTCTTATATTGTACAAATTGTCGAGTGGCCTAAGAATTAAGAGGGAATTAAAAATCTAATTTTTATGGTTGAATCTTGTTAATTCTTGAATTATTATTGGCAATCTTGATTTTAATCATTAATTTAATCATCTTATTGTAAATTCTTGAATTTAATCTTGTTATTAATCTTACCCCTAAAATGCCGTGTGATTCATGTATAATAAAGGATTGATTTTGATCTTGTTTTAGTCCAATTTTGATGATTTAATGTTTAAAGCATGATTTTATTATTTACTATTAAGTTTATATGATTAATTATTGATAATTGTATTTAATTAATTTAAAGTATCAATTTTGGTTGTTCTATACATGAATGTCGAGTGGTTCAAAGTAATAAAAATAGGATTTTTATCATGTTTTAGGCAATATTAATTTATGATTGTTAGTTTATATGATTATTTGATTAATTAATTGATTTATTAAACTGTTTATATGTTTATTTAAGGAATTGTTTTGATTATTGTTTTATGATCGAAAATGTCGAGTGGCATGATTAAGGTTATGATCAATTTTAGTTTAATTTTTGGCTTATAATAATTTAGTTTGTAATTTTAGGAATTAATATAATTAAAGGAATAAAAAGAATTAGTAAAGATAAGTTGTAATATGAAGGAAAGGAATAATATGATGATAAGAATAATTTATAAGATGATAAGAAGTATTGGTCTCACGATGGCCATGTCGATAAGATAAGAAACAGACGCCTGTTTGGTGATGCACGGGTCACCAGATTAGGTTAAGTCGAAGCCACTGCCCTACTGCGGTCTCTCGGCAGTTCTGGATCTTAAGATGTGTAGTCGTCTAAGTAGTAGTACATGGGCTACTATTTAGGAGTTATGGCCATAGCTTAGACTTAGTTCTTGCAAAGGAGAGCTACGGGTAGAATACACGGGTTCTTCCCGGAGCATTTTAGGAAAATGTTGGGATTTACACAGGCATCCTTACGAGCTATAATGACCGGTCCATAAAGTTAAGAAGATGGTTAAAAGAAGGGTTTTGGGTAATAATATGATAAGATATGTATTACACGGGTTGGTTATGATTATGTATTTATTAACGTATTTATATTTATGTATGTCATTTATGTATTGTATAAGTATGATATGTTAAGTCTTCTGCTGCGTACGACTAATAGGTATATATTTATGTATGTATTTTGTATGTATGTGTATACGTATTTGTATGTAATTGTGTATGTATTTCAAGTGTACTTTTATACGTATTTTGTATGTATTTTTATACATACTTTCAAGGTATTTTCATACGTACTTCGTATGTATTTTTATACGTATTTACATGTATTTTTGTATGATTTTCTTGGATAATTCTATGATATTATATGGTTAATGGTTCCTCATTTAAGCGGGACAGCCTAGTTATTCGCCACTAACGGTGGACCCCCCCCCATTTCAGGTGATGATGCAGACGCATAAGTGGGCTTACGTTTGGTTCGGGTTGAGTGCGTTGTTGAGATTTATTAGAGAGAACCCGGAGTCTATCTTATGTTGTTTTATTTCTTTATTATTTAGTTTCGCCCCGCCTGTTGGGAAGAACAGTTTAATCTGTATTTTGGATTTATTTAAGGACTTTTGGGACTTTTATTTAGTTATTAGTTAATAAATGGAAGAATGAACTTTAATATTAATAATGTTCCTTAAGTTTTGTTTGGTAATGATCCATTTGTCGATTTCCTTCGTAAATAGACAGCCTATAAAAGTCAGGTCGTTACAGTTGGTATCAGAGCATAGGTTAAGACCCTAAAGTTACTTCTTTATAAGTAGCTTGAAAGATGAGTGCTTTATGAATCACGAGTGAAACATAGCCTAAAATGGAAAACCTAAGTGAGTGAAGCCATGGGTAGAAGCCTGGGATAAGATATTTTATTGTTTTCCGCCTTTCATGACGTTAGTATGTACTTGCGTTCTTAATAACCTAAATCGTTGTTTTGTAGAATGTCAACTCCAGAACGCAATTCTCGCTTCAGACGCCGAGCATTGGAGGATGCTATCCTCACTTTAGCTCAGAAGAGTGTCCAACCTCAAAGCAGCCAGTCGTCTTTCGATCGGGTTGCACGACTCCGACCGCCGGTCTATGATGGGGCAGCAGACCCGACCGTTCTCGAGGACTAGATTCGAGAAATGCGGAAGCTGTTTGATGCCCTTGCATGTTCTGAGCGGGAAAAAGTTCCGATAGCGTCCTATTATCTAAGGGGCGAAGCTGACAACTGGTGGAGTACATTACGGGCCAATCCCGAAACAGAATTAGTGCTGAACTGAGAAGACTTCATCGAGAAGATGCAGGACCGATTTTATCCTGATGAGCTGAGATGGCAGAAGCAAGAAGAATTCCTCACGCTCACCCAAGGCAGCATGTCCGTTCAAGCTTACACGGACAAGCTTACAGAGCTTTCTCGGTTCGCTACTGCGGTCATTCCTTCTAAAGCTGAGAGAGTCAATCTGGATATAAAGAAGACGGACCCTCGCATTTGGGTTCATGTGATCAGTAGCAGAGCAACGACCTTCCAGAAGGTGTATGAAGTAGCTCTGGAAATTCAAGCGTCGGTCTCCGAGGAAGAAACAACTAAGAAAAGGGTGCCTGCGGTTCCTACTCCAGCACCAGCAAAGAAGTCTCGGTACGAGCCTACTCCGAAACCTCAGCAGAATGCTCGACCAGCTCCAAGTCAGGGCCCGAGGATCTGTCAAGGCTGCAAGAAAGATTATCACCCGGGCAAGAGATGTGATGGGTCACCGATCGTGTGCTTTGATTGTGGTCAACAAGGTCACAAGTCGGTGTTCTGTCCCAAGAAACGTCCAGCAACAACTAGCCTAGCACCAGTGAAGAACAGGATCTTCTACATGACTCAGGAGGAGGCAGATACTCAACCAGATGTGGTCACGGGTACCTTCCTTGTCCATGATATTGATGCTTATGTTTTGTTTGATACGGGTGCTACTGTGTCTTTTGTTGCTAGATCTTTTGTTGTAAAAGCTAACCTGACTGGAGAGTCTCCGGTCAAATCTGTGATAACTCTTCCTTCGGGAGAGGATTTTGCTTGTCATCGAGAATACAAAAGCGTTCCCATTGTAATCTCGGGAGTATAGTTTGAAGCTGATTTGAAGGAATTTCCGATGATCGAGTTCGATGTGATCTTAGGGATGGATTGGTTCGCCAAGTATCAAGCAGCCTTTCGATGTCAAGATCAAGCCGTCACTTTATGTGGTCCCATATTGGGAAGCCCATGAGTAAAGGTGTGAAGATAGTGTCGGCAATGAAGATGCGCAGTCTGCAGCGCAAAGGCGAGTCGGTGTACTTATGTCAAGTCAAAGACATGACCAAAGAAGAGCAGTTAGAAGCCATTCCTGTGGTTCGCGAGTATACAGACGTGTTTCCGGAAGAGTTTCCAGGGATACCACCGGAACGAGAAGTGGAATTCAACATCGATTTGGTGCCCGGAACAGCTCTAATTTCGAAGGCTCCATATCGTATGGCCCCTGCAGAGCTGAAGGAGTTGAAGACCCGGTTGCAGGATTTGATTAACAAGGGTTTCATAAGGCCCACTGTGTCTCCGTGGGGTGCTCCGGTACTGTTCGTCAAGAAGAAAGACGGCAGCATGCGGTTATGTATCGATTACCGAGAAATCAACAAGGTGACGATCAAGAACAAATATCCTTTTCCTAGGATTGAATATTTATTTGATCAGTTGAAGGGAGCCAGTGTGTTCTCCATGATTGATCTCAGGTCAGGGTATCATCAGATTCCAGTGAAGCCGGAAGATATACCGAAGACCGCTTTCCGCACTAGATATGGGCACTATGAGTTTGAGGTAATGTCGTTCGGTTTGACTAATGCTCCTGCTGTTTTCATGGATCAGATGAACCGGACGTTTCATCATCTCTTGGATGTGTGTGTGGTGGTGTTCATCGACGATATTCTTATATATTCGAAGAGTGAACAAGATCACACACAACACTTACATATGGTGCTAGGTGTCTTGCGAGCCCAGAAGTGGTTTGCATAGTTGTCTAAGTGCGAGTTTTGGCTCAGGGAAGTAGCCTTTCTAGGGCATGTGATCAATGCGGACGGTGTCAAGGTAGATCCAGCCAAGGTAAAGGCGATAGTGGAATGGCACAGTCCTAAGAACGTAGCCGAGATCCGAAGTTTTCTTGGCCTAGCAGGTTACTATCGGAGATTTGTGAAAGATTTCTCCAAGGTAGCAGCACCTATGACCAAACTTTTACACAAAGACTGCAAATTTGTGTGGTCAGATCTGTGTGAAGAAGCATTCCAGACCCTCAAACAAAGTCTAGTATCTGTACCAGTTCTTGCTTTGCCAAATGAAGGAGTGGGTTATATGGTCTACAGCGATGCGTCCAAAAAGGGTCTAGGTTGTGTTCTGATGCAAGAAGGTAAGGTGATTGCATATTCTTAGAGACAACTCAAGGTTCATGAGCAGAATTACCCTCCTCACGACTTAGAGTTGGCGGCTGTAGTGTTCGCTCTAAAGATTTGGCGACATTATCTTTGTGGAGCTACTTGCAAGCTATTCACCGATCATAAGAGCTTGAGGTACATCTTCACTCAAAAGGAGCTCAACATGAGGCAGCGACGGTGGCTCGAGTTGAACAAGGATTATGACCTCTCAGTTGACTATTGTGAAGGGAAGGCCAACAGGGTGGCAGATGCCCTTAGTCGTAAAGATCACCATTCACTCAATAGGATGGCGGTTTTTCCTAAGGAAATCTACGCTGACCTTCGCAGAATGGAGATTGAGATGGTGATGTCGGGTAGCACGCGAGTCTATCTTAATGCTATGAGTGTTGAACCCAGCTTGTACCAAGAGTTACGGGAGAGTCGGAAAAAAGATCCACAACTCGAGAAGATTCGTGAAGCCAAACTTCAAGGCAAGGCACAAGACTTCACGATTGATTCAGACGGCGGTATGAAGTTTCGTAACAGGTAATGGAGTTGAAAGTTATAGTTAAACTGTTTTCACCTAATAGATACTAAATTTAACTCCGCAACAGGTGGTGTGTGCCCCAGAATTCGAGACTGAGAAATCGAATCATGGAAGAGGCTCACAATACTCCCTATTCGGTGCATCCAGGTGGTGGAAAGCTCTATAAGGACCTGAAGGAATATTTTTGGTGGCTGAGGATGAAGCAAGAAGTCGCAGACTTCGTTGCGTGGTGTCTCACCTGCCAGAAGGTTAAGATTGAGCACCAATGTAACGACCCGGAATTTTGGGCCAGAAAATTTCGCGGTTGTTAATGTTATTTATTGAATTCTAAGTCCAAAAGCCCATATTAATTGGACTGTTTTTTTTTAGCCCAACTCTTTTTCTTCCAAATTGGGCCAAAGACCCAATTTTTCTTTCTTTTCTATTGGGACGGCTCCTTCCTTTTATTTGGGCCAATGTTATTTGTTTTAATTACTTAAATATTAATTATTATTTTTGATGATTAATTAATTTAATTAATTTAAAATTTTCTAATTACCTATTCAAAGTTTGTTGGATGATCCCAACAAACTTTTCCCCCTTTGTTGCACTTTCACGGCAACCTTTGGTTGTTTGTTGTTTTTTTATTTTTATTTTTTTTTATTTTTTTTTTTTTTCCTTTTCTTTATATATAGGACCCCTTCACTTCTTTTGGGTCCTATTTTATTATTTGCTCCATAAACCCTAAAGTATTCCTCCACCTTTCTCCTTCTAAATTCAGCCGAACCCCATTGTTACCTTGGATAAATTTTGCGATTTAAGGTAACTAAGCTTTTCTATTTAATTTGTGGGTAGCTTTTCACATAGTTAATTAGGATTATATCATGAAAATTGTAGGATTTATGTTTGCTTATTTATTCGAAAATTTCGAACCATATGAAATATTGACCATGTTATTCTCTTGATGTATTCATGTAATATTTATGAATTATTATGAAATTTCTTTTGATTATTTTATGTAGTTTATTGAAATCTGAAATTGTTGAATAATTACTTGTATGAATTTATTTACCAATCAAATATTGTTATTTCTCGATGAATTTTTCATGGTATCTTGTTTACTGTTTGATTATTAACCATGATTTATTTCGTGGCAAAATTCGTCCTTTTATTATTTATAATATTTTAATCTTTCAAACCGGTAAAACTGTCCAGAATCGGTTTACGAATTTATTAATATACTTAATCAATTCGGAATACTACGAAATTTTATATGGAAGTCAGTGATAATGTTTTACAGCTTGTGTTAAATTTTCGTAATTTTTAAAGATCGTTTGATATGGCATAAAATTCTGAAACCGAATTCAGCCTAATCTGACTGGTTAGTTATAAAATCACTTAAAAATAGTAAAAGATGTTATTTTTAGACGAAATTTACGCACGTAAATACTTGAACCCATATTTAGCTCCCATAAAAATTTCCAGATTTTTAGAGATCTTTAGATGGTCGTTTTTAATTTAATTCTTTAAAAATCAGATTGTATAAAATAGGGCAATTGAATTATTAAAATATGCTATTATTAATTATTGAAGTTTCGAGTGGTACAAAATTTAAAGGAGGAAATAAAAATGTTATTTTTTTTATACTAATCTTGAACATGCTAGATTAAATATGTGAATCTTTATTTTAAATCTTTATTATTATCATGAAATCTTTAAATCTTGAGATTGTAATTTTTGTTCTTGAATACATATTTATGAATGCCGTGTATTTTGAGCATTTGGGCATGATTATTTTGATGATGCTTGATTGATTTAATTGTATCACATGTAAACTTTAAAAGCTACTTGTTCTCGGAATTAATCCGAGTGAGCCAAAGATTATAAAGGTATATAAAAATGTTATTTTTATGTGTACGATTATATTATTTTATTTTGTCCTTTATTCCATATTTTTCGAGTGGTATAAAATAAAAAGAATAGATTTTTATTGTTAATTCGGTATTTTTAGTAATTAAATTGATTAATTAAGTTAGTTAGGAAATTAATTCAATTTGTTGTAATTTTCGAAAATGCCGTGTGGTAATTTAGGTTTGGTCAGAGTTTGTTAATTTTTTTTTGGTTATTATTATTTGGGAATATTTTAATAAAATAATTATTAGGGATAAGTTGTAAAGTGTAGGATAAAAAGGAATAATATTGTTGTTATGATTGGGCCGAATATTATTATTGTATTACTATAAATATATTTATTTGGGATAATATCCGAATGGATAAAGTATAAGTTTGTGGATAATGTTTGAGGATAGTTTATGATAAGCTTGAAGATACCTAAGATATTACTAGGGATAAGAAAGGAAACAGGGTAATAGATATACATGTTATGTTTCGGTTTCTGGCTAGGAAAGACTTGGTATTTAAGGTGGCCAACATACGTGCCGCACCTCTCTTTCCTGGGACTCCGAACATTTCATTTCCTATTACTGTCACCTAGTATTTCCCAATATATAATATGATATGAATTAATAAAGATATAAGATACAATATAAAGTTCGCCCTTGCGATGACGCAAAGGTCATCAATTGGGTTAATAAGATAAGGACGCCCTTGCGATAACGCATTGGTTATCAATTGGGTTTAGTCGATGCCACTGCTCAATTGGGTCGGACGCATTGGTTCCCCCGAGCAGTTCTGGGTTCTAGAATATGGAGTCGTCTAGGTAGTTCTCGCATTGGAGGACTATTTAGGAGTTATGGCCATAGCTTAGGCTTAGTTCTCGCATTGGAGGGCTACGGGTGGGACGCATTGGTTCACCCCGACATGTTTTAGGAAAGTTGCGAACGCATTGGTTCGCTACGAGCTGTAGAAGACAGTCCGCAAAGATTTATGTTATGTTGTGATAATAAGTGCATGTGTAAAGATCAGAAGTTATTATGCCTTATTATAAGATCGATGTGAATTTACGATATGATTATGATGATGTAAGATAAGATGTGATTATGTATAATAGGATATGTTATGGAGAATCATGTTAAGTATGAATTTGATATGATCAGTATATTATCAGATGAGTATAATATAAGCTAAGGGTTAAGCTAAGTAAAGATGTATAATATTGAGTATAAGAATTGTATTTTTATAAGTCTTCCGCTGTGTTTATTTTGGTATTTATACGTGTATGTATGCGTATGTTGATACGTGAACGATGTATGTATTTTATACGTATTTCTAACCGTATTTCTGCAGGTGTATTTATACGTATTTTCGTACGTACTTTATACGTATTATTATACGTATTTTTATACGTAGATTTATACGTACTTTTTATATGGATTTTGTACGTTTTGTGTGTAAGACTTGCATTATGTTTCTTTACAGTTTTTATGTACTTTTTCTATGATATTATGTGTTTGGCGGTCCCTTGATTAAATGGGACAGCCTAGTTACTCGCCACTGACGGTGGACCCCCCCATAATTCCAGGTGAAGATGCAGCTGAATAGAGCGGGCTTCGCAGGATGGGCCTGAGAGATTAGTTTTACTTCTTGAGTTTTTAGTTATACCCAGAACAATTTGGTTATAATTTAGTTATTTTAATGATCCCAGCATGTTGGGACCGTACTTTCAGTTTTTCATTGTAATACTTATTATTGGATTTTATGGATTTTTAGTAGCCATTTAATAAAAGATATTTTTCCCATCTATTTTATTTAACTTTAAAGTATAATTTGGTTTAAGTGATGATCCGAATGTCGATTCCCTTCGTAAATCGACAAGCTAAAAAGTCGGGTCGTTACAGTTGGTATCAGAGCCATAGGTTTGACCCTAAGTTACTTCTTCACAAGTAACTTCGAAAGTTGAGTGCTTTATGAACCCGAGTGAACCTTAGCCTAATATGGAAAACCTAGATGAGTGAACCATGGGTAGAAGCCAGGGTTAAGACGATTTATCGTTTTCGTTTCGCGTTGGCGCCGTTTCGTATGTCGTGTATTTCTTAACGCGATTGTTGTTTCAGGATGTCGATCCCACGACCTTCAAGTTCCTGCCGTCGTCGTCGCAACTTAGAAGACGCAATTCTTACTTTGGCACAGATTAGCGTGCGGGTCCAGAATTCCCAGTCGTCTTCGTTCGATCGGATTGCTCGTTTACGTCCTCCGACGTTACTATGTGCTTTTGTGTGAACTAACAATAGGAATGTTTAGGTGTGTACGTACAGGATGACGCCCCCAAGGCCAAACCTCAGACTTCGACGCCGGAACCATCAATTCGTAGCCGTGACCGGTGTTTTATCAGAGTGGCGCAGCAGAAGCGTGGTGAGCCCATAACCCACAGGTCCAGGATCAGATTTCTCGTCATCGTCGTCCTACCAATGATGGCACGTCTGACCCCGTGATGCGCAAGAGCTGGATTTGAGAGATGGAAGAACGGTTCGACGCAATCGGTTGTCCGGGAGATAAACGAGTTCAGATCGCTAGCTACTACCTTCGACTAGAAGCAGACGACTAGTTGGTAACGGTTCGCCGCAGGGAAGAGCTGTGAAGAGCATGACACGGGAAGAGTTTACCTCCAAGCTACGAGAACGTATCTTTTCCGACGAGCTTAGGTGGCAAAAGCCAGAGGAGTTCCTGACGCTCACTCAGGGGACCATGCCCGTTCATACATTTACCGACAAGTTCGCGAAGCTGTCCAGATTTTTCGCTGCAATATCTCCATCGGAAGCTGAGAAGCTGAAGCGGTATATCAAAATGACGAGTCCTCGCATTAGGGTACACGTTACCGGCAACAGGTTAGCATCGTTCCAGAACGCGTACGAGACCGCCTTAGAGGTTCAAGCATCGTTCGAGGAGGAAAGGGCTACAGAGAAGAGAACCGGAGGAAGCTAATCGGCCGCAGTTGAGAAGAGACAACGAATCGAACCATACCAGGAGCCGCAATCGCAGGACGGGCAAGCAACCAACGATTCCGAGACCCCGGTTGGCAGAGGGTGCGAGAACGAACGTCATTCCGGAAAGAGGTGCGACGGGTTACAATAGGGTGTTGCGTATGTAGACAAGGAAGGCACGAGACTTGGGCGTGACCAAAGAACAAACCGGCAACAATGGTGAGCCGAGTACAAGTGAAGAACCGAGTCTTCTACGTGACCAAGAAGAGGCGGACGCGCAGCTGACATAACTACGTGTACGGTCTCCGTCTACGGCTGATCGTTTATGTTTTAGTTGTTCCATTGTTTTCTTACGTGAGCTTCTTTAAGTAAATTTCGAGGACGAAATTTATTTAAGGAGGGGTGATTGTAACGACCCGGAATTTTGGGCCAGAAAATTTCGCGGTTGTTAATGTTATTTATTGAATTCTAAGTCCAAAAGCCCATATTAATTGGACTGTTTTTTTTTAGCCCAACTCTTTTTCTTCCAAATTGGGCCAAAGACCCAATTTTTCTTTCTTTTCTATTGGGACGGCTCCTTCCTTTTATTTGGGCCAATGTTATTTGTTTTAATTACTTAAATATTAATTATTATTTTTGATGATTAATTAATTTAATTAATTTAAAATTTTCTAATTACCTATTCAAAGTTTGTTGGATGATCCCAACAAACTTTTCCCCCTTTGTTGCACTTTCACGGCAACCTTTGGTTGTTTGTTGTTTTTTTATTTTTATTTTTTTTTATTTTTTTTTTTTTTCCTTTTCTTTATATATAGGACCCCTTCACTTCTTTTGGGTCCTATTTTATTATTTGCTCCATAAACCCTAAAGTATTCCTCCACCTTTCTCCTTCTAAATTCAGCCGAACCCCATTGTTACCTTGGATAAATTTTGCGATTTAAGGTAACTAAGCTTTTCTATTTAATTTGTGGGTAGCTTTTCACATAGTTAATTAGGATTATATCATGAAAATTGTAGGATTTATGTTTGCTTATTTATTCGAAAATTTCGAACCATATGAAATATTGACCATGTTATTCTCTTGATGTATTCATGTAATATTTATGAATTATTATGAAATTTCTTTTGATTATTTTATGTAGTTTATTGAAATCTGAAATTGTTGAATAATTACTTGTATGAATTTATTTACCAATCAAATATTGTTATTTCTCGATGAATTTTTCATGGTATCTTGTTTACTGTTTGATTATTAACCATGATTTATTTCGTGGCAAAATTCGTCCTTTTATTATTTATAATATTTTAATCTTTCAAACCGGTAAAACTGTCCAGAATCGGTTTACGAATTTATTAATATACTTAATCAATTCGGAATACTACGAAATTTTATATGGAAGTCAGTGATAATGTTTTACAGCTTGTGTTAAATTTTCGTAATTTTTAAAGATCGTTTGATATGGCATAAAATTCTGAAACCGAATTCAGCCTAATCTGACTGGTTAGTTATAAAATCACTTAAAAATAGTAAAAGATGTTATTTTTAGACGAAATTTACGCACGTAAATACTTGAACCCATATTTAGCTCCCATAAAAATTTCCAGATTTTTAGAGATCTTTAGATGGTCGTTTTTAATTTAATTCTTTAAAAATCAGATTGTATAAAATAGGGCAATTGAATTATTAAAATATGCTATTATTAATTATTGAAGTTTCGAGTGGTACAAAATTTAAAGGAGGAAATAAAAATGTTATTTTTTTTATACTAATCTTGAACATGCTAGATTAAATATGTGAATCTTTATTTTAAATCTTTATTATTATCATGAAATCTTTAAATCTTGAGATTGTAATTTTTGTTCTTGAATACATATTTATGAATGCCGTGTATTTTGAGCATTTGGGCATGATTATTTTGATGATGCTTGATTGATTTAATTGTATCACATGTAAACTTTAAAAGCTACTTGTTCTCGGAATTAATCCGAGTGAGCCAAAGATTATAAAGGTATATAAAAATGTTATTTTTATGTGTACGATTATATTATTTTATTTTGTCCTTTATTCCATATTTTTCGAGTGGTATAAAATAAAAAGAATAGATTTTTATTGTTAATTCGGTATTTTTAGTAATTAAATTGATTAATTAAGTTAGTTAGGAAATTAATTCAATTTGTTGTAATTTTCGAAAATGCCGTGTGGTAATTTAGGTTTGGTCAGAGTTTGTTAATTTTTTTTTGGTTATTATTATTTGGGAATATTTTAATAAAATAATTATTAGGGATAAGTTGTAAAGTGTAGGATAAAAAGGAATAATATTGTTGTTATGATTGGGCCGAATATTATTATTGTATTACTATAAATATATTTATTTGGGATAATATCCGAATGGATAAAGTATAAGTTTGTGGATAATGTTTGAGGATAGTTTATGATAAGCTTGAAGATACCTAAGATATTACTAGGGATAAGAAAGGAAACAGGGTAATAGATATACATGTTATGTTTCGGTTTCTGGCTAGGAAAGACTTGGTATTTAAGGTGGCCAACATACGTGCCGCACCTCTCTTTCCTGGGACTCCGAACATTTCATTTCCTATTACTGTCACCTAGTATTTCCCAATATATAATATGATATGAATTAATAAAGATATAAGATACAATATAAAGTTCGCCCTTGCGATGACGCAAAGGTCATCAATTGGGTTAATAAGATAAGGACGCCCTTGCGATAACGCATTGGTTATCAATTGGGTTTAGTCGATGCCACTGCTCAATTGGGTCGGACGCATTGGTTCCCCCGAGCAGTTCTGGGTTCTAGAATATGGAGTCGTCTAGGTAGTTCTCGCATTGGAGGACTATTTAGGAGTTATGGCCATAGCTTAGGCTTAGTTCTCGCATTGGAGGGCTACGGGTGGGACGCATTGGTTCACCCCGACATGTTTTAGGAAAGTTGCGAACGCATTGGTTCGCTACGAGCTGTAGAAGACAGTCCGCAAAGATTTATGTTATGTTGTGATAATAAGTGCATGTGTAAAGATCAGAAGTTATTATGCCTTATTATAAGATCGATGTGAATTTACGATATGATTATGATGATGTAAGATAAGATGTGATTATGTATAATAGGATATGTTATGGAGAATCATGTTAAGTATGAATTTGATATGATCAGTATATTATCAGATGAGTATAATATAAGCTAAGGGTTAAGCTAAGTAAAGATGTATAATATTGAGTATAAGAATTGTATTTTTATAAGTCTTCCGCTGTGTTTATTTTGGTATTTATACGTGTATGTATGCGTATGTTGATACGTGAACGATGTATGTATTTTATACGTATTTCTAACCGTATTTCTGCAGGTGTATTTATACGTATTTTCGTACGTACTTTATACGTATTATTATACGTATTTTTATACGTAGATTTATACGTACTTTTTATATGGATTTTGTACGTTTTGTGTGTAAGACTTGCATTATGTTTCTTTACAGTTTTTATGTACTTTTTCTATGATATTATGTGTTTGGCGGTCCCTTGATTAAATGGGACAGCCTAGTTACTCGCCACTGACGGTGGACCCCCCCATAATTCCAGGTGAAGATGCAGCTGAATAGAGCGGGCTTCGCAGGATGGGCCTGAGAGATTAGTTTTACTTCTTGAGTTTTTAGTTATACCCAGAACAATTTGGTTATAATTTAGTTATTTTAATGATCCCAGCATGTTGGGACCGTACTTTCAGTTTTTCATTGTAATACTTATTATTGGATTTTATGGATTTTTAGTAGCCATTTAATAAAAGATATTTTTCCCATCTATTTTATTTAACTTTAAAGTATAATTTGGTTTAAGTGATGATCCGAATGTCGATTCCCTTCGTAAATCGACAAGCTAAAAAGTCGGGTCGTTACAGTTGGTATCAGAGCCATAGGTTTGACCCTAAGTTACTTCTTCACAAGTAACTTCGAAAGTTGAGTGCTTTATGAACCCGAGTGAACCTTAGCCTAATATGGAAAACCTAGATGAGTGAACCATGGGTAGAAGCCAGGGTTAAGACGATTTATCGTTTTCGTTTCGCGTTGGCGCCGTTTCGTATGTCGTGTATTTCTTAACGCGATTGTTGTTTCAGGATGTCGATCCCACGACCTTCAAGTTCCTGCCGTCGTCGTCGCAACTTAGAAGACGCAATTCTTACTTTGGCACAGATTAGCGTGCGGGTCCAGAATTCCCAGTCGTCTTCGTTCGATCGGATTGCTCGTTTACGTCCTCCGACGTTACTATGTGCTTTTGTGTGAACTAACAATAGGAATGTTTAGGTGTGTACGTACAGGATGACGCCCCCAAGGCCAAACCTCAGACTTCGACGCCGGAACCATCAATTCGTAGCCGTGACCGGTGTTTTATCAGAGTGGCGCAGCAGAAGCGTGGTGAGCCCATAACCCACAGGTCCAGGATCAGATTTCTCGTCATCGTCGTCCTACCAATGATGGCACGTCTGACCCCGTGATGCGCAAGAGCTGGATTTGAGAGATGGAAGAACGGTTCGACGCAATCGGTTGTCCGGGAGATAAACGAGTTCAGATCGCTAGCTACTACCTTCGACTAGAAGCAGACGACTAGTTGGTAACGGTTCGCCGCAGGGAAGAGCTGTGAAGAGCATGACACGGGAAGAGTTTACCTCCAAGCTACGAGAACGTATCTTTTCCGACGAGCTTAGGTGGCAAAAGCCAGAGGAGTTCCTGACGCTCACTCAGGGGACCATGCCCGTTCATACATTTACCGACAAGTTCGCGAAGCTGTCCAGATTTTTCGCTGCAATATCTCCATCGGAAGCTGAGAAGCTGAAGCGGTATATCAAAATGACGAGTCCTCGCATTAGGGTACACGTTACCGGCAACAGGTTAGCATCGTTCCAGAACGCGTACGAGACCGCCTTAGAGGTTCAAGCATCGTTCGAGGAGGAAAGGGCTACAGAGAAGAGAACCGGAGGAAGCTAATCGGCCGCAGTTGAGAAGAGACAACGAATCGAACCATACCAGGAGCCGCAATCGCAGGACGGGCAAGCAACCAACGATTCCGAGACCCCGGTTGGCAGAGGGTGCGAGAACGAACGTCATTCCGGAAAGAGGTGCGACGGGTTACAATAGGGTGTTGCGTATGTAGACAAGGAAGGCACGAGACTTGGGCGTGACCAAAGAACAAACCGGCAACAATGGTGAGCCGAGTACAAGTGAAGAACCGAGTCTTCTACGTGACCAAGAAGAGGCGGACGCGCAGCTGACATAACTACGTGTACGGTCTCCGTCTACGGCTGATCGTTTATGTTTTAGTTGTTCCATTGTTTTCTTACGTGAGCTTCTTTAAGTAAATTTCGAGGACGAAATTTATTTAAGGAGGGGTGATTGTAACGACCCGGAATTTTGGGCCAGAAAATTTCGCGGTTGTTAATGTTATTTATTGAATTCTAAGTCCAAAAGCCCATATTAATTGGACTGTTTTTTTTTAGCCCAACTCTTTTTCTTCCAAATTGGGCCAAAGACCCAATTTTTCTTTCTTTTCTATTGGGACGGCTCCTTCCTTTTATTTGGGCCAATGTTATTTGTTTTAATTACTTAAATATTAATTATTATTTTTGATGATTAATTAATTTAATTAATTTAAAATTTTCTAATTACCTATTCAAAGTTTGTTGGATGATCCCAACAAACTTTTCCCCCTTTGTTGCACTTTCACGGCAACCTTTGGTTGTTTGTTGTTTTTTTATTTTTATTTTTTTTTATTTTTTTTTTTTTTCCTTTTCTTTATATATAGGACCCCTTCACTTCTTTTGGGTCCTATTTTATTATTTGCTCCATAAACCCTAAAGTATTCCTCCACCTTTCTCCTTCTAAATTCAGCCGAACCCCATTGTTACCTTGGATAAATTTTGCGATTTAAGGTAACTAAGCTTTTCTATTTAATTTGTGGGTAGCTTTTCACATAGTTAATTAGGATTATATCATGAAAATTGTAGGATTTATGTTTGCTTATTTATTCGAAAATTTCGAACCATATGAAATATTGACCATGTTATTCTCTTGATGTATTCATGTAATATTTATGAATTATTATGAAATTTCTTTTGATTATTTTATGTAGTTTATTGAAATCTGAAATTGTTGAATAATTACTTGTATGAATTTATTTACCAATCAAATATTGTTATTTCTCGATGAATTTTTCATGGTATCTTGTTTACTGTTTGATTATTAACCATGATTTATTTCGTGGCAAAATTCGTCCTTTTATTATTTATAATATTTTAATCTTTCAAACCGGTAAAACTGTCCAGAATCGGTTTACGAATTTATTAATATACTTAATCAATTCGGAATACTACGAAATTTTATATGGAAGTCAGTGATAATGTTTTACAGCTTGTGTTAAATTTTCGTAATTTTTAAAGATCGTTTGATATGGCATAAAATTCTGAAACCGAATTCAGCCTAATCTGACTGGTTAGTTATAAAATCACTTAAAAATAGTAAAAGATGTTATTTTTAGACGAAATTTACGCACGTAAATACTTGAACCCATATTTAGCTCCCATAAAAATTTCCAGATTTTTAGAGATCTTTAGATGGTCGTTTTTAATTTAATTCTTTAAAAATCAGATTGTATAAAATAGGGCAATTGAATTATTAAAATATGCTATTATTAATTATTGAAGTTTCGAGTGGTACAAAATTTAAAGGAGGAAATAAAAATGTTATTTTTTTTATACTAATCTTGAACATGCTAGATTAAATATGTGAATCTTTATTTTAAATCTTTATTATTATCATGAAATCTTTAAATCTTGAGATTGTAATTTTTGTTCTTGAATACATATTTATGAATGCCGTGTATTTTGAGCATTTGGGCATGATTATTTTGATGATGCTTGATTGATTTAATTGTATCACATGTAAACTTTAAAAGCTACTTGTTCTCGGAATTAATCCGAGTGAGCCAAAGATTATAAAGGTATATAAAAATGTTATTTTTATGTGTACGATTATATTATTTTATTTTGTCCTTTATTCCATATTTTTCGAGTGGTATAAAATAAAAAGAATAGATTTTTATTGTTAATTCGGTATTTTTAGTAATTAAATTGATTAATTAAGTTAGTTAGGAAATTAATTCAATTTGTTGTAATTTTCGAAAATGCCGTGTGGTAATTTAGGTTTGGTCAGAGTTTGTTAATTTTTTTTTGGTTATTATTATTTGGGAATATTTTAATAAAATAATTATTAGGGATAAGTTGTAAAGTGTAGGATAAAAAGGAATAATATTGTTGTTATGATTGGGCCGAATATTATTATTGTATTACTATAAATATATTTATTTGGGATAATATCCGAATGGATAAAGTATAAGTTTGTGGATAATGTTTGAGGATAGTTTATGATAAGCTTGAAGATACCTAAGATATTACTAGGGATAAGAAAGGAAACAGGGTAATAGATATACATGTTATGTTTCGGTTTCTGGCTAGGAAAGACTTGGTATTTAAGGTGGCCAACATACGTGCCGCACCTCTCTTTCCTGGGACTCCGAACATTTCATTTCCTATTACTGTCACCTAGTATTTCCCAATATATAATATGATATGAATTAATAAAGATATAAGATACAATATAAAGTTCGCCCTTGCGATGACGCAAAGGTCATCAATTGGGTTAATAAGATAAGGACGCCCTTGCGATAACGCATTGGTTATCAATTGGGTTTAGTCGATGCCACTGCTCAATTGGGTCGGACGCATTGGTTCCCCCGAGCAGTTCTGGGTTCTAGAATATGGAGTCGTCTAGGTAGTTCTCGCATTGGAGGACTATTTAGGAGTTATGGCCATAGCTTAGGCTTAGTTCTCGCATTGGAGGGCTACGGGTGGGACGCATTGGTTCACCCCGACATGTTTTAGGAAAGTTGCGAACGCATTGGTTCGCTACGAGCTGTAGAAGACAGTCCGCAAAGATTTATGTTATGTTGTGATAATAAGTGCATGTGTAAAGATCAGAAGTTATTATGCCTTATTATAAGATCGATGTGAATTTACGATATGATTATGATGATGTAAGATAAGATGTGATTATGTATAATAGGATATGTTATGGAGAATCATGTTAAGTATGAATTTGATATGATCAGTATATTATCAGATGAGTATAATATAAGCTAAGGGTTAAGCTAAGTAAAGATGTATAATATTGAGTATAAGAATTGTATTTTTATAAGTCTTCCGCTGTGTTTATTTTGGTATTTATACGTGTATGTATGCGTATGTTGATACGTGAACGATGTATGTATTTTATACGTATTTCTAACCGTATTTCTGCAGGTGTATTTATACGTATTTTCGTACGTACTTTATACGTATTATTATACGTATTTTTATACGTAGATTTATACGTACTTTTTATATGGATTTTGTACGTTTTGTGTGTAAGACTTGCATTATGTTTCTTTACAGTTTTTATGTACTTTTTCTATGATATTATGTGTTTGGCGGTCCCTTGATTAAATGGGACAGCCTAGTTACTCGCCACTGACGGTGGACCCCCCCATAATTCCAGGTGAAGATGCAGCTGAATAGAGCGGGCTTCGCAGGATGGGCCTGAGAGATTAGTTTTACTTCTTGAGTTTTTAGTTATACCCAGAACAATTTGGTTATAATTTAGTTATTTTAATGATCCCAGCATGTTGGGACCGTACTTTCAGTTTTTCATTGTAATACTTATTATTGGATTTTATGGATTTTTAGTAGCCATTTAATAAAAGATATTTTTCCCATCTATTTTATTTAACTTTAAAGTATAATTTGGTTTAAGTGATGATCCGAATGTCGATTCCCTTCGTAAATCGACAAGCTAAAAAGTCGGGTCGTTACAACCAAAGACCAGGTGGACTGTTGAAGCCATTGCCGATACCCACATGGAAGTTTGATTCCATATCCATGGATTTTGTAGTGGGGCTACCCACGACATCTACGGGTTTGAATACTGTTTGGGTAATCGTGGATCGTTTGACTAAGGTCACTCGATTCATTCCGATGAAGGTAACTTGGTCGATGGAGAAGATGGCGGAAGCTTACTCGAGGGAGATCATAGGGCTGCATGGTGTACCTAAGGATATCGTGTCCGACAGAGATCCCCGATTTTTGTCACGGTTCTGGAAGTCTTTGCAGGAGGCTTTTGGGACTAAGCTTAATTTGAGTACGACATTTCACGCAGCCACAGATGGGCAGACGGAACGGACCATCCAGACGCTAGAAGATATGCTACGAGCTTGTGCGTTGGATTTCCAGCAGACTTGGGTTAAATCATTAAGCCTGGTGGAATTTTCGTACAACAACAACTATCACGCTAGTATCAAGATGGCTCCTTATGAGGCGTTGTACGGGCGCAAGTGTCGCAGCCCTACTTATTGGAGCGACATCAGCGATGCTTTGGTGATTGGTCCTGATCATATCAGGGATACGGTGGAGTAGGTCAAGATCATCAGGGCAAGATTGCAGGCAGCTCAGAGTCGACCGAAGTCGTATGCTGATCGTCGACGAAAGCCGTTGGAGTTTCAGGTGGGTGATAAGGTTCTACTGAAGGTGTCTCCGATGAAGGGTGTGATACGGTTTGGCCAGAAGGGTAAGCTCAGGCCCAAGTATGTCGGCCCGTATGAGATTCTAGATCGAGTCGGAGAAGTTGTTTATCGATTGGTGTTGCCTCCGGATCTGTCGAAGGTTCACGATGTATTTCATGTATCCCAGCTACGGAAGTACGTGAATGACCCTTCTCACATTATTCCGGTGGAGTCGTCAGAGATCGAGCCGAACTTGACCTTTGAAGAGAAGCCAGTGCAGATTTTGGATCGCCAGGACCGGATGTTGCGGCGTAAGGTGGTGCCGTTGGTTAAGGTACTCTGGCGTAGTCAGAAGTTCGAAGAGGCTACTTGGGAGACGGAAGCTTCTATGAGGGATAAGCATCCCGAGCTGTTCGAAGCAGGTATGCGGCTGTTTTGGTCGTTTTTGTTTTGGTTTATGTTGTGATTGTTTTCTGCATGAGTGTGTGTTTTGAGCTTCGTTAAGTAAATTTCGAGGTCGAAATTTATTTAAGGAGGGGTGAGT
Organism: Salicornia ramosissima; assembly: GCA_951394345.1. Classification (NCBI taxonomy): domain Eukaryota; kingdom Viridiplantae; phylum Streptophyta; class Magnoliopsida; order Caryophyllales; family Amaranthaceae; genus Salicornia; species Salicornia ramosissima. Next base: position 41,981,920 of record OX596233.1, on the reverse strand, counting down.
GTAATAACCCGAAATTTAGGGCCAGAAAATTTAGCGGTTAATTAATGTTATTTTTAATATTCTAAGTCCAAAAGGCCCAGATATTTGGACTGTGTTTTCTTAAATTCTCCCTTATCTCGAAATTGGGCCCAATGACCCAATAATTGTTTCCCATGGCCGGCCCCCCTTATGCATGGCCAAGGAATATTTTCCTTTTAAATACTTTTATTATTTAGAACATTCTATATCTAAATATCCAATCTTTATTTTATTATCCTAATTAATCTAAAAACCCTATTTTTAACTAACCTCATACCTAGTCTCCTAAAAATTACTCAATCTCTCCTACCCTCACTCTATAATTCGGCCCCCTCTAATTTTCTTTTCCTTTTTATTAAATCTTTTGCTCTTTATAAATTATTTATAAGGAACAATACTCATAATCTTTTACTCTAACTTCTAACTCTAAACTCTCAAAAGAACCTACAAAACCCCCTAACTAGCCGTGTGGAATTTTCGAACCATAGCCAAGATTTTTCTTGATTTCTTCCTAATCCAGGTAACTAGACTATCCTTCTTAAATCTGGTATAGTTTTCCATATAGTTAATTACGATTAAACGAGGAAAAATTGATAGTATTAGTATCATGATAGGTTAGAATATTTCGAACCATATGATGTAACTTTCTAAGTTATTTTCTTGATATTTTATGTAATCTTTATGAATCTTTAATTGTTTTAATTAATTCTATGCATGAAATAATTTCTCTGATTGCATGATTATATTGAATAATTGCATGATAATTTGTTGAGTCATTTTCTTGAATTTTCGTGTGATTGTCGAGTTCAATATGATGATTATATGATAATTATTTCTTGATATTTCCTGGATTAAGTTAATAATCTTGATTGTTTAATTGTTGATTAAAGTCTTAAATTAAAATAATTATTTTTTCTTATATTGTACAAATTGTCGAGTGGCCTAAGAATTAAGAGGGAATTAAAAATCTGATTTTTATGGTTGAATCTTGTTAATTCTTGAATTATTATTGGCAATCTTGATTTTAATCATTAATTTAATCATGTTATTGTAAATTCTTGAATTTAATCTTGTTATTAATCTAACCCCTAAAATGCCGTGTGATTCATGTATAAGAAAGGATTGATTTTGATCTTGTTTTAGTCCAATTTTGATGATTTAATGTTTAAAGCATGATTTTATTATTTACTATTAAGTTTATATAATTAATTATTGATAATTGTATTTAATTAATTTAAAGTGTCAATTTTGGTTGTTCTATACATGAATTTCGAGTGGTTCAAAGTAATAAAAATAGGATTTTTATCATGTTTTAGGCAATATTAATTGATGATTGTTAGTTTATATGATTATTTGATTAATTAATTGATTTATTAAACTGTTTATATGTTTATTTAAGGAATTGTTTTGATTATTGTTTTATGATGGAAAATGTCGAGTGGCATGATTAAGGTTATGATCAATTTTAGTTTAATTTTTGGCTTATAATAATTTAGTTTGTAATTTTAGGAATTAATATAATTAAAGGAATAAAAAGAATTAGTAAAGATAAGTTGTAATATGAAGGAAAGGAATAATATAATGATAAGAATAATTTATAAGATGATAAGAAATATTGGTCTCACGATGGCCATGTCGATAAGATAAGATAAGAAACTGACGCCTGTCTGGTGATACACGGGTCACCAGATTAGGTTAAGTCGAAGCAACTGCCCTACTGCAGTCTCTGGGCAGTTCTGGATCTTAAGATGTGTAGTCGTCTAAGTAGTAGTACACGGGCTACTATTTAGGAGTTATGGCCATAGCTTAGGCTTAGTTCTTGCAAAGGAGAGCTACGGGTAGAATACACGGGTTCTTCCCGGCGCATTTTAGGAAAGTTGGGATGTACACGGGCATCCTTACGAGCTATAATGACCGGTCCATAAAGTTAAGAAGATGGTTAAAAGAAGGGTTTTTGGTAATAATTTGATAAGATAAGTATTACACGGGTTGGTTATGATTATGTATGTATTAACGTATTTATATGTATGTATGTCATTTATGTATTGTATAAGTATGATATGTTAAGTCTTCCGCTGCGTACGACTGACAGGTATATATTTATGTATGTATTTTTTATGTATGTGTATACGTATTTGTATGTAATTGTGTATGTATTTCAAGTGTACTTTTATACGTATTTTGTATGTATTTTTATACATACTTTCAAGGTATTTTCATACGTACTTCGTATGTATTTTTATACGTATTTACATGTATTTTTGTATGATTTTCTTAGATAATTCTATGATATTATATGGTTAATGGTTCCTCATTTAAGCGGGACAGCCTAGTTACTCGCCACTGACGGTGGACCCCCCCCATTTCAGGTGATGATGCAGACGCATAAGTGGGCTTACGTTTGGTTCGGGTTGAGTGCCTTGTTGAGATTTATTAGAGAGAACCCGGAGTCTATCTTATGTTGTTTTATTTCTTTATTATTTAGTTTCGCCCAGCCTGTTGGGAAGAACAGTTTAATCTGTATTTTGGATTTATTTAAGGACTTTTGGGACTTTTATTTAGTTATTAGTTAATAAATGGAATAATGAACTTTAATATTAATAATGTTCCTTAAGTTTTTTTTGGTAATGATCCATTTGTCGATTTCCTTCGTAAATCGACAGCCTATAAAACTCGGGTTACGAGATCAACTCTCTGTTTTAGAGCTGACGCTCTATGTTTCAGAGCAGACTTCTTAGAGCGGACGCTCTATGTTTCAGAGCGGACGCTCTCTCTGTTTTAGAGCGGACGCTCTAATTTCCCTTGCTGATGGCCTATTTTTGCCGAGACTTCAGAGCGGACGCTCTAAATTTCAGAGCGCCCGCTCTGAGTTATCAGGACAACTTTTCTTACGGGCTTTTAACTTCACTTAGGGTTAATTTCTTGGGGGTATAAATACCCAATCTTTTCCCCTTGATGTAGGAAGCACATTTTAGAGACATTTTCAGATCTATTAGCTTAGGGTTTACAATTTCTATAGGGTTTTGTAGGAGAGAGATAGCATAATAACTTCATTTTTCTCACTTGTAATTTGATTGAGCTTCTCTTAGTTGGTAATTTCTGAACTCTTTCTTTTGTTTTGTCATCTATTCACTTGTTATTGCATTTATCTTGCTTTTAGCTATTGTTCTTGCTTAGTTGAGTAGTTTAGTTAGTTTAATCTTCTTTACTCTTTTTTTTTTGCTCTTCTTCTCCATGTTTATTTCTAGCTATTTATTTGCTATTTTCATTGCCATTCTCCCTTGTTTATTCATGTTTACTTCTTTCCTAGGCTAGACTTTTAGCTAGGGAAGGGGGATAGTGAAGCATTATTGATGAGAAATTTCTGATTTTGGTTTCAATGTGTTGATAAATATTGGTTGCTTAATCTAGGGATTTATTTTGTTGAATTTGGATTTTGGCCATTTCCATGACTTAAAACCCCAATCATTTATGTGTTGTACGAGAGTGAGCACATAAGTGGTGGAAAGCTAGATTAAGCATGACTATGACCACCTTGGCATTGTTGGGTTGCCGGTGCCCTTGAGTGCGTGAGAACGACTATTTGGTGTTGGAGATTCGAACGGGATTAGAAGGTGTGCGAGAGTGACCTCCTAATGTCGGGCGAATCACCCCCTTTATGATTCACCCTTGTTGCCATGATTAGAATTTTGGATTCATATTTGTTTCATGATTCCCCCTACCCCTAGTGTTTATTTTCTCGAGTTATCTTCCATCCTTCCTATTTTATTTTTAGCAATTTCTAGCATTAGTATTCTAGTTTAATCAATCTGAACTCCCGATTTTTATACCCCGTCAATCGACTAGCGATCAAACTAAGTTTAAAACCTTTCTTCTCTGTGGATTTCGATCCCTACTTACCACTTGCTATCTTTCCAAGTTAGTGAGTCTAGGCTAGGGTATTTTATCCTTGATCACGAACCCTTGGAAACTAACGACACCTAAGGGGCGGATCAATCGTCACCTGAAATGGGGGGGGTCCACCATCAGTGGCGAGTAACTAGGCTGTCCCACTTAAATGTGGAACCCAAAAATCATATAATAGAAAGCACATAACACTTAATATCAACGATTAAGCATCAAATATCATCCTAAAATAATATCATAAATCAGACATACGCATCGGAAAACTTATCATAACATGCATAATATATAACAAGTCACACGAAAACACCATAATCATCCCGGTGGTTACTTATCTTTTCATATTATTACCCAAATATCCCTTTTAACTCATCTTTAATAATCCATGGGCCGGTCACTATTGCTCGTAAGGATACCCGTGTATATCCCAATTTTCCTAAAATGCGTCGGGTAGAACCCGTGTATCCTACCCGTAGCTCTCATTTGCAAGAACTAAGCCTAATCTATGGCCATAACTCCTAAATAGTAGCCCGTTTACTACTACTTAGACGACTATACATCTTAGAATCCAGAACTGCCCAGAGACCGCAGTAGGGCAGTGGCTTCGACTTAACCATGTATAGCGACTCGTAATTTAATCATTAAAACAATTAAATTAATTCTAAAATCGTAAAATATAAATTAATCATACAATTATAACTCAACATGGATTGAAAATTATTCTTTTTAATACATAGAATACTCAGCCTTCAAGATTAATACAAGATCAAGATTAGATTTCAAGATTTTATTTAATTATATCATTAAATCATTAAATTACTTTTAAACCAAAAATCAATAAATAAATCATGATCAGGATTTTAATATGAACATAATCCAATAAGAAAAATTGAAACTTTAATTTCTTTTTGAAATAGGGGTCAATCTACATTTTCAAGAACATGAACCAAAAATATGAATTTAATTCAAGACTTCAATTAAGCAATAAAATAAATCATGATCATGCTTTTAAACCAAGAACTCATCATAATACATCGCAAAATTCATGCTTGCACTCAACATTGGTCACGCATAATTTCAAGAAAATAATTCAAGATTATCATACAATTATTCTAATTAAAACATGTAATTTAAGATATTAGTTCATGCATAGAACTAATAATATACCGTAGAATTCACAAAAGATCATGCAAAATATCAAGAACTAACATGAATTTTCATATAGTGTGGTTCGAAAATTTTAAGGATTTCATGACATGAATTCTACTTTTTCTAAATTTAATTCTAATCAACTATATGATTCAAAAATCCATTACTTAAGAGGGTTAGTCTAGTTACCTTGAAAGTAGCAAGCAAAAGTACAAAAAATAGCCTTGAACTACTCGGCTAGAACACGGCACACACACGCACAAGTCTTGAAAAGTGTTGAGAGTTTTTGAGAGGAAATAGTATATATAGTTTAGGATTATTGCCCCTTATATAATTATAAAGAGTAATAAAAGAACTAATGAAATCAAAAGGGAAGGGGGTGCCATGAGGAAGAGAGCAAAAGAGGGAGGTGGTTGAGAAAATTTAGGAGAGTTTTACTAAGGATTATAAAAGTTAGACTTTTATGTTGAAAGGATAATTATTAAAAGAATTAGTAATTAGATATAGAAGTACCTAATTAACTAAATGAGCTAAAGGAAAAATAAAGAAAAAATATTCCTCTTGGCCTTGAACTAGAGGGCCGGCCAGGGGAGGGGAGTTCCATTGGGCCATTGGGCCTAATTCTAAAGCAAGGATAAAATAAGGAAAAAAAACCCAACCCGATTTCCAGGATTTGGACTTCGAATTATGCAATCATAACAAATAACCACGAAATTTTCTAACCCGAAAAAATACCTCCTATTTAAATAGAAAGAAGTTAAAAAAAATGGTGCAATTAAACACAATTGTCAAATAGTTAAGATAATTGTCAAATAGTTTAAAAAAAAACGGTGAAATTTAACTACGTTGATTGTGAATTTGTGAGATTGAGTAGTGAATTAGTGATGTGTATTCATTATGCTGGAGCACTATTCTACTATTATTAATATTTTTAGAAAAAATTGTTCAAAACTACCAAATAAATGTTGACTTTTGAAAACTACTAGTAACTAAAAAAAAAGTTGTTATAAAACTACCTAATACATCATTTTCGACCGGGTAGTATTACCACTTTCCGTTTTTTTTCATTTTTCTGTTGTTATGGGCCACCAATTTTGATTTCGATCTCTCTAATTTTTTCCCTTAAACTACTTGATTTCCCTCCATTGCTAAGCATAATCAAGCTTCAATGGAAAAAAAGTAGGATTAAAAAAAGTTGGATTGAAGAATAAGGGGGGTAATTTTGATACATTTCATAGGTTAAAAGTCTGATATATATTAAAATAAAAGAGGAAGTTAGAGGTCGAGGCTAATCGAGCATTTTTGGGAAAAGAAATAAAGGGAAATCAATAGTGATGGGACATAACATTAGGAAAATTAAAAAAAAAACACGGAAAGTGGTGGTGTTACCAGGCCGAAAATGATGTATTAGGTAGTTTTATAACAACTTTTTTTATTTGATAATATTTTTCAAAAGTCGACATTTATTTGGTAGTTTTAGACAATTTTTCCTAAATTTTATTGCATTATTTGCATTCCAATTTTAGTAATTCATTAATTTTTTTAGTAGGATAACGTGTGGGATACTAGGGCTTAATCGAACCCTACTACAGGTCACCAAGCCCAATTTAGCCAACACACACATATGTAAGGGAGAGGATACGGAATCCTCCCTAATGTGTGTGGTGAGAATCGAACGCTTAACCTTATTCCTGGAATTCTGAAGCCTTAATGCCCTTAATTGACCAGTACGTTAAGACCTTATCCTCTAATAATTCACTAATCGAGACCGTCTAAATGCACATATATTATATTATATGAAAATAAAATAAAAAATACAAGTAATTTAGTTTGTGATCAAAACTTCTGCATCGTTGCTTGTAGTATTGCATTCCAAAATTAGTGGTTCATGCAACGTGCGAAGCTAATTACATACAAACACTGACTTGGAATTTTTGAAAATCTTTGTCAACTATATATGCGTGGGTAGGCAGCTTGTTTTGTTGGACGGTCAATCATCCTTATCCTAAAAACAATAATGTTTTGAAAAATTTGATTCTTAATTATACTACTTCCTCCCAAACGAATTAATTTCACCATTGTTTTTTCACGTATTTTGAGAAATCGATTTAAGGGTGTAAACGGCCAAATTAATCAAAATAATTTTGATATTAGTAACTTATAATCACATTCTTGCTTATACTAAAACCACTTTGATTAATTCCTTCGTTTACACCCTTAAATCGTTTCCTCAAAATGTGTGAAAAAACAAAAAGTGAAATTAATTCGTTACGGAGGGAGTACTTATCTGCAGTTTACTTATAATAATAAAAAAATTTGATTATTCTATGATAATCTAACTTTTATTTTTCAATTTCTCTGAACAAGATAGAATGATTTTTTTTTGTTTGTTTTTGCATAGTTTAGTTTACTCACTTACATTGTTATTTTACTTAATCCGTTATTTTTTCCTATATGGGGAAAAAATTCACCTTTTTGTTAAAGTTAGAATATTGGTTTCTTATACTAATGGTGCGTTTTTTTCAACTTATTAGACCTAAATTTATCTTGACTGAATTTATCTGAACTTATCAGACCTGATTTAACTTATTAGACCTGATTGGAACTTATTCGAACTTATTAAACCTTATTACTTATTAGAACTTATTGGACCTTATTGGAACTTATTAGAACTTATTAAATCCAAATAACCCTATTTTTTTAAAACATAATTAGCCTATAGGCTAATCCCTTCTAAATTCTAAACTACTAGCCTTTAAAACTACCAGTGTATAGCTGATAAGGGTTAACTAACTCACACAACTATCTTTTATTTCCACCTTTATGTTTGGTATAGACTTAGACATGATATCTTAAGGATTTAAGATTGAAGTGCAGCCAATGCTCTGAGCTTCATGCCTTAAAAACAATTTTTTTTTTTTTTTTTGCAATAAGATAAGAAAATTAGCTTATTACTAATTAACTCCTAGATTACTTGACGCTAAACTATCTGTTCATTGCTTGGTAGATGGTTACTAACCCATACAAATATTCTAACGTTTTGTTGAGATAAAAAAATTGAATTCCAAAATCCAAGAATTTAAGATGAGCTTTGAGCTACTACTCTAAGGGTTCGTTTACATTAGCTGAATAGAGATGAACTGAACTGAACGGAACTGAACTGAACTAAACTAAACTGAATAGAAGTGTATTAATTGAACTAAATAGAGATGAACTGAACTGAACTGAACTGAATAGAGATTAACTGAACTGAACTGAACTGAACTGAATCGAATTGAACTGAATATAATCTGAAGTACACAAGCCCTAAGCCTCTGCACAATCTAACTGTTCCAACATTTATATTAGGGGCGGGCAAAAAAACTCGTACCCGGTTCCCGACCCGGTACTTGATTTTTTTACCCGAAAAAGCAGATACACGGTTTGTAAAATCGGGTACCGGTCGGATTCGGTTGGGATTTTTAAAACCGGGTACCCGGTATCCGGTTTTAATTTTAAAAAAATAGTTTTTTTATTATTAAAAAAAAGTTTTTACTTTAATTTAAAATTAATTTTTTATTATTATTATAAATACTTTTATAAAATTTAAAAACACAGTTTTTTTAAAAAAAAAAATTAATTAAATTTCTTTTAAAAAAACAGTTTTTTAAAAAATAAATTTCAAAAAACAGTATTTACTTTAAAAATATAAAGAGTTTTTTTATATAAAAAAAACAAAACATTTTTTTATATTAAAAAAAAAGTTGTATAAGAAAAAAAACCGGATCCGGATACCCAGTTCCCGGAACCGAATTTCCGGGTACCCGGATTATCCGGGTCGGATCCGGGTCAAAAAAATTGTGACCCGAAAAATCGGGTACCCGAATTTGTCCACCTCTAATTTATTTATACATTAATGGGTTGTGATTAGGGATGTCAAAACGGGTTAATGGTACGGGTTAGGGTTGACCCAAAAGGGTTCAGTTAGATTTCGGTTTAGGTTAAATCGGGTTATTAGCCCAACGGTTCAGTTCAATTCAGTTCAGGTCATTTCGGTAACAGGTCATAACAAGTTGTCTTTTTTTCGGTGACAGTTTAATTTAGGTTCAGGTCATTAACGGTCAGGCTAGTATCAGTTTAGCCCAAAATGGTTCAGGTTAATGCAGTTCAACGATAAGAAACGGTATGTTTCAGGTTGGCATCAGTTTACATCGAGTTATTTTGGAGCGTCCGTTAAGATAAAAATTGATCATAAAACACAAAAAGTTTCTTAATATGTTAATTTTGATATGATGTTACTTTTGAGTTGAGTAAGATTTCAGTTCAGTTCAGGTCAAATAATGTAACGGGTTGATTTCAGTTCAGTCCAGTTAAGTCCAATTTAATAAATCTTCGGGTTTGGGACATGTTATCCTCAGTTCAGGTTACTTTCATTTCAAGTTCAGCTCAGTTCAGGTCATTAATTCACGGGCCAATAACAGTTCAGGTCAATCTCAGGTTACGGGTTACTTTCAATTCAGTTTATTTCAGTTCAGGTCACGGTCAGTTCAGTTAACCCAACGGGTTCTAACCCAAACTGACATCCCTAGTTGTGATATGTAATGTTTTTAATATATTAAAAGTGGATGAGCTATAGGCCCGGTCCTAAGCCTGTGCAAACAGACTTATTGCACAGGGCCCAATTTGAATGGGCCTCTTAATCCTAGTTCTATTTTATTATATATATTAATGATGTACATAAGAATAAATGAAAAAGAGTTTGGTGGAGTCGTTGTGCATGGAGCATAAATGTTGTATTGTATTGATTGATGCAGGTTCGAATCTCACTGATTACACAGTGGCCTTTTTTTAATTTTCCTTTTTCCCTGTTAGCAATGGAATTGATAGCTAAGCCTTTTTTTATTTGTATCATATTCACATGTTTTAAAAATTCAATAAAACATCCAATTTTGAATATTTTTATAAATGTTCATTTATTGTCTATAATTTAACTCTCATCTTATACTTTAATCCCCATATGTATGCATCAAACTTTTTTTTAATCTCTTCTAAAAAATTTGAATCTCCTCCCCTGTGACTTATATTACCATTTTTTTCTCAAAAAAATAAATTATGTAGTATGTTTATTCAAGATTTAATTAATATTCCACTTTAATACTCACCTTTGTAAAATTCTCACAGGTTCGAATGGGGGAGAACATAAAAAACAGAGGGAATATATATTTATGTATGAATCTTACTTAAAAACATTGTTAGACAATCAATAAACTTTTAAAATGGCATTAGTTTTGGAATGGATACTAAAATTGCACCTTAATTGATACAACAAATGTGAAAAATTATAAATTGAAGGGCCTATTTATCGATTGATGATGTACAAATTGTACAGGGCCTCCATAATGATTGGCACGGCCGTGATGAGCTATGATATATACTAGGTATTTAACCTAAGCAAATTTGTCCTACCAGAAACTCAGGTATGCCGTATGCCAAATACCTGTTTGAGTTTGGTAATACTCGACAAATACTCAACCAAGTATTTTGGTTATAGGAGACATTTTGTCACTAATCAAATACTCGACCATGTCATAGAGTCCATCAATTGTTTCTGTGTTAAAGGCTAATCAAGTTCATCTATCAAAAAAAAAAAAAAAAAAGTTCAACCAAGTTCAATACCTATTACTAGTTCAAATAAATCTAATAAGTTGAAGAGAATACACAATTATATTATAGATAACCAAAACAAGTTGTCTTCTTGATTGTATCTCACAAGTTTTATCTTGATTTACTATGTGTTCCTGTTCTGGAACTTCTCGTGAACAGTCAACGATCTTTTGGTGTATGATGTGTACTCTGGATGATCCTCAATGTAGCTGTAACCTGCAAAACAGTCAGAGATTGCTAACCCGGGGGGTGGAACCCGGGAACGCCCCTTCGATGCTTAAGTTAGATATCGGAGATAAGGAGTCAGAGTATTTTTGTCAATTATGAATTGCGTACCTTTGGAATGATTGGACTGATCCTTTATATAGGCATTAGTTTCTACAATTAGGGTTTTACTGAACTAGCAGGGCCTGCGTGTGGGCCTGGCCCATGGCACACAGTGATAACCTGGTCAAGGTTTTACCAAGTCAGATGACATGTGGCATTGTCTGGTTTGTTGTATAGTATCTGGTGTAGACCTAGCCCTATCAGAATTGGGCCTAGGTTTTGGGGCCCACTAATACGGGTTTGACCACCTGGGTGGGCCCGGAACAATTAGCCCCACGCTCGGCGTGGAACGGGAATCCGTGGACGTTGGATGCCGAGCGGAATACTCCGGAAAAACCCTAAACCCCGATACCCCATGGATGACCTCGAAGGTGGCACCAGGGTGGACACCTCGATCGAGGTAACCTCGACCGTGAGGAGGGGTCCCTCGATCGAGGTGACCTCGACCGTTGCATGGGTGTTGAGCCTTCCCTTACGCTTGACTGTGTAGGCCCCTATGAGAGCCCTGAGGGAACCTCGAGGGTGGCACCCAGGTGGTCACCTCGATCGAGGTAACCTCGACCGTGAGGAGGGGAACCTCGATCGAGGTAACCTCGACTATGCAGCTACCATGGAAGCCCTGAGGATACCTTGAAGGAATCCTCAGGGAGGGTACCTCGATCGAGGCAACCTCGACCATGAGGAGGAAACCCTCAATCGAGGTAACCTCGATCGTAATCTCCAAGGAGACCCTGAGTGATACCTCAAGGGAGCCTCCCTCGACCGTGGGTCCTTCCAGCATGTCCCCTTGAGCACCTCGAGGGTGAGCACCTTGATGGGGAAAGGCTTACCTCGATCGTAATGAACCCCTTTAGGTGAAAATCTTAGAAATTTTCTAAGTGTTGTTGCATTACCTCGAGGGTAAGCCCCAGGAAGGCCTGAGAAAAGCCTCAATGGGGTCTTCAAGGAGGGCGCCTCGATCGAGGCTACCTCGACCGTGAGGGAGAGTCCCTCGATCGAGGTGATCTTGGCCGTTATGCCCCTATATTTACCTCGAGGGTCTTCTAGAATGCAAGGAAAGATGTGATATGTGGTTCGTTGAGGATGACTTGAAGATGTCTACCTTGATCAAGATAACCCTCGACCCGAGGGTATTTTTCCGCGACCAAGGGGCAAAACCCCCTGAACCTTTCCCTTTGAAATTAAAAATTTTCCTAAGTGTTGATGTTTCTCAGGCTTCTTTTCCACCTCGAGGGTCTTCCCTTACCTCGATCGTGGCTGACATATCTTGGACTCAGAGTTCTTTCGTATGCCCAACTAGGTAAATGATGGGACATCAACCGCGATCGTTATTGTATCCTCCACGATCGCTGAAGACTCCCCTTTATTTGAACCTCAAAATCTGGCTAAGTGTTAATTTTGCCAAGGCCCTCTTTTTACCTCGATGGACCTCCCTTTCCTTGATTGTGAGGGATACACCCTTGAAATCCATCAAAATTTGGCTAAGTGTTAATTCCATCCTTAGTAGCAAATGCCCATACTGAATGGGGGGTCCTTGGCATTGGGATGACCATCCTAGACCTGGGGGCTAATGAGTCCCATGGATTGCCATTTTCACCTCGAGGGTCTCTCCTACCTCGAGAGTTAAGGAAAGCATTCCCTGGGACCAAGCTTCCCCAATGGCCTCGAGGGTCTTACCTACCTCGACTGTGATGAAGGTGTAAAGAGAGGATTGCCCACATTGAGTGGGGCTTTGGCCTAAGGGGGCCAACCATCCCTTAGGGGCTAATGAGCGACAAGACATGGTTGACGCCTATCCAGCCTCCCATCTCCCTTGATGGGTTCCTATCTTGAGTAGAGCTTGTTAACTTTTGGAGCTTTGCTCAAAGCCAAGGGGCTAATGAGCCCCAAGGACTAAGTGTTAGGCCAACCTCCCTAACGACCTCGAGGTTGTCTACTACCTCGACTGTGATAGAGGTAAAAGATGAAAAGGCCATGATGACCTCGAGGGTCCTCCTGTACCTCGAGTGTTAGGAAATGTGTGGGGAAGATGTCTTGGATGCCCATCAGCCTCGATGGGTGCCCATATTGAATGGGACTTTGGCCTAAGGTGATTAACTAATCCTTAGGGGCTAATGAGCCCCAAGATAAGCGTGATACCTGTCCAACTTCCCATCTCCTTTGATGGGTGCCTGCCTTGAGCAGGGCTTAATCATTAGCCTAAGGAGCTCTTTCCAAAGCCAAGGGGCTAATGAGCCCTAGTGACTTTGAATGCCTATCAAGCCATTCCATTCTCCTCAATGGATGCCTATGTTGAATAGGGCTTTTTGTCACTTGATGAGGTGGAGGGTTTGACCAAAAGTCAACGAATTAGTGAACACTGTTCACTTTCTAAACTCATAATTTGATGCCGTTTTATCTTATTTTTACCATAGTGAGGTAAAAAACCGTTTCACATTCTCACCTCCTATATATTCAACTCTCTAATCATTTTCCTAAAATCACTCTCTCACTCTTCAAATTTTCTCTCTCTAGAGTTCTCTAATCTCCTCGAAGGTGTCTTCTAAGCTCGTTCTTAGGCAGCCAAGCCAGTAGTCTTCTTGTCCAGGTAATTGTCTCCCCTCCTTATATTTATTTTGAATAAGTGAGTCCTTGTCCTGTCGAGTACCTTTCTTTTCCTTAGTTTGTTTTCAATAACTTAGGAATTGGACATGTCAAGTACTCCACCCCTTCTTCCCCTAGAGTGCACTGGGGTCCTTCGAGTCGAGGGTGATGAAGGGATTGAATCCCAAAACATCCCTGAGGCCATCCCTCTACTTTCTGACTTGGATGGGTCAGTGTCTGGGGGAGAAGAGGTAAAAACCCCCTACCCCTGGGAGCCATCTGTAGCACATCCTAACATTTACCATTCAACGTATGAAAAACTTGTAGGTATACTAAACATGAACCTCGATGGTCCATCCACCTCTGGTCAAGAGGAGACAGAGAACATTGTGTACCCAAAAATTCCCCCTGAGAAGGGTCCCAAATACTTCTTTCTACCCCCAACTCTCAACCACCGTCTAAAGAGAAATATTCGCTCATTTGCTATCCAATTTCAATTTTCTGAGCCATATGTAGTAGTTCGACCTATTAACCTTCAGACCATCTGTTCCCCCCTGACGGATGTGTAGCTGTGTACAAACTTGCCATAGTCAGGGGGCTTAGATTTATCTATATCAATTTTTGTTTTTGTGTACAAATATTGAAAAAACAAAAAGTCTGTGTACAAATATTGAATTGGAAGGCGTCCAATAGTTAGGATTATTTATATCAATTTTTCCATTGTAAAAACCAAGAACCAAGAGTTTTTTCTTTCCTTAATATTGACTAGGAAAATGATAGGTACTTCTCAATGGTCAATATTTATGTTTCCATACCGCTATCAAAGAATTTTATCATTGCTTGTCATAAATCTTTAGATTGTAATGTCAAAATTGTCAACTGTCCAAGTCCACCTTGACAACTTGTGATTTTTAATTTTTTTTTAACTTTTTTTGGCAAATGTTTTTTTTTTTTTTTTTAAATTTATTTTGGAAGTGTGAACTTGTGAATTGTGATTAGAAGACTTTGACTCTATGAGTGATACAGCTACTAGAAGCGAACGTGGAACTAACAATTTCGGGCTATCAAGTGTGAATTTAAAATATTCTGTACGCGGGTTTGAATCTAATCTATGTGATTCATGGTATCTCTCTATAAATGTCTTCTTTACTTCTAATAAGTACTAGCCTTCTATGCACGCTATGCGTGCGATGCTATCTTAAATATACATATATTAATCTGTCTAAACAAACTTTATAGGATTTTTTTGCTTTGAATAATACAACATTTCAACGATTTGCAAAGAATAATACAATCTATTGTTTTTTCGTGAATAATACAACCTTGTCCTCAATTTTGCAACCAATGATACAGATGACCTTTAACCTGCTATTCAGGTTAAAACTATTAAATTTTTTTATTTTTTATTTTTTTAAGTCAAAAAATAAAAAAAAAATCAAAATCAAATTTTTTTTAAAAAAAAATTAAAAATAATAATTCCCCCACCCCCCACTATCAAGATCAAAATTTTAAAAAAAATTATTTTTTTTAAGTCAGAAAAATAAAAATAAAATTAAAATCAAAATCAAAATTTTAATTTTCTGATATTTTTAATTTTTTTTTTAATTTTATTTTGCAATTTTTCTATTTTTTTTTCTTTTATAAAAAAATTACAAGGACCAATCATAACGTGACACATGTTCCTTTAACCTGTTTTATAAGTCAAAAACCGGTTTTGCATCATTCGTTGCGAAAATGAAGCCAAGGTTGTATTATTCACGAATAAACAGAAGGTTGTGTTATTCTTTGCAAATCGTTGAAAGGTTGTATTATTCAAAGCAAAAAATCCAACTTTATATCATAAAAAATAAAAATAAATAAAAAAATTGTTTCCCTTTCATTCGGTCATCTCACAATAATGAACGAAAGAAAAGTTTTATTTAATGAAATATATCGATATGGATGTCTATTTATAGAGAATTTAAAAATATTAATTTTGAATTTTTTTTTATTTTTTTGAATTTTATATTTTGTAATATTTTCATCTAAAAAATTGCAATAACTTTCCTGAATAATTAGGGGTAATACAAATTGAAATTTTGGAAAGTTTTGAGGGGTTAGATAGACATTTGCAGGGGGACATCATGGCTCCCCCTTGGCTTATATAATAGAGATTATAAATTCAAATAATATTATTATTAAAACTTGTGACATTAATAAGGAAAATCTTTAAAAAAAAAAAGGAATTTGAAAATATTATTAAATTTATATATAGTTCAAAAAAATAAAGTAAAAACATAAAAATTATAATTTTGAATTCTCTACGAGTAGACATCCATATTGATATAGATTTCTTACAGAAATTTTAGGGTTTTCTTCTATCGCAAAATGGATGTCAACTTATAAAAACATTTGCTTTTGATTTGTTTGACTACCCTTTAATATTTCAAACTAAAATATCATGCACGCATAGCGTACACAAAAGGCTAGCCTAATAAACTCAATTGTGTTTTAATCAATATTTAATAAATTTAAGGAAATTGTTTGATTGGCCTTTGAGAGCTGGAATTGGCAACTCTTAGGCACATCTAATTTAAATAATAATTTATTTGTAATAAACTTGAAAAAGAAGTGATTACCTTTTATATTTTAACTTATTTGTAATATATTTTGCTGCATAATCAACCAATGAAAGTTCAATAATAAGAGGTTAGGCAATCCTTAGGATTATCCAATTATGACCCTAAATTCTGATCGTCTTTTGGAAATACATTTACAAGAGCAACAAGTTAAAAAAATTTCAATCAAATTTATTAACATCCAGCAAGTTTATATAAAATAAGTTCAAGTTCAATAAAAAAAATAAAAAATAAAAAACACTCCCCAAGTGGGTTGAACAATATTATAAAGTTGTGTTCTTTTCAACTCATTACTCATGAACTTGTTCAAACTAATTAAACCAAATTAAAACTTGTTGAACATTTCAATCAAGAAATGAAAAAAAAAATGAGAAAAAGTTGTTGAACATATTTCACCTGATGGATTAAGGAAAAAATAAATTAAACCCTCCCTTATTTTGTAAGGTAAAGAAAATGCATCTTCAATAGAATTGATTAACAACATTGGTGTATTTGTATTTCACAGACAACTGAATGCTATTGAAAAGATGAGACTTAAACCAAAAAAGAAGGACCAGTAAGCCCAAACAACATTTCATTGGACCGGGCTACGATGGCATGAGGGAGGGAACCCGTCAAAATGAGAAACACAAGAAAAAAAAAATCAAATGACAATTTAATGTAATTTTGAGTAAAATTAGGAGCATACGTGTCAGACAGCATAAATATAGGGGGATATACTAGAAAAATATTTTTAACAAAACTACAAAAATGTCATTTGATCCCTTGCATGAGGCTCAACTGCCGGAGTCTACCCCTACCCAAATCCAATATGCTAATAAACCACAGGACCCAGGTTAACTAAGGGTCATCTGTGTATAGTTTTCCTACAACAAAAGCAAAGACATAACATCAGCTGTTTTTGTTTTATTTATGCAGCAAGAGATGATCTCCTTCCTATTATGCTGGTTGCTAAGCTCATGTATGTTGTAATCCCTTAGCTATGTCAATGTTATCCCACTGTAATTCTTCCACTTTTTTCCACCAGGTTTGAAATCAGAAAGTCACTGATGGTAAATTACAGCAGTTGATTCTGCATTTTTACAATCTCTCACGTTCGAACATGGTTATACTCATCTTCAATCACAGCAGATGAAATGCATCATATCTCCTTCTTATCTGCAATTCTATCACAAACAAGTGCATGAACAATGTAATGATGGAGTAAACAAATGTAAAGATTAGTTTTAATTTGATTTAATACCATTTTATATTAACTATTGGCTGAAAATTATTAGCTGCCAAGTACTTGTGTAAAATCTTTCCGGTAGAGAAGATTATACTTGTAGGCAGCTAGAAGTACAGCATTATATTGGCACTAAGCTTTTCAGGTTCTGATAGCCTTGTTGAACCTATCTAACACTTCAGAATCAGTGCCATAAATTGCTTTAATTGTATCCTTGCAAAAACTGCAGAAATGGAGCAGAAAACAAGCAAAAGCATTGTTAAAATGCTTGAACTAATAATGTATGAGTAATGTTATATGCAACCCTTATGGCCCATTTGGTTATTGATAATAAATTGAGGCAATGGCAATTGATTCAATGTACAATTTAGCAAAGGAACCTTGTAATCCCCACACAAAACATATTCTCATTCCCAAGCTAATTTTCCTCATAATTTCTATTACCATCCATTACTATTGGAAAGGTTGATATTGGATGGGAATGGATATTTGTGAACAAAATCAGATAACTTGAAGGTAAGTAAGCACCACAATTGGAATGGATATTGATTTTCCTTCCAAATTTACTTGTAAACTCATTCACATTATTGACATTTATGATCGGTTACCAAACGGGCTGTTAGGGTTACATACTTGCATATAAATATTATATACATTTCCTAAAATGGTATAAATTTGAGAATTTATGACAATATCACATGCACATCAATGTAATTAATGCTTAGTTTTTCAAACTTTCCTCCTTAAGCTTCTTATATATATCCCTTAAGACTCATTTGATTGTTGGTAATAAATCGTTGTAGCGAGAGTAGATGTAAAATATAATATAACAAGGGGGAAAACCTTAAATTCTCCATGGAAATATATTTTCATTCCTAAGCTTGAAATTTCTTCATAAATCCCATTAATATTGGGAATTGTGTTATTGGATGAGAATTGATATTTATGAAGAAAAAAGATAAATTGTAGTTAAGCTAGCATTCTCCATAATGTATTAATAGTAGAATAGTAAAGTCCAAGATAATAATAAATAAAAAGACCTGCAAGCTTCCTTGTTGAACTTCCTCTTGTTAATTCCGTACAAAGTTTGGAACACATCTGGCTCTACACGACAAAAATATGGCCGATCTGCAAACAAGTAGTTGTTATGTGTTTTTTCTAATTTCGATGAACTTAATGGTTAAATATTAAAGCCAAACTTTGAAGCCAGATAAATCATAATGCGAATATGAATAGAGTCTAACCATCATATATGGAACACGTCTTAGTGCTCTTATCAAAGTGCTTACACCATCCATCTGCACCTACCATGCTTTTATAAAGCTTTACACAACAGGACAAAAGGATGATTAAGCAAGAGAAAATTTAAACTGAAATAACAAATTGTAGGATAGAAATTGTTTCATTATGAAACTGATCCGTTTTATTTGTTATTATATCCTTCTCTTGGCACCATACCTATAAGGAAGGCAATCCCACATTATTTTGAATCTTTCTTCAGAGCTTAAATGTATTAACTCTTTAAGTCTTAATAGCCCGGAATCATGAAAACTTTTTGGACTTGTTATGTTTTGGTGTTGGAAATTGAGTCAAACAATTGCTTTCATTACCTATTGTTTGATATGATATGTTGGTAACGCATTCCATTTCCTAAAGGTAACCATTAGCACGGTAGCACCATTTTATTATCGTTCTTAACCTTATGGAAGTAAAATATTTCCCTTCTGATTTGTTTCCATTTCATTTCCTTAATTACATCAAACGACAAATAATATGTCATTTAATATTACTTCTCCCTTTCTAATTTGTTTCCATTCCTCAATTTATATCAAATACCCCTTAAGAGGATATGTATTACTCATACTCTTCTTCATTTGTCCTCAAAAACCCATGTTCAAATCAACGACATTCCAACAAGGATATAGACTATATGTGAAACAGTCACTAAAATTAGTAATATGCTTAGGACTTAACTTACGGGAATTATTTTAGGCTTGGAAGTTGGGACTTAATTTTAATTAATGAGTGGATACTTGTCCAACAAGACCAATAAGCCTATATTATTTATTTCTAGTGTTAAAATAATAAAATGGATGAATAAGACCAATAAGCCTATATCAAAGTAAGTACTAAACTTGGTTTTTACTTAAGCTAGTAAAGCGTTGTGTTTAATCATTGCGTGTTATGAATTTGGACATGGAATTTAGTTTTCCAAAATTCAGAATACAAATGATTTAAGCTACAAAGAACCGTTATGGCCGGTGTGGCTGGACTTTAGATAAAGGCTTGCAAGCGAAAATTGTGGTATGTATAGGCCAAAGCCAATAAATCGGGTTAGGGTGATGGTGTGTGACCCTTTCCCCCTGCATTCTTCTAGTTCACCTACCTATTTATTAGTGGAAGTGTCTTGTGATATGCTTTAATAAACAAACAAGGAACTGTTGTAACTTTCCTAACGATGTTTTGTTTTATGTACGAAATGCCTTACGAAAGCTAATTTTGTATTACACGAAACTATTATGTTTTTTAGCCACCAAAATTGAGTTTCGAGTTAGGTTGCGTGCACGCATCGTGTTGTCTTCAGATATGTCCTAGGTTAGAGAATAGAGACTCCATTTGTAGCTAAGTACCGTAGTAAGAAGGTAAGCTTGTAGAACAACATGGTGGCAAGAAAAGATTACAATGAATTGAATTTACAGATTTAGTACTAAGATCTTTTATTTGCCTTTAATACTTCCTAGCTTGGATGTACTATTATTTTGGGACTGGTTGTAAGACTTCTTATAGCTGCTAAAGGATAGATTGAAATCAAGAGGCCCATACACTAAATGACGATACCATGTGTATGATTATAAGTATTAAGCAGGTTGGAGATAGTTAGCAGGTTATGCCATGTGGGCCATGTGGCGGCTTGTTACAGGTGGTATAAAAGCTTAGGCTAGATAACATGGGAATTAGGTTACAGACATAAAAATTTGGGGAAAAGTGGATTTCAAAACATAGTTGATGTAATTAAGCGTTAGGGTTCATTAGTTGAAAATTAATTAATTTGGGTACTAAGTAATAGTTTGCCTTTGCAGATATGGCATCGAGTCGAGCTAGTGGTACTGGCTGGACTATCTAGGGCTACCGAAAGGGAGTCAGGCTTACTTAGGGATCATAAAATGACTTGGAATGAAACCCTTGGGCATGCTAATTATAGAATATATGGATAGTTGGAATAGGAAAAGGAAGTGGAGCCCATATAATCATTTTACTCCAGAAGGAATTAAGGCCTTCATCCTAGTTACGACCTTGAACAGTTGTGAACCATGGGGAGAGTTTAGGCGTAGGTATTAGGAAGTAATTAGACTTAACATATCCTATTCCTCTCTAACCTATCGGCGACTCTTGAACAGTGTTTGAAAAGGTGCGCTTAGGCGCTGAGGTGCTAGGGGCTAAACGCTTAATTTGGACAAGACGAGGCGTTTGTGGCTAGGCGCACTGAGGCGCGCCTAGGCCCATCCTAAGGCGCACCTTTGGTTTTTTTTCCTAGATATTTTCCCTTGCGTTTTTAGGTGCGCCTCACTTGATGAGGCGCACTAAGGCACACTTAAGAATCTAGGAAATCCAATCGCCTTGGTGCGCCTTGAGCCTTTTTATACATTGCTTTGGAACACGTTAATAAGGAAGCAATTAGGTGGGAAGCTACGACGATAGAAGTTTTGCATGAGATTCAAGAGACCTCCCTAGTCAGGGAAGTCGGGCTACTATCCCTCGAACATGGACATTGGGCAAGCTTTGACTCAACGGCTAAAGCAACGAGAGTAAGACATGCAAATAAGCAACACCGAAACCGGTTCCATTGATCTTTATTAAAGCATATCACAAGACACTTCCACCAATTAACAAGTAGGTGAACTAGAAGAACGCGAGGGGAAAGGGTCGCAAACTGGCACACTAACTTGACTTATAGGCTTTAGCCTATACCACAGTTTTCGCTTGCAAGCCTTTATCTAGAATCAACTCCTCACTAATGGGTCCTATGGACCCGGCCACACCAGCCATAACTATTCTTCCTAAATCAAAACATTTGTATTATTAATTTTGGAAAACTAAATTCCAAGTTCAAATTCATAACACCCAACGCTTTATTAGCTCAAATAAAAACCAAGTTTAGTGCTTTAAAATTGTTTCATGAACCTTGTCCCTAAGTCTAGTTAACATACCATGAGTGCTTTTATTATGTAATTAAGATAAGTTCACAACATAGCCATTTCTAACATATTAAATTAAGGCATTAAATATATTAGGAAGATTCTACATGGTGGCTTGAACTTTCACTAAATCTACATGGTGTCAAGTCCTTTTTTATTTTTCCATCAAGTGACCCTTAACTTCTATCTAATACACATAGTGACTTTATTTTACTAAATCATGGCTAACCCACCTAGAATATGGCCAAAAATTTTAAAAAAAAAAATCAAAAATCAAAAATATAAACCATCATCCCAGCCACCCTCACCACCCAGCCACCCCTACCACCCAACCACCGTCAACCCACCACTGCAATTAGCACCACCATCCCAAAGTCCAAGAGCCCCAACTAAACCTGACACTTCGGCGGACCCAGAAACCCACCCCCAAAACCCCAACAAAACCACAGCCCACACGTACACCCGAAACCCATCACCCACAAATTTGAACCCAATTAACCTCTCATCCATTCGAACCACCAAATCACCACCATTTTCATCTTCTTTTCGAATTTTGGCGGTTCTGGGTTTGATGGTGGGCCGTGGTTTCGTGGGTAGGGGTTGTCAAGGTATTAGGTTTCGGGGGGTTGGAGGTTTGGGGGGTAGGGGTTGGTGAGTTTGTCGGGGTTTCTGGAGTAGGGGGTGTGTGGTGGTGACTGCATTGGTTGGAGGGGTGGCTGGGAACTGGGTACGGTGGTGGATGAGATCTTTTTTGTTATTTTTTTATTGATTTTCCTTTTATTTTATTTTATTTGGGTTAGCCTTGAGTTAGTGAAATAAGACACTAAATGCATTTTTAAGAAGTTAAGGGTCACTTTATATAATTTTTTTTTTTGGATTGCCACCATTTAGATTTAATGAAAGTTCAAGGCCACCATATAGAATTTCTCACTATATTATTCTCATTTCTGTAAAACAAAAATATTACTTTGCTTGAAAACTCATTTATAAATATTATTCATCAAGGAAAGAGAAAATCGTTAGAAAGGACCTTTAAAATTGGTCACTTTGTGAGAAATGACCTTATAAAAAAAATTAGCTTTTAACGACCAAAACTTAAAAAAAAAATTGCGAGGTAACACCTTAACTTCCTAACGTTGAATAGTTGTTCCTGAAGGTTGACTGCCCATTTTTACTAATTGTCACACAATGGTTTTTTGGGATTTTTTTGGATTAGGATAGTGAGGGAAGATGTATTTATAAGGAAATATTGGGAGGGAAACCTAAAAAAAGGAGGGATATAAAAGTTAGAAAGAGTGCCAATAAGTAAAAACGGGTAGTCAATGGCGGAAAATGCTGGTCAACGCCGGGAAGTTGGGCCAAGGTGTTACTTTGCAATGATTTTTTGGGTTTTGGCCGTTAAAAGCCAAAAAAATGTTATAAGGTCCATTCTTGCAAAGTGATCGATTTTAAATGTCCTTACTGACAATTTTCTCTAAAGGAAAATCCAATTCTTTAAAAATATTACCCATACAAAATGGAATCACACATCAATATGGAATCAAAAACATGGAAATCTTTCATAAAGAACTCGAATTGTATCCTATCAACATAAGAAGACACATGAAACACCTGAACTTATGTCAACAAATCCTTATTACAGCTTTACAGACTACAACTATTAGGCTATATCCAATAATCTGCTCATAATCCAGTTTTTCTTCCTCAACTAACTTTATCCCAGCAATCTAGCATTGTGTTAGCTAGGATTTACTGCTGCTCAACGCTCAAGTACTTGAGCTCTAAACTTCATTACTACCCTTAATGACACCCCATTAACCCAAAAAATACATTAAGGATAAACTTGCTAGGATTTACTGCTGCACACATCCAATAATGAATCAATGATAGATTGAGAAGTAATCCTTATTGCTGCTTGATGCAGGTTATCAAGTTTACCTCCTTTTGTTATCATTTCACCACAACAATTGGAATTTGATTCAACTCCAAAACATAAAGAATTTTCACCAATACTCTCTTTTTTGGGGGTCTAAACTCAATTCTAGAATTCTACCCTAATTTATCTCTCAAAAAGATTCATTCATTTGTTAATACATCTCAAATTGCCCAAAAAAGAAAAAAAAAAAAAAAGAAAAAAAACCACCAAATTCTTAAACAATTAGACAGCAAAACATAATAAAAATACTAATCAGAAAAAAGGAAAGGAATGAAATGAATTAAGAGCAGAGATATAACCTGAATGTCAGAAGGGTCATCAAAAATCTCTTCAGGGGTGGCAAAAGTGGGACCCTTATCAAGCTTACAGCAGGCCCCACATCCTTGAACACACTGCCAAAGAGGCTCCTTCATCTTCTTCTCACCAAATCCAGCATTCTTCTTCTGCTGCTGCTTATTCCTTTCTCTCTCCACCACTTTGACATTTTTGCCCTTTCCCTTGGCGTTGGAGCTTGTTCTTGCAGTTGCTTTGCATGTCCCCGTCCATGGGAGTGCTAGCTTGCTCGCTCCACCTATGGCTATGCTTTGTGAGTACATTACTTATCTTGATATGTTGCAGAACTGTAGATGAAGTTTTCAAAGTTAGGCCTATAAAAAATATAGTGTTTGGCTGCAACAATTTAGGATGGAATGAAATGTGATATTATATAGGAAAAATTGACACAAATAATCCAAACTATTGTCCATCTGCTGTTAATAATCCAAACTTTAACATATCTCAAAATAATCCCAACTATGATATTCATCTGCCAAAAATACCCCTCTAGTGACTGGTTACCTGTAGAAACGGTAATTAAACGATGAATATTTTACTTTGCTCAATTGTCTTAATTAAATATATTAATAGATGTTAGAAGTTAGAACATACAAATTTAGATCAAAAAACACTAGTGCCTAACTCTTCCATCAAGTGCCTTTCTTTTGTTTTTTTTTTTTGGTAAGTATCAAGTGCCTTCTTCATTGCATCCTTATCATCATCATAGTCATCATGACATCATCATTCGTCCACAATCTTTAATGAACAAGCTCACAATCAGATATGAACAAAAACCCTAGAAAATTGAATTGGAAATATCACATGTGCAAGGCGACCAACAACACAGGCCCCAATTGTAAGGGCTCATTTTCATATTAAGCCCAATATAAAAAAAAAACAAATATAAAAAAACAAAGAAAGAAAAAAAAATTAACCGTAATCTACAATGAATGTCAACTAATTGCTCCAACTTTCTGTATTCCATTTTCACATTAAAAAAATCATTCATTAACTGCAAACCTTAAATTTCCATGAATTTTCTTCATCTTCATATTTAGGCCAATATTTTTATACGAGAACAGGCCCAAAATTCAATGGGACGGCCCTGTCCCCAACCCAATTTCGAAAATTAAAATGAAATATAAACCATAAAACTGATGATTGCATATCACAACGACACAACTCAGTAAAAAATTGAAACCCAAAGCTCCCAATGTTTACCCCTTTCTTGGCAGCTCGTAGCACAAAGGCACAATTATAATAGCAATTCATCAAGGCCTTTCTTTGATCTATTGGTATTGCGGATTGACCCTACCGATCCATGACAAAGCTCTTGAATCACCATAATTCATGGCTACGCTCTCATAGATAAATGTCTACTTTGATGAAAATTACTGAGAAGTTTTTTGTAAGAAGGGAAAACGTGTAACTAAGGAGTTTGGAAAGCACATGTGTCAGATAACTTGTTATAAGAAGTCATTGGGGTATTTTGGGCAAATATACATCATAGTTGGGATTATTTTGAAATATGTTAAAGTTGGGATTATTAATAGCAAATAGGCAATAGTTGGGATTATTAATGTCAATTTTTCCTATTATTAATAAACAATATAGTGTTTGATTGGGGTATTTGAGTATGGAATCTCATATTCAATGGTTTCTTAACCCCATGAATTTCATAGTCACCTCCCCCATAAGTTTTTCATCCTCATATGTAACACCCTGAAAATTACTTATTTAA
Organism: Salicornia ramosissima; assembly: GCA_951394345.1. Classification (NCBI taxonomy): domain Eukaryota; kingdom Viridiplantae; phylum Streptophyta; class Magnoliopsida; order Caryophyllales; family Amaranthaceae; genus Salicornia; species Salicornia ramosissima. Next base: position 41,956,266 of record OX596233.1, on the reverse strand, counting down.
AAACTCTAAATATTATTGAAAGTTAAGACATAAAATATATATTTGAAAAGAAATTTCCAAAGTATTACTGCCACGTGTGAAAACGTTTCAGCTTATTCAGAATTTCGCAGCGGAAGAAAACTTTAATTGTTATTAAAATAAATAATGTAAATAAAATAATGTTTTAAATAAGCTCAAATACAAGAATTGTTAACTCTCGAATCACACTCATCTCATGTCAATGCATATGCTGAATACTTGAACTTCATATCATCAAGCCAACCTGTGCAATTCTGCTCCCAAATAATACAAGTGTATAAATTGGTTCATCACATGGTCATTAAGGCGAGAGCCATGACCAAAGAAGACCCAAACAAAAGCACGTAATCAGCAAAATTTCTGAGTAAATATATACTACATGCGATAATAAATAAATAAATAATTAAATAAATAAAAAAATAACTTGTTATAACTGACCTAGGACTATGGACTCCATGTTCATACTTCATACAAAGAAAGATAGTGATCAGATTAAATAATGGTGGAATGTAGATTAATTGATTATTTATTAAGAGATTGGATTCACATCGAACGGGCTCCCAAAGATAAAAGATAAAGAAAGTTGCCTACCACGGCTGCCACCTGGCCACGCACTCGGTTGTGATCCGAGCGGAATATTCACCATAAGGTGGGTGAAAGATAAAATGTAAAGAAATTTGCCTACCATGACTGTCACCTGGCCACGCACTCGGTTGCGATCTGAGCAGAATATCCACCATAAGGTGGTTGGGATCCCAAGATAAAATAGAAGAAGAAAGAGAAAAAGGAAAAAAATAAAAGAAGAGTGAACGACGTCTCGTACCTCTTGATAGGAGCATAAGCTCCCCCCATTGTTCATACTCAAGGTATATACGTTCCAAGAATTTTGGTGTGAATCCTCTTTCACTTTACGTGGTTTACAGTATTAAGAAGAATCTGATTTAATTTAATTTTCCCTAAAACCTACAACACAAACCATCACATTTGAAATCCCACCATTGCAGGTTTATTTATATTTTGATTTAGCGATCACATAATTACTACGTCCTTTAATGCCCATGGCCCCACACAATGGTGGTAAGATAATATTAATGTCACTTGACCCTACATTAAGTGGTAATGATAATAATGCCCCCTGGCCCCACATTAAGTGGTAAGATAATTCATAATTGAACCTATATTCTAAACGGTGATAAAATAAACAATTTAGGACAACATGTTGTAAAAATATATTTTTTTTTTTTCCCTTTCCACAATCACAGATATAACATACACTCAATCATCACAGTTCAAATCATGTCCTAGACATACTACTATATGCGGACAATTTACTGAGTACATACGTACCTGGTACAATATTTCCGGCTAGCCACAATTACTCAAATTGTCTAAATTCAAACTCTCCTACACATAACATCGGGACTAATTAATATCCCTTTATCATCACAACTAGCCTAAGCATGTATTACAACATTCCAGCCTCTAACAAAAATTAATAATAATATTTAATTCCTTTATTTAATCCCATAATTATATTTTTGTGCCCTCTTATTAAAATACTCTAATTGGGTAATTAATTAAACTAATTAAATTCTTAATCTATTAATTACCGGAAAATTATATCACTAATAACTTTACTAAAAAGCATCTTAAACACTCTTAAAATGGATTTTGAGGCTTAAGAATCACTAATCAAGTTAAAAATATCGTTAGTAACAATTTTAGGCTTAAAATAATCAAAACCCTTCAAATAAACCCATTTTTTAAATAATGGCAGCAATAATACTATTAAATAAAACCATCCAAAATCATTAGAAATCAAAATTTAGAGTTATAGAAATTAATTTCATAAACTTATTAATAATACTAATAAAGATTAATTAGAAATTCATTAAAACAGATCAAAATACCAAAAACTCACATCATCTTCAACCTCCAAACACTACCTCCATTAATACACTCCAAAACCTCCATTAAAACTCCATCAAAGCTTTCAAAACTTCAAACAATTCATCCTTTACAACTAATAAACACTTCCAACTACTTTAAACACCAAATAACATCAATTTAACAAGGTTTGAACATGATATAATCAAGTTATAAAATCTGAAAATTTCAATTAAAACCCCAAACTTTAAAGATTCAAACTCAACTTTAATCATAAAACTTTAACCCAAAACATGTTTAAATAACAACACCAAATCATAAATTAACCAAATATAACAATTTACAAACTTTAAATCAAGAATTAAAAATAAATAAAGAAATTTTTTTTTTAAAGAAGCCTCACCGCAGCAGGCACCAAGGCAGGCTCGGCGATGGCTGTCCCGGGTGGTGGTTGTGGTCTGTTCGGTGCTGCTTATAGAAGAAGATTCAATTTTTTTTGTGAGTTTGGTGTTATACGGGAGAGAGGGAGGCACTGAGTGTTTTAGTTTAAGTTTTTTTTTTCTTTCTAATCTAATTTAGGGTTTTGACTTAGCTTGTTTTACGCTATAGGTGTATTATATGGCTTGGGTCTGATTTGAATTTTCCGATGGGTTGGACTCGTGACAATTGTTTTAAAAACTTTTTTCCTTTTTCAAACATGAATATTTTATTTTATAAACGACACCCAAAATACATAATTAAAATCTTTAATAATGTGTTTGGATTCTAGAATTTCATTTGAAATTCTGGAATTGAGACAATTATAGTGTTTGGATGTCCAAGAATTTTAAATGATAAATTCTACAACGAACAAGTAATAAGCAATGAATGTAAGGATTTCAAATGACAAGGTAAACCATGTCATTTAAAATACTTAAATTCTATAATTCAAATGATGTATTTGAAATGAAATATATTTTCCCAAACACAATCTAATATTATTTCAAATATGATTTTGTAAAATTTCTTTATAAAATATTTATAAACTATTTAAATACTCAAATAATAATATTTTCTCGTAAATATTTACTTTAAAATATTTTACTAATTCCAATTTGTAAAGCATATAAAATATTCATTTAGGCGAATATAAAACAAGTATACTAGCGGGTAAAATACGTATAAAATACTTGTATTAATGTACATAAATACGGGGTATTACATCATACCATTCCATACCTAAAGGATTACTATTCTCATCCCATTCCATTCTACCTTTTTTAAACCAAACACCCCCTAAGGGTTTCTCTTAAAAATACCGATTAGATTTTGCAAATTTTCATATGTACCCACTTTTTTTAGGGTTTCTTATGTGTACCCATAAGATTTCGAAAATTCTCAATCGTAACCAATTTTTTTATGATAGCAAATGAACGTTAACATCACCCTTAAGTTAGTTGGAAAATAAAAACAAAAACCAAAATAAATAAGTTAGTTTAATGGTTTTTTAGCGGTTAATGGGGCCGATTTGTGTCATGGCTGGAACTTTTGAGTCGCTACACAACGTATATATGTTTATTAATTCTAGTTTTGTTTTTTTTCCAACTAACTTAACGATGCTGCTAACGTCCATTTGCTATCATAAAAAAATTTGCTACATTTGAGAATTTCTGGAAATTTTATGGGTACACATAAGAAACCCTAAAAATTATGGGTACATTTGAGAATTTGCAAAACCTGGTGGGTAGTTTTAAGAAAAATGAAAAAAAAAGGAAAATATAGCCCGAATTTGATTGATCCTTCTTTTTGGTTATTTGACCCGTCAATGTGTTTTTAACCCGAACACAATTTCGGAAAGAACGTCAGATGTGAAAAATTAAATATTCCCCTATCAGTTTAACCCGTATCATTATAACTACAATATTTCTAGATAAGTTTGTAACACACTAATACAATAACTGCAACAATTCATATCTTAAGAAAAAACAAAAATGTAGACTTTAAAAAAAGCAAAAAACAATTAATATCTTTCTAAATTTGGTAAAAACTTTAGACTGAAGTAACTAAAGCACCCTTAACTTAAAAATTTAAACAAAAATGTCTCTCCTAAATCTTATACAATCTTCAAAAGTATTTTCCACTTTATTTTTTCTCTCTCTTACTTTACCCTTCAACATTGTTTAACCTCACATTAAGAAAAAAAAATAAGAAATCCCTCAGGAAACTGTGGTAACCCATGTATAGCAATTAAACCAATACGAATGGAGTATATCTCTATTATATAGGTGAATGAAACCCATTACAGATATATAGAATAACTAAACTGCGGAGGGTATTATATAGGTGTGTATATAACTTTCGATCAAAAAAAATAAATAAAGTTGTGTACTCCCTATGTACCAAAAAAATGTCTACTTTCTCCTCTTCACAGACTCCTAGGCAAAACTTCTTAATACAACTTTAAGCACTAATGAAGCCATAATCATCTAATCTAATCAACATCCATTTCTATCAAAACAGCCATATCCCCACCAAGGTCACCAGGCCACCACCACCAGTCGCTCCACCACCACTGCTCGCTCCAACACTGAACGCTCCACCACTAGTCGCGCCACCACCGAACGCTCCACCATCAGTCGTTCCACCACTGAACGCTCCACCAACATTTTAAGAAATGTTTCGTTAGCGTTTGAAATTTTAGATCCACCACCACTAGTCACTCCACCACCAGCCGCTCCACCACCAAACGTCTAAGGCCACGGGTTCGAACAACCCAAATTAGGTAATGGTTCATTCGTTAGGGTTCGAACAAATATATATATGAATAATGATATGACTAATTAATTTCATAAAGATTTAGAAACCAATGGTAATTATATATATTAATACAAACTTCACAGGAATATTCATAATTCGCTAATAAATTCGCAACTACAAAATTTACATTGAATACCAAAATGAGCACTAATGGCTTCAACTTTGATAATGTAAAACCAAAAATGAAATTTGACATATATATATGTCGCATATATGATCCAAAAAATACATCACCACTCATTGCTTCACAAATTCCTAAAAACAACAAATTTTGTTTTATTTTATTTTATTTTATTCATTTGTTTGTATATTTATTATTATTTTTTTTTTACTCATATTATTGCATGCATGTGACAAACACTTGGCCTCCATGTGTTTGAAATATGTCTTAGGCTTAACCCTTTATTACAACCATTTGGGGAGGAACTGTTGACTTGGTGGGGCCCATGGCCTCTAATTAGCCGAGCATAACGGAACCTTATCCCGACTACATCAATTTCCAAGCTGCCTATGGTGCTTGGTTGGGAGACACTTCATATCTGACGGTTTTTCTGCAAAGTGTTGAAGCACACTCCTTAGATGTAGGACCCTTTTGACCCCAGAACCATAGAGACTTTGCATCAAGTTGTAATTTATTTGCTAGTTGTTTTTTTTCTTCTTTTCCCTAGTATTGCTTGTTTGCATAGTTGACCTTAAGATTCTAACTTATTTAGCCACGAGATTATGTTAACTTAATTAAAAATAAATGATATCTTTCGAATATATTTAAAAAAAAGAGATTTTATTGATATTACCCTTTCAATAGGATTTTATTACTTCAATCTCAATGTTTTTTTTAGATGTCAATTTTTAATTTTGTTAACATAATCTTGTACTAATTAGGAATTAACTGGGACTTCCCTTATTCATTAATAAAAGATTTTATTTACATTAATAAATTCACAATTCAATTTGAAATTTGAAATTATTAATGCAAATTAAATCAACTTAGAATTTGACTAAGTACATCCTTTAGGTAGGATTTAATTAGCCTAATTCTAAAACTTTAATGAATCTAACCATCCAACTTTTTTTTCCCTCTTATCTTTTTTTTTCCATCTTTAAAAAAAAATTTAAAAAATAAAGATTCAAAATCAGCGAATTCAGTTATGAAACGCTGCTCTGTCAGCGCGTTCCACTTTGAAGCGCTGATCGTTCAACGTATTGTTCCCTACAACGCTGATGGATCAGCGTTTCATACTAGAACGCACTGATTTTTTTTTTTCTTTTAATTTTTTTTTTGGTTTTTTTTCATTCTCATTTTTTATTCTTGTAAACATTTTTTAAGGGTCCTAAACTTTGTACATGCAATAAATCACTCCTCCTACTTGTCTATGAACAATTAAAATCAACACACTTGTGTTCATTTATACGAATTGTTCCTATATTTTATAATTGTTCCAAAAAAAGGGAGTTTTAACATCTCAATCCAATTTTTTAATAATAGACTCATTCCAAGTCTTTCAAATAATCCTTGACTCATTCTAAGTCATTCAAAATATGGGCTCACATAAGTCCATATTATTGTATATATGGGCACAAGGACTTAAATAAATAAAGTCTTAACTCATTTTATACATTTAAAAAAAAAATAGAAAACATGCAGCGTTAAACTTATATTTACGCTAATTGATCAGTGCTTAATTCCTTGCTACGCTGATTGATCAGCGATTCATTTCTTGCTACGCTGATGGATTAGCGACTATCTTCTTTTATCGCTAGTTAATCAGCGTTCAATTTTTTTTCTATACGCTGATTGTAATCTTCATTTCAGGAGTATTTTATTATTTCTTCATTAAAATAATCCTAAAATTATATGAGTCCAATATGTTCATTACAGAACCACCATGGACTTTAATAGCTGTTTATGTTAGAACTACGCATGGCCTGATTCCCTTCTCGGGATACGTAGGCAACTTTTTTTTTGGTTCGGCCTCATCATGATATAACTTTATTTCAAGCATATTATTAGCATAAAAAAATGCTGAAAAATGCCTAATGTAAATAATAAAATTGTTTGCATAAGAAATTGATAATATGTATTTTCTTCTTTCAAATTAAAATTCACTCTCAATACGATGAAAAATGATACATTCCCATGCATCGAGAGACTTGAATTATGCAATAATTTTTTTTCCAGACCATTCGTCTATTTTCTTTATCTCAATAAATGCATTTTTTATGAGATAGTGTTGAGTACAACAGACCCTTGGTCCACTTTTTTTTAAAAAAAAATATTTATACAAAAATGTTTTAGATGAATGGACCCAAGGTTCATCTTATTTCAAATAATCCATTTAGGTTATTTCAATTAGTGCGCCCTAGGCCCACTCTTTGGATTGAATAATCTTAAAAGATAAAACTCCTAACATTGGCTATCAAATGAAATTGAAAAATCAATCGAATGCACACTCGAGAAAGCCCAATAAAATGAATGACAACCACAAGAAAAATTGAAAGTCGAGTGTACACTAGATCCCCCCCCCCCTTCACTTCTCATTTTTTTTTATTATTCTGAACTTTCTTTTTTTCTTTCTTTCTTTAAATAATAAACTCTTAAGCTATCAAGTCCTATTGAATTGTACTTATCTCTATATTCCATAACATGAGATTCATATCTAAGTACTTTTCAAATCTAACTAGGAGAATTGTCTTGTTTAATTGAAACACAAATCAATATTATTAATGCAATGAGTTTGAGAAAAAATATTCGGCAAAGCGTAGACAATGCAACTCAATTAAAATGCGTTAACAACTTCGCATACCTCCATATTTGAGAAGACCCGACTCGCTTAAACTGGCGCGGAAGAAACCGACGAGTCGAATAGTCAGATCTAACAAACTAAAATACTTAAAATTAAAAACAAAACCTCAAAATGAATATATATACTAAACCAAAAGTACAACACCCACAAGATTGTACATATCTAATCCCAAATGTCATATTACTACTACTAACAAATGTAAACTCCAAATATATGTCAGAGTTAGAAAAATACACAAGTACTACAACTATAGTCCAAAACTAGGAAAATCGTAAAACAACAATACAAAAGCTAAATAACAACGGCGCTCGCCCAACCCAAAGCTAAGCAAGAACCTCATCATCAGAATTACCTGAAAAACAATAACAGTCCACCGTCAGTGGCGAGTAACATAACCGTCCCACCCTAACGGGGATACACATGGACATAGCACAAACCAAACAACTAAATCAAACATACAACCATACATCGAAACATGCGAACCAACATAACGTACTACCATCAATTATAAAACAAGTAATCATGCTGACTCGACTAACTTAACCAACAATTAACAAATCTTAACTTTGGCGCAATCATTCACATACTAGACCGGACTATGCACGTACGAACGCATCTTACGTGATCGAACTTTCTACTATGCCAGGATTGAGAATCTTACTCCCAACCCCATGAAACCAATCTTACTGGAAATCCATATCCGAAGACAACATAGTAAGACCACCAACTATCCCAATACCGCGGATAGGATAGGGGCAACGCCTTAACCCAAATACTTAGAATCTTACTCTAAGTCTTAGGCGTCTAGTAGTGAAATCAAGCTAATCTTAACTTTAAATCGAGGTTTACATTCTTAGTTAATTCTTAAGTTGCATCTTACGCCTTGACTCAAGAAATAACATGTAAACCAACAAATCTTGGAACCTCTTATAACATTCTTTAACTTTTCTTTAACCTTTCTTTAACTAATACTAACTTTCTTTAACTTTCAAGACTCGACCAAGAACACATAATGAACTCAAAGAACTCATAAAGAACTCATCCAAGATTCAAGAACTTCAATCAAGAACTCATCCAAGATTCAAGAACTCATTCAAGATTCAAGAACTCATCCCAAACTCATCATAATACACACATGATACAACAAGTTCAATCAATAAATTCATCAACTTCCTAATATCCAAACTTCATCAAACTTGAACATGAATAACATCAAATATAATACAAACATAATCCATCATGAAATTCATATAATCAAGTAGAAAACATCATAAATCATCACCCAAAATCAGATTATAATCCACACATAAACATGGTTACAAAACATCAAAACGGTTTAATCTAATCATTTAATCTATACTATGAATCATAGTATACCTGTAACGCCCCAGATTTTGGGCTATTTTCGTGTTTACTTTCTTGTAAATTGTTTTTGTTGCGGTGCATGGTCTAAATTTATTTTAGACTATTTTTAATGCTTGAGTGTAACCATTTTATTTAATGGTTTATTAATTCTTAATTTTATTTTATTTTAATTAATTAGAATTTTATTATTTAAATTTTCTAATTAATTAATTAGTTTTGGCCCAAGTGCGAAAATAATCATGATTAGTCATGAATTAGTGCAAATGGCCCAAATGAACTTAAAAAGCCCATTTGAGCCTAAGCCCAACCGGCCCCCTCTTGTTCATGGCAAGGATTTGCCACTTGCCATGCATTCACACCTTAAACCACTTCTATAAATAGAAGGGTTAGTAAGGCATGATGATCCTTTTGTTCATTTGCTCACTTAATCAACCTTTGCCATCACTTTTAAAAGGCAAACTCTCCCTCCACTTTGCTCCTTCATTCACGCCATTTTTGGCTAGTAAACCCCCCAATGTGTTCATCCATCTTTCTAATCCCAAACTTAAAGATTCAAACTCTATTGATCTTTAAGTATCAAAACACACTCTAAACCCCAATAATTTCATGCAAGAACACTAGTTAGTTGTGGTTTTGGGCATGGTTCGTGTGGGTGTTCGTGGGTGCTCGTGTGGGACAGCCGTGCAAGTGCAGCAATGGGCCGTGTGTGCAGTGCAATAGGGGCCGTGCAAGTACAGCAGTGAGGCCGTGTGTGCAGTGCAGTGGGCCGTGTGTGCAGCAGGCAGTGGGCAGCGGTGGTGGTTGTGTCGTGGTGTCTCGTGGTGGTGCACGGTGGAGCCGTGTTGTTCATTTGGTGTATGTGATTATTGGGTCGTGTGATTCCATTTCCGGGCAGCGTGTTTTTGGTAGGTTTAACGATCAAGATTTGACTAAGGTAACATGCTTTCTCAACCTATTTGGTATACTATGTTTATAGTATGAATTAAATGCATGTTTGGGTAGTTTATTGTTGATTGTTCATGATTTTATGCATGATTTGTATTCTGATTTTTAAGTGATTTAATGAGGTTTTGATAAAGGTTTTTCATGGTTTATGATTGATTATATGTTGTAATATGATCATGATTAATGTGTTAAAGTTTGGTGAATTTTGGATAATTGAAAGGATGATTTTCGAATGGTTTTTATGTTGATTATGCGTGTGGTTTAATGAGTTTGGATGAGTTCTTGATTGAGTTCTTGAATCTTGATTGAGTTCTTGATTGAAGATCTTGAATCTTGAATGGTTTCTTTATGAGTTCTTTATGAGTTGGTCGAGTTCTTTAAGGTTTCTTGATGAGTCTTGTTGAGTTCTTGGTCGAATCTTGAAAGTTAAAGAAAGGGTTTAAAGAGTTAAAGAAAGTCAAAGATTGTGTCTAATATGATTAAAGAATGGTTAAAGGATGATTGATTATGGTTGGTTAGACTCAAGATCAAGGCATAGAGGCAATCTTGAGAATAACTTCGATGTTTTAACTAGTTATTTTCGTGAATCAAGGCATAAGAGGCAATTCTTGAATTTAATTTAGTTATGTTGGAATAATAAGATGATTAATGATTAATTAATAAAGTTAGCTTGATTTCATTTCTAGACGCCTAAAACTTAGAGTAAGATTATTTGTTTTTGGGTTAAGACGTTGCCCCTATTCCATCCGCGGTATTGGGATAGTTGGAGTCATACTATGTGATCCTTTGAATTTCCAGTAAGATTGGTTTCACGGGACATGGATTTCCAGTAAGATTGGTTTCATGGGGTTTGGGAGTAAGATTCTCAAATCCGAGCATAGTAGAAATTTCGATCGCGTAAGATGCGTTCGTACGAGCACAGTCCGGTCTAGTATATGAATTATTGCGCCAAAGATAGTTGATTAGGTTGTTTGAGTCGAGTTCACGTGTGGGTTGATCTTGTACTCTGGTTTATTGATATGATGTTGTTCATTTGGTTTATGCTATGCTCATGTGTATTCCCATTAGGGTGAGTCAGTTATGTTACTCGCCACTGATGGTGGACTGTTGTATGTTTTTCAGGTATTTCTGATGACGATACTCTTGCTTAGCTTTGGGTTGGGCAAGCGACGTTTACTATTTCTGTTATTCGATGTATTTTCTATTCCTGTTGTTTATAGATAGTAATGGCATATTGTATAGACTTTATACGTTGTTGTTGGACTCTTATACGTTGTTTAGACTCTGACGTGTGGTTGGAGTTACTCGTATTTTTAGTATTTTTAGTTTGACTTTTGGACTAGTTATGTACAAACTTGTGGGTATTTGTACGTTTGTGGTTTAATAATAATATTTTGAGGAATTAGTTTTAATTTCTTAAGTATTTGAGTTGTAGTTTACAACTATTCGACTCATCGGTTTCTTCCGCGCCGATTTAAGCGAGTCGGGTCGTTACAATACCAGGTAGATTGAGAAAGTATGTTACCTTATTAAGGATTACACACAAATTCAACACAACTTGTAGCCCGGAATTCGAACTACACATGGCCCCAACACACGGCCTGCACCCACGGTCACACACGAGCCACACGACCACGACCCCGGCTGCACGGCTCACGAACACGGCACCACCACAACTCTTGCACACGGCACCACTCGACTTGCACGGCTGCCCACTGCACGGCCACCCCACGGCTGCCCACTGCACGACCACCTAGAGGTGGCCAACGGGCGGGCTGGGCTGGGCCGGGCCGGGCCGGGTTGGGGACCGGGCCGGGCCGGGAGTGGGCAACCCGGAACCGGCCCGTGGGTGGGGTTGGGCGGGCCGGGCCGGGCTGGGTCAGACGAGGGTCGACCCATGAACCGGCCCGGCGGGTTGGGGATCGGGCTGGGCTGGGCTGGGTTGCGGGTTCGTGGGTTGGGTTCGTGGGTTGGGCTCGTGGGTTGGGTTCGTGGGTTGGGCTCGTGGGTTGGGTTCGTGGGTTGGGCCCATTGGGTCATGGGCTGGGTTCATTTATGGGTTTTAGGGGATTTGTGGGGGTTTTGTTGGGGTTTAGGGGGGTTTGAGGGGGTTTAAGGGGGTTTGAGGGGGTTTAAGGGGGTTTAACCGTTTAAGGGGTTTGGGTTTTTTTTTTGGATTTTTTAATTTGTAAATGTAATCATTAGTTGGCAAAAACATATTAATTATATATTTAACTTGTTAATTTAAAATCGAACAACTAAATAACTAAATATTATGATTTATTATAAAAGTAAAAACTAATAAGTAAATTAATTGATAATTAAGATGATAAAATATTCTTAATAATTAAATAATTTAGTGGGGGAAGGGGGTTGGGGGGGGGGGCTTGGACTTACTTTGGAAATTAAAATACATATAAAAACATATATTTTAATTTTGCAAAATAAGATGCCTACGTATCCTTAATTATATTAAGGAATCAAAGCCCACGTAGTTCTTAAACGTACCTCAATGGCGTGGTTCGTGAATCGTTAGACTTTAGTTTTTGGGGGGCGATTCATCTGAAGTATCTAGCACCATCCACGGATCATCTTCTTCATCGTCTTCATCGTCCTTCATTCCTTGTGTTCTTTTCTCCGCCTGGGCCCAATCCTTCTTGCAAACGCACATTTCTATGATATTGGGAGAAAGGCTGGATCTTTTTTCGTCTAACACTCTCCTACCTGCACTAAAAGCAGACTCGGAAGCAATAGTTGAAGCTGGAATTGCAAGGACATCCTTTGCAATTCTAGCTAAGATAGGAAATTCATTAAAATGATTTTTCCACCATTTAAGTATGTGGAAATCACTGTTAGTTTCAAATTGGAACGATAAATAATCATTAACATTACCACCCGAAGCACCTGCGGATGATGATGATTCTGTTCGTTGTTTCTTCAAGATTGAAGAAACGAAAGGGTCCCACCTGCTTTTGGATTGTTTAGGAACTCCAACCGATTGTGGTTGGTAAATAGATGCGTAGTGATCATAAAGCTGTTCTAAAATATTTTTACACTGTAATACATAAGCATGAACATCAAAATTAATTTCTAAACATTCATAATAAAAATTTAATAAATTTGTCAAACCATCAAGTTTGACACCTGGGTCCAATATGGCTGCAACACCATATATGTGAGGAAATTCACCAAAATAGGTATACCATTTGACCATCATTCGCGACAAGATGTCGGAAATGTTTTCAATGTCGCTGGCATTTTTTATAGAGTTTACAATTTTAATGCATTCTAAAACAACCTGGTGAATATTAGGTTCATAAATAAGTGAAAAAACTTTTGTAGCACTGTTAAAAGTGCTAAGAACTTCACAAATAACACTGGCAACGCTCCAGTGATCGTTCGTAATCAATTCATTTTCATTTGTACAAGTTTCATTATATAATGTTGTTAGCACATCTTTATACCTAAGCGCGTCTGTCAACATTTTATATGTTGAATTCCAACGGGTAGGAGTATCCCAACTCCAAACTTTTTTTCTTAGACCTTTTTCGTCGCACAACTGCTTATACCTACGTTTAACTCTATGGGTAACTCTAAGCCACTTAGTTACATTCCTAATGGGTTCTAACAAAGGTTGTAATTCTTTCATGCCTTCTTGAACACATAAATTAAGAATATGTCCACAACATCGGACATGCAATAACTCGCCGTTAAGCAATAAGGGTAACTCAGGATCAGATTTTATGAAATCTACGGCCCTTTTGTTAGCACTTGCGTTGTCTAATGATAAAGAAAAAATTTTGTTAGTAATGTGCCAAGTTCTTAAAACATTTGTAATACGACATTTAATGTTATACCTACTATGACTCTCCTCCATTGATTGAAAAGCAATAATACGTTTTTGTAAATACCAGTCCTCATCAATCCAATGAGCAGTGATACATATAAATGGTTCTCCAATTGTAGAACTCCATGTATCACTAGTCAGACTAAAATGACCGTCATATGTTCGAAACGATTCAATCATATAGCTCTTTTTTCAAAGTATAACTGTTGAGTCTTACGCTTAAGTGAATTCCTAGGGACTCTTTTATATGCAGGTTGCAAAGCCATTCTATTTAATAATTCGTATTCGGGGTCTTCCGCAAAATTAAAAGGTTTTTCCGTATTAATAACATAATCACCTAAGTACCTACACAAATTATCTGTAGTAAAAATAAAAGGCATACCTGCGCCGGGCATGTTAGAAGCATACCCATGTAGCTGAGTTTGGGTGGTTCCATCGCTTGACTCCGCGCCTTCCGGCCCCAATTTATGATCTCGTGAAAGGTGCCGTGCTAATGTTCCGGTTCCATCGTTTTTTTGCCATTTGTATTGTTTGGGGTTTTTTGTCTTATTGACATCCCGACAAACTTTACAAATAGCTATAAATTTATTAGGCTCATTGGTTTCTGTTTTATCGTAGTATGGCCAGACCCATGACCCTTTACGACCAGTGTTGCCCTGGGTCGATGGCCCGGAATCATCTTCACCTTAATTTAAAATTTAAAGTTATCAATATCACATTATTTATTTCTTATAAATCATAATTAATATACATCTTTATATTATTATATTTCATATTTATAATCACCTTAATCTATAATCCTATTATTTTTTTATGCGTACTAATTTCCAAGTGTAAATCATAATTGGAAACGAATGCTGACTGGATAGAATCCCAGGTAAGAGAGGTGCAACACAATGGTCAACTTAATTACCAAATCTTGCCTAGACAGATCCCGGGCTTCTGTTTAAGCCAACTAACCAATCAGATTGTAACCCACCTTATGATTAAACTGGAAAGTTCATACAAAACAATGAAACAATTTTAAAATCATGTATTACATATTTAATTTTAGTTCTTAACATATATTAAAATCATGTATCACATATATAATTTTAATTCTTAGCATATATTTAATTCATGTATCACATATATAATTTTATTTCCTACCATATATTTAATTCATGTATCACATATATAAATATAATATTAATTCTTATTTCTTAACATATATTAAAATCATATCACATATTCAATTCTTAACATAAAATAATAAAAATAATAAAATGCATAACATTACCTCGGGTTGAATGACGGGGAGGAGGAGGTGGCATTGTGGAAGACGATTGCCTCGATTGTTGTGACGAAGGATCCACAAAATCTGCGTCGTTTTCCAAGTCCCGAACAAATGATTCCGTATTTATTTCGAATGAACCAATATTTTGATCATCATTTCCACCATCATTACGACCACCACTACCACTAGCTCCACCATTACGGCCACCACTTTGCTTACCAAACCCTCTTGAAGCCATTTTTTTCTTAGAATATATTAATATAAACTAGAAGTTTTTTTTTTAATTTAAAATTATACAAAAACTAAACAAGATAAATGAAAATATGAAATTATGAAAGTTATAAATTTAGAATTAAGAAGAGAATGAGAGATTGAGAATTGAGAGAATGAGAGAATGAGAGATTGAGAGTTGAGAGAATGAGAGATTGAGAGTTGAGAGAATAAGAGTTGTGAGGATTTTGGGTGTAAATTAAGGGGTATTTATAGGGGAAGGGTGAAAATTTAAAAAAAAAAAAAAAAAAAAACAGCAATTCTGATTTATTAGCCGTTGTGAGGTAACGGCTAGTAACCCGACCGGGCGGGCCGGGTTTTGGGACGGGCTGGGTACGGGCGGGCCGGGCTTACGGGCTGGGCTGGATTACGGGCTGGGTCTGGGTTACGGGCTGGGTCTGGGTCGAGCTGGGTCACGGGCTGGGTTACGGGTTCGGGCTGGGTTACGGGCGGGTTGGGTTACGGGCTGGGTTTTTAAACCACAACCCGTAACCAGCCCATCTGTGGACCGGGCCGGGCCGGGCTGGTTACGGGTCGGGGCGGGCCGACCCAGGCGGGCCAAAAATCGGGCGGGTTCCGGGCCGGGCCGGGCCAACCCAGCCCATTGGCCAGCTCTACGGCCACCCCACGGCTGCACCAACTCGAACACGGCTCCACACGAACCACCAACCATGGCCAGCACCGTCTTCAACTCGTGCCACCATTCGAACCACACGGCACCCCACGAACACCCACTCGAACAAAGCCCAAACCAAACTCGAACTAGTGATCTTGAATGCAAATAATGCGGTTTAGTTTGTGTTTTGATACTTAAAGATCAATGGAAGTTGAATCTTTAAGTTTGGGTTTTGAAAAGATGAAGAACAAATGATGGGTTGAAGATGGCCAAAAATGGCGTGTGACAAGGAGACAAATGGAGAGTGTTTGTGTTTGGTTTTGTTTGATGAGCAAATGTATTTAGGATGGCAAATGAGCAAAATGATGTTTAAGCCTTACTAACTCTCCTATATATAGAGGTTAGTTAAGGTGTGAATGCATGGCAAGTGGCAAAACTTGCCACATAATATGGGAGAAAACCGGCCATGGCTTGCAAATGGGCCAAAGTTGGACTTTTGATAAATAATTGGGCTAATTGCACTCTTGCATGTTTAATCATGCTTAAATCGATTTAGCCCAAAAATATTAAATAATTAATTAGAAAATTTAAATAATAAAAATTCCAATTAATTAAATAATAATTAAAATAAATAATAATCAATCAAAATAAAATAATTCGAATTTAATCGAAAGTATTCACATAAAATAAAATAAGTAGTCCAAAATAAATCTTGGACCATACATAAAATCACATAAATACAAATAAACACACGATAGAAATACCAACAAAATCAGGGTTGTTACATATTGATGTATCATTATCTTTGCTAACTTTCATTAAATAAAATTGTCGATCATTAAAGAGCAATTAAATTGACCCAAATAATCATTCTATTGGGTCAAATATTATGCTCTAATGTATGTTGTGGGCTATATACGCCCAAATTTAGGCTTAACTAAAGCCTTGAAAATAGGGGGCTCATTCTAAGTCCACCTACAATGATGAATGACACAATACACCAACACAAGAGGCAATTTTGTCACCTTTGAATATGAACTACTTTAAACCTACATTGTGATCCACTTTCTTGGAAGCCCTTTTGAGCCCAAACACATGGCCTATTCTTTTCAACCCATATCATACTAAGTTTGGGAATGAGGATTGTGCTAGGACAATTATTAGACAACGATTCTAATTGGAAAGTCATAAATCAAATAAGTTGGCTTCAATTTTCAATTAATTTCAAATGCAAAATTTGTGGCAAAAAGGCTTAACATTGAAGTCTTAAAAAAATAAAGTTGTTCTAAACAAAGGAAAGTCAATAAAAAATATAATAGTATAGCACATTGGGGTTTTATTTTTGGGTATTTGAGCCTCTTTTATCCATTTCTTTCTTAAACCCTAAGCCTAGCCACAATACAACCTTGGAAAAGCCCTCCTTGAGGTGTGCTTCATTAAATGTCTTACTTTTCATCACAAATGACTCAGATTGAAAGAGCTACGTAAGGCCTGATTCCAACTCGAATTGGATACGTATGCAACCTTTTATAAGGTGCGGCCACACTTGTCCTACATTTTAAGGACTTTCAATATTTTATTTTAAAAAAAAAACTGAGCAAATTTTTAAGGGCTCACAAAAGGTCCTTCAACCACAAGACTCACCCTAAGTCTTGTATATGTTCAATTTGATTAAAGGCACATAAAAAACGTCCTAAAGTATTGCATTAATATCACTTAAAATAAGACATTTTATATTGTATATATATTGGTAGCATTTTTCCTTCTTCTTCCTTTTCTTCTTCAATCTTCTTCTTCTTCTTCTTTGTCTCCTTTTTTATCACATCCAAATTTGTTTTCTTTTTCACCTTAGGATTTCAATCCCAGCCAACAATCTATACAGAGTGACTTGCTTCATCTTGCACCAAATTTCTTCTATTTTTTTTTCTTTCCACAATCGCATATCCTACTTAATCTTCATCACACCTAAAATCATTTAGGACTCTTAGAACCTTCATCTCAACTTATTCTTATATCACAATAAGTTCAATCTAATTACCCATTCCTCATATCAAGGACGTCACTCGTAGCTTCCCTTCCATTAAGATTTGGTTTTCATAAAAAATTGTGGTCTCTTATTTACTTTGAGCATTCTCTCATAAGCACATGCAAAATCGTGAGTGAGCATTATATCTCTTACTTCTTCACAAGAGATTATCATAACATGATAGCCAAGTTAAAAGCCCTTATCTTTTAAAATATGAGAAAATAATTTTCAACAATGGAACACTTTTTAAAGATCAAATGAGCACATTTAAATTCTTGGTTGAGAAGCACCAATAAATAATCAATTATCAAGTATTATTACTTGTGTTGAAGATAGGACTCTGTTATGTATTTATTTTATTTTTTTCTCTCTTTTATTTGGAAAAAAAATTCTTTTTTATTTTATTTGGGAAAAAAGTTGAGATATCTCCACTCCTTTCTATTCTGTTCCTAACTAACTTGATTGACTAACTTTTTTTTTTTGTACATATTTTACTTTTTCAAAACACATGCATACCCTTTAATTGGGGGCTACCTTTCTCAAGTTCTTCTGAAGCGATTCGCTTCAATCCATTGCTAAACATTCGACAATTTTTCACTTGAAAA
Organism: Salicornia ramosissima; assembly: GCA_951394345.1. NCBI lineage: Eukaryota > Viridiplantae > Streptophyta > Magnoliopsida > Caryophyllales > Amaranthaceae > Salicornia > Salicornia ramosissima. The sequence continues at coordinate 41,937,811 of OX596233.1, read as the reverse complement.
ATCTAATTTTAAGTGAATAATTTAATGTTTTATTATTTTTGGGGAATGTCAATAATCCTCCATATAAAATTACCAAAAAAATGGAAAACAGGCCCTTGGTCTAATGCATAAACCCATTGGTTTAGATTACAAAATTTTGGCCCAAAGTCAAAATTTTAAACTAGTCTCAAAGTCTTGTTAAACAAATTTAACCAATACGGTTGAAATATGAGTTTTCAATCGCTCAACACTTGCATACCCATTGGTATTAAGATATTGCTTTGGTATAACAACAATTGAAGCTAAAAACATCATTCATTAGTCAGTTATGGTCTTTAATGCTCTTTGTTACAACCGCTGATCATGTCAGCGTAAAAAATTTCTTTCGCCAATAGAGCCTTGCTCACTATCCTTACTTGAGCCTTGCTTAGCCTTGCTCACTAGTCATATTTGGGCCCTGCTTAAACACCGTCTTCAAGCTTGTATTATCATAATATATGTGCGTCATCGAATTAGGACACTTTTACAAGTATCTTCCCTGAAAGACACTTGATCAATTTCATCAGCTGAAAATGCAGACATCTTCTGCTGCCAATGTAGACATCTTTCTAAATATTTAAGAAGCAATTAAACTTCTTATTAAAATAACATGTAGCACATTGTTAACATCAACTTAGTGGCGTTTGAAGCACTTTACTCCGAAACACAAGTCATTTTACAATAGGCTTAATCTCAACTAAGCAAAGATAATTTGGAGCACTTTTACTTCAAATTCTCAAAGGCACAAAAAAAAATCCCGTATAGGATTTTTAAGGCCAAAATAAAAGGGTATAAAAATGCTCAAAATGCATAAAAAAAACCTCAAATTCTTCATCCATTCAACTTATATATACGTGGGGCACCATTTTTGGGTAGTTAAAAAATGCAAAATTCAAGATACAAAGTACACACATGTAGTGCTTAAAAATCTCCAAAATAAACAAAGTTGGAGTAAAAGAGCAAATGGTACTTGAATTTCACAATTTAACTCAAAAGCTTTAAGACCTAACAACAATGGTAGAAAATGAAGGTTTAAAATAATAAGTTCAAAGAAAAAAAAAACCGAGCGACTCACCTGAAGAAACGCTGAAACGTCAGCGCATTTTCTCAGGAACCGCTGAAGAACTAGCACGCTTCTATAGTACACGTTGACAACTCAGCGGACTAAATGAACTTACGCTGCTAAAATTGCGTTGATAATTGCTATCCAGGTATCTTCTTATCTTTCTGAGTTACTGTAAGCTCATGCTCATTCACTTTTCTTCCTTTTATTTTCTTTTTATTTTTTCTTTATCATTCTTTTATCTTTTTTTTTTCCTTTCGTCCTCTTATTATTATTATTATTAATTTTATTTTCACCAACCTTTTTATCCTTAATTTAGTTTTCTCTAATAAATATTTTAGCTTTTATAGATACATTTGTCTATTACTTTAAAAATGATCCTTTTAGACAAGTAAATAAATGAACCAATATCTTCTGCTAAACCCATAGTGGATAAACGAATCTACTATGTATCTTGTAGTAAATATACGAATTTACTACATTTTTCTAAACTTTAAGTAAATAGGCGAATTTACTTACTTTGCTACAACTCATAGTAAATAAGCGAATTTACTATCTTTTACTCAAATTTTAGTAAATAAACGAATTTACTACCTTTTTCAAAACTTTAAGTAAATAAGTGAATTTACTTACTTTGCTACAGCTTATAGTAAATAAGCGAATTTACTATCTTTTGCTCAACTTTTAGTAAATAAGCGAATTTACTTACTTTGAAACAACTTATAGTAAATAAGCGAATTTACTATTTTTTGCTCAATTTTTAGTAAATAAACGAATTTACTACGCTTTTCTAAAACTTTAAGTAAATAAGTGAATTTACTTACTTTGCAACAACTTATAGTAAATAAGCGAATTTACTATCTTTTGCTACAACTTAAAGTAAATAAGCGAATTTACTATCTTTTTTCTAAACTTTAAGTAAATAAGCGAATTTACTTACTTTGCTACAACTTATAGTAAATAAGCGAATTTACTATCTTTTGCTAATTTCTTCTAGTAATTAAATAAGCGAATTTATTACAATTTAAGAGTAAATAAACGAATTTACTCACTTTGCTACAACTTATAGTGAATAAGCGAATTTACTATCTTTTGCTAAGTTTGTAGTAAATAAACGAATTTACTACCTTTTTCAAAACCTTAAGTAAATAAGCGAATTTACTTAATTTTCTACAACTTATAGTAAATAAGCGAATTTACTATCTTTTGCTCAACTTTTAGTAAATATACGAATTTACTACTTTTTTCAAAACTTTAAGTAAATAAGCGAATTTACTTACTTTGCTACAAATTATAGTAAATAAGCGAATTTACTATCTTTTGCTCAACTTTTATTAAATAAACGAATTTATTATCTTTTGCTAAAACTTGTAGTAAATAAGCACATTTATTACTATTTCTTTTAAGTAGATAAACAAATCTACTCATGTTTCTCAAGTGTTTTCTAACTTTAGTAGATGAACGAATCTGCTAAAATTTCTTTCAATAAATGAGCGAATTCATTACATCTTCTATTTCCTTTTTATAAAATTTTCTATCTATCGATTTCTTGCAAAGAAATTGATTACATAGAAAAAGATTTTTTTTTTCTTTTTTTTTTTCGTTTTCCAAAATTAAAGGATAATTTTTTAGTTATGTTTTGGAAGCCATACGCTTTCTAAAACTTTCACTCGCCCATCGGTATTTTTAGGAGCCCTTGGTTCCGAATCTAAAGTCTCGAAAAGCGATTTGAGCATACTTTGATTGTCGTCTTGCTCAGACTCAATCAAAGTGGGGGCTAACTGTTGACACTAGATTTGGTCCCTTGTCCCAAGGAAAGACTCGATAATGATAAATAAACTCACTTTTCTAGAGGATTGACTAATTGTGTGTTACTGGACATTATTAAGCCTTATTAAAATATTTTTTTATTTTCAACCAAAAATTATTTCAAAATTATATTGCAGTCATATAGTAGACTGAAAGAGCATCAAAACGATATATTACATGTCTTATTTGGAGTTACAGATCAAAAGTTATGGTGTTTAGAAAATTTAAACATTAGCGTATAAAATTGTGATGCGTTGACCCAATCAGCGTGTTGCCCATATCCGCGCTGGCATCATCAGAGAATATTCGTATGATACGCTGATTTCCTAGCGTTTCAAACCTTGATTCGCTGAAGATATTAGCGATAATATATATTCAGCGCTGATCTTTAGAAAAATATTAATTTTAATTGCCATTTTAGCAAGCGTTTTTTGATTTGATACGCTGGAAAATCAGCGTTGAAGGGAAAGAATCGCTAGCAGTATCAGCGTATATTGAAGGAACGCGCTAGCACATCAGCGTGTACAGACATTGTAATACTCTATAATTTTGGATAAATATTTTAAAATTAATTAATATTTTTATGCTACTAAAATTATTTATTTGAATTTTAGACATAAAATTTCAAGTCAAAATGTTGTTTAAATTATAAAAACCGAAATTTCATATACATACACGTGATTTTGGGATATCTTAAATAAGCCTTATTTCATAAATTACAATGATTTTATGATTAACCTAATTTTATTGAAAAAGTATGTAAGCCCAAATGTCATTTATGACTATCCTAAAACCTAAAACGAAACCCAATAAGACCAATTAGGAAGCCCAAAAGAGAAAATGCATAATAATAATATAAAATAAAATTGAAAGCCATGTACATGGCTACATCATGCATACACAAGGAAGAAAAAAAAAATTTACTTGCTCAAAATCTTCCACCCAAACATGATCATGAAATATTTTCCAAATAATTCACTTGCCATTTTTTCTCAATTCATTATTGAATTCCTTGATCACCAAGAATAACACCATTCCAAAATATGACTAAAACAAATATTCTTGATCACCAAAATATCCTCATAATTTCTAACTTACCATAATACATAAACCATAAACACTATAAATACCCCCCATCCCAATGCACAAATTGCACCAACCCCACAAATCATCTTCTCCCTCCTACTCCAATCTCACAAGCACACTCAAAATTCTCTCTTCTTCTCTCTTCTTTTTCCACAAATTATTTCTTCTATTTTCGTAGCCGTTATGCCCGTATCTGTTCAGAGCCAATTTTCGGGTACTTCTGGTCATTTTTAGCAAATTACTATTTCACGACATATTGTTCCTCTCGAAACGTTATTGAGGTTAGGATCAAGAATCACCCGATTCGGATTCATATCAAAGGAGTTATGGCCTCTGAAAGTTTCTGCCTATTTTCTAATAAGATTACACCTCATGATTTTCCTCTCTTTTCTCTTGGCTTTCACCACCACCACTATTGGCGGCAGCCTCCATGAGCCACATCCAACCACCCTTGGCCACCTAGCTATCCTCCTCCTCTCCTCTTGTTTCGGTTTTTCTCTTTACCTAAAACTACTATTTTTTTTTATTACATATTATTATTATTATTATTATTATTATTATCATTATTGTTACGGTTTAATAAACAAAATAATTTAATGCTTTTAAAGTATAATTAAAAAAAACAGAAATTTTAAGATATGATTTATGAAAATTAAATATAGTTCATGCACATATAGTGAGTCTTATTATTTACTTATGTGTAGGGTGTTGATTCGCGATTTCTCTTAAGCTTCATAATAAATTTTACTTAGTGAAGATCAAGGTATGTTAAGTGGCTAGATACTTTATTAAAGTGTTTACATGATTTTTACGTGTTTATATGATACATGATATAATTTATGATCAATTAATTTTGCATTATGTTAATTTAAAGTTTGATGATAAAATTATTTTATATTTTATTAGCCTTATATTTTGGTCATGAAATTTTTAGATTTTGAAAATAATATTTATGATTTGAATCATCTTATTATATTTTGAAAATAATGTTTTATGGAAAGATTTGAATCTTATTATATTTTGGAAAATAATATCATAGAAAATATTCTATGAAAAGATTTGGAATAACTAAATATTTTAGTGATACTGTCATATCATTTTGAAAGACTAAGTAAATAAGGAATTTTGGAAGGTTACAATTATATGAGTATATTATCTTTATACTCAACTCTTATTATATTAAAATTTTATTTGTGACCCCACAAGCTTTACAAGCTTCTTTATTGTCTGTAATCCCGCTACGTGGATTTGGTTGATAAGACTATGGACTTTGTATGACCTAGTCTTTCCTCAAGGATAGCCTTTATACAGAAAGATACTAACTTGGGGGGTGTGCACACTTGGAGAGGAATTGGGGTATAGGAAAAATTTATTTTCAATATTTGAGTTTTTACATTCAATATTATTGGTTTGGAATATCTTTGGAAAATGATCATCTTGGATAAATAATTGTTGTCATATAATATGACTTGAGTATTTCAAAAGCATGTTTATTAAATAAAGTTATTTTGACTTATCTTGCATTTTTCGTACTTAGCATATTTTGCTAACCCGTACTTTGTTTTGTTTTTGGCTTGGCCCTACTTATCATTTTGATGAGTAGTTAGGTGATGATAAATGAAGACTTCTACATGTGGCATCAAGGGGAATAAGGGCATCATCCACCTAGCTTAGGATTTACTTCTTTAATGCATTAGTTATTGAAATACAATTTAATTAAGTATTTACTCAATATTAATAAAGTATTTGAATTTTCCGCTGCAAGTTAGTTTGAAAGTATTTTAATATAGCCTTACATTATCACGTGGCGGTAATACGCCCAAGTCTATCTCTACGGTATTTTGTATTTATTATTTTGGTATTTCCGTAGAGGGAGATTTGGGGGTGTTACAGACATGGCATGCTGATCTGTTAGCGACTTTCCTAAGAAAACGCTGACTATTTTCTTATATAAACCCCTATTCTCTCATTTCAAGGGGGACGATTTTTTCTTTTCCTGATACTTCTTACTACAACTTTGATCTATACTCTTATTACTTTATAATACTCCATTCTTTCAAAATTCTCTTATATTTTACAAATTAGTTTACTTTTTCATCAATTCGTTATACTAAGGCGAAGTTCTGTCCAACTTAACACTCAAGGAAAAATCTTCGAACGAGAAGTGGTAAGTTTCCTGAGAGTCTTAATTTTCATTTATTTTCTTTGTACATTTGTAAATATTTTTTTTATTTATTTCATTTTTTTTATTAACAAAAAATCAGCGACAAATTATTTTTTTTACGCTAATTTATCAGCGAGTAATTTTTTATTGCGCTGACTAGTCAGCGCGATTTTTATTTCTAACGCTGACATGTCAGCGCATTTTTTTCAACACGTTGACATGTCAGCGCATTATTTTTCTAAACGCTGATTTATCAGCGTTGAATTTTTTTTGTCGCTAATTTCTTTTTAAAATAATTTTTTTATTTTTATATAATTTGTATATTTGCAATTGAGAGAAATTAGTAAAGGCCGCCTATGGGCTAATATGATGCATTCCGCCACATTAGTACCTTTGCCCCCGAATTCAACCTTTGGTTCGTATGACCATTTTTGGAGTCATCCCCATGGGATCGAAGGGGTAGAATCGTGTTATTTAGATCCGTCCCTAAATCGTGTCCCATTCGTTATTTTGATCTAAATACATGGTTTATGATTTTAATTCCTAAAAACTCATTGGCGACTCCTACTAATAATGTCCCTTTCTGTTAATCTTTTTTTCCCTCTATCCAGTCCATTCTTCCTCCCATCGCCAATACGCCTAGGTCTCAAACGGCCTCTTGGCGGTGACGGGCGAAGGAAGCAACAAAAAAGTGGGGAGCCGGCCGTGGCTCCTACAGATATACATGGGTTATTTTTCATAAAAGCAAAGATCAAGAATTTGATGAATTTTTAATCTTTGCTAAAAAAGTTCAAAGGGTAAATGGCTATAAAATTGTTCATTTAAGGTCTGACCCTGGGAAGGAGTTTGAAAACTCAAAGTTTGATGATTTTTGCATCATAGAAGGAATGGATCATAATTTTTCGGCTCCACGAACTCCACAACAAAATGGAGTGGTGGAGAGGAAAAATCGAACCTTGGAAGACATGGCGAGGACAATGTTAATTGCAAGTGGATTGCCAAAGTCGTTTTGGGCCGAGGTAGTCAACACTCCTTGCTACATCATCAACAGGGCTATGATAAGACCAATAACTCAAAAGACACCCTATGACTATGAGCTCTAAAAAGGAAGGAAGCCTAATATCTCTCACTTACGTACTTTTGGATGTAAATGTTATGTACATAATAATGGTAAAGACAATTTAGGAAAGTTTGATGATAGAAGTGATGAAGCTATTTGTAACGACCTGTATTTTAGCAACGTTGTTTTCGGAGAAAACAGCAACACGGATCATTGATAAACGAAATTATAATGATCAAAACTTAAAACGAAAGCGGAAGCGGAAGCTCTAAAATTTATCCATTTATTAATCAAAATTATCCAGTCAAAACTAGAGATATCCCAAAGTTTTCATTAAACCACTAAAATACTATTACAAGCTTGAAATATTAACGTTAGTCTAGGACTTCTAAATTGGGTAGCTAAACTGCTACTCTTGCAAGCTCACGAATCCCAACCCTCGCTAACACCCGGCTTATTCCTCTTCATCACCTGAAAGGGGATTGGGGTCCACAGTCAGTGGGGAGTAATATGAATGTTCTACTTAATAGTAGAACGCAATTAGACATATAATAATTAGAACAAGTCAAACAGAAAGTCCACACAAGTCGACGAGTTCAACACTAACATAACAATATATCCAATTCTCAAGATACGCAGCGGAAACATAAACAAGACCAAGCTATGACCAGACCTCCCATTCAAGCTAGTACTGACTCTAGACTCTAGACTTTCATTTCTTTAACTTTCAATTTCTAGTTCACATTAGGGTTCTGATCCGTGACACAGTCATACCGACCGTCAATTCCTTAATTATCGACATAACTTTCCATCAATTCCAATTATCAATTCCTTAAACCTGGTAGAGTATACCATAATTGGAAGTACTAGGTGACCATAATTGGAACTGAGATGTTCGAAATCCCAGGAAAGAGTGGTGCGGCACGTATATCGACCATCTTAAATACCAAGTCTTTCCTAGCCAGAGATCGAAACAAGACAATATCCTCTTACTTTGTTTCCTTTCCTTCATTATTATTATGTCATTATTAATTATTTAAGCTTACAACTTAAGTCTAAGTCAACTCAACTTATCACTTAGTCAACTCTAGATCAAACATCCTAACTTTGACTTCTAGACTCGATAACAACTTAGACAATCCACTACTCAATAACCAAGCACTTCAATCACCGAAAACATCACACAAATTCAACAAAGATAATTTCAACATGATCACAAAGCAAAAAAAAAAAATACTTCATAAAAATACATAGTTCAATAAATAGATTTCAATCATATAATAATTAAGCAAAAATCTAAATTTTATTTATAAACAATATTCACGGCATCTTCATAGATTAAATAATTAAATCAAGATTAAGAATTTAATTCAAGAACTTATTCACTTAGTAAAATTAAATCATGAAAGTCATAAAGAATCATAATTTGAACAAGAGATTCGACAAGATATACTTTAAAAGTATTTTAATAATTTAATCACACTATTTTACACAATCTGATTTTACCGATTTAAATTAAAGAACAACCATTTAAAGGTCTCTATCATTCTGGAAATTTTGATGGAAGTTAACTCTAGGTTCAAGGTTTAAGGTTTAACATGCATAAGTTTCGTCAAAAAATAACATCATTTACTAATTTTAAGGGATTTTATAACTAACCAATCAGATTAGACTATAATAAGTTTCATAATTTTCCTCCATACAAAACGGACTCTAAAAATTACAAAAAATTAGCAAAAGCTGTAAAACACTAAATCGAACTTTCACCTTAATTTTCGTAGCCATCCGAATTGAATAATTATTTAAATAAATTTGTAAACTAAATCTGGACAATTTTACTAGTTTGACAGATTAAATTATTGTAAGCAAGAAAAGGACGAATTTTTCCACGAAATAAATCATGATTCATAATCAACCAGTAAAGAAACTCACATGAAAAGTTCATCAAGAAATAACAAGATTTGATCAAGAAATAAATTCATACTCTCAACAGCATACTTATAATCATTCAATTGTTTAATATCAATAATAATAATTCAAATATCAAAAATACAATCTTTAGCAATTCTAAACATGTTCTAACAATTATATATTTAATCTTGTTCTAAAACTAAGTAAAACATCTAGTTACCTTAAATTAAGGGAGCAAAGTTTCGAAATTCTTTGGTGATCAATTGTTTTGAGAAAGAAAAGAAGAGAAGAGAAAAATAGTGATTGTTGTTTTCTTAGTGAGGGTGTCGTGAATAGGTAGTAGAAGAGGGGTTTTTTATAGACTATTTTGTTGGTTGAGGGAACTCCTAAAAATAAGTAGAAAATATTAAAAATAGGATTTTTGGTTAATTCCTTATCTAATTAAGAGATTTGGAAGATAATTAAATAAAAAAGAGAAGGGTTGCCGTGTGGGCTTATGTGGCAAGTGGTATTGGGCTTTGGCCCTATTTTGGGTAAGGCAAGGTAAAAGTTTTGGGCTCGGGTTTTTAGGTGGGCTCAACTTGAATCAATGGACCAGAAATCAAATGAAAAGGCTTTTCAAGTCCGGTTACCAAGAAGGGATTAAAATTACTTCTAACCCCTACTTATCCAACTCGTCATTAATTCAACATTAAATTTGAGTCGGTCCACAACCTTGAATAGCTTTAAGGTGAAGATTTAGGAACCTAACGGGTTGAGGGCAAATGAAAGAATATAAGATCGCCATCATAAAGAAAATTAGTTTGACACATTATAAAATATTAATAACATAAATTCCCGGAATTTTTTTTAAAAGATTTTCCAAATACAAAACAGGGAATCTATTAACAGTTTTCGAAATAAATTTTTAAGACGTCAGGAAAGACAATCTAATTACCCAAAATTCTAACCCCAAAAATACGGGGTGTTACACTATTTTTCTAGGATATGCCATGGATAACAAGGTTTATCGTGTGTACAATAAAAGAACAATGTGTGTAGAAAAAGTATTCATATTATCTTCGATGAAGCTAACTTATTGCAGGAACTTGATTATAATGATGACTTTGAAATTGGATTGGTTCGTCCTCAAGTGACAGACCATGATGATGATGAAATAGTTCCTACAGAAAAAACTCAAAGAGAAGATTCCTGATGATCAAACACTAGTTCCTCATCAAGAAGAGGAACAAGAAGTAACAGCAGAGGAAAATGAAAGAACAGAACAAGAACGGGATCCCAATACACCACAAGGATCAAGTGAACAGGAGCAAAGTACTGTTGGAACAAGGTTTGAACCAAAACCTTGGAAGCATCAGAGTTCCCATCCTCTAGACCTGATCAGGAGTGATATGAATAAAGGGATTCATACAAGGAAACAAATGAGGAACTTCTGCGATTTCTCATCCTTCTTGTCCATGTTGGAGCCCAAGAACCATATATACAGAGGCTCTTGAAGATGCTGATTGGATTTTTGCTATGCAAGAGGAACTTAATGAGCTCGAGAGGAACAAAGTTTGGCACCTCAAGCCAAAAACAGAGAAACAAAAAGTTATAGGTCTCAAATGGGTGATCAGGAACAAACTAGATAAGCATGGAACAATTATAAGGAATAAAGCCAGGTTAGTAGTTAAAGGCTACAACCAACAGGAAGGTATTGATTTCGATGAAACTTTTGCTCCCGTAGCTAGAATAGAAGCTATTAGAATTTTAATTGCTTTTGCATCTTTCATGGGATTTAAGTTGTACCAAATGGACGTCAAATGTGCATTTTAAAATGGTTTTCTAAATGAGGACGTCTATGTGGAACAACCACCCGGATTTGAGAATTCAGAACTTCCTAATCATGTCTATAAGCTTGACAAAGCTCTTTATGGGCTAAAGCAAGCTCCTAGATCATGGTATGAAAGCTTATCAAAATTTCTATTACCTAATGATTTTGTTAGAGGAAAAGTTGTTGGAACTTTGTTCCTTCGCTCAAGAGGAACACACATGTTAGTTGTTCAAGTTTATGTTGATGATATTATCTTTAGTGCAACTAACAATTCCTTGTACAAGGAGTTTGTTGATTTAATGAGCAGTGAATTTGAAATGAGCATGATGGGAGAGTTGAACTTCTTTCCTGGCTTAGAAATTAAGCAAATAGAAAGAGGAACGATGATCCATCAACAAAAATATGTCAAGGAACTGCTGAAGAAATATAGATTAGAAAATTCTAAGACTAATCACACTCCAATGGAAACAGGTACCAGGTTAGATGAGGATCCAAATGGTAAGAAGGTAAATGAAAAGTTATATAGAGGAATGATTAGTTCCTTATTATACTTAACTCCAATTCAGTAGACCTGATATCTCTTTTAGTGTTGGAATTTGTGCACCTTTTCAATCAAATCCGAAAGAATCACACTTGACAGTCGTCAAAAGGATTCTTAGGTATTTGAAAGGAAGTAGTAACCTTTGTCTGTTCTATCCTAAAAATGAAATTTTTGATCTAGTAGGCTATGCTGATGCCGACTATGTCGGGGACTTGGTAAATCGAAAAATCACATCGGGAATGGTCCAGTTCCTAGGAACAAGCCTAGTGTCATGGAGCTCTAAAAAGCAGAATATTGTTGCATTATCTACCGCTGAAGCAGAATACGTTGCAGCCGCAACGTGTTGTTCACAAATGCTATGAATTAAGCAACAGGTACATGACTTTGGAATAATTTTTAAGTGTGTTCCTATTTAATGTGATAATACCAATGTTATTTGTATTTCTAAGGACCCTGTTCATCACTCTAGAGTCAAGCACATTCACATTAGACATCACGTTCTAAAAGACAATGTGGAAAAAGGATTAGTTAAAGTCGAATTTTGTCAAACCGGCTAACAAATTGCAGATATTTTAACTAAACCTCTTCCAAGAGATAAGTTTGAAAGCATTCGAATGGAATTATGAATGATAGGAATTTGGTGAGTTCCCTCTCTATGTTCCTCCTAAATTTCATTGAATAATATGGTGTTATGCAAAACTTTGAGAAACTTGTCTCATACATTGTGATAGTTGAGGACTCACATGTAACGACCCAGATTTTTGGGCCGTAAAATTTCGTGTAAAATTAAGCCTTTAAGTCTGAATCTTCTGATCTGGACCCAAAGACTTAATTTTTATTTAATTGAAACTAGCCCAAAACCCATGTTTGACTCCTCCTAAAACCGGCCCCTTGCTATATTTTCCTTTTACTTAATCATTTTAATTTATTTTCCATAATTAGCAATCCATATCTATTTTGTTTAAAACCTAAAAATCCTATTTTTATTTCTCTAAACACCCCATTAAATTTTAGGAAACAAACTCCTATTAATTCTCCCTAGCCGGCCCCTTTGTTTTTATTTTCTTTTTTTTCCAATCATAAACTACAAATAAAAATTAAACTACAAATAAAAAAAACTACAAATAAAAACTCCTCCTTTTCCCCACAAAAATACTTCCTTAATTTCATCAATTCAAACAACTTTATCAAAGAAAGTTCAACCTTTAGCCTTTGAAGATCAAAGCTTGTCTTGCTCATGGTCGTGTGTTGGTGGTCAAAGGTGGCGTGTTTGAACGTGGTTTATGCGTGTGTTTTGTTGTTCTTCTAAGGTAACTAGACTAACCACTTAGAATTAGATTTGTTAATCTACATAATTTGCTAGAATAGATTGGTAGTTATAGAATAATGATCTTGAAATTGCTTGCCTTGTTGTGAAACTATGCGTGTGTTTTGAGGAATAAGTTCTAGTTGGTTCTTGAATTATTTACACATTAATCTATGATTCATTAAATTGTTCATGCTAATTTATGATTTATGATCTTGTTTTATTTGTTTTTGATTTATGAAATTGCATGAAAATTATTGTTCTTGCCTTGTTCCACTCGACAATTTCGAGCTTTGTTAAAGAATGGATCTTTATTATGATCTTGATGATTTCATATGAATCTTTGTAAATATTTGATGTTTATTTAATATATTTCATGAGTTATTATTCGGATTTGCATGTTTCTTTGATTCTTGACTATAGAATTTGGTTGTTATAATGTTCATCATGTTCGAACCTATTGATGTTTGAAAGCATGAATTTTTATTTAGTTCTTGATTTAATTCTTTGATTTAAAGTATGATTATTTGATTTAATTAATAGTAGAATGTTAATCTTGAATTAGAATTGTTTCTGGTTTTCATCTTAGAATTGTCGTGTGAAACATGGGGTTTAAGGTTAAATTTTCTATTTTTATTGTTGTATCATTGATAAAAATCGAATCTTTATTTTATTAGTTTAATTGCATGATTGTTTGAAGCTTTGATTGATTTCTACATGATGACTTCTTGTTGAACTAGTATGATTTTGTATTGTGTTCTTATTTGTGCATGGCCGAGTATGGACTAAGATGAAAGGTTTGATTTTTATTTGTTATCTGTGTTGCTAAGCATGATTATATGTTGATTATTTGATTACATGATGGTTAGATGATTTATTATGTGGTTTTGAGTATTATGAGCAATTTACGTGTTTTGATTTAAGTAAGAGTCTAATGTATGTGTATCGACTTCGGTCGTGGCGATTATGTATTATCGACTTCGGTCGTGGCAATTGTGTGTTTATCGACTTCGGTCGTGGCGATTTTGTGTTATCGACTTCGGTCATGGCGATTGTGTGTTTATCGACTTCGGTCGTGGCGATTATGTGTTATCGACTTCGGTCGTGGCGATTTTTTGTTTATCGACTTCGATCGTGGCGATTATGTGTTATCGAATTCGATCGTGGCGATTGTGTGTTTATCTACTTCGGTCGTGGCGATTATGTGTTATCGACTTCGGTCGTGGCGATTGTGTGTTTATCGACTTCGGTCGTGGCGATTATGTGTTATCGACTTCGGTCGTGGCGATTGTGTGTTTATCGACTTCGGTCGTGGCGATTATGTGTTATCGACTTCGGTCGTGGCGATTGCTTGTTTAGATTGCAGTTGAGTCAATTGTATGATTGAATTCCTTTGAGTTGGTTGATTATTTAGAATTTGATTAAGTTATCGTATGACTATTATTTTCAGTTGAGTATCGTTAAGCATGTTATGTTATGATGTCAATGTTATTATGTCTTTGTTGCTAATTCCGTTGTCTTTTGTGATTTTTTTTTTTGATCAGTAAAATAAAGCTTTTCATTAAACACAGAAAAACATCACTATTACAACCTATAGAGCACAAAAAGACAAACCAACTAGGTTGGCCTCTCCAAGCTCAAACAAACCAACTAATATAAGCTTTCAAACCAAACAACATCCCTCCTAGAAGCCTTTTTGGGCATAAAACTAGAGACCCTAACCCTAGTCTGATATTTGATCTCATTACCGTTGTATTTTGTGATTTGTTTGAAGCATGATTGGTTGATGTTTTTCCGCTGCGTGATTCTGATTTATGAATTGAATTGTCATGATTATTAGAACTCTCTTTTGTTTATGGTTGTTATGTTATGATTGCTCTGTTCTCGCTTATTATGTATTTTATGGTTCCACTTCTAAGTGGAACAGCCTAGTTACTCGCCACTGATGGTGGACCCCCAATTTTTATTTTGCAGGATAGCAGGTTAGAGGCTAGAAGCGGGATAAGTTGTTGAGCGTCTAGGCCCCTGTTTATTTTTCCAGCTTTTACAATTAGTTTATTTCCCAGTTTTTAGGATTAGAATTTTTGGTTTATTTAATCTTTTGTAATTTGGGATTCCATTATTATTAATAACAGTATTACTTCCACGAGTTTTAGTTATATTTTTGTAACATAAATCGATTGATAACTGCCTGTTTATGACGTTATCACTAATAACGTCGTTGCTAAAATGCGGGGTGTTACACACATCTGTCTTTACAATATTACCCTTATTGTCCAAAATGTGATTTCACGCATGTTGCTATGTAAATAAATTAGTGGAGACCACAATCCATGCATAGTTATTTCATTCTTTTTGCATTTATTCCATTCTTCACACACTCTCTTGTCTCCCATCTATCCAAACATGATAAGAATTTTCTAGATTTTTTTTCTCTCTACTATTTTATTAATAAAAAACATAAAATTTATCATATATATCTATATAATTATATGAATATATGTACTCACCATTCATATATTCATATTTCCCCCAAGATATTACAGACCATCGAACAAATCATCTATTATTGGCAATGGATACTTATTTTTCACTGTAACATTATTGAGCTCCCTGTAATCAATACATAGGCGAAGACTCCCATCCTCCTTCTTCACGAATAGAACAGCTGCACCCCATGGGGATACACTAAGCCGAATGCATCCCTTGTCAAGTAACTCTTCCAACTGAGCCTTAAGCTCTTTTATCTCAATAGGTGCCATCCTATAAGGAGGCTTAGAAATAGGTCCAATTCCGAGCATCAAGTCAATACAGAACTCAACATCACGTTTCGGAGGCATGTCAGGAATCTCATTAGGAAAGACATCTAAAAATTCTTTGACAACTCGAACATCTTCAATATGTGGCTCTTCCTTGCTAGTATCATGAACATGGAAAAGGTACATTGGAGATCCCTTCCTCAAGTATGATTTTAGAGTCAAAGCAGAAATGATTTTAAAAGAAGACCCGGACTCCACTAGGACCAACTACATACACTTTTTTTTTCCTCACAATCTATCTTGGCTTTATACTTACTAAGTCAATCCATCCCTAAAATTACATGAAAATCATGTAAAGGGAAAGCTATCAAATTAGCTACTAGGGTGGTACTACCACACATAATAGGGACATCAAGATACAAGGTATGAAAAGCAACAATAACACCAGAAGGCGTCGAGATATCTGTCTCACAAGTTCTATAATTTTCTAAGTGTGACTTTTTCACAAAAGATTCAGACACAAAATAATGAGAAGCACCGGAATTGAATAGAACATAAGCAGGTATCGAATGGATAGAGAATGTACCAGTCACTACATTGCCTTTAGCATTTGCCTCAGTCTGGTTCATCACATGCACATGCCCTGTGTCTTTCCTTGCATCTCCTTTCCTTGCATGAGTACCATTGGTTGTCCCAACAATGCGATTAGATGTTGCATTTAATGAGTTAGAAGGTGTATGATTATTGTTGGCATTCTAGGGTTTCCTATCTGGTTGTGCTGCATTCCTCAAACTCAACTCAGGTCTGAAACTCTTAGACCTTGGGTTGGTAAAACATTCATAAGCACGATGCCCCTTCTTTCCACAATGGTTACACTCTACAAAGTTACCATCACAATCTTTACCAGGGTGGTTCACATTGCAATGCTTGCAGTAATATATCCGTTCAGTCCTTTGGTTTTGGCTTTGGGGTTGGCTCTGGGAGTTTATGGAATTCTGATTGTCCTTCAAATACTGTTGGCTAGAGCCTCCCTTGTTAAAACGACCACCAGAATCACGGTTCCCAAAGTTTCGGTTTCTGTTAAAGCCCCCTTTTCCCTTGTTGTGGCCATTGGAACCAAATGTCTCCCTTTTATCTGTCATTTGAGTAGACCCAGAAGGAGTGGATTTTTTCTTCTTTGCAGCTTGCCTCTTCTCCTCGATCCTCTCAGCATTACAAGCATGAGTATACACCTCTTTCACCGTACTATACTCACCAGCACCCATCCTAGAATGGAGCTCGGGGTCCACCTTTTCTTCAAATTTCACAGCTCTTTCTTGCTCATCAGGAACTAGCCCTTTAGCAAATCGAGACAACTCCTGAAATTTGACGCAAAACTCATGAAGGGTCATGTGTCCCTGCACCAGGTCATTAAATTCCGTTCTCTTTCTCATGTGAGCTGGAAAGAACTCATCACATACCGCCTTTTTGAACTAAGTCCAACCAAACTCTCTTTCTTCTATGTGCTACTCTCCTTCTTCATCCACAATCACCTTGGTAGTTAGGTCAAACTTGTTGTGAGTCCACCAGAGATCCGCGTCCTCAACTAGATATTAAGAAGCAGAATCAACCTTCATATGATCATGGACCTTGAGGGATATAAAGATCTTATCAAACTCCCTAATCCAGTTCTCCATCTTTATAGGATCTCCTTTACCATCAAATGTAGGCAATTTCTTCTGGTCAAATGCCTTGGAAATAGTTGTAGTCTTGGTGCCAGCATCATCAGGAGTAGGAATAGCAGGAGTATTGATAGCATTAGCTTGCGATGCGGCAAGTCTCTCCATAGCTTTAGTTAAGGCTTGAGTGGATTGAGCTATTTGGCGCATCATTCGACCCGAACTTGAGCATTTACCATCTTTTTGTTTACGCAACATCTTAATATTGCAACAGAACAAAATAAACAAAATGAGTTGTCATTGACAATCCATATATGGTTAAAAGAGAGTAAAACAACAAAGATAGTTCACACATTACTAACAACTATAAGTTTCTCAAATCAACCAATTAACCAAGGAAATAATAATAAGAGGAAAAACGAAAGAAAGAATGGCATCAATGAACATGGACTAATTCCTTATTCCCCATATCTCAACCTCACAACGGCTTTCAAAATTTTAACAATTTTATTTACCTATTCTTATTTAATGTTATACTAATTAAGTCTTAGTAACCTAGGCTCTGATACCAACTGTAACAACCCTGAATTTTCCGATATGAAAATTATATTTATCACCTGAAACAACAACTCAGGAAATCTCAAGGTTGTTATGCTGCGATGATTAATTATAGTCATCGCAAGGCTAGTGCGTGGTTCTACTTGAAAACTAATAATTAAAAGATTAATTAAGTAACTATTACAGTCCAACATAGTAAACTTTAAATAGTTATTATAATCCAAAAATAAATTCTAAGTATAATTAAATGACAGCGGAAGCCTTAATAAAGTCTAAAATCCAAAGGGATGATCGTACTCTTTAACCCAACAAGACGAACACCATCAAGCCCCTGCACATCGATCATTGTAATATCAGCCAAGGCTGAGCAAGATTTCACACTATAATAAAACAAAACTAACCAATGTGCAGGCAAGACATATAGGAATATCTTGCAAATCCACTTCCAATCTGTACAGGGATAAATAACAATAGGAGCAACTTCTCAAATAAACTTTAATCTACTTTTAATTAACTCATGTCCAAATCCTTCTTTCTTTCTAAAAACAACTTGCATAAATATAAGATAATACTTTCGAAATCTACGAGTAGGAAGTATTAAATAAGAAATTCAATGAGCTAGCTAGGCTTACTGAATAAACACACCAAAGTCCCTAGTATGCATACCCCTTACTTGGTAACCTACCAAGAAGGAAGACAATTAGCAAGAGTACTGATCAACATATCCCCAGCTACTATATAAAATGGTTGAGACACTGTTAACTCAAACTACTTCCAAACTCGAGGAATACCGCTTACTGGCAACCCCACAATAAAACTAGAAACCCTCGTAAGGGTGAGGAACTTCCTCCTTTCAAAATATTTGCTTGGTAATATAGAGGAATACCGCTTACCGGCAACCCCACAGTAAAATCTAGAAACCCTCATAAGGGTGAGGAACTTCCTCCTTTCAAAACCTTTGCTTGGTAACATAGAGGAACTTCCTCGTTTCAATATAAAATGATTTCATAATACAAGTTCTTAAAATAATGTCAAATAAATATTAATCACAACTGTACAGGTTTAGTGAGAAATCTTACCTTATCAGCAACAAAATAACTCAACCTAAAATCTCAAATAAAAAAGGTTCCTCTACAAACCCGCGCTCTACAATATAATAATATAGTGTAAGTCACTTATCGTATACCTAGAGTTAACTCAATGTTGAACCATGTTTGATTTGATTGATGACAAACTAGTTCTCTATACTTGATTGCTATGCATGTTTGTGTTTGAACAGGTTGAATCAAGTGAGGACTCTTCAAGTCAACTTTAAAGGCCTTGATATACTTGAAGATCTGAAGCCAAGAGCTTGGAGCCTTTTTAAGTTTTGTACTTCTAGGATCTTCTTGTAAAATAGACTTAGGAAAACATATCTTGTGTTTCTAGTAAAGAGCAAAAAGAGTTAAAGTTTATGTCCAGTAAAGAGAACAAGCCAAGAACAAGCTAAGAACAGACAAAGAACAAGCTTGGAACAATTCTTTTTACCAGATGTAGACTTTGTATTACGCACGTGTACTTAAGTGATCAGTATCGATTTTCGTGTTCAAAATTATTTTTGAAAATTTATTTGAAAAATATTGATCACTTATGTTTTGGAAATCTGCCAAATTGATACACAAAATCAGCTTTGCATTGTACTGGTTGGACTTTAGTGTACTTCCCCACTACATATAGTGGAAGGAGACAAAGGTCTGAAATAGTTACCTTTGCACTTGTGTCAGCTGAGTTTGTTTGCACAATTTAGGCAAGTCTCCAAGCACACTTTTAGGGGACAGTTTTTTCTTGCTTATAAAAACAACCTTTTAAAAAACCTTAAAGTGACTCTTGCTCTCAAAAGAAAACCAAGCCATATTTTCTGAGAGTTTATCCATATAGCAAAACTATCTCCATATGCATCTTTAAGAGAAAACTTACGGAGATTTAAGATTGTAATCTTTGAACCACTTAGAGGGAAGTGGTTGGGGAGTGTTCTGTGAACACTGAGTGAACTGTTAGAGTTAACAGTTGGGGAACTAAGTGTTACAGAGTTGTAGCATTTAATTGAGTGTGTAACCTTTGAACCATATCCATCTTTAAGAGAAAACTTACGAAGATTTAAGATTGTAATCTTTGAACCACTTAGAGGGAAGTGGTTGGGGAGTGTTATGTGAAAACTGAGTGAACTGTTAGAGTTAACAGTTGGGGAACTAAGTGTTACAGAGTTGTAGCATTTAATTGAGTGTGTAACCTTGTTATTATTCAGAGTTGATTAATAATATTGGTGAGAGAGTGGAGGACGTAGGCTTGTTTAGAAGCCGAACCTCGTTTAATCCTAGTGTCCTTACTCTTTATTTACTGTTCTGTCGTTGTTCTCACAAAAAGATAAACAAACTTTGAAAACGATTGAAAAAACACACATACTCAATTCAACCCCCCTTCTTGAGTATACATTGAACTTGCACTCAACTTAATCAAAGGCGATACTACATATACCATGATTCTATCATTATTGCTTCCATATGCTAAATTAATAATACCACATACAAGACTATCAAAGCAGCATACAAGACTGTAATAATTAATAATACCACACTATAATAATTATTTTTTTTTTGTATACTTTATTACTATTATTAACTTTCATACATAGCAGCGGCAACACCAAACAATAATAACACATATACATATATATATTCCCCAAATTAATTAACTCAAGAACCCTAACTTGACAATACTCAAATTTCACAAATGAAAATAAATAAATTTGAAATTAAACTTAAGATCAATACTTACTTGAATGGGGAAGTTAAAAGTACTTAAGAAAAGACACAAAAATCGCCCCTTTTGATCGGAGATTCGACCCCAAACTTATGAGTTCAAGAACTCAATGTTGTTATCTCAAATCACCCACAAAACTAAAGGAAGATGGAATAGGTGAATGGAGATTTAAGAGTAATTAGGATTGAAGTGGTGATAAAAGGAGAAAGAAAATAAATGTAAAAAGAAGAAGAAAAGGAAACAAAGATGGTGGAGTTGAAGAGAGCAGCTGCAGGAACAAAAGAAAATGAAGTTATAAACTTCACTTCAATAGCATTAGGTTATTTCCAATTTCTTTCTTTTTTTCCTTTTTTTCTTTTTTTCTTTTTTTATTTTAAATACCTTTCATTTTATTTAACTATTTACTTTACCCTCCTTGCTAATTTAGGGGAAACTAGTTTAAAACAAAATTAAGAACAATTAATCACTTCTAAGGTCAAAGTAGGAAAATAATATTTTTAATAAAAGGAGATATATATTGTTTTTGTAAAATTATTTAATGTAATAATTATTAAATAAATGATATAAAAATACGGGGTGTTACATCGACACTCTATTTCCATATTTATGTTCCTTAAGTTTATTAAAAAAAAAAAGAAGAAAAACTCATTCAGTCCTTTCAAAAATCAGATGATTTGTCAACACTATATATCTTGGACCATATTGTTTTTAATTGATAATATGTTCCGTTTTCACACTTTGAATTAGCTTGGTAATATTCTAATAATTTGGTCTGTAATAACTTCTAATTCATTAGCTTTCTCCTTCCTTTTCTACATACATTCTCCATCTTTTTCCTTTCTACCTCTTTTGGTCACTTTTGCTCCACTTTATGCCATATATATTTATGTAGGATGTGGTTTCTATCTTCTTTATCTCATTCAGTACTCATGTCTGTTTATTTTTCTTTGGATGACTAATATTGTTAGATACATATTTGAGCTACTTAACTTCCTTTGATTACATTTATGTGCTGTATTTCACTATGTTTCTTATGATGCCAAGGGGGAAAGTGAGTTGGGCAATCCAATTCTTAAACATGTTCCTTAAAATTCCAAACTTGAAAAAACTTTTTAATTATCTTATACTCTTGGGGTACTAAAAGACATTTAGTAGGTATCACTTTTCTCTTTGTTTTATTTTAACTTTATTAGTCTTATTTTATTATCTTAGTTTAATTTTTAATATTATTTTAGTAATGTTTGCCCAAATTTTTGCCATCATCCAAAATGGGGAATATTGTTGTATTTCATGTTTTCATGATGACAAAGATTGCAAACATTATATTTTATTAACCATGTTTATTAAGGGCTCGTTTACATTAGCTGAATAGAGCTGAACTGAACTGAACTGAACTGAATTGAATAGAGATGAACTGAACTGAACTGAATAGAAGTGTCTTAATTGAACTAAATAGAGATGAACTGAACTGAACTGAATAGAGATTAACTGAACTGAACTGAACTGAATATAATATGAAGTAAACAAGCCCTAAGTGTGATTTAGAATATTTCTTGGGGGAGAAAATTGAAGGCTTATTCAATTAACAATCAAGATGTCCAAGTTGCATTTAGGAAGAATGGTTCGGAGAAGCAGATTAATCTATAAGTATTTTTATATTTTTAGATTGATTTGTACTAAGACAAGGAAAATGATTATGGGAACTTGAATAATTAAATTAATTAAGGGAACTTAATAATTAATTTAATTAAACCTAAAATGTCATATGTCGTTAGTTTTAGTAGATTAAGTTGGGTCAAGTTTAAAATCTAATTATTAAGTTAAAACTAACGACATTAGAGAATTGTTATTTCTTCTTCATATAAGTTGGGGGGAGATAAAAATTATATTTTTCTAAGTAGAATTTGATTGAGAATTGAGAAAGAGAAGAGAGAAAAGAGAATCATGTGTTCAGGGGGAACAAGTTCGTGGAGGAACTTGAAGAGAATTACATTGTAAAGTGTTTTGGCCTTTTGTTGAGAATAAGAGAATAGAGTCAAAATCCCTTGGGGCCGAGGTTTTTTCTTCCTGTTAGGGCCCATGAAGTTTTCGTCTTAGGTTAAAATTCTTATGTGTCTCTTTTTATCTTTCCGTGTTCCTCGTCAGTTTCAAGTTTGTTGAACCATGTTTGATTTGATGAATGACAAACCAGTTCTCTATACTTGATTGTTATGCATGTTTGTAATTGAACAGGTTAATTCAAGTAAGAACTCTACAAGGCAAATCTGAAGACCTTGAGATACTTGAAGAATCTGAAGTCAAGAGCTTGAAGTCTTTTAATTTTTGTACTTCTAGGATCTTCTTGTAAAATAGACTTAGGAAGATATACCTTGTGTTTCTAAGTAAAGAGCAAAAAGAATTAAAGTTTATGTCCAGTAAAGAGAACAAGCCAAGAACAAGCGAAGAACAGATAAAGAACAAGCTTGGAATAGTTCTCTTTGCCAGATGTAGACTTTGTAGTACTGAGACCACTGTAGGAACAGACCTCAGTATTACGCACGTGCACTTAAGTGATCCTGTGACGACCCGACTCGCTTAAATCGGCGCGGAAGAAACCGACAAGTCGAATAGTCAAAACAAACAAACTAAAATACTTAAAATTAAAACAAAACCTCGAAATGATCATATTTACTAAACCAAAAGTACAATTACCCACAAGTTTGTACACAACTAATCCCAAAAGTCATACTACTACTACAACATACATAACTCCAAATACATATCAGAGTTATAGTAAAGTATATAAGTACCACTACTAGAGTATATAACTAGAAAACATCATAAAGTAACAATATAAAATCTAAGCAATATCGGCACTCGCCCAACCCAATGCTAAGCAAGGACCTCATCATCAGAATTACCTGAAAAACAACAACAGTCCACCATCAGTGGCGAGTAACATAACCGTCTCACCCTAACGGGAATACACATGAACATAACACAAATCAAATGAACACATCAATCATCAAACATGTGAATCATAACAACCAATCATGCTTGACTCGACCAACTTAACCAATTTTAACTTTTGCGCAATCATTCGCATACTAGACCGGACTATGCACGTACGAACGCATCTTACGCATTCGAACTTTCTACTATGTCAGGACTGAGAATCTTACTCCCAAATCCCGTGAAACCAATCTTACCGGAAATCCACATCCGAAGACAACATAGTAAGACCACCAACTATCCCAATACCGCGGATAGGATAGGGGCAACGTCTTAACCCAAGAACATAGAATCTTACTCTACGATTTAGGCGTCTAGTAACGAAATCAAGCTAATCTTTAAAATCTTTAACTCTTTAATCCGAAGTTTACATTCTTAGTTACTTCTTAAGTTGCATCTTACGCCTTGACTCAAGAAATAACATGTAAACCAAACAACTTACAACATCTTATCACTTGCTTTAACCTTTTCTTTAACTTTCTTTAACTTTAAAGACTCAAACAAGAACTCATAAAGAACCTTAAACAACTCATCAAGAACTCATCCAAGATTCAAGATCTTCAATCAAGAACTCAATCAAGATTCAAGAACTTCAACCAAGAACTTATTCAAGAATCAAGAACTCATCCATTCATACACAAAATACACGCATACTTTACATAATTCAACCCATGAAATCATCAACTTTCTAGTATCCAAAATTCACCAAACTTGAACATGATCAACATTAAACTAATTACCAACATAAACAATCATGAAATCATCATTTCCAAACATAAAATCATAATAAAACCATTCCAAAATCAAATTAGATTTCACACACAAAAACATGATCAAAACTTCAAATAAACTAATCTTATTCATTTAATCTATACTATGGATATAGTATACCAATTAAGTTCAGAAAGTATGTTACCTTGTGAAGGATTACACACAAATTTCAACACAAATTGCAGCCCGGAACTCGAACCACACGGCCCCAACACTCGCACCCACACGGCACTACCACACGGCCTGCACCACGGTTCTTGCACACGAACCACACGAACTGCACGACTGCCCAGCACGGCCACCCCACGGCTGCACCCACATGAACACGGCTCCACTCGAACCACGGTCCTGCTGCACGGCTTCAACCACATGGACCACCTCTTGCACACACGACTTCAACCACGCGAACACCACTCGAACAACCCACAGGATCAAGAGCCCAAAACCAAACCCGAACTAGAGATCTTGAATGCAAATTATGTGGTTTAGTTTGTGTTTAGATACTTAAAGATCAATGGAAGTTGAATCTTTAAGTTTGGGTTTTGAAAAGATGATGAACAAATGGTTGATTTGGAAGAGCCAAAAATGGCGTGTGGCAATGATGCAAATGGAGAGTGTTTTGTGTTTAATCTTTTGATGGCAAGTGATTAAGATGGCAAAGGATGGCAAAATGAGGTTTAAGCCTTACTAACCCTTCTATTTATAGAAGTGGTTTAAGGTGTGAATGCATGGCAAGTGGCAAATCCTTGCCATGAACACAAGGGAGCCAGTTTTTGGCTTGCAAAATGGGCCAAAATGGGCTTTCGTGATCCATTGGGCTAATTTACAAAAATTGCATGACTAATCATGCTTAAATCAATTTAGCCCGAAAATATTAAATAATTAATTAGAAAATTAAATAATAAAAGTTCTAATTAATTAAATAATAATAATAATAAATAATAATCAATCCAAATTAAATAATTCGAATTCAATCGAAATTATTCACATAAAATAAAATAAATAGTTCAAAAAATAAATTTGAACCATACATATAATCACATAAATACACGTAAACATACGACAGAAATACCTATAAAATCAGGGTCGTTACAGATCCGTACAGATTTTCGTGTTCAAAATTATTTTTGAAAATTTATTTGAAAAATATGGATCACTTATATTTTGGAAATCTGCCAAATTGATACACAAAATCAGCTTTATAATGTACTTGTTTAGACTCTAGTGTACTTTCCACTACATGTAGTGGAAGGAGACAAAGGTCTGAAATAGGTATCTTTGCACTTGTGTCAGCTGAGCTTGTTTGCACAATTTAGGCAAGTCTCCAAGCACACTTCTAGGGGACGGTTTTTCCTTGAATATAAGTACAATCTTTTGGAAAACCCTAGTAAGACTTTTGCTCTCCCAAAAGAAAACCAAGTCATATTTTCTGAGATTTAAGAGCTAAACTATCTCCATATCTATCTTTAAGAGAAAAACTTACGGAGATTTAAGATTGTAATCTTAGAACCACCTAGAGGGAAGTGGTTGGGGAGTGTTCTGTGAACACCGAGTGAACTGTTAGAGTTAACAGTTAGGGAATTAAGTGTTACAGAGTTGTAGCATTTAATTAAGTATGTAACCTTATTATTATTCAGAGTTGATTAATAATATTGGTGAGAGATTGGAGGACGTAAGCTTGTTTAGAAGCCGAACCTCGTTAAATCCTTGTGTCCCTACTCTTTATTTACTATTCTATCGTTGTTCTCACAAAAAGATAAACAAACTTTGAAAACGATTGAAAAACACACATACTCAATTCAACCTCCCCTTCTTGAGTATACATTGAACTTACAATTGGTATCAGAGCCTAACTTCTCACAAGGTTAACTACCTAGAGGAGCAAGAAGATGTCTACTCAAGAATCAAATAGTTCCAGACTCCCCAAGTTCAATGGCACTAACTACTCCTGGTGAAAGAACTGCATGAAAAATCTTATCATTGGGATAGATTATGAATGCTGGATGATTGTTAAAAATTAACCCACATTCATACACAAGAAGAATCAGGAGGGGCTCATTGTTCCAAAGTCAGAAGAAGAGTATACAAGTGAAGACTACAAAGGCTAGAGAAAAATGCAAAGGCAATGTCACTTGTTCAACAAGGAATTGCAGAATGTGAGGTAAATCGAATTCTAGCTTGTTCTTCTGCAAAGGAAATATGGGATACACTAGAGCTTGCATATGAAGGCAACTCTGAAGTGAGAAGTTCAAAAATTGACATGCTCATGTCAAAGTATGAGGTCTTTGAGATGACTAGGGAAGAAAACATAAAGGACATGTTTACAAGGTTCATAACCATTGTAAATGAACTTAAGTCATTAGGGAAGACCTTCTCAAGTGAAGAGTTGGTGAGGAAAATGTTGAGAAGCCTGTCAGGGAAGTGGATGCCCAAGGTTACAGCCATACAAGAAGCAAAGGATCTGACCACACTATCTCTAGAACAACTTATTGGTTCTTTGATGACTCATGAGATGTTGGTAGATTCAAAGGCAGAATCTAGCTCAAAAAACAAGGAGATGGTTCTCAAAGTATAGGAATCTGAGGAAGATGAAGATGATATCAGTCTTATGGCCAGAAGGTTTGAAAAATACCTTAGGACAAAGTCAAAGGGTAAGTTTGCAAAAGGAAGAAACGGTTCTGGACAGTTCAGGAAAACCAGTTCCAATGCTGGTTGCTTTAAATGTGGTGAAGTAGGGCACAGAATCAAGGAGTGTCCAACATGGAAAAATCCCAAGGGAAATCCTGGAGTCCAGGCTGAAAAGAAGGTCTTCAAAAGAGCTATGCTGGATGCAGTTTGGGGGATTCAGAATCAGAGAATGAGGAAGATGAAGAAGAAGCAAATCTCTGTCTTACTGCTTTCACATGCACAGACCAGTCTGAGGTCTGTTCGGAAGAAGAAGAGATTCTATGTCTCATGGCTGGTGGAAGCACTTCAGATGACAGCCAGGTATGTTTTAATGATATAAAGGAAAATATGCATAATCTAGATAGAGATGAATTACTTAACTATCCTGAATTCACTATTGATCAATGTATTAGTGTTGGGTCTACTTATCAGAACAACAAAAAGAAACTTAAAGAAACAATTTGAGATTATGAAATATGTGGAGCTAGATCTGCTGAGCTTGAGCTCATATGTGAGGAGCTTAAAGAAAAAAATTCTGAGCTTGAGATAACAGCAGATCAGGAGAAAATAGAACTTGAGACATTAAACCTCAAATCAATTCCCAAAGAGGATGAGTTTTTTGAAAAAATTGAAATGGGGTTTAATGAGCTCAAGAAACTGCTCACACATAATTCAAACTTTAAACTGTTAAAAGACACATGTACCTTTGGTAAATCTGATGTCATACTTGCATATGACCACCTAATTGAAAATTTTGAAGATTTACACAAAGAATATGATGATCTTAAGGTTTCTAAAGAAACTGGTTCTCCCACTGCCTTTGATGAGGTTTTGGATGTTTTACATGATGAGTGCATAGCTAAGATTTGTGATCTTGAGGCTGAACTCATCCTGTTAAAACAAGAAAACATCAAGAAGACCCTAAGACAGGGGAACTGGTCTGTGCAGGAACAAGGCATAACAATGTGTATATTACATACTTAAGTCAAATTCCACAGAACAGTGCCCTCTCCATTAGTGTTGTAGAGGATGACCAATGGCTTTGGCATAAAAGATTAGGACATGTTAGTTTCACTTTGCTCAAGAAGTTGAGAACACAAGAATTGGTGATAAGTTTACCTAACATCAAATATGTGGCAGACCAGCTCTGTCAAGAGTGTGCAAAGTGCAAACATGTAAGATAATCTTTTAAACCAAAGAAAGTGGTTAGTTCCTCTAGACCATTTGAACTTGTACACATGGATTTATGTGGACCAATGCGTGTACAAATTAGAAATGGCTTTAGTTATGAATTTGTCTTAGTTGATGATTGCTCTTATTTCACTTGGACTATATTCTTGAAATACAAAGATGAAACTTTTGATGAATTTGAAATTCTAGTGAAACAGGTCCAGAACAAGATCAATCATCAGTTGGCATCTATCAGATCTGATCATGGATCAGAGTTTGATAATGTTAGCTTCATAACCTATTGTATGGAGCATGGTGTTTCTCACAACTTTTCAGCCCCCAGAACTCCACAACAAAATGGAGTATTTAAAAGAAAGAATCGCACTCTAGAAGAAATGGCTAGAACCATGCTTCTAGAGAGTGGTCTGTCCAAGAAATTTTGGGCTGATGCTGTGAGTACATCATGCTACATACTCAATAGAGTTATGCTAAGACCAATACTAAGAAAAACACCTTATGAACTTCTAAGGGGTCGAAAACCAAACATTGAACATTTAAGGATATTTGGTTGTAAGTGTTTTGTACACAACAATGGTAAGACCAGTTTGGGCAAGTTCGACCCCAGGAGTGATGAAGCTGTTTTTATTGGGTATTCTCCTCATAGCAAGGCATATAAAGTTTTCAACAAAAGAACCTTGTGTGTTGAAGAGAGTATCCATGCGCTATTCGATGAAACTAACATGTTCAACAAGCCTGTGCAGGTAGATGATGATGAAGGTTTTGATATTAGGATGACAAATTTCACTAGAGCTGAACCAGATAACACTGCTGAATCAGACCCCCCAACTCCTCCTGAAAACAACAATGGGTCTGGTACAGCAGAGGCAAATGCTAAACAGGTTGTTGAACTCAGTGACTCTCCTGCCCATCCAACTGAAGATGAAGTGGGAGAGAACACTGAAGAAACTGGTCCACCATCTCAAAATGAAAATGAAATAAGGGGAACCAGTACAAACATTGGTTCTAACTTAGGTGCCTCTAATGATGTAAGAAAGAGTATGTTTAAGCAAAGAAACTCTCATCCTTCTGATCAAATCATTAGTGATTTATCAAAAGGAGTCCAAACTAGAAATTCTGTTTGGAAGAATTTATGTGCTTACTTCTCCTTCTTATCTCACATAGAACCAACTGACTATGAGACTGCACTAACTGATCCTGATTGGATCTTGGCCATGCAAGATGAGTTAAACCAGTTTGAGAGAAATCAGGTTTGGCATCTTGAACCAAGAACCAATGAGATGTCAGTTATTGGAACCAAATGGGTCTTCAGTAACAAAATGGATGACTCAGGTACTATAGTCAGAAACAAGGCCAGGTTAGTGGTTCAAGGGTTTAACCAACAAGAGGGAATAGATTATGATGAAACCTTTGCTCCAGTAGCCAGGCTTGAGGCAATAGGAATCTTAATTGCCTTTGTTGCTCACATGAACTTTAAACTATTTCAAATGGATGTTAAAACTATTTTTCTAAATGGCTATTTGAAAGAAGATGTGTATGTGGAACAGCCCCCGGCTTTGAGGATAAAGTTTGTCCTGATCATGTCTACAAGCTAGACAAAGCTCTTTATGGCCTCAAACAAGCTCCTCGTGCTTGGTATGAGAGACTCTCTAGTTTTCTAATTGAAAATAATTATGAGAGAGGTTCAGTGGACAAAAATCTATTCTTAAAGAAAAGGGGAACAGATCTGTTAGTGATCCAGGTATATGTTGATGATATTTTATTTGGGGCTACTAATTCTGTTTTGTGTGATAAGTTTGCAGACCTAATGAAGAGTGAATTTGAGATGAGTATGATGGGAGAACTTGGCTTCTTCCTAGGGCTCCAAATCAATCAAGTGGATGATGGATTCATGATCCACCAAAAAAAGTATCTCAAGGAGCTGCTCAAGAGATATGGTCTGCAAGATAGCAAGTCCTATGACACACCTATTCCTGCCTCTTCTAAACTGAGCCTAGATGAGAAAGGAAAGGATGTTGAGGATAAGCTATACAGAGGTATGATTGGCTCACTTCTCTACTTAACAGCTAGTATGTAATACCCCGAAATTTCGGGATATTTTAAATTTTTCTTAATTAATTAATTATATAATTAATTAATTATTTAATTGATTATTATTTAATTAATTATTAAATTAGTTGTAGCAATCTAATTATTTTATCCTGGCCCAAACCTTTTCCCCTTGTCATGCTAAGACCCAAGCCCAATTTCTTTCCCCTTTCTCTACACCTCACGGCCCCCTTGTTTCCTTTTCCCTTTAATTGATTTATCTAACTTATTTTCACCAATATTACTAACTTATATCTATTTTGACCTTTTCCTAAAAATCCTATTTTTATCCCAACTTCTCCTACTTTGACTACTAGATTTTAGGAAGTCAATAACACCCATCCTCCTTATGATACCCCACGGCCCCTTACATTCTCCTTCAAATTATTTAATTCTTTTTCAAGCTAAAATAATAAATCATATCTA
The DNA here is from genome assembly GCA_951394345.1 of Salicornia ramosissima. NCBI lineage: Eukaryota > Viridiplantae > Streptophyta > Magnoliopsida > Caryophyllales > Amaranthaceae > Salicornia > Salicornia ramosissima. The sequence continues at coordinate 41,907,135 of OX596233.1, read as the reverse complement.
TGTTTGACCAAATTTCGAAAATCTAATTTTTATCCTCCTACTTTCTCTACTAGATTTTAGGAGTTTGTTTTACTCCCTTGCCTAGTATTTCTACACGACCAACACACCAGAAAAAGGGGAACCACTTTTATAATTCTTAATCTCTAAAAACTAAACTACAAATAAAAACTCCTCATTTTCCCCACACAAATACTTCCTTCACTTCATCAATTCAAACACCTTCATCAAAGAAAGTTCAACCTTTAGCCTTTAAAGATCGAACCATTCACCATCAATATTAGATTAGTAGGTAATTAGATTGCTTTATTTAATCAATAGGATAGATTAGTTATATAATTTTTAGAATAGGTTTAATCATGTATAGAATTGTTTAGAATTACTTAGAATTGCTTAGAATCATGCTGGATGAATTTTGAATTGTTTATTGATGATTAACCATGTTTGTCGAGCGCTTCTAATATTATTCCAAGATGTTTTGATAGGTATGAATGGCGAGTGGTATTAAGTAACAAAAAAAGGATTTTTATCATATTTTAAGTGATATTTGTTGATAATTGTTAGTTTATATGATTATTTATTTATTTAATTGATTGATTGAATTGTTTATATGATTAGTGTAAAGAATAGAATTAATTATTGTTTTGCTATTGGATATGTCGAGTGGTACAAGTCCTAGATTAGAGTTATGAGTCAAGTTAAGTTGGACTAGAATTGATCAGAAGTCAAGTTGTGTCATTAAAGGATTGAGTTGTGAACTAGAATTGAGAAAAAAATTCTAATATGGAAAAGATGATTAACTATGAAGTGACCGCCTATCTAGTGGCTTAAGTTGCCATGAACATAGGTATAGTCGAAGCCACTGTCATATCCTCGGATTTGGGACAGTTCTTGATCCCAGTGTCGGGAAGTAGATCGTCGTGGTTGACCCGGCATGAGCAAGGAAAGTTGGGGAAGAATTAAGGTTTCCCCTACGAGCATATGACTGGTCACGGATTAGCACCTGAACTGAATGGAACTGAAGAGTCAATAGTGGTGTTAAGAAGTCTAGAACTGAATAAGTTAGTATAGAAGGTCTTGGTTTATTGTGATGTTATGTTTGTTTCCGTTGCGTACTTGAACGATGATGTCTGTGAATGATTTCCTGATGATTTGTTTGACTATTTGGTTGACCTGTTCTGATTATTATGTTTCTAATTGTGTTCTACTGATTAAGTAGAACAATCTAATTACTCACCACTGACTGTGGACCCCAAAATTCTTTAACAGGTACAGGTGATGACTGATTGAGTTACGCAAGGGCTGGGATTGTGTGTGAGATAGCTTAGTAGTTTATCCTGATGACCATTTCTAGCCTTTGTATTATTATTATTGGTGGACTTTTCCTTATTTTGTAGTAATAATGGACTTTGGAACCTTATTAATTTTGGATTATCTAATGGTTTTATTTGAATAATATGAATTAATTTTAGAGCTTCCGCTGTAATTAATGAATCTGTTAATAAAGGTTTTTAGTTAATAATGATCTGTATTGTTCTTTCCTCCGAAAACAACGCTGCTAAAATACGGGTCGTTACATAGTAGACCAGACATGGTGTTCTCAGTTGGGTTGTGTGCTAGATTTCAAAGCAACACTAAAGAGTCTCATCTAAAATTTGTTAAGCGAATTTTTAGATACTTGAGTGGTACAGAGGACATGTGCTTATGGTATTCAAGGGAAGTAATTTTGATCTTTTAGGATACACTGATGCTGACTATGCTGGTTTTAGTGTTGACAGGAAGAGCACTTCAGAAATGGCGGCTCACTTCTTAGGTTCTTGTCTCATATCATGGGGATCTAAGAAACAAAATTCAGTGGCCTTATCCACAGCTGAGTCAGAGTACATAGATGTTGCTTTGTGCTGTGCTCAATTGCTTTGGATAAAGACACAACTTAAGGATTTTGGGGTCTGTTCCGGAAGTGTTCCCATATTGTGTGATAACACCACTGCTATAAACATTGCTAAAAATCCTGTCCAACATTCTAAAACCAAGCATATTGAAATTAGACATCATTTTCTCAGAGACAATGTTGAAAAAGGAAATGTGAATCTTGAATTTTGTAGATCTGAAGATCAATTGGCTGATATTTTCACTAAGCCCCTAAGCAGGGAAGTGTTTGTCAAACTTCGCACATTACTTGGTATGGTAAGGATTAGATCCTAGTTCCTTAGGACTTATCTTTCCCTTTTTGGTTATGTTTGACATTTTTTAATCCTTAGTGTTCATAAGCAGGGTTGGTTAACTTTTAAATGTCATATATGCAAGTGGTCTCAAAGTTCTTATGTTGATGCTGTTCCAATGTGTGGTATCTCTAAGTTGCCTAACTAAAAGATGCCTCAAGTTCTTAATGAATACAGATCAGCGTCAGACCGTCGTCAGACCAGTCCCTTACAACGGTTATATCAGTTTATTGCTGAACCCTCAATTTTGAAATTGAGGATTTAATTGTTCTGACATATGACCGTTGTGGGACGGATGAACAATGTAAAGTAACCTCCTCTCTATATCACTCAATAACTGCCATTTTCTCTTCAATTTTATTTCACATTTTCACATTGTTATCTCTCTCTAACCGTCTCTCTCTCTCTAATTGCTCTTCTCTCTCAAACCCTAAGCATCATCAAAAGAATATCTCTACAAGAATTCCCAATCACTTTCTCTCTCTCTCGTCAATCTACTGAATCAATCGAAAATGGGAAGGAAGAAGAACAAAGCATCAAAGAAGAAAAGCAGGGCACTGAATCAATCACCTAGTTTTACACCTTCTAAGATCGAGAAGGAATCTAGTACTGCAGTGGTTGCTGAACACCACAAAGCAGAAGAAAAGAAACAAGAGGTTAAGGATCAAGCCACTACAGAAACGGTTATTGAATACAAGGATGCATGTAAGCCTAAGGAGAAAACTACACCACCACCAAGTCCTAAATCACCACCACCATCATCACCAAAGTCTCAACCTCAGAAAACTCTATCCCCATCTAAAACATCACCCTCCACAGCAAAGAAATCACCTTCTCCATCACCTAAACAACCCTCTCCACAGCCTACTATTTCTTCACCTCCACAGAAATCACCATCACCCTCAAAAACCAAAACTCCTCATCCACCTTCACCACCAAAGTCCAAAACTGCGCCACCCTCTTCACCACAAAAAGAAAAAACCCCATCACCTTCTCCACAACCACAAAAGACACCTTCACCAACCCCTCAGATCACAGAGAAACCAGTGCCAAGCACTGAGGAGGAAGAGGTAGAGAAGGAAAAAACAGAAGAGAAGGCTGAAGACTGACCGGCCTCTAGGGTGTCGCGGCCCTAGACGCCTATCAAATATACAAATTCATAACCTAAACACCTAACACGTAGTATTAGTGGTATTAGGGTCGATCCACAAGGAACTTAGTGCGGAATTAGTCGTGAACTTCGAATGATCCAAGGATCTTTTTTATAGTTGAATGAATGATGGAATTAAACCTAGACTACAAGAATTAATACAAAATGAAAGCAACGAATTCAATGTAAAATGAAAGATATCAAGATTAAAGACTCTAAAGATTGGACTCCCTAATGTTACTTCAATTGGAGGAATTATAGTCATTGAACCAATTCATGTTCGATTATCTAGATTGCAACGTGAACATTCAAAAGCACTCAATGGACTCAATCCCAACACCCTCTCTCGATTAGGCGATAGGAAATTCTAGGATCGGCTAAGTTAACCTCTCTCGAATAGTCAAATTAGCAAAACCCAAAACCGAATTCATCAAATACTTTCATCAATTCACAATCCTAATTACTATCTCTAGCAATTAAGAAATTACGATCAAGATTATTCAAATACCATTAATTCAATGATTAACCCCCAAAATCTATAACATCAAGCCATCCAATCCTTAGAAAAGGAACTACTCACTAATGCAATTCATTGGAACTAAAATCATGAAATTCAATTAAAACTAAACTATGAATTCAAACTAAATCTAATGAAACTAAAATGTTAACAAGAAATTAAGAAACTTAATAAAATTAACAATGAAAACTAAAACAAAACCTGAATTGAACTTTAATTGAAACAATTGGAATCTTGGTTTACAAAGATGAAAACAAGAATTGAAGAACTAAAGCTAAAACTTGGAATTCAATTGAATTCTTTAGAGAGAAATCTACTACTTGAGAGTGTGTTTAGGCTAACTATATCTATTCTAAAATCAGAAAAAAAAACTCTCTTAATACAATGCCTAAACCCCTTATTTATACTAAAAATTACAAAGCACATGGCTAATTAAACAAAATCATGAGCTGCACCGTGCACGATCGTGCAATAATAGGCTGCACGATCGTGCAACTTAGTTGCACGATCGTGCAGTTGAACCTTGCACGATCGTGGCGAAACGAAGTAAAATTTGCACGATCGTGCAAGGATAGCCTGCACGATCGTGCAGATCAGAAAGGACCTTCTGATCTCTGCACGAGGGGCTGCACGATCGTGCAGCTATAACTTGCACGATCGTGGCCTGGGAAAGAGGGGTTGCACGATCGTGCAGTTATCCTTTGCACGATCGTGCACCCATGCTTTTGGGTTGCTGATCTGCACAACCGTGCACTGCTAGTCTGCACTGTCGTGCAGCCTTCAAATCTAGGCCTTCTTGCTCCCTAAGTGCCTCGTTGTCACCTCGGTGCTAATCCCGGCTCCTCGGAATCCGCTCGGGACCTCTCACGACCCGTTCAAAGCCCAAAATTATCTGCACAAAACACGATACAACTCAAGCAACATATATTTTAGCCAATTATTAGCAAAAAGAACCAAACTAACACAAAAACAAATAAAACCTAAGAAAAACTCAAAACTAAGCTGAAACACCCTAAAAACGATAAAACAAAGACGAGAACGACCAAAAATCAAGCTAAAAGAAGCTAAGAAATAGGTCCTAAATGGACCGATCAAAATCCCCCAAGCTTGCCTTTTGCTTGTCCTCAAGCAAAGAAAATCTAATGCTAAAACAAAAACAAAACAAAACCTAACTCACTTTCGTAGGAATCACGGTCACTTTTAGCGCAAGTAACAAGCCCTTTAAACCCCCAAGTCGCCAAAGAGGACGAGTATGCTCTCGTAAGGGTTTCCAAAGAGTTTAACCCATAACTCTTACCAACTACAAATTAATCTAAAACTAAAAAGGAAAAAGAAAAGAAAATAAATTAACGCACTAGCCGAAAGTAGAATGTGCAAAAGAGAACACAAAGTTTTCTAAATTCTACTAAACTTGGCATGTAAATGTTGTTTTCGCTTGATCATCCGGATGAATCGGGATTTGGAAGAACCCCGAATATCCGTCAAGAAAACAAAAGTGTGAATGACCTACCAACCTTTCCAACATTTCATCAATGAAGGGGAGGGGAAAATGATCTTTACGGGTTGCTTTGTTAAGTTTTCTATAGTCAATGCACATTCGCCAACCCGTAACGGTCCTAGTAGAAATTTTATTTCCATCATCTCCCTCAATGATGGTAATGCCTCCTTTCTTGGGAACTACATGAACCGGACTCACCCACTTGCTATTGGGAACGGAGTAGATGATTCCGGCTTCACGTAGTTTCATGATTTCTTTTTTAACTACCTCTTTCAAGGTAGGATTTAATTTTCTTTGAGATTCAATAGAGGAGGCACTCTCATCATCAAGGGCAATTCTATGCATAACCAAAGTGGGACTTATACCCTTGATATCGTCAATGCTATACCCAATGACCTTTTGATATTTTCGCAAAACCATAAGAAGTTTTTCAAGAGATAGGTCATCAAGTTCAGCATTAACGATAACGGGTTTAAGACCCTCATCATCCAAATAAACATGCTTAAGGGAGGGGGGTAAGGGTTTTAGTTCTACCTTGAGAGGAGGCGTGGGACTCTCCTCTTTACCTTTTACCGCATCTAGAACTTCAAAGATATCCTCATGAGGCAAGCACGTTGGTGCTTCCTCTAGCTTCGTTTCAAACCGCTTTGACCCCTTCGATCTCAACTCGTCACTGGAATCTCGGATCACCTCAAGAAGTTTGTCTCGGGGTTGGAGTGCAACCCTTCCTAGACTCTCAATATCATAATCAATCACCTCAACCCGGCATAATTTCTCAACCATGGGATTTTTTAAAGAATGAGAAAGCTCAAATGTAACCCTCTCATTAGCAACTTCAAGAGTGATAGTGTTGCTTTTACAATTAATTATTGCTCCCATGGTCTTGAGTGCTTACCTTCCAAGAATGAGAGGAGTTGTTGGGTCCTCTTCCATGTCCATCACCACAAAATCGCATGGAACAAAAACGTGCCCAACTTGGATCGGAACATCTTCAAGCTCTCCACAAGGACATCTATTAGTTCGGTCCGCCAATTGGATTATTTTCCGAGTGGGAACAAGCATGAAGTTCAACTTCTTGGCTATTGAAAGTGGCATGAGGCTAACACTTGCCCCCAAATCCGCTAGAGCACCTATTGGTTCCAAATCCCCAATCTTTACCGGTAATGCAAAACTACCTGGATCTTTTTGTTTTTGGGGAAGCTTCTTGTCAACATAAGCACTCACTTGATAAGGTAATTGGATCACCTCATCTGGAACTTTTCTTTTGTTAGTAAGAACATCTTTCAAGAACTTAGCATAAGTAGGCATTTGAGACATAGCCTCCAAGAATGGAACATTGATGTGCAAACCTTTCATCAAGTTGACAAATTGGGCAAATTTGTCATTAAGCTTCCTCTCCACAATTCTATGAGGGTAAGGTGGTGGTGGTTCATATTTCTTCATTGGATCAATTACCTCCTTGTTCTTTAATGGTGTATCACTATCTCGAACCGTTTCCTCATCTTTTTATTGACTCTTTTGGTTGACCGGAATTGATTCTTGTGATGGCTCTTCCTCCATGCTAGGACCTTCATACCCCTTGCCCGAACGAAGTTCAACTCTAAGGATGGGTCTCACGTCGGTGGAAGAAGAAGTGATAGGCACTACCGTTGAAGTGGTTGTTGATGAAGCCTTTGCCTCGGCCAATTGTGCTATTTGAGTTTCCAACATCTTCCGGTGGGCCCTTTCTTCTTTTTGCTCCATTTGAATTACTTATAATTGTTGCATGATCAATTGGAGGCTAGAATCCGTTCCTTGACTTTGGTCTTGCTTTTGACCTTGAAATGATGAAGAAGATGGTTGAGAATTTGTGAATGGAGGTCTTGATGATTGTTGTCTCATAGGAGGCGGAATGAACTTGTCACTAGTGGATCCCTCTTGCTTAGAACCCCATTGATTGTTGTTGTAGCCTTGTTGAGGTGGACCCCCTTGGTGAAATTGATTACCCGGTGGACCTTGAAATTGATTACCATATCCTTGATTGAAACTTGGACCGAAGCCTTGATTGAAACCTTGCCCGAATCCTTGATTGAAGCCTTGAGAATCCCATTGCCCTTGGTTGAAGTGTTGATGTTGATAACCTTGATTCCCATAGTTAGGATGACCATAACCTTGACCATACCCTTGGTTGTTGGAGAAACCCCGGTTACCATACCCTTGGACGCCTCTAGGACCCCCTTGGTTGCCATCATACCTCGTTCCAACAGCCGCTACATGCTCCGGGTCGGCTCCACCACAATATGAAGCATCATGATTTGTACCCCCACATATCTCACAAGAGAAGTGATAGGCTTGTTGAGATTGATTTGCGGTTGAACTTTCACCCTTGCCAAGTTTCTTGTCGATGATGTTCTCCATGAAGGCCTTCAAGGTGTCCGGATCTAACTCAAACTTACCATTCTTTTTTACTTGAGAGGGAGCTTGAGCTTGTGATGTCGCCCTTCTTCGAGTGCTCCATGCATAATCTTGAATAGCCTCTTCAACCCTTTCCTCAAGTTGAGCTTGGGGAATGGTCTTGATTTGACCACCCACCCTGGCATCAAGTTGAGCCTTCGAGATAGGATCAAGAGCATCATAGAAAATCCTCATCAACATTGGTTTTGCAAGTTCATGATGTGGGCAAGCTCGTTGGAGCTCCTTGAATCTTTCCCATGCTTCACCCAACGATTCATCGGGATCTTGTTCAAAACTCATAATCTTCCTTCTTAAGTCCGCGGTTTTGTCTTCGGGAATGAACTTCTTTAGAAAGGCTTTAGCTACTTCACCCCACGTCGTCAAAGAATTGGGCCTCAAATGTTTTAACCATGTCTTGGCCTTCCCGGTCAAGGATTGCCGGAACATATGCATGCGAATGTAGTCCTGAGAAACTTCACTCGTTTGAATCATTGAGCACAATTCCAAGAAACGATCTAGGTGAGCAATAAGATCTTCGTTCAAGTTCCCGGAGAATTGGTCCGCTTGCACCATCCTTGTATATTGAGGAAGGATGGTGAAATTGGACGTTGTGGTTGGAAGTTGAATACCCCCGGTAAGTTCGTAAACTCTGGGATTCCCGAAATCCCTAAATAGATTGTTGTCATTACCTCCTCCGGCCATGGTTATGTCGGGTTCTTCGATTACTCTTTCCCTTTCTTGCACCCGGCGTTGATGATGAAAAGCACGTTCTATTTCAGATATTTCCGGGAATAAAGGCAAGCTTCTTGACCTTGTGTGCATGCAAAACCACAGCTAAGAAAAAGATTAGCACTGACTACCACAATTTATTCAAAAATAAATAATAAAAAACAAAAGAAAGCTATAACTCGGATCAAAATTCACTACCGAAACCGAAAAAAAGTTCCCCGGCAACGGCGCCAAAATTTGACCGGCCTCTAGGGTGTCGCGGCCCTAGACGCCTATCAAATATACAAATTCATAACCTAAACAACTAACACGTAGTATTAGTGGTATTAGGGTCGATCCACAAGGAACTTAGTGCGGAATTAGTCGTGAACTTCGAATGATCCAAGGATCTTTTTTATAGTTGAATGAATGATGGAATTAAACCTAGACTACAAGAATTAAGATAAAATGAAAGCAACGAATTCAATGTAAAATGAAAGATATCAAGATTAAAGACTCTAAAGATTGGACTCCCTAATGTTACTTCAATTGGAGGAATTATAGTCATTGAACCAATTCATGTTCGATTATCTAGATTGCAACGTGAACATTCAAAAGCACTCAATGGACTCAATCCCAACACCCTCTCTCGATTAGGCGATAGGAAATTCTAGGATCGGCTAAGTTAACCTCTCTCGAATAGTCAAATTAGCAAAACCCAAAACCGAATTCATCAAATACTTTCATCAATTCACAATCCTAATTACTATCTCTAGCAATTAAGAAATTACGATCAAGATTATTCAAATACCATTAATTCAATGATTAACCCCCAAAATCTATAACATCAAGCCATCCAATCCTTAGAAAAGGAACTACTCACTAATGCAATTCATTGGAACTAAAATCATGAAATTCAATTAAAACTAAACTATGAATTCAAACTAAATCTAATGAAACTAAAATGTTAACAAGAAATTAAGAAACTTAATAAAATTAACAGTGAAAACTAAAACAAAACCTGAATTGAACTTTAATTGAAACAATTGGAATCTTGGTTTACAAAGATGAAAACAAGAATTGAAGAACTAAAGCTAAAACTTGGAATTCAATTGAATTCTTTAGAGAGAAATTTACTACTTGAGAGTGTGTTTAGGCTAGCTATATCTATTCTAAAATCAGAAGAAAAAAAAAAAAAAAAAAAAAAAAAAAAAAAAAAAAAAACTCTCTTAATACAATGCCTAAACCCCCTATTTATACTAAAAATTACAAAGCACATGGCTAATTAAACAAAATCACAAGCTGCACCGTGCACGATCTGTTGAGTAATGTGATGAGTTGACTGACCTTGTAATTAGTCTAATTGTGCTTTGATCTGTTGTGTGTTTTTAATTCTCTGAGATTATGAATCTGACTACAGGCACAATGCAAGACCAGTTCCTCTAAACAGTTGTTTTATCCTAAAACAATTGGTTATTGTTCTCAGGGGGAACTTCATGGTTTGTCATCATCAAATAGGGGGAAATTGTTGAACCATGTTTGATTTGATGGATGACAAACCAGTTCTCTATACTTGATTGTTATGCATGTTTGTAATTGAACAGGTTAATTCAAGTGAGAACTCTTCAAGGCAAATCTGAAGACCTTGAGATACTTGAAGAATCAAAAGTCAAGAGCTTGAAGTCTTTTAATTTTTGTACTTCTAGGATCTTCTAGTAAAATAGACTTAGGAAGATATACCTTGTGTTTCTAAGTAAAGAGCAAAAAGAATTAAAGTTTATGTCTATTAAAGAGAACAAGCCAATAGCAAGCTAAGAACAGACAAAGAACAAGCTTGGAATAGTTCTCTTTGCCAGATGTAGACTTTGTAGTACTGAGACCACTGTAGGAAAAGACCTCAGTATTACGCACGTGCACTTAAGTGATTCGTACAAATTTTCGTGTTCAAAATTTTTTGTGAAAATTTATTTGAAAAATATGGATCACTTATGTTTTGGAAATCTACCAAATTGATACACAAAATCAGCTTTGCAATGTACTTGTTTGGACTCTAGTGTACTTTCCACTACATGTAGTGGAAGGAGACAAAGGTCTGAAATAGGTACCTTTGCACTTGTGTCAGCTGAGCTTGTTTGCACAATTTAGGCAAGTCTCCAAGCACACTTCTAGGGGACGGTTTTTCCTTGCATATAAATACAATCTTTTGGAAAACCATAGTAAGACTTTTGCTCTCCAAAAAGAAAACCAAGTCATATTTTCAGAGAGTTTATCCTTAGAGCTAAACTATCTCCATATCCATCTTTAAGAGAAAAACTTACGGAGATTTAAGATTGTAATCTTAGAACCACTTAGATGGAAGTGGTTGGGGAGTGTTCTGTGAACACTGAGTGAACTGTTAGATTTTACAGTTGGGGAATTAAGTGTTACAGAAGCTCTCGAATATCACTCTAAGGGTTTATGCCTACCCTTAATTCAAATACTTTTCTCATAGGGTTTATGCTTACCCTAATCTCACAAAAATTCCTCTAAGGGTTTATGCCTACCCTTAATTCACTTACCTTTCTCACGGGTTTATGCTTACCCTATTCCCTCTAAGGGTTTACTCTTAATTTCCCAGCCAGAATACTTTGACTTTCGTATTTCGAGAACATTCGTCTCTCCAGACTCTGTCAAAGTGGGGGCTTCTCATCAGACGTATATGTTTCCCTTACACATTTTTTTCGCTTCAACGACATCACTCACAGGCACTTTTCTCACACGATTTCCACTTACTCTAATATTACAAAAGTTCTTCTAAGGGTTTATGCCTACCCTTAATTCACCTACTTTGCTCACGGGTTTATACTTACCCTAAGCTTACAAAAATTCCTCTAAGGGTTTATGCTTACCCTTAATTCACAAGCACTTTGCTTATGGGTTTATGCTTACCCTAAGCTTACAAATATTCTTCTCTAAGGGTTTATGCTTACCCTTAATCCACTTACTTTGCTTATGGGCTTATGCTTACCCTAAGCTTACATATGTTTTTCTAAGGGTTTATGCCTACCCTTGATCCACTCACTTTACTTGTGGGTTAACGTTTACCCTCAAATTAAACCTTGTCTCAAGAGTTTATACTTACTCTTGATTCCCCTCCTAAGACTTTATGCTTACTCTTAACACATCATCCTTGCTCATGGGTTTATGCTTACCCTCATCTCTCAAGAGTTTATTCTTACTCTTGTTTCTTCCTGTAAGAGTTTTTGCCTACTCTTAGCACATTACTGTTTCTCACGGGTTCTTGCTGACCCAAACACATCATACCTTTTTATCAAGAGTTTATGCTTACTCTTGACCCGCCACATTTTTTGCCAAGAGTTTATGCTTACTCTTGGCACACAATGGGTTTATGTTCACCCTAAAAATATTTTCTCACGAGTTTATGCTTACTCGCGCACGCCTTTTCAAGAGTTTATGCTTACTCTTGATCGATCTTGTCTACACAACTTTTCATCATTGTCCCAAGGGTTTATGCTTACCTAAGGGAATAGTTCCGAAGGGTCCAAGCACATCCGGAGGAACTAGCCACTTAATCCATCATCATCCTGAGGATCCAGGCGCTTCCGAGGGATTAAACCGCCACTACTACAATAAAAGCCTAATGCAACACCTTAAAAGCGTTGCATTATGTTGCTTAAACCGTTGCAAAAGGCCTAATGCAACGCTTTATAAACCGTTGCATTTGCTGCCGTTGCATTAGGTCTAATGCAACGGTTATGAAAGCCTAATGCAACAGTTTATAAAAAAAAGTATAAACCGTTGTATTAGGTCTTTTGCAATGGTTAAATAGGCCTAATGCAACAATTCCTATACAAAATTTCAACCGTTGCATTAGCACTTTTGCAATGGTTACAAAGCCTAACGCAACAGTTTTCAAAGGAAATACCAACCGTTGCATTAGGTCTTTTGCAATTTTTATTAAGTCTAATGCAACGGTTAATAAAGAATTAATTAACCATTGCATATTTGCATTAGTTTTTATTATTATTATTATTATTATTATTATTATTATTATTATTATTATTATTATTATTACTGTTACTGTTACTGTTATATATATACATATATATATATATATATTGGGCAATTAAAGATAAATTTTATTGTTCACAAAAAAAAAATAAAAAAATAAAGAGAAGTTTTATTAATCACTGAATTAAAGAAGTTCATCGTATACATTCATTATCTCGCCATGAAAACCCAATAAAATGGCAATACAATCACACAATCCACAACAACAGAAAAAACAATCTAGCAAATGATGACCAACAGCCAACAGGGACAACCGAGCAGGTGCAACGACAGAGCAGCAGCCAACAGGGGTAGCCGAGCAGGTGCGACAGCAACAGGACAAGAGCAGCTAACAGGGACAGCCGAACAGGTGCAACGACCCAACAACAGCCAACAAGTGCAGCCCCGCAACAGCACGTAGGCACCAGCCAACAGGGGCAGCCCATCAGCAGCACACATGCAGCAAACAACCTTGAGACAGTCGAAAACAACAAGAGTTAAAACACTTTATGGGTGAAAATCCATACCTACAGTTTAGCCAATTCCAATAAATAGATTAGAATTCAAGCGGACTCCACTCATAAAATTTAGAATTGAGCTATGATATTTATAAATGTCATTTTTTGTTTGCATAGTAGCAATAATAACAAGAATGTGTCACGAATTAACAATTGGATCCAAGAAACCAAATTCACTCACTACAAGAAAATGGGTTATATAGGGACACTTTTGGAAAGTGTCTCAATAATTCCAAAGGCGTGTTACCATTTATTTTGCTTAAGGATGGTTTAATTATTCACAACAATTTTCATATTTCATCAAGCTGATCCATTCCACCAGACTGTGCCTCTATATGGCACTCACAATCACATGTGAGTTGTGTGATTTCTTTCTGCCAAAAAAAATAAATAAAGGAGAAGGCATCAGAATGAGATTGCAACTAAGACAAAGGTAGATAGGAAGCTAAATATTATTCCAAAACTTAAGCAATCAAAAATCACTAAGTAACTTATGATAGTTGTTTATACAAATACTAGTCTCAAGCTGATTTTGTTTGTACAATGTTATGTAAAATTGTTGTTTTCTTTGATTTTTTTTCCCCTGTTTGTCAAAAAAAAATTGTTGTTTTCATTTAGCGCCAAATGGTCAATTTAATTGATCGGATTGATTAATGAATTTTCTAAATTAAATATAAAAATGATGTTTGTCTTAGAAAATAATGAGCAGTAGAACATCAAGTTCTAAATTCATTTTTAGTTAGCGGAACCATGTCTGGTTAATTGATTACGAATCTTATAAGCCAAAAGTGAAGATTTAATTGTGAAATCCTAATTCTCCCAATTAATAATAAAGCAAGGAGTACAGTGATTATTGATACCTTTGGAAAAGTTAACCCCAAAAGCAGCCATTATGGCAATTGTAGATGAGGAAACGAATGCTGCCGAACTTAATAATCCAGAACCTAGTAAGTAAAGAAATATATAATTAACCCTGCTAAGATAGTTTTAATAGGGAAAATCAGGACAGGAAATTGTATTCCAAATTGTAAAAGTATGAAGGTAAAATATAAAGAGAGGAAACTAAAGGGAAAAATGGAAAAACACATTCAAAATAGTAATGGCTTCCTTATATACTCACCAGTAAGTTTACACAAGGGTGAAAGTATAGGTCTCATAACAAGGCCAACAATAAAATGTTATGTCTGCTTTTACCAAAAAAAAAATTTGTTATGTCATCACATATAGAATTATAGTTACATTATAATTAACTCTTTGTTCTTTTGAAATAAACTAATAAGAGGTCCAAAGTAACAAACACATACCCTTGTTCACAACTTCAACTCATACATTCTAATTACTAACTAATTGCACACAAAAATGTTGATAAAAAGAATCAAAGCGTAAGTTTATAAAAACTCATCATCAAATAGTATTTTGCTCGGGTAAATACAAAGATAGAAGAGGAAAATTCATTATTGGCAATAAGGAATAAAAACAAAGCACTAAAGAGACAAAAGTTATTTAATAAAAAAACTGTATCTATCTTTGTGATAAAACGAAAAGACCAATTTGTCATTCAAACATCCACCTTCTTCATCTATAATGTAATTCTTCCCAAACAAAATACAAGTACCTAAAAGATAAACAAACAAATAACTAAGCCAAATCTATTCATAAATAAATTATAATCCCAATTTCAGCACCAATACATGCAAAAGTTAGCACAACCATAGCATAGCATAACATAGCAACACAACACAACACATTGGACAGTGCACTTACTACTTTTCTGTTCAATAACTTAACTTCAGAAGAATAGAATGTTAGATTGTTAGTGTGTGCTTATGAGGTCTTCTCTTTTTCCTCAATAATTTTTAAAAAAAATACTAGACCTATAACTTACTTATGAAAAAAAAAACTTAATTTATTATGGCTGTATAGTTGTGATTTTTTTCTGCGTGACTTTTATTAGGGGGTCGTGACAGATCTATTGTGGAGTGTTGTTCTCTTTGTGGTTGCATATTCAGCTCTAGTAAAATGTCATGTTATGTGTCTCACCATTTTATTATGATCTATAAGTTCTTTGGCTCTTGAATAGTTTCTTTGAAAGTTTTAAAATTATATTCTCTATGCTCTTGCTTTTTTAATTTGTTGCTTTTTCTTTGTTTCTCACTTTAATTGTTTTCCTGCTTTCATGTTGATTCAGATGATTTGAAGGTTGCATCCTCCCATTTAGGGCCTTTAGAAGCCAATGATCATGGCTTGCTAAGACCCTTGAAAGAGACACTTTTAGCTTTGCTCAGGCCTAGTGAAGTTCCTTTCAAGAGAGATTTGCCATTACAAGCTTTGGCAAGTTCACTTCAGGTGTAATGCTTTTCATATAAAATCAGTCATACCTCATATGGTAGGTATTCATGTTCAGTCATTAAATAAATGTGTTAACGTAGAGTTTTGGTGCCTCTGCTTTGTCTTCTTAGAATTACTTACTAGTACTTGCATATTCCTAATTATTACTATCTACTGCATCTCTACCCCATAGTAAACAAAGAAACATTCAAAAAAACAAAAGACAAATTATGCAACTTTAAAGTAAGGATAGGAATCAAGTTAATGCAGTTAATTGAATGTTCAAGTGACTTCAAATAATTCAACCCAGAAAGTCTATGATGGGTGAGAAATTGAAGAAAATTTAACAAAAAAAAAACCCAAATAGTTGCAGAAAAGTAAACACATTAAACTAAATTAAACAATAATTTAAAAAAAACTGAAAATCGACATTCCAAAAAAATGCTGAAATTGTGTGCTCATATTCAACAACAAATTGAACCCTAAAACATTAAACAATTGCATCCAATAAATCCTGTTCCAAATCAATGGAAAAAAAACTCACAGATTCGTGCAGGTTCATCTGTGTTCGTCTATGGTGGTGATGTTTGAGTGGCAATGGCTGAGAATCTTCAATTCTGTGCAGGTGTACGACAGCAAGTGAGACGCATCAATTGGTGGGGTGTGCTTAAGTTCGCGGTGGTTGTCGGCTTTCGCAGGACAACGGATGCAGGTCATCGGCACCGGTGGGCTGCGGCGGAGAAGTAGCATTGACACGCGTGGTGATGATGGAAGAGGGAGAAGCAATGAGAACTAGAGAATCTGAGAATTACCCCGTCGCGTCTGTGCCTATTGCAGCGGTGCGCCGGTGCTGCAGCGCCTGAGTGGCTAACCTAGGGTTGAGAGAGACTGAGAGGAGAAGAAATCGAGGAGATGGGATGGCTAGGGTTTCATTGAGGGAATGTGGAATTATAGACTGAGAATTGAGATACGGAAAAAAGACTAAACAAAATTGGACTCAGTTGGAAAAAACCCTCTAATGCAACGGTTGAGTGGGGTTTTAATTTTTGATATAACCCTATAATGCAACGCTTTACTTATGTATTTTTTTTTTTTATTTATATATTTTTTTTTATAAAAGTAACCGGAAAAGTTAGTTTAAAACTATTCACCGGAAAAGTCGGCCGAAAAACTCTGCAGGAAAAGTCTGCCCGAAAAACCATTGTTGGAACAATCGGCCACAAAATTATAATATAAGAAGAAGAAGAAGAAAAATAAGAATAATAATGAATTGAATTGAACGAAATGAATTAAATTAAATGAAATGACCTTAACTTAACTAAACTGAAATGAAATGAATTTAACAGAACTAAATAGAAATCCAAAAGAACAGGCTTTAATTTACTTATTTTTAAAAAAAAAATTCAACATGAAAAGTACTCTGTATATATGTAGTATTATTTATACCCTAACGCAACGGTTACATTAATTTAATTGTTTGGCTTAGGCACCCCTAATGCAACGGTTGGATATTATCTCTTAACTAGAGGAGTCGAATGCAACACTTTTTTTAATACACTCCTAAGGCCCTAATGCAACGGTTATAGATATATGGTGAGGTTTTAATTTTTAGGTATACCCTAATGCAACGGTTGAATGTAAACCGTTGCATTAGATATTGAAAGTGTTGCATATCTAAGGCTAATGCAACGCTTACTACTAAATGTTGCAAAAAACCGTTGCATTAGCCTAAAACGTTGCATAAAACTGTTGCATTAGCCTAAATCGTTGCATAAAACCGTTGCATTAGATATAAGCGTTGCATTAGGCTTTTATTGTAGTAGTGCGCATGGGGCGCGGTTACAGGTAAAACTAACATTTGCTTTGCAGGTACCGGTGTTAAAAAGGGTGACTCAAGGTCGCAGAACGTCTTGAGTTATCCTCCGTCCCGACAAGAATACTTTGACTTTCGTCTTACGAGTTTATGCTTACTCTCAGACTCAGTCAAAGTGGGGGCTTCTGTAGATACCTAAATGTGTCTCCCCGACATAGAGACTAATGATGAAACTATGAAAACACCAAGAAGTCCAATTAAGTAGAATTGACGATGAAAATGCACAATATACCTCAAACAATTGCCTAAACCGTGTTTAAAGTGCCTTGGAAGCAAATGTTAGGTTTTGCGATGATTACGGGATTTATTCGATATTTTTTATATTTTTGCATACATTTTTTAATGTTTTATATTCATAAAAAAATTTAAAAAAAAATGTCTTTTTGCATCACAAAATATTTTTAAAAATCATGAAAATAATTTTATAATTTATTCATATTTTTCTATATTTTTTTATCATATTTTTAGAGCTTTATGGATTTTTTACGATTTTGCATGCTTAGGGGCATTTTTCGTCATTTACGAATGTTGAAAATTGTTCTGTAAAGCATATTAGTGTTTTTTTTATACTTTTCATATTTTTTTCATAATTTTTAATAATTTTTCTGTAATTTTTTGGAGCTTCTGGAGGAATCTAGAACATTCCGGAACGTTCTGGGCATTCCGGGACATTCCGGCACATTCTAGAACATTCCGGGACATCCCGGAACATCCCGGGACATCCCAGAATATTCTGGAATATCAAAATATTACACAATATTTCCGTAATCGAATAAAATCGGATCGTAATCCTGAAAATCACACGCAAAATCAAGCAAAAAATCAACCTGGATCCAGCCTGGACCTGCGCCTAGACGCAGGTCCATAGTACATGACCTGCGCCTAGACGCAGGTCACAAATACTGACCTGCGTCTAGGCGCAGGTCTGGTGTCATCTGGGGTCGATTTTTTTGCTCCTTCTGACCTATAAATACCCGAGCTTTACGTGCTTTTTGGGGACAGATTCGAAGCATTAGGCATTCTTGCTATTACATTATGCTTATACTCCTCTAAAATATTCTCATTCAAAATTCAAAAAAAAAAATTTAAGTAATTGCATTTTCAGTCGTTAAATCTCTTAATTGCGTTCTTGAGGTATGAATTCTGAAGTCTCTATCTTCATTTTTTTTAGTTTGTTATCATAAAGAAATTGATCAAAGTGATGGTTATTAATATGAATAATGGAGAATAGATAATGTAAATAATTAATAAAGACCGTGCTCGCATATATGCGAATTTGGACGTTTCAATCGATAATAATATTGTTTTTGATATAATTAATCATGATTCACAATGTTGTTTTAATAGTCGTTTATGATGTTTCTTAATAATTTAATCAATTTCGATCTCGATTCATATGCGTGGTGATTGTTAATTCATCAATGTAAGTTGATAGATCATACATTAATATTGACTCTTACATTTTTTTTATTTCTTAGATCTTCTTTAACGTTTTGTAGATCTGACAATAAATGATAATAATTATAAAAATTCATCTTTTTAATATGCGATCTATGTTACACGATTTTTATTATTAGATCTCGTGTCATAAAAAGATCGCTACATTTTTTTATCTTTTAAATTTGATCACTTTAAGTAGTCGGATCTTGATTTTTTCTTTTATGCGGTCGTGGTAAAATGAATTTATTAATTAAATCTCGTATTACCAAATAACCGCTATATTTCAATAATAATTTTCGGATCATGAAATAACATTGTGTAGAATATAGTCAATGATTTATTCACAAATTCAAGAGTCATATATATTAAAATTACCAATTTAAATTTATCAATTGAAATGTCCAAATCGCATCGGATTTTTGAATCTTAATCATCGCTTTAATCGATTTCTTTTTAGTATTTATTATATTTAGTGTAGTCAACAACACATCAAACCACATATTCCTGGAACACACTTTGAACCCGCACATTTTTTTTGTTTTTATTTTTCTTATTTCGTACATGTTTTATTTGTTTTCATTTTCTAGGATCTCTAATACTGATTTAATTTAAAGTGGTCACAAAAAGTTAGTTTTGATTTGTAAATAAATTAAACCCACCTAGCTAGTAATATGCGTTCTTTAGGGTATAATATGAGATATTTATGTATTCGGGATTAATAATAATTTGACCACAAAAGGAGACCTAGTAGAGACCGCTTACAGGCGGGCGGGCCCAATGCACGATTGGCCTGTAACCTGTCCCTGAACCCATACTCTGGTGCACGACCATATGGGGCTGATTGCTCCTGGCTTTCAGTATTTCTTCGGTGTCCGTGGACCGTATAAAACGCACGGTGACGACTACTATTAGTTCGTATTCACATACGGTGTTAACGAGCATTCAAATAAACTCGTGAGACATCGGCGGCCGGGTAAAAACGACCTCTACAAGTAGTAAAACAAACAACAAATAAATAAGGTTCGAACCTGAGATCTCATTTATTTTGTAATAGTCTAAAATTAGAAAAAAATATATATTCGAATTGAATTTATTTCATACCAAAAAATGAATAGAAGAAAACATTGATCCACTATATTTTCCCTCCTACCAAATTTCCACTATAATCAAATTGTAAAATTTTTATGTAAAAAACTATATCAATATGTGTATCTATTTGTAGAGAATTAAAAAAAAATGAATTTACATATTTTTATTTTATTTTTTTTGAACTATATAATTTGTATTGTTTTATTTAAAAGAATTAAAAAATTGTACAAACTTTCCTTAATTATGTAGATTTTGTTCTTAGAAAATTCAAAGGGGGTATTGTAGACATTTCTAAAGGGACACCATAGCCCCCCTCGACTTATATAATAGAGATTGATGTGTTTTTCAATTGATGGTGGGGGAGCTCGATGAAGTTGGCCGGAAACTCGACGCTCAATCGTGTTTGGGTGGTGGGAGTCTAAGGAGGTTGGTTGATAGAGTGGTGTTGGTTTACTGGTTGGAGGTGGCTGGTTAGGAGTCAAAATCCTCTCCATTTTCTGTAGGAAATGGATGGTCCATTTACGAAATTAATAGTTGAGAATGTATAAAAGGGGAGATAAAATAAATTTTTGCAAATTTTATTTTAATGTTAAATTAGATGTCAAAATCTTAAGGTAGGAAATGGAGGAAAGAAAATGGAGAGAATCTTAATTCGTTGGTAGGATGGCAGCGAGCAGGCGATGGTGTTTTTACAATGGAAAAAGATGGTGACCCGGGAGAGAGTAAAAATGAATAATGGCGAATACAAATACCAAGGAAGAAGGTTTATTTGAAGATAAAAATGGAAAGTTCTAAAAAATTAATAGTGGAAAGAGAAAGAAAAAAAATGCAAAACAAACATTCAATTTTTTTTGTGTGTTTTAGTATGGAAAGAGAAGAGAAAAAATAATAAGAAATGATTTAATAAATAGATCAATGTGGAATACACTCAATACAAGTTATAATTTAATAAAAAAAAGCAATGAAAAAATAATCAATAAATACCAAAACGAAAAATGCAAAATATACTTTTGCCCTAAATGTTGTCGGAATATTTTTATACAATTTTTTGTCAAAAGTTTTTGTTTTTCTTTTTACAAATTTGTCATCCAAAGATATTTTTTTACTATTTTGTCATCCAAAGCTAAGTTTTTTTTTAATTTTTTTTTTTAAAAAAATTGCTTCCTCCGTCCCAGTTTGCTACATAGGGGAAAAATATTCTATTAAGAATGCTTTAAGTAAAAAAATTGTTGGGTTGAGCATTTTTGTCTTTTTATCTTTATAATAAGGAAAGTAAAATATAATCAATAGAAGTAAATCACATGAGACTACCACCTAAAAAAAATATAATATCTTTGTTCTTTTTTTGTATTTGTATTTTAGAAAAAAAATTAGTCGTTTATTATAGGTGAACTACTTTCCATATAAAATAGTGTTATGGCCCGGGCAACGCCCCGGGTCCAACAGTATCCTTTTCCTTTTTCTAGTACCCAGTTTACTTGTCTCCCTAGTGTTAGAGGAATAGAGCATTCTTTGTTTGCACGTCAAATATATCTAAGAATAAGATTATGTTAATGGAGATAATCTTACATCATGTCAAAGAGAAAAAAAATTCGTTTTGAATCGATATAGCAAACCATACAAATTGAAATAGCAAACCATACGGTCCTCAACTACCTTGAGATGTAAAGTAATACATTATGCAAATCTGAAATCATGTCTAGGGTATTTGGTAAATTTATTACTTAATTATAAATGGAAGTAGTAGTTGTGATTATTAGTAGAGCTGTAGTATGTCGTTGTAGTTGCTTCATTGATGCATGTTTTTTTTTTTTGCAGTTCGGCTCTCTTCTGTGCTTTCATCCCTACAATATTGTGGGTGTTATTAATAGATTTGTAAACTGAATAATTGTTTATTTCATTTAGCTGTAAATTGGTGACTTACAATTCACTTCCATCCTGTTTCTTGCTGTTCTTTTCTCCTCCAATTTTCTCTCTTATGTTTGCAATAGTGGTATTGTCATCGGTTTCATTGGTTATCTGACTTGTTTGGCTTCATGTGTCTAGCAGTGTTGGAGTGTCTGGATCGCTGTGGTCTTTTCCTTTCTCTTTGTCCTGCATTACCATATTGTTATGCTATTGTGTTTTTGTTGCTTCTGTTTTACTCTTTCATATTTTAAAGTGAACAATATGACTTGCAATTTCTTTTGCTTGTTTGGCTTTGTAAGAGTTCTCCAGTTTGAAATCTATTTCAAATGTCTTCTGGCAAATGAGTTCTAAGGTCTCACCCCTTATGTTGAGCCTGACCTTGAAAATGAATTGTTTTCCCAGAGAATGTTCGAGTCGATCTGCCACCATTTGGGTTCCATTGACATGCAATCTGTTACTATTGTTAGTAATTGCAAAACATTGCGTATTTAAATGAGTACATTAAATTGCAGTTGTGTTACCCTTTTTTGTAGATCTAGTATCTTGTTCACGGAACCCTAACCACCTTCTCAGCTTCTTTGTCAAATAATGTGAGTGGGGCTGATGTTGTTCCATCATCTATGTCAACGCTAAATAGGTACCTGATGGTTGTCAACAGATTAAGATATTGGACTTTGTTGTTCTTGGGAAAGAGATCTTTGGCTTATTTGTGCTCACCTTGACTTTGGGTACTTTGGGTCTATTTGAATTTGTTGTTCTTGGGAAAGAGATCTTTGGCTTATTAGTAATTACTATAATTATGAGCTAAATGAATTCCATAGATTCATAAAAACAGAGAAGTGGTGTCATAGTCAAAATATATGCATTGTTACCGCCATGTAATAACACCACACCACTGTAGTAGTGGATATGTTTTGTCATTGATGTTTAGTTGCCACTCAGTTCATAGCCTTAACTCTGGCTTGCTGACAATTGTTTCATTTGGGTATACCGATACTCCATGGATACTTGATACGCTTTATTTCTCAAATGTTAATTTGCTTTATCTTTACACATTTTTTAAAAACCTTTCTAAAAAAAATTAGTATTGAAATAGTTGCATTTTTTAATTTGAGTATTCATAAATCATAAATATCATGTTGTTTTTTTCAAGTTTCTTGGAAATTTTATGTAATCAGTTATACGTGTATATTTTTTTCCTTTACATGTATCCTCAATTGATCCCCTAAAACTGTTTCATACCATTTCTTATGTCTGTACTTATTCTAAAGCAAATTCCTCATAAAGTTGCAGAATCCATAGCAAATTCAACTAAAAAGCCAAGCAAAGCATCCACTACTTTGGTGTATGCCTCTTAAAACCTAACAGTGGTATCAATGTGAACTGTATGCCTTCAATATGAAACTAAAAAGCCAAAGTAGTGGATATGCCTCCAAACACTCTAAAAACCTAACAGTGGTATCCTCACATAGGGGGGTCCAACATGAAACTAAAAAGGCAAGCAAAGCATCCACTACTTCCTTGTACTCCGCTTTTCATTAATTTGCAAAAAAATATGATTTAACTGTTATTCTCATATGCATCCACTACTTCCTGCTAAAGTTGCAGAATATATAGCAAATTTGGGTCAGAATCATTGGGTTCTTCAAATCATTCAATTGACACTTGTTTCAATCAGCATTTTCATGTCATATAGATGGATAAATTAGGCTAGCTATTCGATTGTAAAATTCAAGGATTAAACTACATGTCCGTTTACACCGCCCATAGCACCGCTATAATCCTTTGACTGGGTTTGTTTGTAAAAAAAAGTAAGAATTTAAGGAACAAAAAATCAAAAAGAGGTGTTGCGGTGGGCCTAGAAAAAATCTACAATAAAAAAGCTCAACCTAAAGCCAAGCAAAGCAAAGCAAAATAAATTCCGTGAATTAGCATAGTAATAATCTAAACTAAAAAGTAAAAATTAAAAATAAATAACCAAACAAACAAACCTTGCAATGGAAGGAACCAGAAAGGGATCGTTCCCAGATGAGAACAGATTTATCGCCGCTGAAAGAGGCGAGAAGGTTGGAGAAACTGGGGTTCGAGGCGAGGCCCCACACTCGATCTGTATGGCCTTCAAGGGTTTGGAGGTGTTTCAGCTTTCTCTCCCCCTCCGAATTCATAAGAATGTGTGAACATAATTAAGCATATCCAAAGGAATTTCAAATTTTTTTAAATATAATAACAATGGAAATTACAGGGCTAATTAAGAGAATGGAGAAGCTGAAGTACCTTGGTAGAGTGGAGCATCAAATTGTGGAAGATGATACAATCTCAACCCAATAATGAATTTATATAAAAAGTGGGAAGCAATCAGCAACAGAAGAAGGCAGTAAGTCTATCATTAATCAAATAGGTGGTAATTGAGCTTTAATGAAATGGGAAAGCAAAGAGGGAGAATTTATTAGAAAAATTGAATGACACCATGATAGACAAACCTTTGGCAAGAATTGTAACCGCCAACCATTGAAATTCCAAGAGCAATCGAAAAGGGCGTGATTCGTCAGGACGGCCGCCATTGAGCACCGTTGTACGTTGAAGAATTGAAAAATGGGAGCTTTCATTTAGCAAAGGTTTCTTGCCATTAGAGGAGTTCATTTGCTCTGGTATTGATAATGCTTTGCAGAAGTCGCCGAAATGCCTTTTTGTTTTAAATTTTTTCTACTTGTTCCTCCTGAAGTGTAAGACAATATCATTCCTCCTGAACTGTAAAACAATATCATAATAAAAGATAGTGTTTTATGCAACAAACAAATATAGCTGGGTTGGTTAGTATTCTTTCTTAAGTTGTAATCCACATGTGTCGCAACTTTGATATTGTTGACGTGGCATCATTTCGGGGCTTTACGCACCTTTTAATAGGATGTATTTAATAGGATGTATAGATGTAGTCATTGTTTGATGATTAGAATTTAGAGGTTAAGTTTAAAGTTTGTGGTTAGATGATTATTTTTTATTCAGAGGATTTGACTGGTAATTTAAATAGTTGATTGTTTAAAAGTGTTTGGTAACACATAATTGATTGCTTAGAATTTTGTTGTGTAAAATGACATTTATATATGGACATTTAAAAATAACTTGTTAGATTTTAATAGATTTAAATATGTGGACAAATTAGTTAATTAATATTTCTCTATCCAAAACTTTCTCTCTCCAAAACTCTGAAGAAAAAGCTGTTCAGTCGAGCCTTTTCTAAAAAAAGTTTTAATTAGAGTTTTTGATATCTTTTTAAACTATATTTTACCAAACATCAAAATTAGAGTTTTGATTGGTCAAAGCTCTAAACTTACTTCAAAACTCTATTTTTTCCCAAAACCTCTCTTTGCCAAACATCCCGTAATAAATTTTTTAACACAATTGTACCAAGCTTAGATAATGTAGTAAATATATATATATATATATATATATATATATTTTTTTTTTTTTTTTTAATTTTCACCTAGTGGTGTTAATTTTTTTTTACCAAAAATTAGGTTTTTATTTGAACCTAAAATAAAAATTAAAAACAAAAATCTAAACCTAGCGTAGCGGATTATGTCTCTGTTTATTTGACCCTGTTGTTCTCGTCTCCTCTTCTCTGTCGAACTAACTGTGACTGGGTTGGGCGTGGTTTTTGTGCTGCCTCTCTTCCATTAAAGCAAGCAGATTTCCTCCATTAAAGTAAGCAGAGTTTTTGAGGTAAGTTTGTTTTTCCCGTAGAATTAATTATACAATGAGGTTGGGTTGGGTTCTTCTAGTCCAGTCTGGGTTTATTGAATATATATATATATTAGTTCATGCTTTGCTGGGTAATTTATTTTATTGCCATACGAGAATGAATTTCCAATCGAATATAGTTGATAGATTATGTATGTGCTGTGCTATGCTGTAGACTACAAAAATGGAGGTTTTCTTCTTGGGCCCAGGGCGGCCGCCCCTCTTGCCCTGGGTCAGGGACGGGCCTGTTAGGGACGGGCTGAGAATGTCGTTTTTTATTTCTATAAAATTAATTAGGAAACAAAGTTATAAAGATTCTAACAGTACATGAGTTATTGAATGCTTAAATTGTCGTTTTTTATTTTCCTTGTGTAAATGCTTAATTTGATTGTTATCTTCATGTAAATTCTTAGTAGAGTTTTTTTTTTTTTTTCCCAGTTTAATCGAGTTGAACAGGCAAGAGTGTCGTTTCTGTTTAGTATTCAAGCTAATTGAGTTTGACTTGAACATCTTTTTGGCTTTAGACGAGTTGAGCAAGGATTTATCAAGCTCAGTGAGTAATTTCCGAGTTGAATCAAGCATCACATTATTCAGAAGATGACCGAGATATCTACGGTAACTTTACTTCCGTCTTGAAATTATAAAAACAATTGAACCAAACAGATTTCTATTTTTTTTGTTATTGAATTGTTGTGAATGCTCCAATCTTCCCTCATATGGTTAACTAACTTTCGTCAAATTTTGAGCTTAATTGTTATTTAGTAGTAAAAAAAATCAAAACCAATACTCTGAAATATTTATGTGAAAAACTATATCAATATGGGTGTCTGTTTGTAGAGAATTCAGAAATATGAATTTTGGTGTTTGTATTTTGTTTTTTAAAATTATATTTTTTTGTACTATTTACATTTTAAAAATACAAAAACTTTCCTATATAATTAATATTGATATAGTTTAAATATTTAGAATATTTTAGAGGGTGTTTTAGACATATTTAAAGGGGACACCATAGCTCCCCTTGGCTTATATAATAAAGATCAGTGGGTTTTCTCTAAGGTAAGATCTCGTCCGTTGAATATAAAACATTACTTCACCATCAATACTTTTTCACCAATCACACTAAGAGGGTAGAAGTGAGAATTTTTTTTAAATTCTCTATAAATAGAGACCCATATTGATATAATAACTGACTAGGTTGTGTGTGCTTTACAAAGTTCATTTCTATGCGGGTTTACAAAGTTCTTTGTGTGGGGGGTTACAAGGTTAAATTTGTAACTCCCCAAAATAACATTTTAGCCCCCACAAATTAAATTGGTAACCTCCACCCAAATAATTTTGTAACCCCTATAATAATTTTGTTACCCCCACAATAACTTTGTAACTCCCACAATAACTTTGTATCTCCACAAAATAACTTTGTAATCCTAACTTTGTAAACCCTCACAATACCCTTGTAATCGCCCAAAATAACATTGTAACCTCCTAGATTAACCTTATAACCCCCATAGATTAACCTTATAACCCCCACACAAATAACTTTGTAACCCCTATAATAACTTTGTATCCCCAATAATAACTTTATAACCCTCTACAAAATAACTTTGTAACTCCAACAATAACTTTTTAACCCCCCATAATAACTAACTTTGTAACCCCTCACAGTACCCTTGTAATCGTCCAAAATAACCTTTTAACCCCCCACAATAACCATGTATTGTACCCAAACTATAACCCTACAGATTAACCTTATAACACCCCATAATATCCTTGTAACGAAGAAAAAAACCAAAACAATGTAGATAAACACTTGTAGAAGAAAAACAAAGAAGAAAAACGTAAATGCATTTCAAATTTTAAAAGATGCTTGGAAACAAGAAGAAGAATAAAAGAAGGAGGATGATCATGATCTAGGTGCGAGTCGATAATGAGTAGAGGGTTCCTCGACTCGTGCTCACTAAATTTCAATTCGAGCTTAGTCAATCACGAGCTACTCATTTAAAGATTTATGTCTCTTGGATTTCAAAAATTTGTTGATTTTATTTTACTTTCTTCATATATCGGTTTTCTTACTAAAGTGTATTAGATTATTTTTATTAAGTGCCTTGGTAAATTTTATTTTGAAAGAGGGAAGAATGGAAAAATATTAAATTCCTTGTACATTTATCGAGTTTCGAGTTGATTTGTGCAAGCACTAGCCAACTCGAGTTGAATTTTGACCGAGCTTTGACTAAGTCGATTTCAAGCTGCTTGCTGGTTGCTCTGCTCAATAAGCACCTCATTCATGTAGAAAGCTGTGGTGATTTAGTGGAATGATGATTTTGTTTTTTGAAATATATATATATATATATATATATATATATTATTTTGTGTGTGTTTTGACAGGTGGCAACAGAGATCGTGGAGGCAGTGCATTTTGGGGTAATAACTGATGAAGAAGTTAAGAAGCTCAGCGTTCAAAAAATTACAAATCGCAATTTGCTAAATACAATAGGGCGGCCGGAGCCTGGTGGTCTCTACGATCCCACTTTGGGTCCAATGGATGATCATAGTCCGTAAGTTATTGTCGGCTTCCAAAATTAACTTTATTTACTTTTTTGATTTTAATTGTTCAACTTCTGCATCTCCAAATTAGTTTGTTACTTGAAGAATGGCTGAATTGATTTTGTTTGGTATTTTGTTTAATAATTCTCTTATATTAGTTGCAACTTGCAAGTAGCAACCCAGTTGTCCCTTTTAGCTTTAATGAGGTACTTTGTTGGAGCATATTTGCTTGATGATTCTCGACCTTAGCTTTATATGGACATGGTAATAATGTAGTTTAAAGTGCAGAAAAATTTATCCCTATATCTGATTTCATGATGTAAAAAGGATTAAACGCACACTTGGGTTGCTTTTATCAGTAGGTTTTTGTTTTGGTTTTGAAAAGAACCTAGCATCACAGAAGTAGTAATAATAATCTAGAACTTTAGAAGTCCATGCATTGCCGAATGGCCCGAATGGTACTCTCCAGTCTACAAGTCTACAACAACTCAATGAATAGTTTGCATAATGATAGCTTTGCATAATGATATCTCAACAATAATTGTTTTTGCTTTATAAAAGAGATAATGTTTGTTTACAATATGTTATTTGATGGTGGGCAATATCTGAGCATGTTATAGAAAGTTATGTTGTTATGCTGAACAATGAAAGAATCTTTGTCAATGTCATCTCTTTGAGGATTAAATTTTAATATAATACAATACGAGGATCGAGCTATTCAGCCTTTTCTTAATTCTTTTATTACTCAAGTTTGCTTTCTATAATAAAGGCATGCAGTTTGTGTGGAAAAGACAAAGAAAAGACAATCGAAAAAAAGATAAGGTAGTAGTGTTTGGATAGATGGATTTTATTTCAAATTGATAATTTCAATTTCTGAAATTGAAATGTTACAATTTAAATTCCAATTCTTTGTTTAGGAGTCCTGAAAATTTGAAATATAGAATTTGAAATTCTAGTGTTGTTTGGAGAACAACGGGATTTCAAATACAGAATTTTAAATCCCACATATTGTTTAGCAAACAAATAGGATTTCATTTTCAGATTTCGAACTAATATCTAACATTCCAGAATAAACCATACCGAGCTTGAGGTACTCCCTATAGAAGAGCCCAATACAAGGATGCTTGCATGAAGCATATGACATTATTACTAAGGATATAAAATATAAAATTATATTGTTAAATGCATACCTCAATAGCAAATATAGAATCTAAATTAGACAATAAAAAGTACAAGATTACTGGAATGTCAAAGCAAATTTGTTGTCATCTTGGAAACCAAACAGATGATGGACTTAAATTAACAGAAAGGAAGAATTACAAAGTGAAAATAGAGATGTGAGGCAATCTGATATAGCTCAAGAATGACTGACTGTCATTCAATCTGACTAAGCAACAAAAAATTGCTCCCTAGACTATTTATTCCCCTCTGTATCAAGAGTATAAACCCAATTTTCCCCATTAATCTCCTCACGACAATAAGAAACCTTAACGACAATAATCTAGTCACAAGTAACTTAAAATACAGTGTATAAACCGAAATCAATTTGTAATCGAACAATCAAAGTATTCAAACATGCATCTAATTGGCCCAATTGCAGTTTTTTTTTTTATTCCCAAACATCATAATTGCCACCTGCAGAATTTTAAATGAAATCCAGTTCCAATTTTATTATTAATTCCCAAACATCATAATTGGCCCAATTGCAGAATTTTAAATGAAATCCATCTATCCAAACAGGCCATAATGGTATTTAGAAAGTTTAATTACCACCTGCAAAGTTTCAAAAGCTGAAGGAATTATCTATGAAAAGCTGAAGGAAGTATCTATGAAATAGAGTGAAATAATGGATATCTCAACTCTTGCTTCCTGTATACTTATCTCTACACTTGGATCTAGGAAGTGCAACAGGTATGTTGAGTAGGGGGCATCATCACAGCTCACAGAAATATTATATCGGTTTATGCTCACAGATGTGACATAATTTTATTTTGGATGTTATGAGCCTACTTAAACCATCTACCTTTGTCTAAGCTTAGGTAGACTCGCACGTAGAGTTATTTTACACAATGTAATAATTAGCAAAAAGTTTTTCTTAGTTCAAGATGATCAATATGTTGAATTTGAATAAATGAAAATTCACATGGTAGCATCTGTTTTATTTTTAAATGTATTATGCCAAAACGTTATCTATTTGATTTTGTACTTGGTTTTGGATTGACAAGGACCCTCTTTGTTTACTAATTTTTACTTTGGTGCTTGACTATTCAGCTTAGTTCATAATTGAAGATTGTCATTGTGTTTAATTGCTGCTTGGTGGCAAATGCATATCTTGATTTGCTTCTTTTTTTTTTTTTCAATCAACAATAATTTAAAAAAACTCACGTTCTTGTCCAATAATAACAATATCATTAATCATGCTTATCTATTAGAGCATCCCTAACCATGACATGATTTAGCATATCACAGTTTTCCCTCTACCTCTTTCTCATTGTTTCGTGAATATTCCCTCACACTTCCTCAATCCATGGCATAAAAAAAAATATGTCATCTCCCCCTCTCTAACCATTTTTTGCTCTTTCACCACACTTTCTTTCTCTTTTAGGTTGTACGCATTTGGGATTTGCTTCGTTGTAGTTTGGTGGTTTTTTTTTAAAACTAAGCGAAACCATATTATTTCTCAATCCAGAGTTCCAGACCAAAGCAAACCATTATAAAACGGTTTGGTGTGATTTGTTTTGCAGTTTGCTTAAAAGAAAATACTCCCTCCATCCCAGAACGGTTGCCACACTTTGCCTTTTAGTTTGTTCCAAATTGCAACACTTTTCTAGTAAAGGAAATACTCCATTATTATATTATATCGGTGGGGCTCACTTTCTCTTTCTCCAAATGAACAGGGGGCCAGATGTTGTTTGTTCAGTCATTTAAGATTAGAATACTATATTTGTTCATTCAATCACTGTTTTAAGAATCATTTTCCTGTGCAGTTGTAAAACGTGTGGCCAACGCTCCTTTTATTGCCCTGGACATTGTGGTCATATAGAAATATTGTCACTGGTGTACCATCCTTTAATGTTCAACACCCTCTATCGTCTTTTACAGAACACCTGTTTGGCTTGCTACCATTTTAAGGCATCTCAAGAAGAGGTAGATTTTTGTGGCCTGCAAATCTTGCCTTGTCAAATGAACATTTGAATTTTTTTTCTTTTTTTCTTTTTCCAGAGTTCCATGAACTTTATCCTTCCCTTATTTTTTTCCCCTTATGCAGGTTGAGATGTGTATCACTAAACTGAACCTTATAATAAAAGGTGATGTTGTTAAAGCCAGAAGATTAGAATCTACCTTGAGTGAGCAGCCAGATGACATTGATGGCAGTCTTCATTTGGGGGAGCTGTCTGAGGTCTCCAAGGATCAATATGGTTGGACCTCTTTTCAGCTTACAGAAGCACTATCAATTTTGAATGATTTCTTGAAGAAAAGAACTGCCAAATGTAATAAATGTATGGCCAAGAATCCTGCCATTACTAAGCCAACCTTTGGTTGGATTCACATGGTATGCTTATATATATTTTTCAGCCTGTTAAAAGTTGTGAATGATGATTAATTTACGTATCTTCTGTGTTACTAAGTGCTTGTTAGTGGAAGCTACTTGGTGTAGAAAAATGCTAGTTTATCGCTTTATCGAGTTGTTGGATTTGCATAATATAGCTAATTAGCTATAGTGTTCTTGAGCTCATCAGAAGTTTTGGGTTGTGATTACTTTTAGCTATTGGTTTTATTACCAAGTGTTCAATTACTTTGATAACTAAAGCTACTTGGTGTCTAAAAAAGCTAATATATTCATTCCTCTGTCATTTTTGTTGATTTGTTTAGAATAATCCCATTCTTTTTTGGAATTAATACTTGAAGTTTTCTCCCAGATCCTAGTTTGAATATATTATTGGTCTGGTGGCTGTAGGGGATATGCTCCTTGGCAGTCCAAAACTGACGGGTCTCCTTTTGTTGCAATAAAAGCCCTGTTCTTTTGGACTTAATTCCAGTCAAATTCAATTAAGTTCTTGATGAGTCTAGGATCTAGTGTAATTCACTTCAGTCCATATTAATTCAGTCCAAAGGACTAGGGCCAAAGAAAGGTTACTAAGTGAAAATTTTATGCCATATTAAAATTTCTGAGGCACACTAGTTTATGATCTTATACCATTCATTGTGCCTCATTTATACAATATTCTTCAGCTGTTGTGTATTTTCATATTTTGCCAATTATTCTCTATCCTGCAGATCAAGGTTTCCTTACATAATAAATTCCTGTATTTTTTGAAGTCTTGTTTGGAAACATTTACCATGTAGAATTGTAGATTCTAAAGTGTTCAGAGCATATGGAACATTAGTATATTATAATGTTCAGAGCATCTTTTTTTTTTTTTTCTGTGTGTGTGTGTGTGGCGGGAAATTTGGACAATTGATTGGCATGTAATACTTGAAAACTTAGAAACATCATGTTTTCCTTGGTTATAGATTGAGTGTATGACATCTTTGTTGGAGTAATGTTTGTTTTTCATAACAATAAAAAAAGTAGCAAAATCATTGTTAAGCACAAGGTAGTTTGCAAATTAGGCAAAGAAGAGTAGCAGTCCTTCCTTCTTGTCTCCACGTTATATGGATACCGCGTGCCGGGATTTTTAAAAATTAATATCTTTCTTTTTATGTGGGGCAAAAGCAGCTTTATTAAAAAGATATGCTTTGCTTGCGAAGAAATTGTCCCCTCTCTGCTTTCATGCTCCCATGATATGGCACTGATTGCAGATGGACTGTGGCTTTTAGGGTGACAATGGGTCATGAAGTTCAGAAAAGTAGGTTCGAAGCTACTCGACCTACCAGGAGAGGTACGACCAACACCTTTCGAAGGCGGGTGGCCCGCCCTGCTTGCCTCCGAATCCAATTTGAGAGATCTGCGGTTAGACCTATCTGCGTTTTGGTACCTTACAGAAAGCGGTCGAATGAGTTCTACTATAGAAGCTTTCAACGTAGACCTGGGGACAAATCTTTCACTCACTGGGAAGTGCCTGTATCGGCTCCAACCTTCCTTGCAAATTCTGACCCCACCCCCCAAAAACCTTTGTTAAGCACAGCTGAGCCCATGACACCAAGGCGCTGTCTCCCCTCTGCTCACCCTAGCCCAATGGGTTCCAGATTTGGCTGACCAAGCAGTGGGCCCCAAAGTCTGACTGGTTTGGGTCGAGGATCCGCTTGTAAAATCTGAAACAGGCTCGCCGGCCAAATAAAAATACTGAAACCACTCACCAACACTTTCCCCCGCCGCCTTTCCGAACTTTAAAAAGAAGAAGAGAAAAGCGATTATTCATCGCGCGCACCCCGTTTAGTCTGAATCCCCTGCATCCAGCCATCGCCTTCCTGGATTCGGCAGGCTTTTCTAGCTCTTTCTCTTCGGCCTATATTTGCCGTGTGTAGCTTGTGGTGTATAATTGCAATTACTGTGAGTTATGATTCATTAGCTTGCAAAAATCCTTTCCATCATTGTTTTTCAATTCACTTTATGCTCTTTAGTAGGGTGGTTATGCACCTAATTTGGTAGTTGCATTTTTCACTTTTCTAATTCTTTCTTATCCCATCTTTATGGAGCAAATCTAGTGTAAAATTGTCATTACCATTTTGGTTTAATATCCATTTCACTTTACTCCTATATAATGTGTTTCTATGATTTTTAGAAACTTATACAATTATACTTGGGTTCTTGTCCTTAGGTGAGAACCTTAAGCCCTTGATTGAATAATCACCTCAAGTGGCAGTTTCATCTGTTTGAATAATTTGCTGATCTTGTCAATCTGTTCGAATAATTTGCCAATATTAAACTTATCAATTACCGGTCAATAATTGCTGTTCATCTGTTTGAGCAATTTCATCTACCAGTTTCACTCTACCAGACAGATTCAATGGTAGGGTTCAAATACTTTCCTAAGAATGTTGTCTGCCAATTTTCAGCTAGTTGTCTGCCACATTTCAATTATCAATTGTTACTGAAAAGATTACTTCAAAATTGGCTCTACCAACAATTCAATTCGCTCTACCATATTTGATACCAACTGTGAATTTGAAGATGTGGCGTTAACCTTAGAATCTGATATATAGTAGTCAGAATCTGAGATTGAGGCACTACAATCTCAGAATGAGACCCTAAAATCTGATATCTAAACTCAGAATCCGAGACGGAGCCCTTAAAATATGAGCTTAGTTTTATTTTTTTAATCTGAATCTTTTTTTTTATTCCGGAATTAAAAAAAATGATGGCAATTTTTTTTGATGTCAATAAATAAAATTTTAATAAACTATATTTTGCATAAATTATCAAGTTATAACTTAAATAGATGTTAGATTTAATCTAATGGCTTAAGAGGTTCTTATATGTATATATGAATTATTTAACTGCCAAATTGGAAATACGATTAGCATCCCTCTTGTGCGGAGTCTTTTTCGAGGCATTGGATGTCTACTGCCACAACATGATGTTCTTCTAATTTTTTTGTTATTATTAGCCTTGGATTACCCTGAGTTACAACATTTTGTGGGAATTTTTTTCTCAATTGTCCCTTTGACCGGCATGCTGATTGAACAGCTTTATTAATTTTTTTTTTTGGGGGATTGTTTTCCTGCAAACATAAACTTGTTCGCTCTGTTCTTTTCTATGGGGCATTTGGCCTTTTTTTTTTGTTTGTAAATTATGGTTCATTCTAGTTGAATGGTCAAATTACCTGATAAATTCATCTTTGACTATAATTTACTTCCTAATGCAAGCAAGAGTGGCTAACATGTGTTGTATGAAGAAACAGATGGAACCTTATATAAAAAGTCTTAAAATTTTCAGACTAGATTCTGATTTTTTAGCGTATGAAATAGAGGTAATATAGATTGTCTCAATGTTTATCTCCAAAAAATAGTATCTGATACTTTTCTGAATGCTCTTTGTTATATTAGTGTGAGATTAAGTCGCACTCTGTCACACTAACTGTTTCCCGCTAGGCAGTGCAATGTAACCAGATATAGTTTGTTTTTCCTCCTATTAGCAATGGCTTTCTATTTCGTGCAGTGATCTTAAGTTTTTGGCTGAGCAAATCTTGGACTGTGGAATTGGAAAGTAGGCATCCATGTTTATGAAGGTGCTTGCTTTGTTCATTAAAGGAAGGCTCTAGCTTTCCTCTTTTTGTATAGTTGTGATTTGCTAAAAATTATGAATTATGGGCTCTTATGTGTTTCTTCAGCCATCATTAGACTAATCTTAATGGGGAAAGTGTGCCCTTGTTTACTTCACTGTATAAGCATCTACTTTTCCTTTGTCCTCTTGCTTCCTACTGAAATCTGTTCAAATAACAACAATGCGAGACTAATAATTTGATTTCCACTGTTTACAAGCTGATAAGGACTTTCTTAACTTTTTATTAGGGTGGCTTGAATGATAGCTCCATAAAGGCAAATATGTTCAAAGGGCACAAGCTAGATGGATCTTTGGCTGAAGGAGATGATGGTACTTCTATAGCTGAGGTAGAAAATGCTGAAGATGATTATGCTGGACAAGTAGCATCAAATGGGAAAAAGAATAAAAAGGTCGATTTTCAGTCAGAATTCTTAAAGTGGAAAAAACAGCGTTCACTCTTGCCAACAGAAGTATGTTTGAGATCACTATTTAGATTGGTGTCATTATTTTATCTATATCTTATCTCAAAGCCTTTCCAGTTTTATATTTGCATTTATTTTATGTTCTTGATGCATTAGGAAAGCGTTAAAATGCTATTGTATATTCAGATGGATGTGATGGTATATACTCGATAACTTCAGGTTAGAGGGATATTAAAGCGTCTATGGGAAAATGAAGCTCAATTATGCTCATTTATATGTGATATTCAGCATCATCAGCAAAATACATCAAAAAAGAAAGCAGCTTTTATGATGTTCTTCTTAAAAAATCTACTCGTATCTCCAACGAAGTTCCGTCCTCCCTCTATGGGAGCTGATTCAGTAAGTTTTAACTTTTCTCTGTACTTGGTGAGATTTCACTTGTTAGTCATGCAGCAGGTTTATTTTCAGGCTTGTTATGTTGCTATCTATGTTTCTTTTTATTATTTTTTTTTTTAAAATTTATTTTTCTATAGAGAAAATGCATCAATCATTAGTTTATATCCTTGAAATATATGTTTTTTACTTTGTGCTGGTATAGTGTGTACTTCAAGCACTATACCGCAATTCTATAGCTGAAAAAGTGGATGATCCGTCTGATGTCTTGTGTGCTATAGTTGTGCCGCACAATTTCTTATTTGACAATTAATCAAGAATTGCATTAAAAAGACACCAAGGGGGTTATAGCTGAGCATAAGATAGTATTTTCAGACTGATTAAGGTGTGGAAATGCTTGGACTTAGGCTATGTTCAGTTCCACTTATTCCAGAAATCTGTAGCTTATATTAAAAAAAGTCAAATAGATCAGAAAATATGTCCTAGGGTTCTGATGAGGAATTGTGTTATGCAATGTATGATTAGAATAAAATTTGTATTGCCTAGGAAAACAAGTGCAAGGAACTTATCTTTGTTGAATAGCTAGTGATTTGCTTTGATTAGTTGTGTTTGTGTGGGTATTGTTTGTTCTGTTTTGAATCTTTTGATTGGTGGCTGTATAGTTTTTTTTGGTAAGTTTTTAGAGGTGTTTGTCCTGGTCAGTTGTGGGCCTTTGAGGTGTGTTGTGGCATCTGTGTACCTTATTTTTTGCTGATATAAAACTGCTCACCCTTTTTAAAAAAAAGGGTTATTCCCACTGGTATACCTGAAAATTTAACAAATCCCACTGGTACACCTAAGTTTTTTAAATTCCCAATAATAAACCTAAGTTTTTGACAATTCCCAAACGTGACATTTAGAAGGAATATTCCGCTTGAAAACATAATATTCTGTTAACTACTTTCCTTGATTTATGTGCAATCGATTTGTGTGACAAATAAATTACACAATCAAAGGTTTTGTGGGTCATTTTAGCCGTTAATGGGTCAAATTTGAGGTCAAAATTTGCAAAAAACGAGAATATTCATCTTCAAATGCGTGCTAAAAACTAAAATGAATTGTAAGCTAACGAAATATTATATTATTAAACGGAATATTATATTTTTAAACGGAATATTCCTTCTAAATGTCACGTCTGGGAATTGTCAAAAACTCAGGCTTGTTATTGGGAATTAAAAAAAATTAGGTGTATCAGTGGGATTTGTTAAATTTTCAAGTGTACCAGTGGGAATAACCCAAAAAAAAGGTCAGAAAATATCAGCCCTAATCAGAAAAAATAGGAATAATTAGATCATTTACTTATCTGCTTTTATTTATTGCTAAAAATATCTTTAACTTCATATCAAAATAAGTTATAAATATTATATAATTGAAAACTTTTTATCAATAAAATTATAATGATACCTCATTTGATAGTCCCCCACCCCCCAATATGAATTAGTGACTTAGTGTGAAAAGGCAAAAATTTCATTAATTTCATATCAGATCAAATCAGATTAATGCATAATAGGTTAGATCCAACTATAAACTTTCAGGTCAAATCACAGCAGCTAGAAACTTTTAGATCAAATGACATCAGGAAAATTCAAATCATATAAAACCATGTAAAAATTTCCTCAAAGGGACATTCAAGGATTTAAGTGTGATTTGGACTCTGAGTGTCAGTTTAAGAGAAATTTGTTTAACTAGCTTCAAAAGAAAAAATTGGCTACGATTTTTTTTTTCCTTTTAAGCTGTTTAATTTACTTCTAGGAGCATGACAAATTTACAGTGGCAGTTTCTACTCTAGTGATGGTTTTCCTTAGGTGAATTAACAGGAGTGGAAATTCCATCTTCATTAGATCAAAGCAAGCGTAAATTAGTGTGTGTAAGTTGTAGGTTGGGTTCATGTTTTCAAATGTTAGTAAGTTTTGTTCAGTGTCTATTTGGAGACCCTTGATTGTCCTTGACTTTTCAACTTTGGTGAACGAACCTTCTCTTCTCCTAAAAATAAATCTTGTTGGCAAGCCTAGTAAACTTTTGTTTCTGGTTGAAAGGATGATTTTAAATTCTTTTCACAGGACCATCAAACTTAGCTTTTAGCTTATATTTTGAGTCACTATATGCATAGGATAAATTTACATGCTCATTACCAATTAAGTGAAATATAAACTGGCCTACCTACATCAGTTTGTAATGGTCCCCCCCTCTTAATTTTGAAAAGCGTGCCTCGGGTGTGCCTAGGCACGCGTTGCTCCCAGGCTTTGGGTATCCAACCGAGGCTCAGCCACCTACGAAAGTCGCGCGCCTCGAATGACATTGAGCGCCCTTTGTAAGGCGCGCCTTTGTGCCTTAGCCTAGATTGAAGTTACAAGTTGAAGAATGATTGATTTTTTCAAATTATGACTACCTTATCTTTACATATTTCATTATTTAAAATATTAGGGATCTTTTTAATTAATATTAAATACAATCAAAGAAAAAATTAATTTGAAATAAGTATATAAATACATGCGTCTCGCCTACAAAAGGCGCGTGCCTTCACCTTGCGCCTAGGCTCCATCGACTATTTGCGTCTTGGTGCACCTTGTACCTTTTAAAACAAAGCCCCCTCTTCAAAACCACCTCTAACTAGAGACATTGTTCCAAAACTCCTCAACTAACACCTTTTTCTCCACTATTCATCTAACCCTTTCCATTTGATATCATTAGTGATATTGTTTTAAAAAGCAAAAATTAGTTGTACAATACACTAAATGAACCTAAGCTTGCTTTCCTAAAACTAAGCAAATTAAGCACTAAAACCTTGGATTAGTGGTTTGACTTTGGTTAAT
The DNA here is from genome assembly GCA_951394345.1 of Salicornia ramosissima. Lineage (NCBI taxonomy): Eukaryota > Viridiplantae > Streptophyta > Magnoliopsida > Caryophyllales > Amaranthaceae > Salicornia > Salicornia ramosissima. The sequence goes on along the minus strand of OX596233.1, from coordinate 41,868,251 downwards.
CAATAAACTGCCTTTATTAATAAATTTGTTTTTGAAAAAATTCCTAAAATTATTGAGTCAAAATTTTGAACTAAATTTTAGCAGCTAATAAAAATGGAGGTAGTATTAACTATTAAGAGTGGGAAGATGATTTATAGTTAAGGGGTTTCATTTTAAGATTATTAGTCATGGTATGAGTTTACTCTTTCTCAGTCTCAAGCAAGGGGGGTTGAAGTAGCTCATGACAATCGGTGTAGAATCTTGTCACGCCTATAAGCATGAGTTCAAGCAACCTTAGTTTTAAAAAGCGCGAGGCGCTCCGAGGCGCCAAGGGTCCCTAGAGCCTAGGCGCTAGGCGAAAACGCTAGCTTTTCGGATACGAGGCGCTCTTTTTTTGCCAAATGCTTTCTAGATCAAAAGTAGAACATATATAGCACTAAAAATAATAAAACTAGCAATATTATTAATGTTGAAAGAGACATAAGGAGAATTGTTCATACTAAGCTACCGCAGAAGGCCAAAACATATTGAAAATAAAATAGAAGAAGAAACCAAACATAATCATCTTGGTTGATGACTTTGTATAAGTGTAGAACTCTAGAAGTCCATATCATCATCATCATCATCCTCTTACTCCTCATACTCATACTTAATATAATCTCCATCGTTGTCAATATCTTCTTTCATTACGACACATTTCTGAAATTGCAAACAAAATCAATCAAAACATTGTCTAAACTCTAAATTAATTTCAGAATTTAACATAATACACTAACTAGTTTATTTCAAAACAGCAGTAACTAATTTCAGTAACAAGTCACTAGAATAAGAACTAGATGAATTAGAAATAGATGAAGAAAGAACCGAAGAAAGCAGAAAACAGAGAATTAGATGAATTAACACTAGATGAAAAAAGTACAAAACAGAGAATTAAATGAAGAAAAAATTGAAGAAAAAAAAACAGAGAAGAAAAAAACAGAGATTTAGATAAAGATAAGGACAGAGAAGAAAAAAAATGAAGGAAAGAAAAATATGACAGCAAAAAAAGAGATTAAAAAAAAAGGTAGAGAACTAGAGAAGAAGAAAGAAAAAGAAGAAAAAAAAGAAAGGAAAAACGTACCTGAAGGCTGCTGCAGTGACAGCTGATGGCGCGGCGGACAGAGTGGAGAAGATGGCGGCGATGAAAGTGAGGAGGCAGGGCAGCCGAAGGTCGACTCAGAGTGATGAAGATGAAGTGATGATATTTCTCTCTTTTTAATTTAATTGCATAAAGTAAGCAACATAACATTAAAAAAGAACCATTTGAAAAGCAAAGCTGCACTTTACAACTGTCACAACATATAAAAAAGCTTTCTTTCTTTTTTCCAAAGTAAAATAGGTAGTAAAACAGGCAGGATTTAAAGTCCCACGCTTTTTACCCAAAAGGCTAGCGCCTCAAGCGCCTAGCGGCTCAGCGCCTCAGGCGCTAAAGCCCGTGCTTTTGGGAATCGCGTCGCCTAGCACTTCAGAAGCGTTTTGCCTAACGCCTCAGGTCGCCTCTCGCCTAGGCGCGCCTCAGGCGCGCTTTTTAAAACTAAGCAAGCAACTACATCAACTATGGGGAATAATAAGTAGAGGAGTCGTAGGTGGTTTTGGTAACGTTCTACATAGGGGCGGTTTTGGTAACATTCTAACTTGGGTAGTTTTAAACAAAAGGACCTCATCTTTATTGCTGATGCAACAAAATTGTCATAGTTAAAAGTTGAATGATAATTATGAGCTATGTGAATTACAAGCTATGTTCCTTGCATTTTGCTAAATTTCAGACATGATTATTTGTCCTTGTGTCTGAATTGGCCAATTTTTGAAAATTTTGCTTGATTTTGGTTTGAAATGAAATCCCATGGCCAAGAATTCACATGATAAAATATTTATAGTTATATGAGAGGACCATTGTTTTTCAAGAAGAAAATATCTTACTTCATTGTATTGTCTTCTCCCTTCATCTAATCGTGGTTTTCAAAATTTCCTTTTAATCCCAGGGATCAAGTGTTCAATCCATTTCCTAGTATACCATGACCCCATAATTTATTTTGATCATATTATTAGGATAATTTTGTAATTTAAAACTACAATTCATAAGTAGTTTTTCAGGTATATATATATATTTTGGGTTGTTAGGTTGCATCAATCCTTTATGTATTTAATTGTAGGTTATATTTGAAATTTTGCTTCTCAATGTTTGTTTTATGGTTTTTGTGGAAATGATGGGTTCCATTTTATAAGGGTCAAGATTCTTGGAGTTTTCTCATTTCTAAAGTGTAACAATATTGATTGGTTTAAAGGCATTGAAGTGTTCTAGCCTATGGTGCTCAAATCTATGAATCCATGAGTATAACTATTAAGCTTCTTAATTCAAGGACATGGGTTCATGTTTTGGAAGCATCCAAAAGGTAAAACTCTAAGACATGGACAAAACCCAATGTTACATAGATTGTAAAGATGAATGTAATATTTTCCATTTTTATCGGGTTTTTTTTTTTTTTTTTTTTTTTTTTTTGAAAATTTCGGTGGTTAAAATTTTTAATGTAATGAGGGGCGAGGTTTTAATGGAGGTGGACTTTTATGAGGAACAGAGCTATGTAACACAGGTAGCCGTCCCCGGACCCTATTCGTCGCCGCATTGGGGACGATTCCGATTCTTCATGTTGTAATTGGCTGTAGCCATCAACATTATATTTTAGATTTGCCATTTTTAGTCCCCATATCCATATTTGTTTCCGACCCTGTTCCCGACTTAGTGCAACCTTGGAACAAAGCAATATATGCATAGAGAAATTTTAACCTTGGAACATAGGCATGTCAAACCATGTGACATTTTGTTTTGAATTCCTAAACTTGACAATATATCCAACTACTTTCACTAAGTGATGAAAGAGAAATACACAAAATCCTGCTGCTTTGTAACCCGTACTACAAACCTTAAATGGAGAATAGAATGTGAGAGAAACAAGAATGGGGAAAAGAAACAAAAAAGAATGAGAAGATGGCTAGACACTTATGGGTGCCTAAAAATACATCATCAGTCACCCTAAAAAGCGGAAAAAAGACCTTGTGTTATAATTTGTTGTTATGGTGGACAATGTTTTGTGGTTTCTGTTTTTGCCTTCTCAGACTTGATCCATATCTCATGTCCTCACTCATGTCATGTGGTTTGGACACTAGTGTGGTGAGTTCGGGTGAATCTGAGCATCATAATGTGTAGCTGCTTATTATAGCCTTTTCATTATGTGCTCGTTAGAGCCAATGACTACCCCTAGTGCTTTTATGGTATTGTAGAACGTCTATCGAAGTGGATGTTGTCGCTGCTAAACAGATTTCAATAGAATATGTATTTCTTGTAGAATCTATGTATTTCTTGTAGAATCTGATTTATTGCACTTTGTTGGTCATGGTTTTAGTTGTCGTTGATTACCTGGTTTGGCTGTTATAATACATTATTGTAATGGTTTCAACTTGGCCTTCTTTTTAAAATTTTATATCGGTACAGATTTTTATGTGGAAATGTTTGTTCTTGTAGGTGATGGAGCATCCTCGAACTGTTCTTTTGGGCAAGGTTCTTGATGCTAATATATCCTTGGCAAATGCCTATGAGCAGAATGCTGAGAATAATTCTATTATTAGTAGATGGATGAATCTTCAACAATCTATAAATGTTCTTTTTGATAGCAAGTATGCAGTAGGTGAGTTTGCATATTTGTTTGCCTTTTTATTGTGAGATTTACTTCATTACCATGTTGAAACATACTGATCTTACTATATCTGGCCAAGGTCAAGGTTTTCTCAAGGGCTTATTACTTTATATTCTAACCATTCCTATTTGTTGTTTGTTTGGTATTTTATAAATATTTAGAATTTAGAATTGGGGAGTTTTCTAATTACTGCCAATATATAGAAATAAAATATAGTCAATTGGGGTCTTGTTTAATTATTCTATTACTGTAAGACAGTCCATGTTTTCATTAATACTGTAAATAAAAATGTTGGCAATGAAAGATGTGCATCGACAAATGTGCACAATCAAACTAGGAACAAAAAAAGGAAGGGAGTGATATTGTGATAATGAAGTTGCTTACTAAAATTAGTTAAATTCTGTTTCGGGTGTTTATAATTTTCCTGTTTGGGCTTTCTGCTACTAAATAGGATCTTAATTTATCTTACCTATCGTGATGATAATTAGCATTTTTATTTCTGTATGATTGGTGTCGTAACTCGTTGCTTTTTCTAATTTCTATTCAGCCATCTTCAGCAAAACTTAACGTTTTGCGTAGTTTTGAAAATTGGCGTCACTATTTACTCTTGTTAACAGTCTATGCTAGTGAGAGGGGGGGGGTTGGGTGGGGAGAGAGAGCGACTGTGGAGTGAAAAGGACTAAAGAGGTGAGAGGAATAGGCAGATGTGGAAAGGGTATGGTCGTATGGATCATTTGAGAAGACTTGTGAAACATTGACGTGACCCAAAACTCGTTACCTAGTCGACTTGAAAATAATGTATTTTGTCTAAAAATGTCCGACCTGTTTTGTACCTGACCCAAAATCCCTATCAAATCAAGCAAAGAAGAGAGAAATGAGGGATTCAGTTCATAAAGTGTATTGGAAAGGAAAAAGTATTCAGGAAACTGAATGATTTAGTTTGGGGAGAGAGAGCGATTGTGGAGTGAAAAGGACTAAAGAGGTGAGAGGACTAGGCAGAAGTGGAAAGGGTATGGATCATTTAAGCTAGGTTGCACTAAAACGAATGCTGGTACGGGTACGGACATAAAGTGGGTACGGGAAAACATCACTGAAAAAATTGAGTATATGGGTACGTGAAAGAAAATAATAAGAGATTCTATAAATTTTAACATAATTTCAATAGAACACTGAGGTAAATATCAAATTTGGTGATGATAATATGGTTAATAGCTATATAAATTATTCAAAACCTAAAAGACATAAACAATTAAAGCGAGAAAAACAACTCGAGGTACTTGATTAAACTTAATTAATTAGTTCAGTGTGGGTACGTGTGTCCAACATGTGTCGGTTTCGTGTCATTGTCGGACATGGGGTACGGCAGGTTGGAGGTGTGTCCGTGCTTCCTAGTAATTTAAGCAGACTTTTGAAATATTGACGCGACCCAAAACTCGTTACCTAGTCGACCTGAAAATAATGCATTTTGTCTAAAAATGACCGACCCCTTTTGTATCTGACCTAAAATCCCTATCAAATCAAGTAAGGAAGAGAGAAATGAGGGATTCAGATCATAAAGAGTATTGGGAAGGAAAAAGTATTCAGAAAACTGAATTACTTCGTATTCAGTTTGGTTTGCTTTTTTTTCCCCTCTTTTTTGCAATCAATATTATCTTAGTTTGTTAATAGCCAAAAAAAGGAGAAAGGACACTGCCAATAAACAAAGACACCAAATAAAATCCATTCTTTGCTACTGCCGCACCTTCTAGGAAGGAAGTCTGATGGATATTAGCAGCGTAATGGGTGCATCGCTACCAGTAAGCAACTCAAGCCTACAATAGCTCCTGCATAATATCCAGACCAACATAGTATAATTTTTTTTTTCAATTTTGAAATGCCTTGCTGTTTCTTTGCAACCACGGACAGGATTCAGAGAAAGTTTTTACATAAATCTTCTGCTTCTTAGCTTCCCCTTGGAAAATTTTAGTTTTTAAAGGTGCAAGCCACAGGTTCTTGGAACTTATGAGGAAGGCGAAGGCAATGTACACTTTATTTGTGTTATTCTTTCAGTGAATTTGTAAAAGAAATCCAGATCTGAACACTTGGAGAGAGAGAAAGAAAGGGCGGGAGGGAGGGAGAGAGAAAGAAGGGGCGGGAGGGAGGGAGAGAGAGAGCGAGGAGGGCCGGAGGGAGAGAGCGAGAGGGCCGGAGGGTGAAAGAGAGAGAGAGTACTACAAGAGAAGATTGAAGAAAGAGAGTGAAGATGAGAGACTTTTTGAGGAGTGAGAAAATTGAGCTATCTTGAATTGACTTGAACAGACGGGAGTTGTCCTATTGACGATGCCTGTCATAGCTAGCAAACACAAATTTGCCAATAGCTAGATAAATTACGAATTTTGTAATAATTCTTCACTTCTTGTATTCTCAATTCAACTTTTTCTCCCTTCTCGTCTTGTCATTTCTCAGATTTCAAGCTTCCATCTTCTCAGTTCTCAATTGTCGAGCTTTCATCTTCTCAGTTCTCAATTCTCGAGCAAGCTTCCATGGAGGTAGTCATCAGCACCAAACGGTTGGGCCTTTGCCGGACATAGTGGTAGGGCTCCATCACAAAATGATACGTCCATCTTCTCGCCTCCGCGTCCAATCCAGATTTTGTGTCTGTACCGGTGTCATGTCGTGTTGACGCCGGTCCGGTGGGGTGTTTTGCCGAATCTGAACATCCTAGTTGTAGAGTGTGCCAGATGACCGAAACACTTCATTGGGCTGCCTTGTTATGACAACTTTCAAAATCTGAAAGATAAATTGAAATACTTAACTGAAATTGCATAAATTAATACATGTTTTTTCATAAATTTGCCTCAGTACATATTCAAAATTGGACACTTCTCTAATATGTCCTGTCCTTAGTTTATGATATCTCATGTCCAACTCAGGTTCATACACAACTTGGGTCCTCGTACTCGAGTCCTAACATCATAGGGATACAAGATTATAAAAAGTATTTAGGAAACATGTCATGATAGTAATAGCATGGGTTAAATTTATTTAGATAAATAATTTAGTGAATTTAAGGCCGTGGAACGGAAGGTTCCAATTTGATTGAAGGACTTCTGTTGGTGTCCACCATTTTTAGAATGCATCTAATTAACTATAATTAGACGGCTAGGCTTCAATCCATTATTGTGTTCTCTCTCTCTCTCTCTCTCTCTCTTACAATGATGCCCAAATTGGCCTGATAATAATAATAAGGCTATGGGAACGAGGAAGAATTGGAAGAAGCAGCATCATGTGAAGCATGTATTGTTGATTTAAGCATTAGACAAAAGTAACAAAACCCTTGGAGCATCCCCATCCATGCTAAAAAAAACTTATCCCTCTCTCTCTCAACCACTTTCTCTCTCTTCAATCTCATCTTCATGTTCTGAAAAAACGTATTCATCCCACTCATGCCTTAACAAAAAAAATATCATGCCTCTTTATCATACAATTCACTGTACCTTTTACTATAATTTCTCTTTCATATTCTTAGACATTTGTTTTTTTTTTTTGGAGAAAAGATATACTAATATGGGCGTCAACTTGTAGATCTCAAAAAAAATATAGTTATTGGTGTTTTTTTTTATATTTTTTATAATATAGTTTTTCGAGAAACTAGAAATTGAAAAAAAAATTAGACCATTTCTAGTGGGTCCCATTCCATGGCCAAACCCATGACTAAATTCACCTCATGTCCAAAACACCACTTTATCACCTCATGACTAAAAAAAATCATGGAAAAACACAAGTGGGATGCCATGTTCCAAAAAAACTTGTCATGTGTCCAACAAAAACATGGATGGGGATGCTCTTATAAGAAAAATAACAACAATAAGCACAAATTCTTGGTTTTGCTGATTATATGGGATCTTCCGATCTGATACAACCGAAGATAAGTTAGCCAGCCACAACTCAAAGCAGGTCTAAATATGCACAGGTATTCAGGAATTCATATTTTTATAGATATCGTTCCTGGTAAAATCAGAATTTAAAAATGGCCATAGACTTCTTTGTATTTTGCAACATTTAGTTATTTGTTGTTTGCGTGCCTTCTAGTGGTCATGGATGTTTGGTAATGGTATTTGAACATTTGTATCCTCAACAATTTTTCCCTTTTAGAGAGTGATTTTTTATCCAAACAGCATTGGAGGAGATTCTGGTGAAGCGTCTTAGCTAGGATGTTTACCTGAAGCGCATCAGACATTTTTATAGAGACCTTTACCATTAGAAATGCTGTGTCCATGTAAAGTTAAACAGATAGACTTAGGAAACAACCTGATGGTCATAATTACTCTGCTGTTCACTATATCGTTGGTTTGATCTAGGAAACTACATAACAGCATTTGCCATCTAAAAGCCGGAAATGCTAAGAAACATTACCACATAGAGTAATAGGCTCTTCTGTCAAAAGGAAGTTCTAGGAAGCAGAACCTTCTAGAAAGCCCTGAAAAGGCAAATCCTCACATGAATTGCTAAGGATCCAATGCGTCCAACATTGATTCCTTTAGACGTGTCAATTGGACAAAGTCACCCAGAGTGAATAAGATATATTGTATCCAAAAAGTAGCGGTTTGCCCAAGGCACAAGTAATGATCTATAAATTGATATGAATTCTATATCTACACGTATCAAAATGCTAACGACCAAATTGAAGTTTTTTCAACTATTTGGTATGAAATTGACGAACAATGAATAACAATATATGGTGTTTGTTCGTGTTAGTTCACACTGTAAATCTTGTATATTTCTGTTAATATTTTTACCACCTTGATTTGCACCCTTGATACAAACTAACAAAAGTGTATCTTTTAAGCTAACTACCGAAGTAGTGTGAAGTTGTGAACACATGGGAAGTATTTTGGCCATGTGATAAATGATCACATATGAGCATTTTGTTGCTAGAAAATGTAGTACGCAAACCAGTTATTATTATTCTAGAAGTGCAATTCTTATTTTGAGACAGCAAAAGGAAACCGGAAGTTCATTTTGGGATGTTGGGAGTGCATGACATTCTATTGTCACTCATTTCGCGGGATGAATGATTTGCAGTTGTTGTGGCTTGAATGAATATGACATGCAAACTAAAATAGTTTGCAGAAGGTAGCAAACTGAATAACTAAATGGTGTGTAGAGGTTCCTTAAGTATCCCCTTAAATATACCCAAAGTCCTTTATAACACCATTCTGGGAATGGTGAGAAAGAGAACCTTTATTCATGCCGTTTTGAGTTTTTCTTTTTCTTTTTTTCCCCCCTCTTTTTTTAAAGAAGACTGTTCGAGTTTATGAGAACAGAGTGGCTAACTTTTCTACTTGGCTTGTTGTGTATCTTTATTTGTTATGGTAGCTTTGACTATTTGTGTTCTTGGCAATTCTAAGGATTGGCATATGGCTGGATTGTAATGGTAGCTTTGGCTATTTGGAATCTTGATGAATCTTATATGTTTGAAAAGGATTGGCAGTATATGTAGGAATCTGTCTTCTGTTCATGTGATGGTGTCTTTGACTGTTTTCCTTTGGTGCTACTCCTTGTAGAGGCTTTTTCGAGGAGCATTCTCGTTTTGATCTGATCGTTTTTTTTTTTTTGAGGAAAAAGTTGTGGTCTGAGCTTTGATCACTAATGATGTATAGCTCGTTCAACCTACTAAATTTCTTCAATAGCTCTCCATCAAGCTGTTAATCTGTTGTTAATTTGTGATAAGCTAAAGTTTTCATAATGAGTTCAAAATTATTGTTTGCTGTGATGTTTTTATGATAATTTCTTTTCATATTTATCGATAACAATATAGGAACAAGCTGTAATCTCAATCAAGCTAGTTTGACAGGAGCTTAACATGCCGCATTTTGGTCTTGGTAACAGGTGGGAGAGAAAGAGACGTGGCTTCTTCTGGAATATGTCAGATGCTGGAAAAAAAGGAGGGCTTGTTTCGGCAGAAGATGATGGGGAAGAGAGTTAACTTCGCATGCCGTTCTGTGATTTCACCTGATCCCTATTTAGCTGTCGATGAGATTGGTATACCTCTTGTTTTTGCAACGAAGTTGACCTACCCTGAGGTGAGAGTTGATCTATTAACTGAGTATTTCCCCATTTTCACCATATTTGAAGTTGCTAAATACTGTTTTAGAATTTTTGTTTCGCTTATTCATTCTGACCTTAGTCTCGAGGATAATAATACGTTTTTGTTTTCCTGCTTAATGTTTTCCATTCCAGTACAAGTGTATTAATCAATCTATAGGATCTATTAATGAATGGAAAGAACTCTATATCAAACAGGATTAGGGAGTCAAGGAGGTTAAGTATGTCAAATGCGTGTATGATACAGATATTCCAAGCAAAGCTGAAACATAAGATCAAGTGGAGTTTAATAACACTAACCATAGTAACCAACCCCCAAATTCTAGTTAATTCTTTATTGAAGAGTCCTGTATATCTCTAACCTTGCGCCAAAGACCTCTCCCCCTACACTGAATCGTTGCTATACTAGTGAATCCTTGTAGGATTGGGGAAAAATGGTTAGGTGAGCAAATCAAGATAAATATACTATTAACCCGTTTACTTAGGGTCAGAGGCATACCTGAAAAAAAAATAATAATGTATCAACAATGGGGTTAATACTTAGGGTCAAATGCATATAAAAGTCTGAATCCCATATAATGGGTTCAGTGTTACATTTGACCTCAGAACGATGAAGATCAAGAGAAGAGAACTAGATTTCTAAGCAGAATTCGACCTATTGGCCAATATAGTTTGATACATTGATATGTGAGTTTTTCCTTTTTTTTTTTGTCTTTTTTATGCAATATTATAACACTTCATCATCTAACGAAAAGTATGTGAGTGTTGAGGTTAAAATATACATTGCAAAATATCAAATTAATACAAATGTTGCTTCTTTTGAGGGTTCTTCTTAATATGGACAAGTGTGTTTCCCATGCTTGCAGCTTCTTTTGAGGGTTCTTCTTAAAATGGGAATGGCTAGGAAAGAATACTTATTTTTACAAATCTTTGGTAATAAAATCTTGCGATAGCCTCTAACATAAAAAATTTAGATAGTGCATACTCCAGTGTTTGAAAATTCGCGCCTAGGCGCTAAGGCGCAAGGCGATAGGGGCTAAGCGCTTAATTTGGCTAAGGCGAAGCGCTTGTGGCTAGGCGCCCTGAGGCGCCCTTAGGCGCACCTTTGCTTTTTTCCCAGATTTTTTTCTAGATTTTTCCCATGTCTTCTTAGGTGCGCCTCACTTCAATGAGGCGCACTAAGGCGCGCCTAAGGCTCTAGGAAATCCATTCGCCTTGGTGCGCCTTGAGCCTTTTTATACATTGGCATACTCCCATTGTAATTGTACTAGTTTAAATATCCACTACTATAGTAAATGAGGGAAAATGTTTTCCTTGCCTTAATTGGTTTTAGTCAACTTCTAAAGTATCAATTAACCAAAATCAAGAATGAATACAAGGGAACACTACTATTGCTGCCCCTTTTCCACATACTTCTGCACCCTTCTTTTCCTTTTTTTCTTCCCCTCTTTATCCACAACAAATTAAAACAAATCTGCATCAAAATCTTCAAACCTGGTGGCCTTTTAATGTCCATGCTAGCGGCTGTAGCCCTTATGTCCTGCTCTTCAATCTACCTTTCGAATATAGCATTTTCAATCAGAGCTTGGATTTAAGTTATAACCGGCAAGATAAAGCACTTCTCCATTTTCCATCCTTGGTTAAACCATGTAGCCAGAATTGAAGGCTTTACTCTGCAAGGAGTGCATTGGTTTCACCTGCTGCAACTAATTATTATCAATGTAGTCCTATAATGTATAATATTGTTCTTTAATTAATAAAACTAAAATAAATAAAATGCACAACTAAAACTCCAAAAGGCTAATGTTAGGGATTAATAGTGTAGAATTGTCTCATTGTATGTACTTTAGCCTCTAAGCAGCAGCAGGGACTACGAAATGTGTTGCTGTTTTGTACTTTGTACACTGCAACTTTTATTATTGCTCCAATAGTTTCTATAATTGACACTAGGACATATTCAGGCTACTGGGATATTGCCTTATAAGTTATAACTGGTGTATAAGGTTGGTGGATGATTTGTTGAAGTAATTTGTTTGCCTGAATTCTTGAATGATGCCTTATCCCCCTAATCCCTGGTTCTATGCCTGTGCTTTTTAATGATGATATTTAGTGCTTATTTTTTTCCGAAATAAAGGTTGTGGTTATAATTGAAGTTCCATTTTGTTTTTACAGAGAGTGACTCCTTGGAATGTGACAAGCTTACGGCATGCCATTGTCAATGGGCCTGACTGTCATCCGGGAGCCACACACTATGCTGATAAAGCGTCAATTATAAAACTACCAGCTAGCAGGAAATCCCGTATTTCTTTCTCTCGAAAATTGCCTTCTTCAAGAGGTGTCACAACACAGCCTGGGACAATTTTCAGTAATGATTTTGAAGGGAAGATTGTACAGCGTCACTTGCGCAACGGGGACATAGTTCTTGTGAATCGCCAGGTAGGGAAAAAGATTACTGAGAAACGGCGGTGTATCTACTGCTGACATACCTGTTGATAAACTTATGTCTGTGGATTTTTCAATTTTGATGTTCTATTTTTAATCTAGGTATTGGGAAGTTTGGAACTTGTCCGGGCCTCTTCCACTATGTTCACCAATTCTATGTTGAACCAACCCCCCTAAATACTCCAGATGAGATCCAAACTGAAGTTAATTTCTTTGAGAGATGGTTTTTACCCTAATTGAAAATTATCGATTTCTACGTATATGTGTCGGGATTATTATACCCCAACAGTATTGCACAGCTTTTATAACTGTTACAATTAAAATTGCTTGTTTTAATCTTGTAAGTTGCCTTTTTTTTTTTATAAAAAAAAGTATTTTTGCTTGGGCAATGCCCCGGATCACTAACAATAAACACACACACACATATAATCTTTTGTTAGATAATTTTTTTAAAAAATATTTCTCCACTATATTTTCATCAGTTATAATTTATTTTTGTATTTTACAAGAGTAATGACATAAATTGGTGGTAAATTTTTTTTTATCTTCAGCAACGACAGCGGTTGATAACAATTATCTTTATATTCAAAATTTTTAACAGAAATCTAAAGATAAATCGTACTAGTGTTTATAATGTCAACAACTTAGAATTTCAATTTCTAATATTTGCTATAGTTTGTATTTCCTATTGTGTTATTAAACTTCCTTTCATTTTTTTTTAATTCACTGACATTAATTCCATTAAAAAAAATGTTATTAATTACACTTAGTGACACGTGGCGAGCTCCTTGCAAAGGAACGCCTTTTAATTATATGTATAGATAGATGTATAGATGATGAGTTATGGCAATGGAATCTTCATGCTTTTAGTTACTTTTAAACTGGGAAAATCACATTGGGTTTTAAAGGCTAGCACTGCCAATGGCAAGTGGTTGGAATTACTGAAGAATGAAGAACCCAGAGTCCAAGACGAATTAGTGGAAAGGGTTTAAATCTAGTTATTAGCCAATTACAGAAATGGGAAGTGATGATATGTTGGTTATAAAAAAATATGTACTATGGAATTTTGATTGCTTCACGTTTGCCTAAAATAGTAAAATATTTGGAGCACATAACAAAGCAGCTCCTTTTTCTGTCTCTTTTTTGGGTTCTTAGTGGAAATTGTGGTTGACTGGTTGTTTACACGTAAATTGTTTATGGGGACACAATTCTTTTACTCTAGTATTTTACCATCATATAAGTGGCAAACCTTGAAACGAGCCTATGTGTGAGCACAACTACTAAAGCAAGATCAGTGGACGGTGAATCTAAAATGCACATCAACCCCCATATTATTGACTATAGACTAAAGTCATAAATTGCAATTTAGCTGTAACTTCATACCCTGCTCTACTGACATTGCATTAGATCTTAGCATACACAATAATACTGACATCACCACCCCTTGGGGTCTTGCTTTGTCCTAAATCTTATGCCACGTGAAGGGTTGCAGAGCCAAAACAAACATAGTATAAAGCAGAGGTGAGCCATTACCTATATAAGCCACATATCAACTCTGTGAATAGATGGTGTGGGACTGTGATGTGCCAGTAGGTGTTTATGGTTATAAGGTTTGAGTTGAGATGGATGACACAGTTTAAAAATCTGTAATAGGGACCTAGGAGGTGCATATGATTACTCCTGTTCAATAGAGTGGGTCAGAATCTTAATGGGCCAGGCCCTGTATATTTCCACGCGAGCCAGGTCGCATTGGACCCATTATACCCAGCCCGGCCCATCTTTTCCTAGGAATTTTCATGCACAAGGTGATGAAATAAAGTACACGGTGGCTCTCTCTTTTGAAGTGAAAGCATATGCATTAACATATGAAGATTTGAAAACTTAAGCAATATGCATGCATTAACATATGAAGATTCATGAATACCTTTCCCCTACCAATTCCAAAAAAATTAGAAGCTGTTGCTGCCTTGATGATCTAAAACAAACGGAAAATACAGAATAAAGCCAAACAAGAATGTGATAGTATAATTAAGTTTGATAGGTTCCTCAATCCTCTCTCCTGTAATCAAGGAGCTCCTCCTTGACAGAAAAGTAATGGAACGAAAAATCAGCAAAATCCAAATAGTAATCACCTTTAAGTCAGAATGATTATAAGTTATAAACCCACATTGACCCTCTTCAGACCCGCCCCAGCCCATTAATTAGACCTCTTTTGACCCGCCCCATTTATCAAAAGGGTTGGGTCATATCAATAATTTAGAGGGTTGGGCCCCACCCCATTGAACAAGCCTACATAAGAGTCTCAAATTTGAAATTTGAGATGAATTATTGACTCTGAAACTTCTTAAATCAAGTAGTAATCAGTCAGTTCATTATGGATTCAACAAGGTAAAGGAAAACCATAGGATAAATGTTGGTGATTGGTTGTACTTGTACAGGTGCAGTGGTTCACTAGGGCGTTCCTCATCCCATGAGTTACTAGTTCTCCACCCTTCCCTAACATCTCTTAGGGCCTTACCACCTCTTAGGGCCCTACCACAACAAGTAACGATATAAAGGATGAGGAGAAAAGATGAGGGAAGTGGATTTGGCCATACTAATCACTTGCACTAGACTTTGAGTAAACTTGATGTATATCTTTGCGACTTTGCATATTATTTGCTGAGAAAATTGATAAATTGGAATGAAGTCATAAATTCTAAAAGGTTTCCTTGCTATTTCTTGCCCTACTATTTGGTCATTCCTGCCTTGAAAGCTTTCTTAATCCATCTGATTTCTTTTTCTGTTTTTTTTTGGTCAGCCAACTCTCCATAAACCAAGTATAATTGCACTTAAGGTTCGTGTTTTGCCGGGAGAGAGGACCATTCGATTTCATTATGCAAACTGCGAGTATGTTGTCCCTGTCGTCATTTCCAACACTACACACACACACATATAATGCACACAAACACATGCATTTATATACACATGTAAATGTGTGTGTGTGTGTGCATGTGTTTTTAGTTTTTTGTCATATGCCTCTGTGAATTTTTTATGCTGATACATTATATGGTCTTATTTCATTCAGCTCCTTCAATGCTGACTTTGATGGTGATGAAATAAATGTTCACTTTCCACAAGATGAGATATCTCGTGCTGAAGGTTACAACATTGTGAATGCTAATAACCAGTACATAGTTCCAACTCGTGGTGATCCTAAAAGAGCCTTAATTCAGGTTAATTTCAGAAGACGACCAATGTAGTTCATTTTTTTTCCTGGTTCTCTCTTCAGTCTTTGGTATGCTTCTAATGTTTTGGTATTTGTGAACAGGATCACATTGTAGGTGCTGTACTTCTCACAAAGAGGGATACCTTCTTGACGTTAGAGGATTTTAATAAATTCCTTTATATGTCCGGAGTGTGTTCTTATGGCTTATCCCCTGTATATGCCAAAGCAGGAAAGAAAATATCTGTAGTGGATTCAGAAAGTGTTATACAAGCTCACCCTCCAGCTATACTTAAACCGCATAGGCTTTGGACTGGAAAGCAGGTTGGAATCACCTGTGTTTGTATATCTGCTAATATTATGTCTTCGTATTAGGGCCTGAGCTTGCTGCCTTCTAAATAGACATTGACTGTCTGCAATTGCTCCTGTGTAGGTCATAACTGCCATCTTGAATCATATAACTAGAGGTTCCTTACCATTTACAGTAAAAAAGCGGGCTAAAATTGCAAGAGAATATTTTGGGAAGGATGAATCCAAGAAGAAGAATGATGAAAGTCCCAAGACAACTGATGAGGTATCTGGAAAGAAGAAGAAAAGGCATAGCTCAAAGAAGATGGTTGTTAAAGAATCACCTGAAAATGATCAGAACAGGATGAATGGGAATCCCAGTCACAACATTGATGAAGATGTTGTCTTTGTTTACAATAATGAGCTGGTACAAGGGGTTATTGACAAGGAGCAGTTTGGCAAGTATGGTTTAATTCACACAGTGCAGGAAATGTATGGGTCTAATACTGCAGGAAACTTGCTATCTGTACTGAGTCGTGTGTTGACTGCTTTTCTACAGGTGGTTATCTATTTTTTCTGCTTGCCATTTACATGATGTGGAATGCTTTGCTATGATATTTATCGTGTTTAATTTACAATGATAAGTTTCTTGCCTTTGCTTTAGATGCATGGCTTTACTTGTGGAGTCCATGATCTGCTTCTAGTACAGCCTCACGACAATCTGAGGAAAAAGTTGCTTGATGTTTGCCTCGATTGTGGCAAGGAAGTTCACCACCAATTCATTGGTCGCGAGAGTGAACATTTAGGTATGGGAAAGTTCTTCATTGCTTAATGCTTGTCCTTGTGAAAAACTTCGCAGTAGTAGGTGACTTTCGCAAAGGTTTATACTCTTTCACAATCTTTTCCAAACATTTCAAAATTGTTTTTGCATACACTCCTGCATGCTTAAAGAGATACATATCCAGGCATCTGCCTGTGCATATATGTGCACGTGTTTGTGTCCATGTCAACTTGAAGAAATATTCAAATTTCTTAAATAATAAGCTCTCCTATTGTATTTGAACTATTGCCATAATTGAGAAATTGGTTTTCAAATGGAAATGATGAATGAGCAGGTTACTTTGTTACAGCAACTTTGTCTTAAAGGATCGGCTTCTAGGCTACTAAACTGATTGGAAAACATTATTATTTTTTTTAACGGTTGTAATATTTGAGTTTTCTAGCTTCCTTGGTTCTCTTCTATCTTTAAAGCTTGTTCATGAATGCCACCCAAGACCAGTTGGTCGAATTCCTTTTTTTCAAATTATTGAAGCTTAAGAGTTTGATTCTTTTGGTTTTTGTTGTTGTGTTTTCAATGATATGCAACCTATAAACACAAAAGCATTGCATAGAGGAGGAAAAAAAGAGGATAAAGTTGTCCCAAAGGTGAAGCTAGTTTCTTCAATAACTTGAATTTCAAGTCATTTGACTTTTTGTGATTATGTTTTGTGCTATAATTACATTCCCATGGCTTTTTGAGGAGAGAGGGAAATGTTGGAATTTTACGTTGGGATGTGGGAATCTTTAGAGCTAGAATTTATGCCAGTCACATGCATTGCTTCAGAGCTAGACATAACTGGCTTCGGCCATGATTCTCGTACAATTGGTAGACATAACTTATCTTCACTGTAGAAAGTACTGGCAGTGCAGCATAAGATGTGATGTAGGCCCTCGAATGAATGAATCAGAGGGAGGGAGATGAGAGAATAGGTGACATTGGAATATAAACATAATGTTTCTTGCTTTCTTTTTGTGCATTGGTTTCCACTGTTGTTGGTTGTTCGATTCACTGTAGAAAGTACTGGCAGTGCAGCATAAGATGTGAAGTGGGCCCTTGATTGAATGACTCGGAGGGAGGGAGATGAGAGAATATGTGACATTAGAATATAAAAATAGTGTTTCTTGCTTTCTGTTTGTGTATTGCTTTCCACTGTTGTTGGTTGTTCGATTCACTTTGTCAACTTGTTTAATCTTTCTCCTACTTGGTTGATCCTCCATAATTTTACGGATATATTAAGATCCAAATAAATGTGGTTTAGGGATGATATACTTTGTTCAAAGCCTGAAGATCAAGGTCTAGTTAGTGTCTTGTTAACAGATCTTTTGACGGTTCTAGTCAGGTCTAGATAGGGTCCGGTTAACTGTTGAGCATTTCTATTAGTTGGTTAGATTATCTAGAATAAGTCTGATGCTTGTTATAGAAAACTACGATATGGAAAGTTTTTAGCCACTACAATCCTTTATATAATTATATGCATTGGTTTATACCTTGTGGATTTATAATTACGATATGGAAAGTCTTCAGCCACTACATTCCAAAGGATGGTTTTCGTGATATACATAATTATTAAATTTGAATATTCTGAATTACTGTATTTTGCATTATTGCTTATGGATTTATTAGAATTAACATTCCTAATTTCCTAGTGTTTGGAATTTGAAGAGCCCAAAATCTCTTTGGATTTTCACCTCTTGCTTCATTTCATTTTGGTGAATTTTGTTGGATTTATGAACAAATGTGGGTGCCTAAATATAGTTATCAAGTTTATGTGAGGTGTTTTCAAATTTTGTGGCGTACCTCTCTCTAATACAAGATTGTTATGTCATCTTGCTTAGAAGTTAGAATTTCTTTTTTCTTTATTTTTACTGTAATTTGTATGTACCTTTCTTCATCACAAATATGGATTTGCATTATAAACTTATTAAAGATAGTGAGATGCTGAACTTCACTGGCTGGTTATCCTAATTGAATGATTTATATGTATGCCTGGTCAATACACGGCTTACAATCTTCTGTTCAGTAAACCAGAGAGTTATATAAAGCAACTTCTAGTTTTCTAGTAGTGCGTTTTTCCCATTCTTTAGTGTTCGTTGTTAAATTTTATATTTTCTGAAAGCTGGACTTGTTACCATCTCAATTTTTTTTTAAATTTTGTTTTTGTTGACATCTCACTCAGCTCCTTTTCTCTGTCCTTTCAGACTCTTTCACAATGCAAACAGAAATTGAAAAGGCAATCCGACGTAATGGAGAATCTGCGATAGCGCTTCTGGATGGAATGATGAGAAGCAAGCTTAATACATTGACCTCAGCGGTCACTAAGCTATTCCCTGAAGGACTAGTTAAGCCTTTTCGGAAGAACTATCTTTCTCTTATGACGCTTTCTGGAGCTAAAGGTGGCACTGTAAGTTTTGTTTACTTCTGAGTAGCTTTAAGAATTTCTGTATAGTTCATCATTGTGATGCATGCACTATTGCCTTACTCCCCTGTTTGCATATGGCAATATTTTTTAAGGAGCATTGCCACATTTTTACATGGTGCAACTTGTAAGAATTCTTATTTATGTCTGATGGATTTATTAGTGTAAGGGCCAAATTCATTTTTAGAGTTGGTTTTGAAGTTACTTCATATTAGTTAATTAATTTATTAACCTTAGCTTAAGCCAAGTTATAAATTGATTTGTTGCTTGACATGTACAGTAAAGAATATTGTTATATTTTAGATCAGTTAACAAAATTAATAGGCAAAAATGTCTACTGCATGTATCACTTAGCTTTCGAGTAATTGTTTCCTTATTCCTATAAGTGGGGTTTGCTACATGAACCAAAGTGATTAGTCCGGTTGGTCCTCCACGAAGATTTTCCTCCTCAACCCCCTATGATTTGTAGGATTATATGTTTCCTAATTCATTCAATCAATCAATCAAAGCCTTATTCCCATAAATGGGGTTGGGTACATGAACCAAAGTGAATTTTCCGGGAGGTCGTCCACATAGATTTTCCTCCTCCACCCCGCACGGTCGAGAGCCTTAATCTCTTGTAAATCCAACTACTTCATATCTTTTCTAACACCTTTCCACCAAGTCATTTTCGGTCTCCCCCTCCCACGTTTGAAATCCCCCTGATCCCACTCTTCCACTCTTCGTACGGGTGTTCCTTGTGGTCTCATGTTACATGCCCAAACCAACGCAAGCGATTTTCTCTTAGCTTGCTCGCAATATCCGCAACACCAACTTTCCTACGGATATCTTCATTTCTGATTCTCTCTCGTAGAGTGTTGCCACATATCCATCTCAACATCCACATCTCTTTATTTAAGCCACCCCGACTTGATCCTGTGAGCCATATCTTGGTCAATATCTCCATTCTTTTGGATGATTGACCCAAGATATTTAAAGCACTCGCTCATGGCTAGATCTTTCCCGTCTAACCTCACCACACCATCACTTGCCCCCTCTGACACCCAAAACGGCATTCCAAATGCTCAGTCTTAATCCGGCTTAGCTTAAATCCTCTAGATTCCAACCGTTGTCTCCATTGATCCAATTTGGCATCAACCCCTGTTTTAGTTTATCCACCAATACAATATCATCTGCAAACAACATATACCATGGTACCTCCTCTTGGATTGGCCTTGTCACTTCATCTATAACCAATGCAACAAGGAAAGGGCTTAACGCCGACCCTTGATGCAATCCAATTGTCATAGGGTAATCCTTTGTTAACCCATCACAAGTCCTCACATTTGTTGACACATCCGATACATATCCTTAACCAAGTCAATGTACATTCGGGGAATACCTTTTTTCAACATTGCCCACCAAAGTACATCTCTTGGCACTTTGTCATGTGCTTTTTCTAGGTCAATGAAAACCATATGGAGGTCCTTCTTCCTTATCCTATAATACTCCATCATTTGTCTTAACAAATGAATTGCTTCCATAGTGGATCTCCCAGGCATGGTGCAAAATATCGGCCGATTCGTTGCGATGCGGGCGAGTTGATGCGGATGCGATTTCTACCGCACCGGTATTTACCGGTTTGTAGCGTTGTGTCAAAAGACGCCGAGTTTTTAACTGAATCGGCCGCATCAACTCGGTTTCGTCCGAGTTTTCTGGTGGAAGCAAAGAATAACAGAGAAAGAAGAAGAAAGAAAGTGTAGATATGAGATTTAAGTGGAAAAAATTCAAATTCAAGCTTATCTTGTGTTTGTAATTAAAATTCGAACAAAAGCCCTCAATTAATTTATTAAATCCCTTCAAATTCAACCCCAAATTAAAACCCTAATTACAAATCTAAAAACCTGACATTGCATATTGTTGATGCTTGCTAAGCCTATAATTGGTGGTGGCTTTCAGCAGTTGGTGGCCGCCGGTGAGGCTGCGACGGCGTCAAAATACTGGCCGGCAACAGTGACGACATGCAGGCTGTATCTTGGTGGTGCATTCTGTTCTCCATCTTTTTCTTCTTCATTCGTTTTGAATGTGTGGTCTAAATGGCAAGACCTCTTCTCTCTCTTTCTATCCCAACCTCTCACTTTAATTATCACCCACGTGATCCCACTAGCCACTACTCCTTATCTTCCCCCCCTTTAATACTTTACTACCCAACTTTTACCTTTTTTTAATACTAAACTACCCAACTTTTTACATGATCCACTTGGCCACTTCACCCTTTTTATTTTGTTTTTGCTTTTGTTTTATTTAGAAATATTACGAGTCATCCTTTGGTTTAATTTTAATAAAATAAATTAGTACACATAATTTCAAAATAAAATAAATTTATAAAAATTTGTTTTATAATTATTTTAAATATATTATTTCATTTATATATAAATAATGGTAATAGTAATAAAATATCATAACAAAAACCAATAGTAATAACAATAATAAAAAAAGACACTTAAAAAAGAAAAAATTAATACACGATGGCCGCGACGCAATCTGCGATAAACGCATCGGTTCCGTTACCGCATCACCGCGATCGTTTTCGCGATCGCGACCGAAACCGCATTTTCGAACCATGCTCCCAGGCATAAAACCAAATTGGTTTTCAGATATGCTAGTGCATGCTCTTAACCAATGTTCTATTATCCTTTACCACAACTTCATAGTGTGGCTTATAAGCTTGATTCCTCGATAATTAGAGCAATCTTGAGCATCCCCTTTGTTCTTATAAACTGGAACCAAGGTACTCTTCCGCCAGTCTTGTGGGATAGTCGAAGTCCTATATACCTTGTTGAACAAATTCATTAACCAATTAATACCAACCTTACCCATAAACCTCCATACCTCCACCAGTATGCCATCATGCCCTACCGCTTTCTTAGGTTTCATCCTCTTCAAAGCAACCTCCACCTCTGCTCTTCTAACCCTTCGTACAAACTCCACATTGATTTCCTCCTTACTCACAGACGTATCCCCTGTGGCAGCCCCTAGGCTTCCATTAAACAATTCATCGAAATACTCTTACCACCTATCTTTGATTTCCTCATCCTGCACCAAAACCTTGTGGTTCTTATCTTTTACATACTTGACCCTGCCAATAGCCTTCCTCGTTTCTTGTCTTCTCTTCGTCATCTTATAAATCTCCTTTTCTCCCTCTTTGGAGTCGAGCGTTTCGTAAACATCCTGGTAAGCCTTTTCTTTTTCTTGTCGTACAACTACCTTGGCCTTACCTTTAGCCTCTTTATACGCTGCAAGGGTTTCTTCGGTCCTGCATTTTCCCAAGGTTGGATAACATTTGCTTTTGTATTTGATTACAAATTTCACTTCTTCATTCCACCACGAAATATCCATATGCATCGTAGTTCTCCCCTTGATTACCCTAGGACTTCTTTGGCCACTCTTAGGAAACAATTTTTCATTTTTGACCAAGTTGCGTCTGGGTCAATTTCTCTCTCCCAATTTGTCTCGTTGATCACTTTTTCCGTGAAAACCCTAGCATTTGCATCCTTTAGGGTCCACCATCTTATTCTTGGCTCATTTGGGCTTTGCTTTCTCCTCCCACTTTCTTTCAAACGAATAGTCATCACCAAAAGCCGGTGTTGGGTAACCACAGTTTACGCAACTTTTCCTATCCGCTCTCCTTGTGAGCAGGAAGTCTATTTGGGTAACAAAGTATTAGCCAGGATCAAATCATGAGATTGGGCAAAGTCTAGGATGGTCTCTCCGTGGGCGTCTCGCTGCCTATACCCAAACCCTCCATGAATAATCTCAAAATCATCACGCCTTATCCCGACGTGTCCATTCAAGTCACCTTTAATAAATAGTTTCTCTGTGTGGGGGAACACCATGGACCACCTCATCAAAATCCTCCCAAAATTGGCGCTTCTCCTCTGCACCCAACCCAACTTGGGGCGCATAAGCACTAATAACATTAACAATCTCCTTACCACATAACAACTTCACCCTTATCAACTTATCGCTTTTGCAGTAGGTCTCAATTACCTCTTGTGCTAGTCGTTCATCCAGGATCACACCTATTCCATTCTTAATTCGGTCTCTAGGAACCTTGTCCTGTCCAACCTAGAACACCTTATACCCCAAGATTAATCACCGAACTCCTTGTCCTGTCCTCATCACCTCTTGGAGGCATAAGATATTTATGTATCTTCTCCGTATCACTTCCACCACTTCTGCCGATTTTCCCGAAAGAGACCCCACATTCCAAGAACCAACTCGCAGACTAACTATAGAGCCCTTCCTTCTTCTCTCCCTCACACTACCTACATTCCTTTGCTCATTTGACACCACACGTGGGCGATGTGGCGCGTCACTTCGAGGCGGCGACCTAGCAACCCTAGCATATTTATCACTACAACCGGGTCTGGGAAGTGTCGCGCATCGCTGAGTAGGTAACGCCCCAATTGTCGGCCCTTGCTCATTTGACTCTACACTCGAGCGATGTGGCGCGTCGCTTCAGGCGAAGACCTAGCAACCCTAACATATTTATCACTACACCTGAGTTTGGGAAGTGCAGCGCGTCGCTGAGTAGGGAACGCCCCCACGAGATTATCATTTTGGTTCATGTCATAAGATGTGACAAAGTTTTACGCTGGCTGTCACAGGCCTACCGCAACCCTCCTCCTTTATCCAGGCTTGGGACTGGCAGCGAGAAACCCACTGGCGGAGTTTATATATTTCCTAATTCTTGTGGGAAATTGGAGAATTGTAAAACATACTACTATGTTAAACATTATACACCTTAACTATGTAATAAGGTAGATTGTATTTAAAAACTCTTAGTTCCAAGAGTAGTAAAACAGATTCAAGAATCAACACATTGCTATAGGCTTTCTCTAACTAATTCAGAGTTTGTATTTTGTTTTTTTGAATAGTGACAAGGGAAAAACAAACTGGACTTTTAAAACATACTACTATGTTAAACATTATACATATTACCTATGTCATAAGATAGATTGTATTTAAAAACTCTTAGCTCCAAGAGTAGTCTAACATATTCAAGGATCAACACATTGTTATAGGCTTTCTCTAACTAATTCAGAGTCCGTATTTTGCTTTTTGAATAGTGACAAGGGAAAAACAAACTGACTTGTAAAACATACTACTATGTTAAACATTATACACATTACCTATGTAATAAGGTAGATTGTATTTAAGAACTCTTAGCTCCAAGAGTAGTCTAACATATTCAAGAATCAACACATTGCTATAGGCTTTCTCTAACTAATTCAGAGTCTGTATTTTGCTTTTTCAACACTTCTTTTGAGGATTTAGAACCATATCGCTTTGATATCAAATTCTCTTTCTTTCCCCATGTCACTTGCTGTTGATGGATTTTTTGCTTACTACACCCACTTTTTGTGCCATAGTCTTAACGTATTTCTACCATAAATATCCGTGGCTGTGGCAATCCTAAGTTTGAAAGTGTCTGAAGAAATGAAAAATTTAACAGCTTATAATCTAGATACTTTATGGTGAACCAAATGCCTATGCTTCGAAATATCTTGATAATATTATGAGGTTTCGTATATTGTATAGCTCACTAAATTTGTCTTTTTAAGAAACATAGCAGTAAGCTTGTAAGAGATGTAGTTAGTAATTTGATGAGCAAGGTTTAAACACAGATAATTTCAGAGAATAAAACCTTTGAGGCATGAATCGCTTTCCTAAAGACAATGTTTTGACCCTATTCTATGGAGCACAGGTTTACTGAAAAAGTCTTTGAGGTAAAAACGAAGAATTTGGAACAACAATGTTGATGCTCATTCAACAATGTCACAATGTGTAAAGTTTGAGAGAAGAAGATGAGTATGCTATGTGAGAGAAGTTGAGAGAATAATATGAGAAGTTATATTTATTCTTTTTCATCTAATGGTTTTAATATACTCAGTCAGAGAGCTCATTCACGTACACAACCGCTAGCTTTTACCAAATAACCTTACGTTGAACAAGTTACCACAACAAGGAAAACTGGAGCAGAAGCCGCGCGGGCGTAACGGACCCAGGGCGCGACGACCGACGATCCATGGCGCGGGTGCGACTACCCTTGGGGCGGGCGCGACCAACGATGCCTGATTTCTTCGTTTTCTTGTATGCACGGACAGATCAATTTGTCTTGTCCACGCAAATTTCTGTCCGTGACACACATTTTCTTTCAAACTTACACATTTGGTATTTTATCGGGTCCCGATTATAGCATAATTGTTGGTTAGTAGTGCTTAATTACTTGATTGTTCATTACTCCGTTCCCACACAAACTAATCAAATAACACCTTCTACTCTAATTAATCTTCCTACAAAGCTTTCTAAATTTGATTTGTGCATTCATGAGAAAACTAATCTCTCTATTCAATAATCTATAGTTCCTGCAGGTTTTGTTACCTTTTGAAATTAACAGTGCTAGCTTACATGAAAATAACTTGTTCTGTGAAAGGATAGATTTTTTTATTCCCCATTGAGATAGCGATGCTAATCAGAAAGCTATTTCCATTACATAGTAATAAATCAATCTAAATGCATTAGTGTACTTATGTTCCAGACTTTCAACTTTTAGGTGGTGTTTGGTATGATGAGCATAAATGAAATGAAAAGAGGAAAAGACAATGATAACTATCATCTTTCTTAGTTGTTTGGTTTCCTAATGGAATGAAAACAATTCAAACTGATTCCCTTTCCTCTTGTTTGGTATAGCTAACCACATTACCACAACCTTTGCGTTTCAGGATAGAAACTTTTTTTGTTGCTGTAGCTTTTAGAGTGGAAACAGTTGGGAGTTGTTACCAGAAAAGATAATAGAAAAAAAAAAAATTCTAATAAATTGATATTCATTATGCGTTGTTGACTTTTGTATCCTGTAATTGTTTCTTATTCACCAACATTCTTTATGATATATGGATTCTTTTGTTTTTCACTCTCGCTATAGATAAGTTGTGATCTCATTTTGATTGTGGCTGATCTTCATCTGCCTGTTACATTTGACAGTTCAACTTTCAACAAATCTCTCTCTTGTTGGGTCAACAAGAATTGGAAGGGAAGCGTGTTCCTCGAATGGTGTCTGGGAAGACATTACCATGCTTTGCCCCTTGGGACTGTTCAGCTCGTGCTGGAGGATTTATCAGTGATCGATATCTTACTGGCCTCCGCCCCCAGGAATTTTATTTTCACTGCATGGCTGGTCGTGAAGGGTAAACTTAGCTACTTATAATTTTGTCAAGTCATATAACTACAATGCAGTCTTTCCTTCATGGTCTCACTCCACCCCAGTGATGGGCAGCAGGAAAACTTGTTTACACGAGACCCAAACAGAGAAACCTTAGTACATTATAAAATTATTATGCATTTTAACCTTATGCCCTTAAAGAAAGAATAGCCTGCAGGCTTAAAAATTTTCTTATGCGATTTGATTAATTTCAAACCTTGGGAGTCTTGATATTATCGAGTAGAAGTAGCTCGAGGCGGAAAAAACTCATTCCCTTCAGCTTGAGTTTTCCCTTTTCCTTTGTGGAGATTGTTCTTTCTTCAAATTTTGTAATCCTTTGTTTTAGGATGGATTTCGTAATCACATTCACTTGTAATGATAAGTGATGAATGTGCCTGTTTCATTCATAATTGGTCATTAATTTCTCCTGATGCATGCGCTTACTTTTGTCCACAGATTAGTTGATACAGCTGTCAAAACATCTCGCAGTGGATACCTGCAAAGGTGCTTGATAAAAAATCTGGAGTGTGTTACTGTTAATTATGACTACACAGTTCGTGATGCAGATGGTTCCATTATCCAGTTCCGCTATGGAGAAGATGGGGTTGATGTTCATCAAAAGAACTTTATGCAAGAATTTGAAGCATTAGCATTGGTTGGACCATGATATTCTCCTATGTTACATCTCTTCAGTTTTTTTTTTTTTTTTTTTCAACTTATGGTCTTTTACTTTGAATTTCCTTCCAGAATCAATCGTTGATTGTTAGCAACAATCCTTTATGTCAAATTGATGATGCTTGCTTATCAAAGTACATTGAAGAAGATAATGAAGTTCCTGATCAACTTGTCAGAAAAGCTATGGAATTTTGTAATAGTCATGCTGCAAAACTCAGTTATCCGCATGCACAACCAAAGGATCAGTTGAACTTTCTGAAATTGGTTAAGAACAAGTATTACATGAGTCTTGCCCAGCCTGGGGAGCCTGTTGGAATAATTGCAGCTCAGTCAATTGGAGAACCATCAACGCAAATGACGTATGTTCTCTATCTTCCTTTATTATTAGGAACTGCCTCAAACTTCTGGTGGTTTCTGCTGCTAGATACTTTTTAATTTTATGGCAAGAAAGGCTGTGCTTTGCATCTGGATCATATCTATAAAATAAGCTAATATCTATGATGAAGTAGGGATCTATGTTAGCCATTTGTAAGCTATGTTGATTTCCTTGTGTAGTTAATGCAATGACGAAAATTTCTGAAGAGTTTTATCTGTGTGCTAGGATAGCCTCGTTGGTTCTGCAGTTTGTCTGTAGGAGAGGAGGGTTATTGTACAATAAATAAAAATGATCTGCTTAAGCCTGATGCAGGCCATATGCATATCTTTTGGCAGATGAGTTAAAACACCTGGTTTGAAAATTTGGATGCTTGCCAATAAATAAATAATATGTTGGAACATCTGATAAGTGATAAATCGGATGCTATCTAATAAATAGGAAATTAATATATATATTTTTTTTTTTGGTAAATGAAAGAAATCATTAAACACCAACAAAATACACACTAAACACCCCTCAAGGCATGACAACCCTACTAGGTAGGCTCGCCATGAACTTGAGAGTGCAACTCAACTCTGGTACAAGCACCAAATTACACAATCCTACAAGCATGGTTAAAACAATTTAAATCTCTTTGAGATAGTTTACAAGACAAGAGAGACTTAACCCTTTTTCCTAAATATAGAAAAGAAAGCTCAGCAAAGTAATGAAAGTGGTTGAGTTAGTGTTGTGGATATGATCCATCTGAGACTTTAGTGTTGCACTGCATTTAAAAATTTATTGGGAGTTTATGATCCAGACTATTACGATGAAACTTAGTTTTCTATTTCTTATTTAAGAAGCTTAAATCGATATCTGCAACTACTTATAATTATAACTTACCAAAAAAAACTACTCATAATTATACTGGTGCAATTGTATAAATGTAGTCCTTTTGATTGGTGTTTTGTTCATCATCAGCTGATTGTGAAAAAGACTTTATCTTCAATTTTCTTATGTAGTTGAGCTCCATCTATGACCTATTTTCCATGGCTGAAAGCTGAATGTCCTCGATGGCATCTTGTACATAGTCTAGTCTTCTTGCCATAATTTGTATTTTCCCGCATAAAGGTTGAGTCCTGAAAGCTATTACTAGTTGAAGCATATGATATAATCAAAATGTATTCCTGCTTGATTATGAGGAAAATGGAACCTTTTAAATTTTTCTTAGGAATCATAATTTATTTTCTGGATTTGTGATTAATAATTTTCAGATTGAACACATTCCATCATGCTGGTCGAGGAGAGATGAATGTGACACTGGGAATTCCACGTCTGCAAGAGATTTTAATGACTGCATCAATTGATATAAAGACACCAACTATGACATGTCCTTTGCTAAAGTGCAAGGAAAAGTGAGTTCTATTTACCCCTGGAAACAGATTTTATAAATGGATATTCGTTGTCATAGTTCCATATTCTTACCTGTGGAAAGCTGGAAAGGGAGGGAAATACGGTCATAGTAAGAGTCGTTATTTGTAAAAAAAAATATATATATATTTCAAACATTAGGATGACGTTTGCAACTATAGAGTATAGATGAACTCCTATACTTTGACATCCGTAACAATTCTTGTGAAGTTGAATAACCTATGTTATAAATTTTCTTGATCAGGAAGTGCTATTGCCTATTAATTATTTCTTCTCATTTTCAGGTCTGATGCAGACCAGCTTGCTGCAAAATTGAGGAGGATTACAGTTGCTGACTTGATAGAAAGCATGAAAGTTAGTATTGTACCGTATGCCATTGACAAGCATGAAATTTGCAGTATATATAAGCTGAAAGTAAAACTTTATGATCCTGACCTTTATCCTCCACACACTGATATAACATTAGAAGATTGTCACAATATCCTGCTAGATATGTATTTGAAGGAATTGGAAGCAGCAATAAAAAATCATTTGCTTTTGCTTTCACGAATAGCTGGTATCAAATCTGAGTTGCAGCCAAAAGGTTCAGCTGGTGATGATGTTGGGAACAAGTCGCAGACGAATGATGATGATGATGACGATGATGACGATCATGATAATGATGATGACAATGTTGTTGGAAATGAAGGGGCTGATGATTTAAGTTCAAGGGCTAGGAAAAGGAAACAAGGTGAAGATGAGGTGGATTATGTGGAAGACTCAGAAGAGGAACTAGAGCAAGCAGACTCTGTAGCAGAACCTGAAGATGGTGAAGATGAGGATGAAGATGAAGATGGTGAAGAAAGTTTGGAGCAAGATGGATTGAAAATCTCCTCTGGCCCTGATTCCCAAGAGCAAAATAAAAAGACAGAAGCTAAAGAAAGAAATGTATCAGATATGGATCTTGCAATATATGTTGCTTGTGAAGGACTATGTTTTGAAGTCCATTTCAAGTTGATTGGTGAACCACACGTGTTGCTGGCGCAGGTATGTTGTGATTGTAAAGGGGTTTTTTTTCCGGTGAATTATCTTATCTTAGCATGTGGTTGGTCCCGTAGTGATTGCTTATGTGACAACGTTTTAAACATCCTACTCTTTAATTCGTGCTATTCTGACTCTTGCATTAGAGGAGCTTCATTGATATATCTAAAGTTTTTTTTTTTTTTTAATATTGGACTGGTCTGTCATTGAAATTGGATTTACAAACTTAAATTTCATGGATTCCCATTGTTAAAAAGCCAGAGCTTGTATATTTCATTGTACCATAACAATTTTGTATACTACCTCTGTTTCGTATTATTTGAGAACATAGAGAAAACTTTAAAGATTAATACTTGCATTTGCGTGTTTGTAAAAAATTATAACTAGATATTAAAAAAAATGCATGCTGAGACGAATCCAATGAGTCTTCACTTAATTATATTTTCATCGTGTAAAGCTCAAATATTGGTCAAAGTATGTAAAGTAAACAGTGCAAAAAATTGACGGTTGCAAATAATGTCATGGAGGTAATTTTTCTCTGTGGGGTGTGTGGGTTTGGGGGAGGGTGCTATATTTCAAAGCTATACATTCTAACTCATGGTTGCTGTGATGATACAGATTGCCGAGAAGACAGCTAAGAAAGTTTATGTCAAGACTGCTGGCAAGATTGAGCAATGTAAAGTAGTAGAGCTTCATTTGGATGACTCTGGAACGGGAGGAATCCCGATGCTTAGAAAAGGTAAAGAATCTCGTCCTGCTCTCCAAACTGCCGGTGTGGACTTTGCTGCTTTCTGGGAAATGCAAGATGAACTTGATGTTAGGTTCATCAGTTCCAATGACGTATATGCAATGCTTGATACTTATGGGGTTGAAGCTGCGAGGGCAACCATAATAGCAGAGATCTTTACAGTTTTTGGCCACTATGGAGTTTCAGTTGACATGCGACACTTAACTTTAATTGCTGATTACATGACACATACCGGTGGGTATCGGGCGATGAGCAGAAGTGGAGGCGTAGCTGAATCAATATCTCCGTTTGGCAAAATGTCTTATGAGACCGCCTCTAAGTTTCTTGCTGGTGCTGCAGCTCATGGAGAAGTTGACAACTTGGAGACGCCTTCATCTAGGATTTGTCTTGGATTGCCTGCTAAAGTTGGTACTGGATGTTTCGACTTGTTTCAAGATTTACATGTGTAAATATAGCTTACATTAATTATTAAAATTAAATTAAAAAAAGAAAAAGCCTGCATCTTGGATGTATGTGTGCTCATCTTGGATGTAGGTGTCAATTTTGTTGAGCGTATAAGGTTACAGAAAACCTTAGTTATGTATCCAAATTTTGTATTCTAGGTTTATATTAAGAAAGCATTGATATTCGGGGTATAACTGTTTTTCCCCCTAGAGATTAACTCAATTGTCAGAAAAGCCCATGTTTTAGCACCTCTAATTCTTATATCTTCTAGATAAAAAATTCAGCTTACTTGAGTTGTAATCCTAATTGAAGGTTACAGGATTAATAGAAAGGCTTTTAATCAAACAGTCCAACTCACTTGGGTCGGTTAAAATTATCAATTTTATTTTGGATTATTCTTGATAAATTCTGTAATTTGTAATCTCCTACCAGTATTTAAAAGCATGGATTATTGAAAAATGAATGACATTCAATCCTTATTTCTACTCATCATTTGCCACCTAAGTCATGTATTAGGTTGTGATCTTAGCTACCACTTGCCACCTCACCATCATCATCATACTATCATTCATTTATTAAAAAAACTTAGTTATTATGTTATTTCAATGGCTAATCGAGAACCGCTAACAAAATAATCAATCATAATAATCAATCATCCTAAATTTTTGCGTGACGAATATTTTTTTTCAAAAAAAAAAACACATGAATAAATTATTTAAGCATGTTAAAAAAAAAAAAAGATCTATAAAATATATATTTACTTATAATATATGTGAAACATTACTCTGACCAAATAATACTTCTTATTATATCAATCTTTTTCTTTATCTTTTACTATTCTCCAACAGTTGAAATAAGTTAGATTATTAAGGTAGATCTACAAACATACAAATATATGGAGAAAAAAAAATTGATATACTCCCTCTGTACATAAAAATATCTACATTTGCCATTTTTGGGTGTAACAAAAAAATGTCTACTTTGCACAATCTATCCAAATATGGCAAAAAAAAAGTCCACTTATTTACATTATTGCCATTATTTATCAAACATAATTTTTTATTAAACATTAAAACATTATTAACCTAACTTAATCACCACCAATCTTCAAAAAAAAAAAAAAAAACTTAATCACCACCACCCACCACCTTTCATCACCCACCTTTCACCCTCACCTTCAACCACATCAGCCACTAACAACCCCATCCCACCCCACTCGAACCCCAGGCAACGAACCCAACCACGAGCCCACCCCACCCCACCACCCAAACCCTAGCCACGAGCCGACCTAAAACATAAATCCTAGTGAACCCACGAACACTAGCCACCAACACCAGGCAACGAACTCCAGCAACGACTCGTACCCATCTAAAACCTTAGAACTCGAACCCAACAACGAACTCGACCCACCTAAACCCTATAAGTCGAACCCCACCACCTCCTCTTGAACGTGAACTCGATTGGTGGTGGTTGGTGCGATTTGTGGTGGTTCGATTGGGTTCGATTTAGGGTTTAGGGTGGTGGTTTGATTGGGTGCGATTTAGGGTTTAGGGTGGTGTTGGTGCGATTGGGTTTAGGGTGGTGGCTCGATTGTGTTTGAGTGGTGGTGGTTCGATTGGGTTCGAGTTGTGATTCAATTGGGTGTTTTTCCGGTGGTTTTGGTGAGTGGCTGGGTAGTGGTTGCGGTGGTGAATAGTGCGGCGGTAATGTATGGTGAGTGGTTGTGGTGGTGTTTGGGGGAGTGGCTGGGGTGGTTGCGGTGGTGCAGTGGTGGTGTTTTCGTGGTTAATTATTATGGCTTCTAAATTTCTAAGTCCAAAAGGCCCATGTAATTGGACTGTGTTTCTTATTTTCTACCCTTGTCTTAAAACTGGGCCCAATGACCCAATTAACCTCCTCCCTTGGCCGACCCTCTCCTTATTTGGCCAAGGATTATTTTAATTTTCATTTGTTATTATTATTAGATATAAATCTATTCTATATCTAATATCCTTAATTTTTATTTTAAATATTCAATTAAGTTAAAAATCCTATTTTTTTAACTAACCACTTACCAAGCCTCTTAAGTTGACTCAACTCCCTCCTACTACTACTCATATTACACGGCCCCCATCCCTTTCATTTTATTTAATTAATTCTTTTGTTCTTTATAATTATATATAGAGAACAATACTCATAACCTATTATCCTAACTTCTAAACTCTAATCTCCAATCAAAAACTCTAATATTGTGCTTGTGTGTGCCGTGTGGTTTAGTGTTGTGCCACGAGTTTTTTTTAATTTTTCCTTGCCTTCCAATCTCAAAGGTAACTAGACTAACCCCCTTGAATTTGGATTAATTTATCATATAGTTAATTAGAATTAAACTAGGAATTGATAGGATTAGTATCATGTTAGGTCTTGAATTGTCGAACCATATGATGACTTTTGTTCATGTAATTCTTGATATATTTGCATGGTCTTTCTTGAATCTTTATTATTTTAATTAGTTCTATGCATATTTTAGCACCTTAATTTACATGTTTTGATTAGAATTATTGCATGATATTTTTCGAATTTAGTTCTTGATTTATGCGTGTATATGTCGAGTATCTTGCATGAGTTTTTATGATATTCTATGATTGATTCTTGGTTTAAAAGCATGTACATGATTTATTTAATTGTTTAATTGAAGTCTTGAATTAAATCCATAATTTTGTTCTTTTTCTTTAATAATGTCGAGTGGTTCAAGTTTTAAAAGAAATTAAAGTTTTAATTTTTTTTCTTGTTCAAATATGTTAATAATCTTGAATTATTAATTAATCAATAGTTTCAATTTTTTTCTTGTTCAAATATGTTCAAAATCTTGAATTATTATTTAATTAATTAATTTTCTAATTAGTTAATTAATTTTTTGGCCAAATGCAAATTAGGCATGATTAGTCATGCATGAGTGCAATTAGCCCAAGTGATCACCAAAGCCCATGTAAGCTTATAAAAACCGGCCCCGCTCTTGATTAGTGGCTTAATTTTGCCACTTGCTTCATGTTCACACATTAACCCACTTCTATAAATAGAAGAGGTTGTAAGGCTTATGTTTCATTTGCCATCTTAAACACTTTGTTCATCAATTCCAAAAGCCAAACACTCTCTCCATTGCTCCATATTCCACACGCCATTTTTGGCTTAAACTCCACAAATTTGTTCATCATCCATCCAAACCCAAAACTTAAAGATTAATCCTCCATTGATCTTTAGTTATCTAAACACAAATTAAACCTCCATATTTCCAATCAAGATCACTAGTTTGAGTTTGTTTCCGGGTTGGTTCGTGTGGGTTGGCTCATGTGGGATGTGTGGTGGTGCCGTGTGAAGGTCGTGTTCGTGAAGGTGGTCCGTGCAACCGTGCTGTGTAGCCATGCCGTGCAGCCCGTGCCGTGTGCGAGTGTCAAGTCGTGGTGGTGCCGTGTTGTGCGTGGTTAGGCCGTGTGGTTTGGGTATTCCGGGCAGCAAGTTTTGCTATCGTTTTTGCGTTCAAGTAATTAAGGTAACATGCTTTTCTACCTTAATTTGTATACTATGGTTATAGGGTAGATTAAATGATCATGTTAGGATGATTTGTTGTTGATTGTTGGCCAATTCATGCGTGAATTATAGAGCTGATTTGGGTGTTCTTTTTATGATAATTTGTTGAGTTTTCATACATGTTATGATGTCCTATGTTAATCTTAAGTTTGATCATGTTTATGTATGATTTATGTGAAGTTTGATGCATGTTTTGATGATTATATTGATGGGGATTTTTCGTGTGTCATGCATGTGTAGTTGAGTTCTTGTTGAGTTCTTGATAGTCTTGATGAGTTCTTGGTTGAATCTTGGAATCTTGAAGTAGTTCATGTAATCTTTAAGTGTAAAAGTTTATTAAAGTTTTATTTAAAGTTTATTAAAGATTAGTAAAGTTACTAAAGAAAGTTTAAAGGCAGTTAAAGAATCGATAAAGATTGATTAAAGAAGTTAAAGATTTTGATAATGTTTATGGTTAGACTTAAGAAAAGGCGTAAGATGCGATCTTGAGAATAACAAAGTTATAAAGTACTCCCTCCGTAACATAAAACTTTCACCATTTGCCAAATATGGGTGTAACAAAAAACTTTCACCAATTTTTTTTCTTTCCTATTTTGGAAAAAAAAAATTCATTTATTTACAACTTTACCATTACTTAACAACATTAAACTTCATTTTAAATTAATCACCTACACCATCATTTATTAACACATTATTTACACTCATTAATGATTCCCACCAATTTCCCAACCACCCATTCAATTTTATCAATTAAACTTTACTGATTCATGATAAATTCCCCAACCACCCATTCATCTTCTCCTCATTCATTACCCCAACTGCTTCAGCCTCCCAACCATTCATCACCAAACCCTAATTTTCTAGTTCTTCTCTTCAAAATTCGTCTCTTCATCCATGGCATCCATATCTGTTCTCTCTCTTCTCTCCGTCCTTCTCTCTTCTCTTCACTTCCTCCATCAACCCTAATTCTCCGTCCTTCTCTCGTTTATTCACTGTTCGTCCATCTCTGTTCGTCCTTCTCTCTTCCATAAACCCTAATTTTCCTCTCTTCTTTTCGTCCTTCACTGTTCGTCCTTCTCTGCTCCACAAACCCTAAAATTTGAGTTGCTTAATCATGATCGACATTAGCCCTCTTGAACATGCAGTTGAGGTTGAAGATGACCCAGAAATTAAGGCTGTCCTTTAAGTGGCCTTAGATCTACTTGGATCTGGGTATACTTCGCATTTCACCAGAGTTTATCAAAAAGGTTCGCATCATGCTTTAATGGGTCCCAAAGGAGCTGTTGTCTTTGAGAAGGTGATTAAGTAGTTTATCAAAGCTGAGGAGGAGTTGAACCCAACGAAGGAAATGCCCAAAGAGTCCCATAGGGTTATTTTTTGTGGATTGGCTTCCCCTAAGTCCCAAGAAGGTAAAGATGCAATTATGAGAAGGACGGCTATGGCGAAGTCTGTTTCATGGAAGGGTAAGGAAAAAATGAGTCCTATTCGACCCAGATTAGGTAAATCAGCCTTTTTGTGTCATGAAAGAGGGAAAGGGGTTAAAATCCACAATCCAGACAAGGAGGAGAAGTTGAAGGTTGATGAGAAGGTTGAGGAGGAGAAGGTGAACAAGGATGTTCAGACGGTGAAGGTGAAAGAGGAAGTTGTTGATGTGAAGGATGAGGATATGTTGGATGGTGAAGTACAGATCATCAACAAACGACACTTTCACTATCTTGTGCAAATGTCTGAAGAGGAGAAGGACATACTAACCAACTTATGACATCCGGTCTGTTATGTGGCTAAGTATTCATTCTCGTATTTAATTTTTTGTTAATTAAATGTTTGCTTTTCAATTTGCATAAACTATTTGGGTATTTGTTTAATTTTTAGGGTATATGTGTGCAATCTGTTGATTTTGTTAAGTTTTTAGGGCTTTTTTGGGCTTTGATTATTTGTTTCGATTAAGTGTTTATTGTTCAAATTTAGGTTTTTTTTTCCTGATTTATTGTGTTTTTTATATGATTTAGTGTGTTTTGGTCCTAATTTGGGTGTTTTTTTTTTGCTCTGAAATGAATTTGTGTTTTTTTTTTATTTTTTTAATTATCATTATTTCCTTTTTTCAAATCTGCATAATTTTTTATTTTGATTTTAATTTTATATGATTTTCATATGATTTTTTTTTATTTTATTTTATGTGTGTTTATTTATTTTTGAATATGCTAATAATTTGGATGCTTTTGTACTGAATAAAAAGGGTATGTTTGGGTTCATTATTAATATTGTGTTATTAATATTCTGGAATTTTAATGTAAGAATTTTTCTCAATTTATGGTTTGTGTTCTTAGTTTTTTTCTTTGAATTGGCTACTGATATTAATTTTGTTGTTGGTTTGTTTTGGCTTGTCTTCTGTTATGGCTGGCTGTGCTTGGATGTTGTTTGGTGTTGTGCTTGGCTTGGCTTTTGTTTCCTGGTGGTGGTTATGTTCCTGTTGTGCTTGGCTTTTGTTTCATGCGGCTTTTGTTTCCTGCTGGTGGTTATGTTCCTGCTGTGCTTGGCTTATGTTTGCTGCTGTTGGAAGTGGTTGTTGTTGTGATTGCATATGGTTGCTGTTGGAAGTGGGAAATGGTTATTGATTGAGTCCATTACATACTTATTGATTGAGTCCCTCATTCCCTCAATGAGTCCCAATACTTATATTACTCCCTTCGTAACAAAAAAACTTTCACCAATAGGGGGAAGCCTATCATGATGAATGATGATGTTAAAATTTTATTTTTTGAAAAAAGGTGGAAAATTCATTTGACCACCCCAATGATCTTTGGTAGGGATGTTTTTCTTAAATCAGTGTGTTGTGTGTTGCCCATTATGTTTGTGTCATGAGTCCCATATGTGTTACATGTGTAGTTATCCAGATGATGAAGGGACTCAATCTCACATGGTTTTTGGTTTGTGTTTAGTTGCTCTAGTCCATCATCATCCAAATGATGACTATTGTAGTAGCCTCACAATCCAGAACATTATGTGATGACTAATACCCTGATGGATATAACAGTAAATAAGGTAAATATAGAGCACATGTGAAGTCCTAACTTTTAGATTTTCTCATTGATTAGGAACCAAAAGTATATTTACATGCATTAGTAGTTTGACTGCCTTAGTATACAAAAAAAACACTAGTGTTCAAGTAACCAAACCTTTTCAAGGCTACCTATTCTATACAAAAATTTGCTTACAATTTGGTGAGTTTGGTTACTTGAGGCAGTCCCAAAAAATTGAATGTTAGGGTCATTGAATGACACACTTACTCCAGCCTAGCTTCATATTCTTCTTCTTCATCAGTATCCATTGCATTGCTTGCATCCAAGTAGGCATTGAACTGTTCCTCAGCATGAAAATATGCATCTATATACTGCTGATCATAGACAGTCCCCCCTGTATCTATTTCAGAACCTGTGTTGTCCTATTCCTCTCTAGCAGAAATCTCATTAAGGTGGGCCACTGCTTCATCTATTATATGTTGCTCTACTTCTATGATTTCTGGCAGTAGACCCAACCTTTCCATTCTTTTCTTCCCTATATGAGGGAGCTTGTAATTATTTCCTCCTTTTACTTTGAGTGCCTCTACCATAACCAACTGCAATGTGATCCATGCATACTTGATTAGAGTAGGACTGAATTCTTCATAAGCTTCATAAACCCTTTCAATAAGCTCATCAATGTTTTGAGGAAAAGATTGGTACTGTAAGCTTTGAAGTGCTCTGAATAAGCTAAGATCCAAGATGTTAAAATCAAGTGATTGAGGGGGTTGATGATTAGATGAATATTAAATGCATCTGAGGTTGTTGCTGCTCTGAATTCTGGGTCAGTGTCCTTAATATGTGGCCTAGCATTATCTTGTTGTATGGTTATGTCCTTTGACATGAATGTTGGCCACTTTGCTTTAATTTTTAGGATGACTTTGTTGATTAGCATTTCCCTTGTCACTTGTTGATTTACATTTGTGATGCTCTTTGTCTCTAAGGTACCTGCTGGCCTGTTCTTGCTTCTTTTTCTGGCCCTTTCTTGAGTGACAAAGGGAAATATCCCTATCTTCCCATCAAATAGCAGCTCACCTTCATCATTATACAATGGCCTACAAGTGACCCCCATGAACATTACCTTGATGCTATAGTTTTTAGACTTAGATGTCCTATAGGGGTTAATCTCTTTAGGCAGGAGGTAGAACCTTCTTTTGGTTGGATGCAAGTAGAACCACTTCTCATCTATATGCACAGTGTTCTTCATATTCACAAATTTTGCCTAATCATTTGCTGTTGCTGGTTGGATGTGTTGCAGAACCCATTTCAGTCTGTCCACTTTGTTTTTGTCACTAACACTAGGGTGGTTAGGACTTGTGTGTGCTCTAAGTAGGCCTTTTTTGAGTAGTCTGAAAATATGCATATGTGAACACCCAAGGGCAGCAACATAAGCTCTGTAAGTTCTCCTCTTATGGAGTGGAGCTGACTGTAACCACTCCTCACTGTTTGTGTAAAATGATTTTCTACCTGAATTGCCTTTTTTCGTATTGCTGACATCTATGGCTTCCCCCCTTAATTGTTGTTTTTCTACCCTCTTGAAAAGTTTGGAAATTGTGCTCTTGTGACATCCTATTTCTTTGGCAAGTTCAGTTTGAACCCTCCATGGCAATCTCCCACCTTGTTTCACCCTCAACATATGGTACACAACCTTAAGTCTTTGACTTTCTGTTAAATCTTTTATTTCTTGCCTAACTAAGTTGTGTTCCCATGTTTCTGATGGAAGAACTGAAGATGCAATGAGTCATTCCTCCATCAACAACCGGTCAACATCATAGAATCCATCCAACTCTTCATCTTCCATTTTGGTTTGTGTTTTTGGAAGATGAAACTAGTGCAGTGTGTGCTGTGATTAATTTAACTACTGCTGTAATTAAACTTAACTAAGTGTACTGTGTGTTGTGATAAAACATTAATTTTTTTTTGCTTACCTCAAGTGCTGCTCTGATGGAGGAGAGAACTCTGATTTATTTTTTTTGTAATGAATGAGGGATGAATGAATTCCCCTCATTGATGTTTATATAGTGTTGCTGAATTTCTAAAAATTTGGCTCCCAAATGTTGGTGGGAAATTTTTAAAAAAAATTCAGTGCAGTTTTTTGGTGGGAAAGTTTGGGATCCAAATTTTGGTGATTACTTTTGGGAATCACGTGGAAACCATGGGCCCCACTACAATTTAGAATTTTTTTTGCTTTTTTTTCTTTTTCCTTCCAATTTATTTGTGGTCCCATTCTTTCTCTTTCTAATTAATTCTCTCTCTTCTATACAATTACAACACAATTAACTACCTAAGAAAAAATGCATTGGAGTCCATGAAAAGGAAAATTGGTGAAAGTTTTTAGTTACGGAGGGAGTAAGTAAAGATAGCTTAAGTTTACTTTTAGACGCCTAACCTTAGAGTAAGATTCTAAGACTTGGGTTAAGACGTTGTCCCTATCCTAACCGCGGTATTGGGATAGTGTATACTTGCTATGCTGTCTATGTGATATGAATTTCCGTAAGATGGGGTTCATGGGTTTGGGAGTAAGATTCTCATTCCTGGCATAGTACGTTCGCGTAAAATGCGTTCGTACGAGTATAGTCCGGTCTAAAATGTAAATGGTAGAGACAAATATTAAGTAATGATAAGTTTGAATAACTAAGTTGGTCAAGTTTATGTTATTGATTATTATTCGTTATTATTGATATTAGTATGATGGATTTGTCGTATGTTGGTATGTTTTGCCTGGCGTGTTTGTTTGGTTTATTCTATGATTATGTGTATCCATGTTAGGGTGGGACTATTATGTTACTCGCCACTGACAGTGGATTGTTGTTAATTTTTCAGGTAACTCTGATGATGATGGTGTTGCTTAGCTTTGGGTTGGGCGAGTGCCATTGGTTCTTTATTAGTTTAGACTGTATTTTATTTCTAGTTTGGACGTTTAATTAGTATATGTATTTCGTATATTCTAACTCTGATAGTATTTGGAGTTAATTCTTAGTATTGATTACTTTGGGTTTAGTATTGTACAATCTTGTGGGTGTTGTACTTTTGGGATTTAGTAATAATAATTTTGAGGTTTTGTTTTAAATTTTAGGGAAATTCAACCTGGTAACCCTCAACTCTTGCAAAATCTACACGATAACCCTCAAAATTAAAAATTCTACCAAATAACCCTAAACTAATGAATTTGTTCACACCCTAATCCAATTGACTAAAACCGTTAGTTTGACCGTTAGAAATAAGAAAAAAGAGGGGAAAAAATGAAAATTGAAAAGAAAAATAGGGGAAAAAAATCTGAATTTTTTTTAAAAAATGGAAAAATTAAAAAAAAAATTTGAAAATTGAAAAAAATAAAGGAAAATTAAAAAAAATTATGAAAATTAAAAAAAAGGGAAAAAAACTGAAAAATTTAAAATTTGATTTTTTTTTCTATTTCCTGATTTTTTTTTAAAAAAATTCTGAATTTTTTTTCATTTTTTTTTTCAAATTTTCAATTTTTTTTTATAAAAAACTAACAGTCAAACTATGGTCAAACTAACAGAATTTAGCAATTGGATTACGGTGTGGAGAATTTAATTAGTTTAGGGTTATTTGGTAGAATTTTTAAGTTTGAGGATTACCGTGTAGATTTTGCAAGAGTTGAGAGTTACCAGGTAGAATTTCCCTAAATTTTAATTAAGTTTGTTTGTTGGATCGACAATTCGACTCGTCGGTTTCTTCCGCGCTGGTTTAAGTGAGTCGGGTCGTCACAATATGTGATTAATGCGGACGGTGTCAAGGTAGACCCAACTAAGATAAAAGCAATTGTGGAATGACACAGTCCAAAGAATGTGGCCGAAGTTCGAAGTTTTCTTGGCCT
This sequence comes from Salicornia ramosissima, assembly GCA_951394345.1. Lineage (NCBI taxonomy): Eukaryota > Viridiplantae > Streptophyta > Magnoliopsida > Caryophyllales > Amaranthaceae > Salicornia > Salicornia ramosissima. The sequence goes on along the minus strand of OX596233.1, from coordinate 41,826,903 downwards.
AGCAGGTAACCTTAAGCATTTATGAAAACTATAATAGCTAATTGTGCATATAAACTTACCTGTGAAATTTTCTGTATCAGGTTACTATCGGAGATTTGTGAAAGATTTCTCCAGGATAGCAGAACCTATGACCAAATTATTGCACAAAGATTGCAAGTACTTGTGGACGTATCAATGTGAAGAAGCGTTCCAGACCCTCAAGTAGAGTCTTGTTACTGCGCCAGTTCTTGCTTTGCCAAATGAAGGTGTGGGATACGAGGTTTACAGTGATGCGTCCAAGAAGGGTTTAGGTTGTGTTCTGATGCAAGAAGGAAAGGTGATTGCATACGCTTCAAGACAACACGAGCAGAACTATCCTACTCGTGACTTAGAGTTGGCGGTTGTAGTGTTCGCTTTGAAAATTTGGCGACACTATCTCTATGGAGCAACTTGCAAGCTATACACCGATCACAAGAGTATGAAGTATATCTTCACTAAGAAGGAGCTCAACATGAGGCAGCGACGATGGCTCGAGTTGATCAAGGATTATGACCTCTCAATTGACTATTGTGAAGGGAAGGCCAATCGGGTAGCAGATGCCTTCAATCGCAAAGATCACCATTCATTCAATAGGATGGCGGTTTTTCCTAAGGAAATCTGTGCTGATTTTCGCAGGATGGAGATTGAGATGGTAATGGCAGGAAGTACACGATTCTATCTCAATGCTATGAGTGTTGAATCCAGTTTGTATCAAGAGTTACGGGAGAGCTGGAAATAGGACCCGCAGCTCGAGAAAATTCGTGAAGCCAAACTTCAAGGTAAAGCAGAAGACTTCACGATCGATTCAGACGGCAGTATGAAGTTCCGCAACAGGTAATGGAGTTAAAAGTTTTTATAGCTAACTGTTTTCACCTAATGGATACTAAAACTTGCTCCCCAACAGGTGGTGTGTGCCCTAGAATTTGAGGTTAAAAACAAGATCATGGAAGAGGCTCACAATACTCCTTACTCAGTGCATCCAGGCGGTGGAAAACTCTATAAGGACCTAAAGGAATATTTTTGGTGGCCTAGGATGAAGCAGGAAGTCGCAGACTTCGTAGCGCGGTGTCTCACTTGCCAGAAAGTCAAGATCGAGCATCAAAGACCGAGTGGATTATTGCAACCATTTCTGATACCCACGTGGAAGTTTGATTGCATATCCATGGATTTCGTGGTGGGCCTACCCACGACATCTACGGGTTTGGATACAGTTTGGGTGGTCGTCGATCGTTTGACTAAGGTCGCCCGATTCATTCCGATGAAGGTAACATGGTCGATGGAGAAGATGGCGGAAGCCTATTCGAGAGAGATCATACGGTTGCATCGTGTGCCTAAGGATATCGTGTCTGACCGAGATCCCCGATTCTTGTCACTTTTCTGGAAGTCTTTGCAGGAAGCTTTTGGGACTAAGCTCAATTTGAGTACGGCATTTCACGCAGCCACAGATGGCCAAACAAAACAGACCATTCAGACGCTAGAGGATATGCTACGAGCTTGTACGTTAAAATTTCAACAGACGGGTTAAATCGTTGAGTTTGGTGGAATTTTCGTACAATAACAACTATCAAGATGGCTCCTTATGAAGCTTTGTATGGGCGCAAGTGTTGCAGCCCTACTCATAACCTATTATCCTAACTTCTAAACTCTAATCTCCCCAAAAACTCTAATATTGTGCTTGTGTGTGCCGTGTGGTTTAGTGTTGTGCCACGAGTTTTTTTTATATTTTTCCTTGCCTTCCAATCTCAAAGGTAACTAGTCTAACCCCCTTGAATTTGGATTAATTTAACATATAGTTAATTAGAATTAAACTAGGAATTGATAGGATTAGTATCATGTTAGGTCTTGAATTGTCGAACCATATGATGACTTTTGTTCATGTAATTCTTGATATATTTGCATGATCTTTCTTGAATCTTTATTATTTTAATTACTTCTATGCATATTTTAGCAACTTAATTTACATGTTTTGATTACAATTATTACATGATATTTTTCAAATTTAGTTCTTGATTTATGCGTGTATATGTCGAGTATGTTGCATGAGTTTTTATGATGTTCTATGATTGATTCCTGGTTTAAAAGCATGTACATGATTTATTTAATTGTTTAATTAATGAAGTCTTGAATTAAATCCATAATTTTGTTCTTTTTCTTTAATAATGTCGAGTGGTTCACGTTTTAAAAGAAATTAAAGTTTCAATTTTTTTTTCTTGTTCAAATATGTTCATAATCTTGAATTATTAATTAATCAATAGTTAAAAGGTAAAATTAATTGTAACCTGATAAGTTCTTGAAAATAAATCTTGTTCTTGCTTACCTTATGTGTTGGCCGAATATTTTGAAGGGAATAGGGACAATTTTCGAATCTTGTTGGTTTATGTTTGATTTATTTTCTATTAATTCATGACTTAAGAGTTTATTTATTTATTTAAATAATTAATTTATGATAATTGGGTTTGATAAAATAAAGTATGAATTTTTGTTATTAATTCTTTAAGAAGGCCGAACATTTTGAATATTAAAAAAAAGGCATAATTTTAACCTATGTTAAGTTATGATTGTTCAGTTAATCGATATTTTGAGATTTTATTATTTATTTAACAAGTTTAAATGATTAAATTATGATAATTGTGATTAATAATTTAAAGTGTCAATTTTTTGTTGTTTTACTCATGATGGCCGAATTGTATATGGTTAGGAAAGAGTAATTTTTTTCATGTTTTAAGCAATATAAATTAATGATTGATAGTTCTTATATTACCTTGATGATTTAATTGATTTATGGAATTGTTTACGTAATTATTAAAAGAATTGAATTTAATTATTTATTTTGTTTATTTGAAAATGTCGAGTGGTCCAAGTAGTATTATGATCAATTTAATTTAATTTTTAGCTTATAATAATTTTAGTTTACGATTTAAGAATTTAATATAATTAAAGAAACAAAAAGATGATATGAAATTAAGTTGAGTTAATAAGAATAAGGTTGACTATTATAAGAATAATAAGGAATAAGATGATAAGAAGATAAGTTGTTTTATTGGTCTCACGATGGCCATGTCGATAAGATGAAATAAGATAAGTTATAAGAAGTGGACGCCTGTTTGGTGATACACGGGTCACCAGATTAGGTTAAGTCGAAGCCACAACCCTACTGCGGTCTCTGGGCAGTTCTTGATTCTAGGATGTGTAGTCGTCTAAGTAGTAGTACACGGGCTACTATTTAGGAGTTATAGCCATAGCTTAGGCTTAGTTCTTGCAAAGGAGAGCTACGGGTAGAATACACTTCCCGGCACATTTTAGGAAAGTTGGGATGTATACGGGCATCCTTACGAGCTATAATGACCGGTCCATGGATTAAGAAAGACGATTAAAAGATTGGTTTTGGGTAATAATACGAATAGATAAGAATTCATCGGGTTAATATGGTTATCTTCCTGTGGAATATGTTATTTTTATGCATGATATGTTATGTCTTCCGTTACGTATGTCTGATAAGTTATGTAATATTTGTTGATTATTCATGTATAATATGTATGTTTTGATGATTCTATGCTATTATATGATTTATGGTTCCACATTTAAGTGGGACATCCTAGTTACTCGCCACTGACGGTGGACCCCCCCCCCAATTTTAGGTAATGATGCAGAAGAATAAGTAGGCTTGCGTGTGGATCGGGTTGAGCGTTTTTGCAAGATTTATAGAAGAAACCCGGATTCTACTTTACTTTTTAGTTTACTTCTGTAACGACCCGACTTTTCTAGGCTGCCGATTTACGAAGGAAATCGACATATGGATCATTACCAACATAAAATTTAACAATATTATTATAATTAAAGTCTAAAATTCCTTTTATTACTTAAATATTGAAATAATAATCCCAATTGTGAAAAAAAATAAGTACTAAATTACATAATTAAATGAAGTCTTTCCCAACAGGCTGGGAACAGCTAACTAGTAACTAAAGAAAATATTCAAAACAAACTACGGTTGCCCTAAACAACTCTGAGACACACAACCCTAGCCAACGTATGCCCATTCTAAGCCTCAGCATCATCACCTGAAATGGGGGGGGTCCACCGTCAGTGGCGAGTAACTAGGCTGTCCCGCCTAAATGAGGGACCGCTAACCATATAATAGCATAGAATCAACCAAGAAAATCATGCAAAAACACATGGAAATACGTACAAAAATACATATAAAAATACGTACAAAAATACGTAGAAAAATACGTATAAAAATACGTAGGAAAATACGTATAAAAATATGTAGGAAAATACGTAAAAAATACGTATAAAATACATATAAAATACCTGCAAAATACGGTTAGAAATACATACAATATACGTATATATTGCAGATACAAATACGTACACATACGAATACAACTACGTACAACATACGAATACAAATACATACAACATACATATACTCAGAAATACACATATTAAATACAGACTTACCAGACGTACGCAGCGGAAGACTTAATATTACATAAATAATACATATATACACGAAATTACACTTATACACATAACCCTTCCCGTGAACTACTTATTTATCATATTTTACCCTTTAACCCTCTTTTAACCTTCTTATCGGACCGGTCATAATGCTCGTTGTGGATCCCGTGTGCACCACAACTTTCCTAAAACATGCCGGGGTGAACTCGTGTATCCAACCGGTAGCCCTCCTTTGCAAGAACTAAGCCTAATCTATGGCCATAACCCCTAAATAGCAGCTCGTGTACTACTACTTAGACGACTACATATCTTAAGATCCAGAACTGCCCAGAGACCGCAGTAGGGAAGTGGCTTCGACTTAACCCGATCTGATGACTCGTGTATCATCAAATGGGCGTCCTTACGTATCTTGTCTTTTCTAAAGGTCATCGTGAGACCACTAATTAACAAGCAATATCTAAAGGCCATCTTGAGACCACTAATTCATATCATATCTTATTACTTTCCTTCTTATTCATATTGTTACATTCCTTCATATTATAACTTATTTTCTTTAATTCCTTCTTATTCTTTAATCTTATTAATTCCTAAAAGTACAATCTAAATTATTATAAGTCAAAAATTAAACTAAAATTGATCAAAATAATTCTAGTCCATTCGACATTTCATGACAAAAATAATAATTAAATAAAATTCATTAAATAATCATATAACAATTAAATAAATCATTCAAATAATCAATTAATCATATAAATCAATAATTATCATCAAATATTACTTAAGACATGATAAAAATCCTATTTTTCCTACTTTGAGTCACTCGACACTTTCAATGCAAATATTCAAAAATTACACTTTAAATTAATTAAATATAATTATCCATAATTAATTAAATAAACTTAATTAATAACTAAATTATAAAATAAACATTAAATCATCAAGATTAATCAAGAACAAGATCAAAAATCAATCCCTTCTTATCATAACATCACACGGTTTTTTGGCCAAAATAACTACATCAAGATTATTTTCAAGAATCAATAATAACATGATTTAATTAAAGATTAACTAAAGATTAATAACAATAAATCAAGAATTATCAAGATTAAATTATAAAAATCAGATTTTTATTCCTTTTAATCACAGGGCCATTCGACATATATATATGAACTAGAACAAAATAATAATTTTAATTTAAGGCTTTAATTGACAATTAACAATCAAGAACATATTATTAATTCAAGAAAATATCATAAAATCATCCTAAAAATTCATCATTAAATTCGACAAACACTCGAAAAATTCAAGAACACAATTCAAAAATTATCATGCAATTATTTATCATGATCATACAATTTAATAAATTAATTCATACATATAATTAATTAAAACAATTAAAGATTCATGAAATATTGCATAAAATATTAAGAAAAATAACTTAATACCATCATCATGCCATTCAAAAACTCTAGGTGAACATGATACTAATCCTATCAATTTCCCTAGTTTAATACTAGTTAATTATATGGAAAACTTGTTCCAAATCTAAGAAGGAAGTCTAGTTACCTTAGATTGATCAAGAAAAATCACAAAAAATTCACCCTTGGAGCTTTGCAAATTCACGGTTAGAAGAGAAGAATTTGGGGTTTTGAGTATTTTTGAAATTAGGCAAAGTATATTAGTGTTGTTCCTTAATTAAGTGATAAAATAAAAAGAACAAAACAAAACAACAACTAAAAAAAAAAAAAAGAAGGGGAGCCGTGAGGTTGGAGTGGAAGTAGGGAGAGGAGAAAAATTAAGAGGACTTGGTTAGAGGTTAGACCAAGTTTAGGATTTCAAATTAATTAATTTAATTAATTAAATAGATAATTAAATTATCTAATTAACCATAAATTAAATAAAATAATTAAAAAGGAAATAATTATTGGCCATGAGAGGGCCGGCCGTGAGAGAGGATATGGGTCATGGGACCCGGTTCTCGGATAAAAATTGATGAAATAAAAATACACAGTCCAAATATACGGGCCTTTTGGACTTAGAATAATAAAATAATATTAATAACCACGAAATTTTCTGGCCCTAAATTTTGGGTTATTACAACTTCTTTCTAGATTTCACCCAGCTTGTTGGGAATAAACTCTTTAAGTTGTAGTTTATTTAATAATATGGATTTATGAACAGTTTTATCCTTTCATTAGTTGGATAATTAATAAAGAGATTTCTCAATTTAAGTCTAAAAGTTTGAGTTTAATAATGTTTTAGTATGTTTTGTTTGGTAATGATCCATTTGTCGATTTCCTTCGTAAATCGACAGCTTGTAAAAGTCGAGTCGTTACAGTTACGGAGGGAGTACTTTTTTTCTTTGTTCTGTTTTTATGAACTTATCTTCAACCACTTTTTTAGTACATAGAAAACCCATGCATTGCGCGGGCAAAAGGCTAGTTAAATTTAAACATTGCTTTGAATGAAAATCACTTAAATATTAAAGTAACCTACTAAAGTGATTTACTGGTGAAGAATTTACATTTCATTATAAAGTTGCGGGTTTGATTCTCATTCAACTCAATGTTTAATTTTAATTGAGATTCAAAACATATGGTTTTCATACGTAGAATTATATGTGTCATAATATGATTTGCCGAAGTATATTGCTATATCAAGTCTATGCATATACCTCTTTTTCCTGTTTACTTCCATTTCCCACCGTTAGTTGATGTAAGAAAAGCATGGTAAAAAGCATTGCGCGGGCAAAAAGCATGGTAAAAGTAAGAAAAGTCAATCTTATTTTTTTAAGGTATCGTTTGGTTGATGTAGGAAATAATTTACCATAGAAATTTACAATTTATGGGAATTTATTTTCCTTGTAAAATTCTTAGGAAATGTTAAGTATATGTTTGATTGGTACATGTAAATTTATAATTCTTATAGGAATTTAAACATACCATGGGGGGCGATGGCGAGTGGTTTCCTACATGTTGGACCAATTAAATTCTTGTGGGAATTTTGAAATTCATATGGAAGTATAAAACAAACACAACCTTTTATTTGCATTTCCTAGAAAATTAAATTTGCCATGGAAATCTCTTCCAACCAAACAACACCTAAGTGTGTCATTTTTTTTCAATTGAGTAGTGTGTTGGAGAAGCTTCTCCAGATCGTCTTTCCTTTTTTCACCTAAAAATTAGAGAGAGAAAGCTTTACACTTCAATGATGTTATGTCACTTAGTGTTTTGAATGATGACAAACACTTGAAAGAAACAGTTGTTAAGTAAAGAGTTCATACAATTGTCCTGAAACAGCTGAAGTTTATTGTTCCTCAATTAGTCACTTTGAGTAATAATACGTTTATGTCATATATTGTATATTGTGTGCAATAGAGGTGGGCAAATTCGGGTACACGGATTTTCGGGTCACGATTTTTTTGACCCGGATCCGACCCGGATAATTCGGGTACCCAGATTTCCAGGTACCCGGAAATTCGATTCCGGGAATCGGGTACCCGGAACCCGTTTTTTTTCTTATACAACCTTTTTTAAAAAAAAAAAATGTTTTTAATATAAAAAAATGTTTTATTTTTTTATATAAAAACTGTTTATTTTTTTATTAAAAAAAACTGTTTTTTTGAATTTTTTTAAAAAAAACTGTTTTTTTCAAATTTTTTAATAAAAAACAAATTGTTTTTTTTTAAATAAAAAGATAATTATTTATAATAATAAAAAATAAATTTTAAATTAAAATAAAAAACGGATTTTTTAATAATAAAAAACTATTTTTTTAAAATTAAAACTGGATACCGGGTACCCGGTTTTAAAAAATCCCGACCGAATCTGACCCGGTACTCGACCCAATTTTGAAAACTGGGTCGGGTACCCGCTTTTTCGGGTAAAAAAAACCAGGTACCGGATCGAGAACCGGGTACGGGTTTTTTTGCCGGCCCCTAGTGTGCATGTTTGACATACAGGTATCCTAGTACTTGAGAGATGAAGAACTACTCCAAATCGGTCCGATCAATGTCCGCGATCCTGACCGGTTTAATTCCGATCCGGTCAAGGACCACAAAAAGTGGCATGGATTTCGATCTATTAGTCCTACTGGATCCAGTCCGGTCCAGTTCTGGACCGGTGCTCACCCCATTCACTATGATAATTAGTGATGTAACCTAAGTTGATCACTTGGAGAAAAGGTGCAAAATCTCATGAGGTTAATTATGGAGAAGTAACTATAAGACGTAAACCTCTGCTCTAATACCAACTGTTAAGACTCATCTTTTGGGAGCGACATTAGCGGAAATAACGTGAATACAAATAGTTACCTAAGCTTATTAAATAAGGAAACTTACTATAAAAGGAGACTGAACTGAGAAATAAAGTGTTATAGATGTAACCTAATAGACTTAGTTTTTTTCCTAATTGATTTAAAAATTGAACTTGCGTACAAGATAAGTTAGTTGAACATATTAATTTGACATTTTTTTTATAAGGAAAGAAAAATCGATTGACTCCCTAATGGGGTCAACCAAGGGCATCCTTGCGGATGATGAGGGAAAGAAGAGAACCATACGAGTGGAGCAAAAAAGTCATGGAGCTTAAGTTGTGGCCTAAATCCGTAAGATAATATGCTGCTTTATTTGTTTCACTAAATGAATAATTTTCATAAACGTATTATAGAGTTTCAAGATATATTTTCGAATCCTTAATGAGGTTGGAATTTCCCAAGGGACATGCCAAATTTAATCTGATTGCATTAATGACTGCTAAGTTATCCCCTTTTATGACCAGAGAGAGATTCCAATTGTTTAATTAATTTCTAAGTGTCAGGGCCTCGGCAAAGATAATACTTGCATAGCAATGAATTTGCTTTTGCTGCCAAATATTAATTTTTATGTTGATTCATATTAATTTTTCACATATAATTGTATGTTTAATTATTTTTTAAAATTTTGTCATGATGATTTTTTTTTTATATAAAATAATTGTACTTGCTATGTTTTTTATTCTATAGTTGATTAAGTAAAAACAAAGTATATTATTATGAAAGTATTGTGTCGGACGATCCGATCAATACATTTGGTCGGACCGTGGTACGACTGCAGTTCATAAAGACAACAAGCACGACGTGAATGCTCCTTGCAGGAGCTCAACAAGTTCATACAATTAGACTCTCTTCTATAAATACTTTACTAGTTTATGAGCAAAACTTATTTCTTTTCTTCCTTTTCCCCACCGTCTCTATTCTCTTTCTCTTCTTTTTCTTTTTCCTTTTCTCCCGACATTAATTAAATAAATTAAGTTAAAAATTAATCCTCTCTAAATCTTTAACAATTCCACTACAAATAATGTTTTTGATCTTTCTTTCCCTTGGGTGTTCAAATTATTGAAGGTGTCAAAGGAAGTATTTTTCTTGCTCATTATTAAGGTAACTAGATGTTTAACCTTAAATCTAGAACTTTAATTTACATAGACCAATTAGGAATTTATAACAATAGGTTGAATTAATTAGAAAAATATCATCTTTATTTATGTATATGTGCCAAAATATATATGTTTATGCAATCTTAATTTATTCATCATTTGATATAATTTTATGCATAAAAATCATGACCATGATGATGAATAATTACAATTATGTTTGATTTGTTAATTTAAAATATTGTTGTATTGTTGGTTTTCTTGAATTTTCGAATAATATTTGATGTGCAAAATTGAATCTTTATATATTTATATGATATGATTCCATGATTAATATATGTTATGATAACCTAACCAATTAGATAAGTGAAAATCTTGAACTTAATTCATGATCTTTAAAATTCTTAGCTTGTTTTAACCAGGTATGATAATAATGAATTACATGAATTTGAATCTTGGATAAATCTTGTTAATTCTTGATGAGACTTTTATGGTTGTTTCTATACTGATTATGGTTCGTCCCAGATTTATTTTGTTATTAAAAACATCTTTTTAAGTGCCTGAAACATTAGTAAACTATAAATCTGTCTAGAATTAGTTTTCAAATTTATTAAAATACTAAATCATGTTATATTGCTATGGATTTTTTTTTACATATAAGAAACGATTTTATGTAATGCTTGATAAATTTTCGTAATTTTTCGAGTTCGTTTACTATCTTAAAAAAATTAGGAACTGTTTTAGCTTAAATTTGACCGATTAGTTATAAAATCCTTTAAATTAAAATAGGGTAAAAGTTATTTGATGAAAAAAATTAGAAAAAATGTAAGCAACATGAATAGTTAACTACCATAAAAAAAATCACGAATTTAGGAGCCGTTTGGATGATTAATTCATAATTAAAACGATAGGAGAAAATCTTGATTAAGAAAGATTATAAATTTTTTTAGATGTGTTAACCATATAATAATAGGCCACGAAAATAATTATGTAAGGACTAATATTGATTAGAAGAATAAGTTTAGGGATATGGATATGAACATTGGTTTAAATGTGATGATTAATAAATTATTTTGGATTGATTTTATGATGATTAATTTAATTTATTTGAATTCTTAAATTTTAAAATAACGTTCCTTAATTTATGTTAGATGGCCGAATATTATTAGGAGTAAAAGAATGAATTTTGATTATGTTATGAATAAAAATATTCATGTATAATTGTATTCTTGAATTTAATTTGATTATTGATATTATTATTAGTATTATTATGGTGATTTCATTTATGAATTAAGATGTGATTTATTGATGAAAGTATGAATCTTTTATTTTTAGTCTTGATAGGGCCGAATGTGATGATGATTTTGTTCTAAGTTATAATTTTAAAATATAATTTATTTAGCTTATGGATAATTTAAAATTTGATAAAAGGATTAAGTATAATTAAAAGGAATAATAAAATAATTATGATTATCTGTTGTAGCCTATAGGAATCAATATTTCCCCAGGTACCCCTAGGGTTAGGCCTAATAACCAAAACGCCCCCACTTTTTTTTTAACTTGCATTAGGTGCCCCTGAGATCAGTATAATTGGCCAAAATGTCATTAGTGCAAATTTCAACCTCAAATCATGACTAATCTGTTCGGTTTTTGCAAATTCCGGCCACAAATTTGATCCTTTAAGCTTAAAATAGCTCGTAAAACATTGAGATGACAGTTTTTGCGCGCATATATCTACGTCTTGATTCGCCTCGATTTACGTACTTTGATATACGTGTTTTAAAATGTTCTCTTAAGATTTTACGGGTCATTTTAATCCTAAAGGGTCAGATTTAAGGTTGGAATTTGCAAAAAACGAACATATTAGTCATGATTTGAGGTTGAAATTTGCAGTAATGGCATTTTGGCCAATTATACTGATCTCAGGGGCACCTAATGCAAGTTAAAAAGGTGGGGGCATTCTGGTTATTAGGCCTAACCCCATGGGTATTTGGGGAAATATCCCTTATTATTATATGTTGCTTAGAATTATTGCCTAAAGGGATAAGACTCATATGACAATAGGATGATAACACTAAAAGGAATTGACAGTAATATTATGATTAGGGAACCTTGTAGATTAATAATAAGGGTTGATAGTTTACTGTTATGCTTGGCTTAAGAAGATAGGAATAAGTCCAAATAAGACAATCAAGAAGATTTTAATAAAGATAATAATAATATAAATATCGAAGGAACGGGAACAAAGTAAGAGGATATTGTTTTGCTTCAATCTCTGGCTAGAAAAGGCTTGGTATTTAAGATAGCCAACATACGTGATGCACCTCCCTTTCCTGGGATTTCGAACATCTCAGTTCCAATTACGGACACCTAGTACTCTCGATTATGGTGCACTCTACCGGGTTCAAGGAATTGACGGCCGGCTTTTGCCGATGACGAAAGAATTGATGGCCCGGAACTTGTACCGGGGTATTGAGAATTGACGGCCGGCTTATGCCGATGACTAAGGAATTGACGGACGGTATGAACACCAGTATAAAATACATAACAAATTGACGGTCTCACGATGGCCATGTAGATAAGAAGATAAGATACAATATGTTATGTGTTGACCTCACATTGGTCATGATGATTGCTTGTTTTATGTGATAAGATGACAAGATACTTAATAAGGTTTTATGAAGTGGACGCCTGCTTAGTGATACACGAGTCGCTAAATCGGATTAAGTCGAGGCCACTATCCAGCTGCGGTACGTGGACAGTTCTAGATCCTAGAATGTATTGTCGTCCGGGTTAGTAGTACACGAGTTGCTAATTTGGGAGTGAGGGCCCCACTTAGACATAGTTCTCACATGAGGGGACTACGGGTTGGATACATGAGTCCTATCCGGCATGTTCTAGGAAAGTTGGGGTGAAAATGTGATCCCCTACGAGCAATAATGACTGGTCCATGGATTAATCAAACCATAATTATTAAGATAAGAATAAAAATATGGTAGACTCCAAGTAAAGTTATCACAAGAATAGAAGTCTTAAAGTATTAATTGGATTGAATGATTGATGAGTTTCCGCTACATAGTTTTGTCGCCTGTAATTATATATATGTTTGAATGTTGTTCCGCTGCGTGATGTTTATGATATATGATTTAACCATGAATTTTACATGTATGAATGTTGTTCCTCTAGGAGATGTTAATGATTTGTGGTTAAGTAGTGAATTTACGTTATGTTTGCTTTTGTTGCGAAGGATGATAGATAAGTGAGTACGTGATATATATTTATGGAATGTCTTATTTAATTATATGTTATGAATAATTCTATTGTTGTTTGCTCTTGATTGCTTTATGTTTGTTTTAGTTACTCACCATTGACAGTGGACCCTCCCATTTCAGGTAATGATCGAGAATATTGATGATTTTTCCCGTGGGCTTGGGTGTGCGCGCTTGTGTGTGAGGATTGCGACCCTAGTCTACCCCTTTTGTTTAATGTCTTAACTAGTTCTTATTTGGAATAATAAAATAAATAGACTATTAGAATAGTTAGGATATACTTTGATTAGTTATTATCATTGCATGTAAGAAGTGATTCTCCGACTTGTCGATTTCTCCGAAATCAATGTTGCAATAAGACGGGTCGTTACATTAGTTATATATTGTCCAGGTTAGTTACCTTTATTGAGGTCAGTTGTAATTTGGTCCAGGTAAGTTACAATATTGTCCAGGTTAATTATATTTTTGTTTTATATCTAGCTTTTATTGTTCTAGGTTAAGCTTTTATTGTTCCAGGTAAAGCTTTGTTTGTTCCGAGTTAAAGATTGTTTGTTCCAGGCCAAAGGTTGTTTGTTCCAAGTTAAGCTTTTATTGTTCCAGTTCAAGCTTTGTTTGTTCCAGATTAAAGCTTTGTTTGTTCAAGGTTAAAGGTTGTTGTTCCAGGCTAAAGCATGTTTGTTATAGTTCAAGCTTTTGTTGTTCCTAGTCAAATCTTTTTTGCTCCATGTTAAGCTTTTATTGTTCCATGTCAAGATTTTGTTTGTTCAAGGCCAACCTTTCTTTTTCCAGTTCAATATTCTCTTCTATGTTGTTCCAGGTTAAACTTTATTCTTCCAGGTGTTGTCAATTCTCAGGCCTGCATTGATTTGTCTTTTATTAAGGGCTGGATCACTCGCATTGTTTAGGTTGTGTCCTCCTAATCCGACAGATGTATTGTTTCAGACGTGTCTGACACAATACAATCTCTACATTATTACACTTAATCAAAACTTCCTCCCTCACACTCTCTCTCTCCTTCTCCCCCTCCCTATCAAGTTGTGACTAGTTACCACCCTCCCCACCTCCTTTCCCTCCACCACTCCTTCCACCACAACTAACTTCTCTGTTCAAACATGAAAATGCAATAACAAGAAAAAAGGCCTTGATTTCTACACATTACAAGCTCAATCTAGATTAATTAGTGATGTGTAACACTAACGTGGTTGGTTAATCGTCCTTGGACTCACTTTCAAACTCTTAACCACCTTCGGAACTTTCTCAGTGTACAGCTTCCACTCTTCTTCCACCCGATTCATTCCACTTCAAAGCCTTCATTGAAATTGAAGGTGGTGGTGGGTGGGCCTGCCGATTTTCAAAGGTAAATCAAAGGTGGTATTGGTGCTGATTTTCAAAGGTAAATCGAAGGTAGATCAAAGGTGGTGGTGGTGATGGTGCCAACTGCCAATTTTCAAAGGTAGATCCTTAGTTTTAAAAGGCGCAAGGCTCTTCAAGGCGCTCGCGTTTGGGCTTTTTTAAGGTGAGGCACAAGGACCCCTTGGAGGCGCTGGAAAGGCGCGCCTTTTTGCGCCTTTTTAGGAGGCGCAAGGCACAGGAAAGGCACGCCTTTTGGGGGTAAGGCGCACATCAGGTTTTTTTTAAATTACAAATAGGTTTTTTATTAGGTCATTTGAAGCATTTATATATAAAAAAAGAAGAGAGAATAAGTAGAAGAAAAGGATCGACATTTTGAAAGAAGAGAGAGAAGTATAGAAGCAAATACTAGGTCCCTAACTGTTGCTGCCATCATCACCCACCCACCGCCGGAGCTACCATCGTCACTGCTAGTCGTCCCTAACTGTTGCTACCATCATCACCCACCCACCGCCGGAGCCACCATCGTCACTGTCGGTCACCGAGAAGTTTCTCTCTTTTGTTCTTTTTTCTTCTCTTCCTCTTCGGCTGTCTTCGTCTCTTTGAAAATGAGCTTGGACAACCAAGTTTGCTTTTCCTTCCCTTTTTTCTTTTCATCATGTAATGTTTTAGACTTTTAATACCATTTTTTTTTAATATGAATCATACTTTGTTATGTCATTTATGCATTTATAACGAGTATAATGTTATTTGTGTAAAATATATGATCTAGTTTTAAAAAATTAAGGTTTTAGAAAATTTAGTGCGCCTCACCACCTAAAGGCGCGCACCTTCGCCTTGCGCCTTGCGCCTAGACTCCAAGGACATCGTGCGCCTCGGTGCGCCTTGCGCCTTTTAAAACTAAGGGTAGATCGCAGGTGGTGGTGCTGTTAGTGTTGATTTTCGATTAGAAAGTTGGTTCAACTAGAAAATTTGTTCGATTGGTTCGAAGATCACAATCAAAAAAGTTGTTCGAATATGGTTTGATTGGAAAATGAGTTGGTTCGTCTGGCCGAGTTGGTTCGATTGGGTAGTTATTTGATGGAGTGGTTCTATTGGTGATGTGGTGTTGCCGGTGGCGGTGCATTGTCGGTAGTTGCTTGGTTATTGGTGGGTTGTTGGTGGTGGTGATGAATCGTGAGTGGTGAATGGTGAGTGATGTAGGTGTTTTGGGGGTTGGTTGGAGTATATTATTGCTGATTTTTTAAAAGAATATTAGTGTTGATTAGCGGTATTCAATTAGTGCCATATTAATGCCTTAAACTTGTATTAAGATTTTTTTTGTAGGAGTCTGTATGCGATACAATTGTTGCTTTTTTTGTTATGAAGGGAATACTAGAAAAAAAAATATAAGTGAAAGTATTTGGTCAGACCGTCTGACCGTCAAACAGCTGACACAATATAACTATTATAATAGTGGAAAAAACTTCGGAAGGCCATAACTTTGCACTCGAATGTCGGATCGGGGCACAGAAAATGTCGAAATTGATTAGTTTTTTTCGAGACAAATGCAACTGAAAAAAAAAGTGGCCTCTAAAGGCCTCAAAATGCCAAAAAACGTGTCCAGGTTAGTTACAAAATGTGTCAAGGGTTAACAATATGTGTCCAGGTTAAACAATATGTGTCCAGATTTACAAATGTGTCCAGGTTTACAAATAGGTGTTCAGGTTTACAAATAGATATCCAGGTTTAACAATATGTGTCCAGGTTGAATAAATATGTGTCCAGGTTTAATAAGTTTTTACCAGGTTTACAAATATGTGTCCAGGTTAAATAATATGTGTCCAGGATCAACAATATGTGTCCAGGTTCAACAATATGTGTCCAGGTTCAACAATATATGTCCAGATTTAATAATATGTGTTCAGGTTTAACAATATGTTTACAGGCTAAACAACTTTTTATCAGGTTTTCAAATTTGTGTCCAGGTTCAACAATATCACAACAAAAAAATAAGCCTCGGCCGACCACCTTTTATCGACCGTTAACGGTCGGTATTTAAACTTACCGACCGTCTTCGATCGGCAAAAGGAGGTCGGTGTATAATTAGTCGGAAAAAGTTTTTTACCGACCGACTCTTCGTCGGAAACAATTTACCGATCGTTTACCGACTGTTTACCGACTGTTTACCGACTAAATAAAAAAGTTAAAAAAATAATATTATGGAGCTATTTTCCGACCGCCTGGCGGTCGGTATTACCAACCGACGCCACATCGGTGAAAATAGCTCCTTCCAACCATTTTTTTTGGCGCTTAATAATTTACCGACCGTGTATCGGTCGGTATATTAATTTTCGCGGTTTTTTAATTTTAATATTTGCCATTTTCGCGGTTTTTTCTTTCTGGATACCGACCGTTTTTCGGTCGTTAAATTGTTATGTCTTTTTTTTCATTTCATTAAATAACAAAAAACCTTTACAAAAGAAATTAAATTATTTATTAATGAAAAACAGATTCAATAATATATGTCCAAATTTAGTAATATGCGTTCAGGTTAAACAAGTTTATACCAGGTTTACAAATTTGTGTTCATGTTCATTCAACAATATGTGTCCAGGTTCAATAATATATGTCCAGATTTAACAATATGTGTCCAGGTTTACAAATATGTTTTCAGGGTTACAACTTTGCGTCCAGATTTACAAATATGTGTCCAGATCTACCAATACATGTCTAGGTTTAACAACATGTGTCCAGGTTTAACAGATATGTGTCCAGGTCCAGTGGACTGATCTGACAGAAACGTTACTGTCAGACCGGTCTGACACAATACCTTCTCAAAATATAAATATACATTATTCATAATGTTTTTTATTAGTTATTCAAGAAGAATAATAAAAGTTAAAATAATTAGTTTTGTGATGTAATTTTATTACTTTAATCCACAAACCTATTTTTAAATATTATTCTTTAATAACTCAATTTTTCGAATAAACAAATTTTTTTCACTTAGGCAAATTAAAAAATACGTTTAAAATATGGCGTAAACTGTGTATATAAGGCCACAATGAAATGATATTGGCATAACTAATTTTAATATTGGCACAACTTCTATAAGCAAAGATACATATATGAAAAGTATTAAAAAAAGTGCCTTTATCAAAATATAATGTGCCGATATCAATTCCCATGGCCACACTATGATTGTGCACCTACTTGTAAAACACAAATTCTTATATGCGGCTGGTCGCATGGTTTACAAACCATGCGGCCAGCTGCATTGTTTCAAATGGTGCGGTCGTTTTTAGGGGTTACAAAGTCTTTAGTGGGGCTACAAAATGTTTTTTGGGGTTATAAAGTGTTTAACTAGGGTTATAATGTATTTTTTAGGGATACAAAGTATTATTTTGGAGTAATAGTGGGGTTACAAAGTGTTTTTGAGGTTACAAAGTGTTTTTGGGGTTACAAAGTGTTTTTTTTTTTGTTACAAAATGTTTAAGTTGGGTTACAAAGTATATTTTGGGGTTATAAAGTGAGATTACAAAAGTTTTTTTGGTTTAAGTGGGGTTACAAAGTGTTTTTTTAGAGTCACAAAGTGTTTTTGGGGTTACGAATTAATTTTTTGAGTTATAAAGTGTTTTTTGAGTTTATAAAGTTTAAGTGGGGTTACAGAGTTTATTTTTGGGGTTACAAAGTGTTTAAATGATGTTACAAAGTAGGTTACAAATTGTTTTTTAGGTTTAGAAAGTATGTAAGTGGGGTTACAAAATGTTAAATAGGTTACAAAATATTTAAATGAGGTTACAAAGTATATGTATGGAACAAAGACTTAATGTTGCGGCCAGTTGAAAAAAACGAGTTGCTTGTAAAATTATAAAGGGATTTCCCTAACTAGTCATGCGCAATTCACGTGTGTTAACTGTAAAGTGAAGCCGCAATTCTCACAGAAAGAAGCAGCATTTTTGCATCTTTCTTCTTTCCCTCCTTCTCCCTGTTCTTCCTTATTTTTCATAGTTTAATTTAATGGATTTCGAAGCAAATTATGAAATTGATCGAACTGCAGATTATATTCACACCAATAATTTTACCAGGGTCGCACTTCAGGTTTTTCTTCACCTTTTTAAAATTAATATACTGTTTGCCTTCAATTGTTGCTTGTTCTATATTTGCAGTTCACCTAAGTAAGGAAAATGTTGCATCCCCTTTTGTTTTGGCATTTTCGAATCCCATGAAAAATTCGTTCTTTTCTCAAACTGGAAGTATGGATTTTTAGGCAATTAGGTTGTCGATGATGTTAGAGCTTGGTAAGAATGTTAGTACATTTTTTCTTGAGCTCAATTGGGTTTATTTTAAGTTCATAGTCTCTCAAGATGTTGCAATTAAAGATACCCTCTTGAGTTTTGTTGAAACATTCTCTGATGTTATAAATATATTTTTGATGCGGATTGAAATAAGGTTTATGTTGGTGTTCCTGAATTGAGCAAAATATAGTAATTTGAATTTATGCAATTCTATTTTTGGATGAATACCAGTTTCCTGATGAGTTGCTGAAAGATTCAATAAGAGTTGTGAGAGCACTCCGAGAAAAGCTTCGAGCACTACGAAAGTGTGATGTTGATGGAGATGGAACGTTGGCCGAAGGGAGGAAGGATGTGGGTTTGTATGTTATGGCTGATACAACTTTTGGTAGTTGTTGTGTTGATGAAGTTGGGGCAGCTCACATCAATGCCGAATGTGTTGTACATTATGGACATACTTGTTTGAGCCCGTAAGTGTATTATATGGTTTTTGGTATTCTTGTTGCACTTTGTTATTGTAAATGTTCGTAAAATTGGATTGATTCCATTGATATCATGAACAAGAAAAAGGAGCTTTTTTTTTTTCTTCCTGAAAATGCATTGAATTCTTGCATACGAGCACATACATGCTTCCATTTGATAACTAGATGCAAGTATTGAACCTCAGCTATTGATATCGTAATGTAAAATGGTAATACATTTTTTAATGATATGAATCTTTTGCACTCTGAACTAGAGCATTGTTAAACAACATCTAATCCTCTATAATGTTCTGTCTATCTGTTGCTAAAGAATTTTATCGTCACAAGTTGGGATGTTACTCAAGGAAATTGTATGTTGTTCTTAAAGTATCATTGGTTTGCTGGATTTGTTGATTCTTAATGGAATTGAACTGGAAAGTCGTAACATGGTTGAGAAAGGACGATGTCCATCTAGAAAATATGTGTAGATTTTATCATTAATTTTGTTTGAAATATGACCTATATAAGATTTAAGATTGATTTTTTTTCCGTGCACCCTAGTTTATGGTATCTACTATGCACCTATACTCGAACATTTCTATTATGCTTTTAGAACATTCATGCTGATCTTCTAAAGGCATTATAGGAATGTTCTCCTATAAATGTAAGTGCTTGGCATTCACTGTGCACCCGGATGTACAATTCACGGATTACTTGAAGATGTCCTTTATAGTAATAGTTAGATTTTTTTTGATTTTGTGCAGTATTTCTTGGCTAGTTGGCTTTCCATAGTTTGTTTGAGATTTTCCATGAGACAATCACAAAAAAGCAATTGAGCAGTAGATGTTTCTCTTTGACTCTGGTCACTCATGTGGTCATGTATCCACTCCCCACATATTGATGTTTCCTCTATTTTTATTCTAGCAAAATTTTCGTATGAATCTTTGTGTCTATTTAGCCTTTTCATTTTTTGGGTGCTGGTTTATTGTAGGACGTCGACTGTTCCAGCTTTTTTTGTATTTGGAAAGGCTCCTATAAATGTTGCAGATTGTGCAAAAAAGATATGTAGTTTTGCCTCAAGCTGCAAAAAGCGTGTTCTGGTATGAGAGCAATAATATGTTTTTGTTTTTATATGTAATAGAAATTACGGAGTATATATCTTTTTTTCCTATATGTTATATGTTATATTGTTCTGTTTTTTCTTTCCCTATTTTTTTTCTCTATTCTGAACATATATATTCTGAATATTTTACATCCCCCCCCCCCCTTTCTCTTATGATCAATTGACCATTACTTAATTTGGATGTTTATTTATTATTTTTTCGTCCCTTGTTTTGTGCTTGCATAGGTTCTCTTTGGACTGGAATATACTCATGCAACACATGACCTGAAAAACGCATTGGCAGATGAAGCTCTACAATTTTCAACATCTTCATCCAAATTAGATATTAGTTGCGTTGGTATTCTATCTTCGGTTGTTTCTCCACCCAAAGGGCATGTTGGAGTTGATAACCTTTCTGGTTGTCATGGTGATGGGGATGCTGAAGAAGTTCATACATCATACAGCATTGGTGGTCTAACATGGAGTTTACCACAGGGTCAACAAATAGAGGATTACTTGCTTTTTTGGATTGGACCTGATAATTCAGCATTTGCAAATTTAGTGTTGACCTATAATACCTGTGAAATTGGTATGGTTCTTTTGTGGAAGTATTGTTGCTGTCGTTGCCTCGTTTATTTTATTTATTTATTTTTTTGCTATGTCAGGCTTTATTGAGTTGCAAAATTTGCAATAATGAAGAGGCTATGATATGAAATATAAATTTTGATGTAGACGAGGTTGCCTGATCCAAAGTCCAAACATTAATTACTGAGGAAAAGCTGTTTCAAAAGCACTGAAATTTCTACTTGGAATTAAGTGTGTGACAGAAAGTACAATCCAAAGGGAATATATGAAAGGGAGGATTTACTTCCTCGTTGATGAATATTCAGTCTTAATGAGAAATGGAATGATGTAATAATAAGATACAGCTGTGGTAGTAATTAGTAAGCCCATTCAACAAAAGCTCTCTTGATTGAACATATGCTTGTAATGTGCTATTAGTGGCTAGGGCTTGTCATTCCTCTAACTTGAACTGCTAATGTTTGAAACCATTTTCCTTATGGGTTCATAATTTTCAAACTCTACATATCTAATGTAGGCATGATCTTGATTACCATTCCCTTTCGCCAAAGTGTGCCTTATTATTATATTTATTTTATTTTTCAAATTCGTCACTGGATTCACCTTCTTGAAAAGGGGTTGACATTCAATTCATTTCCTTTGCAGTACGATTGATTCTCAGTATTGCAAAGGAGGGGACTGAAGGTGGTCAATATGAAATCCCTTTGATACTTTAAAAAGGTTATATTGAATGTCTGTTCAAGGGAATGAAAAGTAAGTTTTATGATACCATAATGCTAGTGCCTTGCTATTGATAGTGTAAATGAAGGTGGTGTCAGATGTATACATTCTAATCCATACTACACTGCTTCTTCAGACTCATTGTTTATAACTACAAAATGATGTTTGTTTCGGACTTTCACTCATTGCTACAACCTACTCTTCATGCAAAGTTATATATGTTGGTTCCATTTTGTGCTAGTCAATGGAGATTATTTTTCTGAGCCTTTCTTTTAATTATGTACACATGGTTGGCTTATTTTACTGAACGGGTCTCTGCTGGATTACAGCTTGTCCTCATGGACATACGCCTTTTCAAACTATTCTCATATATAATAAGGAAGCAAGGGTGCTTAACTGAGGAGTTATTGAAGAGGGAGAAATGCTCAATGTTTAGCAATTTATGAACTATAACAGACATGAAAGTACAATATTTTGTAATGCAAGAGGCTAATTTATTGGCAAGTTTTCCTTCCTGGACCATTTGTATGATGAAATGTAAAACATACCAACAGTTTATTGGCCTTTAGTAGGTAGCTTACTTTAGTTCATCTTTGTTATAAAAATTAAGATTTCAGGTTCCAAAAATTTGGATAAAAGAAAATGCTTGCTGACAATTTAAGTATGTTTTTCTTTTAAATTTCAATTTCAAGAGTATTTTCCCTTTTTACAGTGAAATATGATCCTGCAGAGAAGTGCCTAATAACAGATGTGTCTCAAATGACAAGGATACTTAAACGTAGGTAATATATATGAACTGATTACTTTGCTATCTACATCGAATTTGCTTTTTTTTTTCCACTTTTGAGGTTATTCTATGAAGTACAAATTGGATTAGTGCAAGAAGTTTTTATTTTTAGGGGTAGTGCAAGAAGTTATGTACTTATGTGCACTTTTTTTAACCTTGAAAATAATTTTTTTTCAGATACTACTTAGTTGAGAAGGCAAAGGATGCTAATATTGTTGGGATCGTGGTTGGAACTCTTGGTGTAGGTACATTTATTCGTTGATTCTCTGTAAAAATTATGTATACAGTTTTTGAATGCTCATGATATTGTAGATTTTGAAGATGTCTGTGCTTGATCAATATTCAATATATTGAAACCCTGTTTTTCTGATTTATTGGCTTCCCTTGCCGCAAAGGTGAAAAATTTGTGATTGTTTGCAGAATTTTTACCCCTCTGTTTTAAAAGGCTCTCTCCACTTGTTTTTTTTTCTCCCAACAATGTTCCAGATGGGAAGTATATTTTTAGAATACTAGGAGTATGAAATTACTTGATCTCCTATTGGATATGTATCTGGATTAATGAGGCTAAAAGTCTAAAACTGCCGTGTGGACTGTGGATGTCAGACTCTTATGACTGTGAATTTTTGATATTAGCTTGTATGTTTGATAATGTTAGGGCAATGGTAAATTTGTGTCTTGGCCCTTGTGGATGTGTATGTACCTGTTCAGTGGTTCTACAGGAATTATTCTTTTAAGAAAGCGAGCATGGACCACTTTTTACTGATTATACGCTGTATATGATGCATTATCATGAAACACCCTGCAGATATCTATACTCTATAGCTTTTTTTGGTCAATGTGTGTCCCTTATATTGATGACTAAAACAGATACAAATTATTAGAATGTGTGCCTCATTTTGTCTAGATGTTCGCTTTCTCCCTTCATATCCACCCATCAAGCTTAGGGTTTTGGAATTTATCAACTAAGTTGTTGTGTGCAAGGTTGGAGGACATGGGAACTGCACAGCTGTAAAATATTTTTGAAATCATTAATCTTTCTTTGGCTGAAAAATTCATGCCTTGTGCAGCTAATGAGAGGCATATTTAATCTTATATTCTAATTTATGCTCATGCTGATGTGTTGATTATACTGGGTCTTGATTTTACAATTCTGAAGTCCATTTTTGCAATGCTCCATACAGCATCTCTGTTTTTTATGATAATCGTATCATAATATGGGGGGTAATATAGTGATAAGTATGAGCATTTCTAGCTTTCCTGGATGTTGTTGATGATTATTTTGATTTTATGTAGCTTCCTCAGGATGCTTTCTTTCTAATCTTTGTTGTGAATTGCATCTCATGCAGCTGGTTATCTTCACATGATTCATCAGATGAAAGAGCTGGTCACTAAAGCAGGGAAGAAGGTCTATATGCTTGTTGTAGGGAGACCAAACCCAGCTAAACTTGCCAACTTTCCAGAGGTAGATGGATTCTTTTGTCTTCTAGTTATCCTCCCCCACTCCTCTCCTCCCCTCTGTAGTCTGTACTGTCTAATTTGTGACAATATCAGTAAATATTTTTCCATTTGGTTGGCAGTGTGATGTATTTGTGTATATCTCTTGTGCACAAACTGCGCTTTTGGATAGCAAAGAGTTTCTAGCTCCAATCATCACTCCGTTTGAGGCCATGCTTGCTTTTAATAGGTGCTGCATCCTTTTGTTTATGTTGAAGTCCTTAGTAATAAAGTTTATCATTCCTTGTTTATTTTTTATCTTTTTTTTTCCAGTCTTGTCAGGAAATGGTGGGTTAAATATACCATCTAATCAGTTTCTATGTTGCCTTTATGACATGTGCTGCAGACTTTTGCATTTGTATGCATAATGTTCATATGATTTTCAACATTAGGCCTACTACTTTTGAGATTAAGTTTTTGATTCATTAATAATTGTAAAGGAGATTTTGTCTTTGTTTGTCTTAGAAAAGCTCAGCTGTTTGAGTTTTTCATAGAGTTGTCCTGTTAAAGGCATAAGCTATTTCTGTTTGAGTTTTTGTCTTTATTAGTGTTGCTTGCTTGTGTGACATTATCCAAGATGATCTTTAGCTCTCTTGTATTGCTATCTAAATCAGCAGTTTTTATTCAAGTCCAATAGTCACGAGCACAAATTGGGTATCCTATCTGAAATGGATTTACAAATGTTTGAGATCCAAGTCCGTATCCGAAAACTTCAGTTTGAATTTGCGAATATCGAAAAGCTTCTGAATCAGAATCGTCGATAAAATTAATACCCTATTCTGAAATTTTCAATCTTATCACGGATTCTGAAATTTGAAATTTTCAATCACATCATAGCTTTGGCGATGATGCAGACTGCAGAAGTGAATAGATTAAGAAAGCCTTTTGATTTGTAGAACATGTTTAATGTTTTGCTTATGAAATCTGCTATTTGTATGTTATTCTTCAGAGGAAGCCAATGGACTGGGGCATACACTATGGAGTTCAGAGATCTAATGAATTTGCCATCATTTGGGGTTGAAGATGGTTCTGATGAACCACGGTTTTCCTTTATCCGAGGTGGATATGTTGAAGAAACTGATCATAAAGGTAAGCTGCTTGATCTTGTCAACTAATATATAACTAATGAATTTTTGATATAGAGTTGAGGGCCTGAGGCTTATAAATTATAATAGTTGTCATGTACTCTTTGTTATAGTTGATACAATTTCAAAGCATCATTTGGCACTAACGAGAAAAAAGTCTTCCTGTACAAAAACAAAAAGAATCTACATTCTTTTCCTCAATAGGCCTATTGACAAGTTTTCTTTATGAAACTCACTTGAGATTTTGCTTAAATCTTTACTAATTGAATAAGGACAGCGTAAGGCGCAAAGTTTGAACCTGTTAGTTGAGCTAGGGGAAGGATTGGCTAAAACCACAAAGTTGCTGGAAAACCAAATAAATTGGGTACACGTGTATTTCTGAACAAAGCTATCAATATTTACAAAAATGCCATTAATGGTCACTTGTGTACCCTTTTATGCATCTAATGTAAGAGTTTTCACGCTGAAAACATGTTTAGCCGATCTTATTCATACATACATATGTTTGTGCGTGTGTGTGGTTGGGTTCCAAGGAAAAGAATACTAACTGTGAGAATGATCTATAAGACTATAACTACAATGAGTACCAACTATTGGTACATTCATTACAAACTAGTGAACTACAAATACATCGAGTATAGATACAATTACTTTAGACTATAGATAAGGTGACTCCCAGTCCCAATTATTAAAGCATTCAAGGCAAACTATGAAAAGAGTGAAGTGGAAACAATCAAATTGAATCTTAACCTTTCATTTGTTGACCTAAAGGTTATCGTTCTTCCTCATCCTTCTCTCCAAAACTAATCTTTGCACATGATTGACATGAGCCTAATTCTATATATAATACAAAGTATGTAGCTAATCGATCCAAAATGCTGTTTTTGTACAGTTTTCCATATCAGTGTTTGTGGTCTCTTGCTCTAAATCAAATTGCTGTTATGTGGATTGAGCAAAATGCATGAGATAAATAATGTTGAAAATCCTCTTTGCCAAACCATGCCAAAGTTGGTTCTTCAAATCCAAAATGTTTTCACCCTTTTAGGATTTTATTATTTTTACTTAATTTGGTTCTTGACACAAGTAATACATTGAACATAACTCTATATAACTTGTGAGAGTGAAAACAGAAGACTAATGAACTTTCTTTGTGATTTTGGTTATATATAGAAACTACTGATGGCAAGGAGGAAGAGCGCGCATTGACTGTAGCAACAGAGAAGGCCCTTCAGCTTAGGGACGAAGATGCCAATGGCCTTGCTAAGATTGCTCCGAAATCTGGGGCAGAATTCTTGGCAATGCGATCATACCAGGGTCTGGATATACACCATGATGGCTCAACAGCGAAGCCTGTTTTGATTGGTAGAACAGGGAGAGCCGCAGGTTATGAACATGAGAAGAGTGAACACACTTGACATTTGTAACCATTTTGATGTAATTGTTTTGCTTTTCTGAATTTCTGACAAGCATTTTTTATCACTTCCTCTAATTTAATCATGGTTACATTTTTTTTGAAAAAAAAATTACATAGGAAGGAAGATTGTTATTTATGTGCCTCACTCGAAAGTTGGTATACGGTTGACTTGGTATTTTAAAAAGACATGGTAAAGTTGATCCAAATCTTATTATCTGATATAAATAAATTTTGGTCCTATAAATGGATAGTGTTTGGTCAAGTTAAATGATTTTTTTAGAAGGAAAGGTAAACAAGGAGGATTTAAAATTTCTTCTTCTCGATCTATCAGTGTCTGATATAAATAAATTTTGGTCCTATAGATGGATAGTGTTTGGCATCCATAAAAAGATCAATATCTATGTGCGTAGGGGGTAGTGCTCAAGTGATGCAATGTAATTTGCAATTTGGTTGCCTTCACGGTAAATATGCCCTGAAAAAGCGGAACCAAAGTCTTTAAGAATAGTTCGGATATCTTCCATCAGGAAGTGAATTTTTCAAGGACAACTGAACTTACCCTATAAAATATTAATGTCAGTCATGTTGTCTCCTTCAATAAAAATGAAAGAAAGTCATGCTCGATGATTGAGAGGATAAAGATTGACGTATGCGCTCTGATGATACGGGAGAGAAAATAGTAAAGGTGAGAATTGAATGCCCCTCTATAGTTGGTGAGCATTTGGTATTTTTTACCTTTTCTTACAAACCATATTTTATTAATTTATAGGGACTTGTTAAACGTTGTCCGCATATTACTTAAAATCGCCCACGATAAAAAGTAAAAAGACAAAATTGCCCTTGATTTAAAATTACACCGCAAAAACTTAGATTAAATATACAACAACGTCGGACACCACACCATGACCTCGACGTCTGATTTGGACGCCCCTACCATGGTCGGGGCGTCTGATCTGGACGCCCCTCCCCTTATTAAAAAAAAAATTTAACCACCACCACCATGGCGGTGGTGGTGGCGGCAGTGGTGGTCGAGGTCATAGCGTGGTGTCCGACGTCGTTGTATATTGTTGGGGCGTCCAGACATCCCTACCATGGTTGGGGCGTCTGATCTGGGCACCCCTTCCCTTATTAAAAAAAAAAAAATTTAACCACCACCATGGTAGTGGTTGTGGTGGCGGCGGTGGTGGTCAAGGTCATGGCGTGGTGTCCGACGTCGTTGTATATTTAATCTAAGTTGTTGTGGTGTAATTTTAAATTAAAGGCAATTTGTCTTTTTACTTTTGGTTGTGGGCGAATTTAAGTAATATGCGGGCGACGTTTAGCAACCCACAATTTATATCTTCATGAGTTGTGGGCATCATCTTAGGCCAAATAAATCAAGGATTGGGCCTGGTTCCCCTATGGCCCAAATAGGTAGGATAGCATTTGATTTTGAGGTAGACTTCAATTGATTTCACCTAATTTTTTTCTCGCTTGAACCATTATAGAGCAATTGATCCAAATAAGTAAAAATAGGTTTTATTCATTACTTTTTTTAAAAAAAAATACTTTTCCTTTATTAAACTTGAATTTTAATAAACTATTTTAACCTAATAATTGGCATAGAATGCCACCATATTGTTCATTTGTAATATTATAATACTTGAAAATGATAAATGTAATTTCTATTCATTAAGTTATAGTAGACAAAAATAAAGTTTGTTTCCTTTTTCTTTTAATAATTTTCTTTCACAATGTATCCTTGTGAAATTTACAAACTAGTGCAATTAGTGAAACAAATTTCCTTAAACTTGTTCACCTTTTTTAGAGAGGGGAAAAGAGGAGGAATTTTTGTTTGCTTAATTGCTACATTAACCTAATGATATTTCTCTTATATAAAGTTGTTTCACGGTTTGGCTACACTTTTATTTAAAATATTATAAATTTTTACCATAGAATCTTTAATTTTTTAAATAGTTAGTTAAAATTTATAATAAAAAATTGTTTTATGCTAAAAAATTATCATTTTTAATCAAAATTTACCATGTAACCTGACTAAAGGCATACCTTCATAATAAGCATATTCAAAATATCCTACTAGCCCATCGATGGGTGTATGATAAAAATTTTAGCTCAAATAACTTAAATTTTGTACAAAGTATAAAAAAAAGGCAAAAAAAACTCATTTTTAGTGAAAAAACATTTTGTCTGACCGTCAAAGGTCTGACAATTTTTTTTTAACATAATAAGGTAGTAAGGCACACTGGACCACAATACACGACTCTTCTCACGAAATTGTCGAGCTTGCATTTCCCAAAGGGTAGGGGAGGGTGAGATGCATTGACGGGAAATTTGCTAATAAGTAGTACCCCATATTTTTTTGACTAGTTTGACTTTTGACATTATTTACAAAATATATATTGATAATTAATTGTGATATATATTTAAAAATAATTATGTACGGTCTTTTAAGTTAATTGTGATATACTGATATGTATGTGTGTGTGCGTGTATATATATATATATATTTATGTAGGGTCTTTTAAATTAGTCCCATATCTAATTATTACTCTGTATAATTTTTTAATTTTGCATAATTGACATAAAAGTAGTACCTCCATTTTTTTGGAACTGTTAAAACCGCCCGAAACTTGCTTAACAACACTCACTACATTTTGACTCTATCCCTATTCTCAAAAACACTTTATCTAATTAACACTCTCCCTCCAAATAAAATGAATAGCTACCAATACGGACAACGACCACTAGCAATGGTGGAGCATCCGTCGGCACCTCTAGCATCGTCACCACCCGAGGTATGAACTTAAAATGCTGGTGCGATGCAAGGAAAAATACACCCTGAATTAGTCCAAAGCAAATCGAAAATAGACCTAGGTCATGACACATGGTTTATGTTGTCTTTCCCTGGGTGAAGCCGCACAGTTTATGTGCCCTCCCATAGGTTCTGACACATGGCGTATGCGCATGTGCCTAGGAGAGGGCGCACATTCTATGCACCCTAGGTATGGGCATATATTTCATGCACCCCTCTATTCGGGAAGAAAATCAATTAACATTGTTGATGTGTTGTTTTAAAAGAGGAACACCACAAGAGGGGGGTGAATTGTTGTGTTCAAAATTACTGAATAAATTTGCGGAATAAAAATTGAAAGCAATAAATAAGACAATTGGGATCTTCTTTAAAACCTTCTTGATACTCCTCAAGAAGAAAAAACTCAAATTTTATTAATTGTAACACTCGTTACACTTTCACTCTTCTCAAGTTCCTCTATGAACTTGAGTTCCCACACTTAGATCCCCTCTGATCTAAATGTCTCACACACTCTCAAACACTGACTCAACTCTGAGTCACTCTTAGGAATTAACTCTAACTCCTACACTTCCCAATTTACAACTCAGTAAATTAAACTCTAGTATTTAGAAGGACTTTGTATTTTAGGAACTTAAGAACTCTTAAAAACTTAATTAGGAACTTGACTTACACTTGCACTTTCTCAAATAATTTTATCTCTGTGTAAGTCGTATATTGAACAAAACTGAGAAGGAAATATTTATAAGCAAAAACTTACTCCTTCTCCAAGAAACATCCAACTACCCCACTAGTCAACCAGTATGAAATGGCATCGGGTCAAATGATTAATTTCGGAAAGTTGGAAGTGTCTTTTAGCAAAGGGGTGAAGGAGAAGCAAAGAGAGGAGCTTGGGGGAATCTTAAAAATGCGACAAGTGGAGAGGCATGGAAAATACCTAGGGATCCTAAATCTGATTGGGCGTTCAAAGAAAAAGATTTTTGAGGCTATGCTCGACCGGATATGGAAGAAATTACAAGGTTGGAAAGAAAAGCTACTATCTAGGGCAGGGAAAGAAATCCTTTTGAAGTCGGTAGTTCAAGCCATCCCGACATATCTGATGGGGGTCTATAAAGTCCCAAAGGAAGTGATCAATAAAATTCATGTGGCTATGGCTCGGTTTTGGTGGGGTGGAAGTGCAGAAAAAAGGAAGATCCATTGGAGGAGTTGGGAGGCGATGTGTGAAATGAAATGCATGGGAGGAATGGGCTTTAGAGATTTAAATGTTTTCAATGACGCTCTTCTCGGACGGCAAATTTGGAGACTTATTCGAAACCCTCATAGTCTCCTTGGGAAAGTCATGAAGGCTAAATACTACCCTCATTGTAATATTCTTGACTCTTATCATGGGGTGGGAGGGAGCTACTCATGGCGTAGCATTTGGGGAGCAAAAGCTTTGGTAAAGGAGGGGCTCTTATGGAGGGTGGGTGATGGAAAGAATATTCGCATTTGGGAGGACCCTTGGGTAGGTGGGGAGGAGGGTCATTTTATCACTTCAGAAAGGGTGGATTCTATTAGTTGGGTGTATGAGCTTATGGATGCAAACCAAAGAAATTGGAATGAGACTTTAATGGGTACCTTATTTAATGAAAAAGATGTGAATAACATTCTTGCAATTCCCCTGTGTAACGACCCTGATTTTTATTGGTATTTCTGCCGGATGATTATGTGTATTTATGTGATGCTATGTATAGTTCAAATTTAGTTTTGAACTATTTATTTTGTTTTATGTGAATAATTTCGATTTAATTCGAAATATTTTAGTTTGATTAGTTATTATTTATTTTAATTATTATTTAATTAATTAGAATTTTATTATTTAATTTTCTAATCAATTATTTAATATCTTGGGCTAAATTGGTTTAAGCATGATTAGTCATGCGATTTTTTTGTAAATTAGCCCAATGGATCACGAGAGCTCAATTTTGGCCCATTACCCTTGCTTGGCCGGTTTTCCTTGAGTGCATGGCAAGGTTTTGCCACTTGCCTCATGTTCACACCTTAACTAACTCTATATATAGAGGAGTTAGTAAGGCTTTTGCTCATTTTGCCCATTTAAACACAATTGCCATCTTATGCTCTTGCCATAAAAAAAAAAAAAAGATCAACACAATTCTCTCCATTTGCCTTGCCATTCTACACACCATTTTTGGCTATTGATCATCACCAATTGTTCATCGTTCTTTCTAATCCCAAACTTAAAGATTCAACCTCTATTGATCTTTAAGTATCAAAACACAATTTAAACCTCAACAATTTTATTCAAGATCATTAGTTCGGGTTGGTTCCGGGCTTGGTTCGTGTGGGGTTTTGTGGGTTGCTCGTGTGGTGTACGTGGTGGTGCTCGTGTGCCGTGCGTGAAGGTTGGGCAGCCGTGCAGGTCGTGCAAAGAGCCGTGCAAGTGTGCCGTGTTGTTCGTGCCGTGTGTGCGTGGTTGTGGGTCGTGTGGTTCGACTTTCCGGGCTGCAATTTTGTGTTGTTTTTGTGTGTATATCTTCAATAAGGTAACATGCTTTCTCAATTTAATTGGTGTACTATGATTCATAGTATGAATTAGATGCATAGGACTAGTTCATGTTGAAGCTTGTTCATGTTTCAAGTATGAATTTCAAATCTGACTTTATGTGGTTTAATGATGATTTTGGTGATTGAATATGTTGATTTCATGTTTGGTTATGTTGTTGTTAAGTTCATGATGATTAAGTTAAAGTTTGATGAATATTGGATAATAGTAAGTTGGTAATTTCATGGTTATAAGTTGAGGTATGCGTGTGATGTATGTATGATTGGATGAGTTCTTGGTTGAAGTTCTTGAATCTTGATTGAGTTCTTGATTGAAGTTCTTGAATCTTGGTTGAGTTCTTTAAATTTCTTGATGAGTTCTTGATGAGTCTTGATGAGTTCTTGGTTGAGTCTTGAAAGTTAAAGAAAGTGTTAAAGAAAGTTAAAGAATGGATTAAAGAAAGTGGATTAATGTTGGTTAGACTCAAGATTAAGGCGTAAAGGCAATCTTGAGAATAACTTCGTGTTTTTAACTGATTATTTTTAAGAATAAAGGCGCAAAGGCAATTCTTCAAATTAATTAAGTTATGGTAAAAGATGATAAGTATTGAAGATTAAAGATTTAGCTTGATTTCGTTACTAGACGCCTAAAACTTAGAGTAAGATTCTTTGTTTTTGGGTTAAGACGTTGCCCCTATCCTATCCGCGGTATTGGGATAGTTGGTGGTCTTACTATGTTGTCTTCGGATGTGGATTTCCAGTAAGATTGGTTTCACGGGACTTGGGAGTAAGATTCTCAATTCCTAACATAGTAGAAAGTTCGAATGCGTAAGATGCGTTCGTACGTGCATAGTCCGGTCTAGTTTATGAATGATTGCGCCAAAGTTAAGTTTGGATAAGATAGTTGAGTCGAGTTTATTATGGGATGATTTTCGCATATTTGATTTGTGCTATGTTCTTGTGTATTCCCGTTAGGGTGAGTCAGTTATGTTACTCGCCACTGATGGTGGACTGTTGTTTATTTTTCAGGTAATTCTGATGATGAGGTTCTTGCTTAGGTTTGGGTTGGGCGAGCGCCGATATTTTGACTTAGTTGTGTTCTTGTTATTTTATGATTTTGGATAGTTTTGATCTATAGTAGTGAACTTGTATACATTTGTTTTGGACTCTGACATGTGGTTGGAGTTGCGTATATTAGTATTGTTAGTATGACTTTTGGTTTAGTATTGTACAAACTTGTGGGTATTTGTACTTTTGGGTTATAATAATAATATCTCGAGGTTTTTGTTTTAATTTTTAAGTATTTGGGTTGTTAGTTATGACTATTCGACTCGTCGGTTTCTTCCGCGCCGATTTGAGCGAGTCGGGTCGTCACAGTTGGTATTAGAGCCGAATAGGTTTTAAGTGAAGTTTTAGGATTTAAGTTAAACCCGGGAGTTGAGAGCTTTACTATTCCCGAGTGATTAAACCAAATTCTAGGTTAAGTAAAGGGAGAAGAGTTGGGTAGAAAGACCGGGATAAGATCTTTTCTATTTTCTTTTCTTTCTTTATTTTGTATACTTGACTGTGGTGGGGTATATGACTGACATTGTAGTTCTTGTTATGTCTTTTGTTGTGATGCGTTGCAGCATGTCTACACCTCGCCGGTTGAGTACTGGACGACAGAGGTTGCGGGCACTCGAGGAGGCGATCCTTACGTTGGCGCACCATAGTCGTCATATGCCGAGTACGCAGTCGATGTTCGATCGTATCGCACGTCATCGACCTCCGACTTAGGATGGGGTTGCCGACCCCACTACTTTGGAGAGCTGGATCCGCGAGATGGGGAAGCTCTTCGACGCGACGTTTTGTCCCGAGCACGAGAAGGTGCAGATCGCCGCATATTACTTACGTGGAGAGGCCGATAACTGGTGGACGTTAGCTAAGGACGCGTACTTGCCGTTGCATTCGATGTCGTGGACCGAGTTCGTCGATAAGGTCCAGGAGCGTTTCTACCCCGACGAGTTGTGGTGGCAGAAACAGGAGGAGTTTCTTACTCTTACACAGGGTAAGATGTCTGTCCAGGCATACACCGATAGATTTACGGAGTTGTCGAGGTTCGCTACGTCTGTGGTTCCGTCGGAGAAGGATCGGGTCAAGCGCTACATCAAAAAGCTAGATCCGAGGATTCGCATTCACGTGATCAGTAGTGGAGCGACGACGTTTCAGCAGGCCTACGAGATAGCACTCAAGATTCAGGCATCGACGGCTGAGGAGGATTCGAGCAAGAAGAGAGCTCCGGTTCCTACGACGACAGCTTCGTTTAAGAAGCCCCGTTTCAGCGCACCTAGCAGTACCCCTCCGACCACGAGTTCGCATAAGGGTTCTGATGGCTGGAAGTGCAGAGGATGCGGCCGAGACTTCCATCCAGGGAAGCGGTGTGATGGTTCGCCCATAGCATGTTATCTATGCAGGAAGGAAGGCCATAAGGCGTCGACATGCCCCGAGAGAAAGTCAGACACTGAGGATAAGCAACTTCCGGCACCGACGAAGACTCCGGTGAAGAACCGAGTCTACTGTATGACCGAGGCGGAGGCCGAGGTTCAGCCTGACGTCGTATCAGGTAGATTTCTTGTTTCTGGTATGTTAGCTTTAGTTTTGTTTGATTCTGGTGCTACTGTCTCTTTTGTGGCTAGTAGTTTTGCCTCGAGGTATAATCTTCGTGGCAGACTTCCGATTAGTTCAGTTATTACTCTCCCTTCCGGAGAGGATTTTGTTTGTCAGCGCGGGTTCCGAGGAGTGCCTATCGTGATAGCTGGGGAGCAAGCGACGGCTGATCTAAAGGAGTTCCCTCGACGTCATACTTGGTATGGACTGGCTGTCGAGGTATCGAGCGATCATTCGTTTCCGAGATCAGTCAGTGACATTCCGAGGACTTCAGGGCAACCGAGTTACCTACTCTGGGTTCGTTCTTAAGAAAGGAGTAAAGGAAATCTCTGCCTTGAAAATAAGAAAGCATCACCAGAAGGGCGATATGGTGTATCTATGCCAGGTACGAGACTTGACCGAGGAGCATCTGTTGGACGATATACCTGTAGCGAGGGATTTCAGAGACGTATTTCCTGATGAGCTACCAGGAGTTCCACCTGAGCGCGATGTCGAGTTTCATATCGACTGAGTACCTGGGACAACGCCGATTTCGAAGGCACCGTACCGGATGGCACCATCTGAGTTGCTAGAGTTAAAAACGCAACTCCAGGATTTGATCGATAAAGGCTTCATTAGGCCAAGCGTTTCTCCGTGGGGAGCACCTGTGCTCTTCGTGAAGAAGAAAGATGGTAGTATGCGCCTGTGCATAGACTACCGAGAGTTGAATCGGGTAACTATCAAGAATAAGTACCCGTTGCCTAGGATTGAGGACCTGTTCGATCAGTTGCGAGGAGCAGGAGTGTTTTCGAAGATAGATCTTCGATCTGGATATCATCAGATTCCAGTCAAGAAACAAGACATTCCGAAAACTGCTTTTCGTACTCGATACGGCCACTACGAGTTCGAGGTGATGCCCTTTGGCCTCACTAATGCGCCAGCCGTGTTCATGGACCAGATGAGCCGGACGTTTCACCACTTACTCGATAAATGTGTCGTAGTATTTATAGACGATATCTTAGTCTTTTCGAGAGATGAGTCTGAGCATATGGAACATCTCCGGATGGTACTTGAGATATTGCGTAGTCATAAGTGGTTCGCGAAACTCTCCAAGTGTGAGTTCTGGCTTCGCGAAGTAGCATTTCTGGGTCACGTTATTAGTAAAGACGGCATTAAGGTAGACCCAGCTAAGATTAAGGCCGTAGTTGACTGGAATAGCCCGAGAAACGTGGCGGAGATTCGTAGTTTTTTGGGGTTGGCCGGATACTACCGACGGTTCGTCCAAGACTTCTCCAAAATTTCTAGGCCGATGTCTAGTCTCCTACAGAAGGAGGTCCGATTCGTTTGGACGGAGGCTTGCGAGCAAGCGTTTCAGCAGTTGAAACAGAGATTAGTCTTTGCTCCTATTCTTACCCTTCCGAACGATGAGGAAGAATTCGAGGTCTATAGTGATGCTTCGAAGAGTGGCCTAGGATGTGTGCTCATGCAAGGCGGGAAGGTCATCGCTTACGCATCGAGACAATTGAAGGTGCACGAGCGTAACTATCCTACGCATGACTTGGAGTTAGCGGCTGTAGTGTTCGCGCTCAAAATCTGGAGGCACTATCTCTATGGTGGTTCGTGTAGAGTACTCACGGATCACAAGAGCCTCAAGTATATCTTTACTCAGAAAGACCTCAATATGAGGCAGAGACGATGGCTTGAGCTGATTAAGGACTACGACCTGACGCTTAACTATTGCGAGGGCAAGGCGAACTTGGTCGCAGATGCACTGAGTCGTAAGCATCGCTTGAGCTTCAGTAGAAGCCGTAGTTCCGTCAGACTTCGTCTGACATCGATGAGTGCCGAACCTGATTTAATTCAGGAATTGCGTGAGGGTCAGCATAACGACCCACAGTTAGCTAGGATTTGAGAGGCTCTGCGGCAAGGCAAAGCCGTAGGTTTCGAGATCCCTTCCGATGGTAGTCTGCGATTTCGTGGGAGGTGGTGTGTACCGGACTGTTCTGATCTTAGGAACAGAATTATGTCTGAGGCACATAACTCGCCCTACTCTGTTCATCCTGGAGGTAACAAGTTATACCAGGACCTCAAGGGCCAATTCTGGTGGCCTAAGATGAAGAGGGACGTAGCAGAGTTCGTAGCTCGATGTTTAGTCTGTCAGAAGGTTAAAATCGAGCATCAGAGACTAGGAGGTCTGTTGCAGCCACTACCTATTCCGACCTGGAACTTTGAGTCGGTATCTATGGACTTCGTGGTTAGCTTACCCACCTGTAATGGCTTGAATGCTATTTGGGTCATAGTGGATAGGTTGACCAAGGTCGCTAGATTCATTCCGATGAAGATGACCTGGTCTATGGAGCGTCTAGCGGAGGCGTATACTCAGGATATTATCCGACTTCACGGAGTTCCGAGGGAGATTGTTTCTGATGATCCGAGATTTCTGTCTCGTTTCTGGAAATCAGTTCAGGATGCCTTTGGGACGAAGCTGAAGTTGAGCACCGCTTTTCATGCGGCGACTGATGGTCAGACTGAGAGGACCATCCAGACTTTGGAGGATATGCTCCGAGCATGTACTCTGGAGTACCGTCATTCTTGGGTACGTATGCTCTGCTTGATAGAGTTCTCCTATAACAATAGCTATCACTCCAGCATCGAGATGGCTCCGTACGAGGCCCTGTATGGCAGGAAATGTCGGAGTCCTATATGTTGGAATGATATTAGCGATTCTGTGGCTTTGGGACCTGAGATGGTACGCGATACTATCAAGAAGGTTCGAGTCATCCGGTCTAAGATGCAGGCCGCTCAGAGTCGTCAGAAATCCTACGCCGATAATCGACGTAGACCGCTGGCTTTCGAGGTAGGTGACAAAGTCTTCCTTAAGGTTTCACCGTTCAAAGGAGTGGCACGCTTCGGTCAGAAGGGGAAACTCCGACCGAAATATGTGGGGCCTTACGAGATACTGGAACGAGTTGGGGAGGTGGCGTACCGATTGGCTTTACCACCTAGTTTATCTAGTGTGCATGACGTATTCCATATTTCCCAGCTAAGGAAATATGTACATGATCCTACCCACATTATTCCAGTGGAGTCGGCCACGTTTGAGCCGAATATGAATTTTGAGGAGCGACCCGTCCAGATCTTGGATCGGGAAGTGAGGACCCTTCGGCGTAAGCAAGTCCAGCTCGTCAAGGTGTTGTGGACAAATCAACACCATGAGGAGGCGACTTGGGAGACAGAGGCGTCCATGAGGCAGAAGTACCCGGAGTTGTTTGAGAGTGAGCGATCTCCTTTGCCTTAAAATTTCGGGACGAAATTTCTTTAAGGAGGGGAGGTTGTAACGACCCTGATTTTTATTGGTATTTCTGCCGGATGATTATGTGTATTTATGTGATGCTATGTATAGTTCAAATTTAGTTTTGAACTATTTATTTTGTTTTATGTGAATAATTTCGATTTAATTCGAAATATTTTAGTTTGATTAGTTATTATTTATTTTAATTATTATTTAATTAATTAGAATTTTATTATTTAATTTTCTAATTAATTATTTAATATCTTGGGCTAAATTGATTTAAGCATGATTAGCCATGCGATTTTTTTGTAAATTAGCCCAATGGATCACGAGAGCTCAATTTTGGCCCATTACCCTTGCTTGGCCGGTTTTCCTTGAGTGCATGGCAAGGTTTTGCCACTTGCCTCATGTTCACACCTTAACTAACTCTATATATAGAGGAGTTAGTAAGGCTTTTGCTCATTTTGCCCATTTAAACACAATTGCCATCTTATGCTTTTGCCATAAAAAAAAAAAAGATCAACACAATTCTCTCCATTTGCCTTGCCATTCTACACGCCATTTTTGGCTATTGATCATCACCAATTGTTCATCATTCTTTCTAATCCCAAACTTAAAGATTCAACCTCTATTGATCTTTAAGTACCAAAACACAATTTAAACCTCAACAATTTTATTCAAGATCATTAATTCGGGTTGGTTCCGGGCTTGGTTCGTGTGGGGTTTTGTGGGTTGCTCGTGTGGTGTACGTGGTGGTGCTCGTGTGCCGTGCGTGAAGGTTGGGCAGCCGTGCAGGTCGTGCAAAGAGCCGTGCAAGTGTGCCGTGTTGTTCGTGCCGTGTGTGCGTGGTTGTGGGTCGTGTGGTTCGACTTTCCGGGCTGCAATTTTGTGTTGTTTTTGTGTGTATATCTTCAATAAGGTAACATGCTTTCTCAACTTAATTGGTGTACTATGATTCATAGTATGAATTAGATGCATAGGACTAGTTCATGTTGAAGTTTGTTCATGTTTCAAGTATGAATTTCAAATCTGACTTTATGTGGTTTAATGATGATTTTGGTGATTGAATATGTTGATTTCATGTTTGGTTATGTTGTTGTTAAGTTCATGATGATTAAGTTAAAGTTTGATGAATATTGGATAATAGTAAGTTGGTAATTTCATGGTTATAAGTTGAGGTATGCGTGTGATGTATGTATGATTGGATGAGTTCTTGGTTGAAGTTCTTGAATCTTGATTGAGTTCTTGATTGAAGTTCTTGAATCTTGGTTGAGTTCTTTAAAGTTCTTGATGAGTTCTTGATGAGTCTTGATGAGTTCTTGGTTGAGTCTTGAAAGTTAAAGAAAGTGTTAAAGAAAGTTAAAGAATGGATTAAAGAAAGTGGATTAATGTTGGTTAGACTCAAGAGTAAGGCGTAAAGGCAATCTTGAGAATAACTTCGTGTTTTTAACTGATTATTTTTAAGAATAAAGGCGCAAAGGCAATTCTTCAAATTAATTAAGTTATGGTAAAAGATGATAAGTATTGAAGATTAAAGATTTAGCTTGATTTCGTTACTAGACGCCTAAAACTTAGAGAAAGATTCTTTGTTTTTGGGTTAAGACGTTGCCCCTATCCTATCCGCGGTATTGGGATAGTTGGTGGTCTTACTATGTTGTCTTCGGATGTGGATTTCCAGTAAGATTGGTTTCACGGGACTTGGGAGTAAGATTCTCAATTCCTAACATAGTAGGAAGTTCGAATGCGTAAGATGCGTTCGTACGTGCATAGTCCGGTCTAGTTTATGAATGATTGCGCCAAAGTTAAGTTTGGATAAGATAGTTGAGTCGAGTTTATTATGGGATGATTTTCGCATATTTGATTTGTGCTATGTTCTTGTGTATTCCCGTTAGGGTGAGTCAGTTATGTTACTCGCCACTGATGGTGGACTGTTGTTTATTTTTCAGGTAATTCTGATGATGAGGTTCTTGCTTAGATTTGGGTTGGGCGAGCGCCGATATTTTGACTTAGTTGTATTCTTGTTATTTTATGATTTTGGATAGTTTTGATCTATAGTAGTGAACTTGTATACATTTGTTTTGGACTCTGACATGTGGTTGGAGTTGCGTATATTAGTATTGTTAGTATGACTTTTGGTTTAGTATTGTACAAACTTGTGGGTATTTGTACTTTTGGGTTATAATAATAATATCTCGAGGTTTTTGTTTTAAATTTTAAGTATTTGGGTTGTTAGTTATGACTATTCGACTCGTCGGTTTCTTCCGCGCCAATTTGAGCGAGTCGGGTCGTCACACCCTGTGTGACTTGAACAGAAAAGATGAGCCATCCTGGGCATTTACTAAAGATGGAGTGTACTCAGTTAAAATAGCTTATGTAGTGGGGAAGGGCTGCAATTTAGACCATTTTCACAAAGCTTGGGTGGGTATTTGGAGTATGGAAGCTATACCAAAAGTAAGGCATTTTATGTGGCGACTATGCACCAACACTCTCCCTGTTCGTAGTCTTCTAAAATCCCGACATTTGATTGATGATGCTAGCTGCCCATGGTGTGCTACTAAGGATGAAACAATATTTCACATCTTGTTTGAATGTGTTAAAGTTAGAGGGCTTTGGGAAGATTGTGGATGTAAATATCTTGTCAACCTGGTGGACTCTAACTCTTGGTGCAACACGGTAGAGAACTGGAGCAATTTGGGTGGTAAGTTGTTTCAAAAAGGCGCTTATTTGGCATGGGGTTTGTGGGCTGCTAGGAACAAAATGGTCTTTAATGGTAAGGAAGAGGCAAATGTGGTTTTACTAGCCAAAGTAGAGAATTGGGTCCAGGAATATGGGAACTACATCACGGCAATATATGGTAACCAAAAACAAAGCAGGAGCAGTAGCTCGCATAAGTGGGAAGTTCCAGGGTTGGGAATGGTGAAAATCAACGTTGATGCCTCTTTGGCAATTGAAGGTTGGGTGGGTCTAGGAGCTGTAGCTCGTGATTCTGAGGGGCAAGTTTTGGCTGCGGGGGTGCAACGAGAAAGAGCCCGGTGGCAAGTGGAGGTAGCTGAAGCTAAGGCGTTACACTTTGCGGTGAAGATGGCTCGTAGTAATGGGTGGAAGAAAGTAATCATCGAATCTGATTGTAGCTCGATCATTGGGAGGCTCTCCAAGAATGTTATGTTCCTCTCTGACTTGGACTCTGTGCTTAGTGATGTTTTGTCTGCTAGTAGTGTTTTTGATTTTGTTAAGTGGTCCCATGTTTGTCGAGATGGGAATAGAGTGGCTCACAGTCTTGCATCTTTTATTCCTTTCGGTTATCAGCAATTTTGGGAGAATAGTGTTCCAGAGGAACTTTCTTCCCTTGTATCCATGGATATTATGCTTTAATTGTTTTTATGGATCGGTTTCCACACCAAAAAAAAAAAAAAAACTACCCCACTAGTCACGATCCCCACTTAGAGGAACATGATCCAACGTATAGTTGAATGAGCCAGTTAAAAGGAAAGATCCTTTTACCAAGTCAGTAAAACAATAAATGGTTTACAAATAATAGCTAAAATGGAGGAGTTGGTTATTACTCCTTGGAAAACAAGTAAAACATTTTTTATTTTAAAAAATGTTTTCCCAAAACTAATTTTGAAAACTAATTTATTTATTTACATACCTTTACTCAGTAATAATTCCACAATTTATAGTTTTACCACTTGTTCCTTTGTTCCTTCCAAGTTCCTAGCTACTATAAAGTCCAACTAAAATACTTACAAAAATTCCTAAATATTAAACTCTTAATTTCTAGAATTTCTTCAACTTTGAAGCACAAACTCATGAGCTTCTAATTGTTCCAAACTCATGAAACTTTGAACTTGGTCAAGTAGGAACACATAGCTTCAAGTAATGACATATTAGGAACTTGAGCTTCCACTTGAGTGATTGTATCTTGTATGGTTAGTCTCAAATCTGACTGTTACTTGGGAACTTGCATATTTTGAACTATAAAAAATTCCTCCTCTGGAACACGCTCCAACTCAGGAACTCGCTTTCAAAACTACAAGATCTCAATTAAAATCATTAGAAATCAATTACCGTGTCATCATCAAAACCTTATAGGGCAACAAATTCCCCCTTTTTGATGATGACAACCTAATGCAAACTTTTAACAACCCTATACAAAATAAAAGTAATATCATTTCACTAAGAATAAAACTAAGGAAATTAATATTAATAAAATTAAAGTAATATCCACATGGTACTAAGAAGTGCAAATATTGTATAAACAAAGAGCTAAGCAGAGTACAATATACCAAAAGCATAGAAAATTCTTACTCCAACGTTTGCATACATTCCTTCCCCCTGTTGGCATTAGCAAAAAGGAATAACATTATTGTTTCATACACAGTACCAACACAAGTGATTGGAACTAAGAGTTAGGCCTTACGGAAAGGTGTATACAAGTACTAACACATAACTAGTTTTATACATAAAGTATTAACATAGCCGAGACATATTATGCACCATAGAAAGTTCTAAATTAGTCAAAA
The DNA here is from genome assembly GCA_951394345.1 of Salicornia ramosissima. NCBI lineage: Eukaryota > Viridiplantae > Streptophyta > Magnoliopsida > Caryophyllales > Amaranthaceae > Salicornia > Salicornia ramosissima. Next base: position 41,784,685 of record OX596233.1, on the reverse strand, counting down.
GAAATGAAAAGAAAAAAGAAGCTAGGAATTGGGAGAAGGCGGAGTAGAGTCAGACACCTCCTCAAAATCCACTTCTTCAATCCTTTGGAGAATTGCTGCTTGTGAGTTAGTCGCGTGTAGTTGAAGAGCTTGAAACCCCTTATGTAAGTCGGAACCAGTTGAACCAACATATCTATTGAAGTTTTCAAACTCGCCACTGACTGCTTGACCTCTTGTACTTCCTTTTCCAATCGAAGCAGAGTCTCATTGGAGCTTGAAGTAGGGACCCCTGAGAAAGGAGCAAATCCAGGAAAGGAGGATGGAACACCAACAGGAGCAGTGGGTGTTCCCGCATTCATGGGAGCAGAAGAAGGGGGATCTGAGGCCAGAGAGGATGGGAATAAATTTGGGACAGGAGCATAACTTTTTCTTCTTCTTCTACCCTACTGATATCCACAAAAACAGGTGGACTCGGAGTCTTAGCAAGCTTAGATGCAACCCTCATACTTTTTCTTTTCCCTTTAGGAACACATTGAGATTTCTTTGAAATCGACTTTGGGAACTAAATAGTGGGAACTTCAGCATGTTCCTCAAAAATTACATCTTCCTGTATTTCTCCATGAGCGAGTTGAACCTCGTCTTTTTCAAAATAACTTTGCCCTCAAAAACCTTTAACCCAATATTCTTTAAAGAGTCTTTATTCAAGATTTGGTCTGGTTTTAAAGGAAGGGCTTGGTAAGATGAAAGATCAATGGAAAAACTTTGAAATATGGAGGTTAACAGTGAAACATACCCAATCTTATACTTAGGAATGCAATTGCGTAAATGCTTGATCATGAGAGATGGAAAATTTTTGGGATTTTTTTTCTCTAGACTTATAAGTGGCATCCTTCAAATTCGCTTCATTAAGTTTTTGGGTGCGTGGAAAAAGAGATTTTCGAACAAAGTTAAAGAGTAATTTTTGGAGAGGGAAAAATTTATCTTGTTGAGTATGGATGGATTCGGTAGATCCTCCAATAAATTCAAGTATATCAGCAGTTTGAGCCTCCCTAATTTTTAATTTAATTCTACCCTTAAAATACAAATCAACCCCAGAATTAGGAACTCCAAATAAATTTGACAAATAGGCAGTCCCAAAAGTTATTGTTGTTCCATTCACCATTCCACGACACATTTCATTTGTATAAGCAAAAGACCCACAAAATTCACGCACAACCATAGGATAGATATGATTCTTGGAAAAATTATCAACTAACTGAGTCCTTTTCTGACTTTATAAAATTGAAAGAAATTCAGTAAAGGCAGTGGACTTACACCATACCAAGTTTACAGCAAACCCCAGGACGAGATTTGCGCATGCATCCAGACCCGATTCCCCCTCAATTTGGTATCCTTCCGTATCTGATGATTCTTTTTTTCGTTTCAAGGGTCGTGAACCAGAGGAGCGTTTCTCTTCAACAATCGAAATTTGCAGTTATGAAGAAGTATCTACTTGAAGAGGCGTGGGTGAGAAATTTGGTGAAGTCTCCATGGGAGAAGGAGAAGGGGAGCCCCTCTTTCTTTTAGAGGGAAGAGGAGTGTTAAGACTGGTTTTGACCATTATGGAATTGAGAAAATAAGAAAAAAAAAATGAAGTATTTTAATGGAGGGAGGAGGTATTTTAATGGAGATTATGGAGAGATTGAAGATAAAGAGATGTGGGGTTTTTAGGACGTGAGGAGAGAGAGTGAATTGGTGGTGAGAGAAATAAGGAAAGTGAAGTAAAAAGGAAATGATGGATTTGTTGGTCCTTGTATTCCCATGGAACACAGTGACGTGTTTTAATTATCTTTTTTAGCTATCTATTTCAACTGAGCTGAATGATTTTTTTTGAAAAGGAAGAGAATTTAATGATTGGAACTTAAGGCAAATAAAAAGTGCATGAATAAGTCTACAACTAAATTAATTTGACTTTAATGCATAAATTTCATTATATGTTAGTAAGAAATATTGGATACATATCACATAAAGAAACTCTTAATGTGTTTTCACACCATAATTGTGTAGGAACAATAGTGAAATCAATTACCTTTGAGCCTTAGCCTCGAGAGAAGCTTGTATGCTTTAATGGAGTTTAATCATTCCAAGCTCCAATCTATTTTTCTCATGTTTTCTCTGTTTAAAGGCTTGGTTAGAATATCAGCGATCTGATTATCAGTTTGACAAAATTCCATTCTTATAAGCCCTTTTTCAACATTATCACGGAGAAAATGATGTCTTATATGGATGTGCTTAACACGAGAGTGATGAACTGGATCTTTGGAAATACAAATTGCACTAGTGTTATCACAAAAGATAGTAACACAATCATAAATAATACCATAATCTCTTAACTGTTGTTTTATCCAAAGTATTTGGGAACAACATGCATCGGCTGCTACATATTCTGCTTCTGCTGTGGATAAAGCAACAGTATTTTGCTTTCTGGAACTCCAAGATACTAGTGAGGAACTTAAAAAGTGAACCATACCTGATATGCTTTTTCGATTGATGAGATCTCCAGCATAGTCAACATCAGCAAAACCTTTTAAATCAAAATTTCCTCCTTTTGGACAAAAGAGAAAAAGATCTTGAGTTCCTTTTAAATATCTTAGAATTCTTTTTACAACAATTAAATGAGATTCTTTAGGATTTGATTGGAACCTAGCACATAACCCAACACTGAAAGATATGTCAGGTCTACTTGAGGTTAAATAAAGATCCAATCATCCCTCTGTATTTTGTCTGATCCACACTTTTCCCACTTAAATCTTCTTCCAATCTGGTTCCTGTTCCCATGGGAGTGTGATTTGTTTTAGCTATTTCCATCTCATATTTTTTGAGTAGTTGTTTTTGTAACGACCCGACTTTTGAGACATGTCGATTGACGAAGGGAAATCGACAAACGGATCATTACCAACTTAACATAACAATAAATCAGATTAATTGAATAAATGGGTTAACTTTTATTATATAAACTACCAATTGTCCAACATAAATCAATATTCATTATTACAAAATAGAATTCAAAATCTGTCCCAACATGCTGGGATCATTATTAAATACCAAATAATGTCTTAATAACATAAATCTTAACTTAAATCTAACTATCTAGGGTTTCCTGCTTCTCAAGCCCATCCACATAAGCCCGTTAATCAGCAGCGTCTTCACCTGAAACTGAGGGGGGGGGTCCACCGTCAGTGGCGAGTAACTAGGCTGTCCCATTTAATCGAGGGACCGCCAAACACATAGCGTCATAGAAATACACATAAAAATCGTACAGAAATTTAATACATGCCTTTATACGATTGTACAAAATGCGTATAAAATACGTATAAAAATGCGTATAAAAGTACGTATAAACATACGTATAAAAGTACGTATAAACATACGTGTAAAAGTACATATACAAATACGTAGACGTGTACGTACAAAATACGTATAATAATACCTGCAGAAATACGGTTAGAAATACGTAATGTCTACGTATAATGTACATACAGACAGCCCTGCATATACGGTAGAAATACGTACAAATATACACCCATCATTCATATACATATATACATACAGAAATACAGATTCATACGCAGCGGAAGTCCTAAAATACCCAAATACTTATACCTATACTTCGTGATCTAAGTTATCCCATACTTTAGCTTATATCATACTTATCATATATTATATCTTAGTATTTTATATTCCTACTTAATCATAATCTTTTCATAACATAATGGATCTTATCATATATCATCATTTCTTGTCTTTCATATCATATCGTATCATATCTTATGGTTTCATCATATCATATCATCTTTGTTGGACCGGTCACTATAACTCGTTGTGGATCTCGTGTTTCACCACAACTTTCCTAGAACATGCCGGGGTGAGCTCGTGTACTCAACCCGTAGCGGATCCCGTGTTTCACCACTAAGCCTAAGCTATGGCCATAACTCCTAATAGTGGCTCGTGTACCACTACTAGACGACTACATATCCTAAGACCCAGAACTGCTCGGGGGAGCTCGTGTGCTCGTCCCAATTGAGCAGTGGCCTCGACTTAACCCAATCTAACTACTCGAGTCATTAGGTGGGCGTCCATATTGTATCTTATATCTTCATTTAATTTAATTCATATCATATATTGGGAAATACTAGGTGACCGTAATAGGAAATGAAATGTTCGGAGTCCCAGGAAAGGGAGGTGCGGCACGTATATCGGCCACCTTAAATACCAAGCCTTTCCTAGCCAGAGACCGAGACATAACATGTATAGCTATTACTCTGTTTCCTTTCTTATCCCTAGTAATATCTTATGCAATTCAAACCTTATACCTTACCTTATACTAATCTAAATATCATATCCTATACTATCTATAATAATACCCGGAAATATTTATATTAATAATACTATATTATTTCCGGCCCTAATAACATAATAATAATAATGTTCCTTTTATCCCTACACTTTACAACTAATCCCTAAAGATTATTTTATCCGAACTTTTATTATTAATTAATAATAATTCTAAATTAATCAAAATTGACTAATTCTAAATATTCCACACGGTTTTTATCACTTTAATTAATTAATTAAATAAATTCTTAAATTATCTTAATCACCTAATTAATTACTAAAATTACCAAAATTATACTAAAAATTCTATTTTCTTGTTTTTCTTCACACTCGACATTTTGGTGTGTTTTGCCCAAAATTGTTCAATTAATTCTATAAATTCAATTATCAAAATTAAATAAATTAACCAATCAATAACATAAAAATCATAATTTAATCATCAAATAACAAGATTAAAATCAAAGAACAAGATCAAAACAACATTCTTGATATTTAAGAACCACTCGACATTTCCAATTAATCATGAACAAATTGTATAAATTCAAGAATTGAAGATTACATGATATAATTAAAGAATTAAATTAAAGATTACATAATTAATCCTAATGATCAAGATTAATCATAAAAATAACATTTTTAATCTTTCTTTACATTTTGTTTCACTCGACAAAATCAAGAAAAAAAAATAAACATGATTAATTCTAAATTCAATATTAAATTATTCTAATTAAATTAGTCATGAACATGCTTGAAACAATTAAAAAAATTATCAAAATCATCTTGAACTACTCGAAATCATCAAGAAATAATCAAGGACATAATTCATCAAAGTCATGCAAGAGTTCGAACCATCTAATTACCAAGAATCAATTCTATGCAATTTTTAATTAACAAAACAATCAAGTTTCAAGCATAAAATCATGAAAATACATGGAAATAAATCAAGAACATTGTCATCATACATTCGACATTCTCATGGAAAACAATAATTAAATTCCTACAATTTTCATGATTTAATTCCTAATTAACTATATGAATTGCTACCCTTTAATTAAATGGAAAAGCGAAGTTACCTGTATTCGCTTTTAATTCCAAAATACAAGAACAAAATTCACTCTTTTTGGTGAATAACTACACGACACACCAAGAGAAAGAAGAGAGAAAAAGAAAACAATTTTGTTAGGGTTCTTGAGGCAATAGGACAAATGATGATTATTGGGTCCTTTTTAAAGAAGGAAGGCAAAGAACAAACCCTAATTTTTTTTTTGAAGGAGGGTGCCGTGGGATTGGGAGTACAAAGGGGAATGGTTGAGCAAGTTTAGTTGACTTAACAAAGTTTGTTAGGTCAACTTTGAATGGGTTTAATTTAAAATTAAATCAATTAAATTAATTTAATTATCTAAAATAATATAATTAATGTTAATTAATTAAATCAAAATTAACATTGACCCCATAATAGATAGATAGGGCCGGCCATGAGGAAGAAAGAAAAGGATAGTTGGGTTATTTGGCCCAATTGAAGAAAGATTGGACAAAAAGAATACAAACAGTCCAATTTTAATGGCCTAATCGGACTTAGAATAAGTAAATAACATTAATAACCGCGAAATTTTTCTGGCCCAAAATTCCGGGTTATTACACTTTTATATATTTTTGTTGGTGAATCAAAATTCCTTTTTTGGTTTGTCTAATTTGCAAACCTAGAAAGAAATTTAATGCTCCCATCATACTCATCTTGAACTCACTACTCATCAAATTTGCAAATTCCTTGCATAACAATTCACTAGCCATATATGCACGCGATGCGTGCGTTAATTTATAAACTTTTATAAATAAAAATGTTGTCATGATTTATTGATTTTTTTTTTTTGTGATTGAATAACGAACAAAGATTGATAATTGGTATCAGCATCATGATACTAATATGATATAATTTGTTGTGTTTTTGTTTTTTTTTTTACAGAGGAAATAGTTTTAGTTGATTATATATAAGTCCAAAAAAATGACACTTTCAATTTATTATCTATTGAATTCAATTAGAAATGTTAGCAATTGTTTTCCATGATAAATTTGAATTAAATCTTTGATATTTAATCAATCTTTCCTTTTTTGTTGATTGAATGATATTACCTATTTTGTTGATTTAATTTTGAGTGATATATTTAAGGCAAGTAGGCAAAAAAAAATTCAAAATTTTTAAGTTAATTTCATTAAGGGTATCTAAGTCATTTTAGGGGGGACACCATTGCTCCCCCCTTCACTTATATAATAGAGATTAGTTGCTCGAAAAATAATATCATCAACATAAATTTGAACAACTAAAATATCAGTTCCTTTTGATTTTAAAAATAAGGTTTTATCTTCTCAAAAAAATAAAGTTTTATCAATTTTTCCTTATTTAAAATCATTTTGTTTGAGTCCGTAAAGGGCTTTATCAAGCTTATAGACATGGTTTGGGAACTCAGGATTTTTAAAGCTAGGTGGTTGTTCCACATAGATGTCTTCATTTAGAAAACCATTTAGGAAAGCACATTTGACGTCCATTTGATACAACCTGAACCCCATAAAGGTAGCAAAAGCAATTAAAATTCGTATAGCTTCAAGTCTAGCTACTGGAGCAAAAGTTTCTTCGAAGTCTACACCTTCATGTTGATTATATCCTTTGACTACCAAACGAGCCTTATTTCTAATGATTGTTCCACATTCATTAAGTTTGTTCCTGTAAACCCATTTTAGTCCAATTACCTTTTTATTTTGTGGCTTAGGTTCAATATGTCATATCTTGTTCCTTTTGAATTCATTTAATTCGTCTTGCATGACATTTATCCAGTCTGCATCACCCAATGCTTCCTCATGATTCTTTGGTTCAAGTATGGACAAGTAGGCATGAAAAGAACAAAAGTTCCTCATTTGTGTGATCTTATTTGAATTCCTTTACTCATGTCACTCATGATAAGATCCATAGGATGGGAACTTGGGTGTTTCCAGGGCCTAGGTTGAAACTGTGAGGCTGGAATAGTTTCAGCTTCTTCAGCTTCAGGAACAGGGTCAATATCAAGTTGATGTTCCTCAATTTCATTAGGAACAGCCTCATGATATTGAATTGAGTCATTTGGAACTTCATTATTTTCAGTGTTTCTTGGCTCCTCGACTACTCTATGTTCATTTGGAACTTCATTATTATTATTCAAGCGATACTTATTTAATAAGCAAATTCATATCAAGGTAGTCTTTTGCCAAAAAGGCATATTACAAATGTAATGACCCAGATTTTATTGGTATTTTTGCCGATAAATATGTGTATTTATGTGTATTTTTGTGTTAGTTCAAATTTATTTTTTTTGAACTATTTATTTTATTTTATGTGAATAATTTCGATTTAATTCGAAATATTTATTTTCAGTTTTTATTATTTATGCTATTTATTATTTAATTAATTAGAATTTTTATTATTTAATTTTCTAATTAATTATTTAATATTTTTGGGCTAAGTCGATTATTGCATGATTAGTTATGCGGTTTTTGCAAATTAGCCCAATTAATCACGAGAGCCCATTTTAGGCCCATTTTCCCCTCTTTGGCCGGTTCTCTTAGTGGCATGGCAAGGCTTGCCACTTGCCTTGTGTTCACACCTTAACTAACTCTATATATAGGAGAGTTAGTAAGGCCCTTGCTCATTTTTGCCATCATAAGCTCTTGCCGTCAAGTTTGATCACCAAAATTTTCCCTCCACTTCCTCCCTTGCCTCACGCCATTTTGGAGCAATTGAACCCCTCAATTGTTCATCATTTTTCCTAGCCTAAAAAACTTAAAGATTCAAAGTCTATTGATCTTTAAGTGTTCAAACACAATCTTAAACACAATCATTTCAATCAAGATCGTTGGTTCGGGTTGGGTTTGGTCGTGTTCGTGCGTGGGTTCGTGGTGGTGTGCCGTGTGTGAAGCCGTGGCCGGGCAGTGGTGCAGCCGTGAAGTGGTGCCGTGACTGGGTGAAGACCGTGCGGTGGTGGTTGTGCCCGTGAGGTTGCCGTGAGGTGCTCGTGGTGGTGGTGCCGTGTCCGTGTTGCTTGGGCCGTGTATTTGGTGTTCCGGGCAGCAGCTTTTTGTATTGATTTTGTGTGTTATCTTCAATAAGGTAACATACTTACTCAACCTTGTTGGTATACTATGTTTATAGTATGAATTAAATGCATGTTTGGGTTGATTGTTGATGAATACCTATGATTTTATGTATGATTTTATAATCTGATTTTTATGTGTTTTCATGGTGTTTTGATGATGATTTTTCATGATTTTATGATCGATTATATGACGTTTTATGATCATGAATATTATGTTAAAGTTTGATGAATTTTGGATAAGTTTAGGTGGTAATTTTCGTATGATCATGTGATTATGCGTGTGATGATTTGAGTTTGGATGAGTTCTTGGTTGAAGATCTTGAATCTTGATTGAGTTCTTGGTTGAAGATCTTGAATCTTGAATGAGTTCTTTATGAGTTCTTTAGGTTCTTTATGAGTTCTTGATGAGTCTTTATGAGTTCTTGGTTGAATCTTGAAAGTTAATGAAAATGGTTTAAATGATAAAGAAAGTTAAAGGAAGTGTCTAATATGATTAAAGAATGATTATTGAATGTTGGATTATGATTGGTTAGACTCAAGATTAAGGCTAGAGGCAGTTCTTGAGAATAACTTCGATAATTTAACTAGTTAAATTCGAGAATCAAGGCTAGAGGCAATTCTTGAACTTAATTTAGTTATGTTGGGTAATAATGATGATAATATGATTAAGTTGATTAAAAGATTTAATTAATTAATTAGCTTGATTTCATTTTTAGACGCCTGATACTTTGAGTAAGATTCATTGTATTTGGGTTAAGACGTTGCCCCTATTCCATCCGCGGTATTGGGATAGTTGGAGTCATACTATGTGATCTTTGTGAATTTCCAGTAAGATTGGTTTCACGGGACATGGATTTCCAGTAAGATTAGTTTCATGGGGTTTGGGAGTAAGATTCTCAAATCCGAGCATAATAGAAAGTTCGAACGCGTAAGATGCGTTCGTACGAGCACAGTCCGGTCTAGAATATGATTGATTGCGCCAAAGATAGCTGATTAGGTTGGTTTGAGTCGAGTTCACGTTTTGGGTTGTTCTCGTACTTTGATTATTGATATTGATTATTTGATTTGTGCTATGTACATGTGTATTCCCATTAGGGTGAGTCAGTTATGTTACTCGCCACTGATGGTGGACTGTTGTATATTTTTCAGGTATTTCTGATGACGATACTCTTGCTTAGCTTTGGGTTGGGCGAGCGACGTTGTTATTTCTGCTATCTGTTGTATTTACTATTTTCTGTTGTTTTAGATAGTGATAGAGTTACATAGACTTTATACGTTGTTATTGGACTCTTTTACGTTGTTTAAGACTCTGACATGTAGTTGGAGTTTACTCGTGTGTTTAGTATTTCTAGTTTGACTTTTGGGACTAGTATGTACAAACTTGTGGGTATTTGTACGTTTTTGGTTATTAATGATAAATTTTGAGGAATTAGTTTAATTTCCTAAGTTTTGAGTTGTAGTTTCTAACTATTCGACTCGTCGGTTTCTTCCGCGCTGATTTAAGCGAGTCGGGTCGTTACAGTTGGTATCAGAGCTGAATAGGTTTAAGCGAAGTTTTACGATTTGAGTTAAACCCGGGAGTTGAGAGCTTTACTATTCCCGAGTGAATAAACCAAATTCTAGGATTAAGTGAAGGGAGGAGAGTTGGGTAGAAAGATCGGGATAGGATTCTTTCTATTTTCTTTCTTCCTTATGTTGTGTACTTGATCTTGGTGGGGTATACGACTAACATTGTATTTTGTTCTGTCTTTTGTTGTGATGCGTGGCAGCATGTCTACACCTCGCCGGTTGAGTACTGGACGACAGAGGTTGCGAGCACTCGAGGAGGCAATCCTTGCGTTGGCGCACCATAGTCGTCATCCGCCGAGTGCGCAGTCGACGTTCGATCGTATCGCACGTCATCGACCTCCGACTTACGATGGGGTTGCCGACCCCAATACTTTGGAGAGCTGGATCCGCGAGATGGGGAAGCTCTTCGACGCGACGTTTTGTCCCGATCACGAGAGGGTGCAGATCGCCGCATATTACTTACGTGGAGAGGCTGATAACTGGTGGACGTTAGCAAAGGACGCGTACCAGCCGTTGCATGCGATGACTTGGACCGACTTTATCGATAAGGTCCAGGAGCGTTTCTACCCCGACGAGTTGCGGTGGCAGAAACAGGAGGAGTTCCTTACTCTTGCACAGAGTAAGATGTCTGTCCAGGCATACACTGATCGATTTACGGAGTTGTCTAGGTTCGCTACGTATGTAGTTCCATCGGAGAAGGATCGGGTCAAACGCTACATCAAAAAGCTAGATCCGAGGATTCGAGTTCACGTGATCAGCAGTGGAGCTACGACATTCCAACAGGCCTACGAGGTTGCACTCGAGATACAGGCATCGATTACCGAGGAGGATTCGAGCAAGAAGAGAGCTCCAGTTCCGACGACTACAGCTTCGTTTAAGAAGCCCCGGTTTGGCACATCTAGCAGTACCCCTTCGACCACGAGTTCGCGTAAGGGTAGTGATGGCTCGAAGTGTAGAGGTTGCGGCCGAGACTTCCATCCAGGGAAGAAATGCGACGGTTCTCCGATCACTTGATTTACTTGCGGGAAGGTAGGCCATAAGGCGTCGACATGCCCCGAGAGGAAGCCAGATTCTGAGGTTAAGCAGCTTCCAGCACCGCCGAAGACTCCGGTGAAGAACCGAGTCTACTGTATGACCGAGGCGGAGGCCGAGGTTCAGCCTGACGTCGTATCAGGTAGATTTCTTGTCTCTGGTGTGTTAGCTTTAGTTCTATTTGATTCTGGTGCTACTGCTTCTTTTGTGGCTAGTAGTTTTGTCTCGAGGTCTAATCTTCGAGGCAGCCTTCCTGTTAGTTCAGTTATTACTCTCCCTTCCGGAGAGGATTTTGTTTGTCAGCATGAATTCCGAGGAGTACCTATCGTGATAGCTGGGGAGCAAACGACGGCCGATCTGAAGGAGTTTCCGCTGATGGAATTTGATGTTATACTAGGTATGGACTGGCTATCAAGGTATCGAGCGATAATTCGTTGCCAAGATCAGTCAGTATCATTCCGAGGATCTCAGGGCAACCGAGTTACTTACTCTGGGTTCGTCCTTAAGAAAGGAGTAAAGGTAATCTCTGCCTTGAAAATGAGGAAACATCGCCAGAAGGGCGATTTGGTGTATCTTTGTCAGGTACGAGACTTGACTGAGGAGTCTCTGTTGGACGATATACCTGTAGCGAGGGATTTCAAGGACGTTTTTCCTGATGAGCTACCGGGCGTTCCACCTGAGCGCGACGTCGAGTTTCATATCGACTTAGTACCCGGGACAGCGCCGATCTCGAAGGCACCGTACCGGATGGCACCATCTGAGTTATTGGAGTTAAAGATACAACTCCAGGATTTGATCGATAAGGGCTTCATTAGGCCAAGTGTTTCTCCGTGGGGAGCACCTGTGCTCTTCGTGAAGAAAAAAAGATGGTAGTATGCGCCTGTGCATAGACTACCGAGAGTTGAATCGGGTAACTATCAAGAATAAGTACCCATTGCCTAGGATTGAGGACCTGTTCGATCAGTTGCGAGGAGCAGGAGTGTTTTTGAAGATAGATCTTCGATCTGGATACCATCAGATTCCAGTCAAGAAAGAAGACATTCCGAAGGCTGCTTTTCGTACCCGATACGGCCATTACGAGTTCGAGGTGATGCCCTTTGGTCTCACTAACGCGCCAGCCGTGTTCATGGACCAGTTGAACCGGACATTTCACCACTTACTCGACAAGTGCGTCGTAGTATTTATAGATGATATCTTGGTCTATTCTAGAGATGAGTCTGAGCATTCGGAACATCTCCGGATGGTACTCGAGATATTGAGGAGTCATAAGTGGTTCGCGAAACTCTCCAAGTGTGAGTTCTGGCTTCGCGATGTAGCCTTTCTAGGTCATGTGATTAGCAAAGAAGGCATTAAGGTAGACCCAGCTAAGATTAAGGCTGTGGTAGATTGGAGTAGCCCGAGAAATGTGGCGGAGGTTCGTAGTTTTCTGGGTTTGGCCGGATACTACCGACGATTCGTCCAGGACTTCTCCAAGATTGCTAGGCCGATGTCTAGTCTCTTGCAGAAGGAAGTCCGATTCGTTTGGACGGAGGCTTGCGAGCAAGCATTTCAGGAGTTGAAACAGAGATTAGTCTCTGCTCCGATTCTTACTCTTCCGAACGATGAAGAGGGCTTCGAGGTCTATAGTGATGCTTCGAAGAGTGGCCTAGGTTGTGTGCTCATGCAGGGTGGGAAGGTCATCGCTTACGCATCGAGACAACTGAAGGTGCACGAGCGTAACTATCCTACGCATGACTTGGAGTTAGCGGCTGTAGTGTTTGCACTCAAGATTTGGAGGCACTATCTTTATGGAGGTTCGTGTAGAGTATTCACGGATCACAAGAGCCTCAAGTACATCTTTACTCAGAAAGACCTCAATATGAGGCAGAGACGGTGGCTTGAGTTGATCAAGGACTACGACCTGACGCTCAACTATTGCGAGGGCAAGGCGAACTTAGTTGCGGATGCGCTGAGTCGCAAGCATCGCTTGAACTTCAGTAGAAGCCGTGGTTCCGTCAGACTTCGTCTGACATCTATGAGTGCCGAGCCTGATTTATTTCAGGAGATGCGCGAGGGTCAGCAGAACGACCCACAGTTTGCTAGGATTCGAGAGGCTATACGGCAAGGTAAAGCCGTAGGTTTCGTGATCCCTTCTGATGGTAGTATGCGCTTTCGAGGAAGATGGTGTGTACCGGACTGTTCTGATCTTAGGAACCGGATCATGTTCGAGGCACATAACTCGCCTTATTCTGTTCATCCCGGTGGTAATAAGCTTTACCAGGATCTTAGGGGCCAATTCTGGTGGCCTAAGATGAAGAGGGATGTAGCGGAGTTTGTAGCTCGGTGTTTGACCTGTCAGAAGGTCAAGATTGAGCATCAGAGACCAGGAGGTCTGTTACAACCACTACCTATTCCGACCTGGAAGTTTGAGTCGGTATCTATGGACTTCATAGTGAGCTTACCCACTTGCAATGGCTTGAATGCTATTTGGGTCATAGTGGATAGGTTGACTAAGGTCGCTAGATTCATTCCGATGAAGATGACCTGGTCGATGGAGCGTCTAGCGGAGGCGTACACTCAGGACATAATCCCACTTCATGGAGTTCCGAGGGAGATTGTTTCTGATCGGTATCCGAGGTTTCTATCTCGTTTCTGGAAGTCAGTTCAGGAAGCCTTTGGGACGAAACTGAAGTTGAGCACCGCTTTTCATGCGGCGACTGATGGTCAAACTGAAAGGACCATCCAGACTTTGGAGGATATGCTTCGAGCATGTACTCTGGAGTATCACCAGTCTTGGGTACGTATGCTCTGCTTGATAGAGTTCTCCTATAATAATAACTATCACTCCAGCATTGAGATGGCTCCGTACGAGGCCCTGTATGGCAGGAAATGTCGGAGTCCTATTTGTTGGAATGATATTAGCGATACTGTGGCTTTAGGACCTGAGATGGTACGCAATACTATCGAGAAGGTCCGAGTTATCCGGTCTAAGATGCAGGCCGCTCAAAGTCGTCAGAAATCCTACGCCGATAATCGACGTAGACTGCTGGCTTTCGAAGTAGGTGACAAAGTCTTGCTTAAGGTTTCGCCATTCAAGGGAGTGGTACGCTTCGGTCAGAAGGGGAAACTCCGACCGAAGTATGTGGGACCTTACGAGATACTTGAACGAGTTGGGGAGGTGGCATATCGATTGGCATTACCACCTAGTTTGGCTAATGTACATGATGTATTCCATGTTTCCCAGCTAAGGAAATATGTGCATGATCCTACTCACGTGTTTACGGCGGATCCGGTCATGATCGAGCCGAATCTGACTTATGAGGAGCGACCCGTCCAAATCTTGGATCGGGAAGTGAGGACCCTGCGGCGTAAGCAGGTACCGCTTGTCAAGGTGTTGTGGAGAAATCAACACTATGAAGAAGCGACTTGGGAGACGGAAGTGTCCATGCGGCAAAAGTACCCGGAGCTTTTCAATGGGGAGCGATCTCCTGCACCTTGAAATTTCGGGACGAAATTTCTTTAAGGAGGGGAGGTTGTAATGACCCAGATTTTATTGGTATTTTTGACGATAAATATGTGTATTTTTGTGTATTTTTGTGTTAGTTCAAATTTATTTTTTTTGAACTATTTATTTTATTTTATGTGAATAATTTCGATTTAATTCGAAATATTTATTTTCAGTTTTTATTATTTATGCTATTTATTATTTAATTAATTAGAATTTTTATTATTTAATTTTCTAATTAATTATTTAATATTTTTGGGCTAAGTCGATTATTGCATGATTAGTTATGCGGTTTTTGCAAATTAGCCCAATTAATCACGAGAGCCCATTTTAGGCCCATTTTCCCCTCTTTGGCCGGTTCTCTTAGTGGCATGGCAAGGCTTGCCACTTGCCTTGTGTTCACACCTTAACTAACTCTATATATAGGAGAGTTAGTAAGGCCCTTGCTCATTTTTGCCATCATAAGCTCTTGCCGTCAAGTTTGATCACCAAAATTTTCCCTCCACTTCCTCCCTTGCCTCACGCCATTTTGGAGCAATTGAACCCCTCAATTGTTCATCATTTTTCCTAGCCTAAAAAACTTAAAGATTCAAAGTCTATTGATCTTTAAGTGTTCAAACACAATCTTAAACACAATCATTTCAATCAAGATCGTTGGTTCGGGTTGGGTTTGGTCGTGTTCGTGCGTGGGTTCGTGGTGGTGTGCCGTGTGTGAAGCCGTGGCCGGGCAGTGGTGCAGCCGTGCAGTGGTGCCGTGACTGGGTGAAGACCGTGCGGTGGTGGTTGTGCCCGTGAGGTTGCCGTGAGGTGCTCGTGGTGGTGGTGCCGTGTCCGTGTTGCTTAGGCCGTGTATTTGGTGTTCCGGGCAGCAGCTTTTTGTATTGATTTTGTGTGTTATCTTCAATAAGGTAACATACTTACTCAACCTTGTTGGTATACTATGTTTATAGTATGAATTAAATGCATGTTTGGGTTGATTGTTGATGAATACCTATGATTTTATGTATGATTTTATAATCTGATTTTTATGTGTTTTCATGGTGTTTTGATGATGATTTTTCATGATTTTATGATCGATTATATGACGTTTTATGATCATGAATATTATGTTAAAGTTTGATGAATTTTGGATAAGTTTAGGTGGTAATTTTCGTATGATCATGTGATTATGCGTGTGATGATTTGAGTTTGGATGAGTTCTTGGTTGAAGATCTTGAATCTTAATTGAGTTCTTGGTTGAAGATCTTGAATCTTGAATGAGTTCTTTATGAGTTCTTTATGAGTTCTTTAGGTTCTTTATGAGTTCTTGATGAGTCTTGATGAGTTCTTGGTTGAATCTTGAAAGTTAATGAAAATGGTTTAAATGATAAAGAAAGTTAAAGGAAGTGTCTAATATGATTAAAGAATGATTATTGAATGTTGGATTATGATTGGTTAGACTCAAGATTAAGGCTAGAGGCAGTTCTTGAGAATAACTTCGATAATTTAACTAGTTAAATTCGAGAATCAAGGCTAGAGGCAATTCTTGAACTTAATTTAGTTATGTTGGGTAATAATGATGATAATATGATTAAGTTGATTAAAAGATTTAATTAATTAATTAGCTTGATTTCATTTTTAGACGCCTGATACTTTGAGTAAGATTCATTGTATTTGGGTTAAGATGTTGCCCCTATTCCATCCGCGGTATTGGGATAGTTGGAGTCATACTATGTGATCTTTGTGAATTTCCAGTAAGATTGGTTTCACGGGACATGGATTTCCAGTAAGATTGGTTTCATGGGGTTTAGGAGTAAGATTCTCAAATCCGAGCATAGTAGAAAGTTCGAACGCGTAAGATGCGTTCGTACGAGCACAGTCCGGTCTAGAATATGATTGATTGCGCCAAAGATAGCTGATTAGGTTGGTTTGAGTCGAGTTCACGTTTTGGGTTGTTCTCGTACTTTGATTATTGATATTGATTATTTGATTTGTGCTATGTACATGTGTATTCCCATTAGGGTGAGTCAGTTATGTTACTCGCCACTGATGGTGGACTGTTGTATATTTTTCAAGTATTTCTGATGACGATACTCTTGCTTAGCTTTGGGTTGGGCGAGCGACGTTGTTATTTCTTCTATCTGTTGTATTTACTATTTTCTGTTGTTTTAGATAGTGATAGAGTTACATAGACTTTATACGTTGTTATTGGACTCTTTTACGTTGTTTAAGACTCTGACATGTAGTTGGAGTTTACTCGTGTGTTTAGTATTTCTAGTTTGACTTTTGGGACTAGTATGTACAAACTTGTGGGTATTTGTACGTTTTTGGTTATTAATGATAAATTTTGAGGAATTAGTTTAATTTCCTAAGTTTTGAGTTGTAGTTTCTAACTATTCGACTCGTCGGTTTCTTCCGCGCCGATTTAAGCGAGTCGGGTCGTTACAACAAACATCCACATACCCAAACATGTTATTTGATATAAGGGTTTGAGATATAGCTCAACTGATGTTGCATGAAGGTACCTTGTTTACAAAACATTTTCAATGAATCAATTGTATTATGCACTTGGGAAGCTATGTTCCAAGTTCATTCTCAAGCGTGTGATCTATTATCACAACAATAAATTTGATTGTAATACTACCTACAATAAAGCCCAACCCAACTTATACTAAAATACTTCGTTCCAGAGAATACTTTTTTCAAACTTAATATCCATGAATATGTTACTTGGTCAAACACGCGTGCACACACACACACACACATATATATGGGAACAAACGCTCCAGGTTGATCCTTAAACTTAGTCAATTACTTTAAGAGTAAAACCCCGAGTCATATCAATTCAAACCACCCTTGGGAAAACACTTTGGTTAATAAATTTTACTTTTTCAACAATTCTTAACCAGAACGATATTTCCAATCAAACCATTATTTCCTTTAAAATATTTAACACGCCAAATTAGGTTTTCATGGCAATTCCTAATTTAGATCGATCAAACTATCACGAACTTAAAGATAATGCTCGCAAAATAAAATATCTTATAAAATTTATAGTTCATATGAAATCTCATTTAGAGATATTATTCCATAAGAAAATCGTTCCTAGACATTACCCAAATAAGCTAAGGTAGGTTAACAAAGCTTTTCTCACAAATACAGTTAAGGCATTAAGTACATTATTATTCTCAATTCTTTAAAAGAAAAATATTACTTTACTTGAAAACACATTTATAAGTAGTATTTATAAAGGAAAATCTCATTTCTAAAATTATTACCCATATAAAATCCTATTTTTAGATATCCCTTGCATGAATTAGATCTAATATTTAGCTTACAAAAACCTTAAAGAGAAAATTAATCAAAATTTATTTTGTATACTAATATACTTCCAACCAAATAGTACCATGCCAAGTTATAAAGTATTTGAAAGAGTGGATAAATGATGAAATGACATTTTTTATTCTGGGCATGTTCGGCGCAGCCTTTTTGTAGCTTTAACTGGTATGACTTAGTCCAATCACTACTTGGTAAAAAAAAAAAAACTACTAACCTTTTGTGAGAAAAGTACTTATGCAACAAATTATTCAATTTTTTAAAATGTAACATCCCCCTATTTTTATTTGTTCTCCCTCCCTTTATTTGCTCCTCCTCCATTATCATATCAAATCATGGTAGTCTTTTTTTTTTTGTTTTAATTTTCAACATCCAGCAAAAATCTAAAAATAAAATGAGAAGGTATTGTGTCAGACTCGTCTGACAGTAACGTTACTGTCAGACGAGTCCAACTAGACTTGGACATATGTGTTTCAACAAGGACATATATGTGTTTTAACCTGGACACATGATGTTAAACTTGGACACGTATTTGTTAAACCTGGACACATATTTGTAAACCTGGTTTAAACTCCTTTAACCTGGACGCATATTGTATGTTAAATCTAGAAACATATTGTTAAACCTGGACACATTTGTAAACCTTGTGAAAATTTGTTAAACTTGGACACATATTGTTACACTTGGACACATATTGTTGAACTTGGACACATATTTGTTAAACCTGGACACATATTGTTAAACCTGGACACTGTTTCGGCTTGGATTTCCTAGGATGTTGGGCCTAATCTGTGGCTTCAGTTGGGCTGTAAGTATTCTTGGGGCTCGGATTTAGTAAGAATAAGGTACTAGTTGTATTATAAATAGGGGAGGCTTTTGTAATTGAAACACACATTCTGATCAATTAATATACAGCAGTATTTCTCACCTCATCTCTATTGTTCTCTTTGTTTTAAAGCAACTTCGTTAAATTGCACTATTGTTATTCAATTCGTTTATCTTGGTAATCGAATCCAAGTCACAGGCAAGGTCCGATAATTAAATTCGGGTCAATCGAATTTTGGCAAGAACATTTTAACGCCCACCGTGGGGCACGAAATCTAAAACCCCTTAAAAAAAACCACAAAAAACAACACCAAAATAGCCTAAAAATCAACATGTCAGACGGACATTTTCCCATCATGAACGATCTAGAAAGGCTTATGGAGAGGCACACTGCTTCCATAAATGAGTCCATTAACCAGAAAATCGCCCTTCTACAAAGGGAGAATGACATTCTCAGGGCCCAAGTTTCCTCGGCCGTTTCGATAGCCACTAATGCAAGACAAGACCTGAGGAACGACCTGGGAGGAATCGTGACTCGGCTGGAAATGGGGGCAGTTTCCCGTCCTCCAATCAATTTTGAAGACGAGGGATTGAGTGCAGATGACACCACCCTAACCTTGGAAACGCCTGGACTTAACCGCACAACGGGGCATGGGTCTTTTGGACCAGGGACTTCGTCGCAGCGAAACAGACCATCTCCAACTATGGAAGAGATGTTTCCCCCCGTGATATATCCTTCGTGGTATACTCCTACTTCGTCAATCGCCGCCACCGTCACGTCTTCTCAGGGGAAGGTCGTGACGAGTCCGACTCAGGGAGCAGCAATGGCGTCAGGCGCTACGGGAATTCTGTCACGAAGGCCAAGGCATTCCACAGGAGGTTCAGTACCTAGAGTGACAAGTACAGGGATACCGAGCCTATCGACGTCTAAGACAAGGTCAACGCCTCGAGTGACGTTCTCAGCAGCCACGTCTCAACCTTCGATTCGTCCCCCAAGAACGACAACTACTCCTTTAACGGCCATGTGGACCGCTAATCATTATCAATGGGAGACGCCTCCCGCCTTTCCCATCAAATTTGGAGTAGGGTCCGGAGGTACCCCATAGGTAGGTCATAATGTGTTCGAGAATGCTACTAACTCTAATGTTTTCTCTTCAGGTGGACGAGTCAACGACGACACAACACAACTGGCCCAACTATCGAGGCATTTCATCCAAATGCAGGAAATGATGTCTAAGATCCCAGGACTGTCGCCGCCATTAGAGAAGACATCAATTGATAGCTACTCGGACTCACCCTTTACTCCACACCTCGCCATGATGGAAATCCCAAGAAATTTCTCAGTGTCGTCCATGAAGTTGTATGACGGAACAGGAGACCTAACGGATCATATCAACCAGTACAAACAAAGGATGATGACGGTCCCGATACCTAGAGAAATGAAATAAGCCTGCTTCTGCAAAGGATTCAGAGCCACCCTATCAGGGTTCTGGTTGACAATGGGAGCAGTGCCAACATCATAACGCTCAAAACGTTGAAAGATATGGGGCTATCCGAGGAAGACGTCACTAGGAAGACGACGACGCTAGTGGGATTCAGTGGAGAAACAAAACAAACGATGGGAATCATTTATCTCCTGACGTATGCCAAAGGCGTCAATCTTCAGGTAAAATTCGAAGTAATGAATGATTTGTCTGCTTATAACATAATTGTATGTATGTCGTGGATTCACAAGATGGGAGCAGTACCGCCGACGTTACACCAAAGCTTAAAGTTCCCCACGAAATGGGGAGTATAGGAGATCAGAGGGGATCAACGAATAGCCCATGATTGCTACAAAGAAGCACTCAAATTAAACCAAGTAAATCAGGAGAGAACACGGCATAGCAATTAAAGTATGGCCCGGGTCAAGGCGTCGTACCAGTAGATGAACTCGATGCAGAGGACGTAATCTTAGACCCTATTCATCCAGAGAAAATAGTCAAAGTAGGGAAGGAACTTCCCACCCAGGTACACACTCTATTGATTGAGTTTCTAGCTAACAATATGGAATGTTTTGCGTGGAGTCATGAGGAGATGGTAGGAATTGATCTAACGATCATGACCCATAAGTTGAACGTTGATCCAACATTCAAGCCAGTTTAGCAGAAATGACGCAAATTTGCCCCAGAAAGAAACAAAGTCATCAATGAAGAGGTACAGAGGCTACTAGAAACAGGAAAGGTAAGAGAAGTCAAATATCCGGACTGGCTATCCAACGTAGTCGTGGTACCTAAGAAGAACGGAAAATGGAGGGTATGTGTCGACTTCACAAATATCGATAAGGCTTGACCCAAGGACTCTTTCCCACTACCACACATAGATGCCATGGTAGACGCAACAGCAGGTCACGAGTTGCTATCTTTTAGGGACACATTCAGCGGTTACAATCAGATCCAGATGCATGAGCAAAACCAAGAAAAGACAACCTTCATAACAGAAAGAGGTATATTGTAACGCCCCAGATTTTTGGGCTATTTTATTGATTATCTTGTTGGTAATTATTTTGATTCTGTGCATGGTCTAAATTTATTTGGACTATTTTTATTGCTTGAATGTGACTATTTTATTTTATGATTTATTATTTCTTTTATTTTATTTTATTTTTATTGCTTACACTTGATGTCTTGGGCCGAGTTCATAGCTAAGGTCCAGGAGAGGTTCTACCCCGACGAGTTACAGTGGCAGAAACAGGAGGAGTTTCTTACTCTCGCTCTGCGTAAGATGACAGTTCAGGAGTACACCGATAAGTTCGCCGAATTATCAAGGTTCGCTACGTCGGTTGTTCCATCCGAGGAGGAGCGGGTCAAGCGCTACATCAAGGAGCTAGATCCGAAAATTCGCGTTTATGTGATCAACAGTGGGGTGAAGTCGTTACAGCGAGCTTACGAGGTAGCACTCGAGATTCAGGCATCTGTGATAGAGGAGGATGCGAGCAAGAAGAGGACCCCGACCCCGGTTGTAATAACCCAAAATTTTGGGCCAGAAAATTTCGCGGTTAATTATTATTATTTTACTAATCTAAGTCCAAAAGGCCCAATTATTTGGACTGTTTAATTTTAATTCTTTTCCTTATCTTGCATTTGGGCCTAAAGACCCATTATTATCTTCCCTTGGCCGGCCCTCCATGTAAAGGCCAAGGATTATTTTCCTTTCAATTGTTATTATTATTAATTAAGTATGCCCATGTTTATATTATCTAGTTAATAATACCTTAAATTAAAAATCCTATCTTTCTATCTAGCCTTTACCAAGTCTCCCCAACAATTACTCAACCTCTCCTACTATTCCTCCTATCACACGGCCCCCCTTAATTTATTTTCTTTAATTTGTTTCTTTTGTTCTTTATGATTATTAATAGGGAACAATACTCATAACCTTTTTACCTAACTTCAAAACACTCAAAAACTCTTAAAAGAAACCCCTTGAGCCGTGTGGAATTTCGAACCCAAGGCAAAAGAATTTTCTTGTTTTCTTCCTGATTCAAGGTAACTAGACTATCTTTCTTAAATCTGGTATAGTTTTCCATATAATTAATTAGGATTAAACTAGGAAAAATTAATAGAATTAGTGTCATGTTAGATAGTATAGTTCGAACCATATGACATGTTGATCATGATATTGTTCTTGATATTTTATGTAATCTTTATGAATCTTTGATTGTTTTAATTAATTCTATTCATAAAATAATTTCTTTAATGACATGTTTACATTGTATAATTGCATGATAATTGTTGAATCTTGTTCTTGGAAGTTCGAACCTATGTCGAGTAGTATAACATAATTTTGATGATAATTTCATGATATTTTTCTTGAATTAAATTGATAATCTTAATTATTTAATTGTTAATTAAAGCCTTAAATTAAAGTTATTATTTGTTCATGTTGTAAAAAAAAGTTGTGTGGCATAAAGTATTAAAGGGGAATAAAAATCTGATTTTTATTGTTGAATCTTGTTAATTCTTAAAGTATTATTGGTAATCTTGATTTTAATCTTTAATTTAATCATATTATTTTGAATTCTTGAATTTAAACTTGTTATTGTTCTAACCCTTAAAATGTCGAGTGGTTCGTGTATGATGAAGGATTGATTTTGATCTTGTTATGGTTCAAATTTGATGATTTAATGTTTAAAGCATGATTTTATTTTTTATTATTAAGTTTATATGATTAATTATTGATAATTGTATTTAATTAAATTAAAGTATCAATTTTGGTTGTTTTACACAAAAATGTCGAGTGGTTCAAAATATGAAAAAGAGGATTTTTATCATGTTTTAAGTAATATTAGTTAATGATTGATAGTGTACATGGTTAATTGTTTATTTAATTGATTTATTAAATTGTTTATATGATTATTTAAGGAATTGATTTAATTGTTGTTTTGTCATGGAAATGTCGAGTAACATGATAAAAGTTATGAATATTTTAGTTTAATTTTTGGCTTATAATAATTTAGATTGTAATTTTAGGAATTAATATAACTAAAGGAACAAAAGAATTAATAAAGATAAGTTGCAATATGAAGGAAAGGAATAATATGATGATAAGGATAAAGTTATAAGATGATAAGAAGTATTGGTCTTACGATGGCCATTTCGATAAGATAAGATAAGAAACGGACGCCTGTTTGGTGATACACGGGTCACCAGATTGGGTTAAGTCGAAGCCACTGCCCTACTGCGGTCTCTGAGCAGTTCTGGATCTTAAGATGTGTAGTCGTCTAAGTACTAGTACACGGGCTACTATTTAGGAGTTATGGCCATAGCTTAGGCTTAGTTCTTGCAAAGGAGAGCTACGGGTAGAATACACGGGTTCTTCCCGGCGCATTTTAGGAATGTTGGGATGTACACGGGCATCCTTACGAGCTATAATGACCGGTCCATAAAGTTAAGAAGATGGTTAAAAGAAGGAATTTGGGTAATAATATGATAAGATAAGTATTATACGGGTTGGATATGATTATGTATGTATTAACGTATTTATGTGAATGTATGATATTTATGTATTGTATAAGTATGATGTGTTAAGTCTTCCGCTGTGTACGTCTGGTAAGTATATATTTAAGTACGTATTTATGTATGTAACCATGTATGTATATATGTATGTATATGTAGGTATCCCTATATGTATTCTACAGGTATTTGTATACGTATTTATATGTATTTTGTATGTATTCGTATGTATTTCTACACGTATTTCGCAGGTACTTTATACGTATGTTGTGCGTATTCTGTATGTATTTTTATACGTATTTCGTAAGTATTTTTATACGTATTTCGTATGTATTTTTATACGTATTTCGTAGGTATTTTTATACGTATTTTGTATGTATTTTTATACGTATTTTCATGTATTTTTGTATGATTCTCTTGGTTAATTAATGGTCCCTCATTTAAGCGGGACAGCCTAGTTACTTGCCACTGACGGTGGACCCCCCCCCCATTTCAGGTGATGAAGCTGACGCATAAGTGGGCTCTCGTATGGTTTGGGTTGTGTGTTGATGTGATCAGTAGAGTGAACCCGGAGTCTAGTTTATGTTTTCTTTCATTTATTGATTATTTTATCCCAGCCTGTTGGGAAGGAACAGTAGTATTATGTACTTTGGTATTATTTATGGACTTTCGGGATTTCATTTCTATTTATTAGTTAATAAAAGGATTATCAAACTTTATTATTATTGTTGTTAATAAGTTTTATGTTTGGTAATGATCCATTTGTCGATTTCTTACGTAAATCGACAGTCTAGAAAAGTCGGTTCGTTACACCGGTTACGTCGCCATCTTTCCAGAAGCCCCGATTTAGTGCTCCTAGCAATACCCCCTCCGACCGCTAGTTCACATAAGGGTTTTGACAGTTCCAATTGTAGAGGCTGCAGCAAGGACTTCCAGCCAGGGAAGCGATGCGATGGGACGCCCATTACATGTTTTATCTGTGGGAAGCAAGGCCACAAGGCTTCAGTTTGCCCCGAGGAGAAGCCAGGCACCGAGACCAAGCAACTTCCAGCACCAGCTAAGACTCCAGTGAAGAATCAAGTCTACTGTATGACTGAGGCAGAAGCAGAGGTCCAGCCAGATGTAGTCTCAGTTCCCCTGTTAGTTCGATTATAATTCTCCCTTCTGGAGAGGATTTTGTTTGTCAGCACGAGTTACGAGGAGTGCCTATCGTTATAGCTGGAAAGCAGGCGACGGCCGACCTGAAGGAGTTCCCGCTGATGGAGTTCGATGTCATTCTTAGCATGGACTGGCTGACGAGGTATCGAGCGATCATTCGTTGCCGAGATCAGTCAGTACATCCCGAAGACCGCTTTTCGTACGAGATACGGCCACTACGAGTTTGAGGTGATGCCCTTCGGTCTCGCTAACGCACCAGCCGTGTTCATGGATCAGATGAACCGGACTTTTCATCACTTACTCGATAAGTGTGTTGTAGTCTTCCTCGACGATATCCTAGTCTATTCAAGAGACGAGTCTGAGCATGCAGAGCATCTCCGGATAGTGCTAGAGATATTAAGAAAGATTAAGTGGTTCGCGAAACTCTCCAAGTGTGAGTTCTGGCTTCGCGAAGTAGCATTTTTGGGTCACGTAATTAGTAAAGAAGGCATTAAGGTAGACCCGGCAAAGGTTAAGGCTGTAGTTGAATGGAGTAGCCCGAGAAATGTGGCGGAGGTTTGTAGTTTTCTGGGATTGGCCGGATACTATCGACGATTCATCAAGGACTTCTCCAAGATTGCTAGGCCATTGACTAGTCTCCTACAGAAGGAGATCCGATTCGTTTATTTATTTGGACTATCTTGTTGGTAATTATTTTGATTCTGTGCATGGTCTAAATTTATTTGGACTATTTTTATTGTTTGAATGTGACTATTTTATTTTATGATTTATTATTTCTTTTATTTTATTTTATTTTAATTAATTAGAATTTTATTTTAATTTTCTGATTAATTAATTTAGTTTTGGACTTTTGGGCCAAGTGCGAATTTAGTCATGATTAGTCATGAATTAGTGCAAATGGCCCAAGTGTTCAATTTGGCCCAATTCCTTAGCCCATAACCGACCCTCTCTCCTTTGTGAGGCTTGGTTTGCCACTTGCCTTGTTTTCACACCTAACTAACTTCTATAAATAGAGGTTGTTAGTAAGGCTTAAACACCATTTGCACATTTAATCATCATTTGCCACAATCAAAACCAAAGCACTCTCCCTCCATTTGCTCTCCATCCCACACGCCATTTTGGCGTCCAAAACACCCATCATTTGTTCATCTTCATTTCAAACCCAAACTTAAAGATTCAACATCCATTGATCTTTAAGTGACTAAAAAACACATTAGCCTTCATTGCCTTGATCTAGTTGGGTTTCGGTTTTAGGTTTGGGTGTTCGTGTGGTTCACGAAGGTGGTCGTGTGGTGGTTCGAGTGTGGCCATGCAGTGGTGGTCGTGATCGTGGGGCAGCCGTGCAGCAAAGGCCGTGTTCGAGGGTGGCAGCCGTGTGTGTGTTCGTGTGAAGCCGTGTATTGCTGCGTGTTTTATGGGCCGTGTGAAGTCGTTCCGGACTGCAAGTTTTTGGGTATTTTCGTGTTTGTATTTCTTAAGGTAAAATACTATCTTATCCTAGTTTGTATACCTTGAATCATAGGGTAGATTAGATGACTAGATTAGACCAAAAGTTGATGAATATGACCCTTGTTTATGCGTGGAGTATAGGCTGAATTTGGGTGGTTGTTTATGATATTCTTGCCTTGGTACTATGTATAATATGATTGATTATGATAGTTTTATGTTTGTTTAAGTTCATGTTCAAGTTCCATGTAGTTTTGATGCATATAAGTTGATGAGTTGATGTTGAACTTTGTTGATGACTTGCGTAATTTTTTATGGTGATGTTGATGATGAGTTCTTTATGATTCTTGATGAGTTCTTTATGATTCTTGATGAAGTTCTTGATGAGTTCTTTGAGTTCTTTATGAGTTCTTGGTTGAATCTTGGAAATCTTGAAGTGAGTCATATAGTCTTTGAAGTGCAAGTTTATTAAAGTTTATTGAAGTTTTATTTAAAGATAAGTAAAGTTTGGTAAAGTTTTCTAATGAAAGATTTAAAGAAAGTTAAAGATTCGATAAAGATTTGATTAAAGAAGTAGTAATTGTTTATGGTTAGACTCAAAAAAAGGCGAAAGAAGCGATCTTGAGAATAACAATGATGGTTTACATGTTAGTCTTAAGTAAAGGCATAAGATGCAACTTAAGATTAACTAAGAATGTAAATAACGTAAGATTAGCTTGAATTTGCTATTAGACGCCTAACCTTAGAGTAAGATTCTGAGGCTTGGGTTAAGACGTTGCCCCTATCCTAACTGCAGTATTGGGATAGTGTATACTTACTATGTTGTCTTTGATATGAATTTCCCATAAGATGAGTTTCATGGGGTTGGGAGTAAGATTCTCAATCCTGGCATAGTAGGAAAGTTCGT
Source organism: Salicornia ramosissima (assembly GCA_951394345.1). Classification (NCBI taxonomy): domain Eukaryota; kingdom Viridiplantae; phylum Streptophyta; class Magnoliopsida; order Caryophyllales; family Amaranthaceae; genus Salicornia; species Salicornia ramosissima. Next base: position 41,757,481 of record OX596233.1, on the reverse strand, counting down.
TCGCGTAAGAGGCGTTCGTACGAGCATAGTCCGGTCTAATATGTAAATGATAGCGCCAAAGATTAAGTAAAGATAAGACTAAGATTGAGTGTTTGAAGTTAGTCGAGTGCTGTTTTGTTGTTATCGTTGATATTATTCGTTATTATTATTATTATGATATGTTGTTTTGCATGATCGTATGTTGGGTGTTTGATTTGGTTGTTTGATTTGTTCTATGCTCATGTGTATCCACGTTAGGGTGGGGCAGTTATGTTACTCGCCATTGACGGTGGACAGTTGTTCATTTTTCAGGTAACTCTGATGATGACGGCCTTGCTTAGCTTTGGGTTGGGCGAGTGCCGATGTTCTTTTCGTTTGTTTAGATTGTATTTCGTTTCTAGTTTTGGACTTAGTAATTGTAGTTCATATGTTCTAACTCTGATATTGTTTTGGAGTTGACTTTCTAGTTTTGAATACTTTTGGGTTTAGTTTTGTACAAACTTGTGGGTATTGTACGTTTTGGGTTCTAGTGATAATAATTTCGAGGTTTTGTTTTGATTTTTAGTAAGTTTATTTGTTAGATCGACAATTCGACTCGTCGGTTTCTTCCGCGCCGTTTTATGCGAGTCGGGTCGTCACATATATTCTGCTACCTTGTCATGCCATTTGGATTGAAAAATGCAGGAGCAACGTATCAAAGATTAGTCAACCAAATGTTCCAAGACCTACTGGGCAAAACCATGGAGGTATACATAGATGACATGCTGGTTAAGTCCAAGAAAACGGAGGATCATATAACGCATTTGAACGAGTCATTCCAAATCTTGAAAAAATATAATATGAAGCTCAATCCGACCAAATGCACCTTTGGAGTCTCATCAGGGAAATTCTTAGGATACATAGTCACCAAAAGAGGAATCGAAGCAAGTACGGAACAGATCAAGGCAGTGTTGGAGCTAGAATCACCAAGAAGTGTCAAAGACGTCCAAAAGCTCATAGGAAGGATAGCCGCTTTAAACAGGTTTATTTCCATGTCTTCTGACAAATGCAGACTATTTTATGAGACTTTACAAAAGAACAAGTCGTTCGAGTGGACCGACAAGCACGAAGAAGCTTTAAGAAAATTGAAGCAATACCTTGTCGAGCCTCCCCTATTGTCGAAGCCAAAGGAAGGAGAAGAATTGCAACTATACCTTGCAGTTTCTGAGCATGCAATTAGCGCCGTACTAACAAGGGAGGACTATGAAGGAAAATTCCCAGTCTATTATGTAAGTAAGTCTCTAACAGGAGCAGAAACCAGGTATCCTCTACTCGAAAAACTCATATTCTCTTTAATTGTCGCTTCGCATAAGTTAAGACCATATTTTGAATCACATTGCATTTGTGTACGAACTAACCATCCCATGAGGGCAATCATGAGGAAACCTGAACTGACAGGACGTGTGACAAAGTGGATGATGTAGCTGGGGGCATACGACATCAGGTACGAACCTCGAACGGTAATCAAGTCACAAGCCCTAGCAGATTTTGTGGCTGATTTCAGTCCTAAACTGGAGGAGTTAGCATAAGCAGAGCTATGCTGCCACGTGGAACCACAAGAAGACAAAGTTTGGACATTAACTATAGACGGATCGTCTAACATGCGAGGGTCAGGCTTGGGCATCGTCCTGAAATCGCCACAAGGGGACAACATTATCATGGCAGTGCATTGTGAGTTCAAAGCTACAAACAACGAGGCAGAATATGAAGCTCTTATATTCGGACTAATCATGGCCAAAGATATGGGAATTCGAAAAATCAATGTTAGAGGTGATTCAATGCTGATAGTGAACCAGGTAAAAGGGGTTTACACGACAAAAGATTCAAAGATGGCAGCTTATTTAGAAGTACTCCAAGACTTAATAGGACAATTTGCAAGCTTCGACATCCAGCAAATACCCAGAGATATTAAAGTCGAGGCCGACGCCTTAGCCAATTTGGGCTCCTGCTTCAAGCCATATGACGACTCAGGTATTCCTTTAGTTCATTTAATATCTCCTGCTATTGATAAACAGGTAGTTGCTGCTACGTCATGCCCAGATAAAAGGAGCGACGAATCTCAGAAAAAGCCATTTGTTGACTTTATCCAGGAGGGAGTCGTACCAAGTGACAAGTCAAAGATCAGAAGCTTCAGAATGAAAGCGTCAAGGTTCGTGATGATCGATGGGGTATTGTTTAAAAAGTCAGTTTGCTTCTTTGCCTGGATGATCAAGAAGTCACGACAGTCCTACAAAGTCTGCACGCATGAGAATGTGGGAACCATACAGGGGGACGAAGCCTAAGCAGAAAATCGCTTAGGATGGGATATTACTGGCCAACCATGAGGAGCGATGCCATCGAATTCGCCAAAAAGTGTGAAGCATGTCAAAAGCACGGACCTGTCAAGCACCAACTGTAATACCCCGTATTTTTGTACATTTATACATGTATTTTTATACGTATTTTATAACTTATACACGTATTTTATACGCCTAAAAGAATATATTGTATACTTACGAATTAGGATTAATAAAATGGTTTAAAGTCAATATTTACAAAATATTATTCATTGGGTATTTAAATAACTTATGTATGTTTATAAAGGAATTTTATAAAATCATATTTGAAAATAATATTAAAGGTTTTAATTATGTATTTTGGGCGTCGTTTATAAAAATAAAATATTCTGATTCGAAAAAGGTTAAAAGTTCCACTGTCACAAGCCCAACCCAGCGGTAAATCCAAATCGAACCCTAGTAGTATATATACACTAACGTAAACCAAAACAGGTCAAAACCCTAAATCAGAAAAGGAGAAAAAAAAAACTTCTCTAAACTAGATAGTAAACCCGTAGAACAAGAATTGGGAAAGAGGGAAATGGGCAGCAACAGCAACGACACATCAGCGGTACACTACCATTGGACCTGCCGGCAGCCTGCGGACCACCAGAACCACCACCACCGAAGCCGACCGTCGCCTGCACCACTCGTCGCCGCTGCCGCCCAGCCACGCCTGGCCTGCTGTCGGTCTGCTGTTTGTCGGGTATTATTAATTAAAAAAAAAAAAAAAAAACTTTTTCTCTCTTTAATTTTCTTTTGTTCTAAATTTAATCATGTTTTAAATCTTTTTTTTTTATGATGAATATATACTTAGATCTTTGATTTAGAAAAAGGTTTTTTGAATCTTTAAATCTGATTTTATTTATAATCTTTAGGTTTAAATTTTTAGGTTTTTATTTTATGTGTTGTTTGAACCCTAAAATCCTATTTTATGCATATATTATTGGGTTTTGCGAATTTTATACTTAGATTATCATAAGAAAGTTTGATTCTGATTTTATATAAAAATATTAGTAAATTTCAGATTTAAAGAAGGGACTTTATTTTTAAAGAATACGTAAATAAATCTGTTCCTATGATTTTTTATGTACCGGAGTTGTTCAGAACGAAGTAGGTTTTGAATTATGATGTTTTTATGACCTAAAAAGTATATTGCAACCTTTAGGAAGTGTTTTTAATGAAAAATAATATTCTGAAATTTTATTTAAAAAATTATGTTTATTGTTTTCTTAGTATTTTTGGGGTAGAATTATACCCTGCTTGTTGTATGATCTTTTTATGCGAATTTGGGACTTTAAACATTTAATTTGTGGGTTTAAAAGGTTTTTATATTGTTGTGGTTTTTGGAAAAGTAGTTTAATTTCAAAGATTTTAATTGCTAGTTGCGTATAAGGGTTTCCGGTAGTGTTAAAAACTTGTCGGGTGTTGTTAAGACTTTAAAAATTGATTTTCGGGACAGTTCAGAAGGGTTTTTAAGTGTTTTATAAAGGCTGAAATTTTAGTTTTAATACACTAAGACGATATTTAAAATATTTAAATTAGTATCCGCCTAGTATTTTATTTAGAAGGCACAATTTCGGAATTTTTAAATTAAATTAAGGAGTCAGAAATGATTTATGAAATTTATTTAGAGGCTGGAATATTGTAATATGTATTTAGTTTAGTTGTAGTGTTGAAGGGATATTGATTAGTCCCATATTTTATTGTAGGGGACTTTGAGTGCGGAGAATTCCGTTAATTGTGGCTAGTCGAGTGTATTATACCAGGTACGTGTGTACGCAAGACTTATTTTCTAAAGTAGTAACATGATTAGGAAATTGTGTAGACTGTGATGAAATGTTGTGCTTATATATGTATGGATGCATATCGTTTGGAAAAGGAAATTTATTTATTTATATAATCCTTCACGTTGTGAGGAAAGAATTTATTATCAAGTAGTGTGAATTCCCCAGTGTGGGTTGTTTATTATAGTTATGGAAAAGGAAAGTTATGTTGCAATTTAGGCAAGGAATATGTTGTTACTCACCTGTTGAGTCCAGGTAGTATTTTTACTCACTCCCTTCGGGAGATTGAGACAAGGATAAAGGTTTAACCCAACCACATTGTTGGATTGGGCATAGGCAAGCTCAGATAATTAAAAATTGGTTATGTGAACGCCTAGTTATAGGGAACCTTAAAAACGGGAAATGTGTTGTTCGATTCATCAGGTTGTTGTAATGTCTGATATGGGGTGAGTCTTCACGGTTAATAAATAAACATGATAAATCACGTAAAGCGAAAGAGGATTCACACCAAAACTCTTGGAACGTATACACCTTGAGTATGAACATATGGGGGGGAGCTAAATAGCTTCTACCAAGGGGTACAAGACGTTGTACATCCTTGTTTAGTTTTATTTATTTTGGCCTGGGATCCCGTCACTTTAAAGTGGCACAGTTTTACCACTCGACTTGCAACCGAGTGGGGCCCTAGAGGGCATAGTTACTTATCTTTAGAAACCCGTTCGATGTTGAATCCAAATCTCCTTATAAACTGATAGAGTCTAGGAATGTATGGGAATTGTTCATGTAGAGTGTTTAGCAGGTTATCATTTGCATCACTTAATCTTGTTACATTATATGTGCATATCTTGTTGTATATATGTACTCAGCTTTTGCTGATTACGTGCTTTTGTATGTGTTTTCTTTGGTCATGGCCCTCGCCTTAATGACCCTGTGATGAACCAATTTATACACTTGTATTATTGGGGAGCAGAACTGCACAAGTTACTTGATGATGTGAAGTTCAAGATTTCAGCATATGCATGGTCTTGGGATTGTTGTGAAGAGAGGGTTTACGATTATTGTATTTGAGCTTGTTTTAAAATGTATTTCATTTAATTTATTTGGTTTAAATAATTGTTAAAGTTTTTCCGCTGCAAAATTCTGAATAAGCTGAAACGTTTTCACACGTGGCGGTAATGCTTTGGAAATTTCTTTTCAAATATATTTTATGTCATAATTTTAAATAATGTTTAGAGTTTTCGAGTAGGGAATTTTCAGGGTGTTACACCAACCCCAAGAGAAATTACACCCAATCTTGTCACCATGGCCTTTCATGAAATGGGGGATGGATATAGCTGGTCCCTTACCCGTCGCGTCTGGTCAAAGAGTCTTCTTACTTGCAATGACGGATTACTTCTCCAAGAAGATCAAAGGTGAAGCATTGAGGAACGTGACGGACTCAGAAGTGATCTCATTTATCAAGCGCAACGTCATCACCAGGTTTGGCATTCCTTCAGAAATAGTATGTGATAATGGATCTCAGTTTATAAGTGGACCAACCAGGAAATTTTGAAAAAAGTGGAACATACGTCTAGAGATGTCTACCCTAAGGTACCCTCAATGTAACGGACAAGCTGAGTCGAGTAACAAGATTGTGATGGCAAATATCAAGAAAAAATGTGAGAAAGCTAAAGGTAAGTGGGCCGACGACCTGCCCTACATCCTATGGGCTGATCGGACAACACCAAAGACATCTACAGGACAAACATCGTATTCGCTAGTATTCGGAAGTGAGGCTGTGCTACCCTTCGAAGTTGAGTTGCCCACAACCAGGTATGGCTTGATGACTGACGATGTGAATAAAGTTGAAATGGCACATGATCTGGACACGATTGATGAGTTGAGAGAAGTAGCAAAAGTTTGAATGGAAGCTTATAAACAGAGTGTCGCTCGAAGTTACAACAAGAACATTAATGTAGTGGTGTTTAAAGAAGGGGATTGGGTACTCAGAAGACGTTCGGTACTGGAAAGACTGGTAAGTTTTCTCCTAATTGGGAAGGCCCTTATAAAATTGTTAAGGTTGTAGGAAAAGGAGCTTATAGGTTGGAAGATATGCGTGGAAAAGACGTGCAAAGAGCATGGAATGCTTTCAACCTCAAGAAGTTTTATTTCTGATTTGGTAAGTCGAACTAGCTTCGACCCTAGGTAAGTTGTTTAAGTTTTAATTTCATTTGATTTTTATTCAGAACCATTGCTGACTTGAGCGTCGGAGGGCCGTTGGCAAATACGCCAACAGCCAGTCCTAACCCTTTGTGATGCAGTTTACGAAGATTAAAGGGAGGTTGTCAAGGGGATCAATGGCGAACAAACAAAATTGACCAACTACAAACGCGTCACCTCAGGTATGCCTCTTTGTTTTATTAAGCTAAGAGTTTATCTACGTGACCATAGGGCCTGGCCAGCCTACTACGAATGATTGACGACGAGTCAATTAAGTGACAAAATTGTTGTGTTATGTTCTCATAAGCTGAACAAGCGATCACTAAACACAAATATGCAAAGTAAACATTTGCCATGAAGACGACTACGTCAAAAGTTAGAAGGTTCAGAATATATACAAAGCAAAGCAAAATGGCACGGTACCTAAACCCATGACATGATGGATTTAGCCAAGGCCAGCATAATTGTCACACATTACAAGCAAAAAACAAACCCAGAGTTATCATCACTACAGAATTTTAGAAGAAAGACTAAACTAATAAGTACTACTATGCAATATGATAAGAGTCAAGGTTGAAGTCATCCTCGACCCTGGGGGGAGTTGTGGCAGAAAAGTTCTCTTCCCAGTTCTTCACACCTTCCTCAAGCCTCCACTTGTCCGTCATCCCAGCAATGAAATCTTTCATCAGCTCACCTCTGGTCTTCCACGTGTAGTATCCGGGAGCGTCCAGGGCTTCATCCTTCTTACGTTGGGCATACTATTTCAATTCGTCACATCTTGTGGAAATGGCTGATATGATCTTGGCGTCTGTGGCAATCTTATCTCTCAAGGTCGCCTCGGTGCTCCTCAACTTCTCCAGTTTGGCTTCGAGGATACTGATATGCTTCTTGGCCATCAGCATCCCTTGGAGACTCTATGCAACAATGAGGGTTAGTGTGTTATTCAAACTCGGAGCAACTAAAAAGACATTGAGTAGGGCATACCAAGATGTCGTATGAAAACGAATCGGCAAGGACGTATGCAGCATTGAAGTTCTTCAGCTGGTCTTTGGCATTGGGAAACAAGAATTGGTGAAATTGAGGCTTGATGGAAGCAGTTTCTTGCGAGAAGTTGTAGAAGTCTTCTGGGAGGTCAATGGTCTTCGGTTTCTTTAGGGGTCGGTTCGAGGGGTCGGCTGGCGCGGGGACAATAGGAGGGAGTTGCATTGAAGAGCCAGATATCTTCTTCAGTTGTGCCCGACGGAGAAGGTCATTAGCAGAGGGGGCCTTGGTGGCCCTTGATTTGTCGTTTGCTGCAGGAGGAAAGGAGGTCATAAGGCAAGAACATTGCAGTTCAGGTAAGGGAAAGAGTGAGTTTGTCAACTTACGAGGAGCCATGGGAGAGGAGCTGGACTTTGATTCGCTGATATCGTCTTCGAGATCTACTAGCAGCGTCTTTTTGGAAGCTGAAGGATAGGCTTTTGACGACGTTCTGGCGGAGCGACGCGGATGGAGGTGCGGACTTGGTGGTTCCTTCTTCACTTTGGGGTCGCTTGGGGGTTGGATTAGTGCAACGTATAGTAGGTCTTCCGAGATCCGTAGCAATTCCTCAGTTTGTTTGGGTGAATGCGAATTTTCCTCGAGAGAAATGGTACTCAGATCTGCAGGACAAAGATAGAAATTGAAGTAAATTAGAGCAAAACGCTGGTGTTGTGGGTTGGATACGGTTTATACCAGTGGTCCATTCTTATTCCAAGGTTTTCCCGGAGTCTCCCAGTGATTCTTTTTCCACAAAAACGTACTTCGTGGCCCATCCTCTGACATTTTCTTTATCCAACTTGGCAATTAGGTTCAGTTTTCCTTCATTTGGTAAAAGCGTGAATCTGCATTTCCCATTCGTGGCTACATCGTAGGTGTGACCTAGGTCGGATGCGGTGAACTTCAATTCCTTGTGCTTGAGAAGTAAAATCTCGAGACCCAGCAGTAACCTCCACACATGAGGCATAATTTGGCATATGGGGATCTTGGCTTTTTCAAGAAACTCGTGGGTAAGTCTTCCAAAGGGAAAGGTGTGGCCAATTTTGAAGGGATATTCAAACATGCAAACCCATCCATCGCACTTCGAGTCAGGGCGAACGGAATCAGGTGCGGCGACTACTCTTGCGGATTTTAAGAATGGGTATTTTTCTTTCAGAAGGGTAACATCGGTGATAGTGCTGGCGATTCTATTTTTCTGGTCAACGAGTGTTGACACCAGATTTAGTCCCCTGTCCCGAGGAAAGACTCGATGATGATATTAATAAACTTACTTTTCTAAAAGATTGACTAATTGTGTGTTATTGGACATTATTAAGCCCTATTAAAATATTTTTTTTATTTTCAACTAAAAATTATTTCAAAATTATATTGCAGTCATATAGTAGACTAAAAGAGCTTTAAAACGATATATTACATGTCCAATTTGGAGTTACAGATCAAAAGTTACTACGTTTGGAAAATTTGAGTCAAATATTTTATCGTTCACTAACCCGCGATTCTAATTAGGATACGCTGACAAATCAGCGCTTCTAATTAGGATACGCTGACTGTGCTAGCGCGTCAAAAGATAATTCGCTAATTATACAGCGCAAATATTTGATCTTCACTGATTTATTTCCTCATTAATTGATTTCTTTGCTATTATATGAGCGTAAATAAAAGATTTGCGCTGAAGATATTAGTGGAACACAAAAATTTGCGTTGACCTGGCAGCGTTATTTATGGGTACGCGCTGACTTATCAGCGTTGTCCCAAATGACGCGCTGACATTTTTTTTCTATAAAAACCCCAATTTCTCATTTCAAAGGACGGTTTTCCTTCTCCTAACTCCCTACTATTAATTACTCATCAAAATACTTCTGTTCTTTGAAATTAATTTCATCTTTTGGCTAAAGGTTTTAATTTATCAAGTTCTATAAGGTGAAGTTCTGTCCAACCAAACACTCAAGGAAAAATCTTCGAACGAGAAGTGGTAAGTTTCCTGAGAGTCTTACGTTTTATTTATTTTCTTTGTACATATGTAAATAATTTTTTATTTATTTCATTTTTTTATTAACAAAAAAAATCAACGACAAATTATTTTTTACGCTGATTTATCAGCGCACTATTTTTTTACTCGTTGGTTTGTCAGCGTATTATTTTGTTAAACGCTAATTTATTAGCTTCGAATTATTTTGTTGCTAATTTCTTTAAAAATAATTAATTATTTTATTTTTTATATAACTTGTATATTGGCAATTGAGAGAAATTAGTAAAGGCCGCCTATGGGCTAATATGACGCATTCCGCCATATTAGTACCCTTGCCCCCGAATTCAAACTTTGGTTCGTATGACCATTTTTGGAGTCATCCCCATGGGATCGGAGGGGTGGAATCGTGCTATTTAGATCCGTCCCTAAATCGTGTCCCATTCGTTCTTTTGATCTAAATACATGGTTTATGATGAGTTTAATTCCTAAAAACTCATTGGCGAATCCTACTAATATTGTTCCTTTTCGTTAATCTTTTCTTTCCTCTATCCAGTCCATTCTTCCTCCCATCGCCAATATGCCTAGGTCTAAAACGGTCTCTTGGCGGCGACGGGCGAAGGAAGCAAAAAAAGTGGGGAGCCGACCGTGGCTCCTACAACGAGGGGTTGGTCGGAGAAATGGGGGGCGACGGAGATGGTTTCTAGAGGGAATTTGTCGGCCATGGTCTTGGTGGTGGGGAGATAGGTGGTCGACTGAAGCAAGAAGAAGATTGGGGCGAGAGAGAAAAGAGAGAGGAGGAAGAGAGAGAGAATAGATGGAGAAGTTACCTGTTGGGAGGAGTGCTGAAGAAGTCACAGTTGCAGAAGTTGAAGAGTGTAGCTTTTTACTGATGGGACGTGGGGGAGTTAATGTGAGTGGGTAGTTAATTCATTCTTGCAATTTGAATTTCTTTGCTTTGGGATTATGCAAAGAAATTGGGGGCATTGTTTGGGCTTGGATTTCCTAGGATTTTGGGCCTAATCTGTGGCTTGAGTTGGGCCGTAAGTAGCGTGCTGGGACTTAGGGTTTGAATCCTGAGAAAGTCGTAGGTAGTTGTAGTGGGTAGTTTAGAATAAGTCTTGGTCAGCCCTATTATGTACGGGTTGGACTGTGCAAAAGGAATGGGGAGTTGAGGCCTATTCTTGGGGCACGGATTTAGTAAGAATAAGGTACTAGTTGTATTATAAATAGGGGAGGCTTTTGTAATTGAAACAGACATTCTGATCAATTAATATACAGCAATATTTCTCTCCTCATCTCTATTGTTCTCTTTGTTTTAAAGCAACTTCGTTTAAATTGCACTATTGTTATTCAATTCGTTTATCTTGGTATTTGAATCCAAGTCACAGGCAAGGTTCGATAATTAAATTCGGGTCACTCGAATTTTGGCACGAACAGACACATATTGTTAAACCTAGACACATATTTGTAAACTTGTTGAAGCTAGTCACATATTATTAAATCTGGACACATATTATTAATCTTGGATACATGTCTGTATAACCTGGACACATATTGTTAAACTACCTGGACACATATTTGTAAACCTGGTGAAATTAAAATGTGTTAAACCTAGTCACATATATATTATTACACCTGGACACATATTGTTAAACCTGGACACATATTTGTAAACATGGTGAAAACTTGTTTAAGCTGGACACTTATTGTTAAACCTGGACATATATTGTTAAACCTGGACAGATGTTTGTTTTACCTTGACACATATTGTTAAGCCTGAACATCTATTCGTAAACCTGGATACATTTGTAAAACTGGTGAAAATTTGTTAAACCTGGACACATATTGTTACACCTGGACACATATTGTTGAACTTGGACACATATTTGTAGAACAAAGGGAGTATTAAATAGAATATAATATACTATAATAATGTAGTATGTATAGCTTAGTATTATTGTGTTGTATTTTTTAGAAAAAATTGATAAAAATATTCCCAAGTTTAGGCCATCTTTTCTCATTATTCCCAACTTGGATTAATCCATGATTAATCTCAAGTTTGAAGGTCAACTTCTGTAATTGGACCGAAGCAATGGGTAAAAAATGTTGATTATATTCCTTAAAATCTGATTAAACTAAACTTATATGCATCAACAATTAAACTTAATATCATTAAAAATAATCATTGCAACCTAATGATATATAATCAATATCTCCTTTTTCCTTTTTTAATTTTAATTTCTTTTTTTTATTTATTTGCGTCACCGATTCGCCGCGATTTGCGCGCGTTAATCTATGTATCAAAAAATTGTCCTCTCAAGATTTTACGTACGAGTCATTTAAACCCTTAAGGGCCATATTTGAGGTCAAAAATTCCAAAAAATAAATGACCCGATTTGTGCTCACGATTCGCCTCAATTTGTGCTCACGATTCGCCTCGATTTGTGCATATTAACCTACGTGTCAAAAAGAGTGCTCTCTCAAGGTTTTACGAGTCATTTTAACCTTATGGGTCAAATTTGAGTTCAAAATTTGCAACAAATGACCAGATTAACCCTGATTTGATAATAATAGCTAACAGCATTAGTATTGAGTTAGCAGTAATTACCTTCTAGCTGGAAAAGTCCGTTGAAAACCATCGTAAAAAACTCGGACACAAAACCGTCGCCCGAAAAAAGTATTGGAAAAGTTTGCCGAAAAACTATCGTCTGAAAAAGTCGACCGGAAAGCGCTGTCGAAAACCCTCTCTTGAAAATTCGGTCAAAACAGTTGGTCGGAAACAATCTTCGAAAAAATCGGCTGGAAAAACATCGTTGGAAAAGTCAGTCGAAAACCGTCATAGAAAATGCTGCTCGAAAAACATCGAAAATAAAAACGATGTCGGATAATAATAATCCCTCCCTCTCTCATTCCAAGGAATGTTCGAGGTAATACATCATCTAGGACACAAATTAAGATACAATGCCCCTAACTTTTGAGCCCTGATTTTTATTTGCAGGAGACACACTAGTTTAATATGATGTAGGCCAATCATTGCTTGTACTGTCAGTTTGTTCACTGCAATGTCACTCCTATGATTAGCAGAATGAGCTTTGGTTGCACTTTTGTGTATGTCTATGATGATAAACAAGGAAAATTGGGGTTATGGCATGATCTGGAGGCCATAGCTTGTGAGAGTTGGATGATAGCTGGAGACTTTGATACAGTTTTGAATATGGATGAGAAGACTGGGATGGCTCCATGCAAGGCTAGTGTACTAGAATCAAGGAATGTGTGGCTAAATGTGAGGTTGAAGATGTTAAATACACAAGAATATTTTACTCTTGGACAAATAAGCAAGATGGAGATGATAGAGTCATGTCTAAGCTTGACAGGGTATGTATTGGCCAATGTGGAGTGGATGAACTCTTTCAATAATGCAGAGGTTAATTTTTTGCTTGAGGGTCTTTTTGACTATACTTCAATGGTAATCAAGTGTTATCCTGATATGGAAGGGTTCAAACCTTTCAGATTCTTTAATATGTGGAGCTTGTGTCCTAATTTCAAGGCGATTGTGGAAGCTTAATTAGTGGAAAAAAGTGGTACATGGGCACACTATGTTTCAAGTTACTCAAAAGTTGAAATCATTGAAAAATTGCTTTAAAGAGCTTAACAGGGGCAGATTTGGGGATGTGGGGGAAAATGAACATGCTGCTCTTGCTCACCTTCGGACAGTCCAAAAGAAGATGCATGAAAATCCCTCAAATACTAAATTTATCCATGAGGAGTATTTGGCCCAGCAGGCTTATAAGGTGGATCATGATAACTATGTTTCATTTCTAGCTTAAGCAAAAATTGAGAGAGGAATGGGTGCTGTATGGGGAAAGAAATACTAAAATGTTTCATAAAGCAGTCAAGGCTCGAGCTCACAAATATAGAATTAACACTATTTGAATGCTAATGGAGAATGGCTAACAAGATCCTGTTGATGTTTATAAGGAATTTTTTACCGATTCATCTAGTTTCATGGGTTCAAATAGTAATTGCAAACCTCTAAATATGAAGATAATGGGAAAGGGGAAAGTGCTGGATGGAAGGCTGAAGGAGCTTCTGAAGCTTGAGTTCTCAATTGCTGAAATCAAAGCTGCGCGCCATGTGCATGTGGGATATTCCCTGAGGATAAGGTGTTAGGTATAGATGGGTATAACGGTTGTTTGTTTCTATAAGAAGGCTTGGAAAATTGTTGGGGATGACATTGTTAAGGCTGTGCAGGATTTTTTCAAGATAAGAGCAATGCTCAAGGTGATTAATACTACCTCTATAACATTAATTTAGTTCCTAAAGTGTGTTGCCCTTCGAAGGTGAATGAATGTAGCACTAATTTTTGGAAACAAATTTTGGAAACAACATTTAATTTCGTTACAAAAATGCTTTTTCGCAAAAAAAAAAAAAATTATGTTGTTGCAAAAGATTCTTGCTATTAATAGCTTTTAACTTTCCCTCCACAAATTCATCAAGGGCGGGTATGCTTGAAAAATAGGCATAGCTTTGGCAACAAAAGTTTTGTGACTATATATAGAATTATTTATAATAAAAATGTTAAATTGTTACCTAAAATTTTTTTTTTTTAGCAACACTAAATTTTGTTGTCAAAAACACTTAAAAAATAAAAATAAAAATGAATTCTACCCACCCTTATTTCAATTGCTCGACATTTCTTCAATTCAACATAATACCAGCCAAAACCCTTTGAAGTTCCAATTCCTCTCTCTCACCAGCCATAACCCACGCACCACCATTCCTTTCTCTCACCACGGCTGACTGCCATATCAAATGGATTTTTGTTTTTAATTGTATATTATTAGAACGTCCCAAATTTACAATAAGGTATTACGATATATAACAAAAAAAAAAATCATTATGGTACATTAATTTTTGTCAACGTAATTAGTTGTTGCTATAAATCAGTTATTATTGGTAACAACCAATTTTGTTGCAGAAAAATAATGACTCAGGTTTATCATAATGTTATTCGTGTAGTCATTAGAATATGTCGTGGCAGAAAAAAAAATTTAACAACAAAGTGTATTGTTGCTGAAATTTTTTATTTTTAATAACGACAAAGTTTGTTGCAAAAAATAAGCTTCAGGTACAGGAACTGAACTGAGTTATTGCAACAAGTTGTCTTTCGCAACAAACGTTTTGTTGCAAATAACGCATTTTTGGCAACAAGCAATTTTCGTTGCAAATACCTTTAGCAACGGGATCTCCCATAACAAAGCTAAATTGTTGCCAAAAATAAGAAGTTGTTGCTAAAGTTATTTTTAACAACGAATTCTTTTGTTGCCAAAAATCAATTTTCTTGTAGTGGCGCATGTATACCTATTGCATGCTGTACAGTCTTGTATAAATATATTTCAAAATTAATTTGTTTAAGATTGTGCAATGTGCTTCCTAAAATTGTGTCTGAGAGCCAGGGTGCCTTTGTTAAAGGCATGATAATCATTAGTAATATTATGGTGTGTCAGGACCTAATTAGACATTATAATAGGAAGCATGCACCTAATGGTTGTGTGCTTAAAGTTGATTTGCGAAAACCTATGATATAGTTGATTGGGGTTTTTTTTGAAGAATTTGTTGTATGCTTTTGGTTTTCCTGATCACTTTGGGAACGTTACTATGGTCTATGTAGCTAGTACCAGTTTCACTCTCCTTATTAATGGTACAAGCCAAGTTTTTTTTAGGGAAAAGAGGGAATTGAGACAAGGTGATCCAATGTCTCCTCTCCTATTTGTCCTTTGTATGGAGTATCTGAATAGAACTATGGTTTTTGTTGGAGGGAAGCATGATTTCAAATTTCATCCTAGATGTAGATCATTGAAATTGAATAGCTTGTGTTTTTGCTAATAATTTGATGCTATTTTCTAACGGAGATGTAGCTAGTGTTAATTTGTTGATGCAAGGTCTTAAACACTTTGAAGTGGTATTTGACTTAAGGGTTAATTGTGGTAAGTCAGAAATGGTGTTTGCTAGTATGCACCAAGATGATATTGAGTTTCTTAGTCAAAAAACTGGATTTAGGAGGGGGTGTTTGCCATTTAATTATCTTGGTGCTCCTATTTGTACTAGGATAATTAAAGTAGCTAATTGTCAGACCCTTGTGGGTAAAATGCTAAAAAGGGTTAGGTTATGGCAATCTAGACATTTATCCTTTGCTGGCAGGCTTCAACTAGTTAATGTTGTTCTGATGAGTATTTGTACATATTGAATGCAAATTTTAATCTTGCCCAACACTGTCATAAGGGAGATTAATAGGATATGTAGGAAGTTTCTATGGAGGGCACTTTATACAATGATAAATTGGGAAGGTTAATTAGGATAAGTGTGATCTTTTAAAACATTTGGAGGCCTTGGGGTTAGAGATTTGCAGTTGTGGAATTTGATTGATGTGGGTAAAATTGCTTGGCAAATTTCTGAGCAGAAGGAAAATCTTTGGGTTAGATGGGTCCACACTGTCTACTTAAAGAACACTAATTGGTGGGATTACAAGCCTACTGCAATAGCTACCTAGTTGGATTTGGCATAGTATATGCAAATCTAGGGATAAATTGAGAAGGTTGAATATCACTAATTGGTGGCAAAATATAATGTAGGGCAGAAGTACTCTATAAGCAACATTTATAGGATCTTTAAATGGAAGGGGAACATGATTAATTGGGACAAAGTCATTTGGAATAGATGGTCCTCCCCTAAACACTGTTTTATTTAGTGGCTTGTTGTGCATCAGAGAATGCTGGTAAAGAGCAAGCTTTATGCTCATGGTATCTGTACTGATGACAGATGTTGTTTATGTGATGTTGGGGTGGAAACCCATGCTCATCTGCTCTATGAATGCAGTAAAACTCTTGAGGCGTGGCAAACAATTAGGAATTGGATGGATTTCAAGCAGGCCTTTTATTCAATAGGGCAATTAGTGAATTGGCTTAGGAAAAGGAGGGTTGATTCTGCAACCAGAACTAAAGTGTTGTGTGTTGTTGTTCGTTGCTGCTGTCATCTACCAGGTCTGGAAAGCAAAGAACATGTTGTTGTGGCGTTAGATTGATGTTGATCCAGAAGCTATATTGCAGCAGGTGAAGTATGTGCTTAGGAAAAGGTGTAAATTGATCAAAATGGAAAAGCTTAAAGATGTAGACAGGGGTTGGATCTCTGGTTTAATGCAGAATGATGTATAGTCTTGGTGTTGGTAGGGGCTTCTATGTTTTGAGGAGCCTTCCTAAAAGGGTTGTCAAGCCTAGAGGTTGCCTTTAGGTTGAAATTTGGTGTTGGTTGGGCTAATAATATCTTCTTGATTTACCCAAAAAAAAATAATAATCATAATAATAATAACAATAACAATAATAATTTTTAAAAAATGAAAATAAAAGTAAAAGTAAAAATAAAAATAAAAGTAAAAATAAAAATAAAAATAAAAAAGAAATAAAATAATAATAAAAATTAAATAAAAATTAAAGTTAAAATTAAAATTAAAATTAAAAATTAAATTTAAATTTAAAATATATAAAGAGAAAAAAATTAAAAAAAAATTAATATATAAAAAAAATAACAAAGATTGTTCACATTTAAATTGAATATTTTGTACACAATAATACATACATTAAATTTCTCAACAATGTTCAAAAAATGTTACACAATATGAAACTAAAAAAAGTAGATAAAAGATTGAGAAGAAAAGAATGAGAAGACGACGAATGAATGAGAAGAGATTTAATGGTAGAGTGTAAGATGAGAACAAAGGTGGGTTTTTATACACCCGTGAAGTGGTGAGTAAATTGAATGTATTTATGGAAATAAATGTATACATAAATATAATGACAATTAATTGATTTATGAATGAGAAAATTGATAAATATAGATACCATTTAATTTAATGTTTTTAGGGAATAATATGTAAATTGATTACGGAATTGACTTATTGAATCAATCAAGAAATTAATTAATAGAAGATTGATTTATATAAATTTGACTACTATATGTTGATGAATCAATTAAGAGCTTAATTGATTGAAAATTAGTGATAAATGTGAAATTATCTCTATTATATAAGCCAAGGGGGAGCCATGGTGTCACCCCTCAAAATGTCCATCTTACCCCTCCATACTTTCTAAAATCTCAATTTGTATCACCCACTAATTATTAAGGAAAGTTATTACAATTTTTGAACTTTTTAAAATCGAAATAGTACAAAATATAAAATTCGAAAAAATAAAACAAAAATTTCAAAAATTAATATTTTTAAATTCCCTATAGATAGACATCCATATTGATATATTTCACAAATAAAAAATATTACATTATGATTATCGTAGAAATTTGGTAGCCAATAGAATATGGTAAATAAAACTTTTCTTTCGTTCATTGTTATGGGGTTCGAACGAGTGAAAAAGTTTTTTTTGATTATATAAGGTTTGTTTAGACAGATTAATAGATGTATTTAAAATACTATCGCACGCAAAGCGTGCATAGAAGGCTAGTATTTTATATTGAATGAATTGAGGATCTAAATTGTTCAAAGGTTTTAAAAATAGGATTCCGTTAGGGGTCATTTGGTTGTTAAAGGGGAAAGAAAATCACTTTAAGAATGGGAATAAAGGGAGAATGGAAAGAAAAAGTGTTAGATTTTGTTAGTTGTTTGTTAAAAAAAATAATGAATGACACCACCATACCGCACCACCACTATAGGGGTCTACCACCACCACCACCGACCCACCCTCACCAGCCCACCCTTGCCCACCACCACCCCCGACCCACCCTCGACCACCCATTACGAAAACCAAGTGGGCCAGGGCTGGGTGGGTGGGTAGCTGGGCTGGTTGGCTAGGCTCGGTGGGTGGTTGGGCTGGACAGGTGGTTGGATGGTTGGGCTCGGTGGGTGGGTGGGGTGGCTGGGTTGGTGGGTGGGTGGTTGGGCTGGACAGGTGGTTGGCTGGCTAGGCTCGGTGGGTGGGTGGGATGGCTGGGTTGTGGGTTGGTGGGTGGGGTGGGTGGCTTGGCTGGTTGGCTAGGCTCGGTGGGTGGGTGGGGTGGTTGGGCTGGGTTGTGGGTTGGTGGGTGGGTGGGCTGTGGGTGGGTGGGTGATGAGGGAAAGGAAATGTAAAAGATAGGGGGAGAAGGGTTTGTGAAAGTGTTAGAATAGAGGTATGTGGAAGAGAATGGGAAAAATAGCATAACAAACACAATCAAAGGGAATTGGGGCAATTGATTTCCATTCCCTTTGATTATTACCCCAACCAAACGCACCCTTATTATATTAAAAATATGAATTTTGGTATTTTTGTTTTATTTTTTCAAATTTTATATTTTGTGCTATTTTCATTTAAAAAACCTTAAAAAATGGTAATTATTTTCCTTAATAATTAGGAGTGATATAAATTGAAATTTTAGAAAGTTTTGAGGGGTAGTATGGACTTTTCGCGGGGGACACCATGGCTCCCCTTGGACTTATATAATAGAGATAGACGTGGTAGACAATTCAACTCTTAAACACTAGTTAGTTCCCTAAACTTTAGTTTCAATTCTCTTAAGTTCTTCACTCTATCTCAACAAATTACAGTCCAAAAAAATAAGGCCTTAGTCCAATTACTTTAAACAATAAATTTAGATTACATCAAATCAAATTAGATAAGCAACAAATCCTAAACATCGTGGGGAAACAATCAATTATATACAGTGCGGCAGTTGTGGGTTTATGGGAGGCAGGTACTTTGAAGCTTCACAGTAAGAATCTTTTTCTCAATTTTAGGTAACCAATTTCCCATGTTTGAAGCAGTAAACAATCCATCATATTCAATATTCCGACTAGTTTTGTTGAAGTTTTTTTCCAGTTTCCACTCTCCAGAAAAAAGAAAAAAAACGAGTTTTTTCGGAAGTTTGACGAACTATTTTATGGTCACTTCAATTCTCCCCCTTTTATATTTTTCTATCTTTCATTCATATGTTATACTTATTTGCGATAGTAGTTTGATTTTCAATACATAAAAACGAGTAAGTAGATGAAAAAGAATCAGGGTCTTGGTTGATCGTTTGTGGGTTTTTCTGGGTTGACTTCAACATTTAATTTTAAGTTTTTAAAAATATATATAGGGGTTTACTGGATTCTAGGTTGAAATAAATTAATTTTAAGTTTGAGCAATGGAGGAAGATATGAGTATCAATGGTGATTTGGAAGATATGAGAATCAATGGTGATTTGGAGGATGATGTTCATTTTGTAGCAGAAGCATCTGAAAGTGCTCCTCTTAGAGAGAAAAATAATTCAATAAAAAACCAATTCCCAGGTTTTGTGAGAAAATGGGCATACATATTTGATGGTAATGGAAACTACTATACCAAAGATTGGGACCTTAAAGAAGGAAGAGGTAAAGAATTTTGTTGGTATCATTTAGAATTACCAAAGACAAATCATAATATTTCAATTTCTGCAAAATACCTAATTGATGTGCTTTGCCCTCCATTAAAGCTTCAAGACATTTTATCACTTGTTAGTAATGGGTCATTTTGTGGGTATGTTGATGGAGCTCTTGTTTTTAGGGTCAACTCACCTGGACCTCCTTCTAGTGCTTATATTTCAAGACTTGCTGCTAGAATTACTGAGAATTCTGTGATTACTGTTTCATTGGGTAAAATCCCTAGGCTCGGGTTCTCCCGAATGGGTGAGTCTTTGTTGTCGGAGATCCCGATGGTTGAGACCCCTAGGGGTCGAAATGGGGACCAAAGACAAGGTGGGATTGTCATCAAAGAGCACGTGCTCGAGTTTCTTCTGATGATGAACCATTCTGAAGAAGCTGATAACCCTGTCCCCAACTCTGTCTCGAATCTTGTTATTCATGTCATTGACACATTTGTGGATCATCTGCAAGATATTGTCACCAAACTTGAGAGTGAGTTGGATTCTGTGGAGCTAGAGATGGATAGAGGTTGGTATTGGTTCAATTCATGTCTTAGTATCTTTTCTTTTGTCCTGAAAAACAGACTTGCATTTTCAGTGAATTGGATTCCATCATGCTCAGTATATTATAAGTTGTAGTATGTCTTACCTACATAATGTGAACTTTTATCATTTTCACATTATAGGTTGCAATAATGGTCTAATTGCTCTGGAGTCTAAAACTAGGCAAGATTAGAAAGTTTTGATTTACTCTCTATTATCTTGGATTTATACTAATATGTTCTGCTTTTCTTTTGCTTGGACAACATTAATGTTTGCTTTCTTCTATGTTTGACCTTTTTCTGTTAATCTAAAAGAATATCAGGAGTGTACTAACATAAAGCTAACATTTGCTTTCTTGGGGAAGGGAAATGTTAACTAGAATTTGAAATATGGCTTTAGAAGCTAACAATATTCATGGAAAATAATTTTACCAGGAAAAAAATTCCAATGGAAATCATTATTATGGATGGATGGGAGTAGAGAATAAAATATAGTGGGAAAATGGAAATAGAAGCTAACAAGAGTGGAAGGATGGGAGTAGAGAACAAAACAAAAGTAATTAAGGGGGGAAATGTGGCATACCTTGGATAGAGAAGGAAAATGGTTTTCTTTTTGGTAAGGGAGAAATTTTCCACCCTTGAGAAAATCATTTTCCTCCTCTTAGCAAAATAAACAAAGGAAAATGAATACGAGGAGAAATTTTCCACCCTTGAGAAAATATTTTCCTCCAAAACTAATGGAGCCTAAGTTGCACCTTTAAATCTTCGTCGTTGTCCCAAGAAGTTGATTCTACTCCCAAATTTCATTTAACATTACAGTTTACTCATGCTAGTTAGAAATATGTTGTGAAACAAGAAGACTTTTATAACTGTCATTGGCTGTTCTTCCTCTACAATGTATTTTCTGCGTTGTTGGGGATCAAGGTTGGTTATTTGATTCTATATCTGAGGTTAAAGCTCATTATTTCAATTCAAAGCATTTGTTCATATGGTGTGCTAGAAATTTCTTCTCTGCTTATTTAGAAATGATTGAGATCAATCAAGTTAATGCCTTGTAGGTGGTTTTGCTTTGAAAAAGGAAATGCTAGATGACAGAAGATTTCCAAAAATGCATCTTAATTTACAGAGGTTACTTCAGGTAATTTATTCAAGCAATTCTATATTCATCTCCAATCAGGCAAAAATAGACCAGAAACTGAAACATCTAGGTCTATCTATGCTCATCTTAAGCTTCTGTTCTCTATTAAAATATAGGAGATTTGATTACTGATTCCTTATTACAATAATGGTCTGGAAAATAAATGATCACATGAAATGAATTCTTGTGCTTGCATTGCATTGTTGAGAGCAGGTAATCGCTCATGGAGAGCAAATTTTTCCACGTGTGAAAGAAAAATGCTCTTCGAAACATTGGTTTGGCCAAGAAGACATCGTCTCTCTTGAAGAGTTGATTGGAAGACTCAGAAGGCTAAAAGAGAATGTAGGATTTATAGCAAACCGTGTAACTGCAATTCAGGCGAGCCTAGATAGCTGGCAGGCTGAGCAAATTAACAGAAAACTATACTATCTCTCATTCCTATCCATAGTATTCCTTCCTTTATCCGTCATCACTGGAGGTAAATTTTTGTTCATTTAGCTATATAATTTGCTTATCATTATTGTGATCCAAAAAAATAAGATTATGCATAACAGGAATGTTGCTTTTTATCTTGGCTGTTGGCTGTTCATTTATTAATTTTAAAGTCTATGCATATAAATTACAACCCCAAATAATCACCAAAAACCCAAAAGCTAGATCATTTAGGTCATTTTTCAATGTGACAGTGAACAACCAAAAGGCAAAAGCTTTTTTACCAAACACCTTATAAAATGACAATCAAATAGCCAACAAATCCAGCCAAATGAAACAGCCATCAGCCAATCACCAAATAAGACCAAAATCTGGCTAGTAATGTAAGTAATAATATTGAAACGCCGAATATGTATTTGTAGTTTTTGGAATGAATGTGGGAGGAGTTCCATGGACGACCCAGAATAACCCTGCTGTCAAAGATGGTTTCTGGAATGTCATGATGCTGTGTCTGATTATGCTCTTGGCTGTGCTACTTTGCTTTGTTTTCGTCTCCCTTTACACCCATATTAGTGCTTGGTGGAAAAAGAAGAGTTTGAAACGAAGCTGGTCTTTGAACCGAAAGTCACTCCTCAGACGAAATTCTGCAGATGGATTCCCTCAAAGAGGAGGTTACCTTCGGATTTGAGATGATTAGTTGATGCATAAAAATTTATCACAGCTGTTATTCTTCATTCTATCTGCAGAAACATTATACTACCTCTGTAACTTGTTATTTGCAACAATTTGACATAAAGTAGAGAGTAAAGATGTCTAATCCTATGCAAATAAAAAGTCACGGAGTAGTATATGTGATCAGTGATTTGGTAGAGGAGGCGGTAAATTCTGGCATCATCTCATACCCTAGAGCTGATGAATTTCTACAAAATTTCTGATGATTTTGCTTCAGAAATTCTATTTTTGCTGATCTTTAACACGGTGTATAGATTTCCTTCATTCTTTTTGATCGGAACTTCTTCAATGAGAACGTTTTGGAGTATGTATCGAGTACCTTGTGGTCCTTGTAACAGTGCCTGAGCTTTACTGATTTTAGTAATATGATATTAACAGTTTCTAGCCTTTTTCAGCTCTTGTTCTTGAATTTGTGTATCATCATTGATTCTGGCTATACTGGAAATATATGCTCTAGTAGGTAAAAAGCTAGGCAACATATCTGATTAATCCAAAGACCAAACTCACCAAAGTGGATTAAACCATTTTCTTTCTTCTTTATCTTTATATAAAAAATTAAATGGAGATGCAATCATGCATGTATAATGAGAATTTCATTGAAGTTTGGTTTGTTCCATGAATATTTGAGTATCGGTCTAACAATTTTCTAATAGCATCTCTTTTGCTTAATTGCATAACCACAATGTGTGTGTATCTCTATTATATAAGCTAATGGGGGGAGCCATGGTGTTCTCCTCAAAAAGTTTAAACTACCCTTAAAAATTTTCTAAATACTCAAACTATATGATATTAACTAAAAAGGAAAGTTTTGTATTTTTTAAAATGAAAGTATTACAAAATATAAAATTAAAAAAATTAAATACAAACACCAAAATTCATATTTTTGAATTTTCTACAATTAGACACCAATATTGGTATATTTTTCATACAAACATTTTCTTTTTTTATTAGTATAAATCTCTATTATATAAGGCAAGAAGTGGTGGTGGTGTTTGCACTTTAAATTAATAGTCTAAAATACCTATCTTCCCTTACTTAAGAAATACAAAATTAAAATGTAAATTAAATTCAATCAATCAATAACAAATAAGGAATTATCAATCAAAGAACAAGTAATTATTTACTCCCCATAAAAAGTAACATATTTCATCTTTTAAAATGAAAATATCAAAAGACTAATAATTTACAAAAATAAATAAATACGGCAAAATTAATAATTTTGAATTTTCTACTAATTGACACCTATATTTATATAGTTTTCACATTAAATTTTTATCTTTTATTACAGTAAAAATTTGATCAGAGATAGTGTAGTTGATGAAATTAATTTTTTTTTCAATTACATGTGTTTAATCCTATTTTCAACAAACTCATAGATAATGTATACATACATTATATAAGATACACATACATTTAAAGCACGCATAGTGTGCACATAAAGCTAGTGTATTTATATATAGGATCGGGATCATATGAGAAGACTTGTTTAGGTGAAAAGGCTTGTTTATGTGAGAAAACATGCCGTCGATCTACTATGATCTGTAGGATTTTTTTTCCAAAAACATAACAAAATCAAAACAAACTTAGTAACAAACCCCTTTTTTTTGGAGATCAGTTGACACTAAGCCTGCAACCCACTACTTACCAAAAAAATAAAAATAAAAAGTCTGCAACCCACCATCTACAAAAAAAAAAATTAATTTTAGATTGTACGCGTTTTTTTAAAAATAAGAAACATATATTATTATAAAATTTAATATATTTTATTTTACTTTTTTAAAATGTATTAAACTATTATCATCTTTTAAAAAAAAATTGTTATCATCATATTATATTCAATTAGTCATATAAAATTTAGAACATATTATATAAATTTTGAAACATTTCTCATAAAATATAAATTTTAGAACTTGGCTTTACAAATTTAGAACAAGCGGGGTTAACATTTATAACCTATATCTTATGCAACTTAAAACGAATCACATAAAATTTAGAACATATCACAAAAAATTTAGAACATGATTAATAAAATTTAGAACATTGTTCATAAAATTTAGAAAATAGCTTTTATATGTGTAGATTTGTAGAGCATGGCCTATAAAATTCGAAACAAAACATAACTTATAAAATTTAGAACATGAATTACAAAAGTTGAAGTAAAACATATAAAATTTAGCATCGTGCATGAATATTCCGTTAAGTAACAAAATATTCCGTTAAATTAAAAAAATAATAACTAATAATAATTAAAAAAAATAGCCTATTCAAGGTTTTACGGGTCATTTTAGCCCTTAAAGGATCTGAATAGAGATTGGAATTTGCAAAAACGACCCAATTAGCCTCGATTTGCGTTCCCGATTTGTCTCAATTTGCGCGCATTGATCTACGTGTAAAGAAAATAGTCTGCTCAAGGTTTTACGGGTCATTTTAACCCTTATGGGATTCGATTTGAGGTTGGGATCTGCAAAAAAAATATCCCGATTAGCCATAATTAACGTCCCCAATTTGCCTCGATTTTCACAAATTGATCTACACGTAAAGAAAAATAGTCTACTTAAGGTTTTACGGGTCATTTTAACCCTTATGGGATCCGATTTTAGGTCGGAATTTTAAAAAAAAACGACTTAATTAGCCCCTAATTTGCATTCTCAATTCGCCTCGATTTGCACGCCTTGATCTACGTATAAAAAAAACTAGTCTACTCAAGGTTTTACAAATCATTTTAACACTTAGTGGGGTTTGTTTTGTTAATTATGATTAATTATCTTTTTAATATAGTTTTTTAGTTAATTATAGTTAAGTAATGTATTTCTTTTTGTTAATTTTAACGGTTTTTTGATTAATAACATCACATTTGAGAATTTCATCATAAAGATGTATTACTGTTGGGATTAAAAATAACTCGGTAGTGCCATTGAAAATTCACCAAAACACAGTAGTACCAATGGGAATTTCCCTTTTAAAATTTAGAACATGGATCATAATTGATTTGGTATTTTAGCTACTTCAAATAAATCCAACAATAAATTGAAATTTTCTGCGCACATACACATATTTAGAACATTTCTTATAAAATTTGGAATATGCCTTATAAAAGTTGGAACACGACTTATAAAATTTGGAACATGGCTTAAAAAATTTTGAAATATAACTAGAGAGTACGAACAAAAAAAAAACAAGAAATTTAAGATAGAAAAAAAATGTGTGTGTGTTTTTTAATAACTAGAGAGTACAAACATTTAAAAAACAAGAAAATTAAATAAAAATTTAATTTAATTTTTCAAAATAAACAAGAAATTAAAAGAAAACCGGATTTTTTCAAAATTTAATTTAACAAGAAATTTAAAACACATATATATATATATAAATTAAATTTAAAAAAAACAGATTTTTTTTAATAAAAATAAACAAATTTTTTAATAAAAGAAAACCAATTTTTTTAATTAAAAAACGAAACATATTGTTTTTAAGAGAAAAATATTTTTTCTTAAACAAAATCCATAAAAAAATTAAAAGAAAAAAAGATTTTTTTAAGGAAATATACTAATCAAATTCAATTACCAAATTGCCCTTACTGATAAAAAACAAAGATGATTTAGATCTAAAATTTTCTTCATCCACCCCCTAGATCTAGAGTCTCAATCTCTTGTAAATCCATATGCTTCATATCTTTTCTAATTTCTTGACAGCTTGCCGCCAGTCTTGTCCAAACCAACGCCAATAATTTTCTCTTAGCTTGCTCGCAATATCCGCGACACCAACTTTCCTACGGATATCTTCATTTCTGATTCTATCTTGTATAGTGTAGCTACACATCCATTTCAACATCCGCATCTCTTTAACCCCTACCTTTTGAATGTGCTCCTTCTTAGAAGCTCAACATTCTGTACCATAGAGCAACATTGGTCTTTTAGACGTCCTGTAGAATTTATCCTTCAACTGTAAGGGGATGCTTCGATCACACAACACTCCCGTGGTCGCTCTCCAATTATGCTTTCATCCTCTTCAAATGCACATCCACCTCTACTCTTCTAACCCTTAATACAAACTCCACATTGATTTCCTCCTAATTACTTATAAACGTATCCCCTTTGACAACCCATAGGCTTCCATTAAACAATTCATCGTAAGAGTAAGCATTTGCTCATAGCTGCTAAATGCAAATAGCAGCTGGGAGACCAATCATATTGCTCCATTTATGTCAGAAACAAATGGAAGTGGTCCTGTGTACAAGTGAAGCCAAAACAGTTTATGGACAATAAACGAGCAACCTTGGGATGATAATTGTGTTACACAGGACAATAATTAAGACATTCAATCAAAAACCGCTAAAAGCATATAGCAGCTAAGTGTTTATCATTACTCTTCATCGTAATACTCTTTCCACCTATTTTTGATTTCCTCGTCGAAAACCAAAACCTAGTGGTTCTTATCTTTTACACACTTGACCCTACCAATAGCCTTCTGTTGCCAAAGATGTACCTACAAATACATTTTTTTTTACCATAAATTAAAATTTAACATTATGAGAATGTTCATTACAACATATTAGACAAGGCTTCTTTTTTTTTTTTTTTAAATTTCTTACATGTTTAGAAAATTTAGAAGATTTTTCATTAACAAAAAAAAGGTTGCAATAATTCTAACAAAAGTTCCAATAATTCTAAAGACAGATAACATTTTACCGTACTCATTTTGATTTTTTTTATGAGGAAAAAAAAAAACAACTCCACTTAAGGGGCCCAACCAAGAGCATCCGTACAGATAATAAGGGAAAAAGAAGGGTCATATGGATGGAGCCAACAAGTCATGGAACTAAAGCGATGTCTTGAATTCGCTAGGTAGTCTGTTTTGTTTGATTCTCTAATTAAATGGATGATTTATACATGGTCTTGGGAATCGAGGTGTAGTTTGGAATCTCTAATGAGACTTTGTATTTCGCAAAGAATATACAAAAGTTTCTAATTGCGTTGATAACTGTTAGGTTATCTTATTCTATGATTACACGAGAAATACTAAGAGAATTGAAATGTCTTGTTTAATACCTTCTCGCAGAGCCATTGCATCTGCAAAAAGGATACTTGCAATGCTAACGATTTTCTTAGCCGCTGATAAAAAAGGCCACCTTTGTGGTTTCTAATAATGAAGCCAATAGTTGTGCTGTTGGAGTTGTATTTGGACCTGTCAAAATTAAGTTAAAATAATTATTCGGAGGGGTCCAACATGCATTGAGTCTATTATTGTTAGCAGAAAAGGAAATACTCTTTTTCTTAATTTTTTTTTCGGGGGAAGTAGAAGTATTGAGTGTGTTATCTTCAACTTATATCAGATCAGATCTCATCTCACCAATTCTTATAAGGTTTCAGATCAGATTAGAAAATTTCAGACGAAGAAAATGCACCTATTATCATCAGGATGTTTCATCCACTTATTAAAGAAATTTAGAATTCGTTTGGTAGATTTGGGAATGAGAGTTGACTCGTTATTTAAGACTAACGAATTTCTGAAAAACCAAATTTACCATCAAACGATAACAATTTCAATTTTGCTGAAAACCGTACTTATTTTGATTAAAATTCTTTTGAATACTTTTCATAATGTGAAAACTCAATTTGATTTTCTTCTCATTTTAATTATATTAAGTAAAAAAAGGGAAAATCTATTTTTTTTTTTTTAAAAGTCTTACATTGTTATTAGTTTTTTTTTTTTTTACTCAAAAAAGTTATAAAAAATAGCGGTGTAGAGGTGGCCATGTCATGTGTGTATGATGTAGGTAAGAGAGCTTGAAGCACAAGACAACCAAATCTAGAAACTTCGAATAAGCATCTCCGTCTCTTAAACCCTAAACCCTAACTCCGTTTCTTTATCACTCATTTCGCCTTCTTCTTCTTCTACTCTGTGTCCAATTAAAGTTAGGAGAGAGAAATACTCACTTCATCTTCTTCTCTCTCAACGTAGATCTATTCATTTTTCTTTTCCAACTATCTACCATGGCGGCTGTTCTTCGTCGTCTTCGTTCTCAGCAGCTTCGCACTCTTTCCCCTCTCAAATCGGTACTTCTTTTCTCTCATCTTCTGCTGAAATTGCATCTTTATTATATTGATTGTATATTATTTCTTTTGTTTCAGCTCGGTGTGTTGTTTGATTCGTGTTTTATTGCTGCAATGTGCTGTAGATTCTTTGATCTGCTATTTTGAAGAAAATGATTTGGTTGCTGGTTATTACTGTCATTTTCCTATACAAGTTGTATTTTAGGGTTTTAGTTTTAGCTTGTTATGTATAAATTTCAAAGCTTATATTTTTGCATAATGGCTTAAATGAAAATGTTAAGTTGTTAGAATGGTAGGTTGCGTGTCTTTTGATTGTATATTGATGTGTAATTTCGTAGACGTTTTTGAAGAGCACATGCCTGAATAGAATATTAAGTTTAGGAGCTGAGGGATCATTTTTCATGTCTAATTATATATTAGGAAGTATTTGGCTGGAGATTTGTTTCTTACTAAGTGGTGTTTTCCGTTGGTTTTCATTTGACCTTGTCACTCACATATTGAGCAGTTAGTATCTGTGTCCGTTGCTGGATTGTCCTTTTGGATTAGTGATTGCTTGACATTGTTATTGAAATAGCTATGTTAGTTCTGCTATTGAATGTTTGCAATTCCTTCGATACATTTTCATGGTTGCTAAATTCCACGTTTGGTTAATTGATTTGTACTTGTATTCAGATTGTGCAATCGGCTGGAAATGCCAACCCTTCATTGGCCAGTCCATACATGTCTCAAAGATTGGCTACCTTGGTGAGGCCTTTCAGGTAGATCCATTGTTTTTATGTTTACCACTTTGTTTCTCCATGGCGGAAATGTGTCTTTGGTTCTAATTTGTGTGCTATCATGATACAGTGCAAGACCTGCTGGGAATGATGTCATTGGTATCGATTTGGGTACCACTAATTCCTGTGTTTCTGTCATGGAGGGAAAGGTAGTTGTCTTTGCTTGTCAAGTACTCAAGTGTATGCCTGTTTGATTAATTAAAAGCCTTGATATTTTTGGATGACACTTTTGTTTGATATCGTTGTGTAGAATGCCAAAGTAATTGAAAATGCTGAAGGTGCTCGCACAACACCATCAGTAGTTGCTTTTAACCCAAAAGGTGAGCTGCTTGTTGGTACCCCTGCTAAGCGACAAGCTGTAACAAACCCCACAAATACAGTGTTTGGGACCAAGCGTTTGATTGGGAGACGTTTTGATGATCCCCAAACGGAGAAGGAAAAAAATATGGTCCCATACAAGATTGTGAAGGCACCTAATGGAGATGCCTGGGTTGAAGCCAATGGCCAACAGTACTCTCCAAGCCAGATTGGAGCCTTTGTCTTGACCAAGATGAAGGAAACTGCAGAAGCTTACCTTGGGAAATCTGTTTCTAAGGCCGTTGTTACAGTGCCAGCTTACTTTAATGATGCTCAGAGACAAGCAACAAAAGATGCTGGCCGAATCTCGGGTCTAGATGTCCAGAGAATTATAAACGAACCAACCGCTGCTGCTCTTTCCTATGGGTTGACCAACAAGGAGGGTCTCATTGCAGTGTTTGATCTTGGTGGTGGAACCTTTGATGTTTCTATCCTTGAAATCTCCAATGGGGTTTTTGAGGTAATGCTTTTCTTTAGCTGTGAGCTTCTTGTTGTTGTGCTTTTAGTTTTAACTTATAATTGATAATTGATTATCATTCAGGTAAAAGCTACAAACGGGGACACATTTTTAGGAGGTGAGGACTTTGACAACACTTTGTTGGAGTTCTTAGTGGCAGAGTTTAAGAGAACTGATGGCATTGACCTGAGTAGCGATCGCCTTGCCCTGCAAAGGCTTCGTGAAGCGGCTGAAAAGGCAAAGATAGAGCTTTCCTCGACATCTCAGACAGATATCAGCCTCCCTTTCATAAGTGCAGATTCTTCTGGGGCTAAGCACTTGAACATCACACTCACAAGGTCAAAGTTTGAGTCCCTTGTTGGGAACTTGATAGAAAGAACCCGGGCCCCTTGTAAAAATTGTTTGAAAGATGCCAGTGTTTCCCTTAATGAAGTGAACGAGGTTCTTCTAGTTGGTGGTATGACTCGTGTGCCTAAAGTTCAAGAAATTGTACAAGAGATCTTTGGCAAGACACCAAGCAAGGGAGTTAATCCTGATGAGGCTGTTGCTATGGGTGCTGCCATCCAGGGTGGTATATTGCGGGGTGATGTCAAAGAGTTGCTTCTTTTAGATATTACACCCCTCTCTCTTGGTATTGAAACACTAGGTGGTGTTTTCACAAGGTTGATCAACAGGAACACAACCATTCCCACAAAGAAAAGCCAGGTAGGCTACGACATACTATTAAATTAAATTTGCACTAAGGATCGACCCTGCTCTTTTGGATTTAATTTCAGATGAATTCAGCTTAGCTCAACCTCTGTTGAGTCTAGGATTTTGTTCAATTCAGTTTAGATTCATTTAGTCCAAAAAAACAAACTAAGTGGTTTGTCAAACTATCAAGGCATCCTAACTCCTAAAGTCCAAGCAGTCCATTTTTGTTTTATAGTAATGAGAATATGAGATGATTATACTATGAAATTGAAAGCTTATATTTGTCGATTAGTTAAGTTTAGGAAAAAAAGCACCAATAAATCTTGAAGTATCCTAGTTCTGTTCAATAAGAGAAAGTGTGGTTTCTTTGTGCGATGCACATTCTAACTAATTGTTGTGTTTTCCACAATTTTAGGTGTTCTCTACTGCAGCTGACAACCAAACCCAGGTGGGTATTAAGGTCCTGCAAGGAGAACGTGAGATGGCTACTGACAACAAAATGCTTGGAGAGTTTGAGCTCCAAGGCATTCCACCTGCTCCTCGAGGACTTCCCCAAATTGAGGTGACATTTGATATTGATGCCAACGGCATAGTCACTGTATCTGCCAAGGACAAGTCTACCGGGAAAGAGCAACAAATTACTATCAAGTCCTCAGGTGGGCTATCAGAGAGTGAGATTGAGAAGATGGTCAAGGAAGCTGAATTGCATGCCCAGAAAGATCAAGAGAGGAAGACTCTCATTGATGCAAGAAACACTGCAGACACAACCATCTACAGCATAGAGAAGAGTCTTGGTGAATACAAGGAGAAAATCCCAAGCGAAGTTGCGAAAGAAATTGAAGATGCTGTTGCTGATTTGAGAAGTGCCATGCAGAGTGAAAATGTTGAGGATATTAAAGCAAAGACTGAAGCTGCTAACAAAGCCGTGTCAAAGATCGGCCAACATATGTCAGGAGGTTCAGGAGGTGATTCAGGAGGGGATTCAAGCGGTAGCTCATCGACCGGAGACCAAACCCCAGAAGCAGAGTATGAAGAGGCAAAAAAGTAGAGGTCTCGGATTTGATGCTCAAAAATTTTTTAGTGCACATTGTCCATTTTAAACTTTAGTTCATAGTTTTGATTAGAAGAATATAAGAGTCTCTCAAATTTTGTTTGAATGTTGTGGTTCCCGTGTTTCCCACCCGGATCCCTGAAAAATACTGTTAGTGTTGTGGAATTGACGGAAAAACTAGGTATATTTGGTGACAAAGATGAGAGAATAAATTTTGTTTCCTCCTTCGCCAGTTGTTTTTGCTTGAAAATAGATTTCAAGATTTGTGCATGTATTTGACTGTAATATCAAAAACAAATAATTGTCAGTCCAATTAGAGAAATTGGAAACAATCTCACGAAACAAGGATCAAGTTGGTAAGCAAAGAAGTTGATTTTGTTGTCTAATTTGGTTGTGTTGTCTAGTTTAGAGGTACTGTATAATGTGTGTTCAAATTTGCTTGTTAATTTCAACTCTTGATTGTCCGTCTGTTCAATACCAATAATAGTAGTAGCCTTTTCAAGGCCACAGCCTATTCCAGCATGACCTGCTATTGAATTTCTTTCATCTCGGTTTATTTAGCTTGTTTCCTATGTGGATGGCCATTCATAAGTTTTTAACTGAAGATGCAATATTACTCCTGAGTGATTACCATTTATATGAAAGAATAGCATGAATTTGGTACACAATCAAGTGTGCTGAACTGTCTGAGTTGAGTAAGGTTATGTTCTTTGGGACTGAATTACTCTTCTGAACTAAATAGAAACCAATTGAAATACACAAGGTAAACTGAAAAGTTCAAGTAATATAGACTGCGATAGTTCTAAAAAGTTGGGGTATGGCGGATTTTTGTTGTCTTTGAATTATTATTATTTTTATTTGTTATGAACTTGTCACTTAATTTGATCAAACTTTGACCATTTATATACACTAATCCATCAAGAAAAAAATATCAAATGAAATATCGTTATACTTGTATTAATACTTTTTATACCTTCCAAATATACATGTTTAATACTTTTTATTATGGAATTAAAAATATTTAAGTGTAAAAAAAACACAAAAAAGGCATAAGACCTCATTAGAACTTATTTATTAACCTATATGAAATAATAAATAACTAATTAGTCCTGAAATATGATAAACTAAACATAGCCTCACACCATGTTCATTTGGAGAACTGAACTAAATTTGCCTAAAATTAATCAAATTAAAATAAATCCTAGACTCAGCAAGAGTTGAGCTAAGGTATACTGGATTTGTTTGAAATGAAATTTCAAAAATTAAGTCCAAAAGAGCATAGCCTTGGTTATCCTTCGATAACTTTACGATCTATTGCAGCATGGTACCATAATTCACAAGGGGCAACAAGCCACTAGAACACACCTTTGTTTAACAGGCTTTACACCAACACAACCAATCAACATAAATTCACTGCTAAGTGCTAATATCAATCTAAAAGAGAAACATGCAACCAGAGTTTCAATTTATGGCTCATAAGTCACAAGGACATAATCAATTAACAAGCAATAAGTTCTCAACAAAGGTCCATTACAGCTCTCCTGTGCGAAATACATGCAGCTTCCAAAAAATAATTTAATTCTTTGTTTGAAGTTCACCAACAATTAAAACTAATCAGGAAACTGAGGCATGAAAAGCAAACAGGACAACTAAAAGGTTTGTGTTGGGGGGAGAAGAGAGATAGAAAAGGCCTTGTTGAGCAGCAAACTACACTACATAAATCAACCTAATGACCAAATTGTGAAGGGGTAACAACTTAGCAAGAGCTGCAAAGTTGTTCACCAAAGCACCTACATATGTTACAATTGCTGATCAGCTATGATGAAGATGAACCTGGAATGGAAGCAACTTTCCTCAGAAGCCCCTTAATCTCAGTCTCTAATTTCACTTTCATCTCAGAAGAGAGGTTGTCCCCTGAATTTTCCAGCATGTTTGTCATGAACTCTAGATTCTTCCTTATCTGTTCAATAGATGGTGCCTCGCCAGGAGTACCGGGAGTCTTCACAAGTGAAGGTGACTTAACCCCATTACCAGGCTGCATTGCTTTTGGTGGGGTCAACCCTTGATTGATGTATCCGCTGTTCAAACGAGCCGCTGCCGGTGGTGGAACAGGTGTTCGTGGGCCCACGTTCTGCAAACATACCTCCAATGAAATGGGTTTCGCATTGGTTCCATCACTGCTCAAAAGGGTACTAGTCATTAAACCACCGGAATAAGTCCCGTCCTTCCGCTTCCTCTGCCTCTTCTTCTTCTCAGGATTAGCATTAGCATTAGCATTAGCATTAGCACTAGCATTAGCATTAGAATTGGCAATGGCAGAGATCTCCCCTTTTCTCTTCCTTCCCCTCTTTTTGGGAACAGGTAAACCATCAGGGCCAGAACGGTTATTTAAATCTGGAACACCAACTGATTCGTTACTCTTGAAACACAAAAAATTTGTCTTTGTAGTTTCCTGAGAGTAATCAAGAGACGGTGGAAGTGTTTGTACAGTCTCCCGAGAGAAATCCAGAGTAATAGCAGCTGTCTGATTAGGCGCATCAATGACATGACCAGTACCTTTCTCCTCTATCTTCTGTTGAGGCATCATATTCACTGTTGATGCAACCTCTGTTGGATAGTTTTCAATGGTGAATGTACCAGTTTCAACAGCGTTTACATTTGGAAGCACACTTGTAGATCCAATTGTTGAACTTTTCTCTTTCAATTTATTTTTTGATCCAGGTTCACTAGATCCTTTTTCTTTTTGTTGTACCTTTTTCTTTTTTGATTGAGATTTACTTTCATCTGAGGCTCCAACCTGAATTTTTTTACTCTTATCATCTGACCCAGCAGCAGCAGCAGCCGGCTTTTCGCCATGAAATACCAAAGCCCGGTAGCTGGTAAAGAAGACCTCGCTAGAATCAAAATGATCATTATCATAAGGATGCAGACAATCTAAAGCTGCCAAATGCAGTTCCGACAGTAATTCAGCTGATGGTGCTTTAATTTCTAGTAGATTAGCAGATGGAGAAACCCTTTTTCTTGAAGGTTTTCTCCCTCTCTTTTTGCTTCCAGATCCAGTTTTTGCAGATGGCGGGGACGAAGCAAGCTTGTCAGACAAACTACCATTTCTTTCTCTTCTTTTCCTTCCGGTCTTTGCAACTGGAGTGGTTGAAGCCAGTTTGTCAGATACACAGCCATTTTTCTCCTCATCTACAGTAGCGCCAGAATTTTCTGTTTCTGAATCCTTCAAACTGGGCAAACCTTTTGAGCCCTTGCTCAAATTCACATAAGGAGGGGATAAATACTTGCTCTTTTTTCTCTCTCTCAATTCAGCACTCTTTTTGGATTCTCTGTCACTTTCACCATTTTCCATAATCAAAGACCTAGCTTCATCAATAGTTTGACACTTGGACAGGCAAGGACCATCATCTTTCATAGGAGAAAACACTATGGAAGTATTGAAACCCTCAACTTGACTATTGACAACATCAGTTCCAATTTTTGATGCAGTATTCTCACCTTCTATGCAGGGAATCACTTTTGCAGCATCAATACCATAAGCTCCACTGCTGACAGCATTAGTTCCAATTTTTGATGCACCAGTCTCATCTTCCATGGATGAAACCATTTTAGGAGCATCAATACCCTTAGCTTCACTGCTGACGACACTGTTTCTAATTTCAGATGCATCATTCCGATCTTCTATGGAGGACATAATTTGGAAAGAATCAAAACCCTCAGCTCCACTGTTGAAAACATAGTTTCTAATATCAGATGCAACATTCTTGGTTTCCATGGGAGAAATCGCTTTAGAACAGTCAAAATCTTCTGCTCCACTGGTGACATTCATGGGTGAAATAGTTCTAGAAGAGTTAAGTTCCACAATTCCACTGTCAACAACATTGTTTCTAACTTCAGAAGCTTCATTCTTGTCTTCCATGAGTGTAATCACTTTAGAAGAGTCAAACCTCTCAGCTCCATTGTTGAAAACATTGTTTCTAATTTCAGAAGCATCATTCTTGTCTTTGATGGGTGTAATCACTTTAGAAGAGTCACAACCCCCGGCTTCGTTGTTGAAAACATCGCTTCTGATTTCAGAATCATCATTCTTGTTTTCTGTGGGTGCAATAACTGTAGATGAGTCAAATCCCTCGGCTCCACTGCTGACAACATAGCTTTTAGTTTCAGACACATAAATCCCATTTTCCATTGTTGGAATCAGTTTAATGGTGTCAAAATGGTTTCTCACTTCAGTATCATCACTAGTATCCTTCATAGTAGCACCACCTATTTCAGGGGCTGAAAGAATGGACAGACAAGAATCCTCATCTTTTTTGGGAGAAATAAGTTTATATGTATTATGATCCTCATCTTCATCTCTGACAACCCCACTTCTAACTCCAGAAACATCAATCACATCTTTGGTAGGAGATATCATTTTAGAGCTGTCAACTGCCCTAGCTTCATCCCCAACAACATTGATTCTAATTTCAGAATCATCATTTGTGGCATTTCCAGATACCACAACACCATTTAGCTCAGCTACATCACTCTGTTGGTTACCCTCAACAGCCATGGCTGTTGCCAGGTTGCAAATGCCTCTACTTTATCCTGCAGCACAAAACACAAAATCAGAACCAAAAATATAAGAACACCAAGCAGTTTGCCTAATGATTTATAATAAGGTTAAATGGATGGCAAACATTCCAACAATCCATAAAAGCAGAAAATAAAGACTTCCCTCTATCGCAGCAGATTTTAATTAGCTTGTCCTATGAAATATACTATGAACTTCACAGCATATGCTTCCGCCTTACCTTATGGCAGATAAGTGAAAAGTATACTATTTTGGTACCAAATATTGTTAAACAGAGGTACTAGGGAAAACTGAAAACTGTAGCCATTTGCTAATATTCAGGAAAAGTGAAGTTTTAGAGTTTGAATGCAATAGAGGGCTGTTAACATTACACATGACACGAGGATATCTTTCACAACCCACATTTTCAAATTAGTGTTTTTTACTAGCTTTCATCATCTCAAGGAAGAGAGACAGAGAGGGGGGGGGGGGGGAGCGACTCCATTGAAAGTATCAAGAATTTACAACTACAAAATACATTCAGCTAGCCTAATCTTCACATACTTTGATGAGGTATACTCACAACTAAATAAAAAGAAAAAGAAAAGCATAATTTCAATTCTTCCCAAAATACGATGATTAAAAACCAAAAACAATAGAAAATCAAAGCATGAATAGTGATCAAAAGAAACAGCTGCTTCAATGCACATAAGTGCATAAACTAATACGAAGTAAATGCTTATTAAATGTTATTGTATAGCAGGTGCTGAGACTAGAGATGGCAATCCACAGATGAAGATCAATGGGCAAGACAAATCATGTAATTTGCTAAAGCAATTCAACTCTTAGAGCAAATTCGGTAAGCAAGTTGAAGCATGATCAATAGTCAAGATTGAAATTTTCTAATGAAAAGGATGCAAATCTCTATCTGCATTCATAAATTTCACTCATATCTAAAATTCAAATATTCCTAATTTCATATATTGATCAAACACATCCAAAATTTATTCGAATTCTTGAAACTATACAAATGAGATTAAAAAAAGGAAAAACTTTCCACATCCCACCTCCAATAAAACATACTAATTCATATCAACAAAAAGATGGACAAAAACAATCCAAAAAATGAGCACATTGAAGATTACATTCTTGAGAAAGGACTCGGTGTCGCTTTATAGTAAATTGAACCTGATCTTTTTACTAAAAACAATGTGTACAGCAACAGATGATTGGGGTTATGCCTTACCTTAATTTTTTAGGGAAAGGTAATAAGGATCAAACACTTCTGAACTCTATGAGGTTTAAGGATTAACTCCCCATTTTGACCACTAAAAAAACCAAGCAGGAAGTGTAGATTTTTAAGGGAAATTAAAAGGCACTCACAAAAATACCCAAATTCCAATAAAAAATGCATTCAATTCCCCAACAAAATGTTCTCAAGCTTTTGTAACAGAACCCATTAATCTGTAAAATGAAATTGAACTTACAGCACAATGCTGAGAAATCTAAATTATTTCCCTATAAAAAATAAACCCAATAAGTAGAAATGAAGAATAGAGTACCATATTAATTGAAACCCTAGACACCAGAAGGAAAAAAAAAACATAAAATTACAGAAAAATAAAAGATCAAATCTTTATTCGAGCATCAAAAACAATGCTACGCAGAAAAATACATTAATGGATCCATACAAAAATTAGGGACTTTTACAAGAAATCATATAAGCAACCAAATCACTTACAAGTCAGCAAAATTTAAAGAGGGGAAAAAATAGAAAAAGGAAAAAAGGGGGAGAAAAAAAAAGAGGAATTTACCCCAAATGTGTGAAAATGATGGTTGCAATCAGAAACCCATGACGTTGAGAAGAAGAGGATTAAAATTTGGAGAAAAATAAAGGAAGAAAGAATAAATACAACAAGTACTAGAGTAGCAAAAAGGGTTTATGATAATTGGACATTGGTGGGTTTTGATTTTAGTGTAATTGTAAATGGCACCTTCATTGCATATTTGTAAATGTAGTTACAACATTAAAAGGGGGAGCAGTGACTAGTGACTCTACAGAACAGTCTCACGAGTCTAGTGATGACACACGTTTTGGTTTCTTTGGCTGTTGAGAATGTTGACAAGGTGTATGAGTGTGTGGCGGATTTAGGACGAATTGGATCCTTTCTATTTCTTAGGAGAAATGGAGAGTCAATGGTTGGGGATGCATGAAAGGGGAGAATAGGGAAGATTTTAGAATTTTTATATTTAAGTTATATTATATATCAAAATCTTAAGATAGGAAATGAAAGAAGGGAAATGGAGAGGATCATTTCTCATTTAGGACATGTTTAGCCCCGATTTTGATCTATGCACTTCAAATGTTTATATCTGCACTCTTTTATTTTTTTCAACTCAATCATTTTGACGGATGTGGCACACGTGTTAAGACGCGTGTCAACATATTGTCTTAAAAAAGACATTTTAAAATATAATATTAGTACCTATAAGTTTTCCATATATGGAGGGATGTTATTGTTCAATTTGTAAATTTGTTTGCCCCAAATTTTATATATATAAGGAAAATATTGTCAAATAGTATCTCGTTTGATTCGGCTTGATGTGTACTTTTTTTAATATATTTTATCCGCTCCATATTAGTTGTAACGTTCCCATTTTTACGGTTGTCAATGTATAATTTGTATTCGTAATATCTTTAATTTTATTTTACCAAAAATTATAAAAATTAGATTACAATAAAGTACACATTTAGACGATTCAAAAGAGATCCACATGACTATATTTATTTGTATGTATACAACACAAAAACAAATTATAAAAATGATTATGAATAGTGCCCAAATGGGCAACGTTGCAACTATATAGGAGCGGATGAAGTATAATTTTTATATTTTTTATTACATGTTTCTAAAGATTTTTCATAAAAAATTTGTGTTTTGGGAAATGTAAAAAAAGTAAATGGGGCAAACTTAAAGAACGGGTGATGTATTTTTTTCCTAGCATTGGCATAAATCGTGTTCCTCTTTTTAACTTGCCTTATTAAAGTTGCAGCAGCAGGAACCATTTTTTCTTGATATTTATTCCTCAAGGGGATTTCTTAAAAGAAAGATTGTAAACTAATAATCCCACCTTTCACATTTATCCCACTAATAATCCCACCTTTCATAAATCCAGGAATAATCCCACCTTTTCATATCGTATTCATTTGTTAGACCTTTTAATAATATTAACCTGATTTAAGGTCAATTTTGGAGGTCTGTTGGGCTTAGAACGCCAAATTCAATCTCACGATTGACTTGGCCCATGTTTCTTAGCCCAATAGACCTCTAAAACTAACCTTAAATTAGGTCGATATTGTAAAAAGGTCCAACAGATGAATACGATATGAAAAGGTGTGATTATTCTTGGATTTATGAAATGTGGGATTATTAGTTTGATAAGTGTGAAAGGTGGGATTATTAGTTTCCAATCTTCCTTCTTAAAATACGAAAAATACCCATCAATGTCAATTTCAACAACAACATCAGAAAATTTCTTCACTAAAAATAACTAGATTCTGTCATGTGAATTAGAAATTCAATTTCTAGAATCACAAGAGTCAATGGAAAATGATAAGATCAAAGATTCACTACAAAATTTGGGTTTGGGAACAAAAATTTACAAACAAGATGGAAAATAAGATATAATCAATTAATTCTTATAAACAGGTAGTAATCTGAGTAAGCCATAAACTTTGATTTTGTAATAGCAAGAACTTTTAGAATTTTATGAAACAATATCTAAGGGCATTTTTTTCAAGAAAGAAAGAAAAGAACAAAAGACATATCCAACCTAGTTGCAAAAGTTATTGTTTGTCCGATAAAGAAAGTTTGCATGTTTCATTTGACCACTTTGATTCTCTAATGTTTTACGTAGAACAAAAAACTATAGTCAAATGGATATCGTCTGATTCAATGTGTATTTTTTTTATATATGACTTTTATAAAAAATTTATTACACGTATGTAAAGATATTTTCATTTACAATTCTGTCTTGGGAGATGAGTAAATGTGAATGGGGCAAAAAAATTAAGGACGAAGGAAATATTAGCTTTCGAACATTTAAAGAAAGAAAGAGAACCAGTAATACAACGAACACCTTCAAGAAATTTCCAAAAACAATCACAAACAAACAAAATCACACATAAACACTTACGATGCATAACAATTGGACAGTTGAACCAATCATGGATCAGGTTCATGTTGGTGTTTGTGGGACTCACATAAATGGATGAATGCTCAAGCAAAAAAAAAAAAAATCATCCGCATCAGGTATTACTGGACAACCATGGAAAAAGACTGCTATAATTACGTCAAAAAGTACAAAACATGCCAAAAGTGCGCTAGCCTGCAACATTTACCACCATCACAACTATACAACCTTACTTCAGCCTGGCCCTTCTCCACTTGGGGCATTGATATCATCGAGAAAATCACGCCTCCAGGGTCAAGGTGGGCACGAGTTCATACTTGTGGCCATCGATTATTTCACCAAGTGGGTAGAAGCCACATCCTATGCCAAACCACATGCCAAATAGGTAGACAAATTCATAGAAACCCATATTATTTGTCGCTATGGCGTTCCTCACAAACTCACCGATAACGGCTCACACATCATTCCAAAGTGAATGCACTGACCTATTAACCAAATACAAAATTCAACACCACAAATCTCCTCCTTACCTCCCTAATGCCAATGGTATCGTTGAAGCCCCTAACACAAATGCCAAAAATGTAATTTAAAAAATGATGAAACTTACAAAGACTAGCCTCTTAAGCTACCTTATGCCCTATAGGGATACCACAATTCTATTCGCACATCCACGAGGATGACCGTGTATTATCTCATTTATGGAATGGAAGCAGTCCAACCTCTTGAGTTAGAAATATCGTTTATCCACATTGCACTAAAGATCGAAGTGTCCGAGGCAGATTGGGCTCGCGCTAGCCGCTAGATATGAAGAATTGGTATTGCTCGACGAACAGCACCTGGCCGCCTTACATAATAACAAGACACACGAAAAAACTTAAAGGATCGAACGGCAATTTAACAAAAAGGTGAAACCTCGAAACATAAAAGAGGGGGATTTAGTCCTAAATGCCTTGCGCAAAAATGCGATCGATCCTAGAGGAAAGTTCTGCCCTATCTGGGGTAACCCTTCTATCGTTAAAACAATATTGTCTAACGAATCAGTTCTCCTAATTGACATGAACGACTTTGATTCTACAACCTCACTAACCTAGACCAGCTCAAGAAATTCTATGTCTAAAAAACTATCCCCCACACCGAATAGAACTACGACGGTTTGATCCCTCAGCGGGGTATGTAGGTAGCCTCTAACGGAGGTGCGGCCATAAAAATATTATACACACTATCGCATTGATCTCCTAATGAAAGTCTGTAACATGTGCTTGAATGATGATTTTATTGCCCAGACAAATGTTATTGCGTTTATCATTATATATATCATTGTCATCAATAATATAATCATTATTATTAATTAATTAATTAATTCCGCAACAATTTGTATGCAATCAAATAAGAACCATTAAAATCCAAACACATAATTCAAAAAATATCTTTTTATTCCATAACCGAAATCGAAATCAAACTAGAGTCCAGATCCAAACCAAAAAGTCCAAACAAAAATCACAAAACAAAAAGTGAACAAAAATCCAAAAATTTCAAATCCCAAAACCAAACTAGAAACAAAACTATCCCACTAAGTGCTAGGCCCTATGGCCCACTAGAAGGAGCAAATTTCTTGAATTCTTCTTCTTCGACACCTTACCCTTGCCTGTATCACTCTCCCTCGCTCGCTTATCACGACGAGTGGCAACCTCATGAACAATATGCAACCTACCCCATACATCGGGCTTGGTTTTGTCTCCAAGCCTATTAAAAACAACAACATTGGTCAGAGCAACTTGCTTGGTCTTTTCCACTTCTTCGAAGGTCTTTTTAATTCGCTGTTCCTCTTCCATATCCCTTGATTTCCTCTTCAACTAACCGTCACCACTATTCAACCACTTCATATAAGGTGTGGATAATTGTGCCCTAGGATCACGTATCTTCATAGACCTCACGTGCAATCGAGGTTGACACTATTCCAGCGAGCAACCCATCTCTGAACGTCAACATCTCTGATAGGCCTCTTGACGGCTTTGAATAAATGAATACTGGGAATCGCTTGTTCAAAAACACTCGTTGCTGAATCTGTTCCTAAACGATGTTGAACAATTAGAGACGGACTGTTAAGATCTGTCTCTAAATTTAGTGACGGATTGCTTTAATCCGTCTCTAAATTTAGGGACGGATTTAAGCAATTCGTCTCTAAATTTAGAGACAGAACTGAACAATCCGTCTCTAAAGTTAGAGACGGATTAGTAAAATCCGTCCCTAAATTCTAATGAAAAATAGAGACGGAATTTCGTTATCCGTCTCTAATTTTAGAGAAGAAGTTTGAAAATCCGTCCCTAATTAT
This sequence comes from Salicornia ramosissima, assembly GCA_951394345.1. Lineage (NCBI taxonomy): Eukaryota > Viridiplantae > Streptophyta > Magnoliopsida > Caryophyllales > Amaranthaceae > Salicornia > Salicornia ramosissima. The sequence continues at coordinate 41,714,442 of OX596233.1, read as the reverse complement.
CCGTCTCTAAATTGTACTGAAAACTTTTTTTTTAATATATTATATATACTAATTCTATAAATAAATATACACAATTTTGTAAGTACAAGCAAAAGTGGATTGAGTTAATAAACTTATACTAATAGAGTATTGAGTTTATATTAATTTATACAAAAGAGAAACTACGTACAAAAGTGGCCACGTAAAATATACGATATGTTAATTAGGCCTATGTTAGAACAATTACTCCAAAAATATTAAATTTATCTATCCATGGTTTTGATCTTGAGAAGAGTTGGCTTGCATTAACAAGTCCACTTTTTTTTTTAAATCCAAGAAGTCGCTTTGAGTTTCTTCGAGCGCCTTTTGTGTTTGATCAAGTCTTTCCTTTGTTGTATCCAATTCTCGTTGTTGTTCGTCAATTCTATCGGCAAGTTCAACAACTTTAGTTTCCAAACTTTGAACATAGTTTCTCTGTGAATTTTATCCTTTGCTTTCATTGACAGCGGGACGATCATAATATGAGGAAGCAGCTGCACCTAAACCAAATACTCGACCCTTTTCATTCCACCCGCCCACAACATCAAAAAATAACTCATCATCAGTCTTTTGAGTTTCAACTTCACATTCGAGGTTTGCTTTCTTCTGATTTTCAAACTCATTCTACAATACATTGGTTACAATATAAGTTTATTATTTTAAAGAAAAAGGCATGAATTAATATTCATTTCAACATAAATTCACAATTTCCTATCAAAATTTCTACAGCATTTCCCCATATCTTTGATACAATCCCAATTATTACGTGGCGCATATTAACCTGCAATTAATCCAAATCCTACAACTAACCATAGCATACAACACCAACAGTATTAACAACATCACTAACCACAACACACAACATCATTAACAACATAACTTCAAATATATATTCTTAATAACCAAAAAGATTTCTTCAGCATAAATTCACAATTATCTATCAAAATTTCGGCAGCATTTCCCCATATCTTTGATAGAATCCCAATTATTTTACGACCTCTCAGTTGACTACTGTGAAGGAAGGCTAATCGAGTAGCAGATGCACTTAGTCGCAAGGACCATCATTCACTTAACAGAATTGCGGTAATGCCAAAAGAAATCTGCGCCGATCTTTGCAGGATGGAGATTGAGATGGTGATTCCAGGGTACACTTGAGTCTATCTTAATGCTATGAGCATAGAACCCAGTTTGTATCAGGAGCTATGGGAAAGTCAGAAAGAGGACCCGCAACTAGAAAAGATTCGTGAAACAAAACTTCAAGGCAAGGCTGAAGACTTCACGATTAGCTCAGAAGGAAGTCTAAAGTTCGATAACAGGTAATAGAGTTTGCAGTTATTGAATAATAGACTTCACGATTAGCTCAGAAGGAAGCCTCGATGAGGGAAAAATATCCCGAACTCTTCGCAGCAGTTATGCAGCAGTTTTAGCTTTATGTGTTTGTAGTTTAGTGTGCTTTGTTTGTTATTTGTGCTTCCTTACGTAAATTTCGAGGTCGAAATTTAATTAAGGAGGGGTGACTGTAATAACCCGAAAATCAGGGTTAGAAAATTTCGTGGTTATTAGAGTGATTATCCGATTTTAAGCTCGGAAATCAGATTTCGAGCTGGGTTTTCTTAATCCATAAATTGCCCCGTTGTCCTCTTCGGTACCTAAAACCAAAAAGCAATATCATGAGCCTAGGCTCAGTAACATACTACCCTAACAATGTAAATTCATTTCAATTCATTTTATTTGCAAACAAAGAAATACCTTTAGAATGATATAAAAACCTTCATAAAACATTTGTAATCAAAACAATACATAAAGATAAGCATAAACTTGAGGTATTAATAATATTCGATTATCTTATTGATTTACTTTGTATCGGGTTTTATTTCGAGGAAACTGGATAGCATAAACATTACTTTGTGAGATGTCTCCCACCATACCGTACCCTTAATACATATCATAACATTCGTTACCTAACAAGAGGTAATCAGGTACATAAGTACCCTCATAAACATTCGTTACCCAACATAGGGGTAACCAGGTACATAGGTACCTTTATACATAAACATTCGTTACCTAGATAGGGTAACCAGGTACATAGGTACCCTTAAACATAAACATTCGTTACCCAAGATAGGGTAACCAGGTACATAAGTACCCTTATACATAAACATTCGTTACCCAATATAGGGATAACCAGGTACATAAGTACCCTTATACATAAACATTCGTTACCCAACATAGGGGTAACCAGGTACATAGGTATGTGCACGACCAAAGTGGATATCGTAAGATAATATAATACTACCTGATAACCGACTTTTTGTTAGTGTTTTTCTTAGCTTTTATTTTAGTTTTATAGCTTAGTTTTCCCTTTTCTTATTTCATTTTGTGTTTTTTATTTCCTTTTTTATAGTTTAGTTGTGCTTCGGCTATTTTGCAGTATTCTTGCTATGTGCTACTCCTTTTTGGTCGTTTTCCCCATTTTTGTAGGTAACTCATACTTCACGGAATTCGACGAGTCGTTCGAGCATCGGATATCTGAGCCAAGGCAAATTTTGAGGCTTTTTACAAAAGGAGGGGTCGCTCCCCTAGTAGCACGGTCGCGCCCAAGCTCTGAAATGAAGAATTAAGCACCCGACCAAAGGAGCGGCCGCTCCTCTTCTTTGCACGGCCGCTCCTCTAAAGGAGCGGTCGCTCCTAATGCTTGCACGGCCGCTCCTTTTGGCAGCTCTGTTTTCTCGCGTTTTCTGGCCGTGTTTTTGCTTTGTAAATTACTATTGTATATATATACTTTGAAAGCTCGTCTTATAACCCCAGATTGGAGGGCGATGAGAGCCTCTTCTCTCTCACTTAGCTTAGTTCCTATTTCTAGCTTTCTTCTTGTATCAAACACTTTAATTTATGCAATGAATCTCTAGTTTTGTTCTTCAATGTCTTCTTAGCTTGCTCTTCAATCTTCAAGGTACTTTATTGCTTTCTTTTATTGCTTTGATTTCTTGCTTTTCGTTGTTTAATTGTTAGTTTAGTTGTTTATGTTTGTTATTTGTTTGTTGTTTTAGTTATTTATGTTTGTTTCTTGTTGGTTTTAGTTGGTAGTTTATTTAGGTTTTGGTGTTAGTTTAGTTTTATGTTTAATTGTTAGTTTGTTAGGTTAGTTGTTCTTAGTTTTAGGTTTTAGTTTGTTAATTTAGTTGTTCTTAATTTTAGTTATTATTTATGTAATTAGTTGTAGTTTTTATTATGTTTTTATTAATTATGTATGAGTAGTTAATTTCTAGGGTTTGAGTGAAACTTCTCAAATCCTCCATGATTTTGGTTTAGTTGTTTCTTGACTTTTGGTTGTGATTTTGTCGGTACCTTAGGATTCGGTAATGTTGAGTCTTGTGTCTAGCTAACATAGGATTCATTGAAGAATCCCCGCCGAAGGACCGAAAGGTGAACGTGGGTGATGACTTCCTTTGCCCGATTGATGGAAGCACCACGAAAGTTGGGCCTTCGATCAAGGGAAAGTTACCGGTCTTCGTGATTCTTAACCCGGCGCGGAAGAAACGGACGAGTCGAATTGTCGATCTAACAAACAAACTTACTAAAAATTAAAAACAAAACCTCGAAATGATTATTACTATAACCCAAAACGTACAATACCCACAAGTTGTACAACACTAAACCCAAATGTATCAATATTAGAAAATAACTCCAAATACTGTCAGAGTCAAAATATGCTAAATACAGAAACTATACGTCCAAGCTAAAAACATAACATAGTCTAAAATAAGAAAACATCGGTGCTCGCCCAACCCAAAGCTAAGCAACACCGTCATCATCAGAGTTACCTGAAAAATTAACAACAATCCACTGTCAGTAGCGAGCAACATAACAGTCCCACCCTAACATAGATACACATAATCATAGAACAAATCAAACAAACATATCAGACTACCAACCAACATATGACATAAACAACATACTAATAATAATCGTAGAACCATCCAACTTTAATTATTCAAACTTAAAATCATTAATCATCTTTGTAGCTACCATTTACATTTTAGACCGGACTATGCACGTACGAACGCATCTTACACGAACGAACTTTCTTACTATGCCGGGAATGAGAATCTTACTCCCAAACCCATGAACCCCATCTTACGAAAATTCATATCAAACAGACAACATAGCAAGTATACACTATCCCAATACCGCGGTCAGGATAGGGGCAACGTCTTAACCCAAGTCTTAGAATCTTACTCTAAGGTTAGGCGTCCAAAAGTAAACTTAAGCTAAATCTTACTTACAACATCGAAGTTATTCTCAAGATCACTTCTTTCGCCTTTTCTTGAGTCTAACCATAACCAATACTACTTCTTAAACCATCTTTATCAAACCTTTAACTTTCTTTAAACCTTTCTTTAACTTCTTTTAAACTTCCTTTAGAACTTTACAAAACTTTGCTTATCTTTAAATAAAACTTTGAAAAACATCAATAAACTTGTACTTAAAAGAACACATGACCAACTTTCAAGATTTCAAGATTCAACCAAGAACTCATCAAGAACTCAACAAGATCTCAATCAAGAACTCGACTTCAACACAAAAACCACACGAAAAACCCCCATAAAAAACATGCATGAAAACTTAAGTAAATCATCATGAAATCAATACCCAAATCCATACTTAAAAATCACGCCTAACATGGCAAACAATCATCAAAAATCATCCAACATGATCACTTAATCTATCCTATAATCATAGTACACATATTAAGGTAAGATAGTATGTTACCTTATTGAAGATCAAGCAAAATAACACACAAACTTGCTGCCCGGAAAACCCAAAATACAAGGCCCTATCACACGCACAACACGGCACGGCTCGCACGAACACGGCACCACCACGGCTTTAACACGGCACCACCACGGCTTGCACGGCTACCACTGCACGGCCACCACGAACCAACACAGTCCTTCACACGAACCACACGGACCACCCCATGAACTTGAACCCAATCGAACAACCCCAAAATCACAGCCGAACTAGAAGTCTTGATTGCAAAATATGGAAATTGTTGTGTTTAAAGTTACCTAAAGATCAATAGCAATTAAATCTTTAAGTTTTGGAAGTGATTGGATGATGAACAATGGTTGGGTGTTCATAGCCAAAAATGGCGTGTGGAATGCTAAGGCAAGGGAGAGTGTTTGGCTTTTGTTTGTGGCAAATGATGATCATAGGTGTTTAAGATGGCAAATGAACTCTTAAGCCTTATTAACCCTTCTATTTATAGAAGTGGTTTAAGGTGTGAACATGAAGCAAGTGGCAATTAGGCCACTAATCATGAGGGGGCCGGTTATGACATGGGCAAAAATGGGCTTTTGGTGATCAATTGGGCTAATTGCACTCATGCATGACTAATCATGCCTAATTAGCATTTGGCCCAAAAATTAATTAACTAATTAGAAAATTAAATAATTAAATTCTAATTAATTAAATAATAATAAAATAAATAATAAACAACCAAAAATAAAAATAAATAGTCCAAATCAATTTTGGACCATACATAAAATAACATAAATAGACACATAAATCAACGACATAAATACTGAAAATTCTGGGTCATTACATATACCAATTTAGATAATATTTCGTAAACATTAAAGCAACAACAACAATAATATTGTATCCCTATGATTTCCTGGGATAAGATTTGTAGACCTAAGTCTATAGGCGGGTTAGGCCTTCGAAAGACTGATGCATTTAATAAAGCCTATCTCTATAAACTTGGTTGGAAAGTCTTATCCGACCATACCAACCTTTGGGTTTAAATTATTCATGCGAAATATCTTCGTCGTTCATCTTTCTTTCACTACCATGCCCAACCTAAAGACTCGTGGATATGGAACCATATTCTCCATATCCGCCCTATTCTTCTAAAAGGGATTCGTTGGAAAATTGGTAATGGCTCTAGTGTTCTTTTTTGGCTTGATAATTGGGTTTATAAAGTGAATTTGCTTTCCCACCTTAATATTCCCCAATCTGATATTCCCAATCTCGAATTAACAGTGGACTCTTTCATTATGAATGGTACATGGGATCTGCATTTACTTTCTCAGGTTCTCCCTTTAGATATTTGTCACACTATTCTTGGAATTCCTCTCCCTTCGTCCCCTATTATGGATGAACCCTGTTGGGGATTTTCTTCTGATGGTCGGTTTACTATTAAATCTGCCACATGGTTGGCCCATGGCCTCCCAGCCTATTCCCCTAAATGGGACTTTAATTGGCTTTGGAAATTGGATGTTAACCCTAAACTCCAAATGTTTGCATGGCAATTCCTTCATAACGGTCTCCAATTACGCCAAAATCTTGCTTCCCGAGGTCTTCCTCTCTCACCCATTTGTCCTTTATGTCTCTCGGCTGAGGAAACTCATGACCATTTATTTCTCTTTTGCCCTATCATTCTTCCCGTTTGGGCGCATGTTCAGTTTATTCGTTGGAGTTTACCTCTGCCTCGTTAGCCCTCCCTTTCAGCTCTTCTCTCCTGCCTTCATAGCCAACATTATGCCTCCATGGTCAAAGTTCTACATATCTTATGGAGCATTTGGAAAGCTCAGAATAGGTTAGTTTTTCGCAACTCTCCTTTTTCCTCTATAGCTGTCTTCACTCAGGCCTTCTCCTTTTTTCATGAATGGAAAACTCGTCTCTCTCTTGATGGCCTCCATTCTTTGTATACTTTCGCCACCCCTACCCCTCCCCCCCAAGGCCTTTCTTGGGTAAATTGGCGCCCTCCTCCCCCTAGTACGATTAAACTTAATTTTGATGGTTCTTCTACTGCTAATTCTGCTTCCGCAGGTGTTGTTCTTAGAGATCACACTGGTGATTGCATTGCAGCCCGTGCCTTCTTTTTGGGCACTACTTCTCCCCTCGTGGCTGAGGCCACAACTCTCCGAAACGGTCTTTTATTAGCTAGGCAACATAATTTTACTTCCCTTTTAATTGAAGGCGATAACTTAACTGTTATCCGTGTTTTGCAGGGTACATTTCGATGTCCTTGGAAAATCCAGCTGCTTATGGATGACATCCGGTCCATCCTCCGCGACTTTACAACTTCCTCTTCTGTCCACATCTTTCGTGAAGCTAACCACACTGCGGATTACATTGTGTCTCTCGAGCATTGGACCCCTTCGCACATTGATATCGATCCTTTCTTGGATGCTAAGTTTTCTTATTTCTTAACATTTGATAAATCAGGATATCTCTTCGAGAGGAAGAGATCTTGATTTTTTCATTTGTTTACCTTTTCTCCTTGGAAAAAAAACAACAATAATAATAATTCGTAAAACTCACTTAGTATTACTTAATAAACATTTTGTAAAAAGGATATTTACATGTGCTAGCAATAGATGTTACCTCGGTCCGTCGTTAGCAATCTACTTCCGTACTTTCAATGAACCGTTCTTCCTGAGCTCTGAGGACCATTTCTTCTTAATATTAAAATATTATAATAATATTATAGCATTAGTAACTTGATTGATTAAGTAATAATAATATGACTTATTATGTTATCTTAATTATTCTTTCAAAACTTATGCTTTAGCATTTTCTTAAACTAATAATTATTATAAAATATTTTTTAGACTCTTTAAAACTTTTTAACAAGATTATAGGTTCATGAGTATTAGTGATAACAATTATACTTATACTAGTAGCAAAATAATAGTGAAGCTAATAATAATAATAGAACTTATAAGTATCACAACAACTATAACAATAGCAATAATAATAGTAGTATGTACTAGTAGTAGTAGTAGTAGTAGAAATAATAATAATAATAACAATAAATTGTTATAAATATAATGTGGATGTCCAAGTAATATGTCCACGTAGTCATGTCTCTTCCAAGTAATATGTCCCATCCAAATATTATGTCTCTTGGGATATTTGTCATGTATATATATATATGTAATATGTAATAATGAAAGGGGTAACTTCTTGATTTGATATATCATTTTATCTCATAATACTTTCTATTTATTCTTTCTCTTACATTCTCTACTTTTATAATACGTTATCAGCACGATAGTTCTTCCTATTAAGTGGATACAAATTCAAGGATATTAAAGGAGAAGTTGTAAACCATTTTTCAATGTAAGTGCCACATTGTTTTTGTACTTGATTTATTTTTTTATTTATTTATTTTTTTTTAAATTTTTGACATAATTATATAATTAGTATTTGTTACAAATTACAAACATAAATATTAGTGATGCTACTTTGCTTTTTGGTTATTTTGTATTGATATTGGTATAATCACTTACCATGAATTCCTAAAGGATTAGTTATTTTCTCTGTCTTTCTTGTTTTCAGAGAAGTAAGATCGATCATTTTTATGGTATATTTGTTATCGCATGTTAATATGCTTTTATCATGTATTTGTGGTTTTTGTAAATATGTCAACTAAATTTGCCAACGAATATTGAATTTTATTTATTTATTTTTTGCATGAAAGCATGTGGTATAATGCATGTGGTAATTGGATATCATTTGGATATGTATGGTTCACTTTGCATGAAAGCATTTGTCAAATGTTTAAGTGTAAAATTTTTCTTTATTTTGTTTATTTTGCATGCATGTAAGCATGTGTCGATTTGCATGATTTGTATTATGCATTTATAGTGGTGGTTACTTGGTTTTTCTTTAGTAACAATGCACCAATTGTTATGATTAGTTCCATGTATTCGGGTTTTATCAAGTATACGCATCATAACATTATTTTGTCATAGTGAATCATGTCAAACAACATTGCCAAACTCGAATTTGTGGCCCTTGACATTACGGGAAAGAATTATCTATCATGGGTGTTAGATGCTGAAATACACTTGGATGCAAAAAACCTTGGTGAAACAATTAAAGAGGGGAACAAAGCAACAAGTCAAGATAAAGCCAAGGCAATGATATTTCTTCGCCATCATCTGCATGAAGCACTCAAAACTGAGTATTTGACTGTCAAAGATCCACAAATCCTTTGGAATAATCTGAAGGACAGATATGACCATCAAAAAATGGTTATATTACCAAAGGCTCGTTATGATTGGTTACATTTAAGGTTACAGGATTTTAAATCTGTTAGTGAATACAATTCGGCTATGTTCAGAATTACATCACAATTAACATTATGTGGAGAAAAAGTAACTGATGCAGAGATGTTAGAAAAAACTTACTCCACTTTCCATGCAAATAATGTTGTCCTGCAGACACAATATCGAGAGAAAGGCTTTACAAAATATTCTAAACTTATATCTTGTTTACTTGTGGCCGAACAAAATAACAAGTTACTTATGAAAAATCATGAATCCCGTCCAACGGGCTCGAGTCCATTCCCAGAAGTGAATGTGACATCTCATATTGACCATGCCGGCAGTAGTGGTCAAAATCGTGGCCGTGGCCATGGACGTGGATATAGTGGATTTGGCAGAGGTCGTGGAGGTTATAATCGAAACTCACATTCAGATTGGAAATGGGAGCGTAAGAATGGTAAGAATGAAAAGAAAATTAATGAAGATGTGACCAATAAATGTTTTCGTTGTGGTGGAATAGGCCATTGGTCTCGAGTATGTCGCGCTCCAAAGCATCTAGTTGCACTTTATAAAAGGTCATTGAAACAAAAAGGAAAGCAAATTGAGACCAATTTTATATTTGAAGATGGCGAAGGTGATTTCGAATCGAGCAACGCAACTCATTTAGAAGTTGCCGACTTCTTCACCTCCCCAGAAGGGAATGTCTCCCCGGAATGAAATCATTAAACTTCATTGATTTATTTGGATTTTATATTAATACAGTTTGTTATTAGTTATGTATGTGTGAAGTTGTATATGTGTGCTCATAATAATTGTACATAACCATTTTATTTATTTGTTTGCATAGTATTGTGAACATTATGATTGTAATTGGTTTCATTTTCTTTATAAATATTTTAATTTGATTATTGTATTAATTTCTATTTTGTTTTTGTGGGAACAATTGTCTTAAATAAATGAAGAATATGAATTCCTCTAATGCTCAATTGGCAATTTATGGTGAAGAATTATGCCTTGTAGATAGTGCAACTACTCACACTATACTTAAGAATAAGAAATATTTCAACCAATTAATATTAGAAAGAATAAGTGTGAGTACTATTTCGGGTAGTACAAATATTGTTGAAGGCTCCGGAAGAGCAAATATATTCTTGTCTGGGGGAACAAAATTTGAGATTTCTAATGCATTGTACTCCCCCATGTCTCAAAGAAATTTACTAAGCTTTAAAGATATACGTTGTAATGGATACCATATTGAGACATTGAGTGAAGGAGATGATGAGTACCTTCAAATTACAAGCATAGTACATGGTAAAAAACATAGTTTGGAGAAATTGCCTGCATTCTCCACCGGTTTGTACTACACGAAAATTAGTTCAATTGAAGCGCATGTTGTAGTAAACCAGAAGTTTACTAATGACTTTATAATTTGGCATGACCGGTTGGGCCATCCCGGTTCAATAATGATGCGAAAGATCATTGAAAATTCACATGGACATTCATTAAAGAGTCGACATATTATTTCTAATAAATTTTTATGTGATCCTTGTTCACAAGGCAAGTTAATAATTCGTCCATCACCAGCTAAGTTAAAATTTGAATCTATTGCATTTCTGGAACGTATACAAGGGGATATATGTGGACCAATACATCCCCCATGTGGACCATTCAGATATTTTATGGTACTAATCGATGCATCGACTAAATGGTCACATGTTTCTTTGTTATCGACTCGCAACTTGGCATTTGCGAGGTTTCTAGCTCAATTGATTAAATTACGAGCACATTTTCCAGATACCCCCATAAAGACTATTCGTCTTGATAATGCTGGTGAATTTTCCTCTCAAAATTTCAATGATTATTGCATGTCCATTGGGATAAATGTTGAACATCCTGTAGCACATGTTCACACACAAAACGGTCTTGCAGAATCATTAATTAAACGCCTTCAATTAATTGCAAGGCCATTTCTTATGAAGACAAAACTCCCAATTTCTGCTTGGGGGCATGCAATATTACATGCAGCAGAACTAATTCGCATCAGGCCGACAAGTTATCATAAATTCTCCCCATCGCAATTAATTTTTGGAAAAGAACCAAATATCTCTCATTTAAGAATTTTTGGATGTGCAGTTTTTGTTCCAATAGCTCCACCACAAAGTTCTAAGATGGGTCCTCAAAGGAGGTTGGGAATATATGTGGGATATGAATCCCCGTCCATAATCAAATATCTTGAGCCAACCACAGGAGATTTGTTTACGGCTCGTTTCGCTGATTGTCATTTTAATGAGTCATTTTTCCCATCTTTAGGGGGAGAATATAAACAGCTGGAAAAGGAAATAAGTTGGAATGAATCAACGTTATCTCATTTTGATCCTCGTACGAAAGAATGCGAACTAGAAGTTCAAAAGATAATTCATTTACAAAATTTAGCGAATTAGTTGTCAGACGCATTCACTGACCTAAAGAAAGTTACAAAATCACATATACCAGCTGTAAATGCTCCAATTAAAATTAAAGCCCCAGAAGGACAAAATGAATATGCTAATGAGTCTAGAGCACGTCATAAGCGTGGAAGACCAATGGGTTCCAAAGATAAGAATCCTCGAAAGAGAAAAGGAGCAAAAGTTGATGATGGCCATATCGAGGAAATAATTAATTTTGAAGGATCTCCAGAAGAGATTCATGACATGGTAAAAGAAGAAAAGGTACCTGATAATGAAGAAATTTCAATAAATTATGTCATGTCGGGAATTACATGGAACCGAACTCAAATCGACGTCGATGATGTTTTTGCATACAATGTAGCATTAGATGTTATGAATAACATTGAGGATCATGAACCAAAGTCTATTGGAGATTGTAAACAAAGAAAATATTGGCCAAAATGGAAAGAAGCAATTGAATCAGAATTAAAATCTCTTGAAAAAAGACAAGTTTTTGGACCTGTAGTTCATACACCTGCAGGTGTAAAGCCAGTGGGATATAAATGGGTCTTTGTGCGAAAAAGAAATGAAAATGGAGAAATTGTAAGATATAAAGCACGTTTAGTTGCACAAGGATTCTCACAAAGACCTGGCATTGATTATGAAGAAACATACTCTCCTGTGGTTGATGCAACTACTTTTAGATTCTTAATTAGTCTGGCGAATAGAGAAGGACTTGATTTACGATTAATGGATGTGGTTACAGCATATTTATATGGCCCACTGGATAATGAAATTTATATGAAACTCCCTGAAGGATTTAAACTGCCAGAAGCAGCAAAAGCGAGTTCTCGAGAACAATTTTCAATCAAACTGAATAGATCTCTCTATGGGTTGAAACAATCTGGGCGTATGTGGTATAAACGTCTCAGTGAATATTTGTTTAAAGAAGGTTACAAGAATGATCCTATTAGTCCATGTATTTTCATAAAGAAATTTGGATCAGGATTTGTTATAATTGTTGTATATGTTGATGATTTAAACATTATTGGAACTTCCGAAGAGATTTTTGTGACAGTGGAATATTTAAAGAAAGAATTTGAAATGAAAGATCTTGGAAAAACAAAATTTTGTTTGGGGCTACAAATAGAGCATTTAAAGAATGGAATCCTTGTACATCAAACAACTTATACAGATAAAGTGTTAAAAAGATTTTATATGGATAAAGCACACTCGTTGAGTAGTCCAATGGTTGTAAGATCACTTGAAGTGGACAAAGACCCTTTCCACCCACCAGAAAACGAAGAAGAGATCCGTGGTCCTGAAGTACCATACTTAAGTGCAATTGGCGCATTAATGTATCTTGCAAGTCATACACGACCTGACACATCATTTTCAGTCAATTTATTAGCAAGGTTTAGTTCATGCCCCACACAAAGGCATTGGAAAGGGGTTAAACATATAGTTCGTTACCTTCAAGGTACAAAGGATATGGGTTTATATTTCCCCTCATTATCGAAAGAAAATTTAGTTGGTTTTGCAGATGCTGGATATCTATCGGATCCCCACAATGCTCGATCGCAAACTGGCTACGTGTTTACATATGGTGGTACTGCTATTTCGTGGCGTTCTATGAAGCAAACGATTGCAGCTACTTCTTCCAACCATTCTGAGATATTAGCAATCCATGAGGCTAGTCGAGAATGCGTATGGCTAAGATCGGTAATTCATCATATAAGAGAAGATTGTGGTATACCATCTGGAAAAGAAACACCGACAATATTATATGAGGATAATGCAGCATGTATAGCACAACTGAGTGAAGGATACATCAAAGGTGATAGGACAAAGCATATTCTTCCAAAGTTCTTTTTCACGCATGATATACAGAAGAATGGTGATATAAAGGTGTTACAAATTCGTTCAAGTGAAAATTTGGCTGATTTATTCACTAAGGCGCTTCCGACTGCTACATTTAAGAAGTTAGTTCATAAAATAGGATTACGTCGTCTCAAGGATTTCCATTGATACTATCATGAGGGGGAGTTTTGCGCGTTGTACTCTTTTTCCTTAACCATGGTTTTTCCCATTGGGTTTTTCATGGTAAGGTTTTAATGAGGCAGCATTTCATGCGCAACGTTAATAGTTAGACATATAATATAATCATTTTACCTTTTGGACATCCAAGGGGGAGTGTTATAAATATAATGTGGATGTCCAAGTAATATGTCCACGTAGTCATGTCTCTTCCAAGTAATATGTCCCATCCAAATATTATGTCTCTTGGGATATTTGTCATGTATATATATATATATATATGTAATATGTAATAATGAAAGGGGTAACTTCTTGATTTGATATATCATTTTATCTCATAATACTTTCTATTTATTCTTTCTCTTACATTCTCTACTTTTATAATATAAATATAATAATAATAAGTTATAGTAGCCCAACTTACTCTAGTTGTTATATGCTTATATCAAAAATAGACAAATACCCAAGATAAAATGGCAGAGGAGGCACGAAGGCAGGGAAGAGCAAGGGAGAGTGTGGTTGGCTGGATGTGGTACGAGGCAGCGGCCATTGTGGGCCGAATGCGGCGGCGCGTCAGTTTCTAGCCGCCGGTGGTGCAGCAGGAAGGGGAACGAGAGAGGTTGGAAGAGAGAGAGAGAGAGAGAGAGGGAGGCAGAGAGCAGCGAAGCACTTGCTGCGATGGAGGACCGACGGCTGGAGGTGGTTTTGGCGGTGGTGGCTCTAGGCCATGGTCGCCGGTGGTGGTGGTCATTTGGAACCGGGAGGAGAGAGAAAATGGGGAAATATGAATTGGGGTTTTTTTGTTTAACAAATTAATTTGGGATTTTGATGAGAGTTTATGCTAATGATGTTATTAGAATGTGTTTGTGATTGAAATCAGAAGGAATTGAGCTGTATTTATAGAGGAATTTGGGTGGAAAAATAGATTGAACATCAACTTGGATTGGTTGATTGAGATTTCATTGATGAGGGTGTTTTATTTGATGCATGATATACACTTGGAGGATGAAGATGAGAATTCAGTTGAGGTGAGGTGATTTAATGGGCAAGAACTCCATTGGTGATGAGGGAGGAGGTGACGAGAGGTTGAAGATGAGAGTGATGGAAGCTTATACGTAATTTCTGCTTCTTTTTTTTTCTTTTTCTTTTCATTTTATTTTATTTATGACTTTCAATTTGGCTTGGATGTCCTTTATTACGGGCTTGGACATTTTTAGTTAGGATCACTTTGACCCAATTTACTTAGCTCGTGCTTGGACAATGATTTGTGTACATAGAAAATAATTCAATCAATGAAAATATTTTTAAGAGTTAATATAATATTTAGGAAACCATTTTATTAATTTGAAAATAATTTATTATTAAACCTTAAAATGATTTATGAAATTATTTTTAAAACTCATTTTAATTTTGGAAAAACAAATATGACGCTATTATTAAAATAAGAAAATAAATTTGAAATTATAGTTTAAAATATGTTAATTAGACCCGTAATATAATTAATATTAATTAATTAGATTTTTAAAATTCGGGGTATTACATATGGTATGCAAATGGACGTATAACCGATGAGATGATTCGCCAAGTGGCAGATTCTCCTCAATGGAAGCATATTGATGACACAAATCCAACATTTGGTCGTGAAGCAAGGAATTTAAGATTAGGTTTATGCACGGATGGAATCAACCCATTCGGCAACATGACTAGTCAAAAAAATTTAAAGATAGATGGAATCAACCCATTATGTCTTTAATTTATTTTTATTTTTTTTATGGTTGTTGGGTACATATATATGTGATAAATTAACATACACTTCTTTTATGAACTCATATAGGTATTTGCAAAATGAGGCTAAAAAGAATGTTGTAAGTGATGCAATTGGTTATCTTTGTCCTCAAAGGCTAGGTTTGTTCAAAACTCGTCCAACTATGCTTTCAACCTATCTAGCCCATTCCATATCGATGCAAAGTACAAAACAATACATAATTGTCCCCTTTCAGCAAAAGTAAGGGCTTGTTTACTTCAGATTATATTCAGTTCAGTTCAGTTAAGTTAATCTCTATTCAGTTCAGTTCATCTCTATGTAATTCAATTAATACACTTCTATTCAGTTCAGTTCAGTTCATCTCTATTCAGCTAATGTAAACGAGCCCTAAGTCTTTTGTTGCATTATTTTTTCTTAATAAACTATTAATATATGTTTCCCTATAAATGACACTTATCATTTTATTTGTTGAACAAGTCATCATATCATTGGATGTTGGTTGTAATTTGCATCAAGAAAGGAGAAGCTTTATTTTTTGATTCATTAGGCGGTTGATATGAAAATGTGCAAGTCCAAGGATTCTTGTCTGTGTAAGTTTTTTTTTTTTGTTTTGAATCCATAAAGATCTATTTTGCTGATAGCTTGCCAAATATCTGGCATGATGCATTTGGGTATCTGTATCTCTGTTTGCCTTTTTTGCGTATATGTTTTCAATGATGGTGAGTTAATTACCATTCTCACATGTATTGTGAGGGGCATTTGTCCATTATTAGGGGAGATGCTGCCGAAATTTACCCAATCTTTTGTATGTCAATTTATTTTCTTAGCTTGCTAATAATTTTGCTTTGTTTTATTTTATGATGTATAGGGCATATAGGACTCTAAACCTTGGCTACACGGCAAGAAAAAGCTTAAAATGGGAAACCGTTGAGGTGAGTTTATATGATATTTAGATTGTGTTATCTCCTTCATTAATCAGTTTTTTTTTTCTCTTTTATCATACTTTAAATTTTCAGTTTTTTAACTTTTTTATGAAATCTTTGTAGTGCCCTCGACAACCGAGAGAAGTTGAGTGTGGTTATTATGTGATGATGTATATGCATCAAATAATCACTCTTATTTCACAAAATGAAACTAATTTGCAAAAGGTAATTAATTAACTTAATCATCTATATCTCCATTTATATATAATTTATAAATAATTAATGTTGTGATTTTAATTTTAATTTATAAGTTTCATATATACGTCCTTAATCTAATTTTAATTTTATTTATTTGCATTTTGTTCTTGAATGTGTAGCATTTTTCTTCAGTTGGTTATTCCCAAGATGTTATTGATGATGTTTGCGAAACATGGTGCAGATTTTTCATTGATTATTGTGTTTAGGTTAACTTTTGTTATCCTTATTAGTTTGGATGGATGTGTATTAAGTAAAAATGGATATTTGAATTTGTAGTGTTATCTTTACATTTTAAATTTGTAGTGCTATTAAATATATAATTGTATTTGACATTTTAAATATTTTAATTGAGTGAATTATCTTCTTTAGTATTTTATCTAATTTTTAAATTGAATTATCCAATAAATAATAATAATAAATATTACATACCTATTACATCGTTTGTTATACTAAAAAGAGATGCATTAGATACAAAATATTAATATAAAAGGCAACCTATCGCGTCGCCTCTAATGTAGCAGGAGACACAATAGCTTTGTTTTTATAACACAATTGTTGTACCGCGTCGCTTCAAACAAATGAAGGGACGAAATAACTTTGTTTTTTTTAACACAGTTGTTCTACCGCGTCACTTCATACAAATGAAGGGACACAATAGCTTTTTTTTTTAACACAGTTGTTCTAGCGAGTCACTTTATACAAATGAAGGGACGCAATAGCTTTGTTTTTTTTACATGATTGTTCTACTGCGCCGCTTTATAGAAAGGAAGGGACGCAATAGCTCACCAAATGTGTCGCCTATATTAAAACAAGTGACACAATAGCTTCCTTTTTACCCTTTGAAAATGATCTATCGCGTCGCTTTTTATAAAAGAGGGGACGCGATAAACTATCTATCGTGTCGACTCCAAATTAAAGTGACGCGATAAGTATGGCACCTATCGTGTCCGTGCCTATCGCGTCTATCCAAATGAAACGCTAGTTATATGTCATTTAGAGGAGACACGATATGTTTTTTTGTACTAGTGATTCTCTCAATCATATGATCATATCAACTCACTCCTATTCTCCCACAACAAACACCTCACTCGTCTCTCTCCTTCACGGCTCCCCCTTAAATTTTTCTTTAAAATTTTTTCTTCCTCTTTTTAATTCTATAAAGGAACAAGGCATTAAAATCTTAAACACCTTCATTCTAAACTCTTAAATTCATCAATTCAAGTAGAAGAGCAAGTGCGTGTGTGTGTTGTGTCGTGTGGAACCGAGTGGAACAAGAAGGTTTTATTGTTGTTTCTTTCTAATTCTAAGGTAACTAGACTAACCCTCTTAGATTTGGATAGTTTGTCATATAATAGAATAGAATTTAGGGATAATTGTAGAATTTAATCTTGATTTTTGTCTTGAAATTGTTGAACTAAGCATGAATTTTTGTTATGTTCTTGGTTGAATCTTGATAATCTTTGATGAATTTATGACATTTAATTATAGAACTAATAATTAGAATATGAATTAAAGTTGTAATTTGCATGTTTTAGCTTAATAAATTGCAAGATAATTATTGTTAACCTAAGTGTGAAATTTCGAACCATATGTAAGATACAAGCATGAATTTTTATTGTATTTTATGATGTATTCTTGATTTAAAATGTTTACATGATTTATTTAATTTTATAATAGAAGTCTTGAATTAAGTTATATTTTTGCTCTTGAATTTCTTGAATGTCGAGTGGAGTATGTTCAACAAGGAATTAAAGTTACGATTTTTCTTATGGAATTATGTTCATATTTAGATCTTGATCATGATTTAATAAATAATTTGTTATTAGAAGTAATATTATGATTTAATGATTTAATTGAGTAAAATCTTAAAATTCACTTCTTGATCTTGTTATTTTATGTTGGCCGAATATATTAATAGTTATTTAAATTGAATTGTTTATGTGAATAAAGAAAAGTATTAATTTTTGATTATTTATTCATGAGGGCCGAATGACTTAAGTATAATATTAGGGAGAATTTGATTTTATTTAAGCTTATGACAATTTTAGAATTTGGATAAGAGGATTAATTTAATTAAAGGAATTAAAAGAAATAATAAAATTATGTTTGAATAATAAGGAATAGTAGGTTGACTTTGAATATGATAAGATATGATTATTGGTCTCACGATGGCCATGTCGATAAGACGATAAGTTATGATAAGATAAACAGTAAATAAGTTAATTAAGGGATATGGATAAGACGTTATGAGTGTTGCGTTCTTGCAAAGGAGGGCTACGGGCAGGATACACGGATTCTACCCGACGCATTTTAGGAAAGTTGGGATGTACATGGGCATCCTTACGAGCAATAGTGACCGGTCCATGGAATAATAAAAATGGGTTAAGAGTGATATCTTGGGTAATAACATGAAAAGATAAGTAATCACCGGGGTATTTATGGAGCTTCTATGTGATGATATGTTTATTTTACGTTTCCAATGCGTATGTCTGATGTAAGAAGATGTTGAAACGATGTATGTTGGATATTAGTTGATGTTATATGTTATTACGTTATTATTCCGTCTTATTATATGATTTATGGTTCCACATTTAAGTGGGACAACCTAGTTACTCGCCACTGACGGTGGACCCCTCCATTTCAAGTGATGATGGAGAAGCGTGATTGGGCTATCTTTTGGGTCGGGATTTGTGTGCTAGCAAGGATTTTAGAAGAAACCGGAGCCATATTTTACTTTTTAGTCTATTATTATTACGATTTTATACTGCTTGTTGGGTTTAGACTCTATAATTAGTAATTTCCTTTTTGGGATTGAATAATGTTCATAATTTCGGACTCTTCATTAGTTAATTAGTTAATAGTATGACTTTTGGAATCAATATTATTATTATAATTCCTTAATTGTTTAATATTTCATAAAAGGTAATGATCCGAATGTCGATTCCCTTGATAATCGATAGCTTATCAAAAGTCGAGTCGTTACACTTCCCCTTCCCCCTTTTGTCAGCAACCATTTTTGGCTTCGAACTCTTAGATCCACTCTCCTCCTTCGACGCAACTGGTAAAGCACAGACCAAACACCACTGAGCCATTTTCTCAGCAGCCTGCATTTCCCTTTCCTTCCTCAAATACTCCATAACCATTTCAAAACATTATAAACCTGGAAATCGCATAAATTCGAGGTACTTACCCTCTTTATATATGCATTCAGGATGCTCGAAGTTTCTAGATTCCATCAGATCGAACAAGAGTTTCAGAAGAGTCCTTTTCGTGGGATCTTCCTCTCTTTCATAAGCAATTTTTAGAGGTGTTAGATCGACCATGATTTTCACAATCGAAACAACTGAAGGAGAAAAGGTTAGGGAAGAGAAAGACAGGGACAAGGAGAGAGAAGAGAGGAGTTAGGGTTTACAGAGAACAAAGACAGAGGAGAGAGAGAATAGGGGTGGGTGCAGATGAACTAGGGTTTTAATTGGGATGGGTATAGTTGATGAATGTGAAAAGTTTAATTGGGGGTTGATAGTTGATAGAGTAGGAAATTTAATTTGGTTGATATGAAATTGGTGGGAATCATTAAATTAGGATTGTATTAGCGTGTTTTAATTTTATTTCATTAGGTTGTAATATTTGTTTGTAAATTTAAGTAATAACAAATCTGTAAATAAACTTCTCAAAAAAAAAGTGTAAATAAATTGATTTTTTTTTGCCATATATGAAAAGTTTTGTAAAAATATTTTTTTTTTATTACCCAATATTACTAAAGTAGACATTCTTATGTTACCAGAGGGAGTAATTTTTTACCAATTTTGTTAATTGACCAATGAATACAAGATGTTTTGCCCAATTTTTCTGTTTTAATTTCTTTTTTTTTTTTTGGTGTATTTACACTCCTCCCAACGTGCTTGCGGGATCGAACCGTGGTTCTTCCTACCAAGTCTAACCCCTGACACCACTAAACCAAGACAACGTTGGTTCTATTTTAATTTCTAATCTAACCCTAAAAAAGAAATCAACCCTAGCGCAGCGGATTCCATCTCTCTGTTTCTTTCACCCTCTCATCTCCCCTTCTCTGTCGAACTAAGTGTGACTGGGTTTGGCGTGGTTTTTGTGGTGTCTTTCTGCCATTAAAGCAAGCAGAGCTTTTGAGGTAAGATTTTTTTCCCGTAGAATCATTTATACAATGGCTTTGGGTTGGGTTCTTCTAGTCTGGGTTTATTGAATATATATATCAGGGAAGTTCATGCATTGCTGGGTAATTTATTTTATTCCCAGAAGGAGAGTGAATTTCCAATCGAATATTGTTGATGGTGTATGTTCTGTGCTGTAAACTACAAAAATGGAGGTTTTCTTCCTGGGCCCAGGGCGGCCGCCCCTCTTGCCCTGGGTAAGGGACGGGCTTGCTTAACGGGCACAGTTCAGCCGCCTTTCCTACCCTGGCTGCCTTTAAATGTGGATGGGAGTTTGTTCATTATTTTCGATACATTTTCTCTGTTTATTCATCAATTTCGTTGGTTGTTGTATATTTGAACTCACGTCCTAATTTTTCTGCCCAAATACCAGATAATGGATTAGCTGTGATTCGAATTATTTATATTAGTTATAATTTTTCATTACATTTTGCTTATTATAATTTGTTGGTTTAATCATATCTGTAACTCCTCCATCTGCCACTGCTGATATAGTCATATGGTTATTACTGTAACAGGTTCTAGTATAAAGTCTACATTACATAGTTAATAGTGATGGGAAGCAAGAAAAGAGGACCTAGCGCTATAGATGAGGAAGAATTAGTTATAGAAGCTGAAACTGTTCATAAAAATACTAAATCCAGCAAGAATAAGAAGGGGAAGAACAAGGAACCAAAAATTGATGCTGGGAGTGAAGCACCCACTTTGACACCCTCATCAACTAAACCTATGGAGAGAAAAAAGAAAAGGAAATTATTAGATAAGGTGAGACATAGTGGTGATAGTACTGCTTGTGAAAGCAAGGAAACGAAGCAAGCACAAGACATGTCGTTGTGGAAATCCGAGGACCCAGGAACGACTAGTACTAGCACTGATCAGCCTGTGTTTCATATTAACATTTTTAGTGAGTTGGCATCTGCCGATGCTGCTAAGAGGGAATCGGCTGCTGAGAAGTTGGCGGTTGAGTTGCAGGAAGTACAGAAGGCATATGAAGAGAATGGGAATAAGAATTCTGTTGAAGGCGGAGTTCAATTGGAAGCTGCAAAGGATGATGGTCTTGATGATTGTGCACCGTCAGTAAGATATGCTGTGAGAAGGCTAATCCGTGGTGTTTCTTCATCGAGAGAGGTACTGTTGATTATTCCCTTTTTTTAGTTTATTGTTTTCATCTGTAACTCCATGATGTGATGGCCAATGTGTTTGTAAGGTAGCTGTGTTAACACAGACGTTAGTTCAATGCTCCATTAATTTTGGTAAAGATGAAGATGTTTTTTCCCACAAGTGTGATTTGAAATGAAACTTGTTCGAAAATGAGCAATTGCGGAATATTGCATGAAACGTAGTTCCTAATTGTCAAGTTATTTGCGATGAATAATGATTTCGGAAACTTTCCTGTCATTTAATCTGATTGACGCTAAAAGACACGAAAAAGAAGGCCTTCTTCTTTTGGACTTGATTTTCTTCCTCTGTTTCTTTTTAAATACAAAAATTTTCGTTTTTGATGGCAAATTAAATGCATCATATTCATTCTTTCCATATAAGGAATTGGTTTTTAGGTAAAAATACCAAAATGTCCCTCATTAAAAAATTAAAACTCTATTTACACTACCAAATCACATTTATTAGTAATATAATAAATAGTCATTTAAAACATCTAAACAACCTTAACGGCTTAACCTCACATTCTCTCTCCTCATCTCCACTGCCATCACTTCATCTTCACCATTGCTACAACACCATCATCTCCATTTCATCTTCACCATTTTTGCTACACCACCATCTCCTTCATCTTCATCACTTCCACCTACACCACGAGTCCACGACAACACCACCATCTACACTTGCAGCTGCACCACCACTGATTGCCAATCGACCGTCGCACCACTGCTGCACCTCCCACCATCGCTGGAATTTCTCTTCTCCTCTCACAATTTTGCACACCATCGTACCACCATTGAAATTTCTCTAATCTCACAATTTCACAGACCATCGCACATCCACTGGAATTTCGTACCACCACTGGATCCGATCTGTAAATTTTGTATCACTGCCGGATTCTCTCTCTTCTCTACCATAATTTCTCTTTTCTCAATCTCTCTCTTCAATTTGAAGCTGAGTTTATTATAAGATTTTGAATGAGTTTTTTTATCTCCTAAGTTTTGGATTTGGTAGTGGATTTTAGCGCTTTGCTTGTGAATTTTAATGCTTTTAGGTAGATTTATGTGGTTTGATTGTGATTTTGGATTTCGGTGGTGTTGTTGGTGGATTTTGATGGTGTTGGTCCTGTTGGTGATGGTAATCTGATGATGGAGGTGGTGTTTTGGTGTTGATGGTGGCGTTTTGGGGGTGATGATGACGTTCTGGCGTTAGAGGTGGTTGTGGTGGCGTCCGTAGGTGGGGTTGGTGATGGTAATTTGATGATGGAGGTGGTGTTTTGGTGATGATGGTGGCGTTTTGGGGGTGATGATGACATTCTGGCGTTTGAGGTGGTTGTAGTGGTGTCCGTAGGTGGGGACGACAGTTGGTTGTGGCATCCCCTACTTATTAACTGAATCACATACCCTCACACTTCTTAATCACTCACTAAGAAAAATCATCTAGGAGTCCATGCCATTGGATTTGTTGCATTTAAAATGAAATTGGGTAAGTATGAAATTTTAGTTACGTTTGGTTCCTACTTCCTGACTAGTCTATAGTACAATTCAGTTCAGTTCATATTAAGTCCAAAAGTACAAGGCCGAAAAACAAATAACTTTATATGAATGTGATACATTAATTCATACGCTTCAAGTATTCTAAAATTATTGTCATCTTGCCATTCTCTTTTTTTTCTAAATCCTTTTGCTTTTATTTGGAAAATTTGTCCAAAATTACCTAGGTTACACACCTTTTTGCAAGAAACTACCCAGTTAGAAAATTTGTGACAATACTACCTAGATTAGGGATCACGTTGTTGACCACTATCTTAAATTAAAATATGGCGTTGAGTGTTAAATTCCGGCCACCACCACAACCATTCAAACCCTAAATCACACCACCACGACAAGTCGAACGCCAGCACAACCATTCGAACACCACCACAAACATTTGAACACCAAATTCGCATTACTCGCACCGCTTCATGCCCCCAATTTGAGCAATGCGAACCCTAAATTGAATAATTCGAGCCCTAAATCTTACAATTCAAACCCTTTATCGCAAAATCGAACCCTAAATGTTAGAGATTCAACCATCAACGTCGGATTTTAATTTAAGGTAGTGGTCAACAAGGTTTTCCCTAATTTAGGTAGTTTTGTCACATATTCCCATTCTCTAACCTAGGTAGTTTCTCACAAAAAGGTGCATAACCTATGTAGTTTTGGTCAAAATTTCCCTTTTATTTTAATCATTTTGTAATAAACCTATGTTTTTGTGGGTATTGACTTTTTTTCTTCACCGACAGAATCACTAGCCGCAATTATGTATGCCTTTATTTAGGCTATGTTTGATAGACCTTATTTTACTCCTTATTACTCATTTCAAATCAGATCAGATCAGAAAAATAAGTTCAGATAATTTAATTTCATGTTTTTAAACTTTAAATATCTTTAATCATGTAACAAAATTATTATTATTACATATGAAAAAGCTAGTCATTAATACGAATAAAATAAGATCTCAATTGATATTTTTTCTTCCTTATGGGTTAACATATATACGTGGTCAAAGTTTAATCAAATTAGACAATGATTTCAAATCAGATCAGATAAGAAAAAATAATTTTAGATCAGAGAAGCAAATTTCATGTGAATCAAACAAAGCCTTTGTATCTCTGCCACTGGAATCCTAATCTTGACTTGGTTTCTACAATTTTGCCAAGACAATGAAGACCTACTTTGTCTTATCACTTGTACTATACTACTTGGGTTTGGTTGCCCTCTTATCGTTTATGTCCTTGGTGTATAAAAAGAGGAGTTGGATTTATTTTATTGTTGATGGTCTGCAAATTTCCTCTTGCTATGGGTGCTATTAGGTAACCAACTTGCATTTCTTTCATAACATAAGCGTAATTTGTATTTTTGCAGTGTGCAAGACAAGGATTTGCTTTAGGATTGACCGTTTTGGTCAGTACAAATTCTAGGATTAAAGTTGATTCTATTCTAAAACTGATAGTCGATACATTGGAGGTTACCTCTTCAATGAAAGGCCAGGTAAATAATATACTTTGTGCTTCAATTGTTTGAGGTTGTCTTATTAATTATGTAAACATTTTATGTACTTTTGGATCACAGGAAGCAAAGGATTCTTTTTTGGGTCGTCTTTTTGCCTATGGTGCCCTTTCCAGGTCAGGAAGGCTAAAAGAAGAATGGGCTTCCGATAGAAATACTCCATGCATAAAAGATTTTACTAGTCTTCTTATCTCTCTGGCTTCCAAGAAACGTTATTTGCAAGAGCCAGCTGTTTCAGTGCTTCTGGACTTGATTGAAATGGTAAGATATGTTCCCCGAATTGAAGCCTTCTGATTTTCCTAACCAGTTCTAAATTCCTTGCTTAGTGTCGTGCTTTCTTGCGCTATGTATAGTGTAGGATATGAATTCTATTATTGTGGACTGCGTGGTTATGGAATAAGTTATATGCTATTGCCACATTATCCTATTTTGTCACTAATTGTACATATGTACATGAATGTGACACTCAGGTATTCCAATAAACATGATTTTTGTCCAAATTGAAGTGTTGTGGGTTTCCCTATGACGGATTATTGTGTATTAAAGTATTCAACTCGAATGGATAA
Source organism: Salicornia ramosissima (assembly GCA_951394345.1). Classification (NCBI taxonomy): domain Eukaryota; kingdom Viridiplantae; phylum Streptophyta; class Magnoliopsida; order Caryophyllales; family Amaranthaceae; genus Salicornia; species Salicornia ramosissima. The sequence goes on along the minus strand of OX596233.1, from coordinate 41,688,992 downwards.
GGTGATGAATTGAAAAATCTGATTAACGGAGGCCATATGGCATCATTAATTTTATGGTCTTGCCTTAAACTTGTTGTGCATTGGTGTGGCAGGGTTTATCATCATTTGGTAGAAGTAGTTGCATGTTGCAATATGAATTGTTCACTTAATCTAGATTGTTAGTAGTGCATCTGTTTTTTGGTTGGTGTTTTTGCAGCTATGCTTTTTCAAAGACGGATGGAGGGAGTACGTAATTTGAAAATTTGTAGCACAATGCTTGTTTGAGTGAATGAGTATACAATAGTTTTCTAGAATGGTCATTCTTGTGGTGTTGTCTGCCACTCTTCTTTTTGGCTTTAATTTATGGCGTATTAAAACCCTGTTCTTTAAGACTGAATTAATCTAAAATGAATTTGTCTGAACTTAATTAAACTAAATCCTAGACTCATCATCATCTAATGAGCTGAATTGAATTTGTTTGAATTGAGCTGAAATTTTAAAAATTAAGTCCAAAAGAGCAGGGAATATGTATAATACTGAAACATGGGATAGTTCTGGATGCCAAATTATAAAAGCGTCCTACTATAATATTTTTTCCAAGTGATACAAGGAACGTGGGGGTGTTCGGCCGAATTGCGATTTGAGTCGTTCGTACTGGATTGTGGAATGAATGCGACCCAAGTCGCTGCTGTTCGTAACTCTGTATGATCGTCGTGGTGTTCCCTGTTTCGTCTTCAAAAGCAAAAAAATTCAGGTCAATTGTTCATAATTTCGAATGTAGGGTTCTGTTTGAAAATAGTAGTTGCAATTAAGGCATTGGTAGCAAATTTTACATCTAGAAATGCTATGGATTTTATTTTAATGACTAAAATGAGTATTCTGTTGCATTTATTTTTAATTTTGTTATGTTTCCGAATTTTCATATTCATGGGAAAGGTTAAGTTTGAAGGTTTGATAGTGGAGTATTTCTAAAGTTGAGGATGATAGCGTAGAAGAAATAAAAGTAAAAAACTTCGGAAGTCTTTACTTTAGTGTAGTGGGCCTCATCATTTATTTACAATTTACATCAACATTTTTAGTTTTTTTTTTTTTGGGTATAAGATTATAGATAGTTTTAATAAATTAAAATTCTTGGTAAGTTGTATTTTTCTGCTCCTTAGTTTTCTACAAACCTTTAGTAAAAAAGTACTTACATTGAAATTTTTTTACGGGTGTCATTGTACATTCAATTAGATGTAGGTACACACATGAGCAATGTTACAAGGAACGAAATTCGATACGAATCGCCTGACGAAAACGGAAACGGAAAACGCTACCTTGAGTGAATCAGGAACGTTGGGTGTCTATTATAATAAATTTTGTAAAAAATTTGTAAAAATAGAACTAAAAATGTATTTAAAATTAAAATATTGCATACCATTAATCCATTTCTTATAAGGAAAAAAAAAACTCCATAGTTCAGACTTTTTTTGCTACCTAGGTGGGATATAAGTACATAAACAAGAATAAACACTTCCTCTTCCACAAAATAATTCTACCTTGAGTGAATCGGGAACGTTGGGTGTCTATTATAATAAATTTTGTAAAAATTTTGTAAAAATAGAACTAAAAATGTATTTAAAATTAAAATATTGCATACCATTAATCCATTTCTTATAAGGGAAAAAAAAACTCCATAGTTCAGACTTTTTTTGCTACCTAGGTGGGATATGGATATAAGTACATAAACAAGAATAAACACTTCCTCTTCCACAAAATAATTCTTTTTACTGCAGTGTCGCACAGCTTGCAACTATGTAGCAAACATACCAATAAATGCTACTGCTGTGAAAAAAATATAAGAAAAAATACATTGAGTTATTTACAAGTCTTACGAGTTCTGTTTTTTCAGATATTTATTTTTTTAATATATATTAAGCTAAACAATCTAAAGTTCTCGATTCACTCAAAGTAGCTTTTCCCGTATTCATTAACGCCCCATGTTTCGTTTCGAATTTTGTTCCTTGTATCATTGTTCTCTCTTGCATTTTTATTTGGCTTTCATGCCTAGGCATGTGATGTCTTACTGCATTCATGGTGGAATAACTGAAAGAAACTTAATCCTGTGGCTTCTGATTTTGCAGTTGCCCAAAGAAGCTGTGATAAAGCATATCCTGGATGCCCCTGGTCTTTGTGAGTGGTTTGAAGGAGCCACTGGTGTCGGAAATCCTGACGCCCTGCTTCTAGCATTGAAGACCCAGCAAAAGATTGCCACTAATAGTACTGCTTTTGGTAACCTTTTGCCTCATCCATTCAGCCCAAACATGTTTTTCACTGCTGACCATTTGACCTCAATTTCTAATTGCTTGAAGGTCAATATTAACACTCTCTTCTCCCTTTGTATGTTTATTATTACTAAAAATAAAGGTAAGCTATATGTTTTTGATTTTCAATCTTCTCTAATGTTCTATTTTTCTCTTCTTTAACTATGTAGGTGTCCACATTCTGTCAGCCACGAGTGCATGGTATTTGGCCTTTCTTGGTCAACCTTCTTTTACCAGATACAATCTTGCAAGATGCTAATTCTTCGTCAAATTTAAGTTCGACTAAAAAGAACAAGAAGAGTCGCAGATCGAGCTCTTCTGATGAAGAAGTTGCAGAGAGCCTTAGATGTTTTTGTGAGGTGATCCTTGAAGGATCCCTTCTGACCTCTTCGCATGACCGAAAACACTTAGCTTTTGATGTTTTGCTTCTTATGCTTCCCAGGCTGCCTGCTTGTCACATCCCCATTGTTCTCTCCCACAAGTTTGTTAGGGGCCTCATGGATATATTGTCTACAAAGGGTTCTTGGCTCCACAAAGTTGCAGAGCATTTCCTCAAAGAATTATTAGACTGGGTTAGCTCCGACGATATTAGAAGAGTTTATGTGGTTGTCGCTCTGCAGAAGCATAGTGTAGGGAGGTTTGATTGTATTACTCGAACAAAAACTATTAAAGGTCTAATGGCAGGTTTCACAACAGAGTCTGGTTGCATGCTGTTCGTGCAGAAGTTGAGCAGCATGTTTGTCGAAGAAGATGATGATTCAGATGAACCTTCTGATCAGAGCCAAACTACTGATGAAAATTCGGAGACAGGATTAGCTGAAGATAAGGAATCTGCTGATAGATCTAGTAATTCCGATCTTTTGAAAAGTTGGATTGTGGAGTCGCTCCCAAGTCTCTTGAAGTCTCTAACACTGGATCCTGAAGGTAAATTCCGGGTACAAAAAGAAGTGATGAAGTTTCTAGCTGTGCAAGGCCTGTTCTCTGCATCTCTTGGTACAGAAGTGACATCATTTGAACTACAAGAGAAGTTTGAATGGCCAAAAACACCAATCTCTAATGCTCTTTGCAAGATGTGTATTGATCAGCTCCAGTTGCTACTTTCTAATGCTCAAAAGGCTGAAGGACCTCATGCTTTGACAAATAGCCTTGAGACAAATGATCTTGGCTGTTATTTCACACATTTTCTGGGTACATTGTGCACAATTCCTTCTGTTTCTCTTGTTAGACCCTTGAAAAATGAGGATGAAAAGGCATTTAAGAAACTGCAAGCTTTGGGATCAAGACTTTCCAGAGAGGTATGCCTTATTGCCAAGTTTTATCTACATATTTTTTTCAGAAAATTTAGTGTTGGACAGTTTGGGAAGAGGGCAAGATTGATATGGGTAGGTGGTTAGATCATGTTAATTGTTGGAGATCAAAACTATACATGTTTTGTTTTTTGGCGTTTTATGGCATTTAAGTTTGTGTGCCTTTAGGCCAATGATATTGGATGAGCATCTTGTTTTCTTATTTTAATTTTGGTTATGGATTCTGATGTCCTGAACTACTTGCTCCATAACATAAAACTTGCAACAAATGAATATTTTATACTTGACAAATAGTACCCGTTTGTTTCAGGTTTCTGCTGCCAAGGAAATGTTTTTTATTTATGGCTATGGATGTTTATTTCTGTTTACAGATTTTTTGTCATTCATATATCATAAAGAAAGTTATTTGACTATTTATCTACTCATCGCTTTTTAATTTCAGGAGAGAAATTGTGGCCTCAGTGCAGATGCTAACAAATTGCATGCATTGAGGTACTTGCTCATTCAATTGCTGCTACAGCTTCTACTGCGACCTGGTGAATTCACAGAAGCTACTTTTGAACTGATAATATGTTGTCGGAAAGCTTTTTCTATTCATGATCTTGCAGGGTCTTCTGGGGAGGATGAGCCGGAAGATGGATCACCTGAACTTATGGATGTTTTGGTGGACACATTGTTGTCATTATTGCCACAATCATCAGCTCCTCTGAGGTCTGCTGTTGAACAGGTGACAGCCTTTGTTACAAATTCTTTCATTTTCTTTGAGTAGACTTTTTTGGGTACATGAGTTTTGATGTTGTTAACGAGGTGGTGCTGATGGAGCACTCTAAACATATTGTTCTTAACTCTAGGTCCTTGTGTGTATTTTCTTCCGAGTTCAACCTTGATGATCTTCTATATGAATTGACCATGTAATAGAGGTTGTTTGGGTTTGGCTTGTAATTTCTCCTGCTATGCTCAGTGTTTCTTCTCTGGCCTAAACTGGGCTTTGTGGTTAGTGAATGGATAATTTTCAAATGCATACTGTTGACTAGAAGCCTTTGTTCCTTGTATAGGTTTTGTTTATCTGTACAAAACCCGAAAACCATGACCAGTGTGGTGTTGTTATTATTATTTATTTATTTATTTATACAATGTCATGATGGCCTATGGCTCCTTACATTGTGTCACCTTGTACAACATATCTTACAAATTTTGTGCTATTTGGTATTGTTTTAAAATTTTATGCTATTTGGTGAGCTTTTGGCAAGTTGCTTTTTTTAGTAGGACAATATGATTGTACACAAATCCTCCCTTGTTTAACACTTGAGGACCATTTGTATGTGTATAGTTTATATAGATTTATAAAGGTGAATTCCTCCTTTGATTTTATGCTTCATTTACTATCGTTGCAGGTGTTTCGATATTTTTGTACTGATATTACAGATGATGGACTGCTCCGGATGCTGCGGGTGATAAAGAAAGATCTGAAGCCAGCTAGGCGTAGGGAGGCGGATGGTGAAGAAGAAGAAGAGGATGATGATCTTCTAGACATTGAAGATGCAGAAGAATCTGATGAAGCTGACACTGTTCAAGCTGATGAGACTAGCGCGGTCATTATTGATTCTGAGGCTGCAATTAAAGCTGGTGCATCAGACAATGAATCTTCTGATTCTGCTGGTGAAGAGGAGGATTCAGATGAAGACTTGGACGATGAAGCCATGTTCCGGATGGATTCCTATCTTGCAAAGATTTTTCAGGAGCGGAAGAGCCAAGTTGGGGGTGACACTGCTCATGCTCAGCTTGTCCTATTTAAACTCCGCGTGCTTTCATTGCTTGAAATCTATCTTCATGAGAATCCAGGTAACTATTGAGATTATAGCTGCTTAGTCAATATCCTACAAAATCTCATGTTAGACCATGTGTGGGTATTTATTACTTTTTATGACAAATCAATAACTTCCAATGTAACTAGCTAAGCTTTATACTACCCCTATAAAAGGTTAGATGTAACAATTGAATATTTTATACCTAAAAAGTTGGTGCAAGAAATCAAAATTTATACCTAACAAATATACCCATTTGTTGTATCTATCTTGTTATGGAGATCGTATAAAAGTTACTGTTATATGCTAAATACTAAAAAGATACTCCCTCTATCCTAAGTTTGCTACATTCACTTTTTCACATTTTTCAAAACACAACTTCAAATTAAATTATCTTTAAACATGTTTAATAAAAAATTATAAAAACTATATATTAAAAAAGTACATATCGAGCTGAATCAAACGAGATCTTATTTGACTATATTTTTCCTTATATGTATAAATTTAGAGAGAGTCAAAGTTACCAAATGAACAGTACCAAAAGTCAACATGTAGCAAACTTAGAGGGATGGAGGGAGTACAATTTTTAAGTCAAGTTGTGATGTGAAACGGTTTGATGGGAAACTTGCTATAATCTTTATCATGAGTGAATTATCTGCTATTTTAAATGTGGGATTTTGCTTCTCTTTCTCACTATAGGTTCATCAAGTGCCTTGACTGTATATTCAAACTTGGTACAAGCATTCGTCAAACCTAGCACAACCGAAGGGAGTGAACAGCTTGCACAGCGTATATGGGGAATTCTGCAAAAGAAGATTTTTAAGGCAAAGGACTATCCCAAGTCTGAAAGTGTGGAACTTACTACTTTGGAAGCTCTCCTGGAAAAGAGCCTTCGGTTAGCTTCTCGACCATTCAGGAAAAAGCGTACCTTTGGTAGTGTAACCCAAAAGAAGCAGTCATTCTCCTGGAACCGATACAAAATGATTAATTCACTCGCTCAGCAATCTACATATTGGCTCTTAAAGGTTATCGAAGGCAAAAAAATTCCTGAGTCAAAACTCAATCGGGTTTTTGAAATTTTCAAAGATGCCCTAGTTAAATACTTTGAAACCAAGAAATCCCAACTCAAGCTTGAGTTCTTGAAAGAAGTATTTAAAAGACGGCCTTGGGTTGGGCGACATCTCTTTGGCTTCCTTGTGGAAAAATGTGGGGACGCGAAGTCGGATTTTCGCCGAGTGGAAGCGCTGGAACTAGTTTCGGAAATGTTGAAATCGATCCTTGCAGAAAGTACACCGGAGGAATCAAAGATGGTCTTGAAGGCACATATGACCAAGTTTAGTCAGTTAATACAGCAGCTGGCAAGACATGTGCCAGAAAAGCAGTCAAGACGGGCTGATGTTAGGAAGTTTTGTGGTAAATTTTTTCAGATTATATCAACCCACAGCTTGACAAAGTCATTTATTAAGACATTAGAACCTGATGCTCATGCTGCCTGTGAATCTCAATTTGGTGAGCCATTTCTTGCTTTGAAGAAAATGGTTAAGTGAGATGATTTCTGGTTCGAACCGTCTAAGTTCTTCTAAGTTTTGGTAGTATAAAATTTTTGGGGTTTACATTCATGGTTTTTATTTTCTTTTGAAGATTGTTTGATGGTATTTCTATTTAGTATTCTGATTGTTTTTGGGTTTACTGCAATACTGCATGCAATAGGAAAATCACTCCAATTTGGAATTTGTGTAGTTCACCTAATTACTTGTATCAAATAGTGTCGTTCACCTTATTACTTTAAATTAAATTTTAATATATTTTTTTTATTAAAAAAAAGTGAGAAATCCACCAATGCATTAGTTGGGGGGGGGGGAGGGGTTGGGTTGTCCTTAAGGGATAGAGGTTGAACTCTGCACGTCTAGGATGCAAGGCGCCGTTGACTTATTCTACATCATTTTTTCTTTGTATTATTTATGGCTTAATACTTTCAATTTCATAGTGAAAAAAGTTATAAATAGGTGTGTTACTTAGACACCTTCATTTAACTCAAAAATTATGTGTCGGACACGACAATATACTTGGATACTTAAGTTTTAACTAAAAAAACTTGCTACCTTTTTTCGAAATAATAGAGTTGGACACTTGGACGCCTTGATCTTTGAGGAGACACTTTATTCGTATATGAGTATCATAAATAATTTAGTAGTACATATTATGGCAAAAATATCTTGGATTTTTCTCAGTGGTATCCATGACGCTCCAGGGTTTTTTAAGGTGTATCTAACTTTTTAGGAATTTCTCATTGGCACACATAAATTTATCAATTTGTTTCATCAATAACCAACCCATTAACTTATCTGTTATCCCCTCTGTTAGCTACTCTTTTTTTTTTTTTTTTTTATCAATACACCCAAATTGTGGTATTTTTTTGAACTTAAATGGAAGCAAGTTTGATTGGATTTTTAAATCTTTGACCTCATATTTGACCCATATAAGACTAAAATGACAAGTACAACCTTAACTAGACGATTTTGGCACGTAAACTAATGCAAGTCAACCGAGACTACTAACAGGTAGTTGCATCTAACTGATTGGTTAACAACTACTTAACGGATTGGCTATTGTTGAGACAATTTGGTAAGTTCATGGATACTCATGAGAATTCTTAAAAATGGTGGGTACACCTAAGAAAATCTAAAACCTTATGATTTCTAATGAGAACAATAAAAAATTATTTTACTTATTAGCTTGACACATACTTCTAGGTAAAATTTTGTTGTGAGAGTAAAGGGATAGTGAGGGAAAGTAAGATATGTGATGATGTGAGAGATAAAAAGAAAAGAATTAAAAAAAAAATTGTTACAAATAATTTAAAATTAGACTAGTTTAGATGCCCAAAAAAAATAGGTGGACTAAAATAGCTAGCTTTGTTATCGTGAGGTAACCCACCTAGTGGGAAAAAAATTGTTCATATGCTCATTAAAGGTTTGTACTCCCTCCGTAACACAAAGATTTCACCCTTTGCAAAATTGCGGACTCCAATGCAAAAGTTTTTAGTGGGTTAAATATATTGTTTAAGACATTAATGAGACATACTAATCAAACACCACTACACTAATATGTTTTAAAATAAATCATCCACTCCTACCTATCCACTCCCCCAAAAACCACCACCACCATCTTTCACCATTCACCCAGCAACGTAACCGCATCAACGAAATCGCCGTCGACAACACACTGCCACCTGTGTTTCGGGTTCTAAGCCACCATCGTTCACCATCATCGTTCTGGATTCAAAGCTCCCATCGTTCACCATCATCACCACCGATACACCATTGCCACCATCAATACAGTATCACAACTACCAATCGAACCCGCGAAAATCATCACAATCAATCGAAACCATAAACCACCACCCTTCGAACTAAACACCGATCGTTCCCAGCCAACCATCAACACCATCGATTGAACCCACAAATCACCATCCTTTGAAATCAAAATAAACAAATGAACCCCCACGATTGAAATCTAAATAAACTTAGGTGTTTTAGGGTTCAAAATCAACCCACAACGATCGAAATCAACCCACAAATGGTTCGCTCGAAACAGAGGGTGAAAGTTCGTGTGATAGGGTTCAAGTTCGAGTTTGAAATTTCACCCAAATTAGTTCGTTTCCTAGGGTTCGAATTCGTGTTCTACGGCTGGTGTTTGTGTTTGTGTTCGAGTTCTTGTTCTAGAGTTAGGGTTATGGGTTCGAATGCGTGTTTCTGTTCTAAGGTTAGGGTTCTGGGTTCGAGGGGTTCAAGTTCGTGTTCTAGGGTTAGCAATCTGGGTTCGAGTTCATATTCTAGGGTTAGGGTTCTGGGTTCGAGTTCGTGTTCTGGGTTCGAGTTCGTGTTCTGGATTGGTGTGCGGTGGTGATGGTGGTGATTTCAGGGATTCGTGGTGATGGAGGTGCCGCTAGAATTCTGGAGATGTTGGCGGTGGTGGTTTTGTGGGTAATGGTGGTGTTCGGGGTTGGTGATTCATGGATGGTGGTATCACTGCTGGTGCCTGGTGGTGATGTGGGTTGGTGGTTTGTTGGGATTAATATGTGTTGGTATGGGTTTAATTAAGTTTTAATGATAATTTTAGAAGTTATAAACAATGTATTATTGTGTTTTGTAATGGCATTTTTGTAAATAAATGGATCTTTTTTTGTCAAAAATGGAAAGTTTGTAAAAAGGTGAAATTTTTTTGTTACACCCAAAAATGACAAATGGTGAAATTTTTGCTTTTCGGAGGAGTACATTCAAATGAACAATTTTTTACAATGGGGAGATACCACCGGCAATCTTTTCTAACCCCAGATATAAATTTAAGTGAAATGTTGTGGATTATGATGATAAGAGGGGTGAGGCTTTTACATATCAGAAAGTCTCATGTCATACCGACCGTATGCGAATTTTAACTTTGACCCATTTTTCTTCTGAACGTTAATGATATGAAAGTTGTCGTTACATGCTCGATGTGTTAGATTCGATTTTCACTAATGATAAATCATTTATCCTAATCTCAAGCACTGCCAACATGGTATTTATGTGGAAGGAATCATGATCGCGAGTTGGAACACATTCTACCTGATCATGTAAAAAACTCGAGAAAAGATCACGATTTTTCGCTCCGAAGTTTTTATCATAACCATAATAAATTAAGGAAAAAACCCGAATAAATGAACAAATTTTACAAATCCACATAAAAAAAAGTGAGTAAACTATGTCATTTAGATAGGAGGGAAAAATTAAAAAAAAAAAAATTGATTAGTGAGATTAGAATTCCCAACTGATTGTACAAAATGATAACTTGATGAGTTTCATCCAACTACTACACCAACAGCCAACTTCTTACATGTATATACATATATCATATATCATATATCATATCTCCTGTGTCTCAATTTAGTTGCTACATTTTGACTTATAGTACTGTTCATATGTGGACTTTGACTTATTCTAGTTTTATAAACTTAGGGAAAACATAGTCATGATTGATCTAGTTTAATCCATCTCAACATGTATTTTTCAAATCTATAATTTTTATTATGTGTAGCTCAAGATATTTTTATTTAAAGTCATATCTCGAGAGATGTGAAAACGTTAGCAACTAAATTGGAACAAAGGGAGTATATCATATTTTCATTTTGCTAACGCTGGAGAGGAAACCTCCCTCTGTCCCACTTCTAGCTTCGTCCTTGTCTACAAAGCAATTATTTTGGGTTTGCTTGTTTGTAATGGTCATGTTATCATCTATCAAATAAGTCTAGATAAAGTCTAATCAGGGGCTAAGCCAAGGGGGTTAGTAGGGGCATTGCCGAAAATTATTAGTATATGTCAAGTTTAAGTAAAGATAAACAATAAAAATATAGTAGCTTAGTTGGTTTAATTGCTTATATATACTTCCCTAGATTAGGGTTCAAGGCTCACTAGTTACATAATATTTTTTGTTTTTTAACATTCTGTTACATTCGTGTGATATTGAGACGTAAAATAACATTAAATAAGTTATAGATAAAAAATACACTATAAGTAGAACTATAAAGACTTAATTAGTTGTACATATTGGTTAAATGAAATGGTCTATTGATTTCAATACATAACCAAACTTTTTTAAAAAAAAAAACAATTCACATATCAATAACCAAACGATTTTTGGATCTTTGAGCGGTCAATACTAAGTCAACAACCAAACTATTGTACTAAACTCCGATTGAAGTTTTACAGTTAAATATTGCTAGGCTTAGTTAGTTGTGCGATTCTAATTTGCAGTCCGTCGCATTACTACAAATCAACGTAAATACTACATGTATCGTATGTTAATGTAATTGATCATTTAATTTGCTCATACATAATTGCAATCATTGCTTATGATTTTAACACGGAATTTAACATTAATTATCAATACTCAAATGAAAAAATTATTTTGGTAAATTTAACCCATTAGATTATCTCACTTTATTATAATTTTTACACGCAATAGGACAAGTTTTATCTATCATAATATGGACTATGTAGTGTAATACTATTATTATGGCCGGGGTGTTATTTTTTCATCTATCAATTGGTTGTATGTGTGGGTCATCCAAGTTCTCCGCGGGCTCCTACTTTGGTCTCCTGGAGCCCTGACACTCACTACCATTATTGTGATTGTTCAAACTCAATTTTGAAGGAAACGCCACTGCTAATTTAGCATTGACATATTTTATTGCGTGCAAATCGCACGTATCTTGTTTATATGACTAAGCTTTCAACCTTGGCAACTCTATGACTATGTTTCTGAATTCATTGCCATTTGAAAGGGTATTTTCGTATATGTCTCACGGGGAGTTACTTCAACATTATTAATGATCACTACCAACCCTCTTGGAAGATTGTTCATCTTGTCAAATAAATTCAGAATCTCCTTTTCGCTTTTGCTTATTCTTCGGTCACTCATATCTTTTGAGAAGGCAATTGCGCTACATATTATATTTTTATGTCGATCATCTTGTTATGGACACTATTTATATACAATTCTCATCTGATTTCCTTGTCACATTTTCTCTCTCATTGAAGATATGTTAGGTATCACCCTAATTAAAAGAGCAATCTTATCGCTAATCGTTGTAGCACTTATTTTATTATTTTACAAAAGCCAATTGTTATATCAAGCTAAATATATGAGAGAGGTAGCCCACATTCACAAAATTTGTGTGGAAACTGAGTATTTCATGGTCATGTACTGTTAATTTTCATGTGATTTACAATTTTTTGAATTGATTGCTCTTATCTTAATTCAATTATTAAACTATTTGTAATTTTTTTTTTTATAAAACTGAGTTATCTTATGTTATTTTTCACACACACATCTATAAACAATATTGATTTTAATTTTTTACAACAAATACTAATATTATTAATAAGGAAAAATTGTAAATAATATTCCGAAGTTTGGATGATCTTTTCTCATTATTCCAACTTCAAAATTTTGCAAATATATTCCGCAGTTTAGGGTGTGTCTTCCTTGATTTTGCTCGATGGAAGTGCTACTTGCTAGGCAGGTAAATTTTGCTCTGTGGGCCCCACTTTAATGATTTTCCATTTTTTTAAAATATGATTTCTAAAGTAATTAACCTAATTTTTTTTTGATAAATTGTGGAGTTAATCTGTAATTTATTTGATAAAATAACTAATTATACACTAGTAGAAAATTGTCTATTAGTATCGCCCCAATAGTATCGTTTATTTGAAAAACGATAGTAATAATGCTATAATTGTATCGTTTTTGGAAAAAAGGATAGTAATAGAGAAATTATTAGTATCATTTTTAATAAAAACGATAGTAATAATGCTATATTAGTATCGTTTCTAAGAAAAACGATAGTAATAGATACAATATTAGTATCGTTTGTAAGAAAAACGATACTAATGGTGTATCTATTACTATCGTTTGAAAGACAAACGATACTAATAGTATATCTATTACTATCGTTTCTTAGAAAAACGATACTAATAGTGTATCTATTACTATCGTTTTTCTTAGAAACGATAGTAATGTGTTTTTTTTTTAAAAAAAAGCCTATACCTACATTACAAGGGATTTCTCAGCCAAATTAAAATTACTTCCACCAAATTAAAACTCCCAAATACTCCTCATCACCAAAACCCCAACACTAACCCTAGCTTTTTTGGTTCTCTTCCTTTGACACCCACTGCACCACCACTGCCGCTGCTTCTTCCTCCGTTCTCGTCGTCGCCGACCTGCTGGTGCTGCTCGCGGGTTCGTCGCTGGCCTCGTCCTGCTGGTTCTGCTACTGCTCGAGGTTGGAGCGAGTGCTACTGCTCGAAGGTGGTTCTGCTCTGCTCGAAGGTTCTCTACTTCTCGAAGCTTCGTGCTCTGCTTGACTTGGTTCGACAGTGGTTGCTCGAAGCTTCGTCTTGGTTCTGCTACTGTTCGACGGTTGGTTAGACGGTGGTTCTGCTCTGCTCGAAGGTTCTCTACTGCTCGAAGCTTCGTGCTCTGCTTGAAGGTTTGTTTCCTCTTTTTTTTTTTATAATTTTTTGTTCTTTACTGTATTATCTTAGACATGGGATTGTTATTGTGATTGTTATTGTTGATTTGTGGTTGAATTTTAATGGGAAATGCTTTAGATTTACTATTATTATGTTCTTTATGTGAAAAATCACACTACTAGTTCATGCCCACAAGGTGTTTGTCAAAATGCTTGAATGGTAATTAGTAAGGAAATTCAATTTGGTAGCCTTGTACTTTCAATTTTATATGCGTATATTGCTCTATTGGAAATTTATATTTGTTGGATTAAAATATGTAAGAAATTATGTATGAATATTTAATATATGTGAATTATGTGAAATTAAAATTGTTCTATTTAATTCATGTATCTAAGAAATTATGTAAGAATATTTAATTGTTCTAAATTAAAATTGCTACATGAATGTGAATAGTTGTTGAGGTATAAAAAATTGAAATAATTTCATATCAACATTTCGTTTGTCATTGTTTCTATAAGAAATAAAACAAAATACAAGGTATAGATAGGACAACCATTGCAGGAGGTCTATTCAATGATAGATGCTGAGGCGATGGAATTTCAGATCAATGTGAATAGTTGAATACTGTAAACTTTGTTGTAAAATCATTATTGTTAACAAATTCTGTCACTCTAATTATCTACTATGATGGAGTAGGTGAAAAACGAGTCATGTTTTCCATGCGTTAACATCCTTGCACACATTTCTCAGTTCTCACTTTGATAGATGTTAAGCCTTAAATTTCATTGATTCAATTCTATGATCTATATATAAGTTTCTCAAATAACACTTGTTATGAGGTTAGAGATGTACATGGTAACTGCTACATCAATTTTGTGGGTTTTATTTGGCCCCTCTCAATGACACCTTTAATGTTGGATTTAACCACCCAAGCATTGCTATCATGCATTTTTGCTATGTAGGCTGTTTAATTTAAAACTGTAATGCACATTTGGATACATTATTCCCTGTGCATCGGTTTATTATCTTTTTTTGTGTCATTTGATCAGTTGCTTGATATTTTATTGGTATTCATCCTTTGTCACTATTGTCACTTGCCTCTCAATTTCTCATTGTCTGAAATGGGGTGTGCCTTGTGCATGGCTGCATGCCTTCTAATTTCGTTTAATGTTAATTGTTGTTTTGGTAGATAGTGTTGAATTCTTCATATTTTTTGCTCAAATAATTTTTTGAAGTTTCCTTTTATTTGGATGATTAATTATTGAAAATCAGTTTCAAACTCTAGGGGTTGGTTTTACATAATTGATTTTAAATTTTCTTCCTTTTCAACTTTCACCATTGTTGTTGTAGATAATTAAGGAGAGTGAACAAAGCGTATGTCTCCCCCCCCCCACACAAATTTGGTAATGCGCTCCTCAAAGACTTGGATCTTTCAGGTAAGAATGATTTGTGGTTATAATTTTTAAATTCAATTACTAATGAAGACTTACAATATCTTTTTCCATGCACGAGTGAAAAATTTACAGTACATTTGAAAACTCAAGCATTTACTTTAGGTTTATCTCTTTCTTTCATTTTTCAAGCTGTTGCTTTGATTTCTTCAACTCTTACAAGGTATCTTTGTTTCAAATTTCAGGTTACTGGGTGGTGCTGTTGCTGCATGGGTAGTGGTGCTACTGCCTGGGGGTGCTATCGAGTGCCTAGCTGCTACCCCAGGTGGCTGGCTGGGTGCTCGGCTACTGGCAGCCGCACTAGGTAAATTGACATGTGTGTGTACTTTGGTGCTTTATGTTTTAATCTCATGTCCTTATTGGTTTTTGTTTTTTTATTGATGCTAGAATGAATTATGATGGAGAGGGTAAAGCAGTTGAAGATGGTGATGCCTCGGTGAGTTCTTTTCAACTCCCCTTTTATTTCTTGGTTGCTTAGTTTTTTAGGATTAGATATAGGATTGAGACGATAGTTTGAGGATGTTTGCTTTGTTAGGGGCAAGAGGTTCCCGACCTGAGGACACTGGATGGTTGATGGCGTTGTGCCACAACCTTATTTGATGATTTTGGGAATTATGTGCCTAATTTGTTTGCCTTGTGGTTCGATTTTCTTGATTTGTTTTGATTTCTTTTGAATTACTCCTGTTTTATTTTGTTTTTGTTTTACTTTGGTTTTGGTTTTGGTTTTGTTCCTTTTGTTTCACTTGCTTTCTTTGCTTTGCTTTTGCTTAAATCAATGTAACCAATCACTTGCTTCTAATTTTAAACACTCTTGCTTATCGCTTTACACAATCTCACTGTCACTTGCGTGGGCCGTCTCAAGGATCTAAATCTAACTATGTCGATCATGAATGGGGGATGGGTGCCCATTGACATGGTAAATGATTAGATTCTTAAACGGGGGCGTAGTTGTGGCATGAGATCGCAATCACGTCACTCTAATAATTAATAAACATGTAACCAATCACATGATTTTAATTTTAAACACTCTTGCTTATCACTTTACACAATCTCACTGTCGCTTGCGTGGGCCATCTCAAGGATCTAAATCTAACTATATCGATCATGAATGGGGGATGGGTGCCCATTGACATGGTAAATGATTAGATTCTTAAACGGGAGCGTAGTTGTGGCATGAGATCGCAATCGCGTCACTCTAATAATTAATAAACATGTAACCAATCACATGATTTTAATTTTAAACACTCTTGCTTATCACTTTACACAATCTCACTGTCGCTTGCGTGGGCCGTCTCAAGGATCTAAATCTAACTATGTCGATCATGAATGGGGGATGGGTGCCCATTGACATGGTAAATGATTAGATTCTTAAACGGGGGCGTAGTTGTGGCATGAGATCGCAATCGCGTCACTCTAATCTATACTACATACTAAAATGCAAGCCACTTGAAAAAGATTTCCCCCTTAAACTCTTATTTTCCCTCCCAACTTATTATATACCATAGTATTAAATGCATGCTTTCCATAATTTATATACAAGAAATAACTACCTTAGTTAAATAAACCGAGCATTTGCTCGGGTATTATCTAGTAATTAATAAACATGTAACCTATGCTCCTTGTTTTTGTTCCAAAACGCCATATTTTCCCCCAAACACATGCAAATAAGTCATTTAATGCTTACAAGAATAATATAGAACATGGATAAACCTTAAAAACAATATATATATATTGATTGGTAGGAAAATGGGAACTAAAACACCTAAAAACTAGCCAAAAATGACCTATGCTTCTTATTTTTGTTCTAAAATGCCATATTTTTGCCCAAACACATGCAAATAAGTCATTTAATATTTACAAGAATGATATTGAACATGGATAAACCTTAAAAACAATATATAGGTTGATTGGTAGGAACATGGGAACGAAAACACCAAAATCTTACCAAAAATGACCTATATGCCTTATTTTTGTTCCAAAATGCCCTATTCTCGCCCAAACAGATGCAAATAAGTCATTTAGTGCTTACATGAATGATACAAAACATGGATAATCATAAAAACAATATATAGGTTGATTGGTAGGAACATGGGAACGAAAACACTAAAAACTAGCCAAAATGACTTATATGCCTTGATTTTGTTCTAAAACGTCCTATTTTCTCCCAAACACATGCGAATAAGTCATTTAATGATTGCACGAATGATATAGAACATAGATAAACCTTAAAAACATTATATATGTTAATTGGTAGGAATATGGAAACAAAAACACCATAAAAATTGTCATATTTGTCTTGTTTTTGTTCGAAAACGTCATATTTCCGCACAAACACATGCAAATAAGTCACTTAATGCTTACAAGATTGATATAGAACATGGATAAACCTTAAAAGCAGGATATAGGTTGGTAGGAAAATTGCCATGAAAACCCCAAAAATAGCTAAAATAACTGTGTTTGCCTTGTATTTGTTCAAAACACCCTATTTTCTGCCAAACACATGCAAATAAGTCATTTAATGTTTCATGAATGATATAGAACATGGATAAACCTTAAAAACACATGCAAATCATGTTTTAAGCCAAGATTACTCAAAGTTTAATTGAGTGCAAATTATCTTTCATTTGCCCGTCATAGCTTAGGTAGGTCTACAACAGAACATCATTTTTTTTAGTTTGCAAATATTGTGGCCCTAAAACTCTAAGCAAGATGGCGTCTATAACATTACTTATATATATTTTTTTTTCAATATTTGATTTTGAAGGACTACATTAGAAGATCTGCCCCATATACCAAAGGAGAGTTGGATGAGGTTCGCGAGCAATGGGCGAGGTTCTTTAGGCTAAATTTCTTATTGTCCGATCCTAATTAAGTAAAATTTGTATTAGTAGCACATTATTTATACATTTTATTTATAGTTACTTTCAAACATCGATCGTATCCAACTCGTTCTTGTAAACTATATTTTATATGAATATATACATCGAACTCTATTATATATATGTATCGTTTACAAATTTTAATTAATTAAAAAAATTATATTATTGTACATTATACAGAATTGAACAGGGCTGCAAATAATGCCAAAAGGATGCATATATATATATATATATGTATATTTTTTTTTTTGGCCCAAAAATCAAATATAAATTTAAATAAAAAAATATTAGTATTATATGGAGTCTATTAGTATCGTTTTTAAAACGATACTAATAAACTCTCTATTAATATCGTTTTTATTAAAAACGATACTAATAGTATCTATTACTATCGTTTTTCACAAACGATACTAATAGAATTCTCTATTACTAACGCCTCTATTAGTATCGTGTGAAAAACGGTACTAATAAGCTAAAAAAACGATACTAATAGGGGATTTTTCTACTAGTGTATATTTACTTGGAAAAATGGAAATAAATAATCCCACCTTTAGCTGGTCTGCTCAAAATAATCCCACCTTTCATTTATTCCAAAATAATCCCACTTTTGACATGAATCTTCTCAAAATGGTCCTTAATTGACCTGTTGTTGAGCAAGGGTGACCGATTTTTATAGGTTAACATCCACGTGCTTGTTTTTAATTGGTAGAAAGCACAACCCTCACCAACCTACAAACCCACCGGCCACCGTGCCACCCACGTCGCCATCAGCGCCACCACCACCAGGACATTACATATCAAAACCCCATAGTTCTCTTTGCCAAAAAAAACCCCATATTTCACTAATTTTTTCTTCCAAATCAAATATTAATGGAAAATAATCGTATCTCATCCACTAATCTCATTAATTCAAACATTTTTTCCCTTCAAATCTGATGAACTACGTTTTTATGTCGTGCCAAATTTAAGCTTAAACTAATAACTACCCTCTCTTCTTCATCTCTTCTATTTCACTAACACCCAATATTAATTTCGAACCCATTGTAAGTTCAATGTATACTCAAGAAAGGGGGGGGGGGAGGGTTGAATTGAGTATGTGTGTTTTTTTCAATCGTTTTCAAAGTTTGTTTATCTTTTTGTGAGAACAACGATAGAACAGTAAATAAAGAGTAGGGACACAAGGATTTAACGAGGTTCGGCTTCTAAACAAGCCTACGTCCTCCACTCTCTCACAATTGTTATTAATCAACTCTGAATAATAACAGGGTTACACACTCAATTAAATGCTATAACTCTGTAACACTTAATTCCCCAACTGTTAACTCTAACAGTTCACTCAGTGTTCACAGAACAGTCCCCAACCACTTCCCTCTAAGTGGTTCAAATATTACAAACTTAAATCTCCGTAAGTTTTCTCTTAAAGATGGGTATGGAGATAGTTTTGCTCTAAGGATAGACTCTCAGAAAATATGAATTGGTTTTCTTTTTGGAGAGCAAAAGTCTTACTAGGGTTTTTGCAAAGATTGTTTTTTATATGCAAAGAAAAACCGTGCCCCAGAAGTGTGCTTGGAGACTTGCCTAAATTTTGCAAACAAGCTCAGCTGACACAATTGCAAAGGCACCTATTTCAGACCTTTGTCTCCTTCCACTACATGTAGTTGAAAGTACACTAGAGTCCAAACAAGTACATTGCAAATTTGATTTGGTGAATCAATTTGGCAGATTTCCAAAACATAAGTGATCAATATTTTTTCAAATAAATTTTCAAAAATAATTTTGAACACAGAATTTGTACGGATCACTTAAGTGCACGTGCGTAATACTGAGGTCTATTCCCACAGTGGTCTTAGTACTACTAAGTCTACATCTGGCTAAGAGAACCGTTCCAAGCTTGTTCTTTGCCTGTTCTTAGCTTGTTCTTTGCCTGTTCTCTTTACTGGATTTAAACTTAAAATCTTTTTGCTCTCTACTTAAAAACACAAAGAATATTTTCCTAAGTCTATTTTACAAGAAGATCCTAGAAGTACAAAAATTAAAAGACTTCAAGCTCTTGACTTCTGATTCTTCAAGTATCTCAAGGTCTTCAGATTTGCCTTGAAGAGTTCTCACTTGAATTGACCTGTTCAATTACAAACATGCATAACAATCAAGTATAGAGAACTGGTTTGTCATCCATCAAATCAAACATGGTTCAACAATTTCCCCCTATTTGATGATGACAAACCATGAAGTTCCCCTGAGAATAGTAACCAATTGTTTCAAAATAAAACAACTATTCAAGGGAACTGGTCTTGCACTGTGCCTGTAGTCAGATTCATAATCTCAGAGAGTTAAAAAAAATATAGCAGACTAAAGCACAGTTAGACTGATTACAAGGGTCAGTCACTCATCACATTACTCAATTAATTATTGAGTTCCAGCATTAAACCTGTAACCTGCAAGACTTATCAATTATCAAATGTAGCAAGAGAAATTTTCAAATTCACTTGGAAGAGTTTCTTCCAGTTTGGATGGATTGGAGCACTTGATCTAAATTCAAGGTACTCCTAGGCTAAAGCTGGGCCATCTCTAACAAGGTCTGAACCTTGTTCAAGTTGCTACACCTGACACTAAGAACTTCACCTGTCCTATTCCCCCTTTTGGCATCATCGAATGACAAAATAATCATAGAACAACATAGAATTAGGAGAAGGCAACAAGTAAAGTCATAAGCATAATATAAACACAACATTCTAGAGATGCTGTCCCAAAAGTGAGTACCTGCAACTCACAATCCCAAATGTCATAGTGCACACAGAAGTTAAATAATTATACAGACCAGGACCATTCTGCAGAGAAATTGTTTGGCAGAAATGGTCAAAAACTAAGAATAGTTAATTGTTTAAGGAAGCTAGATAATTGAAAGTTTGAGAGATAGATTAGTAGGATAAGGGGTAAGTTAAGAGGAGGTAGAGTTAGCATCATCATCAGAATCCTCAGTAGAATCCTCATCCTCCTTTTCTGCACTCTCCTCCTGCTTCTTCTTGACTTGGGCAATGATGGGAACTGGTCTCTTCGTGGTCTTTGGCTTGATGCTGGAAGAGGAGGCAAGCTTTTCTTCATGGGAGTCCAACCGTGCTGATATGTTCTTGATTGGTCCATCCAGAGAAGTGCATAAGGCATTCACACTGGCCATCATCTGTTGCAATAGTTCTCCATGTGTTTGCACCTGTTTGGACAGTGACCCAGTAGCTTCCTCAGATCTTGAGCTGCTTGTTCTTCTGACCCTAGTGGTTCTCTCTTCATCCCTCATTTTCAGCATACCACCTTCAAAGGTCATTCCCTTCTGACCTAGGATCTGGTTGGTGAGAACAGACATTTTCTTGACCTCACCACTCAGATGTACCTTTCTACTTTGGAAAACCAGAGTGAGCCAGGCACCATAGGGTAGAGAGTGGTTTGACCTTTCCAGAATGCTAACCATGTGGGCTAGCATGAGACCAGGGAGACTCAACTTAATTTTCTCATACAGACAGTAAATAATCACAACATCCATCTTTCTTACATCCATTTTGCCTTGAGCCCTAGGGAGTACTATCTTAGAGGATACTGTATGGAACAGTCTCATCACTGGTTCCCTTAGTTGGCCAATAACATAGCCAGAACCATCATTTAGAGAACCAGTAAAGAGAGTGGTCTGTATGTGTTCTATACTGACCTCAGGAATAGTAGGCCAGTTGTCTTTTGAGTAGTCATAGAACCCACTTCTTGGTACACCCAGTACCTCCCCTAGACTCTTCTTTGACAGAGTGATGTCGACCCCTTCGACCTCACTCCAGACCTTCCCTTTGTCTAATTTCCCTAATTTTGAGTAAAATTCCTCAACACAATTCTCAAAAACATCCAACGTTTTGTCAAACAGCCCCTCCCAACCCTGGAATTCTATAGCTTCCTTAAACTCCTCTAGAAAGGGTTGACTCATCCAAGACTTAGGACATGCGAACCCAAACAAGACACCCCGACCACTTAATTCAAACAGTGGTTCAGAAGTAATCTTACCTTTCTTCTTGGCTGAGGCCTTTTCAGGTGCAGAGTCAGCCTTCCTCTTCTTTTCAGTGGGGAGTTTGGTTGCAGGTTTGGGGCTCTCAGAAGCTTTGCCCTTCTTTGCTACACTCTTTGTAACGACCCGACTCGCTTAAATCGGCGCGGAAGAAACCGACGAGTCGAATAGTTATAAACTACAACTCAAATACTTAAGAAATTAAAGCTAATTCCTCGAAATTATTATTATTAACCACAAAGTACAAATACCCACAAGTTTGTACATAACTAGTCCAAAAGTCAAACTAAAAATACTAAAATGCGAGTAAACTCCAACTACATATCAGAGTTATAAACAAACTAAAAGAGTCCATACAATACTCCAATATCATCTAAAACAACAGTAATAGAAAATACATCAAACAACAAAAACAATAAACGTCGCTCGCCCAACCCAAAGCTAAGCAAGAGTATCGTCATCAGAAATACCTGAAAAATATACAATAGTCCACCATCAGTGGCGAGTAACATAACTGACTCACCCTAATGGGAATACACATGCACACAGCACAAATCAAATAAACAATATTAGGTCAATAAAACAGAGTGCAAGATCAACCCAAACGTGAACTCGACTCAAACCAACCTAATCAACTATCTTTGGCGCAATCATTCATATTCTAGACCGGACTGTGCTCGTACGAACGCATCTTACGCATTCGAACTTTCTACTATGCTCGGATTTGATAATCTTACTCCCAAACCCCATGAAACCAATCTTACTGGAAATCCATGTCTCGTGAAACCAATCTTACTGGAAATTCACAAAGATCACATAGTATGACTCCAACTATCCCAATACCGCGGATGGAATAAGGGCAACGTCTTAACCCGAATACAATGAATCTTACTCAAAGTATCAGGTGTCTAAAAATGAAATCAAGCTAACATAATTAATTAATCTTTTAATCATCTTAATCATGTTATTCAATTTATTATCTCAACCTAACTAAATCATAATCAAGAATTGCCTCAATGCCTTGATTCTTGAAAATAACTAGTTAAAATATCGAAGTTATCCTCAAGAACTGCCTCTAGCCTTAATCTTGAGTCTAAACAATCATAATTCAACAATCTTTAATCATTCTTTAACCAATTATACCTCAATCTTTAACTTTCTTTAATTAATAACCACTTTCTTTAACTTTCAAGACTCATCCAAGAAACTCAAAGAACTCATCAAGAACTCATAAAGACTCATCAAGAACTCATAAAGAACTCAAAGAACTCATAAAGAACTCATTCAAGATTCAAGATCTTCAATGAAGAACTCAATCAAGATTCAAGAACTCAATCAAGAACTCATCCAAACTCATACATGTCACACGCATAACACCATTAAAAAAAAACCATTCAAAAATCATCCTTTCGTTTATCCAAAATTAACCAAACTTTAACACATTAATCATGATCATATTACGACATATAATCCATCATAAAATCATGAAAAACCTTTATCAAAACACCATATAAACACATAAAAATCAGATTTATAAATCATACATAAAATCATGGATATTCATCAACAATCAACCCAAACATGCATTTAATTCATACTATAAACATAGTATCCCAAATAAGTTGAGAAAGTATGTTACCTTATTGAAGATTACACACAAATTCAACACAAATATGCAGTCCGGAACAAGCACTAAACACGGCACCTAGACACGGCACACACACACACGAGCACCACGTCTTCTAGCACGGCACCACGGCACGAGCACCACCACGGATCACCTTACACGGCCACTGCACCACGCACACACGGCCCACGAACACCACTGCCACGGACCCACTGCACGACCACGGCCTTCACCACACGGCTGCTACCACACGAACCCCACACACGAACACGATCAAAACCCAACCCGAACCAACGATCTTGGATAAAATAATTGTGTTTAGGATTGTGTTTGGACACTTAAAGATCAATGAACTTTGAATCTTTAAGTTTTAGGCTAGGAAAGATGATGAACAATTGATGGGTTCAATCATCCAAAAATGGCGTGAAGCAAGGGAGGAGTGGAGGGAGTTTTTGTGTTTTAAATTTGATGGCAAGAGCTTATGATGGCAAAATGAGCAAGGGCCTTACTAACTCTCCTATATATAGAGTTAGTGTAGGTGTGAACACAAGGCAAGTGGCAAGCCTTGCCATGCCTTAGGAAAACCGGCCAAGAGGGCTAATTGGGCCTAAAAATGGGCTCTCGTGATTAATTGGGCTAATTTGCGAAAACCGCATAATTAATCATGCAATAATCGATTTGGCCCAAAATATTAAATAATTAATTAGAAAATTAAATAATAAAATTCTAATCAATTAAATAATAATTAACATAAATAATAAAAACTGAAAATAAATATTTCGAGTTAAATCGAAATTATTCACATAAAATAAAATAAATAGTTCAAAATAAATTTGAACTAACACCAAAAATACACATAATTACACATAATTATCGGCAAAAATACCAATAAAAATCTGGGTCATTACACTCTTCATTCTTTTCTTCTTTTCTTCCTTCTTTCCCACTGGAACCTCTTCAGTAGGTTCCTTTTTTATTTCTTCCTTATAGACCCTTGTCCTCAAAGGCCTTGTCCTCTTCCCAGTCTCTTTTTCCCCCTGTACTACCCCACTGATTTCGACATCCATGTCCTGTGCATGTGTGTCATCATCCTTCTTCTCTGTCCCTTCCTTCTCTACTTCTTTCTCCTCAATGCTTGGCACTGGTTTCTCTGTGGTCTGAGGGGTTGGTGAAGGTGTCTTTTGTGGTTGTGGAGAAGGTGATGGGGTTGTTTCTTTTTGTTGTGAAGAGGGTGGTGGAGTTTTGGACTTTAGTGGTGAGGGTGGAGGAGGAGTGTTGGCTTTTGAGGGTGATGATGATTTTTATGGAGGTGAAGAGATAGTAGGCTGTGGAGAGGGTTGTTTAGGTGATGGAGAGGGTGATTTCCTTGATGTAGAGGGTGATGGCTTAGATGGGGATGGAGTTCTTTGGGGTTGAGGTGGTGGAGATTTTGGTGAAGATGGTGGTGGTAATTTAGGGCTTGGTGGTGGAGTATATTTCTCTTTAGGCTTACATGCATCCTTCGATTCAACAATTGTTTCCTCAGTGGCTTGGTCCTTAACCTTTTTCTGCTTTTCTTCTCCTTTGTGGTGTTCAGCAACCACAGCAGTACCTGATTCCTTCTCGATCTTAGAAGGTGTGAAACTAGGAGATTGACTTAGTCCTCTGCTTTTCTTCCTTGAAGCTTTGTTCTTCTTTCTTCCCATGATTAAATCACGAAATTTGATGAGAGTGAGAGAGAAAATGATTGCGAATTCTTGAAGAGAAATTCTTTGGATGATGCTTACGGTTTGAGAGAAGAGCAATGAGAGAGAGAGAGAGACGGTTAGAGAGAGATTTCAATGTGAAAGAATGAATTAAAGTGAAGAAAAATGGCAGTTATTAGAAGAGATAAGAGGGAAGTTACTTTACACTGTTCACAACGGTCACATGTCAGAACAATTAAATCCTCAATTTCAAAATTGAGGGTTCAGCAATAAACTGATATAACCGTTGTATTGGACTGGTCTGACGATGGTCGGACGCTGATTTGTATTTATTAAAAACTTGAGGCATCTTTTAGTTAGGCAACTTAGAGATACCACACATTGGAACAACATCAACATAAGAATTTTGAGACCACTTGCATATATGACATTTAAAAGTTAACCAACCCTACTTATGTACGCTAAGGATCAACAAGTCAAACATAGCCAAAAAGGGAAAGATAAGTCCTAAGGAACTAGGATCTAATCCTTACCATACCAAGTAATGTGCGGAGTTTGACAAACACTTCAGATCTGCAAAATTCAAGATTCACATTTCTTTTTTCAACATTGTCTCTGACAAAATGATGTCTGATTTCAATATGTTTGGTTTTAGAGTGCTGGACAGGATTTTTAAAAATGTTTATAGCATTGGTGTTATCACATAATATGGGAACACTTCCGGAACAGACCCCAAAATCCTTAAGTTGTGTCTTTATCCAAAGCAATTGAGCACAGCACAAAGCAGCAGCTATATACTCTGATTCAGCTGTGGATAAGGCCACTGAATTTTGTTTCTTAGATCCCCATGATATGAGACAAGAACCTAAGAAGTGAGCCATTCCTGAAGTGCTCTTCCTGTCAACCCTAAAACCAGCATAGTCAGCATAAGTGTATCCTAAAAGATCAAAATTACTTCCCTTTAGATACCATAAGAACATGTCCTCTGTACCACTCAAGTACCGAAAAATTCTCTTAACAACTTTTAGATGAGACTCTTTTGGGTTGCTTTGAAATCTAGCACACAACCCAACTGAGAACACTATGTCTGGTCTACTAGCTGTTAAATAGAGAAGTGAGCCAATCATACCTCTGTATAGCTTATCCTCAACATCCTTTCCTTTCTTATCTAGGCTCAGTTTAGAAGAGGTAGGAATAGGTGTGTCATAGGACTTGCTATCTTGCAGACCATATCTCTTGAGCAGCTCCTTGAGATACTTTTGTTGGTGGATCATGATTCCATCATCCACTTGCTTGATTTGGAGCCCTAGGAAGAAGCCAAGTTCTCCCATCATAGTCATCTCAAATTCACTCTTCATTAGGTCTACAAACTCGTCACACAAAACAGAACTAGTAGCCCCAAACAAAATATCATCAACATATACCTGGACCACTAACAGATCTGTTCCCCTTTTCTTTAAGAATAGAGTTTTGTCCACTGAACCTCTCTCATAGTGATTTTCAATAAGAAAACTAGAGAGTCTCTCATACCAAGCACGAGGAGCTTGTTTGAGGCCATAAAGAGCCTTGTCCAACTTGTAGACATGATCTGGACAAACTACTCTATCCTCAAATCCAGGGGGCTGTTCCACATACACCTTCTTTCAAATAGACATTTAGAAAAGCAGTTTTAACATCCATTTGAAAGAGTTTAAAGTTCATGTGGGCAGCAATGGCAATTAAGATTCTTATTGCCTCAAGCCTGGCTACTGGAGCAAAGGTTTCATCATAATCTATTCCCTCTTGTTGGTTAAACCCTTGAACCACTAGCCTGGCCTTGTTTCTGACTATAGTACCTGAGTCATCCATTTTGTTTTTGAAGACCCATTTGTTTCCAATAACTGACATCTCAATGGTTCTTGGTTCAAGATGCCAAACCTGATTTCTTTCAAACTGGTTCAACTCATCTTGCATGACCAAGATCCAATCAGGATCAGTTAGTACAATCTTATAGTCAGTTGGTTCTATGTGAGATAAGAAAGAGAAGTGAGCACAGAAGTTCTTCCAAACAAAATTTCTAGTTTGGACCCCTTTTGATAAATCACTAATGATTTGATCAGAAGGATGAGAGCTTCTTTGCTTGAACATACTCTTTCTTACAGTATTTGAGTCACCTAAGTTAGAACCAATGTCTGTACTGGTTCCCCCTATTTCATTTTCATTTTGAGAGGGTAGACCAGTTTCTTCAGTGTTCTCTCCCACTTCATCTTCAGTTGGATGGGCAGGAGAGTCACTGAGTTCAACAACCTGTTTAGCATTTGCCTCTGCTGTACCAGACCCATTGTTGTTTTCAGGAGGAGTTGGAGGGTTTGGTTCAGCAGTGTTTTCTGGTTCAGCTCCAGTGAAATTTGTCATCCCAATATCAAAGCCTTCATCATCATCTACCTGCACAGGCTTGTTGAACATGTTAGTTTCATCAAATAACACATGGATACTCTCTTCAACACACAAGGTTCTTTTGTTGAAAACTTTATATGCCTTGCTATGAGGAGAATATCCAATGAAAATAGCTTCATCACTCCTGGGGTCGAACTTATCCAAACTGGTCTTACCATTGTTGTGTACAAAACACTTACAACCAAATATTCTTAAATGTTCAATGTTTGGTTTTCGACTTAGAAGTTCATAAGGTGTTTTTCTCAATATTGGTCTTAGCATAACTCTATTGAGTATGTAGCATGATGTACTCACAGCATCAGCCCAAAAATTTCTTGGACATACCACTCTCTAGAAGCATGGTTCTAGCCATTTCTTCTAGAGTGCGATTTTTTCTTTCAACTACTCCATTTTGTTGTGGAGTTCTGGGGGCTGAAAAGTTGTGAGAAACACCATGCTCCATACAATAAGTTATGAAGCTAGCATTATCAAACTCTGATCTATGATCAGATCTGATAGATGCTAACTGATGATTGATCTTGTTCTGGACCTGTTTCACTAAAATTTCAAATTCATCAAAAGTTTCATCTTTGTATTTCAAGAATATGGTCCAAGTGAAACGAGAGTAATCATCTACTAAGACAAATACATAACTAAAGCCATTTCTACTTTGTACACGCATAGGTCCACATAAATCTATGTGTACAAGTTCAAATGGTCTAGAGGAACTAACCACTTTCTTTGGTTTAAAAGATGATCTCACATGTTTGCACTTTGCACACTCTTGACAGAGCTGGTCTGCCATATATTTGATGTTAGGTAAACCTATCACCAAATCTTGTGTTCTCAACTTGTTGAGCAAAGTGAAGCTAACATGTCCTAATCTTATATGCCAAAGCCATTGGTCATCCTCTACAACACTAAGGTAGAGGGCACTGTTCTGTGGAATTTGACTTAAGTATGTAATATACACATTGTTATGCCTTGTTCCTTCACAGACCAGTTCCCCTATCTTAGGGTTCACTATGTGACAAGTGTTTGATTCAAAATTTACTTTATTTCCCTTGTCACATAGTTGAGATATGCTCAAAAGGTTATGTTTCAAACCTTCAACATAATAAACATCGTCAATTGCTTGGGAGAGTGACTTACCAACCTTACCTACTCCTTTGATAAGTCCTTTGCTATTGTCACCAAATGTCACGTGCCCTCCCTCGAATGCAGTGAGTGAAAGGAATTGTTCTTTATCCCCGAACATGTGTCTTGAGCAACCACTGTCCAAATACCAATATGGCTTTCCTTTCACTCGTACCTGCACAAGCAAACTAAAGGTTAGTTTTAGGAACCCAAACCAGCTTGGGTTCCTTGTTCTTTGAAGTATTATCAAACTTGACCTTCCTAACCCACAATTGTTGGGTTTAGGTTTTATTCTTCTTGTCATGCTTCTTTTTGGTGAAACATTTGTTAGTAACATGATCACTCTTACCACAGTAGGTACAAACATGCATATCCTTGGCAAATATATACTTGCCTTTCTTGAATTCATCCAACCATGTGTTGTCTCTGCCTAGAACAGTTGTAGAACTAGATCCAGAATACCCTAAACCAAACCTTTGAGAATTTCCAGGTTGGGATGTGAGAATGTTTAGGGTTTTCTGAGCATCTAACATTTTGTTCAATTGGTTCATACAATTTGTTAGCTCATTCTCCTTGTTCTCAAGCCTCTTAAGTTGAACTTCATTTTGTTTCTCAAAAGATTTTAAATCAAGTCTAGTCTTTTGAAGTTCATCCTGTAGTCTTGAGACCAGGGAGGGACCCAGTTCGTCACTGGTCTTCTTGATGTTTTCTTGTTTTAGCAGGATGAGTTCAGCCTCAAGATCACATATCTTAGTTATGCACTCATCATGTAAAACATCCAAAACCTCATCAAAGGCAGTGGGAGAACCAGTCTCTTAAGAAACCTTAAGATCACCATGTTCCTTGTGTAAATCTTCAAGTTTTTCAATTAAGTGGTCATATGCAAGTATGACATTAGATTTACTCAAGGTACATGTGTCTTTTAGCAGTTCAAAGTTTGAATAATGTGTAATGAATTTCTTGAGTTCATTAAATCCCTTTTCAAATTTTTCAAAAAGTTCATCCTCTTTAGGGATTGGTCTGGAGTTTAATGTCTCAAGCTCCATTTTTTGCTGATGTGCTGTCATCTCAAGCTCATAAATTTTTTCTTTAAGCTCCTTACATATGAGTTCAAGCTCAGCAGATCTAGCTCCACATATTTCATAATCTCGAACTGTTTCTTTAAGTTTCTTTTTGTTGTTCTGGTAAGCAGACCCAACACTAATGCATAGATCAATGGTGAACTCAAGATAATCAAGTAATTCATCTCTATCTAGATTATGCATATTTGCCTTAATATCATTAAAACATACCTGGTTGTCATCTGAAGTGCTTCCACCAGCCATGAGACAAAGAACCTCTTTTTCTTCCGAACAGACCTCAGACTGGTCTGTGCATGTGAAAGCAGTAAGACAGAGATTTGCTTCTTCTTCATCTTCCTCATTCTCTGATTCTGAATCTCCCCAAACTGCAGCCAGCATAGCTCTTTTGAAAACCTTTTTCTTAGCCTGGACTCCAGGATTTCCCTTGGGATTTTTCCATGTTGGACACTCCTTGATTATGTGCCCCACTTCACCACATTTAAAGCAACCAGCATTGGAACTGGTTTTCCTGAACTGTCCAGAACTGTTTCTTCCTTTTGCAAACTTACCCTTGGACTTTGTCCTAAGGTATTTTTTTCAAACCTTCTGGCTATAAGAATTATATCATCTTCATCTTCCTCAGATTCCTCTGCTTTGAGGACCATTTCCTTGTTTTTTGAACTAGATTCTGCCTTTGAATCTACCAACATCTCATGAGTCATCAAAGAACCAATAAGTTGTTCTAGAGATAGTGTGGTCAGATCCTTTGTTTCTTGTATGGCTGTAACCTTGGGCATCCACTTCCCTGACAGGCTTCTCAACATTTTCCTCACCAACTCTTCACTTGAGAAGGTCTTCCCCAATGACTTAAGTTCATTTACAATGGTCATGAACCTTGTAAACATGTCCTTTATGTTTTCTTCCCGAGTCATCTCAAAGACCTCATACTTTGACATAAGCATGTCAATTTTTGACCTTCTCACTTCAGAGTTTCCTTCATATGCAAGCTCTAGTGTATCCCATATTTCTTTTGCAGAAGAACAAGCTAGAATTCAATTTACCTCACATTCTGCAATTCCTTGTTGAACAAGTGACATTGCCTTTGCATTCTTCTCTAGCTTCTTGTAATCTTCACTTGTGTACTCTTCTTCTGACTTTGGAACTATGAGCCCTTCCTGATTCTTCTTGTGGATGTACGTGGGTCCATTTTTAACAATCATCCAACATTCATAATCTATCCCAATGATAAGATTTTTCATGCAATTCTTCCACCAAGAGTAGTTAGTGCCATTGAACTTGGGGAGTCTGGAACTGTTTGATTCTTGAGTAGACATCTTCTTGCTCCTCTAGGTAGTTAACCTTTTCAGAAGTTAAGCTCTGATACCAATTGTAAGTTCAATGTATACTCAAGAAGGGGGGGGGGGGTTGAATTGAGTATGTGTGTTTTTTTCAATCGTTTTCAAAGTTTGTTTATCTTTTTGTGAGAACAACGATAGAACAGTAAATAAAGAGTAGGGACACAAGGATTTAACGAGGTTCGGCTTCTAAACAAGCCTACGTCCTCCACTCTCTCACCAATATTATTAATCAACTCTGAATAATAACAGGGTTACACACTCAATTAAATGCTACAACTCTGTAACACTTAATTCCCCAACTGTTAACTCTAACAGTTCACTCAGTGTTCACAGAACAGTCCCCAACCACTTCCCTCTAAGTGGTTCAAATATTACAAACTTAAATCTCCGTAAGTTTTCTCTTAAAGATGGGTATGGAGATAGTTTTGCTCTAAGGATAGACTCTCAGAAAATATGAATTGGTTTTCTTTTTGGAGAGCAAAAGTCTTATTAGGGTTTTTGCAAAGATTGTTTTTTATATGCAAAGAAAAACCGTGCCCCAGAAGTGTGCTTGGAGACTTGCCTAAATTGTGCAAACAAGCTCAGCTGACACAATTGCAAAGGCACCTATTTCAGACCTTTGTCTCCTTCCACTACATGTAGTTGAAAGTACACTAGAGTCCAAACAAGTACATTGCAAATTTGATTTGGTGAATCAATTTGGCAGATTTCCAAAACATAAGTGATCAATATTTTTTCAAATAAATTTTCAAAAATAATTTTGAACACAGAATTTGTACGGATCACTTAAGTGCACGTGCGTAATACTGAGGTCTATTCCCACAGTGGTCTTAGTACTACTAAGTCTACATCTGGCTAAGAGAACCGTTCCAAGCTTGTTCTTTGCCTGTTCTTAGCTTGTTCTTTGCCTGTTCTCTTTACTGGATTTAAACTTAAAATCTTTTTGCTCTCTACTTAAAAACACAAAGAATATTTTCCTAAGTCTATTTTACAAGAAGATCCTAGAAGTACAAAAATTAAAAGACTTCAAGCTCTTGACTTCTGATTCTTCAAGTATCTCAAGGTCTTCAGATTTGCCTTGAAGAGTTCTCACTTGAATTGACCTGTTCAATTACAAACATGCATAACAATCAAGTATAGAGAACTGGTTTGTCATCCATCAAATCAAACATGGTTCAACACCCATCCACCTAATTTTAGAAGTTCTTACAAGCTACATTGGATATTTGTTTGGGGTGACATAGGAATAAGAAAAGAGGAGACGAATAGGGAGGAAAAAGGAGGATGAGTGAGTAGTAGTGCACATCAAAGCATTCAATTAGAAGAATAGGGAGGAAAGAGGAGGATGAATTAGAACTTATTTTTTTCCCTCTCAAATGGCATAAACAAGTACCACCCATTTGACATCTATGGTAAATTTGGTAAATAAAACACAGATTTTATTTTTTGTTGGGTTATTGAATGAATTAGCCTTGAATTTCTTTACAAAGTTTAAATTTTTATAAAAAAAAAATGAAAGGGGAGAAAGTTGCGGTAAGAAGTAAGCAGAGAGTTGAATGTTTAAATGGAGGAGGAGGAATGAGTGTAAAATGAATGTTTGAAGGAAGGACCACTTAAAATAGAATCGATTTATTAAAGGAAAAGGAAAAGAAAAAAAGTTACCTGCCAAGCAAGTTTTAAGTAAAAAGGTCCATTTTAAGAAGATATGGTATAAAGGTAGGATTATTTTAGAATAAATAAAAGATGGGATTATTTTGAGCGGACACCACAAAGATGGATTTTTTATTTCCATTTTTCCTAGTTACTTCTCTTTTTAATTATTTGATGAAATGTGAAGTTAATCTATAATTGTGAAGTTAATCTATAGCAAGTATGAATAATTATTTGATAAAATAATTATGATTAATTATAGATTAATAGAATTAGAGTGAACTTGAGATTTTGATACAAATTTACACCCAACATAATTAAATCCAAAATACTTAAACATAATTACACCCAAAATTAACTCATCAGTCATCATCATCAACTAATCGTTCATCATCATCATCAACAACTCATCATCACCATCATCAACTCATTGTTCATAATCATCATCATCAACGCAACGTTCCATCATCTCCTCTAAAAAATGAATAATCAAGATTCAACCCCAAAATGTAAAACAAAATCGAATCGAACACAATCCATCAATTTACAAACCCCAAAATCTGAAATAATCAGGATTCAATCCCAAAATTGAATCAAACCCAATCCATCAATTTACAAACCCCAAATCCACCCTACTATTAATACATATTTTTCCAAAACATCAACCCAGATTTTGCCAAAAATTCAACCTAGATTCGAACCCAATAATTCAACCCATATCTTTTCCAAAAACACAAACCAAATTTAAACCCAAAAACGGTTTGATGTCAACTACCTCGAGTAGCTGGGGCTCATTAGCACCAGGGTCCTCGAGGTCATTAGCCTACCTCGAGTAGTTGGGGCTTATTAGCCCTATGGTCCTCGAGGTCACCTACCTCGAGTAGCTGGGGGCTCATTAGCCGATCCTCAAGGTCACCTACCTCGAGTAGCTGGGGTTCATTAGCCCCAGGGTCCTCGAGGTCACCTACCTCGAGTAGCTGGGGCTCATTAGCCCCAGGGTCCTCGAGGTCACCTACCTCGAGTAGCTGGGGCTCATCATCCCCAGGGTCCTCGAGGTGACCTACCTTGAGTAGCTGGGTCTCACAGCAGGATAGACCCTATTCACAATAAGATAGACCCTCGAGGTGAACTACTGTGTTTGAGTTGACTTCAAGGGCTAATGAGCCCTAGCTGTGAATAGGGGTGTTCATAAACGGTTAACCGAACCGTTAAGGCTTAACGGTTCGGTTAACCATTAAAACGGTTACTAGTTTTTTTATAACCGTAACCGAACGGTTAGCAAACGGTTAACTGTTAAGAATAAGGGAAGATAAATTAAATGATGGAAGATCAAAATATAAAATGATAAATGAATCATAGTTATGCATATGGGGGCAATAGGGTTAGGAAAATATATGGGTTTGTTAAAACTAATGCATTTAGGCCATTTGAAAATTGAGCTAAGCATACTTCATGCCTAGTAAAAAAAATTAACGGTTTATGAAAACCGTTAACCATAACCGTAACCATTAACTGTTAAGCTTAACGGTTCGGTTAAAAATTAACGGTTCGGTAAATTAACCATTAAAAAGTATCGTTTGCACGGTTAACGGTTACGGGTTTTTTTTGACACCCATAACTGTGAAGCTACTAAATGCATATAACAGCTAAGAGTGGAAAATTAATCCTCACCTTAATAGCATTTAAAAACAAGAATTGGAGCATGAATTAAGGGAAATTTCTCATATATGGGATCTGAATTGAAATACTCGAACATAGCTCATAGGGGGTGGAAGGATGATTCTTCAATCATTGGGCCACCCTAACCCCAGGAAAATGATAAAGGCACACAAAAAATTGATATGAATACATCTCTTTGTGATAATATAATTTTCTATATTTCTCTCTCAAATAGGTGTGCCAATATCACTTCTCGGCCCAACCCTAACCTTGATTAATTAATCATCTCATAGGTTAGTTGTCTTAAAAATATTTTGATTGTGTTATAACTTATAATTGTTTGATCGTCTAATGTAGGTGATTGTAATATTTGATTTTTTAAATTTTTTTAACTTGAATATTATAAGTCACAAAGTTGCTAGGTTTAAATACTACTTCATTCATACGTTCTCTTTTATTTGTCTTGTTTGGAACCGGGAAGATCAAAGAATTAAGGGAAAAAAAATCTTTGATCAGGAGAGGTAATTACTATAATTAGGTTTCTCTGTGAAAAAAAAGAGTTGTTGAATTTTTTAATTAATATAATGGGAAAAGATAATATATGTACGTGTGTTGAAAATTAAATTTTCAGGAATAGTTTAGATAGTTGGTACCAATTATTAAACGTAATGGAAGAATAATAATAAATATGAACCATTTTACTTTAAAAAGATAGAAAAATTTTCAGTTAAAATAGGAAGTGTTCCGGTCCGTCATGGGGGCTAGCCCAAAAATAACAATTTAAAACCTAAGCCTAGAGATGGTTATCGGTTCAAGGACTCAATGTGACCCTGTTTTTCAGGGTAAAGAAAATTCCTCAATAAAGATCATTCTTATTTACTTATTTGTATAATCAATCTATTCCATTTTCATTTTTGAATGGCAATAGATTCGATTGTCTCCGAATATCTGTGAACTTCTTCTTTCTCATCTGTCTTCCTATCCTCGAGTGTCTCTTCTTTTTAGGCTAAAAGTTCTTATTAGGTTTAGGTACTTATCAGATATACATACACAAATAAAATAATGACACATTTCATAGAACAGGCCGCGCGCCAGTTTGACCAACTTACTTCATACCCTAGCCGGGTAACATACGACTATTAAACGACCAGTCAAATCACTTTTTCAGGTATCTAATTCATATAATTCTCTGACTCCACATACTTTTGACTCCTTTTTTCCGATATATGACTAATGCATCGGAGGGGCGTTCCCGGGTTCCACCCCGGGTTACCAACCTTTCATTGTTTTGCAAGTCAAACCTCTGAAAAAGAGCGGCGCAGAGTCAACTAAAATACATCAAACACATTTGACTGTATAAAAGAAGTTCCAGATCGGGAACAGATTGACGTCGTCTGTGGGGAACGTCACAAAAGAACATGACAAACACCTGAGATAAGACGACTCGATTTGTTGAGCCCAACGGACGGTCCCCGTGAATCGCCTAATCGACAATAGGAGAATGACAAGGGAAATCAATCCTCGAACCAAGCAAGCTGTCAGGACCAATAGAGAACTCTCGAGCAAATGGTTACGCAAAGGGACCTTGGGCAAGTTGTTGCTGCCCTAACCGCGACATTTGAGAAAAACATGAACGATCTGAAGAAAAACTTGCCGAGGAACCCTAAACAAGAAACTACCCCTAGCCAGGCTAGAACGGTCGCAGAATTCCAAGCGATGCCTAGTAGAGGAAGATGCTAGAGAGATTATCAACTCCCGAAGGAGTGACATGTGAAAGGTCTTTGAGTCACGAAGGACTGCAAGAACTGAGTTTGATGCCAGGACAATCATCGAGAGTCGGCGACGAGAGACTCAAAACAAAAACTCACATCAAACTCCCTGTAATAACCTAAAATTTTGGGCTATTTTAAATTTTTAATTATCATTTAATTTCTTATTTTGATGGGAAAAGATTCAAACCCGAATTAAAAACCGAGCCCAAACTTTGTACCCCATCCTACCAATTGTGGGCCCGAGGCCCAAATTACCCTTGCCCATTAATCTCACACGGCCCCCTCAACCAAATCCCCTATGATTATTTAGTTTTATCTTATTAAATAATCAATAAAGCTAAATCTAAAAACCTCACTTTTATTCTCCCTCTTGCTCTCCTAAAATTTAGGAGATCTCCCCAAAAACCTAGTAAAAGGATTATAACCCTCCCTTGCTCCTCATTCATGGCACATCCCATTACAAATCAATCAATATAATTCTTTCTCCTTATTTCCTCTTCTACAATCATAAAACCACATAAAATCCTAAAGGCTCTCAAAACAATTTCTAAGCAAGGAAGTCACTCAAGATCGAAGCAAGTAGTTCGAGGAACCAAGCCAACTCGTGCACCCTTCACGGCCAACCCAAAGTTTTCGAATCATTGTCCTTCAAACTAAGGTAATTAGATGTTTTGCCTACTCTTAGAATCCATTAACTATATAATTCATAGAACTAGTTTAGAATTGCTTAGAATAATTTTTGAATAGATTAAAGTTACATATATATAGATAATTAGTGCATGCCGAGTTGTTCAAGAAGTTCTATAATGTTTTTATCCAAGTTTTATCATGATTTTATGTTCAATGCATGTTTCTTGCCATGACTCTTGTTATGTAATTTGGTGAATAAATCTCTTGCGTCATTGTCGAATGGCCACGAATTTAGTCTTGGATTTTCGAGTATAGCGTTATAGTTCAAGAGTTGATTTTTGTTATAATCTTATTCAATGCATGGTTATTTATGATTATTTTGAATTATTATTACTAATTACATGAGTTCTTGAATTAAAGAGTAAATTTTGTTTTTCTAACCAAAAAAATGTCGAGTGATAGTAATCTTGATGAGTTATTCTAAAATCTTGAAATAATATTAAAGCATGAGTTTTTATTAAGTTAATCCGATATTATATAATTGACTATTATTATTTTGGAATTGATTAATTTTAATCTTGAAATATAATTGTTGGATCTTGAAGTTGCCTTGAGAATTGAAAGAGAATAAAGGAATGATTTTTATTATTTAAGTGATAAAAGATTAGATTTTGAACTCATTCAGGGAATTATTAAAACTGGTTTAATCTAAAGGTTTATTATTTTAATTATTTGTTTAATTAAAATTGTGTTAAAGATTTGATTTTGGATTTATTGTTGTGTGAAGGCCGAGTATTATGAAGAATTATAGACCATGATTTGACTTGTATTTTATTAATTTGATGTGTGGATTTTGATTATTGAATTATGTAATTTACGTGAATTGATGTATGAATTTATTGAATTATATTGAGTAAATCAAATTGTGGAATTTCGAATGAATATGAAAGTGTTGACCGAGTCATGTGAAGTGTCGAGAAGTCAAAGCTAGGATGAGGTTTGACCTAGAGTTTACTGGTCGTTGATTTAGGTTGACTTTGGAGTCAAAGTAAAAGAATTGAATAATGAAAGATAATGATATTAATAATGGAACAATGGAGTACGATTGCGTTCGTCGAAGTTGAACCAATGGAACAATGAAGTACATTTGTCGTACGTTGAAGTTGGAGCATTGGAACGATGGAATACAATTGATGTACGTTGAAGTTGGACCTATGGAAGATAATTAAAAGGTTAAAGGAACAATGGAGTACAGTTGTGTACGTTGAAGTTGGACCATTGGAACGATGGAGTACCATTGATGTACGTTGAAGTTGGCTCAATGAGAGTTAATGAAATGAATGAGAAAGTTGAATAGTCTGAGTCGTTGGAGTCTAGAGTCTTGAGGTGCCCTAGCGAGAGAGTATGGTTTAATTATGATATGTTTTTCCGCTGCGTATCTGATTGAGTGTTGTTTTCTATAAAATTGTGAATTTGAATGTGTTAACCATGTTGATATCATGAATTGAGTGTGTTATGTTCTGTCTATTATATATTTGATTCCGTTCTACGATTACGTAGAACATTCTAATTACTCCTCACTGACTATGGACCCCCCATTCGTTTTCAGGTAACGAAGCTGAGTAATCTGGGTTATAACGATGGTTGGGTCTCTTGAGCGAGCAAGCTTAGCAGTTTTAGTTACCTTTTATTAGTAGACTTAACCATGTTATTGAATTTTAGTAGCTTGTGATAGAACTTTAGTATTCTAAGACATTTTTTTGGACATATCCTGAGTTTGGTTTAATTAATTCGGATTAATAAAAGTATTAAGTTTAGAGCTTCTGCTATTTATCATTAAGATTTTTGATATAATTTTCATTCATTAATGATTCGTTTTGTTGTTTTCCCTGAAAACAACGTCGCTAAAATGCGGGTCGTTACACTCCCGTCGAGAGGAGTGGTCCCACCGCACAATTGCAAGAGATCAGTCTAATCATGGATCAACCTTTATCCCTAACGAGGGTGAAGATTAACGAGGGTGGTCTCCAATAAGAAACGATGCAAACCTTCAGGGTCACTTACATACAAAACTCTATTCAGTCGAGATATCCTAGGGACGGTCGACTCTCGAAAAGTCAAGGTTCCCCCTATCGAGTTCTTCTCAGTCCGACATATCCAAAGGACCACATTGTTGCCTACAAAGTCTAAATGACAGTTAAATGATATCTACGACTAGTTGGTGCCAATACTTTCCTACGACCTTGAAATGGTTGACCTTGACGTGGTTCACAAAACTATCATAAGGTCTCATCAATAGTTTCTTTGTTATGGAGGTCATGTTCCTCAGTCCTTTGTGGCTGGAAAGAATTAGATGAAAGTATTCACCTAATGGCATGTCAGCAAGGGGAGCAAGAGTTGTTAGGAGATTACATCAAGCGTTTCAATGCAGAACTCCTCGAAATACCCAATGTCAAGGACTTAGTAGCCTTCGCAGCCTTCATGTCTAGACTGAAATGCAACAAATTTAAATTTTTCCCTACTAGAAAATGAGGTACCATCGTACACTGAAGCGATGGACCGAGCGTGGAAATATGTGCAAGCGTCGGAAATCAACAACACAGTTGACAAGATCGAAAGGAGGATGTGATTACTCTAGGATGTTTAAGGCATCTGAAGTATGATGAAGCGGATCTCACTCCCCTCGAAATACTCCCATGTTGGGTTTGGAGGTCAGTCTGTGCTACCGCAAGAATGGTCAGGTTGTTCCCCATCCAAATTGGAACAAAAGGGAAAGGTCGCAGCCTATGCTGAACAAAATCAAAGCTGTTATTTCCACTTACCAGCTCCTTCTCCAATATACAACGGATGAAGGAGGGGTAGGAAAGTTGTTTGGAGACCAGAGGTCAGCAAAGCAAACGTCAACCAAACCATATGTCAGGCTAAAACCCATCGAGGGGCATGAGGAGATTCCTATTGATGACAACCCATAGCACACAGTGAGGATTGGTGTCGGAATGGACCCCAACATTAGGGAATCTATTGTCCAACTGCTTAGGGAGTTCCGAGACATTTTTGCTTTTGATGTCTCTGAAATGCCATGCATTGACCCATCACTCATGACCCAGGAACTTAGCATCCAAGAAGGGTACACATGTATCAAACAAAAGCTAAGATGCCAAGGGGATGAATGAAATAAGGCCTCTCCTGCGGAAGTGAAGAATCTACTTGACACGGGATTCAACAAGGAATGTCAGTACTCTGAATGGCTCGCCAATGTTGTGTCGGTGAAGAAGCCCAACGACACTTCGAGAATGTGCATTGAATTTACTAACCTAACAAAGCATGCCCTAAGGACGACTATCCACTCCCCAAAATTGATAGCTTGTTCGACTCCACCGCAGGAGACACGATGTTCAGTTTCATGAATGTCAATGCGGGATATCACACTACTACAAAAAAGAGCTTTTGAAACTCCCAAAACCATTGCTAAAGGCCCAAAAAACAGTTGTAAAAAACCTAATATGACTCTAATTAATTTCATAGAAAGTTATGAACCAATGATAATTATATATATTAATACAAACTTCATTATAATATTCATAATTTGAAATTCACATGTACTAAAAATTTTAAGTCTAACTTGTATCCTCTAGTACAAACAAAAATATTCATCACCATAAATCTTGATTATATGTACAAATACGATTATGTCCAAAAAGATATAAAATCAACTATTTCAAAAAATTTCTATGTAAGCTCAATACATCATTCTTTACCTCCTCACCGTCATTTGCTTCAATTCAACATGTACCTACATATAGAGTAAAAGACAATTAACATTAAAAATTTACTAAAAGCAACATGTACCTACATATAAAATAAAAGACAATTAACAAAGAACCCGTTTAGTGTATATATATAGACACCTAAACCCTACACAAATATAATCACATTTTGACAAAACGAAAATTGCATTACTTGAGCACTTGCAAATAGGCGTATTAATACATTGTGTTAAATTTGGGATGGGTTCCAAAACCATAAATCAACTATCAGGTTAGTAATCCAATATTTAGTCACAAATGAGCAATAACATCAATTATATTTTACTTAACAATCCCACAAGTTCATTACATAGGAGAAGAAATAATAGGAGCCAACATAGAACTGCAAATTCACTTTTTTCCACATTATTTTGCCTTTCCTCAAATCAAAATTGTTCCTTTATCATACACTCTCTTATCATAAATCAAAATAAACTATAATCATCACAGAACATCCACACCAGAAAAAAAAAAAAAAAAAACTCAACTCCAACCGAATTTCTGAACATTTCTAACAAATTAGCAAATGGCATCCAAATCAGCATTAATCCATTACTCATTTTCTATCCAATCACTCACAAGCAAAAACTACCTCAAAAATGACACCAAAATCAAACAATTCATAAATACATGTCTATATAAATTAATCCTTAATGTGTAGAGTTTTTCCTTCATGGATTTATGTAGTGCACAGTTTTAGAAAAGTACTTGGTAGCGCGTGCGTTGCCAAATGTTCCTAAGGGTTGTTGGGTGTAGGCGTGTAGTAGAGGAGGGGAGGGTTGATGGGGGGCAACAGGGAGGTGGGGGGCTGTTAGGTGTAATAGGAGGAGGGGAGGGCTGAAGGCGAGGGATGTGGGGGGTTTTTGGGGGAAGGGAGGGAGGCGCAACATCTCCTTGTTCTTTTTTTTTAGCATATCTCTTTGTACTTAAACCTAAGCATTATGGGCACTATGTGTTTCTGTCAAATATGCTTGTTAAAGCAGGAAGGTGAAATGAAGAAACAAATGTGAGGGAACCAATAAGGAAACCAAGAATGACATCACCCTTTAAAGTCACTTGCATCAACAATAAAATATGGACAAATAGAATAAGCTAATAAGGTATGTGAAGTCCATAGGAGGAAAAAAAACTCTACGTTAGCTAAAGGGGCAAGTACAATAAAGCAATAGACGCAAATGTGCTTAATTTTAAAAGGTGTCATACCATGGCACAAATGGTCCATGTAGCTTAGGCACGAGGAGAGAATGCGTGCCTCTTATAGGCATGACACGTTTTTTTAACAAATACACTATTTTTTTCTTAATATGTATTTAATATTAATCAAACGATCCTTAAAAAATTTGTTGAAATAAATATCACTCGCCTCATATATTACAGTTTTTTTAATTTAAATCAGAAGTTACACTAGTAAACCCATGAGGTTGTATTTCCCACAGAGTTATACGTCACATGAATTGTGAATTTTTTTTGGCTAAACATCAATTGGTTATTTGAGATTAAATAAGTAGTCAATTTTTTATTTTATCCTGAGAATATTCTGCCTATATGGGATTCGGTCCCTAATCTAGGAGAATAAATTCATTCTCAATGCCTCTATTATCCAGAAAACTTGGCAAATACCTACCTAGAAGAATGTTTAATCTTTATCTACTCCTACAAGTTAACCAATTTTCTTTCCTAATAAAAATGAAAAACTAAAAATGTTGCAATAGACCATCATTATCAACAACATACAAGATAAGTGTTAACTGTTAGTTATCAAATGATATTAACTTAGCAAAACCTATCAATAAATCTCCTAGAAGAGATGAGATTAAACAAATTGAACACTATAATCAAATCTCCTGGAAGAGATTAATTCACTTGTGCATTATAATAGATCGTACATAAAAATTTAATTTCACAATTAATTCATATAACAATTGTATTAATTCTTACTAATAAAATGGGTGATTAATAATGTAATTTGGTTATATTTTCAACCAACATCGATTAAGGCATTAAAACTGCATTAATTTGTGTTAATCATTCATATATGTAATTTTTGTATATACTTTGTAATTTTATCGAAACACACTTTAAGCCCGCACACATTTGTTTTTATTAATTTTGTATATACTTTGTACATTTTATTTTATACTTCCTTTATTATGTATTTTTGTTATCATGGACTATTTGATCTTAGGGATCTTTAATCTGGACTTAATTAAAGTGGTCACAATAAATTAGCCATGACTTGTAATAAATTAACCCACCTAGTAATTCGCGCTTTATGGATATAAAATTATATGAATTCGGGATTGATATTGGTACGATCACAAAGAGAGACCTAGTAGAGACCGCTAGCAGGCGGGCGAGCCCAATGTATGCACAATTGAGTCGTAACATGTCCCCGAACCCATACTCTAGTGCACGACTTATATGGGGACAATTAATTGCCCAAGGCATTGGTACTTCTTCGGTGTCCGTGGAACGTATAAACGCACGGTGGCGACTTATACTAGACCACACTTACGTGTGGTGTTAACGAGCATTTATAACACTCGTGATGTAGGCGACCGTAATTGACCCCTACAAGCTCATTAGCCCCTGAAACTTGAAAGATCGCCTTAGCTATCACTTAAGTCTTATTCAAGATATGCACCCATCGAGGAGCATCCGAGCATGCAAGACATCATCAGTCAAATCTATTGATATAGGCATGCACTTATCAAGGGAAAAAGGGGGACCCCCGGACTCTACATACCCAAATATACCTCGATGTGTTTAAACATCTATCGAGGTAGGCAG
Source organism: Salicornia ramosissima (assembly GCA_951394345.1). NCBI lineage: Eukaryota > Viridiplantae > Streptophyta > Magnoliopsida > Caryophyllales > Amaranthaceae > Salicornia > Salicornia ramosissima. The sequence goes on along the minus strand of OX596233.1, from coordinate 41,645,624 downwards.
ACGTCTATCGAGGGGGATTGGAGACTACAAGACCCTACATACCCCATATACCTCGAAGGATGCTAGGAAACATCTATCGAGGTAAGTGGGTATCCATCGAGGCAAAAAAGAATACCTCACTACATATCTCTATCGAGCTGAGGTAGGGGACATCCGTCAAGGTAAAGAAAGTACAAATATCGAGGGAAAGGCACAACCATCGAGATAAATACACCCATTGAGGCAATGCTTGCAGGCTTTAGGGTATCCATCGAGGTGTCTTATGCATGCCAAAGATCCAGGCATCTATCGAGGTAGCCTGATCCATCAAGGAGAGTTGGCCCCATGTGAGACCCACATAATAAAAAATCGACTTCGATTCCACTCGACATCGAATGTCCAAAGACTTCCATCCGAAGTCAAACGTGAGACTAATTGTTCCGGCCCGCCATGATGGCTATCTCAAAATTAACACTTTCAACCCTAAGCCCAACAAAGTTAGGGTTAGGTACTTATTATCAAATATGAATATATGAATAAAATGATAACATGTGTTATGGGCTAGACCCGCACGTTAGTTTGACCGAGTTACTTCAAATCATACCCTAGTCGGGCAACATTCGCCTATAAAATGACTGGTCAAATCACTTTTTTAGGTATCTAATTCATAATTTTCTGACTCCACAAACTTTTGACTACTTTTTTCCGATCTTTGACTTAATCATCGAAGGGGCGTTTGTAAGTTCAATGTATACTCAAGAAAGGGGGTTGAATTGAGTATGTGTGTTTTTTCAATCGTGTTCAAAGTTTGTTTATCTATTTGTGAGAACAACGACAGAACAATAAATAAAGAGTAAGGACACATGGATTTAATGTGGTTCGGCTTTTCAATAAGCCTATGTCCTCCACTCTCTCATCAATATTATTAATCAACTCTGAATAATAACAAGGGTTACACACTCAATCAAATGCTACAACTCTATAACATTCAATTCCCCAACTGTTAACTCTAACAGTTCACTCAGTGTTCAGAGAACACTCCCCAACCACTTCCCTCTAAGTGGTTCAATATACAATATCAAATTCTCCGTAAGTTTTCTCTTAAAGATGGATATGGAGATGATTTTTGCTCTATGAATGAACTCCAGAAAATATGACTTTGTTTTTCTTGGGAGAGCAAGAGGGGTTTTTTTTGGGTTTTTCAAAAGATAGACAATTTTGCAAATGAAAACCGTGAACCCAAAGCATGCATGGAGACTTACCTAAATAATACAAACAAGTTCAACTGACACAAGTACAATAGTACTTGTTTCAGACTTTGTCTCATTCCACTACATGTAGTGGGAAAATACACTAAAGTCCAAACTAAGTGCATTGCATTTAATGAGCTGATTTGGTGTATCGTTTTTGGCAGCTTTTCCAAATCCTAAGTGATCAATATTTTTCATTTGAATTTTAAAACGTTTTGGAGTTAAAATATCAATACTGATAACTTAAGTGCATGTGCGTAATACTGAGGTTTGTTTCCACAGTGGTCTCAGTACTACTAAGTTTATGTCTGATAAAGAGAACTGTTCTTTGCTTGTTCTTTGCATGTTCTTTGCTTGTTCTCTTTACTGGACATAAACTTTAACCCTTTTTGCTCTTTTACTTATAAACACAAGTCTTATTTTCCTAAGTTCATTTTACAAGAAGATCTTAGAAATATAAAAAATAAATAGCTCCAATGTAACGCCCCTGATTTATGTTATATTTGCTTTAATTATTTTGCTTGAATTTTATTTAATTATGTGCATGGTCTAAATTTATTTGGGCTATTTTGTTGCTTGAGTGTGATTATTTTATTTTAATTATTTAAAATTATTAAGTTTCTAATTAATTGATTTTGGGTTAAGCACGAAATTAATCATGCTTAACCATGCTTAAGTGCAAGTGGCCCATTAGCCCATTTTTCATGAGCCCAACCCCCCCCCCCCCCCCCCTCTTTGTTTTGGCTTGATTGCCACTTGTTTTATGTTCACACCTAACTAACCTCTATAAATAGGTGGTGTATGTTAGTAAGGCTTTAGGATCATTTGCTCACTTAACCATCTATTTCTCACAATTAAAACTCAAACACACTCTCCATTTGTCCCCATCCCACACGCCATTTTTGGCTCTTAATCACCAACAAATTGTTCATCAACTTTTCAAACCCAAAACTTAAAGATTCATCATCCATTGATCTTTAGGTAGAAAAATACAAATTAATCCTCATTAATTCCATTCAAGATAATTTGTTTGGGTTTGGTTCCGGGTTGGTTCGAGTTGGGTATCGTATTCGTGGGGTGTTCGTGTGTGTAACGACCCGACTTTTTAAGCTTGTCGATTGACGAAGGGAAATCGACATTCGGATCATTACTTAAACAAGTTAAACTATAAACCCAAATTAAATAAATAAATAATTAAATAATTAATCCACTTTTATTAATTTATTCAAAGGTCTAAAATACCATAAGTAGCAATTACATAAAATGTTATAAAACTGCCCCAACATGCTGGGGTCGTAACTATTCTAAGTAAATTGTCTTTAAAATACTATCAAAACTAAAGATAATAATCTAAGGCAACTATTGGATCAATTCACTCATAAGCCCAACCAGCGGAAGCCCACGTCATGCAGCCGCATCATCACCTGAACCTGAGGGGGGGTCCACCGTCAGTGGCGAGTAACTAGGCTGTCCCATTTAATCGAGGGACCGCCAAACATATAATATCATAGAAATTCACATAAAAACTATAAAGAACTTAATACATGCTTTACATAGAAATATACAAAATACGTATAAAAATACGTACAAACATGTATACGTATACGTACAAAATACGTATAAAAATACGTACAAACATGTATACGTATACGTACAAAATACGTATAAATACGTACAAACATGTATACGTATACGTACAAAATACGTATAAATACGCCTGCAGAAAATACGGTTAGAATACGTATAATGTACGTACAATCAGCCCTGCGATACACGGTTAGAAATACGTATAAAAATACTCACATCAATTCATACCCATACATACATATACATTCATAAATACAGAATCACAGCGGAAGTCTTAAATCATACATAAATCATATATTAAAGTTTAATACCATCATAAGTTGTACTATCCCATATTCCTTAAGTTATAACTTATACCTTATCTTATATCTTATGTCATAACCTAACGTAAATATATATATTCCAAATCTTCCTTATAATATAACTTACCATATAGTATATAAATCTTATCGTCTTATCTTATCATAACCATTTCTTAATCATATCAAATCGTATCATTTCTTCGTATCCATAACGTATTATACGTCGAATTCCGTATCATAATTCGAATCAAATCTTATCGTTTGTTGGACCGGTCACTATAACTCGTTGTGGATCTCGTGTTTCACCACAACTTTCCTAGAACATGCCGGGGGAGCTCGTGTACTCAAACCCGCAGTGGATCCGTGGTCACCACTAAGCCTAAGCTATGACCATAACTCCTAATAGCAGCTCGTGTACCACTACTAGACGACTACATATCCTAAGACCCAGAACTGCTCGGGGGAGCTCGTGTGCTCGTCCCAATTGAGCAGTGGCCTCGACTTAACCCAGTCTAACTACTCGAGTCATTAGGTGGGCGTCGTCCTTATTGTATCTTATATCTTCATTTAATTATATCATATCATATATTGGGAAATACTAGGTGACCTTAATAGGAAATGAAATGTTCGGAGTCCCAGGAAAGGGAGGTGCAGCACGTATATTGGCCACCTTAAATACCAAGCCTTTCCTAGCCAGAGACCGAGACATAACATGTATAGCTATTACTCTGTTTCCTTTCTTATCCCTAGCAATATCTTATGCATCTTTAAACCTTATAATATACTATCCTTAATATATATATATCATATACTTATAACCTATCCTTATAACTTATCCCTACGGATAACTAATCTTAATAATATTACTATTACCGTTACATAAATATTATTAATAATACTATTAAGGGCCGAAAATCCTAGTAGTAATATTAATATTGTTTTCTACCCCTTCACTTTACAACTTATCCCTGATAACTATTTTATCCGAAACTTTCATTATTAATTATTCCCTAAATTAATAATAGTCCAAAATTATCCAAAATTGACTTATTCTACTAATTCCACACGTCATTTTATATTTTCAACATTAATTAATTAATTCTTAACTTATCTTAATTAATCAATTAATTACTTAAAAATTACCAAAATCATACTAAAAATTCTATTTTTCATATTTTTGCTCACTCGACATTTTTGTCAATTTTAACCAAAATTATTCAACTAAATTATACAATCTCAATCATCAAGAATTAAATAAATAGCTAATTAATAACATAGAAATCATGATTTTAACAACAATTGACAAGATTAGATTCAAGGAACAAGATCAAATTAACATGCTTTGAACCATTCACCACTCGGCAATATCATAATATTCAAGAACATATTATATAAACTTAAGAATTAAAACTAAGCATGACATAATTAAAGAATTAAATCAAGATTTATATAATTAATTTAATATGGTCAAGATTAATCATAAAAATAACATTTTTAATCTTCTTTAAATTTTAATACACTTGACTTCTTAAAGAATTAAACAAGATTAATTTTAATTTCAAGATTTAATTTATATTAATTAAATAAATCATGATCATGCTTAAAACAATTAAAGAAACATATCAAGAACATGTACATATACTCGAAAATCATCAAGAATTATTCAAGATAATAAATCATAAATTTCATTCAATAATTCGAACCATATATACATATATCATAGATTAATTCATGAAATTTTAATTATCAAAACAAGCATAAATCATACATAAAATTATGAAGATAGATGAAAACAAATCAAGAAACATAATCATCAATCATTCGACAATCCTACATAAAACACAATTAAATTCCTACAATTTTCATGATTTAATCCCTAATCACTATATGTTTTTCTACCCTTAAATTAAATGGAAAAGCGAAGTTACCTGAATTCGCTCTTAATTTCCAAAACACGAACAAAAATCAATTCACCTTAGTGAATTGTTTCACACGGCTGTTTAGAGAGGAAAAGGGAGAGGAGAAAGTATTTTATTTTAGGGTTTATGAATAATTGACAATTAGGACCCCAAAAGTGATTAATAGGTCCTACTTATAGAAAGAAGCAAAAAGAAAAACAAACCCCAATTTTGTAGTTAGGGTTGCCGTGAAGATGGGCCAAAATGGGGGGTATGGTTGAGCAAATTTAGTTGACTTAACAAAGTTTGTTAGGTCAACTTTGAATGGGTTTAATTGAAAATTAAATCAATTAAATTAATTTAATTATCTAAAATAATATAATTAATGTTAATTAATTAAATCAAAATTAACATTGACCCCATAATAGATAGATAGGGCCGGCCATGAGGAAGAAAGAAAAGGATAGTTGGGTTATTTGGCCCAATTTGAAGAAAGAGTGGACAAGAAAAATGTAAACAGTCCAATTTGATTGGCCTAATTGGACTTAGAATTAAATAAATTACATTAATAACCGCGAAATTTTCTGGCCCAAAATTTCGGGTTATTACAGTGTGGGTCGTGCAATTGTGTTCGTGTGGTTCGGGTGGTGCACGGTGGTTCGTGGGTTTGGCCGTGGTGGTTTGTGAGGTCTCGTGCACGTGAACGGTGGTGCTCGTGGTGGTGTTCGTAGCTGCGCCGTGTGCAAGACTTGTGGTGGTCGTGCGGTTTTGAGCGTTGTTCGTGCCGTGTTTGTGTTGTTTGGGCCATGTGGTGCAACTTCCGGGCAGCAAGTTTTAGTGTTGTTTGCTATTACGTTTGATTAAGGTAACATACTTTTTCATCCTAGATTAAATACCGTGATCATAGGATAGATTTGGTGAACGAATTAGACTAGAAGTTTGATGAATTTGAGTAAAATAACCCATGTTATGCGTGTGATTAATGTCTGATTTTTGATATTATAATTTGATCTTTATGCAAGTTAAGTCATGAATTATGTATTATGGCATGTTTATGTATCTATGCATGGAATTTGGTGTTAAAAATATGAAGTCGGGATCAAGTTTTGTATCATGATTCATGCGTGTAATTTGGTGTTTATTCATGATTGTTTGTTAATCTTGATGAGTTTCATGCGAATCTTGAATTGTTAATTGATGATTTAAGTTAAAGAAACGTATTCTTGGTGTATAAATGTCAATGTTTGAGGTTTCTTGGAATTTCTTGATTGACTTATGATGGTTCTTGTTTTTCTTGATTATGGTTATTTAATCTTTAAGTATAGATTATTTGGTCATAGTTAAAGATAGTTAAAGAAAGTGTAACGAATGATTAAAGAAGTTCAAAGATAGTAATGTACATAGTTATACTCATGTTAAGACGTAAGATGTAGGCTTGAGAATAACCAAGATGTAACGAATTTTAAAGAATAGCTTGAATTTGCATATGAGACGCCTGACCTTAGAGTAAGATTCTAAGACTTGGGTTAAGACGTTGCCACTATCCTAACCGCGGTATTGGGATAGTTCATACTTGTTATGTCGTCTTTATGATATGGGCCCGTAAGATGGGTTCATGGGTATGGGAGTAAGATTCTCATTCCCGGCATAATAAGAAGCTCGATCACGTAAGATGTGTTCGTACGAGCATAGTCCGATCTGATATGTAAATGATAGCGATAAAGATGTAGTTAAGTTTAGGTAAAGTTTGAGTAAGTTATGATTTGTGTTCTCTTGGTACTGATATTTCAGCTTTGCTTGTTTATTTGTATGATTGTCTGTTTTGTTTGTCTAATTTGTTGTATGTTCATATGTATCCACTTTAGAGTGGGACTGTTATGTTACTCGCCACTGATGGTGGATTTATATTTTCAAGTAACTCTGATGGTGATGGTGATGCTTAGCTTTGGGATTGGGCGAGCGTCGATGTACTTATTTTTATGTAGTTTCTATTTCGTCATTAGGATTTGGGACTATTATTAGTTTGTATTTTCTAACTCTGATTACAGTTTTTGGAGTTAAACCATTAGTAGTGGCTTTTTGGAGGTTTAGTTATGTACATCTTATGGTAATTGTACATTTGGGATTTTTAGAAGTATAATTTGAAGTAAAGTTTTTGATTTTTAAGTATGTTTATAGTTAGTATGACAATTCGACTCGTCTGTTCTTTCCGCGGTCGATTTATAAGAGTCGGGTCGTCACATCCAAGCTCTTGGCTTCTGATCTTCAAGTATCTCAAGGCCTTCAAATGTTTCATTGATGAGTCCTCACTTGATTCAACATGTTCATACACAATCATACATAGCAATCAAGTAAGAGAACTGGTTTGTCATCATTCAAATCAAACATGGTTCAACAGCGTTCTCGAGTTTCACCCCCGGGTTAGCAACCTTTCATTGTTTTGATGGTCAAACCCCTGAAAAGGAGCGCAAAGAGTCAGCCTAAACACAGTTGAACGTATAGAAGAAGTTCCAGATCAATAATGGGAAGGATTCCAAAAAAGACAAACATTTACGAATTCCATTCCGGTAAATAAGAAAAACAAAAAAACGGAGGCAGTACTCCATTAAATCATGTCATCTTAAAATTATTTTGATTATTTTTTAAACCCTTATATATTTTAATTGAATGTGTGTATAATAGTTTGTTATTTATTTATATAGCTTAGGGAGCAAATTTTTTATGTTTTTTCAATAATCTGCGAGTAAATAAATATAATTGTAACAAAATGAACCCTAAAGTTAGTGAATTGGCAACTCCACCTAGGGGATTAAAAACAGTTTAAACGGTCGGAAACATGTTGGTCAAAAATGAGTTCGGTTAAAAAAGGTCAGCAAAAAATAGGTCATATGAGCCCTTTCGGTATCGATCGGTAGCGGTCGGTCTTATTCGGTATCCGGACGAATTCAATATTTTCTAAAACGGGTGTCAGTCGGTTTCGGTTCGGTACTTATCGAATCGGTCGTTTGTCAGTAACAGGTCACATTTGGTCGGTCAAAATCAGTATGCATGTCAAAATCGGTCAATTAAAATCAGTATGCGGGTCATAATCGGTTATTTTACACTAGTCTATTCAGGCCAATTAAGATCGGGTTATGTTCTATTTGAGTTTATAGTAAGGGCGAAAGTAATTCAGATAAGAACCGAAAACCGCATCAAATCGCACCAAATTATAATTTTGGATTGGATTTTATTTAATTCAGATCGGATTGGATTGAAAATCTTAAGAAATTTTGATTTCAGATTGGATTCGGGTTTGGCCTTTTAAAAACCGAAAACTGAAACTGAATTTAAGTTCCTATTGTTAAGTTAAATTAAGTTTGTAATGTCTAGGATTTGCAGTAAGTGCTCATGAAAAATTAAGCTTTGAATTAAGTGTCAACTTAGAGAAATCATGTAAATAAGTTCGGTAAAAAACGGGGTCGGTTGTGAACAGACAAATGACTTCAGTGATAAGGCCGACCCAAAATAGGTTCGGTACAGTACGGTTTTGGTCAAAATCGGTTTTTGGTAGGTTGAAAACAGGTTCGGTAATGGTCGGTCTCGGTATAATAAAAATATGTCGGAAACGGGTTCGGTTTTGACTGAGATCGGTACCGGTCGGTTTCGGTATGCGTAAAAGTGGTTGGAAAACAGTTTCGGTATAATTCGGGTTCGGTAGCGGTTGTTATTTTGTCACTAAAAATTCGGTTAAAAACTGGTTCAATATCGGTCGGTAACGGTCTATCAAACAGAATTCTGACCCACATTTACACGGTTACACCCCTAATTCCACCTAACAAAAAAAAAAAAATTATTTTACTTACCAGACACATTTTTTTAAAAAGAAATTTAGAACAGTAGTTTAAGAGCTCAAATAATAATAAATAAAAATAAAAAAACAAAAAGGTTAATACCACGCGTACTTGACTAATACGAGACGCGCGTGGGACAACTTCTTACATACAGTTGGACTTTATCCACGTAAACTGTGGCCCCACTTGTCTTTCCACATTTTGATTTTATTTAACTCTATTTTTTTTATTTCTAAATTTTTAATTTATTTTTTAATTTCTCACCTCTCTCCAAACCCTAAATGCACGACACATTCATTTCAAATTCACCCCAAACCTCAAACCTCCTTTTAACCACATCATCCAATGACAATATCTCTCTCCACGTGTCCACTTTCTTAGATCTGAACCGTCGGTGACAGATGTTCCGGTCATTAACCTCGGTCATGAGAGAGAATCACGCTACACCTTACGATCATCAATCTTAGATTATCAACGTTCACGATTTTACCCGCTGTTATAACGGGCAGATCTTGGTTGCCTTTAAGAAGCCTTGCCTCCTCTCACTGATTCCTCGCTCTCATCAAGGGTAAACCCTAAATCATCAATCATAACCTTTTTTCTTCTTTTTCTTTCTTCCCTTCCAGATTTTCGATTTTCAATCTTGGAATTTCGAATCTCCTCTCTCAACAACAAATTACTTCGTACTCTTTACTTCATACAAATTCGACACAAAAATCAAACCAACCCAGAAAAAAAAGAGGGAAGAAATTGAAGTTTTCGTCATCGGAAATTTTCGATTTGGGTTTTTTCTCTCTTGATTTTCGGTTTTTTGCCGGTGTTCGGTGATCGTGGATTTGATCCAATGTTATGGTGGGTGGTAGGCTAGAGAGAGACGAAGACGCATTGCTGGCTGTAATCAGGGAGAAGTTTGTGATTTCGCCGGTGAATTTCCGGTTATGGCTTCTACGATGTTAGTTAGCAGAAATGAGGCGAGTAATTTTCTCTCAACAAATCATCACCATCAACCATCGAGAACAACAACTACAGCTTTCATGGGAAAACTCCCATATATTAACCCTAACCCTAACCCTAATTCTAACCCAAACCCTAATTCTAATTTCAACCAAAACAACCACTTTTCGAAGAAGCAATTAAATCACCAAAATGGCCATGAATTTCATGTGAATCATAATCATCATACTCCTGACGGTGCTACACCGTTGCATCATCACAATCATCGCAAGTTAAATGATATTGGGGGCAATGGAGTTTCGTACTCTCATTATGTCAACTTCGACATTTCGACTCTTTCGAAGTCGGAGATTCGGATGTTGAAGACCCGATTGACGTCGGAGCTCGATAGGGTTCGTTCTCTTTCAACTCGAATTGATTCAGGTGAGTTTCGAAATGCCCAGCACAACAACAATCTTACAAAGAAACGACCCGCGCCCTTTGTTTCGCAAGGGAAAGGAGGGCCGAAACGCAGCAAACAACATCAACAACAGCAGCAATCTTGTGTGGCCAGTCCACAGGTGATGAAAATGTGCGCGCAGGTACTTTCGAAGATGATGAAGCAAAAGCCAAGTTATGTGTTTAATGAACCAGTAGATGCAGTAGGAATGGGGCTACATGATTATCATCAGATAATCAAGCGGCCGATGGATCTTGGAACAATTAAGAAGAATTTGGGGCAAAGAGTTTATTCTACACCTGATGATTTTGCTGCTGATGTTCGATTGACATTCAATAATGCACTTATGTACAACCCTAAAGGCCATGAAGTTCATAATTTAGCTATGCGTTTTTTGGATAAATTTGAGCAGTATTTTAAACCTGTTAATCAGAAATTTCAATTGGAAAAACAGCATGCTTTAAGGCAGCATAAGGTTGATGTTGCTAGGCCAAAGGAAGGTATAGTGGCTCTTGATGAAGAAGTTCAAGGGAGTTCTTGGAGTAGAAATCCTTCTCCACAGCCGCCACAACTACCGCCCACTTCTGCACCGAAGATGGAGATTCCTTCAAAAAAGCCTGAGCCAAGGCCGGAGCTTCAAAGACCGGAACCAATAGTGGAACCTCCACAGAGGCCAGAGCCAATGGTGGAACACCATCCAAGCCCTGAACAGAGGTTTGAACCTCCGGTTAGGCACGAACCAGCACCTGAAGTGGTCCAAACTTCAGCTCAAGAGGTGGTTAGATCAGGTACTGGAAGAACTTCTGGTGGCAAGTTACCGAAGCCGAAGGCAAAGGATCCCAACAAGAGGGAGATGAATGCGGAAGAGAAGCTGAAGTTGGGGGCTGGTTTGCAGGAATTACCTGATGAGAAGATGGCACAAGTGGTTCAGATAATCAGCAAGAGGAATGAAGATTTAAGACAAGAGGGGGATGAAATTGAGCTTGATATTGAGGCTGTTGATACAGAGACGCTTTGGGAATTAGATAGGTTTGTGACGAATTACAAGAAAATGGTTAGTAAGCTGAGGAGGCAAGCTTTGATGGATATGCAAAACAACAATGTGGGTCATCAAAATGATTCCAATCAGGTAGATTTCTGGTTTTGTATATGTCTTGTATTGTTTAGCATTGTGGTTTTAAAACGATTGTATTGTATTTACTTGTTGTGGTTGTTTATTTGGGGTTTGTGAACTTTGATTGGAATTGCAGGTTGGTGTGAGTGAGAGGGTGATGGAAGCACCAAAGGCAGTGAAGAGAAGTGGAGGGGATGCAGGGGAAGAGGATGTGGACATTGGGGATGAAATGCCAGCTCACAATTTCCCACCGGTGGAGATTGATAAAGATGATGACAGACATCAAGCTGGTGGTGTTGGTGGCGGTGGAGATGGTGGTGGCGGTGGTGAATCCAGTGATTCCAGTAGTTCAAGTAGTTCAGGAACTGGGTCCTCCTCTTCTAGTGGTAATGCTCAATAAAAATTGCCTATATTTGTGATTCTCTTGCTATGTTGATTTTGCTACATTGGTAATGGAATTGGAAATGTGATGCCAATTCTGACTGTATGACATGTGAATTTACAGATTCTGATTCAGGGAGTTCGTCGGGCAGCGATTCGGATGTTGATGATGCCCAATCGCGCGACATTGAATCTAAGAGCATTCCTCATTGATGAACAACTGAGGTGCCCTCAAAATTTGTGGGGTGAATGGGCCATTTGGAGAAGCAAGCAAGGATATGAATTGGAGGAAAGGTTATTCTTGTGTTGGTTTTTGCTCTGCTAAAAAAAACATCAATGTAATTGGAATGTGGCAGTTTGCTTAGGATAGACTCATTTGTACAGAGGAAGTGATCTTTAAGTAGGTGTTTTTTTTTTTTTTTTGTTTTTGGTGGGTCTCATACTCTTGTGGTAGTAGTTGCCAAAGAATCAGAAAGTTTGATGATGGGTTTTGCTTTTTCCCCAAGGGAAGAAGAGTTGAGAAGAGGAAGCTTCACTATTTTAATGTAAAGATGAAGTTAGTAGTGAATTAGCAAGGTTTTAAAAACTGATGAAAACACAGAAATGGTAGGGTTTTAGGCCAGGTTATTAGATCAGTAAAAGGAAGTAATTACTCCCCTTACCGAAAAAAAAAAGAGTAGTTAAAAAAATGAAGGTTAGGAGAAGTTCTTTTAATTTGCTTGATTTGAAGAGGTTTTAGTAGTAGGAGAAGTGAAGAAAGTTGGGATACTTTTGATTTGTACACATGACAACACCTTTTGCTTAAATACAAGGGAAGATTTATAATCCAAAGGTGCATTTTATCTGTTTTAAATTTTGTTGATGATGGAAATAGGATATATATGATCATCCATTTGTACATGTTTTAAATTAAAAATAACAAAATATATAAAAAAATAAAAAGTTAAAAGGTGTGACAATGACTTAGAGAGTAGGTTATAGTTGATATGATAATGTGTTAATATGGACAGACCAAGAAGCACATGAAGAAGATTACATACATAATGTAGAGAAAGTGAAAGGGTGATCAAGTTGTAATGGTAACATTTTAATGGGCAAATTGCTTAGCTGCTAGTTTGCTGGTCCAGCGTACTGTGTCCTTTTCCAGATAGATGCTTTTGCCAAAGTCATACACACTACACTCATGCCCCTTAGGTGACTTGTGAAAACCTCATTTCAAAAAGTTTTAACACCCACTCAACACTTAGATGCTTTTATACTATGCTACAATTTTCTGTTTTAATAGCAATTTCATTCTATAATTACTTCGTTTTATTTTCTTTTTAATTACAGCTGTTTTGTTAATAATTGTACAAAAAAAATAGTCCAATGTAAATAGTTAAAAATGTAATTTGACATGTAAAATTGTAAATAGTTAAATGTAATTTGTGATTAGTCGTTGATTGTTTGTTTCATTTCTTATGATTGCTAAAATTAAATTGCTTCACTTTCTTTTTTCATCCATTTCTATTTAATTGCTTCATTTGTTTTTTTTTTTTTGGTAGTTTGGCCAGTTGGCCCACACACAATTTACACATATTCTCTTAATATTTAATATTCATTTCATATACCTTCACTTAATATTTAATTTTACACATATACCCTTAATACAAGAGAAAAGTGGAACCCATCTTAAAATTGAGGCAAAACCTTATGAAACACTTAAATAGAAATATAGAGAGTATTTGTTTTTCTTTTATCTCCATTTTTGAACTGTGAGGTTGAAAGTTCGATTCTCTAACTACAACTCCAAACTAATAATGGTTGATCTGATTTATTAGTGTGAGTCAGATGTGTTCTTTTGTGGCCTGGAAATTTTTTAGTCATTATTTCATTAATATATACCTATACACACATTCATGTAAGGGCTTCACGCAAGTGTGTTCTATTTTCAGGCTTGTTTCTAGTTCAAATCGCCGAACTTACATAAGACACAATTAGCAGGAAAGAAAAATGATTTTAAAACGTTCTATTTTTTAAAACGTTCTATTTTTTAAAACGTTTTTCTTACATAAGTGCTAAAATCATTCTCTTGAATGAAGAATAAGAAATCCCAAATGAGAATATGGCAGTAGCTTGGTGGTAAGCTACTACGTCTCTCATTCAAGTGGTAAGGTATCAAACCGTTCTCACTACTTACACAGGTCTAATTATCTCCCTTCTCTTTTTATTGTAAGAGATTCAATTGTATAATCGTATAGGTTAGTAACCCTTTACATAGAGTTGACAAAAATAAATCCGACCCAAAACCAACCCGAAAACCGACCCGAAAATATTGGGTCATGAACAAAGAAACTCGATCCGTTACCGAAAAATGACCGACCTTGAAATGACCGAAACTTGGTTTTGACCGACCGATAATGACCGGTTTTTCAGGTATAAGTGTAGAGCATGAAAAACTAAAACCGACCCGAAAATACTAGGTAACAAAGAAATTCGACCTGTTACCAAAAAATGACCAACCTGAAAACGATCGAAACCTGATTTTTACCGACCGATACCGACTTGACCGACCAATTTGCCAGGTATACCTTTACCAGCCAATGAGCTGGTAGGCTTTCATTTCCAAATAAATAAAACTAAGAAATCCCAAATGGGTGTGGTAATGCTCAAAACCCAGGGCTCTCCCTTGACGTTTGAAGACCTTAGTCCTTCACCCAATTACCCATGTGCAAGGTTTCATCCTTTAGTACTTTGTTTGTTATTACTTGGTTGGTAGATGATAAGTTAGTCGGATCTTTAGGTTGTGTATAATCTTTGTGGTTGGTGGATGGTTAATAGTAAATTAGTAATCTATAAAATATCATTCCCGCTTTACTACTTGTTCGTTTTTCTTTATAACTTTCTAATTCGAAATTCTCAATAAAAATCTTTTTCTTTTTGAGTTTTTTTATTGGTTCTTGATTTAGTTTTTAATTATCATTGTCAATTTTTAATTATTATGTCACTTTTAATCTCATTATAATAATGAAAGAGCTAATTTCACTCTTAAGGGAGAAAATAACCACCCAAATAGAGACACGTAATTAAGGTGCTCAAATTTATGTGTTTCTTTATATCTTTTATTTTCTGATTGAGTATGAAAAACTAATGTAGAATCTATCATAAGGTAGACATTAGATTTTGAGTCATACTCGTCCCATACCCACCCTCCCCCATCCCGCCTCGCATTTGCTCACCCCGCTCCATTTCCACCTAATATTTTTTACTTATGTTCTGACTTTTTTTTAACATTTGTATCAAATTCTTAAATTTTTCATACGTGTGACAAATCATGACCTAAGTCGACAACCCCACTACAAATTGCTAAGTTGCTTGTTTTTTTTTTCGGAAATATTATTTAACTAATCTACAGCAATATTCAATATATAGACAATAATTATCAGCATGCATCCTTTAATACACACACATATACTGTATTTAATATAGTTTAGTCGATTTCAATGCTAAGAAATAAAAAGCGGATATCTACTTGGTTTGCGGGTGAATATAAATGGGTAGTGGATACCCACTTAGTTGGTGTATTGGAGGTGGATTGTGGCTTATATCTACGTGAGTGTTGATGGATTTTAGTTTTAAACCCACCATGAGTAGTGGTGTATAAAAACTTTAGGTGGAGACCAGCATTAGAAAAAGTGTAGGGGAAACTATGTCCTCATCTTCCCGCCCCATTTGTTATCCCTACCTATATGGTGCAAAGAATTGAGCATATGGGGTTTAAGTAAGAATGTTTTGAAGGATGAGGGTGCAAAAAAAAAAGATGATTGTAGCTTTGATTGAGATTGTGCAAGACAACAAAATCTATGCTTTTGTTAATGAGATAATTGTGGGGAGTGAGGACATTGATTAATCAATCTAGGGAATTAGTAGAAATTTGTAAAATGCTGATCATATTTTGGATATATATATGACTAGGATAAGGACATTTTGAAAAATTTATAGAAGTCGTATTAAAATAAAAACATCCAAGATTTGCCACTTGGTGTTGAAGCTATTATTTTAGCATAACCAAATAGTCCAATCTTTTAGCCAAATGTAGGCACAATAAACCTAGAGAAAAAAGGGTTTTATGAATCCACTCTTTGTGCATGAATTTGATATTTTGAGAACTTTGATTGTAACTATTAGCCTATTTTGTACAAAACAATTAATGAAATAAGCAATTAAGTGAATATTCAGATTGTTTGTAACCATGATGGATTAGCACATCATTAAATATGTACTACATCACTTGTTATAAAATCACCAAATCTGGTTAAGATTATAAAATTTGTTAGGTAAATAAGACGTAGAAGATCAAAGAGAAAATATAAGGCATGAAGTTAAAGTAACTACAGAATATGGGGTCAATGATGGTGTTTAAAGAGACCAACAATATAAGACCTCAAATTTATAAGGGCTCAAAATAATAGTTTTGTTTTGTATTAAAGAAAATCGCTCTTATTTTTCATCTTTATAATTAGAAAAACCAATTACCTATATTTAATATTTCAACATTTATAATTTTTAATATTTCATTTTAAGTTTATATTTTAATTATTCACTGTACCCATTTTTTTTTTTTTTTTATAGAAATGGAGCCTAAAATCTTTAATTAAGACGGTCCTTATTATTCATAAAAGTAGAAAAGGTTTATTTAAAAAACATACATCAAACTAAAAAGGTTATTCACAATTTTTTAATAAATCAATTAGAATTTTGGGCAGTTTTTAAAATATTTGACCAAAAAATATAGGTAAGTGATAAGGCCATGTCCAATATTGATATTAAGAGATATCTTTGAGAGAGGAATATTAAAAAATTGTATCATTGTATCTTAAACTAAATTAGAGCATTAAAAGAACTCAAATGACTATAAATTGGGTTAAAGGATGTGACATGCCATGTGCTTGGGTGGTTATATTAATGTGTAAAAACACAGTAACCAAAGGACTGATTGAACCATTAAAAATAATTAAACATGATGTAGTATGAAGCTTCAAAACTTGGCTTTCCTACTTAGGACAATATAACACCAAAAACATCATAGGACCTTGTTGGTCCCTTTAATCCTTTATTATTCATTTATTCCTTTATTTTAAAAGTCCTGCTACATACAAGTATAACTTAAAGGTCGTCATACTTTCTTTCCATTTTCCTAATGTTTGCTTAATGTGACACATGTCATGTGGATTATATCAAAATTTTAGGAAAAAGTATACTTGTATAATAAGTTATGGTCTCACTGTAAGATCAAGTCTTATTAAGAAAATTCAAATAAAAATTTACGAAAGTATAAATAATTGTACTTGTATAAAACTACTTGATAACTTCCTATGTATTTTCAATAACTTTTGTTGATTTTTTCATATCTTTTCTTGACAAGACATAGTCTCACCATTATAAGATGGTCTTACCAGAGACATATTATATACATGTATATGTGTATGGTTTAGTATATACAGATACACACATGTAGTACATTGATCTGTTCCTCAACGTTTGCTATATTTGGGTATTTTAATTTTATTTTTCAAAATTCTATTGAATAGGTATGTAGTATGTGGGGTGGGAGTAAAGAGAAGAGAATATGTGTGAGGTCATTTACTTAAAAAGGAATTGTAGCAAATTTTAAGGAACATCCTATTTAGGAATATGTATTAAACATTTAAAAAAAAGGAAGTATTATGTATTACTTGTGTATGTGTTTGTGTCAGACCGGATTCAGTTGAAAATTTTATTGTGGTCTTGTGACGATGGAGTACCACAATGGAGAGCTGAGATTTTTTTTTTTAATATATAATTATTTTTAATTTAAAAATAAAATTTTTATTACTTTTAATATATTTTTTATTTTCAAAAATTAATTTTTGTCAATTTCTTTAATAAAAATGGAAAATAATTTCCAAAAATATTTAAAGTAATTAAAAATACTTTATACTTAGATTTAGTAATTAAAAATAATTCAAAAAAATAAGCAGACCTTGTTTGGTACAAAGAGTTTTTTTGCCCTGTTTGGTGATTAGAGTTTAGAGTTTGTGGTTAGATAGATATGAGTGTTTGGTAAACAGAGTATTGAACAGAGTTTTGATTTTAAAAACGCTGCTCTTACCGTTTTCAACAGAGTTATGTAAATTATGACAATTCTATCCATCTTTAATTATCATTAATTAATTAATTACTAACCCACCAATACCAACACCATACCAAAACCACCGCCACCCACACCACTGCTTACCGACAACACAAACAACACCCCACTCGCCGACGACACCAACACCACCGCCCCACTTGCCACCATCTCACTAACAATAGCCACAACCACCAAAAATTGAAGACCCACAAGCACCCACCACCCAAAATTGAAAACCAACAACTCAAATTACCAAAAATAGAGAGGAGAAAGATTACCAAAACCACTATCTGGACACGATCTCATCACCAACACCTCCACCACGATATGGCCACAATCTCACCACCACACCACCGAGGATAATTCATCACCACCAACAACCCAAATAAAAAAAAAAAAACCACAACCACAACCCAGATCTAGTGGTGTAGGAGAATGATGGAGGAGAGAGAGTCGAAAGTAGACATCCATGTCGTTGTGTGGAGGTGGAGTGAGGAGAGAAAGAGTGGGAAAATATTGGTGGTGGATTGAGAAGAGAAAAAGTGTGGGTAGAAATCACAAAACAAAAGAGGATGGGTGTAGTACATAGTTGGGAAGTATACGTGGGTTAGTTTTAATGTGTAAAATAATTTTATTAGAGGTAATTATTAAAGTATTGTTTATATTTTTTAAGGGTATTTTTGTCATTTTTCACTACAAAAAACCTATCAGTTTTTATTGAATAGCTAAGTGTTACCAAACACATTTATATAAACAACAGTCAAATCCGCAGTCAAATCCACTAAATAAAAAGTTAAAACTCTAACCGCTAAACTCTAAACTCTATTTACCAAACAGGGCCACAATCTCATCCCTCTAATGTGATTTGTAGTCATAACTCATAAGAGTAAAATCATCAGGAAGCAATTGGTATCTCCACAGTTGCGAACCTTCGATTTTTATAGCATTGTTGATGAATTAAGTCTTAGCTTTGTGTTATCCGGAAACCTTCTAGGATTGATACAACCATTCTTTTCCCTTTTTTTTTTTTCTTTTTTCCCCCAAAGTTCATATAAAATAAAAGCAAAAAAAGGCATGGTGTGCGTAAATTAAAAAAAAAAAAAAAAAAAGGCGTGGTGTGCATGAATTTAAAAAGAAGGTTGGATCTCCTACAACTGATCATATATAAGTCAGTATGTCAGCTAACAAAGAACATATCTCATGATGCAAGCAAAACAACAGCATTCCTACTGGTAGCAAAGAGCTAAACTTAACTAGGATGCTCTTGGAGACCAATGTACTTCTTTTCTCCTTTAAAAGTGTTAAGACAAGGAATGAAGTGCATAAATGAATAAGAGCCTTAAGAACACTTCTGAAGAGTGCATCTCAAACCATCATGATTTAGCAAAAATGTTCCAATCTCAGTTTTAGGGCATTCTCTGTCTCGATACATCAGAACACATATCTCTTAAGGACAAGCAACATTGGTTCAACTCCGTTCCCACTCTTACTACTTCAAATATTTCTTAGTTACAACAACCCTTTAGTTTCCTAGAAGTAGAACAAGCAGTTTTCTTAATGAAACCTCTCAAAAGTCTTAGCCCTGATGGAATTCCTCTAGTTTTCCTCTAAAAAACATGGAAATTTCTTGCAAATAATATTTGGTAGTGGTTAATTCCTTCTAAACTGGAGGGAGGATGGTAAAGGAGCAAATTTTATTTTACTACCACAATAAATGATTTCAGGCCAATCAGCCTTTGTACTTCTATTATATAACAAGGTGTTCACAAAATATATGATCAAAAGATTGAAGCCTATTTTTTTAGGTTTGATTTCAGTGTTTCAGGTACTTCTTATGGATGGTAATTGCATATTGGCTCATGAAATTCCTAACAAGACCAAGAAGAAGAAAAAGGGGAAATCTTTGAAGCAATGGTCAAAGTTGACTTGAATAAAGCATATGATAGTGTTCATGGGATTTTATCCAAAAAATCTTAGTCTCAATGAACTTTCTTACCATGTGGATTTCATGGGTCATGGAGTGCATTTCTACTATAAAATACTCAATTCTCTTCAATAGGGTCCCTTCCAAAGAATTCACTCCTACAGTTGGCCTAAGGCAAGGGAATCCCTTTTCCCCTTACTTATTCATCCTAGGTATGGATGTTCTTTCTAGGCAGGTTTCCTTCATTGTCTCTTGCAAGCTAATCTCAAGTGTTTCCATTTCCAAGGGGATCTGACGGATCTCTCATCTCTTCTTTGCTAACGATGCTCTAATCTGTTTCAGAGTTACTACACCTGATTCTTGTGGAAATATCAAGGATACACTTGAAGGGTTTTGTACAATTTATGAAGAAATGGTCAACTATCATAAATCACATGTGATTTTCAGCAAGAATACTCCCTCTATTTTCTTTAAATTCATGAGGAGGCCTCTTTCCATGAAAAGAAAAGAGAAATTATTAGTCACTTACCTGGGGCGTCCTATGAAAATTGATGGAAGATCCATGGGGTTTTTTTTTTTTAATGAGGTTCATGAAAAGGTCAACAAATCTATCAATTCTTGGAGGTTCAATTCTCTTTCTTCACCAGCTAGATGTGTCCTAATGAATAGTATAACAACCCGACTTTTCGTACATTGTCGATCTCGTGTTCATCGACAAACCGGTTAATAAATAATAGTTAATAAATAAAAGTTTAACTACTAAAATAAGTTCAAAGTCCACTTTTATTAATGTAAAAGAAATTAATGGAATCCTCAAATAACTAACTACGGGAAAAGAAAGTCTAAACTTAGCAATATTAAGAAAACTTGGCCCAACAGGCTGGGCTAAAACTGAGAAAAACTGTAAATAAAATGTAAGGATAACAAAAGGTGAACTAAATCTCGCCACTGCTCACAGTCCAAAACCACGCCAAGGCCAATCACGCTTCACCATCAGAACCTGAAATGGGGTCCACAGTCAGTGGGGAGTAACTAGACTGTTAGTGGAACCAAACAACATAAAATAAAAGATCAAATAGACAAGGCATGAACAATTCACTCATCAATCATAGCATCAAGTAATGCATCAACAACAACGTACAACATAATACATAGGCAGCGGAATAACAACATGATCATCGAAAATCATACCAAAAAGGGTTATAGCACTCAAAAATCAATGCAATGAATAACATCAATAGACATCAAGAATATCCCCGACACGACCGAAGCTGATACAACAAACAATATCCCCGACACAGCTCGAGGCCGATACAACAAACAAGTCCCCGACACGGCTCGAGGCCGATACAACAAACAAGTCCCCGACACGGCCTTAAGCCGATACAAAAAACGACACGAGCGAAGTTGATACAACAATTCAACCACGCATATCTCAAGTAAATGTCTTCACTTATATTTTTTTCAAAACTCTTCTAAAGATGTTGAATGATCAAAACTCTAATCACTTTTCAAAACTCGTCTATCATCCCAAAAAACTCTCTCCACCAAACATAGATAGTCATCTAATGTAGTAATGTACCATTTTTATCTAGCCTAGGTATTTATTTGCAACCAAAATTGAAGTAGGATACATACTCATGATTAATGAATGAATGAAGGTCATGGTGGAATCTACTCGTGCATGTTGAATGTATTGCACGTCACGTCATTTAATTTCAGAACGAAGTATATACTCGATCGATGATCAATCTTGATAATAATAATTCAATGTTGCTTGTCACGTCGCAAATTATGAAAATATTATTACTTATTCTCGTACGTGCATGCTAATTGCCTACCTACTCTTTCAATCACTTTAATTTCCCATCCTAACAAACATCAACATCTACCAAGAATTCTTTTGTTTCCTCATAATAATAATATTATTATATACTTGCTCTGTCCCAAATTACTTGCTACAATTTTCTTATTTGGATGTCCCAAAATATTTGCTACATTTCCTTTTATAGTCTATGGGCCCCACACATATTTTACATTTTTATCCTCTTTTTTGTCATTTTCATCCTCTTTAAACCAATCTTTTTCTTCCACTTACCTTTACCAATGGTGGGCCCACATGAAAATTGGGTTGCATAAAAATTTGTTCCAAAATAAAATGTAACAAGTAAAATGGGACGGAGGGAGTATATATATATATATATACTATCTTCATAACTTGTATGTCCAATAATACATACTCCCCTCCATTTGTTTTATGTTCATCCATTTTATTCTAAGCACTATTTATTTATTTCAATTTGACTGTTAATTATTAATTGTGTATAATTAAAAAAATACTAATGCGAGATTTACCTGGCCTGTTGATTTGATTCTTATTGATTTATATTTTTTTTCAATGTATAACTTTTTATAATTTTTACGGTTATACAGTTATACAATTGTAGATAATCTTTTGGATTACAAAAAGTGTTTCATCAATTATATAAATGAGTTTTTAACGAGCTTTTATTTCATGACTATTAAATGATTACAAACGAGCATATTAACGAATTTGAACGAGCTGTTCGCGAACCTTAACGAGTCGAGTACTACCTTGTTCGAGTAAAGCTTGTTTACTAATTGAGCTTGCAAATTTTGCTCGGACTCGTTTATTTATATACGAACGAGCTTTGACCAGGTTTATTCGCGAGCTGTTCACGAGTGTATTGACTTCTTGAAGTATATACAATTCTAATTTTCAAACTTTTTGCTCAATGTTAATGGATTTAAACGCCAGAGTATTGTTGCAAACTTTCCTTAAGACTTGGCCACTTGGGATAAACTCAACCTTTGGCGGGGAAAATAAGGAATTATCTTTCTTTAAATTTATGGACTTTCATTCAATTAGAGTGGAAACTTGTACAAATGTCAAGCATTGAAATGTATCATATCACATAGTGTATCTTTGATAAGTTTGGAGTCAATGTATATATGGTATAAAGTCAATGTATTTTTACTCAATGTATTTATAGTGTATGGTGAATGTACATATAGTTGGTGCTCAATGTACCTCTAGGTAGAGCTGTAAATGGGTCGATCTGGGTTGGGTTCGGGTTGACCCATTAATATAAACGGGTTGAAATCCTCAACCCAAACCCAACCCAACCTTATAAATAAATGGGTTGACTCAATAACCCGTTTAATAATATTATCACCTTTTCATTAGTATCTAATCTGATAAACTTATATCACTATATGTCTATACTTATATATGAACCATAACAACAACCCGCGATAGTCATATGTATTACAACTTACAAGTCATATTGTCCATAATTTACACATTATAACACGGTATTAATTAATAACTAACAACCTTTTGCGTTCTAATGTTCAAGATAAAAAAAATATAGATTTTAAGACATTACAATTGTAATACCCCAAAATTTCGGGATATTTTAAATTTTTCATAATTAATTAAATATATAATTAATTGACTATTTAATTGATTATTATTTAATTAATTATTAATTATATGTGTAGCAATCTAATTATTTTACCCTAGCCCGAACTTTAATTTTATCTTGCCAAAACCCGAGCCCAATTATTTCCTTTGTCCCTTGTATCTCACGACCCACTCCTCCATTTGTCTCCTTAATTAATTTCTTTAATTTCTTTTAATTAATATTATTATTAACCTTTATCTATTTTTGACTAAGCCTATCTTTGTTTCCTAATTTGACTAATAAATTTTAGAAAGTCAAAAACCCCCTATTATTCTTCATTATTCACGGCCCATCCTTCACTTTTCCTTTAATTTCTTTAAACTTGT
The DNA here is from genome assembly GCA_951394345.1 of Salicornia ramosissima. NCBI lineage: Eukaryota > Viridiplantae > Streptophyta > Magnoliopsida > Caryophyllales > Amaranthaceae > Salicornia > Salicornia ramosissima. The sequence goes on along the minus strand of OX596233.1, from coordinate 41,621,998 downwards.
TTTAAACCAATATTATTGATAATATATCTATTTTGAGTAATTCTAAAAACCCTATTTTTATTCTAACCTCACCTATTCTTGTTACTAAATTATGGGAAACCAGAACTTCTTATTATTACTCCATTTTACACGGTCCCCTCTTGATTTTTCCCTCCAATTGGTTTATTTAATTTAATTTCATCAATATTATAATTTATATCTAATTAGATCTTCTCCTAAAAACCCTATTTTTATTCCAACCCTTCCTATTTTGTTACTAGATTTTAGGAAGTCAAAGCCCACCTTATTGTTGCTTATAATCACACGCCTAACTCAAAGAAACAACAACCAAGAAATGTTTTTATTAATTTTCCCTTTCAAGAATCAATTCATTAATTTATCCCTAAACCTTTCATATTGTTCCAACCCTCATTGATCAAGAACCTTAAAGAACTCCAAGAAAACCGTGTTTCCTTGAATATTTCGAACCCCCATCCATCATCAAAGGTAATTAGATTTGCTTTATTTACTCAATAGGATAGATTAGCAATATGGTTGTTAGAATAGGATTAATCATGTCTAGAATGGGTTTAGAATTGTTTAGAATCGTGTAGAATATGGTTTGCATTAATTGTTGGCCTAGCATTAAGGAAGTCGTGTGATGTATATATGTTTCCATGTTGTTTAATTGAATTATCTACTTGTTTATTTAAAATTACATGCTTGTTTATGAATCTTGCTAGTTTAGAATTAATGAATCTAATTATTGAATGTTTATGTATGTATGTCGTGTGATGTCTTTTGTTGATCGAATATTTTCATGATGAAAAAATGTGATTTTTATACTATAATCTTGATCTTTAATGAATCTTTGATGTTAATCTTGAATATGATCTTTAAATTAGGTATGTTATTGTTAAATCTTGAATTGAATCTTGATATGGTTAGTAACCCCTAAAGGCCGTGTATTTTAAGGTTTTAAAAGCATTGATTTTGTTCTTAATTTGGTACAAGTTTGATTATTTATTGATTAAAGTACTATTTTATGATTTATTATTATGTTTATGTGATCAATTATTGTTAATTGAAGTGTGAATTTTGGTAAATATGGGCATGAACGCCGTGTGGTGATGAATGATGGACATGAGATTTTTATTTTGTTTTTAGCGTTATTAGTTGATGAACGTTAGTTTCTATGATTATTTGTTCATTTAATTTAATTAGTGAATTGTTTATGTTGTTATTTAAAGATTGATTGATTATGGTTCATTAAGAGGGATTGTCGAGTGGTATAGTAATTGGAATAGAGTTTTGGGTCATGTTAAGACGGGCTAGAGTTGAATAGAAGTTAAGTGGTGTTTATAAGAATTGAATTGTGAATTGGAATCAAGAACAGAACAGAATCGAATTGAAAAGATGATTAACTATGAATTGACCGCCTATCTAGTGGCATAAGTGCCATGAACATAGGTATAGTCGAAGCCACTGTCCTATCTTCGGATTCGGGACAGTTCTTGATCCCAGTGCTTGGGGAGTAGATCTTCGTGGTTGACCCGGCATGAGCAAGGAAAGTTGGGGGGAGTAGATCTTCGTGGTTGACCCCTTACGAGCATATGACTGGTCACGGATTAGCACCTGAACTGGATAGAATAGAAGAGTCAATAGAGGTATCAAGAGGTCTAGAACAGAATGAGTTGGTATAGAAGGTCTTGGTTTATTAAGTTGTTATGATTGTTTCCGCTGCGTACTTGAACGTTAATGTATATATGTATGATTTCTTGATGATTTGTTTGTCTGTTTGATTGACTTGTTCTAATGATTATGTTTCTAATTGTGTTCTACTGATTAAGTAGAACAATCTAATTACTCACCACTGATTGTGGACCCCAAAATCCTTTTCCAAGTACAGGTGGTGACTGAATTGGGCTACGCATGGGCTGGGAATGTTAGCTAGCCAGCTTAGTAGTTGACCCTGATGCCTAGTTCGAACCTATGTTTTATTGTTATTAATAGACTATTCTTTAATTTGTAATAATAAGGGACCTTGGATTATTAACTATTTTGGATTATTTAATAGTTTTACTGAATAATATGATTTAAGTTTAGAGCTTCCGTTGTGATTTATGAATCTAATATTAAAGGTTTTTAGATGTTAATGATCTATATTGTTGTTTTCCCCGAAAACAACGTTACTAAAATACGTGTCGTTACAACAACCACCTATATAACTCATAAAAAATCTATAACATAATAAAAAAATAAATATATATGAATGTGATATAATAGATTAGTACGTCAATTGAACTTGAAACTAATTTTTATTACAACATATATTCTTAATGGGTTAAACGGGTTGAAATCGGGTTGAGAATTTCAACCCGATCCAACCCATTAAACTAAACAGGTTGGGTTGGGTCAACCCATTTAACTAAACGGGTTGAAAAACTCAACCCAACCCGTTATTATTGGGTTGGGTTCGGGTTGGGTTATCGGGTTGGATCAAGTTTTGCCAGCTCTACCTCTAGGTTATAGTTGATGTATTTATCTCTTCTCACATTTCTCACCATAAAAAATTTCTCACCGGAACCCAACCCTATATATATATATATATATATATATATTTATTTGTGCATAGAGTAATTAAAAATATAATGACCTACAACAAATTTAATAATAAATTTTAAATACAGCTTTTAAATACTTTAATCAGCTAAGCTAGTTAAAAATGAACCCAAACATGTAAACCTACTAATGGTATATCCATATAATGATATAATGCTATAAGTATAATGTGCCTTGGCACTATAGCGAAAGGAGTGTCGGTGCTCTCTTGGTCTAGTGGTTACTAGCATTCATGCGTCCTATCCAAACTGCTAGGTTTATTTCTCAGAATAAAAGTCTTATATGGGTCTCGCATATCTTTCTTTTATAAAAGGAAAAAAAAAAAAGCAAAAGGAATACCAATTGAAACACAATATGTGCATGTTTAACTGTTGCAAAGGTCTTTGGGCCTTAACATAAGGAGTCCAAATAGAAACATTATATTACAGCTTTTAAATTAGTGGCCCAAATAAAGGTCCAATGTTCAATGCTTTATAACTGTCATCATACCGGGTCTTGCTTTCTTCTTCAATCAATCATCCATATTTTTAGGTCCCACACACTCTTTTGGTTTGGGGGGGGGGGGGGGGGGGGGGGGGGTGGAATCAATTTCCAAACGGCCAAACTACTCTCTTTCTTTTTGTTATTGTCAATTTTCTATATAATGTCACTTCAGTAAAAAACATAAGTTTAAGTGCTAAGCTTTGGGGTTTGTCATCGAAGTCCTATTGACAAAAATTAGTAAAGTGTTGTCTTGTATATAAATGTTCATCTACTCTATTAATTAGTACGAGATATTTTAGGAAGAAGCTCAAAAATAAATCTATATGGGTCTGGTTAGGCTCAAAGTGGGTAATATCATACTAAATTTGGAGTCTAACTGGTGTTGTGGGGCCCAACAAGTGGTATTAGAGCCGATTGTTCGGCCAGGGTGAATGTAAGCAAGGAGTTGATGGCCAGGGCCGTTCCAATAGTTATGGGGACCCTGTGCATTATTGATAAATGGGCCCTAAAACGTTATTGTAGAAAAAATTATTCAAAACAAATAATGATTAAAAAAGTGTTAATTTTATAACCTTAGTTATATTCGTGAATTATACCGATTCTTTAAAAATTTAGACCTATTAAGTACATTTGGAAAGGGGGATAATATTTGTCTATGTAATATTTGTTAAAATCAAAAGGCAAACACTCACAAGATGCATGCTAGATAAGATGATAAAAAAAAATAATAATAATTAAATAAGCATTACCTATTCTAATTGATGCTTGATTTTAACATGTATCCCAATATTAATATTATTTTTCAAAATTACATTTAATACCTATGCATGAAAATAAATAAATAAAAAGTATGTTGGGTTTGGTGGGCTGCTATGTGGTTGTGGTGTACTCCATACCATACATATTGTACTGCACATAAGTGTATCACTCTTGCATTTGGCCTTAAAAAAATGAGAATGTTGTTGGATAAAGAATTGAACCCATGACTCTTGTAACTTTAAGAAAAACATTATGTATGTACTAACACTACTCTATCCTCTCTTATCTATTAATGAGATACATGTAGAAATATATATAGTAATTTTCAACAGGATGCCCCATTTAGATTGGGGCCCTGTGCAAGGGGCTGCTTGCACAACCCCAAAAACGGGCTTATTGATGGCGCATCACGATTGGAGAGATTTGTTTGGTATCTTGTGTCGAAAGTCTTTTTAATTTGAAGGGTGTTCAGGTAGCGTGTTTTGTTGGGGAGTAGTGGTGGTGGAAGATATACAAATGATAAGTTATCGTTGGAGGATAGGTCATAAGCTTTGTGGTCCTTAGTTTGAGGGGAATATTGTTGGGGTTTGCAATCCAAGTCCCTCATGAAAAAATAAAAATCATAAGGGTCAAATTCAATAGAGAAAAATATTATCAATGGGAAATTTACAAACGGGGACAAGGTTTTTAATAAGGTGAGGAGCAACAAGGAAGTAAAAGTGAACAAGGGGTGATTTGAGATGGGGTTGTGCCACGACGATAACCTGTTATTGGAATACGAGTGCACTGTCCAACTAAAATATTAAGAAAATTTGTTAGAAATCACTTTATAAACAAGTATTTTTTTTTTGCCAAAAATCACCTTATAAAACAAGTATTTTTGTCAAAAATCATCTTATAATTTTATTTTTGTAAAAAACCACCTTAAGAAAAAAAATGTCAAGAATTACCTTTGGTGAATTCCGGGTTTCTATTTTGCAATTTTTCCAAGGTGGTGGTTCAGGGGAAGAAAAGGAGCGGAGATGATCAGAAGAAGGGCGAAGTGGGTTTGCCGAAACGGGGGAGGGGGGGTTTGATTTCAACATTGAAACCGAGCAAAGGTGGTTCTTTACAAAAATAATGAAATAAGATAGCTTTTTACAATTATATATATATATATATATATATATATATATATATATATATATATATATATATATATATATAGGGTCGGGATCATGTGAGAAAGTTTCTTTAGGTGAGAAGGCTTGTTTATGTGAGAAAAAATCTTGAGCGTTGATTTATTTTGATCTAAAGGCTAAGATTTTATGGATTTTTTAATTTAAAACAATTTATAAAAAAAATCCTAAAAAATTTCTCCCCTCCCTTCCTTATAATACGTAGGATTAGGAATTTTTATTTTATTTTTTTATTTTTTTTCTTTATGACTTTCTAAAAAAAACAGTTTTTTTTTTTTGTTTTGAATATTTTTATTTTTAAAATATCAATTTTATGGATTTTTTTCTAGATTTGTTGTATTTATAAAAAAAAAAAAGATTCGAGCGTAATTTAGAGTATGACTAATGAAATTTAGAACATAGTTCCTAAACTTTAGAACATGGCTATAAACTTTAGGGCATATACATATATAACTCAATATTCAATTAAAAAATAGAAATTTACATTTTTTATTATAAAAATTATAGTTTTAAGGCTTAATTTTTTTAAAAAGTTACGTTATTAAAAAAAATCATAATTTTAAGGCTTAATTTTTTAAAAAAGTTTTAATTTGCTGTTGTTTTTTTTTTTTAATAAATATTTCAAGTTCATAAAATAATCAAAATTAGATTAAAATAAATCAACGCTCTCGTTCTATCTTATATGGTTTTGAAACTATATTGTAAAAATTTAGAACATGACCCGTACAATTCAGAATATAAATCATAAAATTTAGAATATGACTTATAAAAATTTTAATATTTCATATATATTTTTTTTTATTAATAGTTCATATACTTAAAATAAACCCAACAATAAACTGACATTTTCTGCATACATAAACATATTAGAACATGACTTATAAAATTTTAAACATGGGTTGTTAAATTTACAACATAGCATTTAAAAGTTAGAACAAAGCTTATAAATTTTGAACATGGCTTATAAAATTTTGAACATGGCTTATAGAATTTTGAACTTGGCTTATAGAATTTTGAACATGACTTGTAGAATTTGGAACATGAGTACTTACGAACAAATAAACAAATGACTTGAATTTTAGATATTTTTTATTTTATGAAAAAACCAATTTTTTGAATTAAAAAATATTTACAAAAATGTATTTTAAAAAAACAAAAAAAAAAAACAGATTTTTTTTTGCTTATAAAAAATAGAAATATACTACTTAAATTAAATTACCAAGTTACCCTTACTAACAAAAACACAAGATCAAATAACACCCTTAGATATAAAATTATAAGCGGTGCAGAAGTTTTCTCACATAAAAGTCCTTCTCACCTAAAGCACTCTTTCTCACACGATCCTATTCATATATATATATATATATAGAAGTAGGCTCATGTGAGAAATGTAGTTTTGGTGAGAAGGGTGAGAAGCAATCACAACCCTTTGATCACCAAATGAAGGGCTAAGATTAAATTTAATTTTCCCTCCTTACTCCTTTGATAGTTTGGAGTCAATGTATATATGGTATAAAATCAATGTATTTTTACTCAATGTATTTATAGTGTATGGTGAATGTACCTATTGTAACGACCCGACTCGCTTAAATCGGCGCGGAAGAAACCGACGAGTCAAGTAGTTATAAAACTAAAACTTCAACACTTAGAAAAATAAACTAATACCTCAAAACATTATTATTAAACCATAAGTGTACAATAACCCACAATCTTGTACAAACTAAGTCCAAAAGTCAAATGTAATAAACGGAAAGTAAAATGCAACTCTAACCATATGCTAGAGTCTTATACGAAAATTGTAAAATCATAAATCTAAAACAACGTCTAAAAAGTCCAATGCTAAGAAACATCTGTAAATAACAACAATAAAGCACATAAAACGCCGCTCGCCCAACCCCAAAGCTAAGCAAGAGCATCATCATCAGATGTACCTGAAAAACACAACATAGTCCACCATCAGTGGCGAGTAACATAACTGACTCACCCTAACGGGAATACACAAGTACATAGCATCAATCAAATAACATCACACATATAACCTCGAAGACACGAGACAACCTCAAACTCGTAATCCAAACTCGACATCATCATACAACCCCATCATCCCAAATCCTAACTCTGGCGCAATCACTCTAATTCTAGACCGGACTATGCTCGTACGGAAGCATCTTACGCAACCGAACTTCTACTATGTCAGGATCGGGAATAAGCCATACGCCCAAATCCCACGAACCCAATCCTTACTGGAAATCCGTGTCCCTAATCCCCAGAAATCCTTCTGGACGTACTAGGAATAACATAGTGAGACTCCAAACTATCCCAATACCGCGGATGGAATAGGGGCAACGTCTTAACCCAAAAACTATGCATAAGCCATACACAAAGTCAAGGGCATCTAGAAAAGAATTCAAGCTAACCGTCATATCATTATTATCTTTTCATCATAGTTAAATTAAATACAAGAATGAGCCATACTCTTGAATTTAACCAACTAAATCATCGAAGTAACCCAAGAATTGCCTATAGCCATACTCTTGAGACTAACCAAACATCATATCATCATTCTTAACTCATTCTTTAATCAGCATATCCCAAATCTTTAACTTTCAAGACTCTTTCAACCTCTTTCTTTAACTTTCAAGACTCTTAAAGAACTCATCAAACCTCAACAAGAACTCTAAAGAACTCAATCAAGAACCTTAAAGAACTCATCTATTACTTAAAGAACTCATAAAGAAACTATTCAAGATTCAAGAACTTCAACCAAGAACTTAATCAAGATTCAAGAACTTCAATCAAGAACTCAAACAACAACAATTATGCACGCATGAAATCATCATCATCAGACGGCAAAACTCAACATCTTTTTATCAAAAATTCAACAAACTCAAATCCAATCACCATGATTTCCAAAATATCATAAAACAATCTTAAAATATGGAAAACCACCATTAAAACATCATTAAAACACTTGCAAAATCAGATTATAGAAATATCTTTAAAACCATGAATCAATCATCATCAATCAACCAAACATGCATTTAATCAAAGCTATAAACCTAGTATACCAATCAAGTTGAGTTAGTATGTTACCTTATTGAAGATTACACACAAAATCAACACAAGAATGCAGTCCGGAACAATCACCAACACGGCACACACACAACACGCACACGGTTGATGCACGGCACGAACACGGCCACACCACGTCCTGCACCCACGGCAACACCACGAACACCACTGCACCACCACGAGCACGACCACGACCACTGCAGCACGGCTTCACGCACGAACCACACTTGCACACACGGCTTCCCACACGGCACACACTCGAACAAGACCCCAATACCAAACCGAACCAATGATCTTGAATGAAACAATGTGTTTAAAATTGTGTTTAGGATGCTTAAAGATCAATGGAGTTTGAATCTTTAAGTTTTGGGCAAAGGAAGATGATGAACAATTGAAGGCTTCAAGTATTCAAAAATGGCGTGTGAATTTGAGAGCAAATGGGAGAGATGTGTTTGCTTTGGATGGTAAGAGTTAAGATGGCAAAATGAGCTTAAGTCCTTACTAACTCTCCTATATATAGAGTTAGCTAAGGTGTGAACACAAGGCAAGTGGCAAATCCTTGCCTTGCACATGGAAAAACCGGCCACATGAGGATTATGGGCCTTGCTTGGGCTCTAAATGGGCTCTCGTGATCCATTGGGCCAATTATTGAATTTTACATGAATAATCATGCAATAATCGATTTAGCCCAAAAATTATATTAAATAATTAATTAGAAAATTAAATAATCAAAATTCTAATTAATTAAATAATAATTAAAATAAATAATAAAACTAAGAAATAAACATTTCGATTAAATCGAAATTATTCACATAAAATTAAAATAAATAGTTCAAAAATAAATTTGAACTAGCAAATAAGCACATAAATATACACATAAATACCGGCAAAAATACCGATAAAATCTGGGTCATTACACCTATAGTTGATGCTCAATATAGGGTTGGGTTCCGGTGAGAAATTTCTTATGGTGAGAAATGTGAGAAGAGATAAATATATCAACTATAACCTAGAGGTACATTGAGCACCAACTATAGGTACATTCACCATACACTATAAATACATTGAGTAAAAATACACTGATTTTATACCATATATACATTGACTCCAAACTATCAAAGGAGTAAGGAGGAAAAATCAAATTTAATCTTAGCCCTTCATTTGGTGATCAAAGGGTTGTGATTACTTCTCACCCTTCTCACCAAAACTACATTTCTCACATGAACCTACTTCTATATATATATATGTTGGTCTCCTGGACCCCATTGTCAACAATTGGCCTGCCCTTGTTACTTTGCTTACTAGTGGGGGGCAAAATCTGAATAAATGGGTTCTCCTTGCCCCACTTCTGGCCTTCATAAGGGACTTCTTAATTGTGATGCTCATCACCTCTCTTGACCTCTTTTCATAGTACTGAATCACATCTCCATGAGCTAGCTTGTGATAATCCCTGGTAGAGATTGATAAATAAGTAGATCCCCTTTCTTCCACTTCCGAAAGTGCAACATGGGGTCTACTCGGCTATCGTCATTAACATCTTCCTTCCTATAATCCATAGTCTCTATCATCACATTCTTTGGGTTTACTTCTGTCCCCGTCGCCAGGGTATCCTCGCCCTCTGGGGAACTCGTTTCCATATTAACGTCCATTGGGGGGATTTCTTTTCCAGACCCTCCATGTTCACCAATTCCTTTGCGTCCCTCAAAACTGAAAACAGGAAAAAAAACCTAAAATAAACACTAGAGAGGGGTGGTGGGTTTACAAACTGGAGTTGGTGGCTGAGGTGGCAGGCGACGGGGGGGAGGGGGGAGCTGAGACCCGACAGTCGCCACCATCAACGAGTCGAACGAAAGTAAACACCAACAAACCCCCACAAGAAGCCCACTAAAGGGAAGAACCACTAACTCACTAGAAAGACCTCCGCGTCACCGAAGACCACCAACAAGGACGGGGGAGGGCCCAGTTGTTGTTCCACTTGCGAAGGCTAAAACGAAAACCCTAATTAATCTGATGAAACTTAGAGAAGAAACACATGCGCCAAACCCGATGAACGTCGCGCCGTGCGAGGGAAGGGTGGAGGCCTCACCGGCGATCAAGGAGGTAGGGACCCCACTCGAACCACCGGCAGTTGGGCACGGGCTTGTGTCAAAGGAAGCGCGTTCTGGTGCTTGGTTGAGGGAGATAAAAATTGAGTTTTTTTTTTTTTGGGTTTTTAGTTATCGCGTGAGGAGCATTCGTCTTTTGCCACCTTTTTCTACCACAAATTAATATGATTCATTCCTTATTAGAGCATTCAGAATAGTTGTACTCAAGAATAGGTTGCAAATACAGAAAATTGCAAGCTACAACCTCAACCATTGTGGAGAAAATGAACTTGTAGCTTGCAATTTTTTTTAACTTTTTATTTCATTATTGCATTATATTTACCATTATTGCAATTTTAAATTTCAAGGTATAAAGATACAAGTTTTTTAAATTACCATTATATTTACTTGTAGCTTGAAAATGATATAATTAGAAATGTGATGTGGCAATCCAAACTACAAGAGTTTTAGCCAACCGTTGTGGTTGCTCTTAGCTTGATTGGTTGGGCTGAATTTTGAGTTAAAAACGCTACTCGGAACCAAGAAAGATAAAAAAAATATATATATCAATTTGAGCTAGCGTTTTGCTAAGGCTTCTAGATTGCTGGATAGTGTAAAGATGATTAGGTTTAGCTGGGACTAATAAAATATCAATATATGAATGAAAAAAATAAAATCATTAAGCAACCTCCAGAATCTCGAACAAATTTAATCAATGAACTATAAATGTACATTATTAAACTTCACTTTGAAATATATATATTCGTTAATGAAATAATTCAAATTACACCATAGACTTCTCATCATTAAACTTCAGAGTGGATCTTAAGAAAATGATAATCTATAATAATTAAATTAAACTAAAAGCTACATTAAAAATATGAGCCTTTGAACATAATCAACGAACATAACAACAATTAAATCTTAATTAGTCGATACAAATGATGGTTGGATCACAGCAACACTCATCCAGGAGGCAACAACAACACAGAGCTGCAAGGCTGCATTTCATACATTCAAACCATTAATATACACAATTTATAATTAAGCTTTGATTAATTAATGCCTAGGAATGACACACATTATATTAAGATTATTTCCCCCATTTCACAATGTATGTTAAATTTGATTGTCTCACAATTTTCAATGCACAAATTTAAATATCGATATATATTCCATTTTGCCTTAGAAAAAAAAATTATACAATTGTCGGTGATATTTAACTTCTACTCCGTATGTATTTAGAAATGTTAAAGGATAATCTCAATTCAAAGCTTAAATTGATAGTTGAAACCCAAGAATATGTTATATACTCTATCACTCCACAATATCACTCTTTCTATCACATTGGCTCTGATACCATGTTAAAGGATGATACCAACCAAAAGCTTAAGCTAATAGTTGAAGCTCAGAAATTTATAAAATCACATATGAATATGTTTTTTTCTTATAAAAATTATCCATTGTTAAAGCTTTTATCTCTTCATACATACTCAATAGTAATCTAAACATGACAAAAATTGTGAAACAGATGGAGTAAAATTTTGCAATTATAAAGATTTGTGTTTCCGTCCATCCAAAAATTTTAACACATTCGGCATTACAGAGTATATAATATTATTAAAGTTATTAATGCTCAAATGTGTTCTTAAAAGAGTTAAAAGACCGTAAAAAGTCAAATGCAGCAAGAATTTTGAGAGGAAAAGAAAATAAAAACATACCATCCACCAAGGAAACCTCGCTCTTTATTTTGACCAGATTGTTGCTGAGGAGGTGGTGGTCCATATTGATATTGTGGAGGTGCCATTACTGGTGGTCCTTGATACTGTGGAGGCGGTCCTTGACCTTGATAGTATCCTATACATATATATATATATATATTTGTTTTTTATACCCACAATTATATAATTATAAATTCAAATTTTTACATGCTTAAATTAAATAAATTTGCACGTGTACACTAGTACTCACTTGGTCAAATTTTTGCTATATACGATCTAATTTCTTTGCCATCATAACAATTTAAACTTTGACAATAAACTATTTTTAATTAATCATGCATGTACTCTTCCATAAAATTCAATTATTCTAAAATCTTCACATAATCTTCTCATTTAGTGCTAATATATACATGCTATGTTTGGATACTGGCTTTTTGACTAGCTGTTGGCTTCATCTCACACCGACTATAAGAATATCACAATTTTTATACTTTTCACTAATGTATTTTATACCACTTTTGGGTTATTCATGACATGTGGTATTGTTAGGTTTGGATTTCAAATATCTTATATGTGACCCAGATCCTCTAGGTTTGGATAGAACCAACACGTTTAGAAATTTATAACCACATTGTTTATATATATATATATATAGGGTTGGGTTCCGGTGAGAAATTTCTTATGGTGAGAAATGTGAGAAGAGATAAATATATCAACTATAACCTAGAGGTACATTGAGCACCAACTATAGGTACATTCACCATACACTATAAATACATTGAGTAAAAATACACTGATTTTATACCATATATACATTGACTCCAAACTATCAAAGGAGTAAGGAGGAAAAATCAAATTTAATCTTAGCCCTTCATTTGGTGATCAAAGGGTTGTGATTATTTCTCACCCTTCTCACCAAAACTACATTTCTCACATGAACCTACTTCTATATATATATATATATCTTATTTGTGACCCAGATCCTCTAGGTTCGAGTTGAACCAACTAGTTAAAAAAAATTATAACCTCATTTTTTTCGGGTTCTAAATGTAATATTTATAAGCTCATTTGTTAAAAAAAAGTCACAATTTGTATCCCAAATAACAACAATTAATAATAAATAGCGTCTTTTAGAATCATTTTCAACAAATAAATAATCAAAATGACAATTTTGAAATTTGATACTAAAGGTTTAATATACTAATGTTATAGAAATTATCTACAAATCACAAAGATATTAACAATACAAATGCTTAACACACTAAGTTGAATTGGGTCGGGTTAAAAATTAACGGATTTTAGTGGGTTTGAAAAGAAGAATTTAAATGGGTAAAAACTCTCAAAAGTTTTGTTACAACCCGCTATTTATAGATTGGATTACTCTACTACATACTTCAGGTCGGGTCGAAAATTCGCACCTCTATCACCATGCCAAGACCTCATCCTCAATGAAAAGATGAACTTATCCAAGGATGTAAGTGTTATTTTGAGCATGCAAAAATAGATTAATCTTTATTCTTTAACTCAAAGCCAAGATAGGTATCAACTATTGACAAAACCTTATCCTTTTACCTATATATACTTCCACAGTTTTTAAATAGATGCAACAAAAGTTTTTTTTATTTTTTTATTTTTGTGAGATATAAAGAAATTCCTTTATTTCATCAATTTGAAATAAAAAGACATGATATATAAATAGATAATATATACTCCCTCCGTCCCTAAAAGATTACCCATTTACTTTTTCTCATTTCCCGAAACACATCTTTGAATTAAAATATCTTGAGATAAGTGCAATAAAAAGTTATAATACTTGCATATTAAAAAAGTACACATTGAGCTGAATCAAACGAGATTCCATTTGACTATATTTTTCCTTACATGTATAAAAATATAGAGAGTCAAAGTTACCAAATGAACAGTACCAAAAGTCAAAATTGGGCAATCTTTAAGGGACGGAGGGAGTATCATGCATAAATATTAATTATACTCAATCTTGACATAAAGAAAATAATCATCAAAGAAGTTAAATCAATGAAACAACAATTAAATATAAAAGAAAGAAATTAAAGTAGGAGAAAAGAGAAAATAAAATGAAGCAAGTAATATACCTTGAGAAGGATAAGGATAAGCATACTTGGGATCACTCATACTTTTAATTTTAAATTACTTTGAAGAAAAATTAGAGAAAATCAGTTGATCTCAATAACTACTAAGGGTACGTATGTAGCTAGATAGTAGAAGTTTATAAGATTTGAAAAATCTGGAGAATTTTAGAGAATGATGTTTGGCTTTTAATAAGAGGAGAGGAAGAGGAAAGGAGATTAACGCGGTGAAGACTTCTCCAAGACTGTTTTTGCGACTTTGATTTTTTTTTTTTTAATAGTTGCCTTTTTTCTGGAAGAATCTGACTGTAGTTTTAGAGTTGCGTTTGGTTTAGGCTTTATTTCTTATGAGATTCTCTTAGCCTCTAAGAAAGTAGAGTAATAAATGTCCATAAAAAAAAATATATATATATAAATAAAAACAGCTCAATCAAATAAACAATTGTAACTTTTCCTATAATCAAACAATTAATCATGGACTCTCTTTGCATCAAAAAAAATAAAAAAAAATCATGGACCCTCCGCCGGTCCCTACCTTTTGGCTTCTATCATGTACCGTTAAACTCAATTTTGACGGCTCTGCTACCAGGCCAACAACTCGTATTTGGCTAAAAAGAGAGTTTTGAATAGAGTTTTTGGCTAATTAAAACTCTAATTTGATTGTTTGGTAAGATAGAGTTTGCTAGAGTTTTAGAAAAAGCTGGGTTTAAAAGCTTTATTTTCTCGAAAGTTTTGGAAAGAGAATAAATAATTGACTAATTTGTGCACATATTTAAATCCAAAAACTATTTTCAAATGTCCATTAATGTCATTTTACATAACAAAACTCTAAGTAATCATTTATATGTTACCAGCCCTTTTACATAATCAACCACTTAAATCAGCAGTCAAATCCTCTAAACAAAAAAAAATTCTCTGTTCACAAACTATAAACACTAATTATCAAACAAGGCCAATATTTGCCAGATTGTGTTATCAGTCGACTATTGGAAGCCCGTACGTATAATCTAGGTCATAAGTCATAACACATTTTTAATTGCACACACTTTTTTCCTTGGGAATTGATTACATACCCCCCTAGCCTTATATTAATATTTTGCAAGGAAAGTCTAAGTGCTAGTGGAAAGAAAGGCCTTGGCTCACTATTTCCTTGAAAGATTCATACCCTTATGTAAGAAGTCAATCAATTTCTGGGCCAATTGATTCATCAACCACTCGTCATATTTATCGTGAGTCGAATAAGGTATATCAGACTACCCTGCTTTTCTGGGACATTGGCGTGGACTCTTTCTCATAAGAATATTGATCCTCTTAGCTTGAAGACGCAAAGTTCTCTTATTTTCTAGAACTAGATAAATTAGGGTTTAATTGTATAAGAAAACAACTCTAATTCATGTTTACTTTTTAACTTAAAACAAATAAATTATGGAGTTTTTTTTTTTAGAAAAATTGATAACATAAGGTTAATCTTGTATGAGCATATGAATTATATATATCATCATGTTCTCATTATTCTTAAATCTTATAAATTCAACTATAATATTAACAAATTAGATTTTTTTTTTTAAAAATAGTATTTTTTGTTCATCCAATTCAATAATATCATTTCCAGTAATTATATCTCATATCACTGTTTTAAATCGTGGTAATAAGAAAAGGAAATGAAGAAACATATTCTCATTCATAATTTTGATTGACATCCATTACTATTGGGAAGAGTGCTTTTAAATATGGAAATGGTTATATGTGAAGAATATTAGATAAGTTGGAGACCAGAAAGCTAAGCATCATGGGAATAAAATTATACTCATTGCCATCATTTATAATCGGTTACTAAATGGACATTGAGTATTTTATACTTTGTGTTTAATGGATAATTCAGAATTATATTGTGAGTTGAGGCTTATACATTACTAACAGTGTGTTTTCTTCACCTTAAAAAGTTTCAAGTTTGATAAGTTTGGTTCAGGTGTAATAAGTTCTTATCAAGTCTAATAAGTTCTGATCAGGTCTAGTAAATTTCAATAAGGTCAATCAAGTTTAATAAGTTTAGGTCTAATAATTCCAACCAGGTTAATTAGGACTAATAAGTTCATGTCTAATTAATTGAAGAGAATGAACCCTACTTTAGAAAAAAATAAATTCAGGTTTAATAAGTTGGAGAAAACACACCTTAAGTGGTTTATTTACCCCTGGCCTCTTAACGGAGAAATGATAAAGACACACCCAAATTTGATTTTGGCACACTCTTTATGAGAGTAAATTTTTCTATGTTCCTCTCTGAAAATAGTGTGTCAATATCAATATTGGTTGTGCCAAAATCAATTCCTCTCTTAATGTGCAACAACTCATATATTGTTGACATCGAGTCAACAATAACTAATTCATAATTTTGAGAAAAACAGTCATATGATACTTTATAATAATGAATTTCCTATCATGTCTATTACACATGAAGAAGGAAGTTCCTCTCACTACTCCTAGAACCCTTTTTTTTTAATAAAAAAAAACAAAAAAAAAAGAAAAAAGAAAAATGAGGGGACAATCTTTATACTTTATTCATTCATATGAAGACAGCTACATGTCTTTCTTGAACGTCTAAGTATTGCTTGATGTTTCCTTTCCCATTAATATAATGATTTGAGGGATACTTCTAGAACTTATTCCTTGCACACAAAGGGATATGTGCTTGCATTGTCATTTTTATCTAAATAAAGCTAATCCGCGGAAATAAAGTCGTTTATATATATATATATATATATATAAAATTTGAATTATGCAAAGAATATGATTCTTCTTTCCAACACTTATCTTTGATGCTTTCCTTCTTTCTATTAGAGGATCATCTCAACCAAGAATCTATCATATCCAGTACGAATTGATACGACTTAGAAGGTTAAAGAAAGAGAGTGTTGGTGATGATGAAGGATGTGATGAACAATTGACTCTCCAAGGCGTGGAAATGCACTTTCCTACTAATTCGATTCGCCCCTTATATATTGAGATCACCGGGTTACCACGAACGATTAGTGAGATACAAAGGAGAACGAAAACCTTATACTCAAGTGATCTATAGAGTATAAGAACAAAAGGTTTTGTGTTTGTTTGTGTTTAGTCACACTTCACAAGATTAGCTAGAAATTATAAAGTGCTAGCAAGTTGAAGTGAGAAAGTATATCTGATTTTTTGTATGTATCAACAATGAACTAAGCAAGCCTATTTATAGGCTTACAGGGCAAGAGAAATCAGCTCCAAAAGCTGAACAACACACCAATAAAGCTCCATAAACTTAGAATTGATGGTGATTAATAGTGAGCTATTAACACCTTTGAAGATGCCATTCACAAGGCTATCTTTCAAACTTCTGAGTTTAATCCACTTTAAAACATGTTTAAATCAGTAAAGAAGGCTTTAACACATGCTTAATACGTACAAGCATCCTAGGTAAAAGTATACGAAAAGTCGTAAAAACTGTTCAAATTTTCCAGAAGCAAGTCGCGATGTGCGAAGAGGGGCTCGCGAGTCACGACTTGGGCTCGCGAGTCGTGAGTCCTCTCTGTCTCGTGGCTCGTGATTTGCTTCTTTCCAGAAACTTTTCACAAGTCGCGACGGGTCCTCGCGAGTCGCGAGATACCCTTTGGACTCGTAGTTTCTATTTGCCTAACTTCTCTTTCCTTAGTTCAAATAACCGAGCCCATTTAGTCATAAATGTTCCAACAATCCTCCTCCCATTTATGAACTAAATGTTGACAAGCTCAAAACACAACTTGCAATGAAAAACACAAACGACATGAACATGCATAGAAATATCGAAACGATTGAATTTCTACTTAGTATATACATTTTACAATAATCCCATTCGTAATAATAGACTAAGCTTTGAATTACACAAATACTACGAATCATTGAAAATGTAATACACATGAACACAAACAATTATCCTTTAACCTCCTACACCTATGTCGCCATGGTGTACATATCTTTTCATGAACGTTTCAAGTAAAGCCTAGACTTGATGAAGCGGCCAAACTTCTTGCTCACATAGGTAGATCTTTACGCACATGCTCCTGCAATTGAGCCAATTACAAAGATCTATTAAGAATTGAAAAACTCAATTCAACCTCCTTTAACATTGCAGTAAACTTAGCACTTACCTCGGGATGTAAACTTTCAAGTGCTCACAAAATCATATAAAAATCTGTCCTCATTGAATTCGAGATCCAACGTTGTATTGGACGTCAAATTGAGTTTCATTTTAATGACTTTGTACAATAGGCTTTATACCCATCTCTTTTTTCATTTTGTTCAAAGAATCTCTTGGCAATGGTTTAGTAAACGTGTCTGCCAAATTCAGATTAGACTGAACAAAATCAATGGTCACATTACCATCTTTAATCATCTCCCTTACATAGCTATGTCTAACCCCAATGTGCCTTGACTTGCCATTGTAGACTTCACTATAAGCCTTAGCAATTGTTGAAGCACTATCACAATGGATAGCAAGAGGTGACATTGGTTTCACCCATAAGTCAACCTCACTCAACACATTCCTAAGCCACTCCGCTTCTTGACAACATGAAGCTAGAGCAATAAACTCCGAAGCCATAGTGGAATCGGTATACATGTTTGCTTCTTAGAGGCCCATGAAATGGCACCTCCTCCAAGAAGAAACACCCATCCACTTGTGGATGAAAAATCCTCCTTATTGGAGATCCAACTCGCATCCGTAAATCCTTCTAAAATAGAAGGCTCACTGGTATAAGTCAAACCATAATCTATGGTTTTCTTCAAATACCTCAACACTCTTTTTAAAGCTTGCCAATGTTCCTTACTAGGATTACTAGTAAATCGGCTTAGCCGACCAATAGCAAATGCTATATCCGGTCTAGTGCTAGTCATAGCATACATCAAGCTTCCGACCAAGCTCGCATACTCCAATTGTGAAATTGGGGTACCACTACTCGGAACCAATTTTATACTTGGATCCATCGGAGTAGCAAAATGAGTTGAAACCGACTCATTGAACTTCTTTACCACTTTCTCAATATAATGAGATTGTGTTAAAGAAACCGTTCCATCACCTCTCACAATTCTTATACCAAGAATCACATCCGCTTGACCCAAATCTTTCATTGAGAAGCTCTTTGAGAGAAACGCTTTAGTTTTATTTACCTCATCCAAATCCGTCCCAAAGATAAGCATATCGTCAACATATAAGCAAATTATAACACCTTTACCGTTGTCAAATTTACTATATACACACTTATCCGATTGATTTATTTTAAACCTGTTAGCCAAGACAATATTATCAAATTTTTGATGCCATTGCTTAGGTGCTTGTTTTAGTCCATACAAAGATCTAATTAGTTTACACACTTTGTTTTCTTGTCCATTAACAACAAAGCCTTCCGGTTGATTCATGTACACTTCCTCCTCCAATTCACCATATAGGAATGCCGTTTTTACGTCCATTTGGTGAATTTCAAGACCATGAATCGCCGATAAGGCTATCAAAAGTCTTATAGTATCTATTCTAGCTACCGGAGCATAAGTGTCAAAGTAGTCAATACCATATTTTTGCCTAAAACCTTGGGCCACTAACCGGGCCTTATATTTTAGTATGGTTCCATCGACCCTTTTCTTCTTAACAAAGATCCATTTACAACCAAGAGGTTTACAACCCGGAGGTAAGTCCGATAAAATCTAAGTATTATTACCCATTATTGAATCCATTTCATCATTCACGGCTTCCTTCCAAAATGTGGAATCATGAGACTTCATATCCTTACTAAAAGTTTTCGGATCCTCCTCCATATGGTAAACATATGGAACTTGAGTCACAATGGACTCCCTTAACCCCTCAACTAAATATAGTTGAAAATCCGGTCCAAAAGATTTTTCTTTTCTAGCTCGTTTACTTTTCCTAATTTCTGGAATTATAGTATCATGATCCTTGTTAGGATCATCCACAATCCCGGAACTAGTACTAGGTACCATGTCCTTTGGTCTAGGAATTGATGAAAACCGTGTTTCATCAAAAATTGCATCCCTTGACTCAATCACGGTGTGAATAGAGACAAAAATCATTATGTTCAAGAACATAAAACCTATAGGCATTGCTATTTTGAGCGTAGCCTATAAATATGCAATCAATCCCCTTTTCACCCAATGTTTTACGTTTGGGTTCCGTCAATTTGACGACCGCCCTACAACCCCACACTTTAAGATGTGTAAGATTAGGCTTCCTTTTAAACCAAAGTTCATATGGGGTATCCTTTTTCCTTTTATTTGGAACCCGATTTAAGACATAACATGCCGTAAGCATTGCCTCGCCCCAAAAACCGTCACTTAGACCCGAGTTAGATAACATGGAATTAACCATTTCTTTTAATGTCAGATTTTTTCTTTCCGCTACACCATTACTTTGTGGTGAATACGGCGCGGTTGTTTCATGAATGATGCCAATTGATTTAAAATAATTTGGGTCATAATACTCTCCACCTCTATCCGTCCGAAGTATTTTAATTTTCAAATTAAGTTGTAATTCCACTTCGGTTTTATAGATCTTAAACATTTCAATTGCCTCATCTTTGGATGATAATAAATAAGTATAACAATATCTTGAAAAATCATCAATAAAATTTATTACATATTTTTTATTACCCAAAGATGGTGAGCTATGAAAATCACACAAGTCACTATGCACCAAATCAAGCAATACCATTTGTCTTGTCACGTTATGGAAAGGGGTCCTTGTGATTTTATTTAGTATACATGTTTTACACTTCTCTATATTTAAATCAAAATGTGGGATTAACCCCGTTTTAGACATATCATATAAACGGCGATAATTCACATGACATAACCAATTGTGCCATAGAGAAGAAACACCAAGCAAGTAAATAGAATCACTACTTTTATTATCAACATGGAATTTAAACATACCATTACAATAATACCCCTGACCAACATAAATACCACCTTTGGAAATGATAAATTTGTCCGACTCAAAAACAACTTTAAATCCGAATTTATTCAAAATACCTCCTGACACAAGGTTTTTCCTAACTTCGGGTACAAAAATAACATCCTTAAGAGTAAGTATTTTTCCCGAGGTTAACACCAATTCTACTTGACCAATTCCCTTGGCCTTTACCGTAGAATCATTCCCCATGTACAATATTGGCCCATCATTCAAATCTTGAAAAGTTTCGAACAAATGCCTGTCCTTGCACACATGTCTGGAGGCACCCGAATCAATCCACCAAGAGTCGTCACCCTGCACAATATTTATTTCAGAAATCATAGCAACAAAATGAGTTGGTTCATTTAAAGCTACAAGTGCAACCGTACCTTGGTTAACATCAACCTTTGGTTGATCCTTCTTCCCCTTCTTGTTCTTTGAAGGGCAATCCCTATTGTAGTGAGGTCCGCTACATATCCAACAAGACACCGCATTTCGCTTCTTGTTTGTAGCATTCTTGGGTTTAGAGTTGTTGTTGGATTTCTTTGTTCCATTGGAACCACCAACCCCTACCATGTTGATAGTAGATTTTTGTCCATTGTTGTTTGAGTCCTTTTCTTTATCGTTTTCCATTTTTTCTTGAGCCCGGATATTCTCCTCAACTAAGAGGTGATTAGCCAATTGCTCCATATTTATGTCCTCTTTTTTTTATGTTTTAAGGTGTTTTTAGTGTCCTTCCAAGAGGGTGGTAATTTATCAATTATGGATACTACCACAATGGATTCATCCATTGCCATCCCATGAGCACGGATTTGGTTTAATATGTGGTAAATCTCATGAAATTGTTCCATGACAGGAAGATCATTAGTAATCTTAAAAGAATTAAAATTGCTAACAAGAAATTTCTTTCTTGATGCGTCCTCGGCGATATACTTCGCCTCCAAAGCGTCCCATAAGTCTTTTGCACTCTCTACATTTTGGTAGAGATCGAATAGAGGGTCGAATAGAGTGTTCAAAATATGCCCTCGGCATATATATTCATCGTTCTCCCACTTTGTCTGCTTCCTTGTGGTTTGTGTTGGTTCCTCTTCACCCTCCTTAGGATAAGGAGGCATAGGTGTGGTAAGAACATATACCACATTCAAAGTAGTTAAAAGGAAATGTACCTTCTTTTGCCACCGGCGGAACCCCACGCCTTCAAATTTCGCCAATTTTTGAATGTTCATCGTTAAATATTTGAGTGTAGACATTTTCAAAGAAAATCGAATTAGTAGCTTGTTGGTGATGATGAAGGATGTGATGAACAATTGACTCTCCAAGGCGTGGAAATGCACTTTCCTACTAATTCGATTCGCCCCTTATATATTGAGATCACCGGGTTACCACGAACGATTAGTGAGATACAAAGGAGAACGAAAACCTTATACTCAAGTGATCTATAGAGTATAAGAACAAAAGGTTTTGTGTTTGTTTGTGTTTAGTCACACTTCACAAGATTAGCTAGAAATTATAAAGTGCTAGCAAGTTGAAGTGAGAAAGTATATCTGATTTTTTGTATGTATCAACAATGAACTAAGCAAGCCTATTTATAGGCTTATAGGGCAAGAGAAATCAGCTCCAAAAGCTGAACAAACACACCAATAAAGCTCCATAAACTCAGAATTGATGGTGATTAATAGTGAGCTATTAACACCTTTGAAGATGCCATTCACAAGGCTATCTTTCAAACTTCTGAGTTTAATCCACTTTAAAACATGTTTAAATCAGTAATGAAGGCTTTAACACATGCTTAATACGTACAAGCATCCTAGGCAAAAGTATACGAAAAGTCGCAAAAACTATTCGAATTTTCCAGAAGCAAGTCGCGATGCGCGAAGAGGAGCTCGCGAGTCGCGACCTAGGCTCGCGAGTCGCGACCTGGGCTCGCGAGTCGCGAGTCCTCTCTGTCTCGTGGCTTGTGATTTGCTTCTTTCCAGAAACTTTTCACGAGTCGCGACGGGTCCTCACGAGTCGCGAGATACCCGTTGGACTCGTAGTTTCTATTTGCCTAACTTCTCTTTCCTTAGTTCAAATCACCGAGCCCATTTAGTCATAAATGTTCCAACAGAGAGCACTGAATCCACAACCTTTGTGTCATATTGACTCTTGATACCATGTTTGAGAACCATTTCAACCAAAAGATTAAGCTATTAATAATTCACCCCAGAAATATGTTATATTATCTATTATATTATAATATGTTATATTATCTATCATTTTCTAATTAAATTTATTTAGCTAGTTATTAAGGTTTGACTTAATAGCAACCGTTTGCTCGTGAATTTTTGGGGCATATGATAGAATGATACCTAAAGATTTTTTGTCCAAAACCACCTAAACTTTTGGGGGTTTGTGAAAAACTAACTTAAATAAATAAAATTATCCAAAACTACCAGAATTATACAAATCTATTGTTGACCCATACCTTGATGGTTTTGGGGGAGTTGACCATGGTTTTATATGTATTTTTGTGTATATCATTATACGAATACGTATTCTTTTACGTATTTCTGTATTTTTATGCGTATTCTTATACGAATTCATATCTTTATATTTATTTTATACGAAATACATATAAATATTTTTTAAATGACACACAAATCGAGGCTATCCGCGAATACAGTTCAGGGTTGATCGGGTCATTTTTTGCGAATTCGACCACAAAACGGATCCCATAAGGGTTAAAATGACCCGTAAAACTTTAAATGGCCTATTTTTTCCTGATACGTAAATTGATGCACGCAAGTCGAGGTTATTCACGAACGCCGTTCGGGGCTGATCAGGTCATTTTTTGCAAATTCTAACCTCGAAACGGAGCCATTAAGGCTTTAAATGACTTGTAAAACGTTCAACGGGCTATTTTTAACCTGACATGTCGATCGATGCACGCAAATCGAGGTGTTATCCGCGGACGCAATTTGAGGCTAATTGGGTCATTTTTTGTCAAATTCCAATCTCGAAACAGACCTTAAAGGTTGAAATGACCCGTAAAATCTTGAACAGACTATTTTTTTTCTTGACACATAGATCGATGCGTGCATATCGAGGTTCACAGATAGAAAATAGCCTGATTTGCATGCATCGATCGACGTGTAAGGTAAAAAATAGTCCATTCAACATTTTACGGGTCATTTTAACCCTTAAAGGGTCTGTTTTGAGATCTGAATTTGCAAAAAAAACGACCTGATCAGTCCCAAACGGCGTTCGTGAATAGCATCGACTTGCGTGCATCGATTTACGTATCAAAAAAAAAATAGCTTATTCAAGGTTTTACGGGTCATTTTAACCCTTATAGGGTCCGTTTTGTGGTCGGAATTCGCAAAAAACGACCCGATCAACCCCGAACTGTATTCGCGAATAGCCTAGATTTGCGTGTCATTAAAAAAGCGTATTTATACGTATTTCGTATAAAATAAATATAAAAATATGAATTCGTATAAGAATACGCATAAAAATACAGAACTACATAAAAGAATATGTATTCGTATAAAGATACACATAAAAATATGTATAAAACCATGGTCAATTCCCCCCCAAACCATCAAGGTATGGGTCAACAATGGTTTTGTATAATTCCGGTAGTTTTGGACTATTCTGTTTATTTAAGGTAGTTTTTCACAAACCCTCCAAAAATTTAGGGGGTTTTGGACATAAAATCCTAGTTAAAACTACACAATTTTTTTTTTTGAAAGGAAAGGTAAACATGGTAAGTTAGGTTGTCTTCCTCTTGAAGAAACAACCCGACTTGTTAGCAGCAAGGAAAAAAGAGAACTTTGCGTCCATAAACGGATCAATATCGATGTGCGAAGGGGTCAAATGCCCCAGAGATACGATATAGTCCGCAGACCTATTAGCTTCACGGTAGATATGAGTTGAGGCGAAACAGGTAAAATCGCGGAGGATAGTCTGAATATCTGACATAAGCAACTGGATCTTCCAGGGGCAGCTGAATTTACCCTGCAAAACATTAATAACAGTGAGATTATCACCTTCAATAAAAATAGAGGAAAACCTGAGATCACGAGCTAAAAGAAGACCATTTCGAAGTGCTAAGGCTTCAGCAACCAAAGGGGAGGTATTGCCTAAAAAGAAAGATCGGGAAGCTAGATAGGACCCAAGGTGGTCACGCAAAACAACACCAGCTGCAGCTGAGTCTCCACGAGACGAGCCATCAAAATTTAACTTAATGGTTCCGGGAGAAGGAGGAACCATCGGACCCAACGAGGCGACTGGGAGGGGACCGGAGTAGGAAAACTACACATTATGATAACGATTAGTTGCATGAAAACTTTGCTTCGTACTTTTGTATGGATTATATTTTTATTTTTTTCATAAATGACGCAAGTAGGGCTAGAAATTTCATCACCAAATCTTATTTCCATGATGAATCATTTCGTGCCGACCTGTTCTCAATAAACTTTTTGGCCTCATATGAGAATGGAAAACTGGAGCATTTTCTGCATCGGTGGATGAAGAATCGCGAACATACAAATTTCTGGTTAAGCATGTTCCCAGAAAAAAGATACTTTCGAGAAACAACGAGCAAGACTGAAGTGGCTATCCATACAAATCCATTTACGGATCTATATGCTTCGATTGGAATTGGAAGTTCAAGAACAGGCGGCTGGTATACTACCATAATGAAACTGCCTTTTCTTTTTTTTATTCGGATAGGATTTCTGTTGGCTTCGTTGGGAGGCTCGCGTAGTTTGTTACGTCAACTCCAAAAGGATAAGTTGCGTTCGAATTGAGAAAGTTACGTAAAGTTCATAATTGTATAAAAGGAGTCAAAGTAGTGACTGCAGCGCATCGAGGCATTTTGCCCGTATCTTCGCTATGTATACTAGTTCAAGTGATTATCCATTTGAATTATGGCTTGGTCTCAGAGATCCTACATAACCGCTGCTGGGAGTTAGCACGAATCAACTGTGGGGACTTGCCTAAACTGGATTGGATCAATAGAATATTCAACATATGGCACTGCCTCAAAGGCCTTCCCTACCACTTAGCTCAAGCCAGTCTAAGTGATTGGCTGAATACCGAGAATAGAGTCTCCTCTTAGGGTTTCTCCCGGGTGGGGTACTACACTGTAACGTCGGCTGTTGCTTTGGAATGGAGAACTAATCAATCGAGGAATCAGAATCCTACCTCTTGCAAGTTGACCTCCGTCAGTGACTGTTCACTTTAAAGTGGGAGAAGTCGTAATTAGTTGGTGTACAATTTCAATAAAAACTAAAATAACCTATATTGAATGCGAAGGGGAAATGGGATATCTTTCAATCAAAGCTATTCCTTTAGCTTGGCGTTTAGCTACTGAGCTATGCGGGTCATCGACAAGGAGAGCAATAGACTGCATTAGTGAAGGAAGTATAGCGTCAAAGGGCGCTTATCCTGCTAATCGTGGGTCTTGGTAAGTACTTGATAGACTGAAGGCTTGGAACTTCACTTCAAGCTGGGGAAGGAAAGCAAAGCACAAAAGTGACTCCTCAGGCATGGGCGGTAGGTAAGGAAGCTTTTTTATCAAGTTTGACATTTTATAAAGAATGCTATTGCCATTGCTACATTGAATCAGGCACACAGTCCATTTTTGACTCGCTAGGGGAGCTTTCTACTAGAAATGGAAAGAAAGCCAACAAAAAGAAGGCATGTCGATATCGGCAAGAGAAGAGAATGATAATAGATGTGTCAAACCTAGAACCAACAGAGCATTCTAACAGTAGCCTACTCGTGAAAGAGTCAATTGCCCATCATTTGCACATCGATACATGCCTGCTAATGCTCCTTTTGGGACGAGAACAAACTGACTCTACATCTACTGAATCCACTACCCGCTCCTTCTTGGTCACAAAAATAAACTGGCTCTACCTGTGCTCTCGCTTCGGGTTTACTTAGGTAGGACACTAGCTCTATTTTTAGGCTTTTAGCGCATATCATCAGTATGTGAGTTGCTTCTTTCTTTTCTTTAGACTATAGCTCGCTCCCTCCGTCCACTAGGGAGACATGCGAAGCCATAGAGGAAAGTCTAAGTGCAGTTCCTATTGAGTCAGATTGGGTAATTAGGGGAAACCTTTCAGACTTAAGATCTTGCTATACATATTCGAAGTTCAGTTTGGACGCATTGGTTCACCCCGACATGTTTTAGGAAAGTTGCGAACGCATTGGTTCGTTACGAGCTGTAGAAGACAGTCCGCAAAGATTTGTAGTGATTGATTGTTAATTGCATATACATAAAGATTGGAATATATTATGCTTGATATATGATTGATGAGATTGATCGATTGATGATGATGATATAAGTTAAGATATGAACATGCGATATATAAGTTGGAGAATAATGTTAAGTATGATAATGATTTGATAAGTATAGATTAAGATAAGAAAGGATATATAATAAGGAGCACAAGTATTGTATTGTATAAGTCTTCCGCTGTGTTAATTATGGTATTTATACTAGTATGTGAGTGTATTTTAATACGTGATGGATGTATGTGTCTTGTATGTATTTCTAACCGTATTGGCAGGGTGATCGTACGTATTTGGATACGTAAAGTATACGTATTTCTAATAGTATTTCTGCAGGTGTATTTTATACGTACTTGTATACGTATCTTCATACGTACATTTATACGTACGTCTATACGTACTCTTATACGTATTTTATACGTACATTTATACGTATTTTTGTGTAATTGTGTATTAAGCATGTATTATGTTCTTTACAGTTTTATGTAATTATTCTATGCTATTATGTGTTTGGCGGTCCCTTGATTAAATGGGACAGCCTAGTTACTCGCCACTGACGGTGGACCCCCCCCCATGTTCCAGGTGAAGATGCAGCTGAATAAAGCGGGCTTCGCAGGATGGGCCTGAGTGTTTAGATCTATTTCTTAAGTTTTAGTTTTTCCAGAACATTCTAGTACAATTTAGTTAATTTATTGATCCCAGCATGTTGGGACCGTATTTTCAGTTTTTCATTGTAATTTATGACTTTTGGATATTTTGGATTTCTAGAAGCCTATTAATAAAAGAATCATTTTCTTCCTAAATTATTTGTTTTTAAGTATAATTATGTTTAAGTGATGATCCGAATGTCGATTCCCTTCGTAAATCGACAAGCTAAAAAGTCGGGTCGTTACAGTTGGTATCAGAGCCATAGGTTTGACCCTAAGTTACTTCTTCACAAGTAACTTCGAAAGTTGAGTGCTTTATGAACCCGAGTGAACCTTAGCCTAATATGGAAAACCTAGATGAGTGAACCATGGGTAGAAGCCAGGGTTAAGACGATTTATCGTTTTCGTTTCGCGTTGGCGCCGTTTCGTATGTCGTGTATTTCTTAACGCGATTGTTGTTTCAGGATGTCGATCCCACGACCTTCAAGTTCCTGCCGTCGTCGTCGCAACTTAGAAGACGCAATTCTTACTTTGGCACAGATTAGCGTGCGGGTCCAGAATTCCCAGTCGTCTTCGTTCGATCGGATTGCTCGTTTACGTCCTCCGACGTTACTATGTGCTTTTGTGTGAACTAACAATAGGAATGTTTAGGTGTGTACGTACAGGATGACGCCCCCAAGGCCAAACCTCAGACTTCGACGCCGGAACCATCAATTCGTAGCCGTGACCGGTGTTTTATCAGAGTGGCGCAGCAGAAGCGTGGTGAGCCCATAACCCACAGGTCCAGGATCAGATTTCTCGTCATCGTCGTCCTACCAATGATGGCACGTCTGACCCCGTGATGCGCAAGAGCTGGATTTGAGAGATGGAAGAACGGTTCGACGCAATCGGTTGTCCGGGAGATAAACGAGTTCAGATCGCTAGCTACTACCTTCGACTAGAAGCAGACGACTAGTTGGTAACGGTTCGCCGCAGGGAAGAGCTGTGAAGAGCATGACACGGGAAGAGTTTACCTCCAAGCTACGAGAACGTATCTTTTCCGACGAGCTTAGGTGGCAAAAGCCAGAGGAGTTCCTGACGCTCACTCAGGGGACCATGCCAGTTCATACATTTACCGACAAGTTCGCGAAGCTGTCCAGATTTTTCGCTGCAATATCTCCATCGGAAGCTGAGAAGCTGAAGCGGTATATCAAAATGACGAGTCCTCGCATTAGGGTACACGTTACCGGCAACAGGTTAGCATCGTTCCAGAACGCGTACGAGACCGCCTTAGAGGTTCAAGCATCGTTCGAGGAGGAAAGGGCTACAGAGAAGAGAACCGGAGGAAGCTAATCGGCCGCAGTTGAGAAGAGACAATGAATCGAACCATACCAGGAGCCGCAATCGCAGGACGGGCAAGCAACCAACGATTCCGAGACCCCGGTTGGCAGAGGGTGCGAGAACGAACGTCATTCCGGAAAGAGGTGCGACGGGTTACAATAGGGTGTTGCGTATGTAGACAAGGAAGGCACGAGACTTGGGCGTGACCAAAGAACAAACCGGCAACAATGGTGAGCCGAGTACAAGTGAAGAACCGAGTCTTCTACGTGACCAAGAAGAGGCGGACGCGCAGCTGACATAACTACGTGTACGGTCTCCGTCTACGGCTGATCGTTTATGTTTTAGTTGTTCCATTGTTTTCTTACGTGAGCTTCTTTAAGTAAATTTCGAGGACGAAATTTATTTAAGGAGGGGTGATTGTAACGACCCGGAATTTTGGGCCAGAAAATTTCGCGGTTGTTAATGTTATTTATTGAATTCTAAGTCCAAAAGCCCATATTAATTGGACTGTTTTTTTTTAGCCCAACTCTTTTTCTTCCAAATTGGGCCAAAGACCCAATTTTTCTTTCTTTTCTATTGGGACGGCTCCTTCCTTTTATTTGGGCCAATGTTATTTGTTTTAATTACTTAAATATTAATTATTATTTTTGATGATTAATTAATTTAATTAATTTAAAATTTTCTAATTACCTATTCAAAGTTTGTTGGATGATCCCAACAAACTTTTCCCCCTTTGTTGCACTTTCACGGCAACCTTTGGTTGTTTGTTGTTTTTTTATTTTTATTTTTTTTATTTTTTTTCCTTTTCTTTATATATAGGACCCCTTCACTTCTTTTGGGTCCTATTTTATTATTTGCTCCATAAACCCTAAAGTATTCCTCCACCTTTCTCCTTCTAAATTCAGCCGAACCCCATTGTTACCTTGGATAAATTTTGCGATTTAAGGTAACTAAGCTTTTCTATTTAATTTGTGGGTAGCTTTTCACATAATTAATTAGGATTATATCATGAAAAATGTAGGATTTATGTTTGCTTATTTATTCGAAAATTTCGAACCATATGAAATATTGATCATGTTATTCTCTTGATGTATTCATGTAATATTTATGAATTATTATGAAATTTCTTTTGATTATTTTATGTAGTTTATTGAAATCTGAAATTGTTGAATAATTACTTGTATGAATTTATTTACCAATCAAATATTGTTATTTCTTGATGAATTTTTCATGGTATCTTGTTTACTGTTTGATTATTAACCATGATTTATTTCGTGGCAAAATTCGTCCTTTTATTATTTATAATATTTTAATCTTTCAAACCGGTAAAACTGTCCAGAATCGGTTTACGAATTTATTAATATACTTAATCAATTCGGAATACTACGAAATTTTATATGGAAGTCAGTGATAATGTTTTACAGCTTGTGTTAAATTTTCGTAATTTTTAAAGATCGTTTGATATGGCATAAAATTCTGAAACCGAATTCAGCCTAATCTGACTGGTTAGTTATAAAATCACTTAAAAATAGTAAAAGATGTTATTTTTAGACGAAATTTACGCACGTAAATACTTGAACCCATATTTAGCTCCCATAAAAATTTCCAGATTTTTAGAGATCTTTAGATGGTCGTTTTTAATTTAATTCTTTAAAAAATCAGATTGTATAAAATAGGGCAATTGAATTATTAAAATATGCTATTATTAATTATTGAATTTTCGAGTGGTACAAAATTTAAAGGAGGAAATAAAAATGTTATTTTTTTTATACTAATCTTGAACATGCTAGATTAAATATGTGAATCTTTATTTTAAATCTTTATTATTATCATGAAATCTTTAAATCTTGAGATTGTAATTTTTGTTCTTGAATACATATTTATGAATGCCGTGTATTTTGAGCATTTGGGCATGATTATTTTGATGATGCTTGACTGATTTAATTGTATCACATGTAAACTTTAAAAGCTACTTGTTCTCGGAATTAATCCGAGTGAGCCAAAGATTATAAAGGTATATAAAAATGTTATTTTTATGTGTATGATTATATTATTTTATTTTGTCCTTTATTCCATATTTTCGAGTGGTATAAAATAAAAAGAATAGATTTTTATTGTTAATTTGGTATTTTTAGTAATTAAATTGATTAATTAAGTTAGTTAGGAAATTAATTCAATTTGTTGTAATTTTCGAAAATGCCGTGTGGTAATTTAGGTTTGGTCAAAGTTTGTTAATTTTTTGGTTATTATTATTTGGGAATATTTTAATAAAATAATTATTAGGGATAAGTTGTAAAGTGTAGGATAAAAAGGAATAATATTGTTGTTATGATTGGGCCGAATATTATTATTGTATTACTATAAATATATTTATTTTGGGATAATATCCGAATGGATAAAGTATAAGTTTGTGGATAATGTTTGAGGATAGTTTATGATAAGCTTGAAGATACCTAAGATATTACTAGGGATAAGAAAGGAAACAGGGTAATAGATATACATGTTATGTTTCGGTTTCTGGCTAGGAAAGACTTGGTATTTAAGGTGGCCAACATACGTGCCGCACCTCTCTTTCCTGGGACTCCGAACATTTCATTTCCTATTACTGTCACCTAGTATTTCCCAATATATAATATGATATGAATTAATAAAGATATAAGATACAATATAAAGTTCGCCCTTGCGATGACGCAAAGGTCATCAATTGGGTTAATAAGATAAGGACGCCCTTGCGATAACGCATTGGTTATCAATTGGGTTTAGTCGATGCCACTGCTCAATTGGGTCGGACGCATTGGTTCCCCCGCGCAGTTCTTGG
The DNA here is from genome assembly GCA_951394345.1 of Salicornia ramosissima. NCBI lineage: Eukaryota > Viridiplantae > Streptophyta > Magnoliopsida > Caryophyllales > Amaranthaceae > Salicornia > Salicornia ramosissima. The sequence goes on along the minus strand of OX596233.1, from coordinate 41,589,964 downwards.
TCTTAGAACATGTAGCCGTCTGGTAACCGTATCTGCGAGCCGCTACCAGGAGTTATGGCCATAGCTTAGGCTTAGTTCTCGCATTGGAGGGCTACGGGTGGGACGCATTGGTTCACCCCGACATGTTTTAGGAAAGTTGCGAACGCATTGGTTCGCTACGAGCTGAAGAAGACAGTCCGCAAAGATGATATGTTAAGTTAAGTTGATATAATAAGTACATATGTAAAGTTAAGAAGATATTATGTCCTTATTATAAGATTGATGTAATGATATGATAAGTGCATATGTTAAGATAAGAAGCTATTATGCCCTTATTATAAGATTGATGTTATGATATGAGATGAGATGTAATTATAAGATATGAATTACGATTAAGAAAGATTATGATAAGATATAACATATGATATGATAAGATTATGATATGAAATTCGATGATAAGATTATGAAAAGATATGATTAGGATTTACTGATGATATCATGTAAGAAGGTGGTGAAGTATAATTCTAAGTTGTATAATATAAAGTACAAGTTCAGTATATTATAAGTCTTCCGCTGTGTATATTTCTGTAATTATTCGAGTATGTTAGCGTGTGTATGTATGCGAATGTTGAATGTATTTTGTATGTATTCTAACCGTATCTGCAGGGTTGTTTGTACGTATTCTATACGAAGATTATACGTATTCTAACCGTATCTCTGCAGGTGTATTTATACGTATCTTTATACGTATCTTTATACGTACTTGTATACGTATTTCTGTACGTACATTTATACGTACGTCTATACGTTCTTTTATATGTATTTTTATACGTACATTTATACGTAATTTGTATATTTATGTGTAAAACATGTATTAAGTTCTTTACAGTTTTTATGACAATTTCTATGCTATTATGTGTTTGGTGGTCCCTCGATTAAATGGGACAGCCTAGTTACTCGCCACTGATGGTGGACCCCCCCCTCAGTTTCAGGTGACGTTGCAGCAGATTAGAGCGGGCTTTGCCGGATGGGCTTGAGAGTTTGGGCCTCTATTTAAGTATTCTAGTTTAGTCAGAACTATTTAAACCTTTATTTAGTTTGTTACTAAGATCCCAGCATGTTGGGACAGTATTTTTCAGACTTTGATGTAATATTAATTAGAGGTTTATTATGGATTCTAGCAGCTATAGTTAATAAAGGTTAATCCTTTCCTTTGTAATATTGAATTATGGTCTAATTAGATTAAGTAATGATCCGAACGTTGATTACCCTTCGTAAATCGACAAGCTAAAAAGTCGGGTCGTTACAAATTAGGGGAAACCTTTCAGACTTAAGATCTTGCTATACATATTCGAAGTTCAGTTCGTTCCTATAGCATCTGATTGTGGGCATCTTGCTTCGAGTACATTCAAAAGGGAAGGTGTTCGTCAAAGAGAAAAGGAAGTAGACTTCACTTCTTTCACAAATGGGGCTAAAACAGCGGAGTCTCTTCGTCCAACCGGTAAAGCAGGAATGGAAATAAAGTAAGAAAGGAAGTAAAGCAGTAAAGGTATAGCAAAGAAAAAAAGGAATCAGGAAAGGCATACTAATAATACTAATTCAGTCTAATTGGCCTTAAGCTAGAAAGCCAGGGGCGAGGAAAAAAGTCAGGATATTGGGATATACATAGCTATAAAGGTAGCAAAGATCCACCAGGGATTTTATTAGCTCCTCGAAATGCATTCGCCCGCCCTTTCACAAAGAAGCACCCCGGTATGAATCATTTCCATGGTGCACCCGAAGCCAAGGAAAGAGTTGGGATCAACAAGGAAAGAGCCAACTCAGCATGACACGATTTGGGCCTGACACATCACGAAGGTACTACTAGTGGGCGGTGGACCACCCATGAACAACATTTTAAAAGTTTGACACGAACTCGACATGAACAAGACGGGCCGGCTCGCAAGTTAGCACACTCATTTTGGTTAAAATTTATTATTATATAAAAATTAGTATAAGGCACGATGGCACGGCACGAGTCAGTCCGGCACGGCACATGGGTTCGGCCGTGCATGTGCCTTATAATTTTTAACTTGACACGAGCCCGACACGGGACAAACTTTTCTTGGGCCGTTATAGGCACGAGACACGCGGTGTAACGACCTGTCTTTTAGCAACGTTGATTTCATAGAAATCAACAAGTCAAATAATTATTAATCAATATACTTATTATGCAAGTCTTAGGAATTAAGGGAAAACTCTAATAAAACTGGCTTTTATTACTTAAACGCCAATAATCCAAGGCAAACAGAATAATCAAAGTTCTACAAAACTACTAAATACTCCTACATAGTCTAACGAAAACGAAATACAGGATTAGGACTACAACTAATCAAACGGGTAGCTAATGTTGCCACACTCGCAAGCTCAAGAATCCCAACCCACGCTATCAATCCCAAATCACTCTTCTTCATTACCTGTAAAAAGGGAATGAGGGGTCCACAGTCAGTGGGGAGTAATTAAAATGTTCTACTCATTAGTAGATTTCAATTAAGCACATAATCCAATAGAAACAGATAATAATATCAACCTAATAAGCCAACATTAACAACGATCATCATAATCAATTAATCAACCATTAATCAGTCAACGCAACGGAAATCAATCACTCACACTAAATACTCATAACTCGATACTCAACTTTTATCGGGATCAACTTAGACTCTAGTCCACTTACAACCTTAACATCTTAAGCTTCTTAATCATATTCTTATCGCTAATCCATGACATAGTCCTTATGCTCGTAAGGGATCCGTGGTCACCCCAACTTTCCTAGAATATGCCGGCAAGGACTTGTGTATCCTAACCGTAGCCCCCTCATGTGAGGACCATGTCATAGCCCGTAGCCCCTCAGTAGCGGTTCGTGTACCACTACCTCGGCGACAGCATACCTTAAGATCCAGAACTGTCACCATTCCGCAGAGGGACAGTGGCCACGACTATACTTGTAATGACCCGTATTTTGGCAACGTTATTTTCGGAGAAAACAACAACACGACTCGACAATAACTAAATACTTTTAATAATAAATTAAAGAATCACAGCGGAAGCTCTAAACTTAATCATTTTATTAATTAAACTTTAAAGTCATTCCAAAAACAATGGAATTGACAGGTCCTTTATTACAACTCTAAAACTACTAAAACAAGAAAAAAAATAACAGGAAACGATGGTTGCCTAATACGCTTGCCAAGCACTCAACCCAACTCTAAGTTATATCCTGCTCACCTACAAAATAAAAATTGGGGGTCCACCGTCAGTGGCGAGTAACTAGACTGTTCCACTTAGTAGTGGAACCAAACAACATAAAATATTAAATCAAATAGGAAACACGAATCAACCCAAACATACGAGACAACATCCAACATCAGAATCATACAACTGAGAACACAAACAGCGGAAGACTTCATCAAAGACAAGTTCAGATACGAAATTCTTAAATACAACATTAGATTCATTTAACAATAGCAGACATCAAGAATTAACCGGCACGACCGAAGTCGATACGATAAGCAAATTTCCGACACGATTCATCACCGATGAACCGATACGACACAGCACAAAATCGATAACAACAAACAAGTCCCCGACACGATTCATCACAGATGAACCGATACGACACGGCGCAGGGCCGATACAACAAACAAGTCCCCGACACGATTCATCACAGATGAACCGATACGACACGGCGCAAGGCCGATACAACAAACAAGTCCCCGACACGATTCATCACAGATGAACCGATACGACACGGCACAAGGCCGATACAACAAACAAGTCCCCGACACGATTCATCACAGATGAACCGATACGACATGGCGCAAGGCTGATACAACAAACAAGTCCCCGACACGATTCATCACAGATGAACCGATACGACACGGCGCAAGGCCGATACAACATTGACACGACCAACTCAAAGCGATAAATGACACGACCCAAAACTAAAGCAACATATGACACGACTCGAAGCCAAACGAGTACCAACATTCACACATGACTCTCACGAATTGACACAACAAGTTCAACAAGTCACTCGACATTTTACATAGTAGAGCAAACGATTATTTTATCCTTTAAATAACAATAGTCAAATCGTCATACCTATTTCCAATTAGCAAAACAATCAATTAACCATAACTTGTATATTAGGTATAATATTAAATAAAGATCAGATCAAACTTAAAGAAAAGTACCTAAAGCCATTTGACTACTGTACATAGGATCACAACACCTAATTAAATTCTTGATAAACATAAACTAATTCTTAATATAAAGAAAACCATTTAAGTAATTACTTATGTTAAATTAATTTCCCAAATTATCAAGTATAGAATTAATTATATCATTTATACGAAACCAACTGTATCTATACCCAAACGCCTGTCAAAGAAAACTATCGAATTAATTTGACAAGATCAATCCATAGAAGACTACTCATGTTAATCATACTAATCATCATATATCCATCCATCCGTTAGTCATATAATTCCAAAAAAAAATAACAAAACTTATAAAGACTCATGTTTTGATCTTAATAATTACATCAAATGATTCGGCCATAACAACAGCAATCATGATTATATTCACATTCTTTAACAATCCAATCATATCAAGTAGAAATCATAAAAAAAATTTGCAAGCTCTAATTATCATAACTACACATACAATCTTGCGCCTAACCATAAAGATAATTATATAAATGTCGGATTTCTTTTGAGTGATTCTTCAATAACTTCCAAGATTAACAACATAATTAAACTTGCATGAAATCATCGATCTAGCATACAATCGATCATGATAATCCATCAAAAATCAAGTCTTTATACAAGAATATATCAAGAAAACCTATTCAAACTTTAATGACGTTTTCTAGCAATATAATCATCATGATTCCATAACTAAACACCCTAATTCTACTCGACTACTACACACATATGAGCCAACATCAATCAACTCTATCTAATCTAGTATTCTATGAAGGTTAGTCCTAATGCTAAGTGAAAAAGCTAGTTACCTTTTGATTGATTTGAAAGGGATGGAAGATGAATTTTTGATGGGTTGTAAGGGGGTTTCCGTGAGGTATAAAAGAGAGAAGAGTAATGTTTGTTTTGATCAAATAATGATTAAGGAATAAAAATGGGATTTTTATCATATAAATAAAATAAGGGTTTCCTAGATTTTAGGAGAAGGGTTACTAGATAATAGGAGTTAGTTTAGGAGAGAATTAAAGGGGAATTTAGTAAGGGGGGCCGGCTAGGTTAGTTGGTTATAGGGTGTTTATGATCTCCTAAAATGTAGGAGATAAAATAGGAGAATAAAAATAGGATTTTTGGATATGGTCAAAATTGATATGAAATGATAATTAAAGTTGGAAAATAAATAAAACAATTTAAAGGAAATTGTTTAATGGGGCCGGCTAGGAGGGTTAGAAAGAGGGGTTTTGGGCTTGCTTCAACTAATAAATAAAATTAGGTCTTTTAGGCCCAAATCGAATGTTCAGACTTTAAGGCTTAATCTTGCACGAAATTTTACGGCCCAAAAATCCGGGTCGTTACAATACTCGTTTTCGTGGCTTGAGTACCACTAGACGAGCGGTCACTTCATAGTTGTTCAATTATCTTTCATTCATTAGTCTTAACTTATCTTCACTTTAATCTTATCATCATCATTCATCATATTCGTATCATCATTATCATTATTATCATCTTATTCTTATTCTTATCATATCTTTTAGTCATCTTAACTTTAGTTCTATCGACTTCTAGATTAAGACTCTATCTTAACTCTAGACTTCAAAGCACTAATAACTGGCTAAAACACGTGACAACCCTGGTCTAAACACTCAAACAACTCGACATTATAAGCATATTTTCATAACATAGTTCAATCATCATCATAATGTAACATTTAATTCATAACATTATATTCATATATTTCATCAATTAAAATCAAAACTTAGTCCCTAAAATCATACACTACTCGACAATTTCAAGGTAACACAATAAATGTACAATCTTTCATCAATAGATAATTAAATAATTAAATGAATAACAATACTAGTCCTAAAATCAAGATAGATCATAATTAATTCAAGAAAAGTCCAAGTTTTAATCTTTAAATCAAGAAACTCATAAAAATCAATCCTTTAATAATAATCATGCAATTCAACATTTTGGAGGAATTTACAAAATAGAATTAAATCGAATTTAATTACCCAAAGACATAAATTAACAATTTAAATTAAATAAACTAGTCTAAACTTGATCAAAATTTCATACTTGCTTCACTTATCAAGAAGGTCGAACCACATTAGCATTCATCAAAATAATATTCAAAAATCAACAATCATAAATTCAAGATTTTAATTCAAGATTTATAATAATAAAAGAAAATCATAATAGAACATAGATAATAACATGAAAAGATCAATCTTTAATTAATTAGATAACTCGAAAATTTCAAGAAAAGGCATGAACAATTCGGTTATGCAATTAACAATAATTCATCATATTACTAACAAGACAAACAAATCAAGCATGCATAGAATTAAATCAAGAACATGAAATAATCTAGCCTAGAACCTTATGTTTCATTCGGCCATGTTAAGAAAATAGTAAACAATTCAACAATTCAATACTATTCTAAAGGCATT